>CM067082.1:157624623-158848200 GCA_034008185.1 Gorsachius magnificus | reverse complement strand
CCAGACATCGAGAATTGCTCCAAAACTGAGCAGGCCAAGGCCAAGAGCAAGAAGAAGCCGAGCCGGTGCGCGAGCAGCAGACTGCTGATGGGCAACTGCCGGCGTGGCTACGTGCGTGAGTGGTCGCACCCCTGCACCGAGTGCGGGAAGCGTTTCCGTCTGAAAATCAACCTCATCATCCACCAGCGGAGCCACGCCAAAGAGGGGCCCTACGAGTGCACGACGTGCGAGATCAGCTTCGCCGACAAACGCCACCTGGACCTTCACCAGAGCATCCACATCAAGGACAGGGCCTTCGGGGCCAAGGTCTGGGGGAACGTCCACCCCGAGCTGAGGATCCGGCCGAGGAGGAAGTTCTGCGGGGTTTTCTGCGGAGACACCCACGGCCTGGGCAGTGGGACCTACGCCGGGGGGCCCTGGCTGGGCCCGTCCCGGGAGGAGCTGGACAGAGGGAACCTGTCCAGCGCGTGCTTCTCCCGACAGCAGAGCCCTAAGTCTCGTAGGAAGCCTGCGCAGAAATGCAGCCTTTGCAAAAAGATTTTCTCATGCACCTTTTCCCTTCAGCGGCACCTGCAGACCCACGCGGCGGACAGGCCCTACTGTCGCCGCCTCAAGAAATGCTTCACCCGCAAGACTCACCTCCTGCGCCACGAGAAGATCCACGACCGCCAGAAAGCCCTGGCTGCGCTCCAACAGCCCGCCACCGCCCAGCCCACCGCCGGCGTGCCGGTGCCCCGGCCACAGGGAGCCCCGGAGGCGCCCGCGGGAGGGAGCCTTCCTCGCTCACCAGCCCAGGCGCCCGAGGGAACCGTTAGCCCCGCCGCTGCCGAAACCAACGCGGTTCCAGCAAACGTGCTCCTGGTCAGGCCCATGGAAGTGGGGCTGCCAGACAGGAGCTGCCACCTCCACGGCTGGGGTGGGAGAGGCGTCCAGCCCGTGGTCAGACTGGGAAATCGGGCGGTGGTTTCGGGGGTGACGGAGAAATGATACCGGGAGAGATCGGAACTGCTGGTGTCCCCGGAGAGACAATGCGTGAGCGTCGATTTTGCACATGGTGGGGCCCTGGGGTTGTGAACCATCTGCCCGCCAGATTTTAGGAGCTCTCCTGAACTGCAGAGGGAATCGGAAGCTTCGGTACCAGCACAGAAGCCTCCAGTGAGCCGGAACGCTTTACCCTTCCTCAGCCTCTCATGTCTGGCTGATGCACGGCATCTTCCCGAGCTGACCCTCCTGGGAGTTGCCGGGTACGGCCGCAGCCCAGCGAGAGGAGCTGCAAAAAGCAGCCGAGGTCGGCTGTTACGCGGTTGGTGCTGGAGCTGAGCCTTCACGTCTGGAGGTGCAGATCCACAGTGAGGAGGATGGAGGGGAGGGAATCGAGCAGGCGAGCCAGGCGGGATCCCCAGGGGCTCCTCACTTCACTTCGCTTCATTCACTGACAAAGTTTCTTGACCAAGACACCAGCTGAAGAGAGCGCCACTTCTCCAAGACCCCGTCATGTCCTGGCCCTGCTTGTCCAGAAACCCACCCTGGTGAGGAAATGCCACTGCTTGCCCCTCACAGGCCGGGAACGCCCGAGCCTTGCGGCGGATGACGACACAGAACAAATCAAACCGCGATATTTTCTGCTTGCGTGGGCGCTGCGAGATCCCAGCAGCGCCCCGGGGCCGGCCCGCAAGAGCCAGGAGCACCCAGGAGCGTTCATTCCCTCAGGACCAGCCTGCACGCGTGGAGCGGGCGCTTCAGGAATGCGTCACGGGTAAGATTGCCCCCGCGCTGCCGCCTCCGCTTGGCCCCGCTGAGGAAGGAAGCCCCCCCTCTGCTCTGAGCCACGTCTCGTCTCCGTTACGCACCCGCAAAACCCCACCGTGGCTAATCCCGTGGAAGCCGTTCCGGCAGCTACCTCGGCCGCCTCCTGGAGGGCCGCAGAGGCCAGCCCAGGTGCGGCTCCGGTGTCCCCAGAGTCACTCAAACCCCTCGTGTCCCCGGCCGGAGCCCTGCCCCGCGCTGCGGGGAAGCACAGATCCTGCACAGAGACTGGAAACGGGCCCTGGGGGTGGCGCCCTGCGGAGCAAACGGAGCAGGCACTGGGGGTCTTGTGTTTCGTGTTGTGGTTTGGTTTTGTTTTTTTTTTTGTTTTTCCTTGAGTTGTTTGATTTAATTATTTGACGCCACTGAGCCTCTGTCCCTCTCCAGGCAGGGAACGAGCGCGGGGAACACCTTTGCTTGTCAGATTTGTCGTGCCAGGCCGCGGGGGGGGGCTGCTGCGGGCACTGAGGGGACGCCCCTGCCGCATCCTGGCGTGATCCCCAGCGCCGAGTGGCGCCCGGCCGCCCCCCTGCCCCACGGGAGGGACGGCGGTGTCGGAGCTGCTCCCCGGGGACACACACGATCCCCTGCCGTTCCTCAGGGCCAGTTTGTCACTCGATTCCTTTTCCCCCGGGACGGCAGGGTGTGCCTGGGCTGTAGCCTTAGCCAGAAGGGGGGGACGGGGGCAGAGGGGTTGGCCCCGTGTCCCGGAGGGGCGGCGCTGCCTGCCCCAAGCCCTGCAGGATTTAGGGACAGCTGATGCTGGTGTGGCGAGGGTGGGTCCGGGCAGTGAGCCGGGCTCCAGCTGTACAGACCAAGCCCCTTGTCCCGGCCCTGTTAGAGTTCCCAGTGCCCCCCAGTTGATCCCAGTGACGCAGGGGAGGAGCGGGCTGGCGTGATGGCGTTGTGGGCGGGCAGTGCCTCCGCAGCCAGCCAAGGTGGCACGGAGGGGCTGGCCTCTCCCTCAGGGCATTTGTTTTAAAGCTGCTGTGACTGGGACCAACGTTTCCTGTGAAATCCCAGATCCTGTTCTCAGGCCATGGAATCAATAAAGTATTTGTCTGTACCCCCGTCTGGTTTGGGGGGCTGGGCTGGCACCCTCCTGCCCTCGTCCCATGAAGGAGGAACCTGGATCGGGCCAGGCGAAGGGCAGCTCTGGGTCTGGGGGGCCCATGGGGGTCATGGCCGGCAGCTCCGTCACCCTCTCCTGCACACGGTGGCCGGCCAGGACCCCAGGGGTTGTCCTGGGGGTGAACGTGTGGGGAAGGTGTGGGGCCCTCATCCCCCATCGCGGCTGGGCTGGGAGGGCAGCGGGGACGGGGGAGCTGGGCCCCACGGCCTCCGGGAGAGCCTGGGCCCGGCCTCCGTGCCCCAAGGAGCCCCCAAATCCCTCTGTGCCCACCCAGGGGGATGCTCTGGCCCTTTGCTGCCATCCAGGAGCCTTGCTGGACACCCCCCCCCCCCCCATATATCCCAGTCCCTTGCACTGGGCCCAGCACCCTGGCATGTGCCCCAGGGCAGGGAGAGGGGCAGGATCCTCCCCCTGGCCACCAGGGCCACCCCCCCCCGGCTCCCACCACCCGCCCCGCTGCACCGCTGATGCTTGACGTGGCCACCCGGGCCTTGGCCCATGGCGGTGGCTGTGCCTTGTGGGGGTGGGGCTGCAGGGAAGGGTGTCCCCGGGGTGTTGTCACCCACCGTGTGTCCTCGCGGGGTGTCATCATCACCCTGGGTGCCCCTGGGATTGTCACCCATGTGCCCCAGGGGTGACATTGTCACCCCCTGGGCCAAAACGAGGGGACACAAGTGCTGCCTGCACCCCGGGGTGCTGCTGCCTGTGAGCGCTGCTGCCGGGGAGCCCCAGGGCTGGGGGCAGGGTGACAATGACAACCCACCAGGGGACTGAGGTTGCTGGGTCCTGTGGGGATGAGCACAGCAGGCACAGGGGACCGAGCCCTGGGGACACCCCGAACCACGGGGACCGTGGCCAGGAAGGCCGAGCCCTCCGCAGGCGGGAGGATGAGCGGCCAAGGGAAGCGGGGAGGGGCAGCGATGGGACGCGGTGGGCGGCAGCGGGGACGCCCTTGGCACCCCGGCGGCTCCCCGCGGCCCCCGCCGACACCCCAGAGCACACCTGAGCCGACGGGTGCCCCTTTCCCACGCCGTGCTCGCGCTCCTGGGGGGGGGGCGTCCTCTCCCCTCCCCAGGCACCCTGAAGCAGAGCCTCCGACGTGGCAAACCCCACTTTGATCTATTGAGGGTGACAGCCGTGAAAACCAAAACGCAGCTGGAGCTGGGGGTCCCCAGGGAGGGGCCCCCGAACAAAGATGCCCCTGGGCAGCCCCCCCCTTGGATTTCGGTGCCCCCTCCCCTCACGCGTGGTTCGGTCCAACGGCGATATTTGGGCCCAGGGGGCTTCTCGGGCCTCGCCTGCCTTTGTCTCCAGGCGGGCCAGTCCCCGATGGTGGCGGTGGCCTCTGGAGGCTGCGGCTGCCGTCGCATTCGCTTTGCCCAGGCGTCGGGGCTGCACCTCCACCCATTCGTTACCATGGGCACGTCCCCGTTACCCAGGGCTCGTCCCCATTAGCCGGGGCTCGTCCCCATTAGCTGGGCTCATCCCCGTTACCTGGGGCTCGTCCCCATTAGCCGGGGCTCGTCCCCGTTAGCTGGGGCTCATCCCCGTTACCCGGGGCTCGTCCCCATTAGCCGGGGCTCGTCCCCTGTTACCTGGGGCTCGTCCCCATTACCTGGGGCTTGTCCCCGTTACCCAGGGCTCGTCCCTGTTACCCAGGGCTCGTCCCCATGGGCATGTCCCTGTTACCTTGGGCTCATCCCTGTTACCTGGGGCTTGTCCCCATTAGCCCAGGCTCGTCCCTGTTACCTGGCGCTCATCCCTGTCACCCGGGGCTCGTCCCCGTTACCTTGGGCTTGTCCCTGCGGGGCCCGGGCCAGCCCTGGGGTCCCAGCAGTGCTGCAGCCACCACGCGTTCTCCCACGCCAGGGCAGCCCTGGCAGCCCATGTCCCCTCCAGCCCCAGGTCCCCTCCAGCCCCGGTCCCCTCCAGCCCCATGTCCCCTCCAGCCCCGGTCCCCTCCAGCCCAGGTCCCCTCCAGCCCCAGGTCCCCTCCAGCCCCATGTCCCCTCCAGCCCCGGTCCCCTCCAGCCCCAGGTCCCCTCCAGCCCCGGGTCCCCTCCAGCCCCATGTCCCCTCCAGCCCCGGTCCCCTCCAGCCCCAGGTCCCCTCCAGCCCCGGTGCCCTCCAGCCCCGGGTCCCCTCCAGCCCCGGGTCCCCTCCAGCCCCGGTGCCCTCCAGCCCCGGGTCCCCTCCAGCCCCGGGTCCCCTCCAGCCCCGGGTCCCCTCCAGCCCCGGTGCCCTCCAGCCCAGGTCCCCTCCAGCCCCGGGTCCCCTCCAGCCCCGGGTCCCCTCCAGCCCCATGTCCCCTCCAGCCCCGGTCCCCTCCAGCCCCAGGTCCCCTCCAGCCCCGGTCCCCTCCAGCCCCATGTCCCCTCCAGCCCCAGGTCCCCTCCAGCCCCGGTCCCCTCCAGCCCCAGGTCCCCTCCAGCCCCGGTCCCCTCCAGCCCCATGTCCCCTCCAGCCCCATGTCCCCTCCAGCCCCGGGTCCCCTCCAGCCCCGGTCCCCTCCAGCCCCGGGTCCCCTCCAGCCCCGGTCCCCCCAGCCCCGGTCCCTCCAGCCCGGTCCCCCCAGCCCCGGGCCCCAGCCCCGGTCCCCTCCAGCCCCGGTCCCCTCCAGCCCCGGTCCCCTCCAGGTCCCCTCCAGCCCCAGGTCCCCCCGCCGGCGGCCCGGGCCCAGCAGCGCCTCCTCCAGCCCCGCCGCCTCCGCTCGCCCCCCGGGCTCCGCAGCCCCCCCCCCCCCCCCGGCTCGGGCTCCCCGGGGCCGGGGGGCTGCGGCGGGAGCGGCTGCCAGGCCCCCGGCCCCCCCTCGGCCACTGTCGCGGGGCGGAGCGGGGCGATGAGGGGGAACCCCGGGCCGGGGGGGGGGTGGCGGTGCCGGCGCCGGCCCCTCCCGCCCCCCCCAGCTGGCGCCGAGGCTCCCCGGGAGCGGGGCGGGGCCGGTCCCCTCCGCCCGGTGCCCGCGGGGGGCTGGGTCCGGGGGAGCCCCCCCCGGTACCTGAGCGGGGCCCCAGCGGGACATGGCCGCGCGCCACAGCACCCCCTGCCGGGCCGGCCGCAGCACCGCCCCCGCCCCGCCCCGCCCCCCCCAGACCCGGCCGGAGCCCACACCCCGCCCCCATCCCATCCCCATCCCTTCCCACCCCCATCCCACCCCCATCCCATCTCCATCCCTCCCATCCCACCCCATCCCATCCCCATCCCCATCCCAATCCCCCATCTCCTCCCACCCATCTCCGTCCCCACCCCCCCATCCCAATCTCCATCCCATCCCCCTCCCCATCCCCACCCATTATCCCAGCTCGCACCCCTGTGCCCACTGCTCCTCCAGCCTCACTCCATCGCAGCCCCCCCGGCACGGCCTGGAGCGACCCGCGCACCGAGGCTCTGCCACGGCCGGGCCGGGACCCCCCGGGCCCCCAGGGGGGGGGGGCCCTGCCCGGCTCCGCTCCCCCCGGCCGGGGGGCTCCCCGCGTCCCCTAAGCGGGTTCCCCCTTGTCCCTGAAGCGGTAGGGCCCCTCGTGCCGCTTGTGGACGCCCTGGTGCACGCTGAGGTGGTAGCGGCGCCTGAAAGCCTTCTGGCAGACGGCGCACTGGTAGGGCCGCTCGCCCGTGTGCGTCTGGTGGTGGCGGACGAATTCCGAGGCCCAGGTGAAGCTCCTGTTGCAGCAGGGACAGACGAGGTGGTGGCTCCCGCTGCTGGTGCAGGATCAGGACGCTGGGGCTGGAGAAGTTCTCCATGCATTTGTTGCACGTGTAGGTTTTCCCAGCGGCCAGGGGGTGTCCGTCGGGGCTGGGCTTGCCCCAGGCGGGGCCGCAGTGCCGGCCGGGGGCTCGGGGCCGGGCGGCCGGGCACGGGGCCTGGCCCGGGCGCTGCTTTGCCTCCGCGGGCTGGCAGAGCCCTTCGGCCGCCGCCGCCCGCAGGTGATCCTGCATTTTCTTCTTGGACATGAAGCTCCGGTCGCAGTGCGTGCAGACGCAGGGCACCCAGTTGCTGTGGCTCCACTGGTGGATGATGAGGTTGATCTTCAGCAGAAAGTTTTTCCTGCACACGGGGCAGGAGTGGAATTTCTCCCGGGTGGAGTTCCGCTGGCAGGCGACCGTCCGGCCCGCGCAGGAGCCCGCCCCGGGCTCTCCCGCGGAGGCAGCGGCGCAGCTGGCATCTGCCCGTGCCGCTGCTCTGCAGACGTCCGGCATCGCCTCCTTACCGGGCTCCTGGGGAACGGCGGCTGCCGGAGCCTGGCCCCCATTCCCTGAACCTTTCACATCCTCCTCTTCCGGACCCCTCGAGGGCGTTTCGGGCACTGTCGGCTTCTCCGCAGCCGCCTCCTCCTGGGGTACCTCCATTGGGATCCCCATCTTGGAATCTGCCGGACATTTTTCAGAACCCAAACGTCGTGGATTTGAGGACACAGCCTGAACAGCAAGAGGCTGCCCACCCCGCCCCCCCCCGGCCGGCACAAACCTCAGCCCCGTCCCCCCCTTCCTGCTCAGTGTTTGCACACCCAGCCCGCTCCAGCTCATCCCTGCGGACACCCCAGGGCGCTTTGAGGGCCACAAAAATGCTCCGAGGGCTGGAGCCCCTCTGCTCTGAGGCCAGGCTGGGAGAGTTGGGGGTGCTCAGCCTGGAGCAGAGGAGGCTGCGGGCAGAGCTGAGTGCGGCCGCTCAGGGCTTCAAGGGGGCCCAGAGGAAAGGGGGGGACAAGCTTTTTAGCAGGGCCAGCTGGGACAGGACAAGGGGGGATGGCTTGAAACTGAAGCAGGGCAGGTTTAGACTGGATCTAAGGAGAAATTCTTTCCAATGAGGGTGGTGAAAGCCTGGCAGGGGTTGCCCCGAGAGGGGGTGGAGGCCCCCCCAGCAACCTGATGTGGTTCAAGGTGTCCCTGCTCCTGCAGGGGGGTTGGGCTGGGTGGGCTCTGGGGGTCCCTTCCCACCCAAACCATTCCGTGATTCTATGAAATGTCACTTAGGTGGGACACGGGGAGCCTACAGCAAACTCTGGGGCCTGTCCTCCGAAGCAAGGCCCCGGGGTGGGCTGGTTCGCACCGCGCCTCGTCCTTCACGGTTTCAAGGCTGGCAAGAGGATTCCCTGCCGGAGCCCTTCCTGGGCCTGCCTGAATCGCAGAAACCCCTGTCCCGAGAGCCCCCGGCGCAGCGAGGGCCCTGTGCAAGCCTCCCGCTGCCCTGAGCGCGCCCGACCCCCGGAGGAGGGGTGAAGGGCTCTGCCCCGGTACCTGCGGCAGGGGGAGGCGAGGGCGACCGGTTTGGATTCACCGCTTCACGAGACGTGGAGAGAGGGCAGGGGGGGACGGGGTCGGGAGGCGTCGCAAGGGCAAGGAGCGGTGATGGCGGTGGGTGAGGCGCGGCCGGGCAGGGGCCAGGGTCCCTCACGTCAGCCGGGCGTGCCGGCCGCTCACCTGCACCGCAGCTCGCCGCCACCGCCGGGCCCCCGCCTTCCTGCCGGTCCCCAGGGCTCCCCTCGCGAGGCTCCTCCGTCCTCGTCCCCAGCAGACCACCGTCGCTCAGGCAAGGCTCTGGGGAGGAGAAGGGTGCTGGGGGAGCAAGCAGAGGGGTGGGCGCCCCCCCCGCCCCAGGGCATCGGGATCTCGGCAGCACGCAGCAGCGGCCGGGTGGCAGGAGGGGCTCCAGGCTATCCACGTGTCCCGGCACACGTTCCCGGCGGCCCCTCCCAGCACAAGACGGTCCGAGGTTATGACGGGAGACCCCTTGATCCCCGTGGCCGAGGGCAGGGACTGCGATCATCCCGGTCAGCGGCCAGGAGCCAGGGTCCTGGCAGGGAAGAAACCTGGCGTCACGCACCTACGGCCGGCTCCGGGGATACGTCCGCTCCCTCCAGGTCCGAGTCCCGCAGCGCGCACGGCTCCTCTCTTTCGATCCGAGATAAGAGTTCGGGCTTGGACAGGGCACAGTCTGTTTGAGAGCAAGACAGACATCAACGGCAAGAAGCGACAGCATCTCGGGGGCGCACCCGCAGTCCGTCGGCACAGAGCCAGGCCCAGCCCAGACAAACTTCAGCTCCGACCGGGGGCAGCAGCAGCGCACAGGGCGGCACAGACACAGATGGGGCCCCGCAGGCTGCGCTGCGAGGGGGGGGCAATCTGGGCAGCACCCTCTGGCACGCTGACAACCCGCCCCCCCGGCCATCCCTGCTCCGCTGGGGGGGGGAAATCCCGGCTGCAGGACACCCCGCTCTCCCAGAAATTCACCTGACAGAGAGGACAACACCCCGGTGCGCAGGAGGAGAGGCGCGCGGCGCAGGCCCAGCTCCCGGCAGCTCCGCAGCCGGCCTCGCTCCCTGTGCCGGCTCCAAAGCACCCGGGATCGGCAGCGCCGCTCCGCGCCAGCCCCAGCGCGGGGGCGAGCGGCCGACTCGCCCCGCTGCGACGAGAGGCACTGCCCCGGCTTCCCCGCCCCGCGCTGGGGGGACCCCCGCCCCACGCCTCCGTCCGCAGCGCTTTGTGCTCCGGCGCCGGGGGCTGCGCTCGCAGGGAGCCCCATGGCAAGTGGGGGGGGGGGGCTGGCTGGGAATTCCAGCCCCCCCTGCTCCATCATCTGGGCACTGGGAGGGATTAATTACGAGCAGGAGGCCCTGGCTGGCCGAGGCGGGGTGTCAGAGCCGCTCAGGATGGAAAAGACCTTTAAGATCACCGAGTCCAACCGGACTTTTTGGGAAGTTTGTTTCCAGCCGCGAGGGCCATGGAAATCCAGCCAGAAGCACAAAGCCTATGCCACCCCCCAGCTGCGACCCCGAGGATCTAGCAGCTGGAAGAGGGACTCCCGCGGTGGGGGAAAAAGAGGGAACTCCTGCGGGGGGAAAAAACACGAGGGAACTCCTGCGGGGGGGAAAAAACACGAGGGAACTCCTGCGGGGGGGAAAAAACACGAGGGAACTCCTGCGGGGGGGAAAAACACGAGGGAACTCCTGCGGGGGGGAAAAAACACGAGGGAACTCCTGCGGGGGGGAAAAAACACGAGGGAACTCCTGCGGGGGGGAAAAAACACGAGGGAACTCCTGCGGGGGGGAAAAACACGAGGGAACTCCTGCGGGGGGGAAAAACACGAGGGAACTCCTGCGGGGGGGAAAAACACGAGGGAACTCCTGCGGGGGGGAAAAAACACGAGGGAACTCCTGCGGGGGGGAAAAAACGAGGGAACTCCTGCTGGGGGGAAAAACACGAGGGAACTCCTGCGTGGGGGGAAAAACCGAGGGAACTCCTGCGGGGGGAAAACAACCGAGGGAACTCCTGCGGGGGGGGAAAAACACGAGGGAACTCCTGTGGGGGGGAAAAACACGAGGGAACTCCTGCGGGGGGGAAAAACACGAGGGAACTCCTGCGGGGGGGAAAAACACGAGGGAACTCCTGCGGGGGGGAAAAAACACGAGGGAACTCCTGCGGGGGGGAAAAACACGAGGGAACTCCTGCGGGGGGGAAAAACACGAGGGAACTCCTGGGGGGGGAAAAACACGAGGGAACTCCTGCGGGGGGGAAAAAACACGAGGGAACTCCTGCGGGGGGAAAAAACGAGGGAACTCCTGCAGTGGCAGCCCAGGGAGCTGGGGGTACCTGCTCTCCACGAGGAGCCGACACCGAGCACTTACTACCCCAGCTCCTACATGTACCTGCCAACCTCCAGCCACTGCCGGGGGGGGGGGGACAGGGAATGTTGAAGATCATGTGAGGGCTGGAGATCCCAGCAAAACGCGAGGGGGCGGAAAAGTGACCCCGCGAGAGCCGCCCGGGCAGCGGCGGCGGCTGCCAGACCAGGGCCAACGGAGCCTACACAGGGACACCAGCGTCTCGTAGTTGCTCTCCATCACGGTCCGGTACAGCTCCCTCTGCCCGTCGTCCAGGCTCGCCCACTCCTGCCTGCTGAAGTGCACCGCCACGTCCTCGAAAGTCACCGGCACCTGGGGGCGGAGGGGCTGGGCTGTAGGAGGGGGCAACTCCCACCCCCCCCCACCCCACCCCCCCCGACAGCCCCCAGCCCCTCAGACGTCGCCCCCCAGCCCTTCGGCAGCCCAAAAAGCAGCGCCCTGCAAGCCCTCGTAAGGAGCTGCAGGCGCTCGCCCCCGGCCCCCACAAAGCCCCTCCCAGCCCCCTACGGTCTCCCAAAAGCCCCCTCACCCCCCCCCAAACAGCTCCCAGCCCCTAAGCAGCCCCCTCAACCTCCCACCACCCCCCTAAGTACCCCCCCAGGCTCACCCTGGCCCCCCAAGCCACCCCCGCCCCCCCCAGCGGCCCCATGGCTCACCCCCAGCCCCCCCAGCGCCCCCCCCCCCGCGGCTCCCGGCCCCCCCCCGCCCCCCGCGAGCGACCCCCGGCCCCCCGGCCGGGGGGGGCGCTTCCGCAGCGCCCCGCCCCCCCGCCGCCGGCCCTGCGCCAGCGCCCCCGCCGCCGCCCGGGGCGCGGGCCGTCCCCGCGGCCGCGAGGGCCTGGGGGTCCCGCCGGGGGGGGGGGGGGGGGGGGGGGGGAAGTTTCCCCCCCAAAGCAGCGCCGCGGGACGACAGCTGTCACTCACTCCCGCGGCGCGGGGGCCGCCGGTCCGCAAGGGGGCGCTGTTACGAGCGGCGGCGGGGAGCGGTTCCGGAGGCGGCTCCGAGCGACCGGGGGGGGGCGGCCCGGGGGGGGGGGGGCCGGGCGGGGAGGGGAGGTGAGGGGCTGGGCCCGGGGCCTCGTGTGCGGGGAAGGGCCGGGCCCCGGGCGCTCCGGCCCCGGCGGGAGGGAGGGAGGGAGGGAGGGGAGGCCGGGCCCCGGCGGGAGGGAGGGGAGGCCAGGCCGGGCACCCTGTGCTCCGGGCCCCGTGTGCCCCGGCCCCGCAGCAGCGCGCAGCCCCGCAGGAGGCCCGGGCCGGCCCGGGGCCCGGCTCCGGGCCGCCCCCCCGCCGGCGGAAGGGCGCCCCCCCGCCGGCGCCGGGAAGCCCCGAGGCCCAGCGGCGCCAGCATCTCGCTGTGGACGGTGGTGGCGGCCGTGCAGGCGGTGGAGCGGAGCGTGGATGCCCACGCCTCGCGGCTGCTGAACCTGGAGCGCCGGACGGTGACCACCGAGAAGAAGTACTTGGACTGCGAGAAGACGGTGGTGGATTTCGGGAACCAGCTGGAGAGCAAGCTGGCCGTGCTGGGCACCCTCATCCAGGAGTACGGGCAGCTCCAGCGGCGCCTGGAGAACGTGGAGAACCTGCTGAAGAACGGGAACTTCTGGATCCTGCGGCTGCCCCCCGGGGGCGAGGTCCCCAAGGTAACCAAGTGGCTCTGGGGGGGACACGGGGGTGCCCCGGGCGTGGGGGGCAGCCACCTCCTGCGAGGCCTGAAGCCTTCAGAGAAGCCCCCCCGGGGGCGGCGGGGCTTGCGGTCGCCGCCGTCGCCTGCCCGTAGGGAGCGCTGGCTCAGATCCGTGCTCCAGTTTGGCCGCATCCGGCAGCAAAAGGACGGCGGGTTGTGGGATTCCGTGATAAAGGCTGGGCTCTTCCCCAGGGAGGGGGGCATGGGATGGGGCTCTGCACAGCGGGAGGGGCGAGCGCCGGGGAATTCACAGTTCGTTCTCCGAGGATTAGTGCGAAGGAGCAAAGCTCTCCGGGTGCCACAGAAATCAACGGGAACGCGGCTGTTCCCTACGGCTGCCCCCTGGCTCCAGGCGCCCAGCCGGTTGCTCTTGCACTTCCAGGCCCCGGCGGCGTTCGGAAGCAACGGCGCTTGCTTTTCTCCGCAAGAGTGGGAGAATCTGGAGGCGTGGCGGAGGGAGCTGCACCAGAAGGCGCTGAGGGGCAGGCACGACTCTCTGATCTCTCCGGGTAAGGATCGCTCGGTCGGTCCGACCCCTCGGCCCGCGGGGCTGGCTGCCGGGGGCGGGAGCCGCCGTCTCCCGGGGGGGCCGTGCGGAGGGCGCTCCGTGTTGCGGCCGACGGAGCGGGTTTGGGGGGCGCAGCTGTGCGTGTTCCTCCCCCATGGACGTGGGGTGGGCGTTCCGGTACAACACGGGAGCCGTGGTGGTATCGCTGTTCCTCGGCAGATTACGTCATCCCCAAACCTGAGCTGCTGTTGCGGCTTCAGAGAGGAGAGGCGCCCTGCGGCGGGGACAAGGCGGCCTCAAGGGAGGCGCCAGCAGAGCCGAGCGCGGGTAAGAGATGGATTACAGCCGGGCGTAATGCTGGCGTGGCGGCGGCAAAGGGCGGCGCAAGGTGATGGCGGTGGCCCTGACTTGCCACGGGGGGAACTTCTCAGATCTTGGGAATCAGAGAATCCCAGAATGGTTTGGGTTGGCAAAGCCCTTTCAGCTCCCCCAGCCCAACCGTTCCCCACCCCGCCATCCCACCCCCAAACCCCGGCCCTCAGCACCGCCTCTGCCCGGCTGTTCAATCCCCCCAGGGCTGGGGACTCGACCCCTTCCCTGGGCAGCCCCTTCCAGCCCCTGACAGCCCTTGGGGGAAGGAATTGTTCCCCAGGGCCAACCTCACCCTGCCCTGGCACAACTTGAGGCCGGTGCCCCTCATCCCATCGCCCCTTCCCTGGGAGCAGAGCCCGACCCCCCCGGCTCCCCCCTCCTCCGGCGGGGACCCCCCCCCCCAGCCGCTCCCCAGCAGCCTGGGGCTCCAGACCCCTCCCCAGCTCCGCTGCCCTTCTCTGGACACGCTCCAGCCCCCCCAGGGCCTTCGGGGAGGGAGGGGCCCAACCCTGACCCCAGCATTCCAGGGGCGGCCCCCCCAGTGCCCAGCACAGGGGCACGGTCCCTGCCCTGCTCCTGCTGGCCACACCACTCCTGATCCAAGCCAGGATGCCGCTGGCCCTCTTGGCCACCTGGGCACCCTGCTGGCTCATATTCAGAGAGGGCGCGGAGGGAGGGATGGCGCGTTCAGACGTGGGTTCGATCTTTCCCGTCGGCAGAGTCCCTGCTGTTCAGACTTGATGTGACCGGCCAGGACGGCGGCGAAGGAGCGCGGTGCCCGACGGGGCAGGAGGGCCCGGAGGGAGGGACGATGCTGGCCGAACCCGCGCCCGGTGAGCGTTGTTGCGAAAGGGCGTGCTGGGACGCGCGGGCAGGGAGGACGTGCTCCTGAAACGGTGGGGAGAGGGGAAACTGCTTCGCTGCCGGGTGGAGTAAAGCTCCGGGGAGCAGGAACGGGAGGTGCTGGAGAGTGGCTGCGCCTGAGAGCAGGGCAGCTGGCAGCAAACCCGGGCGGAGGACGAGCCCGGCCGTGCTGCGGTAACCGGGGAAGACGTTTCCCTCTTTTAAATCTCCAGACTACGGCGTTCCGGAGCCGACCTTTGCAGGCATCGTGAAGCGAGAGGAAGAGCTGTGCGCGGAGGAGGAGCGGGGAGCCACCGAGGACGCGGAGTTCACGGAGCTCAGCGTGGGTGAGTTCCGAGCACCGCTGCCTTTCGCTCCCTGCGCGAGAGGGGCCTGTTTGATTCACGGGGGGCAGAGCGGAGTGGGGGGGGGATTTTGGAAGCCCCCTGTGGCTCGCGCCAGCGAATGTCCCTTTTGTTGTTCTTGTCAGTTCCAGCCGATGAGGTGATAACGTTCAAAATCGAGCAGCTGGACTCTGAGGAATGCTCCCAAAGCTCCCAGCCCCCCGTGACTGGAGCCAGGGAGTTGGAGGAGCTGGTTTTCCAGGCTCCCAGCGAGGCGCTGCCCTTTGATGGTCAGTACAGCTCTCCTGTGCAGCAGGGAACCCAGAGCATGAGCAGGCTGGTGCCGACTGCCCTGGGGGAAGAGGATCTCGGCGAAAGCAGCGCTGTCACGTTCTATGGGCAGAGCTGTCCCAGCAAGAGACCTCACTCGTGTACCGCGTGTGGGAAGGGCTTCTGTCTGAAGAAGATGCTGACGACTCACCAGGAGGGCCAGGGCACGCCGTTCAGCGGTGAGCACGCTGGAGACGAGGAGGGCTTCCTCCGTCAGCAGCACCGGCAGACCCACCGGAAGGCAGGACCCGTGTGGCCACAGAGAGGTACAAGCAGAATCAGAATGCAAAAGCTCAGGCCAGCGTCCCGGCCACGGACAAGGTGTACGGCAACCCCAGGTGCATGAAGAGCGTCAACACCAACGGCAACTGCAAGCCAGGTCAGAGGCCGCACCCGCGGGGGAGGCCTTACAGGTGCGACAAGTGTCAGGAGTGCTTCTCCCAAAAGAAAACCCTCATCATCCACCAGCGTATGCACTCAGGCCGGAGCGGGGGGGTCCTTTTCTGCTCGTACTGCGGGAAGACCTTCAGCCACCCCTCCAACCTGATCCGGCATCAGAGGATCCACACAGGGGAGAGGCCATACCAATGCAACGAGTGCCCAAAGCGCTTCACCCAGAAGCAGCACCTCCTCCAGCATGAGAAGATCCACCTGCGCGAGAGGAACTGCGGGGTGACGCAGAGCGCGAGAAAGGCGCCGCCACACAGCCGTTAGGCTGCGCAGGCCCCCGCAGCCCTGCGGCCCCGGGAGGAGAGAGGAGAGGAGACGGCCTCTGCTGCTCAGCCTGAAAGGCTCTCTTGACCGTTTATCCCAGAGATCCAAGCAAAGTAGAATGACGATCCGCCTTGGCACCGCTGCCCTTTTCTTCGTGGTGGTGATGGTGTGCCACAGTACCTCATAGTCTGCCCAGAAATCTCTCCGGAACAAAAATGATTTGGGCCTCTCCAGGTTTGAGTCGGGTGTCTGAACTGGTTCCAGTGAGGCTGAGTTTTCTGAAGCTGCTCTTTGCCTGGAGTTTCCCTGGCTGCTCCCTTTGACAAAGTTCTGCCGTCCTCAGTTTCACGGGTGAGTTTGAGTCGCGCATTTGCCGAGGGCTCCTGGCAACTAAACATGTGCACAGGGTGAGGCCTCGCTGGTGGTTTGCGCGGGTGCCCCCCCCACCAAGGAGGGGCAGCCAGGCGGTTCCTCGGCACAGGCCAAATGACGTTTTTGCTGCTGCTCCTGCTCAGGAAGCGAGCTGGAAAAGATGGGTTCAGTTCCCTCTCCAGAGCTTGAAACCAGGTTTAGTTTGCTGTAAGTGATGACGATCGGGCCATGTTCTGCTTGGAGTTCCTCTGGTGTGCACCGGGACGTGCTCCGCTGGTGACTTGGTTTGCACCCCAGTAGCCAGTGGGAATTTGCTCCGTTGTTTGTCACCTCTGAGCACACCCAAAGGAGGTGGCATCACCCAAACCCCCTCTCCTACCTCTACAAGACCCCCAGCGGAACTGAATGGGACAGAGCTGCAACAACTTGTAAGCCAGAGGTGGGGCAGACCTGTGCTCCCAAGGCTGACGTGAGCGTTGGGATAACTCTCCACTGACTGCCTGCATGTTAACACTTCTTTGTATTTCGGCACCGCCTTCATCTCCCTCCCGTCCTGAGAGCTCGGCAGTACGGATGGTTTTTGGTCTCGGGGATCAGCTTTCACCAAACCGCTAAGACAAATTTCCCAGCATCTGAAATGCGTTTAGCGAATGGCCCAAATAGGTGGCGCAGCCTCAGGGCCGGCGTTGCTTGCCTGACCTGTTTTCCACCTGCTGCTCGTTTTCTTCATGACTAATTGGGCTTTAGAAACCCCTCTGTTGCTCCTGGTCCCAAAGTGTCTGTCCAGGGGAGAGTGTGGGAGGCTGGCTCATCCCCTCGGAGGTAGGGGCGTTCCTTTGGCTCCCGCTGGCTGCTGTGGCAGATGTTTTACCCTGGCTTTGACCAAGGCGTGAGGTCTCTTTCTCAGGTCCTCGCTGTTCGTTGTCGCTTGCCCTGCCAGCAGTGTGAGACAGGAGCGCTCCTGTGCCCGCTTCGGCCCAGCCAGCGAGGCCAGCTCGGAGCTCTGGGCTGTTGGGGCTGATCGGATCTTTGCCCAGCGCGGATTGGGGTGAGCCTGTGTGAACCCGCGCTGTGGGAGCTGGCGCGGAGCCGACGCGTCTCCAACCGCTGCGGGTGTTTGCCAGGCAGTGCCCGACTGTCTGCCGCCTTCCCGCATCCTAGTGCTGCTGAGGCCTTCGGTTTCCCGGCTCCGGACGAGTCTGAGTAGGTCTGCCTGTGGTGAACCCCCCTCTGTGCATGAATCCGTTTGGGTTTTTTCCAAATAAGAAACTCGTGAGGGCAGAGGGTGTTGTGTTTTGTCACTTCTGGGTGTTCAGCGGCCGCTCGCTGCCATCAAGCAGCGAGCACAGACGGGTTTTTCTCTGCTGTTTGATGTGCTGGAGGAGAAACTCTTAGCAGTACGGGGCGCTTGGTACCCGGGCAGGCAGTTTGGGTCCTGCCCAGGTAAATAACTGGGTCTGCAGTGGTTTCCTGCTGACTCGGGTTAAGCTGCTTGTTTACGTTTTACTCTTTTGTTCCTTAGACTGTGAGCCTTCAGGGCAGGGAACTTGTTCCTCTCTCTTTGTAAAATGCCAGTTAAATTCTCAGCAGTAGATACCTGATTTTTAATAACATTAAACTTGAGCAGATTAAAGCTGTGAAGTACTAAATGCTTCTGGGGTTTTAGTCTTCTTTTTAAATAATTTTACCGGCTGGTAAGTGGCAGTTTGTACCGTACTGGTGGAGAGACAAAAATCCACCTTGAACTGGAGAAAGAACGGGGTGGGTTTCTTTTTTTTCATACGGCAGTGGAACCTGTGCAGGAACATTGTTTTCCGTGTGTGTATCTGAGATCCGAACAGAGCCTGACTGGTAAGAGTGCCTAAAAATAGGGTATAAATAAGGTCACTGTACAATTCTCCTCCCACAGGGAGACCACATCGACCCTGCTGCCAGCAAAAAGTTTTCGGCAACCGCAGCGTTGTGGTTGTTATCAGTTCAGCATGCTCGGTTTGGGTCTGGAAGAGTGGGATGTACCCTGGTATAAAGATGCTGCCGCATAAAGCAGCGGAGGGGCGCTTGCCACCAATTGCCCCATGGCCAGAACATCCTGAATCCTTGGGATCACTTCGGCAGCACCCGTTGGTTTTCTATAGACAACTTCAGGTGCCTTTTCTGGGCTGTTCCTGCATCTTGCAGGACAATAAGAAACATTGAAGTCCCGCCATGTTGCCAGCTCGCCTCCCAGTCGTTGTGTATGTTCTAGAGCTGACCTCCTGCCACTTTGTTATTATCATAGAATCCTAGGATCCCAGGTTGGAAGGGACCTCCAGGCTCATCTGGTCCGACCTTGCTAGGCAAGAGCCCAGCCTAGACAAGATGGCCCAGCACCCTGTCCAGCTGAGGCTTGAAAGTGCCCAATGTGGCGGAGTCAACCCCTCCCCTGGGGAGATTATCCCGATGGGTGACTGTTCTCATGGGGAAAAATTTCCCTCTCGTGTCCAATCAGAATCTCCCCAAGAACAACTTGGGTCCACTCCCCCTTGTCCTCTCCATGGGACTCCTGGTGACAAGGGAGTCTCCATCTTCCTTGAGGCCACCCCTTAGGTACCGGTAGACATTTCAGTTTTCAACATCAGTTAAAGTAAAAATGCAGATGTCGTGCTCACACCTGAGAGAGGTCTCTGTAGCCACAACCGTCAAAGAATCGGTGCTCAGGCGGTGCAAAGGCGGGCGTCTCAGAAGCGTGAGCTGGGGGGGTGGTGCCAGCTCAACGGCACTCACCTCTTTCTACTGCAAGACTTCACACGTTAACCGCTGTGTGAGCATCAGCAGCGCCCGATGCGCTCCTATTGCATCACTCCTTGATGCTGCCTTTGATGGTACAGATGAAGCAGTCGTGCACCGTGAGTCATCATTTCCCTATTCTAGCCTGGCTCCCTCTGTGTTTCATGGACAAATATGTGCATTTATAGCAAATCACAGAGCTATTTTGAGATGAGCGCTGCTTACGCTGCAAAAATTCAACCTTGAATCCAAGAAGAAATGTCAAGTGACTGTGGTCCTTCGCTTTTCCTCCCGGATCGCTTTAGGGCCTCAGGAACTCCCACCAGACCTTGGCCTTGGTGTAAGGAGTCGGCTGATTAGGCGGCACTGTCCGTGCCAGAACTCCTACGTGGCTGAGGCGGGGAGTGAGAGCGGGAACAATCAGTTATCCCCTGGGAGCCTTGGAACATACCTGATCTGGATCGTAGCCCAAGTGGCATGGTACCATCGTTACTGGAATTCCAGATATTACCGACCGGATTGTGGCCTGGATGGAGATTCACTGATGACTGAAGCCAATCATCTCACGACCCCATAAAACAGCGTCTTAAGTGAGGCCCTTGGAGCTCCTGGACCACAGCGGGCTGCGAGCAGCACCTTCCTCTGAGCAGGACGCCTCTCGGAGCTCTCAAGTTGGTGAAAATTGGAGGTCCATCACCAAAGACTGAGGGCTCAACCCTCACCCACTGGGAAATGCTGAAACGTTTGATTTAGTATTTCACTGAACCCGAGGGGAATTTTTTGTTGACGTGGAAGTCACAGACACTGCACACGATCAATGTGATCAAGCAAATGCCAATTTATTGTTGATACATCCCGGTTAATATAGCTCTTCTATTTCCCTATCAAGCACAAGCTCTTCACTAATTGGTTAACTATGTCTGTCCACGCGCTCTTAGTTACGATACGATTCGTTAAAGTCTCTTGTCCACGCGCACGGTCCTCTCCACCTGCGTCCTGCTTTGCTTTCTGATCTCAGTCACGTACACCACCTTTTCTTCTTCTTCTCAAGGTTGTTCTCATCATTATTTGACTGCAGGCAGCTCCCACAAAGTCCTTGAGGCTTACTGCTCACAAAACAACAGGTGCATTTGGTCTGGATTGTTCGCTAAATGTCCTTGGTTCTTCAGATATCCCACAATTTTTAACGGTTGTACCTTTATACATGTAAAGAGAGAGAGAGAAAAATATGCCTGTGTGTGCACATGTGCGTCGATTTAAGTAACCTATGAATGTGCGGTTGAATTACAAAGTGAGCCTTAGGCTGCTGCTAGACACGTGTTATCCTTAGGCATAGACCGTTGCCCAAGCCTGAGGCTCAGATCAGATCCAGCTGCACGTGGACACCTCTTTGAGAAGGAGTTTAGAGTGCACGGGGGTCTACTCTGAACCTCGAGACTCAATGGGAAGCTCCTCCGTATCCTCTGCATCCACGATCTCCCCGTGAATTGTTCTAACTCGAGCGCGACTTCATCTTCCTTTGTGTTCTTCTTCCATGCAGTAAGAGAGTGAATTTCATCATCTTTGAATCTTTAACTAAGCTGCTGTTTTGATGAAACCAGATTTTGTCCAATTGCTTTGTTAATCGACTGATGATTGAGTGCTATTAAAATATCACGATCCCATCCCATGATTTACTGTGAAGGCACGAATGAATTCTAAACTGCTGAATGAATTCAGCTCGCCAAAATGCTACTGAATCAAATTGCGTAAAGTCAGGCGACTGGCGTAGTCGGCAGGACCCCAAATCAGCATACGCAATGGTGACATAGAAATGCGCTGCTCTTCCGAGGCCAAGATAAAGAAGAGAAATAAGAGAAATCCTCCCCTTGCAGAGATCGAGTGGTGTTTACAGGAAAGAGCAGAAGCTACGGGGGAAGGCAGGAGAAGATGTGGTGGGGAAGGAGGGAGGATTTGGGGAGCGCAAGGTCTCCTACAGCCATCCCGAGGTGCATCGTGCCGTCTCCGCACCTTCCGTGAACAAGCACTGAGCTTTTCTCATCCTTGGGCAGCGTGTCTCAGCACGCCGCTCTGTCCTGACCTGCCATTACGCGGGCCGCTGCAGCTTAGGCTGGTGCAGGACAGCAGCCTCCACTGCAAAGCCAGGTGTCTCGGCCGAGATATTCTTCACAAAAGAAGGCAAAGTCACACACAGAAAAAGAGCGGGCAAAAAAATAAACCGCTCCAGGTACACCCAGGACAGCAATGTTGCCTTGGATTCACAACTTCCAGCGAACGCAAACTCCTTTGCTTAAAAGCAGCTCAAGCTTTCTGTTCATTTTGCAAGCGCTTGCCGTTGTTAGAGCAGCTCTGCATTTTTTATTGCTTTATGACTTCAGGTTTTTGTTTGTGAAAGCCTCTCCGTGTCTTACCATGTAGAGGCAGGAATTCTTTGCATCCCAGGGAACGCTGCGTTTGGCTCTCCTGCAGCCAGCTCCTTATGGAACGATTAACTGCAAGACAGGAAAAATATGTGTAAGTACAGAGGAGCCCTCCCCTCCCCTGGCAGCCTGGCTCTCCCCGCAGGCCTGTCCCTCACCAAGAGGATAGAACCACGCGCGTGTCACAGGAGGAGTCACCTAGCACTGATGCCAGGTTCTTAAGCCTCTTTCTGTCCCTCCCTGGGATGGGCCTGGTCCTTTCTGAATGCCAGAGGGGAATTCTTCTGCTCCAGCTGCCCTCAGCACGGCCCCACGGTGCGTACAACAGTTGTGCTGAGCTGAGAGGCCCAGCTTGGCTTGGCTGAATGTCCCCGAGAGGAGAACGAGCCCACCAGTCTCTCCTGGCCCAGAAGCAGGTCCTTGTCACCATGGGATGGGACACACCCAGGCAGGATTGAAAGGCAGCAGGTAAGAGCAGTTCGTTGTACTGCAGGTCAAACACCTGATTTAACGGCTGGACTTGATGATCTTAAAGGTCTTTTCCAACCTAAATGATTCTGTGATTCTATGATTCCTGCTACCGGAGGAGGCTACAAAGAGCTGACAGAACACAGCACCGTCCTGAGACCTACCCACCCGTAGCAAGCGTCTGCACATCAGCCACGTAGGTCATGTCAGCAAGTGAACTTTAACTCGGCAGTTTTGATCACCTCCTGTGGTAAGGGAGGTCCCATTTTGCATAGCTGATGGCCAGGCAGTTGAGCAAATTTAAAAACTCAGGAAGATAAGGTGAGGTGGTGATTCCAAGTAGACTGTTGGTCACACAGCAGCTGTCAGTCGTAGAGGGAAGGCCTGGGGGTGTCACCCAACCAAACTGAAGGTGCCTTTGTGGGGGTGCCTGCAGTGGAAATCCCGGATGCTTCTGGAAGACCTGAATCTGCTGGATTCCCCTGTTGTGGGTGCACCTTGTGCACAAGTTCCAATAAAGGCTTCCAACCACTTCGGCTTTCTTCTCGTTTGTGCAACATAGCTGAGACAAGAGCTTCTCCCAACGCTTGTGCAGACCCGGAGAGCCGCAGGGCTGCTGCCACTGCAGGTGGGTCCATTAGGAGGGCTGCCTCCCTGGGGAGCTCCCCCTCCGCGAGGAGCGGGGCCGCGCAGGCAGCATCCTGCAAACCGAAGCCTGGGGCTGGGCTGCACCGCACGACTGTCTCACTGCCCCATCCTGGGGCCGTGGTGGCACCTGGAGCCATGCTGAGATGAACCAGAGAGACCCTGCGCTGTACCCTGGTATGGCGGACCAGGCCAGGCCTTGGGCTCTGAGGAGATCCTGAGTCCCCACGGCTCTGCGGGGATCCTGCACCCTCGTGGCTCTGAGGGGATCCTGCACCCTCGGGCTCTGCGAGGGATCCTGCACCCTCGGGCTCTGAGGGGATCCTGCACCCTCACGGCTCTGCAGGGATCCTGCACCCTCGGGGCTCTGCGGGGATCCTGCACCCTCGTGGCTCTGCGGGGATCCTGCACCCTCGGGGCTCTGAGGGGATCCTGCACCCTCGGGGCTCTGAGGGGATCCTGCACCCTCGGGCGGGGTCCTGCACCCTCGGGGCTCTGAGGGGATCCTGCACCCTCACGGCTCTGAGGGGATCCTGCACCCTCGGGGCTCTGCGGGGATCCTGCACCCTCACTATGAGAGGTGCTATGAGAGGATCTAGACATTAGGAAAAACTTCTTCACCGAGAGGGTTGTCAGGCTCTGGAATGGGCTGTCCAGGGAGGTGGTGGAGTCCTCATCCCTTGAGGTCTTTAAAAGAAGGATAGATGAGGTGCTCAGGGACATGGTTTAGTGGTGGGATGGCAGTGCTAGGTTAACGGTTGGACTCGATGATCTTAAAGGTCTTTTCCAACCGAGGTGATTCTATGATTCTATGATCCTGCGCCCCCATGGCTCTGTGGGGAACTGACCCCTCATGGCTCTGAGGGGACGCTGAGCCCCCACAGTTCTGAGGAGACATTGGTCCATCACGGCTCTGAGGGGACCCCCGGTCCCTCCCGGCTCTGAGAGGATCCCCGATCCCTCACGGCTCTGAGGGGATCCCCGGTCCCTCCCGGCTCTGAAGGATCCTCGATCCCTCACGGCTCTGAGGGGACCCCCGATCCCTCCCGGCTCTGCGGCGCCGCCGGCCCCGCGCTTCCCCGGCGCCGAGCTCCCCGCGTCCACCCCGGCCCGGCCGCCCCGCGCCCTCCCTCCGGGGCCGCCTCCAGGCGCTGGAGCGGCAGCTGGAGAGCGGCGGCGGGGCCCGTCGGGTGCCGGTGAGGCGCGGGGCGGCCGGCGGCGGCCGGGAGGCAGCGCGGCCCGGGCCGGCGGGGCCGGGCCGGGGCGGGGCACTTCAGCGAGCAGGAGTGGCGGGCGCTGCGCGGCTGGCAGCGGGCCCTGCACCGCGCCGTCATGAGGAGCAACTACCCATGCTGCTCTCCCTCGGTAAGGGCCCGCCGCCCCCGGGCGCCGCTGGGCAGGGGTGGGAGCGGGAGGTGGGCAGGGAGCGGGTCCCCGCCGTGCCCCCCGCCCGCTGCCGCGCAGGCGGGACCCCCGGCCGCGCCTCACCTCACGCCTCCCGCAGAGCCGGACGCACCCACACGCGATGCCCAGGCCCGGTCGGAAGACGTGAACCAGCCGTGTGCTCGGAGCTGCGAGGATGGGGATGGGAGAGGTGACCCTGCGGGGACCGGTGCCGGTGAGTGGCTTTGGGAAGAGCGGGCTGTCGGGACGCAGGCCGCCAAAAACGCGGCAGCTGGGCTCTTTTTGGGACAGCAGCCTCTCCCCACGGCGCTCCCAAACCTGGCTGTTGGGCATCTCATCCCTCCCAGTCTTACCAGAACCCGACAGCAAACCGCCTTTCTTCCCCTCTCCCGGTTGCTGAGCTGCCTGTGTCGAGCCTTGCAGTCCCCTTGCCGTTAGGCTGCGTCCCCAGTCGAAGTGGGATGGCATTCCGTTTCCCAGTCTGAAGGCTGGCTGTCAAGGGGAGTTTCTAGTCTGCGTGCACAAATGTACACAACGGCGTTGGTTTTGCACGCGCGCAAAATATTCATCGGTTGTGTTGGGGGTATAAGGGTAATGTGCAGAGCATTAGCTTGTCTGGTTTTCCATGTGTATTTAAATTTTGGGGGGTTGTTTTTCAGTAGTTTTGTTCATCGTTCTCGTAAGCGCTTTTCCGATGGGTTAGAAGTGGTGTGTGTTTTACCGAAAGCGGCTGAAAAGGGAATGGCACAACTCTGGCAGAGCCAAAAGAGAAACAGACCTCGAGAAGGAGAATTCCAGTGGCGCTTTCCTCTCCCGGGGTCATTTTCATTTGCTCGTGGGCACTGCGACAAAATGGCCGTTCCACTTGCGTGAAAGCCCTGTGTGTTTCTGAAGCCGAAACATCTGCTGAGGGTTTTGTGACAAATATTTTAGGTCTGTTTAAGAGGCGGTGGTCAGTGAGAACTAGAACTGAAGTGAGGTTTTCTCTAGAATGTGAGCTAGAACAGAGCTGCTGTGCCTGGGACGGGGCGAGAGTTGGAATTGATTTTGTGTATGGAATTAAAATGAAATTGGTTCCTATTAACAGAAGACGGCATAATCCATATTAAGCAAGAGGAAGAGTTGTGCGCTGCAGAGCAGCAGGAGGAGGAGGCTGGAGAAGCTCCTGAAGAGCCCTGCCTGGGTGAGTAACTGCGTGCCTCGGAGGGAAAATGAAACAGAGGGATTAAATTCCACGGGTTTTGGGTTTTTTCCACCTCTTCTCCTGTATTCCAAACCTTTTATGAAAAGCTCACAGGGTTTGAACCGACTTGCCACCAGTCCTGACGGGTGAGGGCTGGGGTTTTGTCTTTGCCTTCTCATTGGTGTTGCAGAGTGTGCGGCCATTTTTCATCCACGCAGTGCAGCGTGGAAGAGGAAATGTTTCATTCTCCCTTAAACTCCTTACTTTGCTTGCCTCGAGTTGATAGCTCTAAGCTGGTTAAATATCTAGCACAAAGTGGGCCTTAGTCGCGTTTTGGGGCTGATGGGTTAGCTTGGAGGAGGCAGAAATCCGTGCGGAATGAGGTCTGTGACTGGTGCCATCTGCCGCACGGGGCTGCGATGGCGTGGAGGCAGGACTGTGCAGCCTTCTCTTGCAGGGGCCGCAGCGCCTCTCCTCCTGCATATCCAGAGGCTTTAGGTTGCTTTTTCCCTCCTCCCTTCTCTTCTCCGTTTTTTCTGCCTTCGTGAGCGAGCGCACCGACTCCTTGCTAGAGCTGTTGCTGTAACGGGTGGTACCCGGGGAGGCCGCACAGCCCAGGGACACATTCCCTGCCTTCTCACCTCTTTGCGTTGTAAATATTCTGCTTTGGAGCTTGCCTGTCCTTTACTCTTCACGAAGGGTAGCAGCTCTACTTCTTGCCCCCACTGTGATTTTACTTGGCTTCCCGTGTACGTGACCAACTGGGATTTTTACACCTTTCCATCAGGTTTGGTGAAGAAACTGGGCTTATGGGAGCCTGTGTAAAATATAGGGTTGGCTTGGGGGAAAACGAGCCCTTGTGAAGTCCCGAGTTTAGGCTTTTATGATACGCCTGTCTGGAATTTTCTCCTTTAGCAGAGCAAGTGGTTTATGAGCCTGAGGCTTCAAGTCAGGCCACGAAAGGCGAGGAGGCGTACGCCAGGGAGCTGCCAGGCGCAGAGGGCGAGGACCTCCCGGGAGACCCCGACACAGGTGAGGATTCCCTGGCAAAACCTCCCGCTGCAGGAATTACCCCTCGGGTGGCTCTGTGCGTCCTGTCTTCCCCGAGGCTCTGTCAGCACTTTTCTTATCTTTGTGAACTCACGAATCTTCCGAGCTTTGCCTCCTTCTCCAGTGTTTCTCAACTGTGTGAATTCTCCCTGATGAACAGGATTTCAGACTTACGCAACCGATGTTTTATCATGGATTAAACAAGAGGAGGAGCCACGCTGCCCTGAACGACAAGACTTGGAGAAAGAAGAAATCTCTACAGGTCCAAGTCCGGGTCAGTAATGGATTTCAGCTGAGATTTCTGGGACGGTGAATCTAATTTAAAGCATTTTTTTATACTATATGAAATGTCACGATCTTATCATGTAAGCCGCGAAAGAACTGGAACCAGCCTCAGTCTGCCAGTTAATATTTGTGCAGAGAAATTCCAGATTCTGTCAGCTGAAGAGGCTCCTTCCTCCTTCAGCTGCCCTAAACCTGGCCTAGGCGCTGTCTCGGGGTTTCTCTTTAGGCAAGCGTGGTGATGCGCTCAGGCCTTATGGATCAAGTTTGTATTTCCAGCTGCCTTGATGGTGTCTAAACCTGGTACTGGCGAGCGTGGAGCCCTGATTTGCTGATGTCCTGCAGCAAACGAGAAGGTGCCTTTAATGCAAAGCAGTTTTAGGATGTTCTGTCAGGAGATGAACACGCTAACGGTCCTTCGGAGGAGGTTTTGTCCCGAGCACACTTGGAGTATGGGTCGTGCTTGAGGTGGAGTTAAGAGAGGGAGATTCATCTTTGGGTCGAGGCTTAACCTCAGGGAAGGGGTGTGCAGTTTGGACGGGGATGTTTAATTAAATACAAGCTCCTGGGCCACAGCCCGGCAGCGCTCAGTGTAGCTCCTGAGTGGGTAACCGAGGAGGGGGTGCAGAGGGTGCAGTTTGTGTGGTAGCCTGGTATTCCTTCGCTTCATGTGAGCTGTCGAAACATTCGCGGGCACGCGAGGAAGTTGCTGTGGAGTAGATCAGGGGATAAACTCTCAGTGTGCTGGGAACTGCCGACGTGAATGGTTTTGCCCCACAAAGGTCAGCCAGGACCGTGGTGTGCGGCTGGCTCAGCTCCACCGAACTCCTTCCCGAGGGAGAGCTGTCCAGCTGCTCTGAGAGAGCTCGCAGGGTGGGCTCCTCCCAGCCCTTCCAGTCCGTGCTTACGCATAACCTGGAGTTACTGGAGTGCGAGGACATGCTCAGACAATTGCCGTCGAGCAACCGGTGCCTTTCATGTTCACGCTTTAGCTTGGCCTGTGGTAACACGTTTGTGTGCTGGTGTGCCGGTACGCAGCCAGAGAAATGAGAGCTCAGGATGTTCGTGTGGTGCAGGTAACTGTGGACTTACCTGGCTGGCGCTGCTGAGACCCGTGGTCCTTCGTGATGCTCGGTGGAGTCTTTCCGTAGCAGCTCTCAGACGTTGGAAGGGTCACAGGTCTTAGGGGACAGCAAAATCACGGAGCGTTAGGGAGCTGGGCTGAATAGCTTTGGTGACGATGGTCTGGGAAAAGAAACCCTGGGTATTTGTCATGGGAAATTGTAATTGCAGAACGAGGGAATTGGCAGGTCGGCAGAACAGATTTGTCCAACGGCAAATCCAGAGCTGTGCCTACGCAGCTAAGGCGCCACGTGCCTTTTTGGGTAGGGTTATCAGGGGTGGTAAATGTTGGCCAAGGAAAGCAGGAGAGGCGCCTCGGGGCAGGAGGGGGCAGTCTGACCGACAGCTCTCAGCCTGGCCATGCCTCTGCATCCAGCCCGAGCGGCGTGCCTCTCTGGGGATCGCTTCTAAGGTGTGAGAGCCTTCCTCTTCACTTGCCGCTGCCCCGAGCTCTCCGAACAAAGGCACGGCGAGGCGAGCGTCTCCCCACAGACGCCCAGCCTGCAGAGCCAACGGTTCACGTGCAAGAAGGGGTGCACCCACGCTGAGCTGGCTGCGCTGCCTCAGCCTGGGCCCTCGCTTCTCTGGATGCTCGCTGGAGCGTCTGGGGAGCACTGGGAGCCGCGAGGTGGGACGGTGTCCGCTCTGGCGGGGAGCTTAGGCCTCACCCTTCAGGCTTTGGAACAAGGGGGTGAAGGTGAAACGCTGCGTTAGTGGATTTCCACATAGGTTTAAAAAAATAATTGCAAAAAGACCTTTTATTTTCCTGGAGTTTTTGTTTCAGCAGAACGCCAGTGCTGGCTCTTCCCCTCAGTATCGAAGCCTCCCACCTTATTTACTCTGTCTTTCCGTTAGCGGGACGTGGCTGGAGACTTGGAGGGATATTCTTAAGTGCCTTCCTTAATTGAAAGACTGAAATCTGTCTTGTTTCAGCGCACGATGAAAGCACAAAGAGGGACCCCCCAGCAGATTGCTTCGAAAGTACGGCGTGTGACGCAGAGGTACCAGGAAGGCCTGGAGAGAAGTTTTCCAAGGATCCCAGCCCCGGGGTGACGTGGGACAGTCAGTGGAATTCAGAAATGATGGAAACAAACCCCTCCGGGAGCGGCCTTGGGGGTGACGCTCAGTACGATCGAGGCTTCGGTGAGCACTTGGATTTCTTCAGCGCTCAGGAAAACAGCGTCCGAAAGAGACCGTGCGCGTACAACAAATGCGAGAGGAACCCCAGCCAGCAGGAACATCTTCAGGCTCCGCAGGGAGCCCGAGGAGGGGAGATGTTCCCGGGCCCCGCGTGTGAGAAGAGCCTCGGCGAAAGGGTGTTCCACCTGCTGCACTCGCAGCCGTGCGCTGCGGGTGAGAAGGGAATCGGGCAGGGGGTGGCTCCTGCCTCCTGCGAGGGGCTGCCCCTGGGGCCGCAGCCGGCGGCCCGCACCGAGCGTGGAGAGAACCCTGCGGGCGGAATCAGGCTCCGGGAGCACGGCGGCCTCGGCGGAGAGGAGCAGCTGTCTGCGGAAAGCGAGGAGAACTTCCCTGCCGAAAACCCGTTAGGCGGCCCCTGCTGGGAGCACCCGCAGGACAAGGCGGAGGCCTGCACCGGCTGCAGGCAGCACTCGGCGCCCAGGGGCAGCCCGGCAAGCCAGCAGCCCAGCCAGGGCAGGGGCAAGTCCTACATTTGCAGCGACTGTGGGAAAAGCTTCGTTTGCCATTCGTGGCTCGTTAGGCACCAGATGACTCACACGGGAGAGAGGCCGTACAAGTGCTCCGAGTGTGACAAAAGCTACAGGAGAAAGGATTACCTCCTCAACCACCAGCGCCGGCACCTGGGAGAGGGGCTCTTCCAGTGCCCCCTCTGCAGGAAAAGGTTTGTGCTCCGCAGGAGTTTCATGAAGCATCAGGAAAGTCACGTGCAAGAAACACACCTGGCGTTGGCGGGCTGGCCCTGCACCGAGATCCGGGGGTCTGTAATGCACTCCATCTAGAAAACCCCCTCCAGCCGGGGGGTTCGTGGCCCCCTTGGCTATCGCCCTAGCTGGGCAGGACCAGGGCCGCGGGCAGCATCTCCCAGCTCCGTGCTGGACCCTGGTGGGAGGGGGACGCTGTGAAGAACCACCCTGAGCCCCCTCCCGGGCGAAAGGAGAGGGTTTGGGGGGTTATTGCCCACGGACCGCGTTGCAGCCGTCTGCGGAGCTGTTTCACAGCTTTCACCGGTGCCTGGAGCGGGCGGGGACGCGCTGGAGCTGGGTGGGAATCCTGCGGTGCTCAGTTACCGCCAGCGGTGAATCCCCACGGGAGAGAAATCGCAGCGACACGCAGAACAATTCCTAACGCTTCCGGCTGGAGAATGCCTGAAATGTTCTCCCCAGGCCCCCGAGAGCCTGGCGTGGGGGGCCGGGGCTGAAACCGCGTTCAGGTTGCTGATTCTCCACGGGAGGAGCGAAACGGCGCCGGGAAGCGACGGCTCGCGCGAGATGCTTCGAGAGGAGCAGCGTTGACCCCGCGGCTGTTGGAAAGAAGCCTCTTCGGGAAGCGGCGAACTGGAGAGCGGGGAGGGGAGCCGGAGAGGCAGCTCCTTCCCGCAGCTCCACGGCGGAGCTGCTGCGGCCCCGGAGGATTCCTGAAGGCCGGCGTCCCCCGCCGGGGGGGGTGTCAAACGGGCTGGGAAGCCCCGAGCAGGGCTTCCATTTTGCATAGCCTTAAAGTTGTGTTGCGCTTACGTCTCCGCGTTGTTACAGGTCTTCTGCGCGTGTTCGGTTTTCGGAATCCCGGGAGAAGGGGGACGTGCGGGCGCTCGCGGAGCGTCCTCCTGCAGCAACGCTTCTCGCCCGTGCTCGGCGCCTCTTCGGGGGGCGGGGGGGGGGGCAGAGCGCCGTTGGGAGGCCGACGCGCCGTGAGACGGCGCTTCGTTCCTTTTGGTAATAAAAGAGCCTGGAGGTATCGCCTGTCACCGTGGCGATGCCCTGGAGCCTGGTGAGGGGAACAAAAACCCCCAAAACCACGGCAGCGGCGGGGCCGGGCGAGGCGGGGCAGAGCCCGCTCCAGCTCAGCGCCCCTTCGCCCCCAGCCGCGTGTGACAAATTCTGTTGCGCAGCCGCCTGCCGCGCGTCTTGTCGTTCCGCTTTGTTCGGTTTTGGGGGTTTTGTGCGTTGGAAATTTCTCTTTATTTTTTTTTTTTTTTTTAATGAAAATTGTCAGGGAGATGCCCTGCCTCGCTGGGCCGCGGCGCGGCTCTCGTCGTTGCTATGACAACGGGAAGGCGCGGGCTTGCAATCCCCTCCCTTCCCCGCGTGCTCACGCTGGCCAATCAGCGCCCTGTCTGCCGCGAGCCAGGAGGCGCCCCCGATTGGCTGCCGCCTGCCGGCGAGGGGCGGGGCGGGACGCCACGAGGGAAGATGGCGGCCGGGCGGCGGCGGTGAGCGGCCCGGGGGGGCGGGGGGCGCGGGGCTCGGGGCTCCCGCCGGGCCCGGGCAGGCGGTCCCCCCGCGGCTGTGGAGCCGTGGGGTGCGCAGGGGACGGCAGCGGGGCCGTTGCCGTTCCCGGTGCCTCGGGAGAGGTGAGGGGCGCGCTCTTTTCCTCCGGTATCAGCGTAACGGAGCTCGGCTGTCGGCCCCGGGGGAAAGGAGGGTCTCGTCCTGGCCCCCGGGCGCTGGAGCGTGGGAGCGGGCAGCGAGCGGGGCCCGCAGCGGGACGCCCACGTTGGCACAGTGCCCCCGGCGCAGAGCTGCCCGATCCCCTCCTGCGTCCGGCGCGGGTCACGAACCACGCGTGTTCCCGGGAGCTGGGTGATGGGACGGCAGGGTGAGGTTAAAGGTTGGACTCGGTGATCTTAAAGGCCTTTTCCAACCAAAGTGTTTCTACGATTCTATGCTGGGGGCAGTTCCCAGCGTTCCATCTGGGCTGTGCCTCTTTCCAGAACCGTCCCCCGTGTGCTCCGCAGAGCCCTTCCCCTTCCTGGGTTCTTTTTGCGGGTGCGTGCCCTGATGATTTCTCTCATCGTCCTGTTCTAACAGTGCCTCTTTGCCGTGTTCTCCTCTTTTCACCGTCTCTGCCCAAAGATCTCCTCTCCCAAGGCTCCTTTCTCCACCACGCAGCCGGCCCGATGGTGAAGTCCTTGTTCCAACCCCACGTGGAAACCCAAGTCTTAATTTTTTGCAAGTTATTTGGCTGTCGCCCTTTTGTTGCTGCCTCCTGGCTGCCCAATGAGCTCTGTCACGGAGCGTGGGAGGATTCCTCATGGATCCGCAACTTAGTGCAGTGCATACATAATGTGTCTGGAGCAGAAAGTTACTTTAAACCTAAATCTGTGTGGTAACGGTTCGTTAAGCTGATTGTTTGGGGCTTTTTTTAAATATTTTTGCCTTTCAGGTTGTACGCTTTGGAGCGGGGAAGCCGCGCGCTGTGAAGGGGGACCTGACTCCTCCTCTCCGTGAGCTCTGTGTCTCAGGCAGGGAGGTTCAGCACCGTGTTTCACTTCTCTGTGACCTCAGCTCCTTCTGTTTTTCAAACCCCTTTGTGCTCCTTGAGAAGTTTAGGCCCATTTAACGCTGAAGTTGATTAGAAACTCTTTAAACCCTCCTCTCGGCACGTTGGGTTTGGGTTTGTTCCTGTTTCTCATTTCACGATGGTTTATTGCGCGGCGCTGAACTGTCAGAATGCCACCAGCGGGGCGTACGGGAACAGTCCCGTTACCTTCTATGGCTTTCCCTTACAAAATCAACCTCTCTTGAAGCAGCGGATTCACAGCATGGGCCGGGACATGGGAGGGCCGTCCAAGCACCAGCGCCTGTGTTCGAAGCATTTTGAGGACAGTTCTTTTGAAACTCACCCCTTGGAAAGGAGGAAAAAAACCCGGCGCCTGCTGAAAGAAGCTGTTCCCAAAAAATTCATTTTGGGTGAAGGTGGGAGCTGGCTCGTTGGTACCCCTCGAAGCTTCTGTGCTGGGATGAGTAATAAAACACGAAAACGAATCCGGAATCCTGAGCGCCCAAGGGTGATGAAGGTGTTGGCTGTTGTGTTTGCTTCCCTGAAATGGAAGGAGGGTTTGCACCTGAAGCACTCTGAGGAAGCAGGCGGATGGATACAAGCCAGCAGGGTGCCCAGGTGGCCAAGAGGGCCAGCGGCATCCTGGCTTGGATCAGGAGTGGTGTGGCCAGCAGGGCGGGGCGGCAGGGCCCTGGCCGGGGGGGGGCCCCGGGGGGGGACTGCCTGAGGGGGGGGGGCCGGGGGGTCGGGCTCTGCTCCCAGGGAAGGGGCGATGGGACGAGGGGCACCGGCCTCAAGTTGTGCCAGGGCAGGGTGAGGTTGGCCCTGGGGAACAATTCCTTCCCCCAAGGGCTGTCAGGGGCTGGAAGGGGCTGCCCAGGGAAGGGGTCGAGTCCCCAGCCCTGGGGGGATTGAACAGCCGGGCAGAGGCGGTGCTGAGGGCCGGGGTTTGGGGGTGGGATGGCAGGGGTAGGGGAACGGTTGGGCTGGGGGAGCTGAAAGGGCTTTGCCAACCAAAGTGATTCTATGATTCTTTGGAGTGCGGCGATTCCTTGTGGAGCAAATCCCGCAAAGGATCCTGCATCCTGCCAAGCCCGCGGTTCCCGCTGTGGAACAGCTGGAGAACACCTGGAATGGCGGGGCTGTCCCCCGGTCGCAGGCTTGCTGCACGCTCAGGGGCTGCTGGCAGGAAACCCTGGGTGAAAGAACCGGGCGCGGGAAGCTCTGCCTCCTTCCCCCGCTCGCAAGCGCAGAGCCAAGGAGCATTCGGCCGGGCAGGGGCGGTTGCTCAAAGCTGAGACTTCGTACGCACCTGAAACACAAACAGTCGCCAACAGGGGTGGAAGCAGAGGCAAGGGATTAAACGGAGACGGAGGCCACGCAGGCGGCGCGGGCGTCCCAGGCGAGGGCAGCGTGTTAGCGGGTCGCTTGCTCCAAATGCTGAGCGCATCCGAAACGCAGCAAAAACGTGGAAGAGGCTCAGGGATAGAGCGAAGTGTCTCCTGCCTGGGAGAGGAAAAGCGCAGGGATGTTCATGCAGAGATCCAGCTTGGAAAGCTCCCTTCTAAAATAGCCCCTCCTGCCCGTCCCGCTGATGCTGGCAGGAATCTTGCCTCGACGGAGCCTCGGCTCGGCCTGGAATGGTTGAACAGACAGGACAAGGGGGGGTGGCTTTAAACTGAAGCAGGGCAGGTTTAGGCTGGATCTAAGGCAGAAATTCTTTCCAGTGAGGGGGGTGAAACCTGGCAGGGGTTGCCCAGAGAGGGGGTGGAGGCCCCATCCCTGGGACCATTCCAGGCCAGGTTGGCCGGGGCTGTGAGCAACCTGATGTGGTTCAAGGTGTCCCTGCTCCTGCGGGGGGGTTGGGCTGGGGGACCTCTGGGGGTCCCTTCCCACCCAAACCATTCCATGATTCTGTCTTGCACCTTCGACTGGCGCCTCCTGGGCTGCGGGTGCTGCGAATAAACACGGAGCTGCAGAAGCCGAGGTCTTGTACAGGCGCTTTCTGGGAAGCCATGTGCTTTTTAGTAAAAGCAATCAAAAAAGGAGCCCTTTCTCCGTGTGCGTTGGGGGGGTCTGGCCTTACCTTGTTTATGGTGCATAATTTCCATTCTATCCCATCCTGAGCAGATCCGGGCTGTGCCCACACAGTCGTGTACCCCAGGCGCTTCCCGTTGCCCCAGTTTGGAGGCAGAACTGGAAACGGTTTCGCGAAGGGTGCCTGGGAGACGTCAAATGAAAGGGGTGAGCAGCGGGTTCAAAGCGAAGGGGAAGCGATGGCTCCTCACGCAGGGGTTTGCTGTGCTGGTGACCTCCCCGCCACAAGGCGCTGCGGGTGCGGGGACTTTCCGCTGCTTCAGAGGCAGCCGGATAAATTCCTGGAAGAGGAAGAAATGGATGGAAACTGGAATACAGAGATGCCGCTTCTGGCTCGGGATGTCCCGGGGCTGCGGGGCGGGGGGGGGGGCAGAGGCTTCAGCAGCAGTCCTGCGCCCTCACCGTGGTCTTGGGCCCTCGGCCTCGTGGGACTCCCAGGTGCCCACAGAGGGACATCAGGGAGAGGACGGGAGCGAGCGGCGCGGGCGGGCTTGGTGGGTGCAGCGTGTTGGGGGGCCCCCCCCCCCCCCCCCCCCCACCAAGGGAGCCCTGGGTCCATGGCAGCAAGCAGGCAGCTCCCGAGCTGTCAGCCCCCAAAACGGGTGAAACTCGCCCAAATCCTGGTGATGCTCGGGATGCTCCGGCGTGGGGCAGGGCGTCGCGTCCTGCACCGCTCCCAGCCCTCCGAGAGCCCCAGCAGGAGGGAACGCATCCTCCCGGGCTGGGGTGCATCCCGGTGCAGGCAGAGGGGCTGATGGATCCCGCGGGATGCGCCTGGCCCAGCACCCCTCGCCCCTCCTGAGGGGGCAAAGCCTCGGACCGTCCCCACCGCCGCAACGCCCGGGGTCTTCAGCAAACGCTGTCCCGGGTGATCCAAGCTTCCCCCAGGAGCACTGGACCTTCCCAAGGAAATGCCACCCGCGGGGCAGGAGGCGTTTGGAAAAATCTCGGGGATAAAAGAAGCAAACCCTGCGACCAAGAAATCCCCAGAGATATTTTACATTTCTTCCCCGTGTCCCCAGCACGGGATCTCCTGCTCTGCTCCGGACGCGGGCGGGCGCTGCCTCGGCGCCGGCTGCGGGCACGGGGACTCTCCAGCCCGGGTGAGCCGTGGTGGGCGCCGCTGCCCGGCTCTTGATTTTCCCTGTGGTTTCCTACAGCCCGGGAGCAGCCGTAACCCCCGACCTCACCGAAGCCCGGTGCCAGCGAGCGCTCTCGTGGGAGGGGAGGTTAAACCAGGGGGCTCGCTGCCCAGGGCGGGGGGCGCCGGGTGCTCCAGCCCCCCTGCGGGGTCCAGGCAGTGTTTTTGGCCCCGTGCCCTCGTGGCAGCGGTGGCCTTGCCTGGTGGGTGGCTTAACCACGGCAGGGGACATGAGGGACACGCACCCGCTGCAGCCCCCAGGGACCGGCAGCAGTGGCACAGCGGCTCCTTCCTCCCCCATCACCCAACCGGCTTGGTTTCGTACCCCGGTCCCTGAGGTCACCGATCCTGAGCGGCTCGGAGCAGGTTTTATGGAGAAGATTTTTTTATGACCCAAAACTGCTGCCGGCCACGGTGACGGCGTGGGTCCCTGTTGTCCCCCGGCCATTGAGGTGTCACGTCTGTGTGCCTCCATCACCGCGCCCGCTCCCCGTGAGCAAGGACCTGCTGCCCGGAGCTGGCGCCGCGGGGGGAGAGCGGCCGGTCCCCGTCCCCACGCCACAGGGACAGCCGTGCCCTTCCCACCCAGAGCTGCAGGGCACGAGGGGAGGGGGGGAGTGGAAATACCCCCCCCCCAAACCCAATAAACTGCCATTATTTGCTGGTTTCCCAAAGAAAGGGGGCTCACGTGCGTGTGCCGTGCCTGTCTGCCGGTCCCCCCCCCAAGCGCTGCCCCCGGAGCCCCCCAGTCCCCGGCAGCCGTGTTGGCCGCGCTGCGGGCCAAGCCCTGGGCGAGGGGACACAGGCGAATCCCGGTGCCTTCGGGCAGCTCCGCATGCCTGAGCTGGTTTTATTTTTTTATTTTACTGAAGACCATCATTTCCTCCCCCTCCCCTTAATTGCACGGAGAGAACGAGCTCCCCAAAAAGCTGCTGAAGCTTTGGGGTCCCTGTCCCACCTCCCCAGCCTTGGGAGCCCCCCGGCCCCCATGGGGCACCACCAGCTGCCCAACCGCTCACGCCTTGGGCCGAGCCGGTGCCCCCCGACCCAGGGATGCCCTCGTCCCCCAGCCCAGGGCAGGGGCCAGAGCACGGCGCGGGGGTTTTGGGGGGCTTCAGGTGCCCCAGCGGGGGGACATGGCGCTGGAGGGGCCGCGGCGGCGGCGCAGCGATGGCGATGGCATCCTCGAGCGAAATGGCTGCTCGGGCTCCCGTGACGCCTGCTCAGCCCGTTAACCCTTCTTGTCCCACTGCCCTCCCACCCCGGTCCGTGTCTGGCAGGGGGGAGCCCCCGCCGTGGCCCACCCGTACGGACCCTGGAGCACCGAGGTGCTGGAGGAGCTTTTCCCGGGAGGTTTCCGTGAAGGCAGGACCGTAACGCTGGCACCAGCCCCCAGCGCTGTCAGACCGAAGGGTCCTGGGGTTGGGGTGAGTGCGCAAGGGGGGCCCCCAAGCCCCGTATGTCCCTGCACGTGGGTGTCCCACCCGCCTCTGGCCAGGACGGGGTCCTGGTGTGGGTGGCCGGGTGCTCCCCTCCCCACGCCAAGCGCTCAGCCCCACAGCCCGGGCTCCCAGCCCGCCGGTGTCACCGGGCGTTTGCTGGAGGGAGAAGGGGGGGTCCCAGCAGCACAGCCCACAGGCGGGGGGGAGAGCCCCGCCTGCCCATCCGGCGCGCCTGGGGTGACTGGGCCAGGGGGGGGTGCTGATGCAGGTACTGGTGCCAGTGCTGGTGCTGATGCTGGTGTTGATGCTGGTGCCAGTGCCCATCCTGACATCATTGCCGATGCCAGTATCAGTGCTGGGGCTCAGTGCCGGCCGGGTTGGTGCTACCAGTGCCCATACCAGTGCCAGTGCCCACACCAGTGCCAGGGGTCGGTGCTGATACCAGTGCCTGTCTGGTGCCAGCCCATGCTCTTGCCGTGCCAGTGCCTGTGCTCACACCAGTGCCGGGGCTTGGTGCTGATGCTGGCCCCCGGCCAGTTCTGGAGCTCGGTGCTGACACCAGTGCCTGTGCTCTCCCCAGTACCGGGTCAGTGCTGATATCGGTGCCCATACTGGTGCCCTTGCCCGTGCTCCCAGTGCTGGGGCTTGATGCTGAAACTGGTGCCCATACTGGTGCCGGTGCCGGCTCTCCGGTGCGGGGCTCGGTGCCATTACCGGTGCCGGTGCCCGCGCTCTCGCTGGTGCCAGTGCCGATACCGGGGCCGGTGCCCGCACTCTCCCCGCTGCCAGTGCCGATACCGGGGCCGGTGCCCGCGCCCTCCCCGCTGCCAGTGCCGATACCGGGGCCGGTGCCCGCACTCTCCCCGCTGCCAGTGCCATTACCGGTGCCGGTGCCCGCGCTCTCCCAGCTGCAGTGCCATACCGGGGCCGGTGCCCCGCTCTCCCCGCTGCCGTGCCGATACCGGGGCCGGTGCCCGCCTCTCCGCCGGGGCCGGGGCCGGCCCCCGCGCGCGCTGCCGGGGCTGCCGGGGCTGCCGGTACCGGTAGGCGGCAGTGCTCCGCTCTCGGCGCCGCTCCCCCCGCCCGCTGCCGCCAAGCCCGGAGGAGGCGGATGCAATTCCCCGGCTGCCCCTGGCTCCTCGGCGGGGCGGCGGGGCCCGGCCCGCAGCGCGCAGGCACCGACAGCGGCCCCGGCCCCGGCCCCGGCACCGGCCCCGGCCCCGGCGCGGCGGCGGGCGGCAGCGCGGCCCCGCTCCGCTCCGCGCTCTCCCCGCCGCGGCCCGGCCCCAGCCGCCGGGGCCCGGCCCAGCACCGCGGGGCCATGGCCGAGTGGGCGCCCGCCCAGGTAAGCGCGGCCCGGCCCGGCCCGGGGCACCGGGACCGGCACCGGAGTGCTCCCTGCGGGCTCCAGCCCCGGGATGTCCCCGTGCTCCCGGGATGCTCCGGTGCCCCCGGGGTGCTCCCTGCGGGCTCCAGCCCCGGGATGCTCCGGGCACCTCTGACCTGGGTGGCCCCTGCGTCCCCACGGTGTCCCCAGGCCCCGGGTCCAGGCTGCCCCTGCTCCCGGCTGCTCCCGGGGGAGCCCCCGCACGGCCTGGGGGTTCGGGGTGCCGGGGAGGAGACCCTGTGGGTCTGGCGGCTGCCCGCGCCGCACGGCTTGGTGACCCTGCCCGCTGCTGGCCGGTGTCCCGTGGGGACAGTGACCGGCGCTGACTCGGTGGCTGCCGTGGCTGCACTGCAAGCCCTCCCCACCCTGCCGGCCCGGGGGGACGCATCCTGCCCAGTGGCGCTAGTGGAGCAGACCCTCCATGGCTGCCCCTCACTGCCCCCTCAGGCCCCCCTGCCCTGTCCCCTTCTGGAGCTCAGACCAGGCCCCAGCAGCTCCTTCCTCGCCCGGGCAGCACTGACTGCTCCAGGGGCCAAATCCTGCCCGGGCCGGGGATGGGCATGGCGCTGCGGTCCCCAGTGGTGCCCAGGGCTGGCAGGGCCATTCCCACAGCCCAGGCTGGCAGGATGAGGGCAGGGCTGCCAGCTTTGGGTGGGTGGGTGGCGGTGGGCATCGCACGCTGGGGTCCCTGGCAGGGTGCCGGGGGTGGCCAAAATTCTCTGAACTGGGGGAAGTGGTGCCTGCCACGGGGCTGGGGCTCCGGGTGTGACCCCGGGGGGGCAACCGTGGGCCCCCTCCCACCCGTGCCTTCCCCACGGCCCAGGTACAGGAGTGGAACGTGGAGGCCCCCCACCTGATGCCGCTGCAGCCGCCGCTGCTGCCGGAGCGGGCGCACGTGCGGGAGGCGCAGCTCCACTCCGCCGAGGCCTCGCTCTGGACCGTGGTGGCCACGGTGCAGGCGAGGCGCCACCCGCCTGCTCAGCCTGGAGGGTCGGTCCGGCACGGCCGAGAAGAAGCTCCTGGACTGCGAGAAGACGGCCATGGAGTTTGGGAACCAGCTGGAGAGCAAGTGGGCCGTGCTGGGCACCCTCATCCAGGAGTACGGGCTGCTCCAGCGGCGCCTGGAGAACGTGGAGAACCTGCTGAAGAACAGGAACTTCTGGGTGCTGCGGCTGCCCCCCGGCCCCCGGGGCGAGGTCCCCAAGGTAATGGCTCCCAGGGGGGCTGCAGGCCGGGTGGGGGGACCCTCGGCTTCCCTGGGGAGCGGGCGCCACTGAGCCGCCGGGGCCTTGTCCCTGCAGGTGCCGGTGACGTTTGTTGACATTGCCGTCTACTTCTCGGCGGAGGAGTGGAAGAATTTGGAGGAGTGGCAGAAAGAGCTGTACAATAACCTGGTGAAGGAGAACTATGAGGCTTTGATCTCCCTGGGTAAACATCCCTTTTCGCCCCTTTCCCGACAGGCCGGGGTGATGGCTGCATCTCCCCGTGGGTGCCCTGGTGCCCCGTGGTGACGGCACATGCCATGGCCTCGGGGCCCCCCATGTTGGAGGGAACCCTCTGTGGCTTCTGCCGTGTGTGTGGGGACGGGGCGATGTGCCGTGCCATGCCGTGCCGTGCTGGTGCTGCTGCACGGGGCAACCTGTGCTGCCTGGCCCTGGGCAGCTGAAGCGGGTCCTCGTTCCCCAAAAGCGATGGCCTGAGCCTCTGCGCTGCACAGGCCTCCGGCACGGAGGTCCTGCCGAATTTAGGCAGCTCCTCCGCCAGGAGAGAAGCCAGGGCCCGGCAGCCCTGTGTGTCCCCCCCGTGTGTCCCATTGGGGCGGGCGGGCACAGCCCCGCCGCCGGTGCCAGCCGCGCTGTCTCCCCATGCAGACGGTGCCCTCTCCAGAAGGGGCAGCCCCGCAGCGAGCGCGGGGAGGGCCCCTGCGTCCCCGAGCAGAGGGAGCTGGAGCAGAGGGAGCTGCCACCGGACGCCTGCGCGGGTGAGGCACCGGCCGGGAGCCGGGGCAGTGCCGGGTCCCCCCCATCCCCGCCACCTCCCACCTCATGTTTCCCCACCCCGCTGCTCACCTGGGGATGTCCCTGCTCCATCCCCAGCGGTCCCAGCCCCCCAGGGAGCAGTTTTGAAGCCAGAGCCAGGCTCTGCTCCCCACTGCATGACCAGGGGCCACCATGAGTGACCCCAAGAAATCCCCCGTAACTGATGTGCCGGGGGTCTTGGGCATCCATCGCTGGGAGAGCCATGCATCCCCCACCGCCACCCCCCAAGGGCAGTCACCCATCCCCAGGGCTGTCCAGGGTGACCCTCCCTGTGTCCTGTGCCATGGTCACCCATCCCCATGGGCTGTCCCAGGGTGACCCATCCCTGTGTCCTGTGCCATGGTCACCCATCCCCATGCGGCTGTCCCAGGGTGACCCGTCCCTGTGTCCTGTGCCATGGTCACCATCCCCATGGGCTGTCCCAGGGTGACCCGTCCCTGTGTCCTGTGCCATGGTCACCATTCCCCATGGGCTGTCCCAGGGTGACCCATCCCTGTGTCCTGTGCCATGTGCGCCTGTCCCAGGTACCACCCCGGGCGTCCCAGGGTGACCCTCCCTGTGTCTGTGCCATGGTCACCTCCCCATGGGCTGCCAGGTACCCTCCCCGGGTGGGGGCTGAGCCACGGTCACGCGTCCCCCACATCTCCCCCGGGGGGTGTTTGATGCCCCGTAACTGCTGTGGGACGGGGCGTCCTGCACGGCCGGAGCCCAGGGGTCCCACACCCTGAGGTGCATTGGCCGTGGGTCGCGCCGGGCGGCCGCAGCCTGGCACCAACCGAGTCTCTCCTTGAAAAGAGTCGCTGATCTCCACCTCCGACATCCTGTCCCGGATCAAGCAGGAGGTGGCCTTCGTGGGGGAGCAGCAGTTTGCGGAGGAGCGGGGGATGCCGGTGGACCCCTGCGCAGGTGAGCCGGGGCTGCCGTGGCCTCCCCAGCCTGCCCGGTGCAGGATGCGGCCCCGCTCAGATGAGTCCCCGTCCCCCTCCTTTCCTGCAGGCGCGGACGCCCTGATCACAGCGCACGACTTCTTGTCGTGGATCAAGCAGGAGGAAGAGCCCTGCGTCCGCGAGCCCTGGGAGCTGCCGGAGCGGGAGATGCTGACAGGTCCCGGTCCGGGTGAGCGATGCTGAGCCTTGGCCCTATGGGGCTGGGGCAGGGTGGGGGGGGCACCCACCCAGGCTGGGCTGTGGTTTGGGGACGTCCCCAGTGTCCCTGGGGGCAGGCACTGAGCAGAGCCTTTCCCTCCCCGGCAGCCGGTGAGGGGCTGCTGGTGAAGACGGAGGAGCGGTGCCCCCACGCCGAGCCCCCCGAGGAGGTGGGCTTGCCAGGTGGCTCCGGGGAGCTGCTCTTCCCCGGCGCGGGCTTCGGGAGCCCCGAGGGACAGGCAGCAGCGGCGGCAGCGGCGGCGGCGGTGGCTCTGCCGGCGCAGCACAGACTGGGCAAAGCCCCAGGCTCGGAGCCAGGGCCGGGGGCCGAGGCGGCGGGGGTCCCCACCACGATGCCGGGACCCGCCGAGGAGCGGCCGCACAGCTGCGCCGAGTGCGGGAAGAGCTTCAGCGGGAAGAAGAGCCTGCGGATCCACCAGCGGAGCCACGCGGCCGAGCGCCCCTACCCCTGCGCCGAGTGCGGCAAGAGCTTCAACGCCAGGGGCTGGTGCGGCACCAGTGATCCACCGCGGCGAGCGGCCCTACGTGCGCCGAGTGCGGGAAGTGCTACAGCCGCAAGGAGCACCTGCAGAACCACCAGCGGCTGCACACGGGCGAGCGCCCCTTCGCCTGCGCCGCCTGCGGCAAGAGCTTCATCCGCAAGCAGAACCTGCTCAAGCACCAGCGCATCCACACCGGCGAGCGGCCCTACCAGTGCCCGGCCTGCGGCCGCAGCTTCCGCTACAAGGAATCCCTCAAGGATCACCAGCGGGTCCACGGGGCCGGGCGGCCCCCGCCTCTGCCCCCCCCCGGCATCATGCCCCCCGGGGACTAGGGGTCACCCCGCTGCAGACTGACACACCCCACCCCGGGACGGGGGCAGGCGCCAGCCATGCAGCTTCCTACCAAAACAGGCGCCCGGCCGGGGTGGGGGGCACAGGGAGCCCCGGGGGGGGGGGCCATGTACCCACAGGTCCCCCCCCACCTGGGGCCGGCCCCCGCCACAGACAGACGCTCGTCAGCCCCCACTGCTCCCCCCCTACCAATCTCGCTGCACAGGATGGGGAGCAGCGCCCCCCCCCCCCCCATGCCGCACCCCCCCATCCCCCCTCGCCATCCCCCCCCCCCCGCCTGCCGCTCTGCTCCCCAGCCCCCACTGCTTATTTTTACTGCCCCCACCCCGCGCCGTCCCGCTCTGTACAGTGCTTGGGGTGTAGTTTTGTATGGACGATGCGATACAGAATAAAGTCGTGCTGGGCTGCAGCGCCTTTGCCCCCCCCCCCCCCCCCCCCCGTGGCCCCACGGGGTCCCCCATCTCCCCCCCGTCCCCCATCCCCGTGGGCCTGCACCCAGAAGGGCAGCGCCTGCAAGCTCAAGGATGGGGAAGGGACCAGGGTGGGCGGAGGGGAGCATGGCACCACGGGGGCTGCCAGGGGGGTCCCGGTGTCACCGGCTGCGGTGGCCTTGTGCCGGCAGGGCTGTGCAAAGCCCCTGCCCCCCCCCGAGCGGGGAGTGGCTGCACCCATGGGTGAAACCCTGCTGGGGTTTCGGAGAGGCCACGATGCTCCAGGGTGGGCGGGTGAGGGTGCACGCACCCATGGGTGTGCAGGGGGGGGCTGCCGGGTCCTGGGTGGCCCCCCCCAGGCAGCCGAAGCCCCTCACCCAGCCGGGAGACCCCCCCCCACCCCACCGCCCCCATCAAACACTTTCCAGCATCTCTGATTCCCAAAATTTCTTATTTTTTTTCCCACCTTTCCCCAAAAGTGGGCAGCAGGCTGTGGTTAAGCATCACTCCCCCACCCTGCAGCCCCCCTGCAAATCATTTCACCCCTAAAACACACCCGGACGGCAACACCCCGCTCGCATTGGTGGTAGCCCAGAAGGTTGCCCCGACCAGCCTGGACTGGCCACCGAGGAGGGACGTACCCACCACACCAGAACCATGCAGGCAGCCCTGATGCCAGGGTGTTGGGCTCCCCAAAATAAGTGGAGTGAAACTCAGTGCTGTGCCCGGGGGGGGGGCAAAAGACCCCGAATCCCAACAAAGCCCCCAGTCCAGGCCGCGCCGGGGGTGCCGGCGGCCGGCGGCGGGAGCCGGGGGTGGGGGGGGGCCGGCGGAGGCGCGGGAAGTTCCTCGAGGCCAACGTGGGGACCCCGGAGAGGAAGATGAGGGGAGGATATGGCATCCCCCGCCCCCCCACGCTGACCCTGCAAGGGCAGGATTAAGCCACGTGCGCGCCATGGCGGGCATTGCCACCGGATCGGCACAGCTCCCGGCCGAGAGGGGACTGCGGTTTCGGAAGGCGGCGCGGGAAGGCTCACGGGGGCGGGAAGCAGGTCCCGCTCACCCCGGATCCCCCCCCCCCCCACCTCACTGTGCTGCTCCAGCACCGAGTCCACGCACAGAGACGGCTTTTCTGTTTTTCGGGGATTTTTTTTCTTTTTCTTTTTTTTTTAACAGAAGTTTATGGTTATATGCAAATTAGGTCATTAAATGATTTGCATAAAATGTTCGCACATCAGCGACTAAGTGTTCCTAACTCCCCACCCCCCCGAAAGGTAGTAATCCTACTCGACTAGCGCTGTCACACGGCCCCGCTGACACCCGCGCACGCCTCCCCGCCGCGCGCCCCACTCGCTCACGCGTGCCCGGCCGCGTTCGCGGGCCCCGTCCCGGGTTGCCCCCGGCAGAGGCAGAGCCGTGGGCGCGGGCAGGCCCCCCCCGGGGCGCCGCCGCCTTCCACGCGCTGTGCGTCGCCGCCTCCCTCCCCGAGCGCGCGCCCAGCACGTTCCCAACGCACGGCGGGCCAACCTCGCCGGCCCCGGCCACAGGCCCCCGCACGCCTCCCGCAACCCAGGCAGCTCCCACGCACACTGTTCCCCCCCGCGCACGCCCCTCTGTTCATAGCCGGGCACCCGCTGCGTGGCCGGAGCCCCGCGCGCCGGCGCCGGGAGGGCTGCAGGGACACCACGTCCTTCGCGGGACAGCGTCCCCGCCCGTCCCTAGCTGTTGGTGAGGAAGAGCCGTCTGTGTCTGGAGGCAGAGCCGCGCGGCCGGCCCCGACGCCGGGGCAGCGCCCGCTGGGCACGGCGGTCTCTCCCCAGCTGGCGCTCCCGGCCTGTGGCTCGGGGAAGCTGGGCTCGGCTTTGGGTGCTCAAGGAGCGGGCTGGGGTCCGGCCGGGGCTCGGCCGGCGGCGCCTGGCTCTGCCGGGCGCTGGCCCTCTCCTGGCGCAGGTAGCGCAGCTCGTCGCGGATGTCCGTCAGGACGCCCAGCAGGCGGAACTGGAGCTCGCGGTCGCGGGCCCTCTCCTCGCGCTGGGTGGCCCGTTCCTCCTGCCACAGGCCCTCCTGGTGGTACAGCTGGTCCCACTGCTCCTCCAGGTCCAGCAGGTGATGGATGTTAGTCCTCCAGCTCTCCCGCCGGTCCTCCCGCAGGCGGGAGCAGCCGAGGCCGCGGGGTGGGCCGGGGGCGGCGGGGGCGTCCCCTGGGGGGGAGGCGGAGGAGGGCAGCGACTCCTCGGTCAGGGCGCCGTGCAGCGGGGAGCGGGCCGGCGGCTCCTCCTCCGCCGTCGGCTTCTCCCAGGTGGGCCCCATCAGTACCCTGGGCAAAGCGCCCATCTCCGGGCCCGGGCCCCCCGCCTGCTCCTCGGGGTGTGAGGAGTCGAGCCCACGGCCCAAGGGGGGCAGGTCGGACACCCCCTCATGGCCCCAGTCCGAGTGAGCGTCCACGGGGTTGAGAGGGTCCTCAGGCAGGGAGGTGACGGAGCCCTGGGAGCTGCACCTGCGGATCAGCATGGCCTGGCGGGACAGTTTCATGTCTTCCTCCGCAGACATGGGGGCCTCGGGCCCAGACTGCATCCCCACGGCCCCGCTGTGGCCCCTCTCCACCTCCCGGCCTTCCCGTTCCTCCTCCTCCGACATGGAGGCATAGGAGACGAGGGACTCGTTTCGCAGGGACGGGGAAATGGCTGACATGTCTGGAGTCCGCAGCTCCGGTCCCGACTCGGCTGGAAGAGAAGAGAAACCTTCTGGTGAGCCCCAGCCGCTGCCCTGGCCCCCTGCCCCTCCCTGACACACGGACGTCCCCCTCACGGACATCCCCGAGGGACACAGCAGGCCAGCGTGCCCTCACCCCTCGCACGCCCCTCGTCCCCCCACAGCGAGTTCCCCAGGCCCCTGCGTGACAGAGGGATGGCCACGGCCTTTGCCTCTCCTTGGATTTGCCACCTTCTCCCGCCACCGAACAACCCTCAGCGGTTACAAAACCGTGCTCCGAGTTTCCCCATCCTGCATCCGCAGCCCTTTGGGACTCACAGACCAGGAGACAACCGCACAGGCTGCAAAGGCGCAGGGAAGCATCTCTGATCGGGGCGTCCCCCGTGGTGCCACCCCCAGCCCCGCCAGCAGCAAGACACCGCACCGGGACCGGGCTATCGGTGCAAACCACCGCCACAAACTTCTACCGGCCGCCACGCTCCCAGCGGATCTCCATCCAGACCCCGCGCTCTCCCTCCGCCACCTCACGCCCTGCAGCAGCCCGTCCCGCAGCCTTACCCGAGCTGCTCTGTCCTTCCCCTCGGCTGTACTCGCAGATGACGGAGGGGTCGGGGCTCTGCACCGCCAGCCGGGGCACGGCGGAGCCCTCCACGTCCGGCAGGGACGAGGGCTGCCCGTTGGTGTCGATGTAGATGCTGGGGTGGCTCACGCCGGGCTGCAGGTGCATAAAGGACTGCTTGGTCGCGCCGGGGAAGAACAGATCTGCGGGACAGAGAGAAGCCAGCCTCAGCCGCTGCAACGACAGCACCGGCAGCTCACGTGCCCCCACGGAAGGGCGGATGGGGCTCCCCAGAAGAAGGGTCCCACGGGAATCTGCAGGGGAGCAACATCGTGTGGGGTACACGGTTGAGCCGAGGAGCAGATGCTCCTCCTGCAAGGCTGGCCCGTGCCATCGCTCGCCCTCACCCCTGCTCCAGGACTGTCCTGAACTCGCCCAGCCCCGAGAGGGTTGGCATCCCCTAAATGTCCCGCAGGAATTCCTCCCCCAGCCCAGAGCTTTTCTGCTTTGTAGCAAGACGGGTGTCTGGTTCAGAGACACCCCGAGCCTAACGTGAGACCCACGCTGCCCACCCGTCTGACGGGCCGAGCTGAAATCAAAGAGCAGAGGAAGGAGCAGGAGCAACCCTGGTGCCCTCTGGGGACGCAAAGAAGCCAGACACATCCCCTTTGTGGAAAGGAAAGGGCAGGGGGTGTATTTGCCACCTGGCCAGTAACAAAGCCCAGCTGGGGTGTTCCTGTGGGCCCAGCGCTACTGCAGGACCAGCGTTGGGTCTTTTGCCAACATCTCCCCCCCCCCCCGCCCAAGCATCTCTTGAGCTTGAGCTCAACAGGCGTCACCCAAGAGCAGGAGCGGCAAGAGGGCTCTGCGGGAGGCTGAGGCACCCGTTTGCTCTGCAGGCGACGGAGGGCCCAAAGGCACAGCCCCATGGAGAAGGCACGGCCCACCCAGCGACCCGCCGGCTCCCCCCGGCCACGCACGGCACCCGGGTGCAAGATGCTGTGGGAGGAGGCTGCGACTTTGTGCTGAAAGCAGCCGCTCCCGCTCCCTCTGACCTCAGTTAACCATGGGGGACACCGACCCTGAAAGGAACTGGGGAAAGACAACCCCATCCCGTCTTTTACCGGCTGCCTTTAGATGGTATCCAGCAAGGCCAGGCGCTGGATCAAATTAAAGGAAGAAAAACCAAAAAAAACCCCAAAAGACCCGCTCCCACAAAGTCCAAGGCGTTCCTGTCGATCCCAGGGTATCTCCACAGTGGATTTTTAATTCCAGCGCACGCAGTTTCCAACCCTGCTGGTTTGCTACTCGGATACGACAGGACCACGGCCCTGCCGGATGCTGCAATCCCAACGCAAACCGCGTACGAGAGCAAAACCCCCAAGTCTCCTTCCACGATCCAGGCTGCGCCGGCTAGCACGGAACTCAAACGCTCGGCAGACCCCGGAGCTTGGGGGGACCGCGGCCTGGTGGTGTTACCAGGTCGGACATCACTCGGAGAGCGCAGGTGGGGACGCAGCACGGGACTCGGTTACTCCAACTCTCCTCTCCCCAGAGAACCACCACGACTGACCTGGGTCCAAGATGATTTCGGGCTCCGAGTCGTGGCTGGCCTGCAAGAAGGTGGAAGCCACCATCTTCTCCAGGGGCGTGAGGCGCGGCTTGTGGAGGGGCCCGCCGGCGCGGTTCATGGGCAGGTGCTTCTTGGAGGTGATCTTCTTCTTGACGTCCAACCGCAGGTCGCGCCACTTGTGCTTGAGGTCGTCGATGGAGCGTTCGGTGTAGCCCAGGAAGTTGACGCGGCTTTGGATTTGGGTCCAGAGCTGCTTCCGCCGCACGGGGTGAGCCCGCAGGGCTTCAGACCCATACAGGGCGCTGAAATGCCGGACCACATTCCAGACCAGCGTCTCAGTCTCGTCATTGGAGAAGTTGGCCTTCCTCTTCCGGCCAGACGCTGGCATCGCCTGCGAGGCTGCGGCAGAGGTGGAAGGGGCACAATTGAACCTCGGTCCCCACTCCTCTCTGTCAGCTCCTGGGGGAAACATGGGGCTGCGGGAGCCCGAGGGAGCCGCGGAGGAGGGAGCCGAAGCAAGAGCCCCCGAGGCATCCATGGCAGGGGAGGCTTGGGCCGGGGAGGATCTAAAGAGCCGCTTCGGCACACCACGCGGCAGGGGGGCACCTCATCCCCTCGCCCCGGCTCGAGAGCACCTGGGAGGGGAGAAAAGGAAAGGGCAGCGGTGGGTGGCGGCAGCGCGGGGTGATGGCGAGGGCCCCCAGCCCTCTCCAACCAGAGGCACCCGGGGGCCCCCAGCCAGCTACCACAGGGGCCGCAGAGAGGGTCGTGGTCACGGTGCACACATTGGGACCGTGACAGAGGCCACGGTGAGGGTCACGGCATGCACCCCGGGGCCGTGGTGAGCGCCTCAGGGCCACACAGAGGGTGACAAGGAGCACCTTGGGGCCAGGCTGAGGGTGATGGGGAGCGCCTCAAGGCCACAGCGAGGGCCTTGTGGCCACGTTGACAGCAAGGGAAAGCACCCCAGGGCCACAGCAGGAGCCATGGCAACATGGCCATCGCCGCTGGGCCACAGCATGCATCACAGTGAGGGCCTTGGCTATGATGAAGGCCTTGGCAAGGGTCTTGGCCATGGTGAGACCCTCAGGGCCCCAGTGATTACCTCAGGTTCCCAGTGTGGACCCTGGGGCCATGGTGAAGTCCTTGACCATGGCAAGTGCCTCAAGGCCATGGCAAAGACAATAGGGAAAGCCTTGGCTGCAGTGAACACCTCAAGATCCCAATGAGGGCCTTGGGGCCGTGGTGAAGACCGTGGACACAGCAAGGGCTTCAAGGCTGTGACAAAGACCTCGGCAAAGGCCTTGGCCATGGTGAACACCTCAAGCTCCACGAGGGCCTGGGCCATGGCAAAACCAAGACCAGGAAGTTTCAAAGCAATGGCAAAAACCATGACCACGGAGAGTCCGTCAAGGCCATGATGAAAGTCTTGGCCACGGTGAACACCTCAAGCTCTCGCAACGGCCTTCAGGCCATAGCAAAGACCAAGACCACAGCGAGTGCTTCAAGGCCATGGCGAAGACCTCAGTGAAGGCCTTGGCCATGGTGAACACCTCAAGCTCTCGCAATGGCCTTCAGGCCATGGCAAAGACCAAGACCGTGGCGAGTGCTTCAAGGCCATGGCGAAGACCTCGGCGAAGGCCTTGGCCATGGTGAACACCTCAAGTTCCCAGTGAGGACCTCAGGGTCATGGCAAAAACCACGGCCACAGTTGAGTGCGTCAAGGCCATGATGAAAGTCTTGGCCATGGTGAACACCTCAAGCTCCCGTTGAGTGCTGCAAGACCCTGGGCAAAAACCGTGGCGGCGGCGCAGGTCCGCGGCCCCGCAGCAAAGCCCCCGGCCCCGGCGAGCACCCTTGGGCCCCTCCGCCACCCTCGGCGAGGCTCTGGACCGCAGCACAGCCCGGGCGCCGGGGCGCAGGCCTTGGCCCCGCCGACCCCCTCAGCACCACGGCAAAGCCCTCAACCGCCCTCAGCACCTCCGGGCCCCGCTGAGACCCCTCCGGCCGCCACCTCCAGACCTCGGCCGAGCGCCTCGGGCCCCACCCCCCCCCCGGTGCAACGGCCCCCCCCCCCCCCCCCCCCCTCAGCGCCGGGGGTGCCCTGAGGCGGGGGGACACACACACACCCACACCACACACACCGGTTACCGGCTGCACCCCCAGGGCAGCGCCGGCGCCTTCAGCGCGCAGCTTTTGTTCGCGCTTCCGCCGGGCACCGGGGACAAAGGGGCCGGGGCCGGTGCCTGCCCCCGGGGGAAGGCGGGGGGGGGGGGGGGGGCGGGGGCCCCCCCCCCCCCCCCCACCCCCAACGCCCCCCGGGGCAGGGCGGCGGCGCCTACCTGTGCCGGGACGGGCGTGCGAAGGGGAGGGGGGGGGGGAAGCGGGGGGCGGCGGCGGAGGGGCCGGGCTCGGAGGGGGGCTCAGCTCCGGCGGCGGCGGCGGGTAATGGCTCCCGCCTCGGCGGAACTCGCCTTCATTTCCTCCGCCTCCGAGCGGCGCGGCGCGGGGCCCTGCGCGCGCCCGCCCGTGCGCGCCCCCTGGCGGCACCGCCGCGGAGCTGCACCGGGGAGTTACGGGGGGGTGGGGGGGCAAGAAGGCGGGAACAGCTTCAGCCCCCTCCCTCGCCCCCCCACGCGGGAACACGCACCACCCCACCCCCCCCCCCCGCCCCCCGCACCCCGCCCCCCCCCCGCCCCCCCCCCCGGGGCTGCGTGACCCCCGTGATAGCATCCCCCGTGGGAATCCACCCGTGCACCCCGGTCCTGCACCCCCCGCCCCCTCCCCCGGGGCGTGCTGCGTGTACCCCCGTGATAGCGCATCCTCCGTGGGGATCCCCCCCTCCGTGCACCACGGCCCTGCACCCCCCAAACCCCCCCCCCCCCCCCCGGGTGCTGCGTGCACCCCCGTGACGGGGCATCCCCCGTGGGGATCCCCCCCCCGTGCACCCCAGTCCTGCGCCCCCCAGCCCCCTCCCCCGGGTGCTGCGTGCTCCCCCGTGACAGGGCATCCCCCGTGGGGATCCCCCTCCCGTGCACCCCGGTCCTGCACCCCCCCACCCCCGGGTGCTGCGTGCACCCCCGTGATAGCGCATCCCCGTGGATCCCCCCCCCCGTTCACCCCAGCCCTGCATCCCCCAACCCCCCCCGCCCCCCCAGCACCCCCGTGACGGGGCATCCCCCGTGGGGATCCTTCCCTCCCCCGTTCACCCCGGTCCTGCACCCCCAACCCCCCCCCACGTGCTGCGTGCACCCCTGTGACCACGTATCCCTGTGGGCTCTTCTCTGTGCACCCCATCCCTGCACCCCTGGGTGCCCCGCACCCGTGCCCCTGCTGGCCCCCCCCCCCCCCCCATCCCACCTCCTTTGCACCCCAATATCCCGCCCACGGTACTCCCTGTCCCTGGGGGAGCCCCGTGCACCCCCAGGATTGTGCATCCCCGGTGGGTACACCCCCCACCCCCCCCCAGGGCCTGTCCCGGCCCCCCCGCTGTCCCCCATCCCCACCACGTGCCATGCACCTCGATGCCCGCTGCCCCTGGCCCCCACATCCCCCGGGGCGGGGGGGCTGTTAACCCGCCCCCGTGGGTAATTCCGGTGCACCCCACACCCCGGGGGGGCCCCTTGTACCCCATGTCCCCTGCACCCACGTGGTGCACCCCCATCCCGGGGGGGGAGCCCTTGTACCCCGTGTCCCCTGCACCCACGCGGGTAATTCCTGGTGCACCCCACACCCCGGGGGGGCCCCTTGTACCCCATGTCCCCTGCACCCTGATGGGCACCTCCCGGTGCACCCTGCCCACGCACCCCTCAGGGCGCTCGTTGCAGTCTCTGTCCTGTGCACCCTAACGGTGCTCAGTGCCTCATGCACCCCCATGGGTGCCCTGTGCACCCCGACAACCACCCCGAGCACTCCCCCCCCGCGTGTCCCCACAGGCCCCCCACCCCGGACACCCCAATGAGCACCTCCTGCGTGTCCTTCCCAGGTGTGTCCCAACCTCCTGCCCACACCCCCCAGTGCCCCCCACCCGTGCATCGCCACTTCCCCTGGGTCCTGGCTGGGGTCCCCTCCGCAGGGGCAGCTTCGAGGGCCGGGTGCAGAGCACCTCTGGGTGCCACGCTGCTGTGGGGACACATCTGTCCCCACCACAAGCTACGCCCCGGCCTGGTGGCCTCCAGCTGCCCCTGGTTCTCCATGCACACACAGAGGGTTGTCCCCGTGCCCCGTCCCATCGCGGGGACCACGGTGTGGCAGGGGATGGCAGCGGTCACCATGTGAGGGATGGGGTGCCTGGGGGTGCCTCTTAGGGCACACGGTCCCACATAGATGGGGACTCTGCAGGGGACCCCTGGGTGCACAGGAGGCATCAGCCAGGTCCCCACAGCCCGTGGGTGCTGCCCGTGGCCCTGGTACCCGGGTGGGGATGGCACACGTCAGGGTGCTGCAGGGGCGCAGGAGCAGCTGCGGTGTCACCAAACCAGGGGGCCCATGTCCCCAGGCTAAGGCAAAGGAGGGGAAGAGGAGATTTGGGGTGGCCCTGCTGCTCCCGGCAGCCCCAGGGGAGCGCGGGGGCTCTGCCCGGCCCATGGCGGGACTGGCTGTGACATTAAAACATTACAACCACCCGTGCTGTGCTTTGCTGAATTCTGCCTTTTTAATGCCTATTGCGAACCTCCGGGCGCCACGTGGTGACAGCAGCCGGTGGCACCCAGTCACCCTGAACCCCTGCAGGAAGGAGCCACTGCCCCCGGCATGGGGACACCGCAGCACCACCCCACATCCCCCCCTGGCAAACACAACTACCCCACTTGGGGCAAATCCCCCCTGGGGGCAGCTCCACGATGGCTCCCACTGGCTGCAGAAGCCACCCCCGGGAGAAGGTTTCGGCAGCAGGTTCACGCCCCCGGCGCTGCCACCGCCAGCCCCCTGCACTGCCCCGGTGGGTGACATCCAGAGCGCAGCGGCTCTGCAGCCTCCGTGCACGGTGCTCCCCGCCGGGCACCCGCTTTGCCCCCGAGCCGCGCAGACCCACAGCAAACCCCACGGCACAACTCAGCTGGCGCTGCCGCAGCAGACGGTGGCCAGGCCAGTCCGGTGATGGCCCCGATGAGCGCCGGTCCCCGTCACGGGCACCAGTGGGTCCAGGCGTGTGCTGGCCGCTCCGCTCACTGCTTGGGAGGGGTGTCCCCCACGAGGGCTCGCCTGGCGCCGGCCGACACCATGTGCACTGCGTCCTCCAGCTCGTAGAAAGCCTGGAAGAGGTCCGGTGAGGTGGCCCGGCACTCCAGGTACCGCCGCAGCGTGGCCAGGCTCCCCCAGACCTCCCACTCCGAGGGGCAGGGCTGCACCACCACCGGGTCTCCCGCATCCTCGCCCTCCGCTGTCCCCTCGTCCCCATCCGCCTCCGCCGGCTCCCCGGCGCGCTCCAGCCGCCCCTGGCTGAGCGGGCCGGGTGCCAGGGCGAGGGTCGGGGCCTCGGTGCCGGCGTCGGGGCTGAAGCCGGCAGCACAGAAGCAGCTGGCGATGAGCCCCGGGCGCACGTCACCCCAGGCCTGTGCCAGCATGTGTAGGGCATCCAGGAGGGTCGGGCCCCGCGCCGCGCTCTGCCGGCAGCCACCGCAGCAACCGGCGCCGGTAGTGGCCCTTGAGGTCGCTGGCGATGCCGCGATCCAGGGGCTGGGCCAGGGCGGTGGCCGGCGGGACAAAGACCATCCTGACGTTGGAAAGCTGGAGGTAGGGGTGCGCCTCGTGCTTGGTGAGGAGGAGGAGAACGCTCTTCCCCTGCCGCTGCATCCCCTCGTTGAACTCCCGCAGCCACTCGGCGAAGAGGGGGGCGGTCATGCCGGCCGGGCTGCCGGCACGGTAGCTCCAGGGCATCTGCCCCAGGTTGACGCCCTGCAGGCAGCGGGGCCGGGGCCTCTCCCCCACCGCCCGCAGCGGGGCCTTCTCCGAGCCGTCGGCGTTGGCGCAGAGCAGGAGCGCCAGCCGGTCCCCGGCGCTCTCGCCCTTGCTGGGGGAGCTGGCTGGGAGGAGGACGCCGGTCTCCCCGCAGGCGTAGATTTCGGAGAGCGCGTAGCTGCGGAGGAGGCCGGGCAGCACCGCGCTGGCCCGTGCTCGGCCGTGGGCTGCTCCGCGTCCCCTTCTCCCCGGCGGCTTCTTGAAGGCGAGGTTGTGGGCGCTCCGAAGCGAGCCGCCAGCCCCGCTGGGCTCCGGGTCGGGCCGGCCCAGCGCCTCGGCGAGGTGTTTGGCCTTGAGCTGGAGGAGCGGGCCGCTGACGGGCAGGTCGGCGGCGCGGGCGCCCTCCACCCAGCGCAGCAGGGCGGCCTCCAGGGCCGCGTCCTTCCCCTCCCGCTTGCGTTTGCGCTCGGGGTCGCCGTTGCGGTGCCACTCGCTCAGGATCCGCTCCTTGTTCTTGATGATGCGGCAGATCTGGGGCTGGGACACCCCGAAGCGCTTGGCCAGCTCGCTCTGCGACACCTTGGGGCCCTCCAGCATCTCCAGCACCCGCACCTTCTCCGTCAGCGACAGCTCTTTCCGCTCTTTCCGGGGTGCCGCCGTCCCCTCCGCCATCCCCGGGGAGCGGCCGGCGCAGGGAGCCGGGCGGCAGGGACAGCCCGCGGCGGGGGACCCGGCCCCCAGCCCCACCGGTTCGGCAAAGGCCCTTCCACAGCGGCCGCAGGCGTAGGCGCGCTCCCCGCCGTGCGCCAGCCGGTGCCGCACCAGGTCCGGCTTCTGCCCGAAGCCTCGGCCGCACTCGGCGCACTCGAGCGGCGGCTCCCCCGGCCGGCAGCGGCGGCCCTCGAAGGCAGGGATGAACCCCCCGTTACTGGCACCAGGATTGGGCTCCGGCTCGGGGACGCCGCAGTAGCTGCAGCCGCGCTCCCGCGGCGGGACGGGGAAGTCGCCGGGGCTGGCGCGGCAGGTCGGGGGGGATCCCGACGGCGGGGACGCCCCCTCCTCGCTCTTCACCTCCTTCCCCAGCCAGTCCCCTGCGGAAACAGGAGCGCGTTGGGGAGCGACCCCCTCACCGGGAATCCCGGGGGGCTGTCCCCTCCGGTTGGGCAGGATCTGGCCCATCGCCCAAGGCCGGTCCCACCCGGTCCCCGTGTCCCGCTCACCCTGGGAGGGGCCGGCGGGTGCCGTGCGCGGCTGGGGGCTCCGGTGGTCCCCGTAGCGCCCGGCTGCCGCCGCCACCGCCTCCTCCCGTCGCTCCACCTCGGCCAGGATGTCGGGTTTGGTGACGGCGTAACCTGTCACGGAGACAAGAGGAGGGACGGCCGGTGATGCCGCCGGTGATGCCGCCGGTGATGCCACCACATGGCAACCACGGCAGCCGGTGGTGACGGGCCTGGGCTGGCGTTCCCCCGCCATGGGGACGGGGACACCGACAGTGGGGACGGGTGACCCCGTGGGCCGCCTGCTCCCGCCACCCACTGCACCGGCGGCGTCGCTCACGGCCAGGCCACGACCGGCAGCGCCAGGGCCGGTGCCGGGCAGGACCCGCGTGCCTCACCCAGGGCACCGGGGCGCTCGCGGTCCTCCTTCATGGCACCGGCCCCGGCCCGGCTGCTCGGGGAGCGCGGCGGCTGCTCCCGGTGCTGCTCCCGGTGCTGCTCCCGGTGCTGCTCCCGGCGAGGCCCCGCCTGCGAGAGGGATGGTGGCGGCTGAACGATGCCCCGCGCCGGGATGGCGGCGCACAGCCGGGGGGCGGCACCGACCCGGCGGCGCGGGCAGGGGGCCGGGGCCGGGGGCCGGGGCAGCGGCGGAGCCCGCGGGGCCGCCTGCGGGGAGCGGCCGGGGCCGCCGAGCCCGGGGGGGCCGCGGTGACGCGCCGGTGCCGGTGCCGGTGCCGTACCTGGGCCGGGCCCCGTCCCCTCCCGTCCGGTCGGGCCCGGCGCAGCCGCCCCCGCCCCGCGCGGCCCCGCTGCCGGCGGCGGGAGCGCGCGTACCGGCACGCCCGCGCGCGCGACGCCCCGCCCCGCCCCGCCCTGCTCTCCACGGCCATTGGGCCGCCGCCAGCGGGCGCCAGGCTGATTGGCTGAGCCGCCCGCCAGTCAGCGCGGGGCTGGGGATGCGGCGGCTTAGCCCCGGCGCGGTCCCACCCCCCCCCACCCCCCCCCGCTCTCCCCGAGCCGCGCGGTCCGCCCGCCGCCAGGGGTCGCTGCGGCACCGCCCGCCGCCGCCGCCGCTCCCAGCGTGCGCCGCGCTCTCGGCATGGCCGCTCTGCCCCGCCGCTGCTGAGGAGGCGCCGGGCCCGCGCCGCCGCCGCCCGCTCCGCTCCGCCCCGCCGCCGCCGCCCGCCGCGCCCCGCTGGGCCATGGCCGACTGGGCCCCCGCTCAGGTAAGCGCTGCCGCCGCCTCCCCCCGCCTCCCCGCGCCCGCTGGCCCGGAGCAGCCCCTGCCCGCCCCCGAGCAGCCTGGCTCGGGCGGCGGAGCCCACGGCCCGGTCTGTGTCCCCGCAGGAGCTGGAGTGGGACATGGAGTCCCAGGAGCTGGCCCTGGAGCAGCCCCTGCCCGCCCCCGAGCAGGGCCCCGCCGGGGAGGCCGAGCTGCCGGCCGCCGAGATCTCCCTGACGCTGGTCACCGAGATCCAGGCCGTGGACAGGAAGGTGGACGCCCAGGCCGCCCAGCTGATGAACCTGGAGGGGAGGATGAGGATGGCGGAAACCAAGCTGATCGGCTGCGAGAAGACGGCGGTGGAGTTCGGGAACCAGCTGGAGAGCAAGTGGACGGCGCTGGGCACCCTCATCCAGGAGTACGGGCAGCTGCAGAAGAGGCTGGAGAACATGGAGAACCTGCTGAAGAACAGGAACTTCTGGATCCTGCGGCTGCCCCCGGGGGCGAAGGGAGAGGTCCCCAAGGTAAGGGTCCGCTGAGCTGGGTTCCGCACGCGCTCACAGCCCCGTTTTGGGGCAGCTGCGGCGCTGAGCGGGACGCAGCTTCCCTGCAGCCGTGTCTTTCCTTTAGTGCTCGGCGAGAAGCACCAGCGCGGGCGCCTTTGTGTTAATTGCGTGCCCCTCGTCATATATGTGTGATCCTCGCCAAAGCACACGGGCTGCTCCGTGCGGGGTCGCAGACTCCTTAGGGTGGCTGGAGCTGTGTTTGAGTCACGCGGAATTGCAGGCGGCTCGGCCCCGTGTGCCTGCCTGGGTTTGGTAACGTGTGCCTCTTCAGAGGCAATTGCGGCAGAACCGCGTTAAAAATGGAGCGAGGCAAGAGTCTGCCTCGGGTGCTGTGCATGAGACATCGTCCGCAGCGTGAGGAGGCTGAGTGGGGGGTGAGGTGCAGGCGGGTGACGAGGGAGAACCCGGTCGTGTCCCTTGCAGGCAGGGGTGAAGCTGCCTGAGCCAGACACGGGGGCCGAGTGAGGCGCCTGGGAAGGAGCAGGCGTTGCTGCCTGGAACCGTCCCGTGCGGCGCTTGAGGAGTTTAAATGAGAAACCATCCCCGGGTGTTTTCTTCAAGAAGCAGCAGAAGGTCTGAGCGTATGATGCTTCCAATTGCAGGTCCCCGTGGCGTTCAACGATGCTTCGTTTAACTTCTCCGAGGAGGAGTGGAAGAGCTTGAACGAGTGGCAGAAGGAGCTTTACAGGCATATCATGAAAGGCAACTACGAGGCCGTCATCTCGATGGGTAAAGACGGGCTGGGGTTTGCCCTCAGCCTTCTGATGCTCCAGGTTTTCCCGGGGCCTGCCGGATGGAAGCACCGCTGTGCCTGGCAGGATTGGGGAGGGTGGGTGACGTGCCGGTTTGGGAAAGCGTTGTGCCGGCTTTCGACAGCAGCCCCGGCAATTAGTTCAGTCCTCGCCAGTTCAGTTTAGCAGTGGATGGACGTCACGAGCGTCGCTGCAGTGACCACGTCTCCCTGACGGTCTCTGCGGCCGGTAGGAGCCGAGCGAGCACCCGGGTCGTGAGGAGGAGGGGAAGCGAGAGGACCCTCAAGCCACGCAGAGATGGGGAAAAGGGGAGTTTCTTTGTCACGCAAAGGTCCACAGATCCACTGCGCTGGGAGCATCAGCCTGCTCGCCGCTTAGGGCAGCAGAGGGGTGCCCTGCCTCTGAGGTTCCTTCCAGCCCTTTCTGTGGGTGATCAGTCCTTCAGCTGTGGAGCCTTGCGTAAGGGAGGAGAGTGAGGTTTGTCAGCTGCCTGCCTTGCTGCTCTGCCTGACCCCGGCTTCATCCCAGGGAACGTTTCTTGCGCAAACTGTTGCGATACCTGCTCCTGTATTGCCCCAGGTAGAGCTGGGGAGAAGCAGCAGGCGAAGGCAAGCTCTGCCTTCTGCTTTCCCCTCCAGCACCTCAGGGCAGCGCGTTCACAGCTAAACGAACGCGTTCTGCTCGCCCTTCCGCTCCCGGCGCGGGGTCCCCGGGGGACACACATTGCCTTCACGAGCACCTACGTGTGTTCTGAGAAATGACCTTGCCGTGGCTGGATGTCCACGTGCAAGTGGGTGGGAGCGCAGACGCAGCCCCTGGTAGACAGGCATCTCCCCCCTGCGCTGAGGCCTCTGGTGTGCCGGCTCACCTCCCGTCCAACTCTGGGTGATCCAGGCCTTCTGTCCTTTTATTTTTTTTTTTTCCCTTCTTCCTTTATTTTTTTTTTTTTGGACAGAGGTCTTCTGCAGTCCCTGTGCACAAGGGAAAAAGATGAAGGATAAATACTGTCCCCCATTCTCCTCTTTAAAAACCAATCTTGCGTCCTACTCTAGAGGCGCAGGAACGTAACGGTCCCGCTGAGGGGGATCTGTGGATCTGAGCCTGGAGCTTAGAAAAATGTATCTGTGCTTCATCTGAAGGTTTCCTTTGAGTAATGAGGTTTAGGGTTTGGCCCTGGTATAAGGCAAACGGATCCACCAGAGCAGCGGTGGAAATTAATACCCAGAGACTCACGCTTGTTTGGAGATGAAGTTTTCCGCTCCCCACCCTAGGAGAGGTTGTGATTGTCCCCTTTCCCCCACCAAAATCCACAAGCAGCCTGTGACTCGGACGAGTAGGATGGAGCGGTCCTGGCTGGAGGGACCCGCATGGGGAGGGCACTTCCCCTCCTGCCGCTGGCTGACAGCTCTGATGCTGTCCCCGAGCTGAAGTCCCCATTGTAATGGATCCGCGGACCTTAGCAGAGAGGAGAAGAAAGGAAGCCTGGAGGTAAGCACAGATGCATTTTCTTATTCTCCTCCTCACGCTGCAGGCTGGGAGGTGCTCCTCACCTGAGCAGCGTGTGCTCCTGCAGTCCGCTCATGTTCCCAGGGCCCAGACAAGGTGAGCGGTGCAGATGTGTGAGAGCATCTTCTTAAGCCTCTCTTTCCATTACCCGTCATCCCCAGCAGCGAAGGAAGGTTGGTGGGCGAAGGTTTGAGAGTCTCTCTCCCGCGAGGGCAAAGGAAACGGTCTGATCCTCTTTTTACGTGCAGATGCTGCCATTTCGAAGCCTGACCTCCTGTCACGGATTGAGCAAGGAGAAGATCCCAACGCGGAGGATCAGGATGACTCTGAGGGAGGAGAAACCCCTACAGACCCCAGCACCGGTGAGCCATGAGGTTCCTCGGACTCAGCGGGGAGGTGGAGAGCAGACGCGTGGCTGCCACCGCCCGCCTGCGCTCTTCCACTTGCCTCTGCTGATGAGTTGTGCCAGCGCTGTCCTTGGGTACAGGGGTGACTTTGCTTTCCTAGTCGGCTCTTACCCTGAAATCCTCCGTAAAGCGTTTGGGAGGCGTGAGCGTAAACCCCTGTCGTTCTTTCTCTTGTGCACAGAGTTTTCCTTTCCGGGTCCCGATGACAGCTCGTGGAGTAAATACGAAGAGACTCTGGCTGAAAGCCACGAGGGCTCTGAAGAAGAGGAGAGCATGGAGGTCCCTAGTACATGTGAGTTAGAGGCGCAGAGCTTCGCCGAGGCTGCGCAGAGGGGGAGATAGAGGCGGGCTCAGGCTCCTGGCACGTGCTGGGGATTGCCCGGGGTGAGATCCTGCCTTCGCCGTGGTCTCTGCCGGGCTTTGCCTCAAGGGTCAGCGTGAGCGCCGGACGGCAGCCGAGGCAGATGGCTCGCACGCGTGCGGAAGAAGCTGTGGTACACGAGCAGCAGGCTGTAAAAGCAGCTGTGGGCTGGCTAGGGGGTGCGGATCACCCGTACGGTGTCGTGTCACTCGGCAAAGGTAGCGTGTTTGGTCAGCCTTGAAGCAGAGATGAGCAGGAACAGGCCAGGTGCAGGCGAGCTTTGGTGGCGTCAGGGACAAAGTTCTTAAAAAGTCTTTTCCACGAATAATGCAAAGTGATATTTGTCACAGCTTTCTCTGTCAGCAAAATGTGAGGCTTCTTGTGGCACAGCACAAGGCGCGTCCTTGTCACCGCCTTGTCGCTCCAGGTCACTGCTCCGAAGCGTGGGGACACGTGAGCCGCTTTGGGAAGCATCCCTTGCTAGGATGTGCTTTTGGCTTCCTGGCCTCGTTCTCAGAAGCAGCTCGGCTGTTCTGGCTGATGCTTTTCCAGCATTTCAGCCTGATGCAAACAAAGCGGCCCGTTTTCAAGCCGCGCGTTTAGATGCCTGGCAAAGTGACGAGCAGATGAAGAGCCCTGCAATGGGGAGCACCTTCTCTGGGCACGCGAACGCTCGGCACAGCTTTACCTTCTCGCACTCTGCAGAAACCTGTGGTTTTTTCAGCCCTCTTCTCCACATCCCCAGATCCTCTGGGCTCTTTTCATCCTCCGTTTGCCAGGGTCCTTGCTTTGAGTTACCACTTGCATCATGGGAGATCCTTTGGCCCCAGGCACTGTACAAGCCCAGAAGGAAAAGAGGTTTTATTCCCATTCCCTCCATTATTTTTCACCTTTATCCTAAACCGCATGTTCTCAAAGTCCTGCTGAGGAACCCACTTTTTCCCTTTGTCTAGTTTATATAGAGAGAGATCTCATCCTTGTACTGTCTGAGCGTTCCCAAGAAGTCTTGATCAGTGATCTGGACGAGGGGATCGAGGGCACCCTCAGTCAGTTTGCAGAGGACACAGAGTTGGGCAGGAGTGTGGTCTTCGGGGGGGAGGGGGGCTTGCAGAGGGACCTGGCCAGGCTGGATCCATGGGCCCAGCCCAGCTGGACGAGGGTCAACAAGGCCAAGGGCCGGGTCCTGCCCTGGGGTCACCACAACCCCAGGCAGCGCTCCAGGCGTGGGGCAGAGGGGCTGGAAAGCTGCCCGGCGGAAAAGGCCCTGGGGGGGTTGGTCGAGAGGGGCCTGGAGAGGAGCCAGCAGGGTGCCCAGGTGGCCAAGAGGGCCAGCGGCATCCTGGCGCCGGCGGGCAGGGACCGTGCCCCTGTGCTGGGCACTGGGGGGGCCGCCCCTCGACTGCTGGGGTCAGGGTTGGGCCCCTCCCTCCCCGAAGGACCTGGGGGGGCTGGAGCGTGTCCAGAGAAGGGCAGCGGAGCTGGGGAGGGGTCTGGAGCCCAGGCTGCTGGGGAGCGGCTGGGGGAGCTGGGGGGTTCAGCCTGGAGCAGAGGAGGCTGAGGGGAGCCCGCGCCCCGGGGGGCCGGGGGGGCGGGCTCTGCTCCCAGGGCAGGGGCGATGGGACGAGGGGCACCGGCCTCAAGTTGTGCCAGGGCAGGGTGAGGTTGGCCCTGGGGAACAATTCCTTCCCCAAAGGGCTGTCAGGGGCTGGAAGGGGCTGCCCAGGGAAGGGGTCGAGTCCCCAGCCCTGGGGGGATTGAACAGCCGGGCAGAGGCGGTGCTGAGGGCCGGGGTTTGGGGGTGGGATGGCAGGGGTAGGGTCCTAATGGTTGGACTCAATCTTAAAGGGCTTCCCCAACCTAAACGATTCTGTGATTCTAAGTTAAAATACTTTGGCTTTGTTTGTACTCTGGTACTTAGCACTACCAGCTTAGGTAGCTCCTGGACGGGACTTGCACGACCCCGTAGTGCCAGGGACTCTCCTGAGTGTGCAAAGCGCAGACCACCTCTGCCCCGAGAGCATTGCAGCCTAAGTAACGAGGCAGTTGTTATCTCAAAGAAGTGACATGACTGTCTCTGCTCTGCCAGATGAACAGCAGTGTGATGAGGAAGGTCCCGAAAGCCTTGAGCTTCCTAGCTCGTTGGCAGGAAAGTGGGAAGAGGTTTTCTCAAGCCCGGAGGAAGAGATGAAGTCAAGCAGCAAGAGCCGTAGCGGATCGACCTCGCAGCAGAGAACCTCAGCGGGCAACGGGCTGAGGCGCTCCGCTCGCCGCGGGAGGGACTTGGCCAAGAAGGACGTTCCTGAGGACCTGGCGGCCGAAGAGGGGCCGTACATCTGCTGCGAGTGTGGGGAGAGCTTCCTGGACAAGCAGCTCTTTGCCACCCACCAGAAAGCGCACGCCAGCGAGGAAGCCTGCACTTCCCTGGAGCACGGAGAAAGCTTCAGGCAGAAATCCAAAACAACCCCTACGAAAGCCCAGGGGCCCTCCCGCTCCAAACCGTCCAAGCGCCCCGATGGGGAGAAGAGCTCTGGTTTCAAGTACGGCTTTGTCAGGCACCAGGTGAACAACATGGTGGAGAGACCGTACACCTGCTCCCAGTGCAAGGAGAGCTTCAGCCTGGAGGTGAGCCTCATCTTGCACCAGAAGCTCCACACGGGGAAGGGCGACGGGCCGCTGACGTGCACCTACTGCGGGAAGGACTTCCGAGACCTCTCCAAAGCCATCCGCCACCAGCGCATCCACACCGGGGAGAGGCCGTACCAGTGCACCGAGTGCGGGAAGAGCTTCATCCGGCGGGACCACCTGCTCAAGCACTGGCGGGTCCACACCGGGGAGACCCCCTACCAGTGTCCCGTCTGCGGGAAGCACTTCCGCTACAAAGAGTCTCTGAATTGTCACCAGAAAATCCACTCCCGCAACCCCCGGCCCATGGAGGATTCGCAGCACAACCTGGAGTCAGCGACTCAAACCGGCCATTTCTGCGTGAAAAAAGAAACTAAGCAGTAGCGCTGCGGTGGGCGGCCGGGGCAGAAGGGCTCGCGGTTACGGTAACGGCCGAAGCAGGTGGACGTGCAGCATGATGGGAGGTGAACTTGTATCGCAGCTAATCCGTGTGGTCATGCTACAAAGCCCGCTTTGTCGAAGCATCAAAGGAATTCCTCTTAAAAACTCTGATGGGACGGCCTAGGCACCTCTTCGACCCTGCGGGGTTATGCGGGACTTCCATAGCGGCGTAGGCCTTGTACCAGTCGTCCCCTACGCGGGCTTGGATTTTGCCCGTAGAGAACAATCCCGAGCGATTCTCTGGGGTCCGTATTTAGCAGGTGTTTCCCCACCTTTCTTTGTGCATATTCAAGAGTGACAAGCTTTCGCTTTCTTTTTTTCCACTCGTTTCACCGCAAGGCTGGAAGCGCGAGGGAGGGAGGGAAGGAAGGTGCCATTCCCAGGCGACTGGCCGCCCGCTCCCGTCGCGTTGCCGCGCCTCGAACGGCAGCCCCGTGCTGCGAGGCCAGGGCTGGGATGAAGGGAAGGAGAGGCGAGGCAGGGACACGGTTAGGGGCACAACGCGGGATTCGTCGAAGGCAAAAAAAGCAGAGAGGAGAGAGCGGCAAAGAGGAAGGTGAGAAACAGTTGGTGGAGGAGGAAAGGACGGGCAGGAGAAGGGGCTGAGGACGTTGGAGCAAGGAGGAGTCGGGAAGGGCAGCGTGTGGAGGCGCGGTCGGGTGGCTCACCCGAGGAGGACGCGTCTCTGTTCTCTTGAAGGATGTTACTGGCACCAGCCGGGCTGTGGTTTCCCTCTGGCCCAAGGGAACGGCGCCGCTGGTCCGTCACGCGAACTCCTGTCAATGAAGGCGATTTTATTATTTTTTAACTGGGTTTGGTCTCACACTCAGGTAAGTCAGACGAGTGAAAGCAACTTCTCCTAACCCCTGTAAAGAGCTGTTTGGTTTTTAGTTAATCTAGACGTAGTATAATTATTATTATTATTATTATTAATTATTATTATTATTATTATTGTACTACAAGGAAATGTGTGGCACTATATTTCACAGTTGATCTAAAACTCGTAAATGTATGAGATAACTGACCGGAGTTTTTCAGACGTCTGTGTAAATACTGCTCGAGTTCTCGGAGCTAATTGGTGTTGTCCCTGAGGTGGCTGTGAGTGGCGTCTCTTCCGCTGTGTATCGTCAGCTGCTGGTTCGTGATCGTGTTTTGTAATTACTTTTGTAAAGTCTGTCAATACAGTGTTTCCCTTCTGAAGCCCGTGTCGGGTGAGTGATCGCAGCCCCGGGCCCCTGGCTGGCCCCTCTGTTTCGCCCTCGCTCGCCCCTCTCCCGTGGCGACGCCTGCAGCACGCTTGCGCGGCGCCGGGCTGTTGTGTGTTAGCGTTTTCCGGGTAACTTGCAGAACTGGTGAACCACCCAAGCCGAGCGGCTTCGCTCGTTACTGTCCACGCCGAGCATCCGGGGAGCCAGACCCGGCAAAGAAGGCTGCTCGGCGCGGCGCTGGGGCTGCCGTGGTCGGTGTCTGGCATTCGGGGTTCGGTGTTTTTAACCTTTTTCTCTGCTGCCGCTACGGCTGGGAGCAGACTTTGGTTTTATGCGAGAATAACGTCGCAGCTCCGGGAGCTGGCCTGCGCCACGCACGGATAGGGCTGCAGCAGCGGCCGAGGAGTCGCCGGCCACAGCCAGGCTCTGCTGCGGGGCAGAGCTGGGACAGTCCCGTGCCAGGACAAGCGCCGGTGCGTGCGGCTGCAGCGCTGCCCTGCGCCTCGGAGCTGGGATGTTGTGGACTGGCTCTCCGGCACGGACCGTGGCGGGCGAGGAGAGCCCCGGCGTGCTCTGCTGAGGGTCCAGCTGCCAACGCTGCGGGTTCATCTCTCACCAGATGGGGTGGCCTGGCCCTGCGGCTCCCCACGACGTCCCCCGTGGAGCTGGAGCGACCTTGGCACGCGGGGTTGGGCTCGCTCGTGCCCACTGCTCGTCTGAGCTGCCGGGCTGCGCTGGATTTGCATCACCGCTTCCTCACTCGCACGTACCCAAGCTCTTTGTACCAGGGCTGCCAATAAACCATTCCTGCCAGGCATCGCCCCCCAGGGCAGGGCGCCGTGTGGTTTCGCTGCGCTGGGGCTTCGTGCCTCCCGGGGAACACAGCGGCTGGCGGGGCTGAGCCGCCTGGCCCTGGGGACGTGGGGCTGGCGGGGGGCAGCGGGTGCCCCTGGGGACGTGGGGCTGGCGGGGGGCAGCGGGTGCCCCGTGGTGTCCCAGGAGGGTCCTGCCCTTCCCCAACAGCACATCCCCCAGTGCTGTGCCCGGTCGGGCTGTGCCCCTCCTGTCTTCACCCCCTCACCTCCCCATGGGGGCAGGCCGGGCCGAGGGGGGGGTCTGGCCGCCTGGCACCAGCATTCTGGGCTGCTCCCGGGTCCCTGCACCCCTCAGCTGTCCCCATGTCCCCTCTTCCACCTTCCCCCTGCTTCCAGCCCCCCTGCCCTGCTCGGCAGCATGGTGGCTGTGGCTGCAGCAGGTGAATCCCAAGCCCTGGCTCATGGAAGCTCCTGTTTCTCCCCCGTTCCCATCCTGGGGCAGGTACAGGGCAGCTGCCCGGCTCCCGCTCCTCTCTGCCGCTGCGAGGGGCTGCCGGCTGTGCCGGGGGGCCCGGGCAATGCCGCACACGGGGTGCCGGGGGGATGCGTTGCCCCTCCAGGAGCTTCCCCCCAGCCCAGCATCCCCCAGGCTCTTCCCTGCCAGAGCCCAGTGTGGGGGGATGTGGGGGGACAGTCCCCTCTACCAGCCCTGCCCACGGTGCAGCCACCACAGCCCCCCCGCCCCCCCCCCGAGCTCTGACAAGGCCCACGGGGTTGTTCTGGCTTGGGACCAAACGTGGGGCGTAGATGGGGCAGCCCGTGGGGCCTGCTCGTGGGTCAGAGCCAGCGCAGGGAGGTGGCACTCGCGGCCCGCAGGTCCCCGGCTTCGCTGCCAGGCTGCAACCGGGGGGTGCCGGGGGTTCCTCAGCCAACCCAAACCGTGCCGGGAGCCTGCGGAGCCAGAGCGAGCGACCCCGGCCAAATCCCCCCTGGGGTCTCGGGAGCAACCGGGCAGGATGGGGCTGCCCGGCGCGGGGGGGGGGGGGGTGTGGGGACAGAGGTGCTGGGGGTGGGGGGGAGGGAGGAGGAGGAGGGAAGAGGGGGAAATGCATCCGGCTGGATCCGGCAGCCGGAGCGCAGGGCGGCTGCCAGCAGCGAGGCTGAGCGCGGCTCCCGGTACGAGCCCACCGAGACACCGTAAATAAGCACATAGGCGCTTCTGGGGTGCATACGCTGCGGGCTCTGTCTGTGTGTCTGTATAGATAGGCGTACGTACGTGGCCGGCAGCACGGGGCATGGGCACGCAGCACCCGTGGCCGCATCCTGATCCCACTCTGGCTGATCACGATGCAGCTCCGCTAGCGGGAAATGATAAATACACACACGTATGATAAATATATGTGTGATAAATACACATACGTATGATAAATATATGTGTGATAAATACACACACGTATGATAAATATATGTGTGATAAATACACACACGTATGATAAATATATGTGTGATAAATACACATACGTATGTGATAAATATATGTGTGATAAATACACACACGTATGATAAATATATGTGTGATAAATACACACACGTATGATAAATACACACTCATATGATAAATATATGTGTGATAAATACACAAATACTTGTATGATAAATACACACTCATATGATAAATATATGTGTGATAAATACACACTACGTATGATAAATACACACTCATATGATAATATACTGCGTATGATAAATACACACACATATGATAAATACACGTATGATAAATAGACACACGTATAACTCTCCATAGGTGGAGCGTGGGTCCCTCCCGCAGCCAGGCTCAGGCACCCCCCCTCTGCCCAGTAGCTGCCCCTGCATCCCAGTCTCCCCAGTTGCACTGGGGCATAGACACCCTGGGGCAGTGACCCCCTCCTCCCCCCTGTCCCAAAGTGGCTCCTGGTGTCCCCTCCCGATGGGTGTCACCCCTGGCCGGGGGCTGTGGCTCCCTGGGACAGCCCAGAGGGGCCCAGACAGGGGGGTCTCTAGTTCGGGTCCCCACCTGCCATCGCACCCCTGCACCCCCCGGTGTGGGTGGGGATGGGTGCTGTACCCTCACCCCCACCCCAAGCCCCAGGCGTGGGTGCTGGTGGGCAGCCTGTGCCCCCCATTCCGCCATCGCAGCGGTGATGGGATGCGGCCTCATCCTGTCCCCCTTGTCCCCTCCTTTTTTCCGCAATCCAAAGGGTTTCCTGCCCTTCCCTGCGTTCCATGTCACCAACTTCCCCCCATTGTCACCCCGTGCTGGGGGCCCCCAAGGTCAGGCCCGGGAGTGAGGCTGTGTGCCTCGGAGGGGACAGGATGGGATGGGACAGGAGAGGGGGGGATGGGGGGGGGGGGGATGGGATGGGCGGGGACAGGAGGGGCCGGGGAGGAGGAGATGGAGGGGACAGGAGGGGACAGGAGGGGACAGGACAGGGCAGGAGGGGGCAGGAGGGGACAGGACAGGGCAGGAGGGGGCAGGAGGGGACAGGAGGGCAGGAGGGGACAGGAGGGGACAGGAGCGCCAGGACAGGACAGGAGGGGCCAGGACAGGGCAGGAGGGGACAGGAGGAGACAGGACAGGACAGGAGGGGCCAGGCTGGGGCAGGAGGGGCCAGGAGGGGACAGGAGCGGCCAGGACAGGACAGGAGGGGCCAGGACAGGGCAGGAGGGGGCAGGAGGGGACAGGACAGGGCAGGAGGGGACAGGAGGGGACAGGACAGGGCAGGAGGGGCCGGGCTGGGGCAGGAGGGGACAGGACAGGGCAGGAGGGGAGGGGAAAGGACAGGGCGGGAGGGGGCAGGAGGGGCCTGGAGGGGGCAGGAGTGGGCAGGAGGGGCCAGGGGACAGGGCAGGAGGGGGCAGGAGGGGACAGGACAAGGCAGGAGGGGGCAGACGGGACGGGAGCGGCCAGGCAGGACAGGAGGGCCAGGACAGGGCGAGGGGGGGCAGGAGGGGCAGGAGGGGCCCAGGACAGGAGGGGGCAGGAGGGACGGAGGGGCCAGGACAGGGCAGGAGGGGCAGGAGGGGCCAGGACAGGGCAGGAGGGGGCAGGAGGGGCAGGAGGGGACAGGACAGGAGGGGGCAGGAGGGGACAGGAGGAGACAGGACAGGACAGGAGGGGCAGGAAGGGCCAGGAGGGGGCAGGAGGGGCCAGGAGGGGCAGGAGGGCCAGGAGGGGGCAGGAGGGGACAGGACAGGGCAGGAGGGGACAGGACAGGGCAGAGGGGGCAGGAGGGGACAGGACGGGACAGGACAGGGGGGGCAGGAGGGGCCAGGACAGGGCAGGAGGGGGCAGGAGTGGGCAGGAGGGGACAGGACAGGGGGCAGGAGGGGGCAGGAGGGGACAGGAGGGAGCAGGACAGGGCAGGAGGGCCGGGCTGGGGCAGGACGGGACAGGAGGGGGCAGGAGGGGGCAGGAGGGGCCAGGAGGGGGCAGGAGGGGCCAGGAGGGGGCAGGAGGGGACAGGACAGGGCAGGAGGGGCAGGAGTGGGCAGGAGGGGACAGGACAGGGCAGGAGGGGGCAGGAGGGACAGGAGGGAGCAGGACAGGGCAGGAGGGCCGGGCTGGGGCAGGACGGGACAGGAGGGGGCAGGACAGGGCAGGAGGGGGCAGGAGGGGACAGGACAGGGCAGGAGGGAACAGGAGGGGACAGGAGGGGACAGGACAGGGCAGGAGGGGCCGGGCTGGGGCAGGAGGGCCAGGAGGGGGCAGGAGGGGCAGGAGGGGCAGGAGGGCAGGAGGGGCAGGAGGGGACAGGAGGGCAGGAGGGGCCGGGCTGGGGCAGGAGGGACAGGAGGGGGCAGGAGGGGGCAGGAGGGGGCAGGACAGGAAGGGCCGAGCTGGGACAGGACAGGGCAGGAGGGGAGGGGACAGGACAGGGCAGGAGGGGGCAGGAGCGGACCAGGAGGGGGCAGGAGGGGCAGGAGGGGCAGGCAGGAGGGGGCAGGAGGGCAGGAGGGAGGAGGCAGGAGGGGCAGGAGGGGACGGGGGGGGGGGGGGGGGGGCCAGGAGGGGGCAGGAGGGGACAGGGCAGGAGGGGGCAGGAGGGGACAGGACAGGGCAGGAGGGGGCAGGAGGGGACAGGAGGGTCCGCACTGGACGGTGGGTCCCGGCGGTGCCGCCCCCGTGGAGCCCCGTTAGCGCCCGGTCCGCTCGGGAGCCTCGGGGGAGGGGGGGGGGGGGGGGGGGGGGGTGTTCCATGGGGGGACGCCGCCCTCCGGCCGCCCGGCGGGGGGGGGGGGGGCGCCCGCGCGGCCCCCCCCCGGCCGGCGGCGCCCGACGGTGCGGGCCGGGCCGGCCGGGGGGAGCCCCCGGTGCCCCCCCTCCCCGCGCCCCGGTCCTTCCCCCGTCCCCTGCCAGGGCCCCTGCCCCCCCGTGTCACACCAGTCCCCCCCCCCCCCAGTTCCCTCCAGCCCCCCCCGCCCGGACTTCCCAGTTACACACACATACACCCACCCAGTTTCCTCAGCCCCTCCCCAGTTCCCCCAGCCCCTACAGTTCCCCCAGTCCTCCCCAGTACCCCCAAGCCCCTCCCCAGTTCCCCTCAGTCCTTCCCCAGTTCCCCCAGCCCCTCCATCACCCCAGTCCCCCCATTTACCCTCAGTCTCTCCCCAGTTGCCCCTGGTCCTTCCCCAATACCCCCCCAGCCACCCCAAGCCTCTCCCCAGTTCCCTGCAGCCCCTCCAGTCCCCCGCCCTCTCCAGTCACCCCGTCTCTCCCCAGTTGCCCCCCATCCTTCCCCAGTTCCCCCAGCCCCTCCAGTTCCCCCCAGTCTCTCCCCAGTCCCCACAAGACCCTCCCCAGTTCCCCCAGCCGCTCCAGTTCCCCCCAGTCTCTCCCCAGTCCCCACAAGCCCCTCGTCTTCCCCAGCCCCTCCATTCCCCCCAGTCCCCACAAGCCCCTCCCCAGTTACTCCAGCCCCTCCCCAGTTCTCCCAGCCCCTCCAATTCCCCCCAGTCTCTCCCCAGTTCCCCCCAGTCTCTCCCCAGTCCCCACAAGACCCTCCTCAGTTCCCCCAGCCCCTCCCCAGTTCTCCCAGTCTCTCCCCAGTTCCCCCCAGTCTCTCCCCAGTTCCCCCCAGTCTCTCCCAGTCGCCCCCCAGTCTCTCCCCAGTTCCCCCCAGTCTCTCCCCAGTTTCCCCCAGTCTCTTCCCAGTCGCCCCCAGTCTCTCCCCAGTCGCCCCAGCCCTTCCCTCTTCCCTCCCCCCCCCCGCCCAGCCCTTCCTCCGCCCCCCCCAGTTTCTCCCAGTCCCCCCGTTCCTCCCGCCGCCCCGCCCCGCGCGGGGGGGGGCACCGGCCCCATCCCGGCCCCCCCGGCCCCCCGGGCCGTTCCCCTCCCGGCGGGGGCGGTGGCGGGGCCGGGCCGGGCCGGGCGGTGCCGGCGGGGGGGGGCCCCGACGGTGCGGGGCGGCGGCGCGGTGATGCCGTCGGTGCGGCAGGGGGCGCTGCGGCGGCGGCGGGCGCCCCGCTCCGCCCCGCCCGGCGCGGCCCCCGGCGCGGCCCGCGCGGCGGCGGCGGCCCGCCCGCCCCCTGCCGGCTCGGCGGGGCAGCGGCGGGGCCGGAGCGCCCAGCGCGGAGCGGCGGAGCCGGGACCCGGAGCCGCGCCTCGGTCTCTCGCCGCCGCTCCCCCCCCCCTCCCCCGCCCTTCCCCTCCTCCGGCCGGGTCGGGCCGGGCCGCGCCCCGCCCCGCCGCGCCGCCCCGCCGCGCCCCCGCCCCGCCGCCGCCCCGCCGCGCCGCGCCGCCCCGGGCCCAGCCCGATGCCCGGCGGCGGGCGGAGGTGAAGGAGCGAGCGGGCGCTGGATCCTCCCGGCCGCGGCCCCCGGGGCCCCGGGCAGGGAACAAAGGGCCATGGCCGAGGGGGCTCCCGCTCAGGTAAGGGCGCCCGCCGCGCCCCGCCCGCCCGCCGCGGGTCGCGGCCCGGCCCGCCGCCGCTCGCCCGGCGCCCGCGGGCCGCACGTCGGGGCGGGCCGCGCCGTCGGGGCCGCGGCGGGAGGCGGCGGGGCGGGCGGCGGGGCGGGAGGCCGGCGGGGGGGCTGTCAGCGCGCGGGGCCGCGGCCGCCCCCCCGGGGGGACGGGCAGGGACGGGCTGGGCCGCCGGCGGCGCGGGCAGCCCCGGGGGGCGGCGCGCCCGGGCCGGGCCAGGCCGGGCCTCCGCGGCCGACGGCGCCCGCCAGCCCCCCGGGGTGTCCCCTCCCCGTGCCCATGGCACGGGGCCGGGCCCGTCCACCCCCCCCCCCCGCCCCCCGCCCCGGGCGGGCCCCCCCCCCCCCCCCGCCCCGCGGCGGGTCCTGCCCATCCCAGCTTAGTGGGGGCAGCGCCCTGCGGGGACATGGGGACGTCCCCACCGCCCTGGGGAGCGCTGGGCTCTGTGGCACACACACCCCCCCCCCCCCCCCGGGGGTCCCCATCGCCCTGGGGGTGCCCCCCCCCCCCCGCAGTGACCCCCGCACTCCTCTCCCCGCAGGCGCCGGAGCCGGTGCTGCAGCCGCGCTGCCCCTCACCCCTGCGGCCGCCGGCCGGCCCTGAGCGCACCTCGGAGCGGGAGACGCAGACGGCCGAGCTGTCCCTGACGGTGGTGGCGGCCGTGCAGGCGGTGGAGAGGAAGGTGGACTCGCACTCCACCCGCCTGCTCGACCTGGAGGGTCGGACGGGGATGGCGGAGAAGAAGCTGATCGACTGCGAGAAGACGGCGGCGGAGCTGGGGAACCAGCTGGAGAGCAAGTGCGCGGCGCTGGGCACCCTCATCCAGGAGTACGGGCTGCTCCAGCGGCGCCTGGAGAACATGGAGAACCTGCTGAAGAACAGGAACTTCTGGATCCTGCGGCTGCCCCCGGGCAGGAAGGGGGAAGTCCCCAAGGTAACGGTGTCCTGGGGTGCAGGAGCCTGAGTCTGCGCCCCAAACGCTCCCAAAACGCTCCCGGAGGGCAGGACAGGGGGGAGACACGGTAGGTGAGCGGGGACAGCCCCGGCGCAGGTGGGTCGCTCGCCGCTGGGACCTGGTGGGAGCAGAGCTGCCCCTCGCAGCTTCCCGGCGTGTCCCCCGCTGGGACCCAGCTGCGGTGGGCGATGGACCCGAGGGGAGCGTCCCCCCCGTCCTCAGGCTGGAGGTTTCAGTTCTGCTTCTCCGCGCTGTGCAGCCTGGGAGCGATTTACTCTTTTGGTTTTTATTTATTTAACCACCGTTGGAGAGAAACTGTGCAGATTTGGTGGTTCTTTTTTTTAACCACCGTTTCTTTCACCACCTTGGCACTGCGGTGGGGGTCTCCCAGTCCGGGGCAAGGAGCAAGCGGGAGCTGCTGCTGCAGGGAAGGAGAAAGCCCTGGGATTCGGGGGAAGGCGGACGGGCTCCCTGCGCTGGCAGTTGCGCGTAGCCGAGCATCGGGAGGAGCCCACCACAAACGTGAAGCTCCGACTGCCATTTCACAGCCCTCTCGCTGAAAGAAAGTTTGCAGGCGGGACCGTGGGAGACACAGCAAAGCGAATGTCACCGCTTCGCTGGAGAGGGTCTGGGGGAGCGGGGTTCGCACCCTGACGCCCCCTTAGCGCAGTGGGGGAGCAGGAGCCAAGCACAGCCCGGCTCGCGCATCCTGAATTTATCCTTAGGAGTTATTACTGGGCAAACAGGCTTGAAAGCCGCAGTCTGCTCCTGGCCGACCTGCACGCAGTACCTGATGCTAACTGCGAGTCCGTCAGGCCCAGTAGAGTTTTCCCTCGAGTTCTGGGGTAATTGAATCTGGGGTTTTACGTCAGCTCATCAATAGAGATGAGGTCCAGCCCTAGTGCCCGATTTTTATCTCCTTTATGTTCCCTCCAGGCGGGCGCAAGCCCGGTCTCCTCTGCAAAGTCATCCCTGCCGGTGCGGGGGCCGAGAGGAGGAGGTCGGAGTCGGGGGAAATCAGGCTCTGGGTTCATCGCTGGGAACCGGCTGCTTGGCTGAGGCCTTTAATCCCATAGAAATACGTGTCCAGAGTTGTTTTAAATATCAAAACCACCTCGCTGGTGGCCATGAAGTAGCTGAAGCCTAGCCGTGCCTGAGTGGGAGCGAGCTGCCGCTGCCGGCGCCTGGAGATAACGCACTGGGCTGGCGGGGAGCGAGGCGGCCGCCCCAACCCGCTGCTGCTTGTGGTTGCAGGTGCCGGTGACGTTTGACGACGTGTCCGTCTATTTCAACAACAAGGAATGGGAGAAGCTGGAGGAGTGGCAGAAGGAGCTGTACAAGAACGTGATGAAAGGGAACTACGAGTCGCTGATCTCCCTGGGTAAATACGGGCTGTCCTTGCCCTGGTGGAAGGCAGGTTCTCCGGGGCTCCTGGTTGCCCACGGGCTTGGCCATCTTCCGTGTCCTCCTCGGAGATCCCCTTGGATCTCCTTGAGACCCAAATGTCCCGTTCCAATTGGAGACTTAAAACCACAGGAGGATGTTTCTAGTCTGGGTAAGGGCATCCCTCCGGCAGTGTCCGGGGCTGTTCCCAGCTCAGGGCATGGTGCTGGCCTGGCTGGGTGGGCTGGAGACCTCCCGAGGCTCCTTCCAGCCAGAGTAACTCAGTGAAAAACCAGCACCGTGGCTGTCGGAAGGGCTTCCCTTCGCCTTCTGGGCCCGCAGCGGGTACCAGCCCATGCACCCCTTTAGAGGAAACTTCTGCAGAGTGAGAAGTTGCCTGACGCGGTCTCGGCTACGCTCCTTTGGGGCCTTCCCTGCTGAAGCTGCAGGAGAAATTCTGGCTCTGCTGGGGCCAGAGGTGAAATGCTTCTGGCTTCAGGAGAGCCAGGAATTTGCCTGAGAAGCTCTAAAACCCTGCCAGAAAAACGTACGGGTCGGGTTTCTTCTCAAAGGCAGTTCCTCTGCGTGTGGCACCTCAGCTCCTGCCTCCATGAATCTCTTCTGCCTGTCCAGGGAGCCTGGCCTGCCTGCAGAGCCGTTGTGGACGTTCCCGAGCGTCTTCGCGTGTCCCCGCCCCGGGCGCTGGGGAGAGGTGGAAGCCGATGTTCGGGTTCCCTGTGCAGTGATGCCTCCCTCCCTCCCTCTGTCTCTCAACAGACTATGCAATTTCCAAACCTGGTGTTTTGTCTCAGATCGAGCAAGGAGAGGAGTCGCGGGTCAGGAATGAGCAGGACTTGGAGGAGAGCGAGATCATTACCGATGCCACCGCAGGTGAGACGGCAGCTTAGCGTGAGGGGGAGCCGTAGGTTGTGTTCAGAGGAGTTGCTCACCCCCAGGCTAAAGCAAGCGTTGCTGAGAGCCGTGCCCAAGGAGGTTGTCAGGAGGAGCCTTGCACACGAGCGGGGAGGGTTTGGCTGGTGGGAGATTTGGTGTCCAGGTATGGCTCAATGTATAAGCGAGGGCAAGCGGAGCCCAGAGAGTTGGGCACTAGGAGCTGTCAGCAAGGGAAACATCTGCAACCAGACCAGGTCCTCAGGCGAGAGAGGAGAATTGGGTCCCATTGGGAAGACCCATCCACCTGAGGGAGCCGTAGCCTTCCCAAAAAATCCTCTCCACCCTCTCTGCTTGTGTGGATGGTGCCTGGGTTTATCCCTGGAGCATCCATCCGAGGAAGGGAAGCCTGCTCCCATCCTGCTCACAGGGACCCAGGGTGCTGAGGGGTTTCTCCAAGGGCAGAGCTGGGTTGGGAGCAGGGTACCAGGGATCCCGAGTCCTATAGTGAGTCCCACTGAGATAAGGGGGGGCTGATAAGGAGATAAGGAGGTGTCCTAGAAGAGATGGTGTCAGCTCCGCTGCTGGTCTCTGACCCCAGGCTGCAGACGTGGGGTCGCTCTGACCCCCTGCCCGTGCTCTTGGTCACGAGGATCTTGAAGTTAAATCAAGGCCAACAGGATGAGGAAAATCATCTGCCCACAGGGAGCTGCTGACGCAACGCTGTGGCGGGGAGCGTGGGGTGGCAGAGAGGTGCTGAGCTGCAGGCGCTGAGCCCCCAGGCCGGGCGGAGGGAGTCCCCTGTGCCTGCGGAGGCTCCCAGGCGAGAGGCAGGAGCGTGGCGGGGGTGGTTGAAGGGCAGGGGCTGAAGGGAGAGCAGAAGTGGCCGAGCAAACGACGCCCCTCTGTAGGATCAGCAGTCAGAGCCGGCCCGCGGGGAGCCGGCGGGGATTGTTGCGAGCGGTTTCTTCGTCCTGGCTCCCGGGAATGACGGCGGGCGGGAATCTCTCTTTGCTGCAGCTGGTATAAGGGTTGTGATCAAAACGGAGGAGCTTCTTCCTGAAGACAGCCCCGAAAACCCTGAGCTGCACGGGATGTCGGGGCAGTCGGAGGGGAGCTTCCAGAGTCCGGACGAGGAGGCAGCCTGCGAGAGCCCCTACGGCTCCGTCTCCCCTCCGAGGGACCTCCCAGGAACCAGCCTGGGTGACTCGTCCGAATACGTCGCTGACTTCAACGAGATCCAGAGAGTCATCGTTCATCACGGGAGCTGTACAGGTGAGATGCTCGGCACGTGGTGCCAGGGCACGTGGCACGTCGGGGGGCTGGAGGCCCAGGAAGGGCTGTGGTGGGTCAGGCAAAGGCAGGGAAAGGGTTGGATGGGTGAGAAGGGTTAAATCCCCCCAGAACCAACACCAGAAAGAAAGTTTCTGGCTGCAGCAACCTGAAGAGCAGCTGCGGTGAGACCTCAGGCCGGGAGGAGGAGGAGGCAGCACACATGTGGTGGATATCAGAGCATGGTCTCTGAGGGCACCTGACCTGCTCCGGAGCAGAGCGAGCAGTGGTTCCATCCTGCACGGGTGGGAAAAGCCCCCGTTACACACGGAGACCAAGGGAAGCCGTGTCCCACGCAGCGTTTTACGAAAGCCCCAGTGAGCCCTCGCTGCCAAAATCCCACCATCGCAGAGGGCAGGACGTAAGTCGAGGACTCCTGCCGTGGTGTTAGTTGTGTGGAGGAATGGTGCAGGCCACTCCAGCACTTACACACCAGACTCTGCTGGAGGAACATGCGGGGTCCTGCACATCGACCAGCATGGGTGTCGCTCGGGGCAGGTCTGGAGGACGGGGACAAGGGTGGCTGGAGGTGCGTGGCATGTGAGCTGCTGGGAGGGAAGGGTGCGGTGAGGTTAAGTGCAGATAGGAGAAGATGGCACCGGGTGCTTCATGTGTAGAAGTCCACCGGTTGGGCAGCAGATACGGTCCAGGTCCTACAGATGTGCCTTGAGGGCGAGAGATAGGAAAGCGCGGAGATGGGCTGTTGGGAACGATGGGTTTCCTGCCTTCTGACGGCTTTGCGAAGGTGTAATGCAAACCAAGAAAGATAGAGTTGGGCTCTTGAGGTCCTCCTCAACTCCGTCTCATGGATCCTGTGGTCTCCTCACGGTTTTCTAAAGGAAACCGGTTAAGCCACCAGTGGGGCTGGAGCTTGTCCTCCTCTGAGAGCCAGCACCTTGGCCGACACGCAGGGCCCCATGCTGGTAGGGATGAGCAGGAGCTGTGGCAATGCTCTGACTGGTGTGTGGGTGCTGGCAGCCAGCATTTGAGCTGTGGTAGCCCCTGGCTCCACGTAGGGGAAGCTCCTTGCTGTGAGGAGGTGGGAAGGAGGACCTGGGAACGTGGGTTTTCCCCACTGACCCCTCAGTCGGAGGGGAGAGGGCCGTGGCTTTGATATATCCTGTGCCCATCGGCTGCCTCTTCTTGGGAAAGCGTGGCTGTTCTTCCTGGAAAAGTACATAGGCCTGGCTCAAAGTCCAGCGCGGGGTGACGTGTGAGGGATCCACCGCGGACCTTTCCTCGGGGCGCACTGGCTGCACTTGTCCCCAGGAGGGCCAGTCTCACCAAACAAAAACACCGGGTCGCCTCTGGCGTCGGTGACACAAGGGGGGAGCCTGGCATGCGGCCATCCATCCCACCCCTGTTTGCCTCTGGGAAGGAGGGGGGTCTCTCACCGTGCCCCATCGCAGTGAGGCTGAAGGAAGGGGATGATCCCAGGCTGGGCACGTTGTCTCGGGAGCGGAGCTGGAGCCCGGCAGCCCGGCGCTGTGTTTCCGTCGAGCGGTGCCGTGCCGGGTGTGGGGAGCGTTGTTGTAGCCCAGCAAAACGGCAGCAGATGGAGCTGCTCTGAAGTCACTCTGCTGCCTGAGTCCTTGCAAACCGATGGCGCTTTTATCCCCCCGCCCCCGCCTCATAGCATGGTGGAATTGCAGAACCTTTTAGCGGGCAGGTCTCGGCGCACCCTCTGAAGGAGCCTGTCCGGGAGGCGGTTTGTCTGTCCTCCCTGTTGGGGGGTGTGCAGGCTCGCCTTGCCGTCGCGAGAGGATGTGCCCCGTCCCAGGGTGCAGGGCTCCAGGCTGGGGCCAGCTCGCGTCGGGGCGGTCGGGCAGAGCAGCAGGCGGGTGCAAACCGCTGCAGAAGCCCATGCAGATGTTTCTGTAGCAGCCCCCAGGTGCGTAGAAGGCCACCCCGTCCCACTCGATGACCCTAACGCCGTTCTGGTTTTCCCTTGCAGAAGATGGGATCGTGATCAAGACGGAGGAGGAGGAGGAGGACGACCCTGACACCCTAGAGCCGTGCGCCATGTTCTCGGGCAGGACCGAGCCGCCGGCGTTCCCCAGCCATGAGGCCGGGCTGGGCTGCGAGGCGCAGTGCAGCTCCAAAACGCAGCCCCGGAGCCTGGCGGCCGCCCGCGTCAGAAAGCCCTCCACCTGCGAGAGGGACTCTGGGGAGATGAAGCCAGCCATCGCCCAGCAGCGGAACCGGACGAGGGAGAGACCCTACATCTGCCCCGAGTGCGGGAAAGCCCACCCAACCACCAGCAACCACCGGAAGGGCCCTACCCGCCTCAGCTTCCAAAATTCCCCCCACCGCGCCGGGGCGTGGGGGTCCCCCGGCGCCCCGAGCACGGCCTCAAGCCCCAGCCGCGGCCCCCGCCCCCGGGGAAGCCCTACAAGTGCTCTGAGTGCGAGAGCAGCTTCAGCCACAAGTCGAGCCTCAGCAAACACCAGATCACCCACGTCGGGGAGCGGCCCTTCACCTGCGGCGAGTGCCGGAGGAGCTTCCGCTTGCAGATCAGCCTCATCATGCACCAGAGGATCCACGCTGGCAAGAGCGAGATGGCCTTCCTCTGCCCCCAGTGCGGGAAGAACTTCACCCGGCCCTCCCACCTCCTGCGGCACCAGCGGACTCACACCGGCGAGCGGCCCTACCAGTGCAGCCAGTGCGAGAAGACCTTCAGCGAGAAGTCCAAGCTCACCAACCATTACCGCATCCACACCCGGGAGCGCCCGCACGCCTGCGCCGTCTGCGGGAAGGGTTTCATTCGCAAGCACCATCTCCTGGAGCACCAGCGCATCCACACGGGCGAGCGGCCCTACCCTGCACCGAGTGCCAAGCTTCCCAGAAGCATCACCTCCTGGAGCACCAGCGGGCGCACACCGGCGAGCGGCCCTACCCCTGCACCGAGTGCACCAAGTGCTTCCGCTACAAGCAGTCCCTCAAGTACCACCTGAGGACGCACATGGGAGAGTGAGGGGCTGCCGACGGCTTCCTCTCCCTCCCCTCCCTCGCTCCCTCCCTCCCTCCCTCCCTCCAGCCCTCCTCTTCTTCTGCCTCCTCCTCCTCTTCTTCCTCCTCCTCCTCCGCTCATCTCTCCCACCCTCACCCTCCCTCCATCCTTCCCCCAGCCCCCCCCCCCCCCAGCTCAGGGCATGGACATCAAGGAAGCTTTGTGTGGTAGCGCCGCTGGTCTGGTGGAGACGGCTAGGCTGATTGGAAATAAATTAATTAATTAAAGCAAGCAACGCGCGGCAAAATTAAAAGATTATATATATATAAAATTAACAGAAGCAGCTGATTTAGGGGGAATTCTCACCATCGGAAAAAAGCAAACAAACCAACAACAAAAGAAACCTGTACAGGGTGTTTTGCCGGAGTAGGACTCTTAACTGCTTTTTAAATCTACTGTTTGGTTTTTTTAATAAATGTGGAGGAACTTTTTATTTGATAAGCAAACTTAGGATCGCCAAGATTTTTTTTTTTTTTTTTTTTTTTTTTAAAATGCTCTGTAGGCTGATTCTGACACAGTCACTTTTGTCCAGGAGCTCTGCAGAGGCGCTGCCTCGTCCCAGCTTTCCGGGCTGGACGCGACAGCCGCTCAGCAGCGCGTGGCGACAAGGAGCTCCCGGCCAGGGGGAGGTGAGTAATAAATAGATCCAGATGACGAGGAAGTTCTCCGTGTGTCTAGATTGGAAGCGCTGATAGGTGCCTGCCCGGCTCTGGGGGCTGTGATGCACTCATGAATTATACAATAGAATAAAATACTAGTTGCAGTAAAAGAACCTTTTTCTGGTAGGACCCCATCAGCAAGGCTCCTCCAAACACTCATTTCTAGCGCTTAATCCTTCCGCAGCGGCAGACGCCTCTCCGGCGAGCGGCGACCGCGGGCGCCCGGCCCTCCCGCCGCTCCGAGAGCTGCATCGAAGGCATCGCCGGCCGGCGTGAAACGTGGGAGCGGTTTGTAGACGTGGGTCTTGCCGCGGGGTGCTGCGGGGTCATGACGTACCTGTGCACAAGACCTTGATGTGTTTAACTGCTATTCTGCTCTCCTTGAAACGCGCTGCGGCGAGCGGGCTGCCCTCGCCTTTGCCGGTGGCATCGACCGCGCGCTCCACAGCGGCGGGAGCAGCGGGACTCCTGCCCCAGACGGAGGAGCAGGTCCCGGGCTTGGCTCTGAGAAAAGCCCCAGCCAGCTCGGGGCTGCCTGCGGGAGGCCTCCCGGCTCCCAGGCACCCGCTGCCGGGGTCCCTCGCCACGCGGCTGTGGCTGCAGTTGCGATGGGTGGGCCACGGGTCAGTCTCCTTGCTGTTGGTTTGAGCTCCTGTCTCCAGCGGCTCAGTTCTCCGTGGTCCCAGCTCGTCCTCGTCACAGCTCCCGTAGTTGGGCTGCGGCTGGGTGAGATGCACCCGAAAGGGCCGGGCCATGGCCGGAGCGGTGACGCCGGCTCCCTGGTGCACACCGGGCTCCTGGCCGACGGGTGCCGTGGGGAAGGCGGTGTCAGATCTCATGTTGGACAGTGGCATCAATAAACAGAGCAATGATGGGATAAGTTGTCGGGACCTGTTAATGCCTTTGCAGAACCAAAGTCCTCGCTGCAGGACTTACCGTGCGTATGAACTCCTCCTAAATTTGTCACTTACAGCCTCTTCCGTGCTAGAAAGCGCGTGGAACTTCTGAGAGCTGCCGGCCGCTCGCTGCCACAGAGAGAAGCGTTTTGGGGTTGCCAGGGCAGGCTCCAGCCGAGGTTCCTGTGTTCCTGCTGCCAGGGTGGTGCTTGAAACTCCCTGGGAGCAGTTTGGGGTTTTAGGTTGCGGCGTGCAGTCTGACGTGGCTTAAACATGCTGCGGCGGGGCTGATGTCCTGGGGGGGAGGTGCCGGTGAAGAACAGGAGGGCCTGGCTGCAGCCCCCAGCCCAGCTGGCTGCCCCGTGCCCCTCAGCAGCCTCCCCACATCCCCCTCATCAGGACTAAATGCAATTAGGGGGAATAAAGAAATTAAAAGCAGAACTGACTCCGGTTCTCAGCAGCTCGTGTTCTTCACACTGGCAGTGCAACGGACCTGGCACTGTCCTTTTTTCTTCCTAAAAATGGATGGATTCCGCTTTTTTTTTTTTTTTTTGGGAAAGCAGCCACTTAGGTGCCCGTACTAGCGAAGGGGGCCTGGCTGCTCTGCTCGGTGCGGCTGGCCCCCGCGCAGTGACTGCTCTCCTGCTCGTGCACGCTCCTCGTTGGCCACGTCGGTCGCTGGACACTGCCAGGATTTAACAACGTCTGGGTGACCTTCAACGGCTCGAATGTCAACAGCCCGTCCGCAGCCGCAACTCCCACGCTGAGACGGGGGGGGGGACGGGACACACAGAGATCGCGGCCCCCATCGGGCACCGAGCTCAGGATGGCAGCGGAACTGAAAAAAACGAAGAGGTGGCGGTGCTGCAGGACACAAATCTGAGGGCAGCACGTGCTGTGAGCGGCCTCGCCACCCACGAGTTGCCTGCAAGCTATCGGCACCCTCCACTTAATTGCAGGTGTGTTCGTTTGGGGAGTGCTGAGTGCTGCACGGTCCTCAGCTAAAACACGGCTCAACCGTGGGGGTTAACGGCGCCGTCCTGCAGCAGGTCCGACTCCGAGGGCTCACGTCCCCCCAGGTTTCACCCCGTCATGGTTGCCCAGTCCACCCTGGCCCAGGGTGCCAGGAGAGCTGGATGCGGCTGCACCCAGAAGGCAGCAGCCCTGGGGACAGGGGATGAGCAGGAGCCACCACCGTCCCCGCTTGGGGGTGAGGTGGTCAGTGTACCCCCCCGCAGCACCCCAGCGTTGCCCTCACCGCAGCCCAGAGAGGCTCTGGCCAAGCAGGGAAACAAAGCTGTCACCCTGGGATGCTGTGACGACAGTGAACAGGGGCCTGAAAGCGTCGTGCTGACTGCCCCAGCCACCGGGACGGAGCCTGGGCACCCGCCGGGGTGGGGAAGCAGGCGGCGGGGTGGCAGGGGCTTTTGGCAGGGCACAGCCCCCGGCAGGGCAGTAACCACCTGGGGAGGGAGGGTTATTCGGCTGCTTTCATTGCCAGGGACAGCCCAGCTGCCAGCAGCACGTTGGGGATGTGTGGTGCCTCCCAAAATGCTGGGGTTGCTCCTTTGGCCCTGGCTGGCAGCACACCAGGGTGGCAGAGGAGCAGAGCTGACGGCTGTACACAGCGGCCTGATTTTGGGCATCTACCGCCCGCAGGGGCTGAGCCCACCAGCCTGCAGAGACACACAAAGGGGGCTTGGGGGCTACCAGGGGCCCCCTTCTCTTCCCTAAGCACCGCTGCTGCCCTCCGGGTGTTTTGGGGCTGGGGCAAGAGGAAAGGAGACACTGGGAGAGCCACCAGCAGCCGTGGGGTGCAGGATGGACGCCGGAGCCCCCCTGCGCCAGGGCGGCCGCTCGGTTTGCTGGGATGTCGCGCGTGCAGGAAGGGGCCAGCAGCACCCAGCGAGGCAGCCGGCCCCGGGGAAGCGGCTCACGGGCTGGATTACACTCGGCTCCCGCATGTCACAGCTGCCGCGCCGATACAATCCCATAAACTGCATTAACCCCCAAACCCGGCGGGTGGGAAGTGGCTCCTGCAAGCCTGAGGCCTCGGGAAGGATCCCGCTCCGTGCCACCAACCCGCCCGCGACGGCCCGAGCTGGGGCCAAGCTCCCCCGTGCCCCCCGGGTACGTTTCAGGTTATAAACGACTATATTTATTTAAGCAGCCAGAGCATCTGAGGTGGCTGGCAGCACCGTGCAGAAATGTGCCGGCCTGCAGCCCTGGGCGCCCAGGAGGGCTCTGACTGCTCCAGGGAACTGCAGTGCCCCTTTTTTAAACAATTTATAAAGCAGAAGGGATGAAAACCCAGCGGCAGGCTCCAGGCTGGGTGTCCCAGAGGGTTCAAGGGGCCTCCCCATGCGGGAGCTGCTGGGTGGCGCTGCTGGAGGGCACGGGCCGGCAGCGGGGTCTGGGAGCAGGGACTTTTCTCCCGTCCCACTGCACCCCATGGCACGCTCTGGCTCTTGCACCAATGCCCCCGGCGCAGGGTGGGATGAAGACTCACACTCACACACACCCACCAGCCCCCCCCGGGGCCCTGTGCTCCCCCCGGCGTCTCCCTGCTCGTTCCTCCCCCCTTTGCAACACACACACACACACACACACAATGCTCACATGCGTGCGCTGAGATCCAGGCACACGAACGTACGAAGGGAGAGACAGACACACCCCCACGTGTGCGCACACACATGCATACACACGTGTAACGGCAGGGATGCGACCAGACACTAATGTACCAGTACATCACCCCCCCATCAGACAACACCTACACACCGACAACCAAATACATGTACGGAGGCACGCACACACGGACACATGCGTCCATACACGCGCACACACACACAAATGCACGTACAGACGTACATACCACAGCCACGTGCACACAGGTGCATGTGCGTGCATACATGTACAGGCACGCACCCGCCAAGGCAAAGGCACCGAAGTACACACCCCCACCATCCTCTGCAGCCCTTGCCCTGCCTGCACTTCCCTGCCTGCATCACCTTGCCTGCAGCCCTGCCTGCACCCTGCCTGCACTCATCCTGCCCACTCACCCTGCCTGCACTCTCCCGCCTGCATTCACCCTGCCCTCACCCTGACCGCACTCACCCTGCCCTCGCCCTGCCTGCACTCACCCTGCCCTCGCCCTGCCTGCATTCACCCTGCCCTTGCCCTGCCCGCCCTCCGACTCCCGCCCACCCTGCCTGCCCGCCCTCCGCATTCACCCCCCCCCCTGCCCTCGCCCTGCCCTCGCCCTGCCCTCAGCCCTGCCCGCACTCGCCCTGCCCGCAGCCCGGCAGCCCCATGCCGGTCCCCGCGGGCCCCAGCCCAGCCCGGCAGCGCCCGGCGCCGCCCGGTCCCGCCCCCCCCTCCCGTTCCGGGAAGCGCGGCGCTCCGGCAGCATGGCGCGGGCCGTGCTGGAGCTGGGCGAGAGCCTGCAGGCCGAGGCCACCTGCCCCGTCTGCCTGGAGCTCTTCTCCCAGCCCGTCATCACCGAGTGCGGCCACAACTTCTGCGGCCCCTGCATGGCGGCGGTGCTGGGGACCCCGCCGCGCCCCGCCGCCTGCCCCCAGTGCCGCGCCGCCGCCCCCGGCCGGCCCCCTGGGCGCCGGGCGGGGTGGCGGGCGGCCGCGCTGCCCGAGCCACGGCGAGGCCCTGAGCCTCTTCTGCGAGAGCTGCCGCGCCCCGCTCTGCCCCCTCTGCCGGGAGGAGCCCCCGCACCGCGGCCACCGCGCTCGCCTGGCGGAGGAGGCCGCCCGGCAGCTCCGGGTACGGGGGGCGGCGGGGGGGGGGGGGGGGGCGCTCTGGGCGGGGCCCCTTGGGGGGTGGGCTGGGTCCCTTCCCGGGCAGGGCCTGGGGTCCCCTCCAGGAATGGGTCGGGGTCCCCTCCAGGAATGGGTCAGGGTCCCCTCCAGGAATGGGTTGGGGTCCCTTCAGGGTGTGGGCTGGGGTCCCCTCCAGGAATGGGTTAGGGTCCCCTCCAGGCACAGGCTGGGGTCCCCTCCAGGAATGTGTCAGGGTCCCCTCCAGGCACGGGCTGGGGTCCCCTCCAGGAATGTGTCAGGCCCCTCAGAGGCTGGGTCCCTCCAGGCATGGGTCAGGGTCCCTCAGGCACGGCTGGGGTCCCCTCCAGGCACGGGTCAGGGTCCCTCCAGGCACGGGCTGGGGTCCCTTCCAGGAATGTGTCAGGGTCCCCTTCAGGAATGTGTCAGGGTCCCCTCCACTCCAGGCACGGGCTGGGGTCTCCGCCAGGAACGGGTCGGGGTCCCCTCTGGGCACGGGCCCCCCAGGGTGGGTCAGCTCCCTGCTGGGCTGGGCTGTGGTCCCCTCAGGCACAGGTCAGGGTCCCTTCTGGGCACAGGCTGAGGTCCCCTCCCACAAAAATTTGGGGCAGAGGTTGGGGTCCCCTTGGGGCACAGATCTGGGTCCCATCCAGGCACAGCTTAGGTGTTCCTGCCCAGCCCCGGATTTGGGCCCCCATCCAGCTGCTGGCTGGGGTCCCCAGCTGGGTACGGGTTAGGGACCCCTTCTGGCCAGGCTCGGGTCCCCATCTGGGGTCCCACATCCCCACCACCCTGCTGGGGGGTTCTCCCATGGCTCCTGCTGCCCATCGCCTCCCCCAGCCTGTCCATGAGTGCAGGTCCCTCTCGCTGCTCGCCCCTCTGCGGCCCCGCAAGGTCCCTGGTGCCCCACATGACCCCGGCTACAGGGGACATGGTCTCCCCCCGAGATGTTGGCTGGCGTCCCCCCCCCGCTGGCAGCTCGCCCTGCCACAGGGCATGGCTTGGAGGAGCACGAGGGGGTTTTTTAATACTCCAGCAAATTTATGGAGTTCGTCTGAGACACGGCGCTGCTGTCACTGCAATCCTCTTCCCACAAATCCCACTTCCAACACCAAAAGTTGTTTTTTCTTAATTAAAAAAAAAAAAAACCAAAAAAAAACCCAACACCAACCCAACCAAAAAAACCAACCCAAACCACAAACTTCAGGCTTTCCACATGAAACTATTCCAGAAATGTTTCTGGCCAAACCAGCGGCGCATGGGGATCTCCTTAGCCTGGCTGTAACGCGTGCCTGGGGAGAGGTGGGGGCTGTCTCTCAGCTCTTCCCTTCCCCACAGAGCTGAGCTTACGCATTTTTTCCCTGCTCCCCCCCCCTCCAGGAGACACTCCAGAGCGACCTGCTTTTTCTACAAAAAGAGAAAGAAGAATTTAAGCCCAAAGGAGAAAGGAAAAGCGACAGCCTGCTGGTATGTGTTTCTCTCTCCGCGCGCACGCCGAGCCCCCCTGCATGGGCGCGTCCCAGCTTTCCCTCTCTCCATATATATTTATCTCCTTTTCCATAACGCCACCATTTTCTCTCTCCCTCTCTGCCCTTCCCATGCACCCTTTTTCCATCCTGCTCTCATCCTGGGTCCATCAACATCCAGACTTGCCATTTCTCTCCCCCCTCCACTCTTCCAGCTTTTCCTCCCCCCAAACTCATCTCCTTTCCGTGATCCCCTGGTCCTTGCCCCCCTCTTCGCAGCGCGCCAGGTCCCTGTGCCTGCGCGGGGACTCCCGGAGGACAGGGTGGCTCAGGGGGCCTCCGCGCGGGTGCCTTGCAGGGGAAGGTGGCCTCGGAGCGGCAGAAGCTGCGGAACACCTTCGAGGAGCTGCAGCAGTTCCTGCGGGAGCAGGAGGGCGTCCTGCTGGCCCGGCTCGACCAGGCGCGCGAGGAGCTCACCACAGAGCGCCGCAAATACGTCTCCAGCGTTTTGGAGAGGAAATCGCTGCTGGACACGCTGATTGCGGAGATAGAGAAGAAACGCGACCAGCCGGTGGTCGAATTCCTTATGGTGAGGCTGCGTTGCCCACCCGGGCGCTGTGACACTCCCCCCCCCCGGCGCAGCCCGCCCGGCACCCCGCGCCTCAGTGCCCGTGCAGCCCGGAGCCCTGGGAGCGAAGGGCAGCACGGTGCCGAGCCGTGTGCCAGCGGCCAGGCTGCGACGCCGCAGCGCATGGTGTGGCTGGTGTGGGTCTGGGCCTGCAGCGTGAGCAAGGATTCGGTGAGCGAATCTCACACCGGAGAGTCCCCAGGAGAGTGGTGTGACCCCCCCCAGTCCCCATCACCCTGCTTCACGCAGCAGGGGAGTGGCTGTAACTCACTGCCCTGGGGACCGTGGTCCTTCTCAGCAATGCCGGGGCTGACCGGGTGTTTTCTCTCTTCCAGGATGTCAGCAAAACCCTGAGCAGGTACGAAACGGGCTCAGCATCGCTCTCCTCCTGCACGACTCTTTTGGGCAGAGGTTTGGAAACGCTGCAGGCGGCCGAGCAGCAGCAGCGGGGAGGAGGTGGCTTTGCCCTGCTGAGTAGTTGGGATTTAATGGGACATTATCTGGAGCCAGAGGTCGTTGCACCTCTGTTAAAGACAGGGTTCCCGTGCCAATAGCTGGGATGCAGCTCCCTGAGTTCTGTTGCTGTAGGGGATTGTCCCCCCATTTCCCTCCTGCCCCCGGGTGCTGGCTGGCTGGCTGCTGGGGTCAGAGCTCCTCTCCGTGTTGTTTCCTTCTCAGCTGCGAGGTGGCCAAGACCCCAATCCCAGAGCCGGTTTCCCCAGAGCTGCAGAGGACCGTGAAGAGCCTCTCTGAGATGAGCCAGCTGGTCATGGGTGCGGTGGCCAAATTCAAAGGTAAAGCAAAGAAACGGCAAGCGATGCTTTGCTGTGTAGCCGGTGTCTGGGCCCCAGGTGGGTGTGCTGCTGTCCCAGGGCACCGGGCACTGCTGTCCCCACACTGCTTCCCCTGGGCTCAGCCGCGGTGGGAGATCCTTGCTCCCCAGCGCCTCTGCCTGGGGCTTGGGAGCAAAACACGCCTGTTCCAGGCGGGACCCATCTCCGAGGTGGGCTTTGCTGGAGCCCAGGGCTGTGGGAGCTGGGGAGCGGGCTCCACGTCTGGCTTGCTGTCCCGATGGGGGGGCAGGAAAGATGCCACAAGAGGGGAGAGACTCACGCGTCTTCCTTTCCTTCCTCTAGTGAACCTGATGAGCGAGGTGGACAGAGAAAGGGGTGAGTTTCTGGAGCTGATGGGCACAAATGAGGGAGAAAAGCTTTCCAGAATGAGTTTCCTTACATCCTTTGGGCAGAGAGGGGCTCACACCACAATGTCTAAATCCAGGGTCTGTCTAAAAACGGGTCCCTTCCTTTTGACTAGGCCTGCTGTAAAAATCCAGGTCTGTCCCCATGCCAGGCAACGCCCAGTAACAGTGTCCTCTAACACCAAAGGAGGGCCGGGGCAGCGCGAGGCCCTTGGCTTCCCTATCACTGGAGACTTATTCTTATGCCGCGATGTGTAAGACTGTGACGAGTTAAGCAAAGGGGCTGTACGCGTTTTGAGCTGGCTTCTGGGCACAGATTGGAAATGCCTTTGCATGTGCTTGGGGTTCACATGGTCCTGGCAGCATCGCAGGGCTCCGGGCTGGCTGGAGCTGTTTGCACTGAGGCTGGTCTCTGCCCTCTCAGTTTTCAGCATGAGGGACCTGATCCATGGGATGGCCATGCCTCAGTTTCCCCCTGTGGGCCTGGGAGGAGTGGGTTTAGCAGAGGGCCTGGGGTGGGGGCACTGCACGGTGACACCCCTGTGGCCTTGTGGGACGGCCACGGGATGGCAGCAGAACATCCCGCATGAACGTGAGATTGCCTGGTTACTCAGCGGAGCAGGGTTAGGAGCTGGTTTTCCCAGTGGTGAGCGTTGGTCCCCCTCGTCACTGGAGCAGGGTCTGGCCTGGCACCACTGCTGCCTCGCAGGCAATGCTTCCTCGCTCCCCCGTGCCCAGCCTGGCTGCAGCCCCATCACACTTAGACCCAGCAATATCCAGCAGAGGTTTAGCAAAGCGGGTTTAGCAAAGTCCATTGTGTCTGTCCCCTGTGCGTGGGGACGCTGCCTGGCTCAGTCCTGCTTCAGGGAGCATTGCTTTGCCCGTGGGTCCTGGCGTGGAGGGCAGTGAGTGGAGTGTGTGCTCGTGGGGGACGAGTGCCCGCTGTGCTCACAGGACACGTCCCAGCCCTGTGGAAGAGGTTCTGGTTTGCTCCTCCGTGGGCAATGGACTGACGTTTCTTTCTGTCGTGCATTAGTGGAGGTGATACTGGACCCAGAGACGGCAAGCCCATATCTGATCCTCTCGAAAGACTGCAAAACCGTGCGGCTGGGAGATGGACAGCAAAACCTCTTTGACACCCCCAAGAGATTCACGGGCAGCCCCAGTGTCCTGGGCTCCCAGGGGTTCACGGCCGGGAGGCATTACTGGGAGCTGGAGGTGGGGGACGGGGACAGCTGGGCCGTGGGGGTGGCTGTGGAGTCCGTGCGAAGGAAGGACTCGCTCACCATGGCCATGGGGAAGATCTGGGCCCTGAGGCTGGACTGGAATCACCAGTACACGGCGCTCCACATGCCCCCCGCCCCGCTGACACTGAAGGAACAGCTCCGGCGGATCAGAGTCCACCTGGACTACGAAGCAGGCCAAGTGACCTTCTACAACGCGGAGAACATGACGCAGATCTTGCAGTTCAATGCCTCCTTCACCGAGAAGGTCTTCCCATACTTTTGGCTCTGGTCACAAGAAACCTACATCCAGCTGTGTGCCTGACGGGGTTGGACACCTTCTGGTCCCCTGCCCCGTGCCCTTGGCTAGCTGAGCAGGCAAGAGGTGTGGGAATGACGCAGCATTGCGCTGCAAACTCGGTGCAGCTCTGCCTGGGCTGGATCCCTTCTGCATGTTGCTGCATCTCCTCCTGCCAAGTCCTTTGGAGCATTAAAGATGTCTTGTCCTGCCTGGGGTTGTCTGCATGCTGGTATCCTGGCCAGATCTCACAGTGATGGTGTCCCACCTGTCCCTGTGGGCACTGAGGACACCCACAAATACGCAGGAGAGAGGCAGGGAAGATGCTCTGATTGCCCATGCCGGTCTTTGGCAGCGCTGCATGGCTTGCTTTGGCTCGGTGTGGTGTGCTGTGTTGTGGGCGGCATGGGGATGCAGCCACCCCACACCCAGGGACTCAGGGTGGGGCTGCTAATAGTGGTGGTAACTGCTCACTTAAAACTGTAAAATGCTGCTTGGAAGGAGAATGTTCAGGGAGGGGACAGGGCTGACCAGAAAGCTGGAGTGAGGGCACAGCCCGAGCTTCTCCAGGCTGGAAGAGAGTAGCAGCGGCAGGGGCGTGATGGGGATCTGTGAGATCCTGGGTGGTCAGAGAGAGGGAGCAAATGCCATGTTGTCTAATCCAGGAACAAGGAGCATTGTGGGAATCTGATGGGTGGCAGAGCCCAGGGCAGAGGGACACTGGTCGTGTCCTGGAGGTGTGAGATCCCCGGACCAGGCCTTCATGTCTCTGCATCAGGCTGAAAACGTGACCCAATGTGATCAGCCCTGCAGCCAGAGACAGCAGCCACTGAAACCACCGTGGGGAGACCTGGCAGAGCACATCTGCCGAGGACTCGGCTCGACAGCAGGGATCTGCGCATCATTAGGTGAGGAGAAGATGCACGATTTGCTGGAGCACTTCACTGTATCACCCTCTTCCTCCACCTGTAAAATGTGACTGTGTGTTTTGGAGCTGGGACTGCTCCCCCCAGCACCTGCAGCGTCCACAACCGGGCAGACCTGAGGGATGACCCATGCAAGGAGTCCCCTCCGTTCCACAGCGCAACCATTGCTGCCTCTGTCCTGCTCCGTGACCATAGGCAGGGGACAGGGCAGGGAAAAGGCAAAGGTGGGGCAACGGGTCCTCTGAAAAGCTGTGTGTGTGCCCATTTTTAAGGCAAATAGCAGCGCCCAGGTAAGTATCGCAGTCTCTTGCAGGTAGAGGCCACGAGCGAGGTCTGCAGAGGTTATTTGGAGCGGCCCAATCGCGCCTGCTTTCCGCGCCACCCCACATGCCGACGTGAGCATGCAGTGCATTCAAATCTCTCTTCTCCTGCTCCAACTTCACAAGTGCTGTCGCTCCACGAGCCCCGTCTCAGTGCTGCAGGGATGCAGGCCAGCTTCTTAATTTTCACGCTGTCGCTCACCGAACGCCTCACAAAAGCGGCCGCCGCTTCCCCGGTCATGCTGCTCGTTTATTGTTCTCACAAAGGTCACGTTTGAGGGGGGGAAGGCTTGCTCGGCTCACCGGGGTCCAGTTACCTGCTGAGTTTATACCCTTTTCCCCCTCATTTTTCCCCTTTTTAACCATTTCCCCCTCAGGCCCAGGGCGGGGTGGAGGCACGGCTGAAGGGAGACAGCCGGAGATGTGGCGGCCGAGTCGGTCCCTCAGTGAAGCGGGGACTACATTTCCCAGCATGCAACGCGGAGGAGGGCAACGCGGAAACGCGTTGCCCTCCTCCGCGTTGCATGCTGGGAAATGTAGTCCCCATGGGCACGCAGTCGCGCTCGTTGCGGCACCCCATTGGGCAGGAGCGACGTCAAGCAACAGTTGGAGGCGGGGAGTGAGGCGCCCGCCGCCGTTCCTACTGGTCAGAACGAGCGGGGTGGGCGGGGAGATTTAAGAAAAAACAACCGCCCCCTTCAAACGTCGCGCAGCGGGGGGCTCTGATTGGTGGAGGGGAAGTTTGGCGCCAGCTTCGGAGCGGGCGACGGGTAGCGGCTGGGGTCAAAGCAGTGCGGGCCGCGCTGACAGGAGGAGGGGAAGGCTCAGCTCGCCTCCATGGATCCCACACCGGGTTGTTCCTACCGCCGCCGCCTCCTGCTTCTCTCCCCGGCTTCCCCCGCTTCGCCCGCCGTGGTCAAGTCTCTCTTTCCCGCCGACCTCTCGCCGGTTTCCGACCTCCGCCTCACCATGGAGCAGCTGGGACGCGGGTCAGTCAAAGCGGGGGGCCCCTTTTTGCAGAGCATTGCCCCCGCGGCAAACCCCCCCCCCCCCTCCCCCTGACTGAGGGCCTCTACCGTCCCTCTTCGACCCCCCCCCCCCCCCCCCCCCCAAAAAAAAGCCAGCCCTCGAGGGCCTATCCCCCCCCACTCCTTCCCTCCCGCATCCGAAGCGAGGCCTGAGGGAGCTCCCGTCCCGCCATGCGAGGCCTCGAGGGCCTTTTCTTCCCCACCCCGGACCTGAAAAAGCCTGGGGGAGCTCTTCTCCCCCCATTTAAAAAAAAAAACAACAAAAAACCAAAAAAAACCAAGGCCTCGAGGAGTTGGTCTTCCCTTCCGACCACCCCCCCCCACCACCCCGCACTGAAGCCTTGAGGAACTTCCCTCCTTCCCCCCCTCATCCCCGCGGCCTCTAGGAGCTCTTAGGCTTCTGCTTCCCCCCGCCAGCTGCAGGGCCGGAGGAATTCCTTCCCTGCCCCCCCCCCCCCCCTTCAGAAGCAAAGCCTCCAGGATCTCATCTACCTCCCCCCCCCCCCAAAGTGAGGCCTCGTGGATCTCTTCTCCCTCCCCACCCCCCGGATCGAGGCTTTTTAATCTCCTCCCCCCAGAAGCGACCCCCTTCCAAACACCCCCCCCCCCCTTAAAACTGAGGGCCTCGAGGAGCTGTTTATTCTCCCGCCCCCGCCCGAGGCCTCGAGTTCTTCCTATCCCCCCACTCCCCCACCCCGCTGCCCTTGCAAAACCGAGTCCCCCACGACTCTCTTCCCCCCTTTCCCCGAGCCCCTGCCCACATGCGGCCGTGGCTCCTGTCCTCCGGGCCATCTTCCTCCCCCCTGCCGTGTCCCACCACTGCCACCATCTTCTCTTGGTTCTGCCTGGGCATCCCCTGCCCACCCCCCACTTTCTTTTCCCAAATTAAGGTTTTTCTCAGTTCCTTGCTCCCCATGCACGTCCTCACCCGGTTCCTGCACACCCCTCCTCTCTTTACTGTTTCACATATGGAAAATGCTGCAGTCCTTGGGCTCTGCTTCTCCTCTCCCCCCCCATAACTGTGCAGTTGCTCAATCCAATTTTGCTGTTCCTAGTCTCTGACTCTTCCATCTTGTTGTAACCTCTACAGTTTGTCTCTTGTGTGGCTTCTGTTTTGCGCTGGCCTACTCTTGGGTCCTGATGGCCCTCCTGGTATTTGTCCTTTGTTTGCTGGTTTTATACCGTTCTCATTTCTGTAATCACCTGCTTTCTTTATGATCCTTCCCTCCTTCAGATTCCCGGAATTCCTGTAAACGACTTGCACCAGTCCCCTCCGTGTTCATTATTCTGTCCTTTGAGTTTGTAGCCTTAGCATGTGCCCTGGCACGGTTTTTTAATTAACCCATACAATAGAGGAGCCACACTCAAGTAGCTTTTTCCTTATTTAAGGTAATACAGAGTAAGGCTACATATGAGCTGTATACCTCTCTGTATTGAAGCCACTGTGATCCCTGCCCACGTACGAAACGAGTGTGTGCGGCTCAGCAGTCGGGCAGGAGAGCTTGCCTTGAGGTTCCCTGCCTGCTGGCAGAGCAGTGCTTGTACTTGCACGCACATCAGGTCAGGTGTTACTCTGTCAAGCCCTGGATGCTTCCAGCCCCTTTGTCTACAGAATGATTGAGACTGGTCTGATGGTTATGCAAGCAGGGAAGAACTTAGTTGATAAAACATTTGAGAGTTAACTACTTATAAAAGAGTTAGAATTAGGAGTTTGGTCATTTTTCTATGCAAAACAGTAATGAAATGAGTGGCTGCCAAAGAGAGGGTTGCAGTGCCGAGAAGAAGAACAGGTCTCTGATCTAGGTGTTTCTAGAGAATGGTTTGGGAGGTGCCAATGTGATGCCAGGCACCAAGATCCTACTGCACATTGAAAGTATTTTTAGTCCTAAAGTTTTATTGCAAGGCTTGTCGCTTCTTTGTATTAGAATCCTCATTTGTGAAGGCACAAGCTCAGGACAGGTTCTAAAACACCGTTCAAAAAACTCCTCGCAGTTAGTGTGGCATGGTGAAAAGCTTGGTAGTTTGGTGTGAGGTGACCAGAAAGGCTGTCAGGAGAATGATTGTCTTAAATGACATTCTCCCCGTCTCCGTTTTGGAAGCCTAACTTCTAATATTATCAGCACTGCATGTGCAGGTTTAAAAAAAAAAAAAATTACAACAACAAAAAAACCCAAAACCTGAAGCTTAAGTCGCTGTAGGTGTTACATCTGAGGGCATTTGTCGACGTGGTGATGTGGTGGTGGCATTGGCTGTGTACTCTGCAGAGCACAAGAGGCTGCAGCCTGCAGGATTGCCAGGCTGGAGTCCTTTCACTTGACTGATGATAACTGTTCCAGGTTATGATTACCTGTGCTGTATATCTGCGTTCAGGCACTCCTATGTTGTATTTCTTGCTTTGATGAGCATTTAAAACAAATACCTAACTTCCTTTACAGTCAGTATGAAAACGCTGAGCAAGATCTGGGAAACAAGAATACTAATGGTTTACAAAGAACGGTGTCATCGGAATCAACAGACTCAGGTACGGCTTTCTCGATTGATCAATAACAAGGAACAAAGGAAAAGCATTGCATCTTTGCATGGCTTCTGCTGCAAGCAGCTTCCAGGGCTTGGACAGAGAACTAATGCTGCCTGCCTGCAGTCTCTTCTCATTCTAACACCCTTGAAAGGAGGGAGGCAGGCAAAACAACACTCAGCAAGCTTCTGCAGTTTGTGATTTGGGGTTTTTTTAGCTTTAATTGTCCTGGAGTATGTTAGCAGTAGAGCTAGCATGGAGGACAGACTGGTTCTGCCCCCACAGGGGAGACTCGGTCAGAGAGGGCTTTTTCCTTTTTTCTTAGGATGGCTTTTAAGACTTTTAGTGGTTACTGACCTGTCATGCTTTGTACTCCAGGGTGTTGTTTATTGGTGCTATTTTCTGATTGCCTTGATGTTCTGCTCTGTACATGGTAGTAGGTCAACACCTTATCGTGGGTGTATCAGCCTTTCTTTCAGTAGAGATGGCTGAGGATGAAGGCTGCTAAAGATAGCCCAAGATAGGCTTCAGCAGTGAATTGGATTCCCACCATTCTCTAGTCTGGGGTGTCTTGCAGATATTGGCTTGTGAGTGTTTATAGTTGCGTGTCGGGGCTGCGGTCTGGAAAACTGATAGATAGTGTTTGATTCTTCATTGTTAGGATCTACTGCGTATCTGCGTTCAGCTCTGAATGGGACCGATTTCAGTTTCTGCCCTCTGGAGGGTGATAACTGATGAGAGCAAGCTGTCACTGCATGGTTTTTCTCTTTAAACCCAAACTGCTAACTTGCTCTGCACACTCAAGTCAAGGCTGTTGAGCAGGCTTTGTCTTGTGGCTTGGGGTTTTTTTTGTGGCTTTTTGTTAACATGAGCTGGCTTTTTATTATCTGAAACCTGGGGAGCTGCATCTTAGTACTGATACTTGCACAGAAGTTTGTTTGTTTGGTTTTTTTTTTTTTTTCGGAGGAGATGTTTTATCAGTGCAAATGAAATAAGCTATTGCCCCGTAACTTGTAGAATCAGGGAAGCTTCTGATACTTCACTGGTCCAGCCCAGCGATGGAAATCAGTGTCCCTATCTGAATTCATGCACCAGTGTGACTGTGCACGGTATCCCTAGCCTTCAAAGAAACTTTATGAACTGCTGAAACATAAATACAGTTTGCAAACCACAGAGTGGGATAGAATAACCAAGCTTGCTAAATATCTGCTTTCTTCTTGTCTCTTTTTCTTTTTTCCTGTCTCCAAAGCAGGCCTTACGTGCTTACAAAACACTCATGATTAAGGATTCTGCTGTGCCGAGACCACTGCCTGTCATGTTAGTCAAATTAGTTCTTTGTAGTTGTTTGTTTTGATCACAGTCGCTGAAGTAGCCACAAGTCTTGTTGTGATGGTACAGAGCGTGTTCTGGTGAGCTGTTGGCCTCTAGGGCTTGTGAATGCTACCATGATACAAAAACTCCCTGGGGAACCTGCATTGAAGTAAGCTTCATATTCGACTGTTCTTAAAAGCTGTAGCTGTAATGTTTCACTTGGTTTGTGCTTACGGAGTGCTTGCTACTATCTCCAGTACACTAGCGTGCGTTAAGAAGGGCATTTAGACTACTTTTTTTTTGCGTGAGCCCAAAATTTCTTCCTACAAAGAGGTTTAACTAAAAACATGGTTTTAGAAACCCTAAAGGACCAAGTTGTTTATTAAGAGATGTGTGAGAGAATAAGCCAAGAGTATTCCATGTTATGTGGCAGCACTTTCTTCTATATGACATGTCAGGCAGGGCCAGGAGTGCTTTCTTTTAATTACTCCTATTTTTCCCCAAGCACTAACACCTGATTATCTATGGCCAAAACCAATGGTATGGATTAACTGTTATTTACTGCTGTGCTGAGGTGAGGCTGCAGACGGGACCTTCCCACATTAGCTTCCTGTCTGAGCTCAGGGTCTTTCTGAGGAAAACTATAGCAATGTCCAATACTTCATGTGTCCTAGATACTACTCAGTAGAAAACACTCTCTCTCCTCTGCAGGCTGTGCTTTGGATTTGCCTGATCCTGCAACCTCGAACGATATCATGGAGGAAACGTATGTAACCATATGCTGTGCCTGACTTCTGGCATTTCATGTTGCACCGTTAACAAACATAGGCTAATGAGAGGCTTGACGTGGCTTTTCCTTTGCTGGCACGTGTGCAGTGGGCTCGTCTCTCTGAAACGTCTAGAAGCGCGTGCTGAAATGCTCTGTGGCTTTGAGCTGCTAGCCTTTAAACAGCAGGAAATAAGTGCTCTGAATTTTCTTAGAATCATAGAATGTTTTGGGTTGGAAGGGACCCCTAGAGGTCATCTAGTCCAACCCCCCTGCAGTGAGCAGGGACACCACTAACTAGATCAGGTTGCTCAGAGCCCCATCCAACCTGACCTTGAATGTTCCCAGGGATGGGGCCTCCACCACCTCTCTGGGCAACCCGTTCCAGTGTTTCACCACCCTCATTGTAAAGAATTTCCTCCTTATATCCAGTCTAAACCTACCCTGGTTTAGTTTAAAACCATCACCCCTTGTCCTGTCACAGCTGGCCCTACTAAAAAGATTATCCCCATCTTTCCTATAGGCCCCATTTAGATACTGAAAGGTCTCCCCACAGCCTTCTCTTCTCTTTGTCTGGTCTGTGTCCCAGAGTACCCAACAAGTCTTGGGTCTGAGTTAGCGTTGTACCAACCAGGCTGAGCCTGACCTTGGCACCTTACCAGGAATCTGAGGCTGCACCAAATTGCATGCAAGTTGCAGTTTTCACTCAACACTGAAGTTATAATTTATGCTTGTATGTGCCTTAACTGATACCAAGAAGTTGCTCTTAGCTTTGAAGTGGCCACTCTCAATGAGACTTATTTTTCTTTTCCTAATCTTCTGTCTGTGGGGATGGGGGATAGATGCCCTTGGTCTCTGACGTACTGAGCTCTTCTTCCTTTAACCTAACTTCCTGTATAAACAATGCTGAAAAGAATTTAAGGAGAGGAGGAGGAGTCTAGCTAGTGTTTCAAAACCTAGGATGGGATAAGCTGGCTATAAAGAGCTTTTGAGAAAGACTAAGTGTCATCAAGAAGTGTGTTGGCTTCTGTTTAGCTACCACTCCATGACTGAAAGACCAGGTTGATTTTTAGCGTACTATCCTTCGGTGCTGACTGTGGGGCATCTCACTTGCTTTTAGGTTTGAGAAAGCAATTCTTGAGTCCAGCAGACTGAAGTAAGTATAATTCTATTTTAACTTCTTTGTCAGTGACTCTTGTAGCTTAGGAGGTTTGGGGGGGGGGGGAGGCAAAAAGTGAGTTCTACTCATGTTACTGTCTTTTAAACCAAAATGTTAAAATAAATCTTGGTTCTTTTTCATTGTAGCATTCGAATGCCTTTCAGAAGAATACATTCGCTGCCAGTAAGTGAGGGTGGTATTGATCTTGTGCAAATGTTAAAGGATTTAGCATGTTCAGTTTTTTTTTTAGTTGGATGCATTCCATAACTTGTCAGTTTTCTGTCTTCAAGAACAGCTGCTGTGGTACTTAATGAAAACTGCCAAAATTACAGCTTGTAAACTCAAAATCTCATTTAAGTTAATGTGAAATTTCAGTGTTGTGGCTTTGTCACTGATGCAGTTGAAGCATTTTGGTACCTGTACTGAGATGTCAGCATAAAAGGCTCCTGTGCACAGTTTGCTCTGTTCTGTAGTCAGAGAGCTTACAGTCTTTATTAACCCCTGTTTTGCTTAAAATGTAGTTGTGCAAAGACTCTGTTGCACAATACTGAACTGGTGCTTCTGTATGAACGTTTTAGCAAAGCCTCCTGGGATGCAGTCCTGCTCTGAAGAGAAACCATTCCAATTCCCAGGACAGCGATGATTTTCAACTGTTGGAACAAGATGAAAATAAGGAGAATGTAAGTGTTGCTTTCCCTTGTCTGCCATGATATGGTGTAAGAGGTGGTGCCAAGGAAGCTGAATGGGCACGGCCCTTCAGCAGGGGACGGGGTGGAAAAGGCTTCCCTTACTCTTCTGCCCGGCTGTAGTTTGGATATAACGAAGTTTTGCATAACTTATCTCAGGGGAACTTGCAGTGAAGCGTGACAGCACCGATTACAGCGACTGTAAACTGATTACGCGTTAAGAAAAACTTGGAAGACTTTGACTGTGCAGCTCTACCTTCGTACTACTGAACCTGACTCCTTTTAGGCTGTATTCATACTGCTAGCTTTGGATAGCTACGAGGGGTGCCTCCAGAAAGCTCGCTCACCTCATCTCTTGCCACTGCTGGCACGGGGAGCCCTGGTTCCTCGTAGCACCAATGTCCTTTTGCCTGCTTGGTCTGAAAGGCTGCGCTGCTGGCAATGCCATCGGTAGGACTGACATGCAGGTGTCAGGAGAGCGCCTTGGCTGCCTTTAAACACGATTTCTCTTGCAGAGAAGCTGACTGACAAAAGAAATAGAAAAGCCTTAAGAAGCCTGCAGGTGATATAAAGAGGCTAAAAGCTTGATTATGTTAAAGAATCACTATTGTCACATCTTTAATTTGAAAACATTCGCCTTCAGACTATTCCTGTTGGCAGCAGGGAGCTTAAATCCAAACTTCAGATAGTTGTTTTTTTTTAAAAAAAAAAAAAAAAAAAAACCAAACAGATCCTAGCACCTTACACAGTTTGTAATTTTGGTAAAATGATCACTTTGCTCTTTTTTAATTCAGGAATTGTTTGAGTTTAAGAAGCCAACCAAACCAGCTTCTCGTAGTTCTGTGCATGTCCATTCCCGTGATGGAAAAGGTGCTCCTGGACCGAGGCAGAATTCCTCTCCAGCTCAGACAGTAAGTAATACAGTGTTCTTCACAACTAATTCTCACCTAATCCTCTGCATACCTACTCTCTGGGAGGAAGAAAAATTGCATCAGGGTTCTATGACAAAGCTGTTAATCACCACTATTCATGTGCCAAATTGAAAAACTTACCTATCTGCCAGATAAGAAAACTTTCCTCACATTTGGGCTCATGAGATGGTCAGAAGTTTGAACATGGATCTTTCTGTAGTCTGTGACAGATTAGCGAGTGCTTGAGCTGAGGACATCGATGTGGAATAGAGGAAGCTCGTTTGGAATTATTTTCGTTGTCAATAAGGTGGTAGATATTTATATTGAGGCAGATGCATTTGGAACAATGAACCCAGCTGTGTAGATGCAACTGAATCTCACATCCAGATAGACACGTAGGAAGAGAATACTGCCTTATTCATATTCTGTTGCTTAGAAAAAACAACTGGAAGAACATGATGGGTCCTTGCATGGCAACAGAGCTGGGGAGACTAATCCTTGCCTCCACTCCTTGAATCTGTTGGTCCTTCATCCTGCTTAGGACTCTTGATCTTGTGCTTCTCAGCTGCTGAGTTTATATTAATTCTTGTTCCTGCTGACACCACCCATTTCTCACTTTTTCTGGATAGCTGCTTCTGGCTGTCACCGAAATCGGGAGGAATAAACCTCGTAACACCAGTGTAGTGTTAAAAGGCAGGCATTCTTTATTCACGGCGCCGGATGCACAGGGGATCGCTCCACCTAACGTGCATACCTGGCACCTGTTTCAGTCAGCTTCTATAAATCCAATAGATACATATTCATTACATTAATTCATAATCAATAACATTCTCTCTAGTGATTGGTACAAATTACTTCGCTTCCTATGTAAATTACTGCGCAAACTCAGTTGTTCACTTCCATTGTTTTCTGTTGAGTAGGTGGTATCATTTGGGTAGGTGGTCAATGAATCGGTGGTCGCGATCTCCCCCTGCCAGAATTACCTCTTACCTACTCGGCTCTCAGTCTTGGCAGTCCTAGCCAACTTCCTCGGTCTACTACACGAAATTACCTTCCATCTTCCTCTTTTGACAGGTGCCCATTGTCTATAGTTTCAGCTACATTAATAATTACCTTAAGACCACTCTCATCGTCCTGAACTTAGTGTTCAGTTGGGTAGGGCTGTACGGAAGAGAACATAGCAGCGTTCGTGGTTGTAGTTAACTGATTCGATCCCATCACCCCAATGCAGAAAACTAAGATACATAACAATTTCATCATCATTTTGGTTACATAGCCAAGAGGGTTATTGCTTAACGAGGCTAATGAAGCACTCTCCTGTTGTAAGGATCAAATAAAAGTATTGGGACTCAGTTTGGGATTTGCTAAAGCCAGCGTGTGCAAGGTGGTTGCATAACCACCGTGTTTTCTGTAGTGCCGTGGGAGGCATCGCATCACCTCTGCGGTTACAGCATTCTGCAGTAAAGAGAAGGAATTTTGTTAAAACTAACTGTCCTGTCTCAGTTTCCCACTGGTGAAATGTCCATGGGTGAACAGGAAGACTACAGGCCAGCTTTCCTGCAGCAGTCTTCTCTGACTTCCTCTGAAAGTGAAGATGACGATGGATTCCTAGAGCTGCTAGATGAGCAAGATTTAAAGGTACGTACGAAGGAAATACAACGGAGATTTCCAAATCGGGTGCGTCTAATGTTAACAGTCGGCCAACAATATGTGTCCGTGGTGCACACAAGTCAAACTGCAAAAAGCTGGGTACTAGGGAACCCTAGAGGATGAGTTATCATCATCTCTTTCAACTCTTACGTTTCAGTGTCTCTATCTCAGGTGTGCCCTTTCCCAGTGCAGCCAAGGGGATTTACTTGGGGTGTGAACAGCAGTTTGTTTAAGAATTGCTGCTGTCCCTATTGGCAGATGAGGAGTGCACGACTAGAGAGAATTACTGGAACAGTTGGCATTTTTCTTTAGAAACTTGCTGAAGGAGCTTGCTTTCAAGCAGCTTAAATAGAGGACTCCTCCTAACTGAATTTGAAATGCTTAAAGCTTTGGAGGCACATTGTTGTTGATCAATGAATGAATTGATGTGCCTTACCTTCTCCAACATGTCTCCACTCGGTTCCGTTATTTCATTGAGTACTAGACGAGTCATTGAGTTCCTAAAGCTGCTCTGGCAGCTGAATTCAACTGGAATGTTTGCCTGACCTGTGCAGAAGCTGTAGATATTTACAGTCTCTGCCCACAGTGAAACAGATGAGAATGAACAAACTTTTTTTTTTTTTTTTCCTCAGAATGATGAGGAGATGCCATCTGATGTGGCGAGCCTCTGGACTGCACCACTAGTCATGAGGAAAACAGACAATCGGGTAAGTGTTCTGGCAGAGCACAACAGAACAGAGACGGGGACTTTGTTCTGGCAGCCTTTCGCTGCTGGGACAAGTGATCACGCTGTCTCTGAGCCTGTCCCCCTAATAACAACAAAACAAGATGTGGCATAAACCCCCTTCAGTGTTCTGTTACCTCTAAAGCTTGTTTACCTGGCAGGCTTTGTCAGTGCTGAACAATGCTCATTGCCTGTGTGTGTATAAGCATTAACTTTCTTTTTAAGAAAACACTTAGTAAATGCAAGAAGAGCTTGACTTCCCTTATCAGACACTAAAAAAATCACTAAAAATCACTAAAAAAAAGTGGTATTTGAACATTTCTTTAGATGCACTTTTTTTTTAAAAGAAAGTATTAGGACAAATGATATGTCTAGGAAAAAATGGAAGACTGACAAAAAAAAAAAAGCAGAGACCAAAATATGAAGAACAGCTAAAGCAACTTAATTTGCTAGGGTTTGTTTTTTTTTTATTAACTATTTACTTTGGCACCTTTGTGTAAACTATAGAACAAAACAACGTTTACAACACATTTGCAATTATAGCATTTAAACAAAATGGTCACTTTTTTAATCCAGCCAAGACAAAAAAATAGTCCATTTATGGGTATAAAGATTAAAAAACCTAAAATATATATTTCTAAGAATAAACTGCAATTTCTTATGAACAAGGTGCTGTTGACGTATCGTGAATACCTTTTTGTGCAGACTTACCTGGAATGCCTGTAGCCCCATCTTCTGATAAACTCAATTTTTTAGTCAACCTTTTTCCGGCCCCGGAAGGGGGAGTTTAGCCGCAGAAATCCTTAATTAATTGGAAAGCTTGCCCGTCCACAGCAAGAAACAAGCCTTAATGGAAATGTAGGCCCTGCATTTGGGTGACCCTGCCAACATCCTGCTGCCGCTGCGCAGTGGCAGTGTCTTATGCAAGGCAAAATTTGTAACAGTCTGAAAGTCTGAGGCTTGCTTAGTTTCTAATTAAATCTTTGCTAGACAGCTCTAACTTCCCTCCTTCCTTGTAGGCCAAACGATGCCGGTTGTTCGGCTCTTCGTCTCTGCCTAGTGGTGTAGGAAGAACCACCCAGAAAAGGATGGAGAGGTCCCAGGAAGAGAATTCTCCAGGGAAAAGCAAGAAGAGGAAAAGCCTGCCTGGAACGCCTTCTGAGGATTCAACGGTTGGTGGCTTGGCATCTGGTGTTGTAACAGAGAATTGATTAGGAGAGCCTCTAATATAGGTGTCTAGTTGATGAAGGTTAACGAGAGAGCTTTTTTCAGATGAATTGCTGACCTAGCAAAACTGCGTAGGGGATTAGGGGAGCTCGTGCAGTAGTTGCATACTCTTGAGCCTGAGTTTTGCCTTAATCCAAAGGGGAAGCTGGGGAGTCGTAGTTCAGGGCTTCAGAGTAAACTGAGTTTTCTGTTACGCTCTGGGAAAAGCCGGGGGGGGGGGGGGGGGTGTGTCTCTGCTGCCAGTGCTCAGCCTTGATCTCTAACCTGTGTCCCTCCAGAGTTTGAAAATAGTAAGGACGCGATCCTCTGCGGCAGAGATTGAAAGCATTTTGGACAGCGACCAGAGAGATCTTATTGGTGACTTCTCAAAGGTAACTCAAGTGACTCGTTTGAATGGTCTCTTTTGGTAGAGATGTCTCAAACCAGCCTGGGTGAAGCACTTCCCTTCCTGAACAGTATGTATGCACATCGCCGGCAAAGGCTGTCGGTGACAAGGGTGCTTTCATACCATTGACACGAAGGGATTCGTTTGTGGTTATTCCAAAAGATCTACAAAATCCCTTCGGTATAGGAGCAAAAAAATACAATTCTGTCCCTGAATTTCAGAATTCTTAGTTTTAACTCTTGAGCTTTGCTGAAGAGATTCTTGTCAACAAAGCATCTGTGCTACAAAATTAACTGCTGAACACTGTGCTGTCGCCTATGTGGCTCACCCTTGGAGTTTTCTCAGTTCGATGCTGTCTGTTTTCTAGGGTTATTTATTCCACACTGTCGACGGGAAACATCAAGATTTAAAATATATCGACTCGGAAATGGTATGTGTTCCAGGGACAGTAGAGAAATCCCTTACTAGGGGGAAGAATCCAACACAAAAACATCTCAAAACAACCAAACTTTTTTTTTTTTCAGATTGTGTCTGTTCTGACCGGGAAGTTTGCGAGCTTCATCAAGGAATGTGTGATAATTGATTGTAGATACCCGTATGAGTACGAAGGAGGACACATCAAGGTACGGTGACCCCGTAAGAGCAATGTAGAGTTGTCTGAAGTTGCAAACTGGGGTCACTTGGCACCATGTGGGGCTGCTCTTTGCCAGCGAGCATCCGAGGCTCTGTGGACGTGTTATAGTTGAGTTGCCCAGTGCTCCACTGAGGACTGGGATCCTGTTACACCTATGCGTTGTGTGAATCTCGGGATGCTGAGCTCACGCTTGTTCATGAAGTTACTTTTCCCTCAAAGGAGGGAACATTCCACTTTCCTTGAGCAGCAGAGGTGGCAAGCAGGGAGACTGTTCCAGAGGAGGGCGTAAGACATTGGGTATCCAGCATTCTGATAATCTAGGGAAGCTAAAATCGGAGTGTGAAACTTCATTCAGTCAGCCTTAGGTTATCTGTAAGGTTCTGCTTGGCTTTGAAGCTGTGTCCCCAACGGCCAGAGGGGGTTGGCAGAACTCCTCTAGGAACCTAAGATGAGGTCACGGCTTGCAAGGAAGTGCGATAGGTTTGTTACTGTTCTGCGCTCACCCTGTGTGCCCGGCACGGCTCTGCCTTTCCAGGGTGCTGTAAACCTACATATGGAAGAGGATGTGGAAGACTACTTGCTTAAGAAGCCAATCCAGCCGTCGGAGAACAAACGAGTGATAATAGTGTTCCACTGCGAGTTTTCTTCAGAGCGTGGGCCTCGAATGTGAGTTATCCCCCATCCCCCTAGATAAGAACTTCCCGTGGTGCTCGTTGCAAGCAAAGCTTCCGGGGTGGCACCAGTTACTGGGCTGGTGTGCTAGTTCATAGGCAGTTTATCATGAGCAGATGTTGGTTGTCACCTCTGGCAAGGATGTGACACAGCCCATGATGCGAACGGCCATGTTGAAGTTGGGCTGGCACGCTGGAATGCTTAGGGATGGAAAGGGACAGTCGATTAGCCGCAGCTTTGCAGCCAGCGTGGCTTGTCAGTGTGTTCCTGTAGCCCAAGGAATGGGAAATTTCAGGTGAGCTCTGTTTTCATGCGTTACTTGTTGAATGCAGGATTTACCGCAGGATTTCTTCCTGTTACAGGTGCCGGTTTGTGAGAGAGCGGGACAGGCTGGGTAATGAATACCCCAACCTCCATTACCCAGAGCTCTATGTCCTGAAGGGGGGTTACAAGGACTTCTTTCTCAGATGCCGTGTAAGTATCCTTCTCTTAAATTTATCTTTCGTGTTCAGAAGAGAAGAAAAAAATAGATAGATAAATAGCCATGTATTCATACTCGATCAGACTTCCTTTTGGAGTAGGGTTTTGCTGGGGCAGGTTTTCCTGTTTTGCAGTGCTCTCCTAGAATCATAGGTCTTTCCCAACCTAAATTATTCGTTAAGCTCCCCCAGCCCAACCGTTCCCCTACCCCTGCCATCCCACCCCCAAACCCCGGCCCTCAGCACCGCCTCTGCCCGGCTGTTAAATCCCCCCAGGGCTGGGGACTCGACCCCTTCCCTGGGAGCAGAGCCCGACCCCCCCGGCTCCCCCCCCTCTCAGGCAGTTGTAGGGAGCCATGAGGGCTCCCTCAGCCTCCTCTGCTCCAGGCACCCCCCCAGCCCCCCCCACGCGGCGCCCCACCTCCCTGGCCACTCCTGACACAAGCCAGGATGCCGCTGGCCCCTTGGCCACCTGGGCACCCTGCTGGCTCATATCCAGCCCCCCCCTCAACCAACCCCCCCAGGGCCTTTTCCGCCGGGCAGCTTTCCAGCCCCTCTGCCCCACGCCTGGAGCGCTGCCTGGGGTTGTGGTGACCCCAGGGCAGGACCCGGCCCTTGGCCTTGTTGACCCTCGTCCAGTTGGGCTGGGCCCATGGATCCAGCCTGGCCAGGTCCCTCTGCAGAGCCCCCCTCCCCCCCAGAAGATCCACACTCCTGCCCAACTCTGTGTCCTCTGCAAACTGACTGGGGGTGCCCTCGATCCCCTCGTCCTGGTCATTGATAAAGATGTTAAACACAACTGGCCCCAACACAGCCCTGGGGGACACCGCTTGTGACCAGCCACCAATTGGATTTAATTCTGTTCCCCACAACTCTCTGGGCCTGGCTATTCAGTGAAGAGTACGCCTGTCCAGTCCATGAGCTGCCAGCTTCCCCAGGAGATGCTGTGGGAGATGGTGTCAAAGGCTTTGCTGAAATCCATGCCTGCAAAAGCCTGTACTGAGAGGGGTTAGAGTTTGGTGGGAAGTCTCCCTGGTCCATACTTCAGAGCTGCCTGGTCCATACTTCAGAACTGCCTTGCCCCTGTAGCAGAAAGGTTTTTCTGCTCTCGAGAGTAAAATACAAAACTGGTTTCTGTCCTCTTATAACAACTAGGAGTTCAAAATGTCATTGGGAGAAGGAATTTAAGACTGCTCAGCCTGCAAGGACTAGGAGAGAAGAGAGGCTGGACAGTAACTGCCATATAACAAATGGAAACTTGGAGTCTCATACTGTACTAAAATAGCAACACTGAAAAACTTGAGCTTTGAGTTTTCAGCCTCTAATTCAGAAAAGGAAACTAAAACATGCGCAGCAGCTCTCTTACCAGTGTGGCGAGGAGGGTGTTTCTCGTATCTCTTGGCTTCTGCTGCTTCAGCATTTCCGTGGCTGTACTCTTTCCCCAGCTAGTTCTTCCTGCTGTTCTGGCACAAACCATGCTGCGGCCTGACTGTCACTTGAGTCCCACCCAGGCCCTCACACTTCAGAGTATCTCCTGGGTTACCTTCCTCTTCTGTGTCTTGGTGTGTTTTCAGGGAGATGTGAGAGATTTGGCCTTTCTCTGGCCGGCAGGGTGGGGCTGTGTGCGCTCTTTCCCAGGGCGACTCTGGGTCTCCCAGCATTTGGGCTGCCCATGTTTGCGGCCCTGGTTTTTGGCTCTCCCTGCCGTCTGCTGGGTTTTGTTTTGGGCCCCGTGGGTATCCTCTCCCGAGGTGGGAGGACCAAGGGCCTCAAGGTGGCAGCACGGCACAGCCGACGGCAGCCTGGGTCTGGCCTGTGAGCCAGGGGCTGGCCAGTCTGAGACGCAAGTAGTCTTCAAATCTGTGCTATTTCGAGGTGCATACGAGACAGGCTTACTTTGTGTACTGATGTCTGGCAGAAAAATGTGGGTTGAGAGCTCTGTATACAGGACTGAAAGTCCTTCATTGAATAGCCATCGCTTCTGAAGTAGCCATAATCCGAACATCACTTGGCCTTGTTCATGAACGTCTGGTATGAAGCTCCTGCTGAGGGCGGGGGTTCTAGTTCTGTTTATTCCGGTGGTGGTTGGTCAAGTGGTTGCTACCAGGCTCTGTGGGTGAGTCTCAAAGAGACCATCTCCCCCGTGGCACGCTGAAGTGAACCCAGCTTCTCTTTCCTCAGAGTTTCTGCGAGCCCCAGAGCTATCGCCCCATGCACCACGAGGACTTTAAAGAAGACTTGAAAAGGTTCCGCACCAAAAGCCGAACCTGGGCTGGTGAGAAGAGCAAAAGGGAACTGTACAGTCGCCTGAAGAAGCTCTAAGGGCTGAACTGAACGAGCAACGACTGCCTGTCATGGGGGGGAGGCTGCAGGGGGAGGGAGACGTGCCTGTTCCTTGCGTGGGGTTATCGGGTGCCAGCTCTCTCCTCGTCTGTTGTCTTACTGGGACCATTGTGGAACTTGCGGCCGCAGCCTTGAACCGAGCGACCCGGATGCTGGCTGGGAGCTGACTCTTCTGAATCCTCTTCTTACGCTGCTTCGTGGAAACGGCTTCTTGTGTTCTCTGACATCCACAAACTGCCCAACAGCCTGCCCCGGGAGGGGTGGGGAGAGGCTGTCGCGTGCCTTGTACGTGGGGCTCGGCTGGTACGTGGTGTAAGCAGCGAGGGTATTTTAGTGCCTGTTATTTTTTAAATGCTTTATTTTATTTAAATACAGTCAAATGAAGCTAATGCCGCTGCAGTTGAGTCATCCGGACTGTACTCAAACCTTGTTCCTGCTAAAGGGCAGCCTGCTGTTTGGGGAGGGGGCGTTAATTCTCTGTCTCAGCTGCAGCTTTGATTCTGTTTTGGTAGCATAATGCGTCGTGGTGAAGTAAAATGGGAAATCGTTTGTTACAGCAAGAGCTCCCCACCGCGCCCAACTCCTGGGTTCTGCTGCGGGAAGCCTCTTGAAGAAAGTCTTAAAGGGAAATTGCTTATTATACATAGATATCATGTTCACCTCGGTGGTGTAGTCTAGATTGCTTTATTTCATAGTAATTTTAATTTAGCTGCTTAATTTAGAGGAGTTGGTGGTTCAAAGTGGGGAGAGCTTCTGGGAACGGAGATGTGCTGTCGTGGGTGATCCCAGAAGTACCCGCTGCCAAAGCTGTTACCAGGTTTCTCAACGGCAGCACTTGGCTGTCGCTGCCCCTTCCAAGGCTGTGTGTCATTGTCACGAAAGGTGTCCAGAAAAGAGCCCGGCTGTGCGGAGTGGCCCTGCTGATCCTGGGAGGCTGTTTGGAAACCGTTCCTCCTGCCCTGGCTTTGACTTCAGCCACTTCTCCAGCAGCAGAAGCACCTCCTGCCAGGAAAGGCAGGAAATCCATTTAATCCTTGAAGGAAGAAGAACTTCTGCAGCTGGCATTGTACCCTGTAGCTGAGCCCTACACCTTTGCCTACCTAAAGCCCAGTACGTGGTTTTGGGGCACGACAGTGCTGGTCCCAAAACTGCTTTGCTGCTTGTTGTTGGTGTCACACAACACTTTGGGGGTAAGGCTGGCTGCTTCCCGCAGCAACGCCCTGACGATCGCTGTAGCTCATCTTCCTCGCACACAAACATCCTGGTGAATCCCATGTTCCCAGGGCTGGGTGTGCAGCCTGGGACCAGCCACGCAGCCTGGAAGCTCTCGGCTTTAGCAGAAATCCACGCTTTGCAGGGCTTGGCTTACTCCCTGTGAGCTAGTCCTGTGTGTCCGTTGTGTCTGTGTCAAAAAAGTACTGAAAGGGAGGGGCCTGGAATTTTAACTTGATATTTTTTAAAATGTTTCTTTGAACCTGCTGTTAATCCTCTTGAGAACTGACAGGATAAAGTTTGAGCTCTTTCTCATTCTATAAAAAAAAAAAAAATAAATTGGATTTTGCTGGCTTTGCTCAGTGCTGAACACCTTAAATAAGAAGATGATGAAATGCTAACTCAGCAGTGGCCATTACCAAATCTCCCCCATTTCACCTGGAAGGCCTGAATGGGAGGAGAACCCCCCCCCCATTTTTTAGCCCAATCATTAGAGTCCTAAGGGGCCGGCTCCTGGCACGCATCAGAAGGGCTTGGGAGGGGCTTTGGGTTTGGGTTTTGTCCCAAAGAAGAAATGCTTCTGGACTCTAGAACATCCCTTCAGCTACGCTTCGCATCTATTTCAAAAGCAACATGAAAACATTCTCACCTGCCCCTAGCTGGCCTCAGGGGGAAAGCAAAGCGAGAAGCCGCCAGTATGGAAGGAGGAGGTTGCTGCTGCCCGAGGCGCCCTTGCTGAAGAACGAGCAAGAAGGAGGAAAAACCCCAGACTAGTGGCCATGGCACCTACACACCCCAAACCCAAAGGCTGCTCCTGAGCTCCTGACGTTCAGCTCGGAGGAGCCGAGGCGCCTGCTTTCAAAACCCCCCTTCAGCAAAGGTCACGCAGCCCGCGCTGGTGCCCCATCGGCGCTGGGCAGCCAAGGCCTCCACACAAAACTTGGGTCAGCCTTTGAAGCTCTGATCTTGTACCGGTCTGAGGGCGCGGGCACCCCGTTAAGCCAAATACCCGGCGTCTTTACCTGCGCCAGTTCCGCAGCCTCACATGGGCCTCCGAAGGCGGCGATGCTCCCGCGCCCCGCTCAAGCACGCGACCCACGGCGCAAACAGCATCGAGCTGGAAGAACGCCCGAGCAGCTCCAGCGCCCCCGTTTCGAGCGACGGGGGCTCCGCGCCTGGGGAGCTGGGGATCCCCGTTCCGTCTCCTGCTCGGCCTGAGCGCCTCCCAGCCCATCTGCCCCGCTTCTGGGGAGCGCGCCGCCAGCCAAACCTTTGCCACAGGCACTTCACGCGCAGGGGGTCGGCCTCTCCACCCCAGGCAAGCCCAAAGGCACAAGCCGCAAAGCCCGAGAGAGCGGCGAGACGGTGTCTGTCTGTCCGTCCGTCCCCCTCCGAGCCACGGGTTTGACTCCTGCTTCAAGAACGGTTGCCGTGTTTAACGCAAGAGGCTTGCTGGATAAAACCAGAACTAATCCTACGGATATAAGCCAGGACCCACGGCTCCTGACACCTCGGCGTCCTGCTCGCTCTGCTGCAGCTGAGCCGGACGCTCCTTGAACCTCCTCCCCCATCTCCCCCGGTTTTTTATTCCAATCACGCAAGAATCCTCGTCTCGGCCCTGAGAAGCAGAAGCAAACGGGATGCGGAATCAAGAGTTACCGTTGTACAGCGCCCAACCGACACACACCCGCATGCAGGGGCACTCAGTAACGCCTGGATCACACAAATTGGGAGCAAAGGCAAAAACTGGAAGTCACGTGGGACTTGGGAATCAAAAAGAAACTTTCATCGCGTTCCACGGAACGGATCAATCTGGGAGAGCCGCACAGTGGGAGGAGGTCGCGTGAGTCGGGGGCAAGGCCGGCTGCCTGCGACACGGGCAGCCACCTGATCGACCCACGCTGCTTTTGGGCCCCAGACCCGTTGCGCCCAGCCAACGTGGTCAATGACCAGCTTAGCGATGCGGCTGCCGGGCAAGATGTCTCAGGGCAGCTTCCTAAACAAACAGGCGCTCTCTGTGGAAGTTTAATTCGCCGTCCACCTTCAAAAATAAAAAATAAAAGCCGATGGAGACTTGGCAGAGTCACGATGCTCTCTTCTGAGGTCGCTCACCTGGAGCAAACCATTGCGGCAAGCCCTGGCTTTACAGTTGCGCTTCCTGCGAATGCCCCTAAATCCTCTCCTTAGCCCAAACTTCCCGGCGCGCTGGAAACCAAACGTGTTGTGGGCGTCTGCGCCGCTCTCTGGCCCTGCGGCGCCGGGGGTCGCGAGCCGCAGCGTGGGCTTCGAGGGCTTCGATACGCCTGTCGTGGGAATGCGAGCCCCGGGTGCGCGCCGTGTTTGTCGGGAGCCCCGGGGGTGCGGAGGAGGAGGAGGCTGCGAGCTGCGCGTTTCTAACCAGGCTCCGGGCCCCATCGGCCTGCGACTGTAATGGGCGTTCACAGGCTAAGAGAATAAAGTACTTAAACTCCAAATGGTTCCTCTCGCTCAGCTCGTCCTGCAGTGGAAGGCGTGCGGGCGAAGTGCGCGGCGTCGCGCTCGGGGAGAGACCTGCGCTGGCAATCGCTGCGTTTCATAGAATCACAGAATCACTTTGGTTGGAAAAGCCCTTTAAGATCATCGAGTCCAGCCTTTAACCTAACCCTGCCATCCCACCACTAAACCCTGGCCCTCAGCACCTCATCTCTCCTTCTTTTAAATCCCTCCAGGGATGAGGACTCGACCACCTCCCTGGGCAGCCCATTCCAGAGCCTGACAGCCCTTTCAGTGAAGAAGTTTTTCCTAATGTCCAACCTAAACCTGCCCTGGCGCAGCTTCAGACCATTCCCCCTCGTCCTATCGTTTCCTGTCGTGCGTTCTTTGCTTCCAGCATAACTTTAAATGCTGAAAACCAGCGCCCCGCTCTCCTGTAAGCTGCAGGGACGGGGCCGGCTGGAGGAAGAGCGGTTTTCTGGCAGGGCTGCGTGGTGTTTGGGTACCTGCAGCTGGCAAAGGCGGCTGGGTGGGAACCGCTCGCAGCCTCACGCAGGGGCCTCGGCCCCGGCCGGGATGGACAGGGCTGGGAAAGCCCCCTTCAGCCCAATCCGCCCCATTTCCAGGCTGATGGGGACGTGGGCGTAGCAGGGCTGCAGCCACCTGAATTTCAAAGCGGTGCCTTTCCATCGTGCCGTCTGTGCTGTGGTTTGGATGAAGGTCCTTGGCTGTGCCGGCCGCTTCGCCGGTGGAGCACCCGAGAGGGCCGTCGCGTTAAGGATGCTAATGGCTTCCGCGGAAAGGGGATGGAGAGCGGGTGCCCAACAACGGGCTCAGCGTTAAACGCTTCACCACAGCAGTGGGACTTCAAATCCACCAGAGGCTAAAGCAGGGAGCTGGGTGGGGTTTTTCTCCTTGCCTCCATCTGTCACCCTTAAAACTGATGTTGAAAGCAGCTTACGGCTTCATCAGCTTCTACCAGGAGCTCCGGAATGCCGCAAAGCCGAGCTTAGTTTTCTTTCATATGGCTTTACCTTTTGTGGCCTAAAAGGGCACATGCGCGATCTTTTTTCTCATGCAACGTTTGTGGCTAACAGCTGCCCTGGATGGGCCAGCAGCCCCTTCGAGGGGGGCACTTGGGGCAGGGACTCAGCAGTAGGTGCTGCCCATCCCTGCAGCGCTGCCTTAGGAAGAGGGAAAAGGTTTTTAACTACAGTCGCGACGCCGGGCTGTCCTGGTTTCGGCTGGGATAGAGTTAATTTTCTTCACAGAAGCTAGCATAGTGCTGTGCTTTGGATTCAGTGCTAGAAGAATGTTGATAACACGCTGATGTTTTTAGTTGTTGCCAAGCAATGCTCAGACTGCTCAAGGACTTTTTGAGCTTCTCCTGCTCGGCCAGGTGCATAACAAGCTGGGAGTACAGCACAGCCAGGACCCAAACTGTCCAAAGAGCTATTCCAGACCATAGAACGTCATGCCCGGGGGGGGTTGGTGGGTCGGTCGGTCGCTCGGGTACTGATCGCTGCTCGGGACGGGCTGGGCATCGGTCGGCGGGTGGTGAGCAATTGCATTGTGCATCATTCGGTTTGTATATTCTGTATATTTTGTTATCATTCTCATTATTACTATTATTATTATTTTCTCTTATTAAACTGTCTTTATCTCAGCCCTCGGCTCTAACCTTTTTCTCCTTCCCAATTCTCTCCCCCATCCCACTGAGGGAGGGGGGGGAGCGAGCGAGCGGCTGCGTGGTGCTGAGTTGCCAGCCGGGTTAAACCACGACACGGGCAATTCCCTGGTTTGCAACTTTTCAGACAAACCTCCTGCCGTCCGCTGTTCTCCTTGCCCGGGAGCGCTGGGCGATGGCTCTTCCCTGGCCTCTCGGAGCCCGCTCCTGCATCTCCGCTCCCGCCACCACCGGCAGCTCTCCCGGTGTGTGGCAGCCCGGCTGCTGCGAAACCCAACCTTGCAATTTTCTGTCCTTATGAAGCAAAAGTGCCCCCACCTGAGGCTCTGCCAGGCCCGGAGGAATCATCTCAGCTTGTGGCAGGCGCAGAGCGTGTGGTGGCTCTGCCCGGCGCCCAGCGTGGTAGAGGGGTTCAAAGCATCAGCTAAAATTTGCTAATAAACCAAGGCAGCTCCGGCGCGTTGGCAAGCGGCGAAGCTGGACGTGCCTCGGGGCAGCGGCTGGGAGCGCGCTGTCTCCCCGGAGCGGGGGGGTTTGGCGGGGAGAAGCTATGGGAGGAGTCTCCTCAGGAAAAATCTCGGCTGTTCCTCAATGCGGGCGATGCTTTTTGAAAGCAGATTTCATGCGGCTTCGCGGGGCAGAGCTGCTTTGTTAAGAAACCCATTGGCTTCTCATCTTGGTGGTGGCTTTTAGCGACACGAGTGACTAAGCTTTCCACTGGAGAGCTGGTGCGTGGGTGGCAGTGCCGCGTAATCCCTGGGAACGTTGGTGCCGGGATTTGGCCAGGCTGCCATTTGGGTTTCCTTCAAACCAGGGCCGGGCAGCGGCTGCTCCCCCAGGGCTGTTCCTGCGGCTGCGGCACAGCCCAGCGCCCCATGAGCCCTCTCCAGTGTGGGGTGAGCCTCCCATGTCACGTCCCACCGGCCTTCCCTTTGGTCCATGGGGACATCCTGCCATTGCCTGGTCCCTGACCAAAAGCCCTGTGGTCCCCGCTCCACTTCGGCACAATTACACCCCATCACCAGGGCAAGAGTTGCGGAGGGGACGGTCCCAGCTCTGCACCAGTGCCTCTACTCCCCCAGTAACAGTGATAAATGGGACGGCTCTGCCCTGGGGAGCAGGACCCGTCGCCTTCCCTTTGCCAGGAGCGAGGAGCAGAGGCCGCCAGCCAGGGCAGAAGGGGGAAGGTCCCTGTTAGAGGTCACCAAATCCAGGCAGAGCTGGAAACGGAGCTGATCTCCTGCTGCTGAGCCAAGCTTCAGGCACGCTGGAGAAAACTCCCTATGCGGGTGCCAGCCCTTGGCCTGGCAGCGGCTGCAGCGTGGCTGCGTCCCCGTGCCCGCGGGGAAGGCGTGCGGGAGGCCAGGCTGGCACAGCACCGTGGCCCCAGGGGACAGGGCATGGGGCATGGCTGCCACCAAGCACCAGCACTGGGCTCTTGCCAGGTGCACCCCTGAACCTCCCCCCTGGGCCCGGCCACGTGCACGGCTCTGCGCCGTCGGTGCCGGGAGCCACTGGGTCCCTCCCTGCTCCCCGTGAGCCCACGCCAGAGCCGAGGGGCCCAGGCAGCTGCTGCCTTTTCAGGCTGCTCTGGGCTGATGGATCGGCTGCCAACCTGCGGGGTGGCACTCGGGGGGTCTGCTCCGTCTGCTCGGCATTAAGGAATGATGGGTTTTGCCCAGCAGTGCCCTGTTCTCTTCCCTGCTGGGGCTGGGGGCTGCGCTCACCGAGTGGCTGCTGTCGCCTCCCAGCTCCACTCGGCCCCCGTGGCTCTCAGTCAGCAGCCCCAGCTCTGCCCCGTGTCTCATTTTAGATGCACAGAGCTGATGCCGCGCTCTCCTGGTGGTGCCTGCTCTCCCCAATGCCACGCACATCCCTCCGTGCCACGGCCAGGAAGGGATTCCCCAGCCCCAGCCCTCCCCACTGGCTGCAGACCCCCAGGGTGGGGGAGCCGACAGGCGCTGGGCTCGGCCCCGTGGCACTCACCCGGCGCTTCGCTCCGGTGCGATTCGCTCTCTTTTTAGCACGCGGAGGTGAGACGCGGCCAGCGGCACCCAGACCCTGGGGGCGGGTGGAAACCCTCTGCCGTCACCTGCGGCACGAGAGGGGGGATCCAGGGGACCCAGCGGCCAGGCGGGTGCGACGCCCCGGCTGATGGAGGTCCCAGCTGTGGCTCACTCGTGCCTATGGCTCGCGGCCATCCCTGGCCGTGTGGGACCACAGTGCCCCCCCTCCTTCCTCCTGCCGTGGGAACAGGCCCTGCAAGCCACACTGAGACAGATTAAATTGGCCAAAGCAAGATTGCCTGTCGGGGCCGGACGAGGACCGTGCATTTAGATTAAGTCCGGTGTGTTCGTCTGCCCGGGGAGCTCTACGGAGAGGGCAGGTTTTGGCACCGGCTGGGGCCGGCTGGCTCAGGCTTGGGGGTGGGCAGCAGCCAGGCACCGCATGCCCCTTGGGACAGGGATGTCGCCCAGCACTCGTGGGGCACGGCTGCCCTTTGCCAGCGGAACAAGGAGACACCCCCCCAGCCCAAAAGGGCCCTGTCCACTGTCACCACGCGCAGGAGCATCCCTGTCCCCTGCAGCCTCCACCCGCGCCGCCCTGGCAGGACGGGCCTCACCGGGATGTCACACAACCGAGAAACCCACGTGTGGGGGCGTTTGCCGAAAACGCTTGTGGTCCTGTTGAGTGAGAAGCAACAAACCCCCCTCCCGCTGCCAAGGCAGCAGCGATGCTCAGGGCGTCATTGTCCCTGAGCGGTGAGCGTGGGACACACGTGACACTGCTGCTGCCACCTGGAAGGGGCCGCGGGGTGGGGGGGGGGCAGTGGCTGCTCCTCTGGTGCTGCCGTCTGCCTCCTCCCTTGCAGCAGCACCTGGGGAATTTATTTTCTCTGCATCGCAGGCAATGTCCAGACTATTCCTGGAAACCACCGGTGCCCTCAGACCTGTCACTGGCATCACCCCCACGCTGCTGGCGTTGGTTCCCAGGCACGGGTTGCGCTCGGCTGCTGCCCGAGAGGCACGAGGCAGCAGAAGGGAGCGGGCAGGGGTCTGCACCACCGGGGTCTTCCTTGCCCAAAATGCTTCCCCAGCAGTGGGGGGGGGGGAGGAAGGGATGGTGGGCGCGGGGGGAGGCAGCCCCGGAGGCACCTCCGTTCCCCATCCAGGCTTTGCCCCTCAGCTTCACCTCCTGCAACGGGGCCGTGCTCACAAGCGTTTCAAGGTGCCACAGGGCCCCAGGCGCCTTTGGAGAAGGGATCATAGAACCATAGAATCATGGGATGGTTTGGGTGGGAAGGGACCCCCAGAGGTCACCCAGCCCAACCCCCCTGCAGGAGCAGGGACACCTTGAACCACATCAGGTTGCTCACAGCCCCGGCCAACCTGGCCTGGAATGGTCCCAGGGATGGGGCCTCCACCCCCTCTCTGGGCAACCCCTGCCAGGCTTTCACCCCCCTCACTGGAAAGAATTTCTGCCTTAGATCCAGCCTAAACCTGCCCTGCTTCAGTTTAAAGCCACCCCCCCTTGTCCTGTCCCAGCTGGCCCTGCTAAAAAGCTTGTCCCCCCCTTTCCTCTGGGCCCCCTTGAAGCCCTGAGCGGCCGCACTCAGCTCTGCCCGCAGCCTCCTCTGCTCCAGGCTGAACCCCCCCAACTCTCCCAGCCTGGCCTCAGAGCAGAGGGGCTCCAGCCCTCGGAGCATTTTAGTAGCCCCTCGGAGCATTTTAGTAGCCCTCCCTGGCCCCGCTCCAACAGGTCCATGTCCTCCTGGTGCTGAGGGCTCCCGAGCTGGACGCAGGGCTCCAGGGGGGGTCTCCCCAGAGCAGAGCAGAGGGGCACAATCCCCTCCCTCCACGCTGGCCACGCTTCTCCTGATGCAGCCCAGGGCAGGGTTGGCTTCTGGGCTGCCAGCGCCCATGGCCGGCTCCTGGCCAGCTTTTCACCCATCAGTGCCCCCAAGTCCCTCTGGGCAGGGCTGCTCTCCATCCTTTCCTCCCCCAGCCTGTATGGATACCGGGGGTTGCCCCGACCCAGGGGCAGGACCTTGCCCTTGGCCTTGTTGAACCCCATGAGGTTCCCATGCCCCCACCTCTCCAGCCTGTCCAGGGATGTCACTGAGACGCTCACAGCTCGGCCACTCGGGCCAGCACGGGGCAGCCTTTGGGGGGTTCATCTGCTTTCGGGGGGCAGAGCCCCAGCGGCCGCAGACAGGAGGTGCTGGCCCTGGGGGGGGGTGTTGCTGCTTTCCACCCGCAGAAGACACGTCCCCGTTTGTTTCTGTTGGATGAACTCCCCAGCGCTGTTTGTTGGGGCTTAAGGCTCAAGCAAGGAGCCATAAAAAGGGAGAACAGCAACAGAAGAGGAAAGTGGAAGGAGGCCAAGAGGAACGCGGCCAAGCGCCCTTTCCTTCTTTCTCTTTGTGCGGGAAATCCCTGAGACTCGTGGACGGTGTCACATCCCTGTGCCAGGCGAGGCACGGCCCTGACCCCGCGCAGCCCTGCCACCACGGGGCCACGCGAGCAGGAGGGTCCCCGACAGCGGCTCAGGGGTCCCGGGCAGGGCAGGGAACCGGGGGGAGGGCTCAGCCGGAGGAGCGGGGCCCAGGGAAGGAGCTGGGGTGAAACCACCGCAGCTTTTGCTCCACCTCGGGGGGCGGCCGTGCGGGGTGGCTTTTGCCACCGCGTTTGGTGGTCACAACAACCCCACGCAGCGCTATAGGCTTGGGGAAGAGTGGCTGGAAAGCTGCCTGGTGGGAAAAGACCTGGGGGTGCTGGTTGACAGCCGGCTGAATATGAGCCAGCAGGGTGCCCAGGTGGCCAAGAAGGCCAATGGCATCCTGGCTTGGATCAGGAATAGTGTGGCCAGCAGGAGCAGGGCAGGGACCGTGCCCCTGTACTCGGTGCTGGTGAGGCCGCCCCTCGAATCCTGTGTTCAGTTTTGGGCCCCTCACTACAAGAAAGGTGTTGCCTTGCTGGAGCGTGTCCAGAGGAGAGCAACCAAGCTGGGGAGGGGTCTGGAGCCCCAGGCTGCTGGGGAGCGGCTGGGGGAGCTGGGGGGGTTCAGCCTGGAGCAGAGGAGGCTGAGGGGAGCCCTGATCGCCCTCTACAACTGCCTGAGAGGAGGGGGGAGCCGGGGGGGGGTTGGGCTCGGGGACGCAGATGTTGTCTGGATCCCGCCGGGGCTGCTCCGTGTGTCGCTGTTCCCAGCTGCTCACAGCTGACCCTGCGCCGGCGGGACCATCGGAATCGTTCACAGCCTGGCTTTTGTCGAGAGCCGCGAGAGCCCCAAAGCTCGGCGCCAGAGGCCGTGGGGATTTCACAGAATCCCAGCCTGGCAGGGGCTGGCAGGGCCCTCGGGAGCTCCCCCAGTGCCACCCCCCTGCCCAAGCAGGCTCACCCAGAGCAGGGGGCACAGGACAGCGGCCAGGCGGGGGTTGAAGATCTCCAGAGAAGGAGACTCCACAGCCCCCCCTGGGCAGCCTGGGCCAGGGCTCGGGCACCCTCACAGTCAACAAGTTCTTCCTCCCGTTCACCTGGAACCTCTTCTGTTCAGTTGGTGCCCATTGCCCCTTGTCCTGGCACTGGGCACCACTGGGAAGAGTCTGCTTCCCTCCTCGTGACCCCCAGCCTTGAGATACTTGTATGTATTGATGAGGTCCCCTCTCAGCCTTCTCTTCTCCAGGCTGAACAAGCCCAAGCCCATTTGGGGTCCTGGGGGCAGTGAGGGGTGGAGCAGGGCTCTCCCCGCTCATGAACGTCCTGCTCCTCGCCTGCTCCAACCTCACTCTGCAGCCAGGGCCTGTTCTTGGGGGATTTCACCCCAAACTCACATCAGGCAAGACCCGATCTCTCATTTCAGCCCCCCTTTTGGGCGGTGGGTTTGGAGCAGAGGAGGGACCGCTCTCAGCTCCGGGTCCACCAGCTCTGCGGGGCAGCAGAAGCCGCCCCAACCGCTTGGGAAGGGGACAGCAGGAGCGGGGAATTATCTTAAACTGCGGCAGCTGTTTGCAAAACGAACGTGCGTCGGTGGCCTAGGAGACCATCTCTTGCCTGGGTAGCCGACGGTTGAAACGAAGATGTTGGGGCCGAGGAGACAAAGGCGCGATTGTCATGGCCACCGCGGGGACGGGGCTCAGAGAGACAAGAGGCTGTCGCGCACGGAGGCTGCGGCGGAGCCGCCGAGTCCTGCAGGGCTCGGGCGCTGTCGTTGCACGCTGCTAAACGGCAGCTGGAGCTCGTGGAAAGCAATTCCCCAACGCCACTCTCCGCACCGGGAAACTCCTGGCAGCCGGGACCTGATCCCGAGCGCGGGGGCCGGCTCTGCACCGGCGGAGAGGACCGGGAGGGGGGAGAGCAACCCTGCAGCTGCCGGGAGAGGCAGGCTCCAGAGGGATTCTGGCCGAGGGAGAAGTGCAGGGTTTGGCTCACGGGTGCTGGGATTGGAAGAGAAACAACCAGCAGTGCCTCGCATAAGAATGCTCCGGGAATTTCCGCGTGGGCTTTGCTGGATGCCGGCAGACCTGCTTGACCCCGGGCAGTGCCGATGCTCAGGCCCCGGCAGCTGCGGAGCAGCCGTACGTAGGCTGCAGGCCGTATCTGCCGCGCTCCCTGCCTTCGCTGCTGCCGAGCTGCCGTGCAAGGGGCACCGCGGGATGCTGAGGGCTGCCCTTCCATTTGTCCAGCCCGTGGGGAGGGGGGGCTGCACGGAGCCCCCAGGCCTATGCAGACCCTCACCCTGCGGAGCGCTCCAGCGCTCGGGCAGTGATGGGCTGGGACCACCCAGCAGCTCCTGAGCGGCGCCGGCACCACGCGCCCCGGGTATCACCGTATGGCAGCCTGCACGCACCATAGAATCACAGAATCACTTTGGTTGGAAAAGCCCTTTAAGATCATCGAGTCCAACCGTTAACCTCACCCTGCCATCCCACCCCCAAACCCCGGCCCTCAGCACCGCCCTGCCCGGCTGTTCAATCCCCCCAGGGCTGGGGACTCGACCCCTTCCCTGGGCAGCCCCTTCCAGCCCCTGACAGCCCTTGGGGGAAGGAATTGTTCCCCAGGGCCAACCTCACCCTGCCCTGGCACAACTGGAGGCCGGTGCCCCTCGTCCCATCGCCCCTTCCCTGGGAGCAGAGCCCGACCCCCCCGGCTCCCTCCCGCTCCAGACTAAATGACCATGGGAGTCATCGAGCCTCAGGGTCTTGTTCACCTCCTCATCCGTGTTCATCGTTCACCTTCTCACACCCCCCCCCCGCTTGGGCGCGTGCTTCGCCGGCAGGACCCCCGAGCCCGCCCCGCCCGGCTGCAGCAGAGCCAAGCAGGGCGGCACGGACCCGGCGCTGCGCTGAGCACGGCTGAGCACCACAGGGAACCTGCAGCACCCTGGGCATGCTGTATCCACGAAGCAGGAGCTGGACTTGGAGCCAGACGCTCTCGTGCTGCCTCTTTTCTTCCCCAGCTGGGCGCACGAGTCGCTTTTTTGGCCAGCAGCATGTTTGTGTGGAGTCGAGAGCCGCGAGCCTGGACTGGAGCCTGGGCTCTGGCCCAGGGCTGCTGGGCTGCAGGGGGAACATCCATGGGTGCGGGGGAAACATTGATGGGCACAGAGGGAACATTCACGGGCACAGGGGAACATCCATGGGTGCAGGGGAACATTCATGGGCCCAGGGGGAACATTCACGGGTGCAGGGGGAACATTCACGGGCACAGGAGGAACATCCATGGGTGCAGGGGAACATCCATGGGTGCAGGGGGAACATATCACGGGCCCAGGGGAACATTCACGGGCACGAGGAACATCCATGGGCAGGGGAACATCCATGGGTGCAGGGGGAACATTCACGGGCCCAGGGGAACATTCACGGGGAGGAACATCCATGGGTGCAGGGGAACATTCACGGGTGCAGGGGGAACATCCATGGGTGCAGGGGAACATTCACGGGAGGGGGGGAACATTCACGGTGCAGGGGGAACATCCATGGGTGCAGGGGAACATTCACGGGCCCAGGGGAGCAATCACGGGCGCAGGCGGCTGGCAGGGAGCGCCGTCTGCTGCCCGCACGCACGCCCTCCCACGCGTTAGTGGGGGATGCACTGAGGAAGCCCGAGAAAAACAAAAAGCATGGGGCTAGCGGGCCTTGAAGCAGCTTCCTCTGCCACTTCTGCAGCCAGGCATTCACACTCTGCTTGTGGCTAAAACTGAGCGGGCGCTGCCGTGCCCTGCTGAGTCCTTTGACGGCAAAATCGGGGTTCAGATGCCTTTTGTTCCTCCTGGAAGCGACGAGGAGATCCCTGCGCGGTAAGCCAGGCTCGCCCTCCTCCCTCACCACGGAACAGCCGGAACAGACTTTTCTTTCTCCAGAAGGCTGTGGCTATTGACAGCAGCATGCAGACACCCACCCACTCATAAATAACTCGGCTCTTTCCAACGAGAGCGGGGCTTGGCCGTCATTCCCTGCCGTGCCCCGTGCAGCCGGGCTGCCCCCGTGCTGCCGTTGCTCCGCTCCCCACAGGCCAGGGCTACCAAGGGCTGCCTCCGCAGCGGAGCGCCGGGCAGCCGGCTCATCCAGGGCTGGATTTCGGTTGAGTCACGGTATCAGGTTGCTGGGAGCATCCATTACAAGACATTTTAATCAGCCTCAGAGGAGAAGCGGTTCCAGTTGAGAAGAACAAAATAGTTCAGCTCTTCATGACTCAGCCGTGCACGTAGGGGCTTCCAGAACTCCACTTTTGGGAGTCTGGGAGATACGGAGCGGTGTTCTCTCGCCACCATAACCAACGCCCTGGGGCGCTTTCCCGGTTCACCAAACTCCCACCGAGAAGAATTTCCATAGTCAAACAACAGCCGCCAGGGTTTGTACTAAACGGTGCTGCTACGACGTGTACGAATGGTAGCACTCTTAATGCTTGTGCCTGGCTGAACAATCCGTGGAAAAGTTAATTTTCAGCAAACCCTGAGCCTTGCTTTCCACAGATGGGGGGGTGTTTGAGGTGGGGACGACAGATGCATGAAAGCCCTGGCCTTTTTAGCAGTGGGGGCTTTGGCAGCATCCTGAATCCCTTCCCCCCCCATCCCCTTGTTGTTCCTTTAGCCCCTGGCCTCCCCATCGCCCTCGGAGCCGTGCCGGCGGTGAGCAGCGCCCTGCTGCCAGCGCCCGCGGGTCTCTGGCGGTGGCAGAGAGCAACGTCATCGACTCATTTGCAAGAACGCCTTATGAGGAAGCAATAGTAGCAATCCTTTACTGGACAGCATTATGCGACGTATATGCATAAAATAGCAATTTGATGCTGTCTCCTTGTTTAGCAACTTTAAATGCTTTAAAATTAATGGCCTGTGAATATTAGAAGCAGGCGTAATCACTGCAAGGCTCAGCTGAAGAAGCTCCGTTCTGGAGGCTGCGGAGTGAGCGCCTGCACAACATCAGGATCTCATCTCCCCTATTTTATTAAGCTCCCCCCCCGGCTGTCCTGGCAGGAAAGAAGATATTTTTTAACAAACATTAGTGTTTAAAAATACACCGATTGTGTTCAGCTCGGTGTATTTTCAGTAATAAATAAATGGCAACGAACCAGCCAAGCGCCCCCTTTGCACGCTCGTGGGTTCTGCGCGGTCGGTCGCTGGTACGCCAGCCCTCCCCCCACAAGAGGCTTCCTTTTTTTGAACGGTTCTTGCAGTTTTGGCCTGATTTTCTCTCTGAACAAGAGGCTGGCTGTCGTCAACTGCTGGAAGAGGGATTATCTCTCCGTTCCTCATGCTTGAGCATCCTGGCCGGGAAGCCCCGAGGGATTACCACAGGATTATTTGGTAATAAAGCGCCATATTTGTAATATTTGGTTACAAATCGCATCCTAATACGCTTTAATAACTGGGCATGTTTACCATGCAAACACCAAATTCCTCTTTCATCACAATCCCTCCAAGACTTCTCCTGACCTATCTTTCGATCTAACCCTGTGAGGACCCGGAGAAACAACACTTACATGGATGCTCTTTCATCACGCTGCCAAGCGAAGCTCTCGGCTCTCCTCTCCCAGACTAACGCCCGGCTCGGCGGCAGCGCGCGGCCGGTTTGGTACGCGACCTCGTCAGCAAAGCCGTCAGCAGAAGAAAAAAAAAAAGATCTCTTTTGCTTGCACGTCTCCTCGCTGGGCAGGCACCGTCGCTGCAACGCAACGACGGGATTTCGAAGCGGTGGGGATGCTGGTGGTCCCGGTTTCCTCTGATTCTCCCCAGCTCCAGCCTTGGTTCCTCTTGGCTCTGGTGGCCCCTGGCCAAGCAGCAACGCACAGCACAGGGGCCTGGGGGGTGGTAATGCCTGCGGAGGGCCCTGCAGGCTCGACCAGCAGAGGTTGTTTCAGTTTCTAAATAAGGCCAGGAAGTTTCTGTAGGGACCAGCTGGCCAGCTTTAAGTATTCCTGGGCTTTCCCAGTGCTTAGAATCATAGAATCATAGAATGTTTTGGGTTGGAAGGGACCCCTAGAGGTCATCTAGTCCAACCCCCCTGCAGTGAGCTTAAATCTCCTACTTCAGGATTAAGGTTTAAAATCGGTGAGAAAGAGCAATGCTCATCTGCTTCTGTCGCAGGCAAAAAATAAAAAATAATAATAAAGAAGAGTAACCTCTGCTAAAATACATGAACACGTTTTTGGAGGCAGTGACTCTCTAATTAACACAGGGTAGTGCAGCAATAATTACGCCCACGGCTTTCTGCCCAGCCATGAAGGGAAATGGGGCGCGCCACAGCCCCCCTGCCCGCTTCTCCCTTGAGACGACGGCCGTGGTCCCATCACGCCGTACCTGGGAGAGCCAGCCCAGCAGCTCTCCAGACAGGCCCTTTGCTTCTCCGTGCCCACGTTTTTATCTCCTCCCCTGTCTGCGTGCTCTGTGGTCTGGAGGAGTCGGGGCTGTCCCTGAGGGTTTCCCCTCCGCTGTGGCCGCGGTAGCTCGCGACTCTGCTGGAGGCAGTGGCACAAGTCCAGTAGCACCGCAGGGATCAGCCCGCTGGGTGGGAGCCCCGGGGATCCCCACGTGCACGCAGGGACATGGGCACACGTGCCAGACCTCTCACGCTTGCAGATTAAAGGATGGAGAGCAGCCCTGCCCAGAGGGGCTTGGGGGCACTGATGGGTGAAAAGCTGGCCAGGAGCCGGCCATGGGCGCTGGCAGCCCAGAAGCCAACCCTGCCCTGGGCTGCATCAGGAGAAGCGTGGCCAGCGTGGAGGGAGGGGATTGTGCCCCTCTGCTCTGCTCTGGGGAGACCCCCCCTGGAGCCCTGCGTCCAGCTCGGGAGCCCTCAGCACCAGGAGGACATGGACCTGTTGGAGCGGGGCCAGGGGAGGGCTACTAAAATGCTCCGAGGGGCTACTAAAATGCTCCGAGGGCTGGAGCCCCTCTGCTCTGAGGCCAGGCTGGGAGAGTTGGGGGGGTTCAGCCTGGAGCAGAGGAGGCTGCGGGCAGAGCTGAGTGCGGCCGCGTCAGGGCTTCAGCTCTTAGCGGGGGGGGACAGGACAAGGGGGGGTGGCTTTAAACTGAAGCAGGGCAGGTTTAGGCTGGATCTAAGGCAGAAATTCTTTCCAGTGAGGGTGGTGAAAGCCTGGCAGGGGTTGCCCCGAGAGGGGGTGGAGGCCCCATCCCTGGGACCATTCCAGGCCAGGTTGGCCGGGGCTGTGAGCAACCTGATGTGGTTCAAGGTGTCCCTGCTCCTGCAGGGGGGTTGGGCTGGGTGACCTCTGGGGGTCCCTTCCCACCCAAACCATTCCGTGATTCTGTGATTCTATGATTCTATGATTCCAGGCTCTGGAATGGGCTGCCCAGGGAGGTGTTTAAAAGAAGATGAGGTGCTTAGGGCCAGGGTTTGGGGGTGGGATGGCAGGGTTAGGGGAATGGTTGGACTTGATGATCTTAAAGGGCTTTTCCAACCTAGATGATTCTATGATTCTATGAAAGGGTGGCAGCTCTCCTCCAGGGGCTGCAGGACACGGAGCAGCACGGGGGAGCGTCCTGGCACCGCCATGTGCCCGGTGGGCGCGTGAGGAGGACGAGGGAGGGCGAAGGCAGCAGCGGCAGGAGGCTGCAGGGCTCTGCTTCTCGAGCTTGAGCGGGGACCCACCAAGTGCAGGCTCAGCACCCGCAGCCTGCTTCCCCCAGCCCCGTTTTTGCAAGAGACGTCACCCCATTTCAAACCCCGTGAGCCGGTTCCCCCAATTTAACAAGCCTCTGTTCCAAACCCGCCTTCATTCATTAATGCTCAGGCTGTTCTTGTTCCGTCCCCTTTCTAATAACGTTGCATTCTCACCAGTGCTTATTTGGGATGACTGTGGGAAGATTTTGAAACCAGATATAGACTTGGCAAAACATTCATTATGGCTGTGGCTCATCTTCTCAACCAAGAAATTGCATGTTCCCCCAGTGCTCCAAATCTGCTTCCATTTGCTGAAGCAGCAATTTGACATTTAAGTCGTTTGGCTCTTCTCAGCAGTTTCACATTTTACTTCTCAGGTTTCCTGAGGAATTTGTTGCAGACGAATATTTAATCATGCTCGGGGTAGGGTGACAGCTCAAGTTTAGCAAAAATATGGCTAATATTCAGATCTGGAGTAATTGAATTCAAAAGCAGATGCTCTCCCAAAGCGATGGCTTTCTTCAGGTACTAATTTTAGGGAAATGCTTGGGCTGGGTACACCCAGCGCTACTCCGTCAGCACGTAAAGCTCTGTGCAGCGCAGTCCCGACAGTTGTGACAAACTGATCGTCCCTTCTTCTCTCTTCACAAGACTCCATGTCCAGGCATCGCAGCCTGTTCTCAGACAGAGGACAAGTCATCCATTGACATCTAAAACTGCTTTGGGGCTGCCACTGCCAGCGGTTGTCCATTACCAAAATAAGGGAGGGACACAACTTCAAAGGGAGAGGTCTCTCCATGTACAGCTAAAATTCATACGGCTGAAATTAAAAGGTTCTCCTCTGGCTAAAACCAAGCGCTGTGAGGTTTCCAAGTGCTCTGTTAGCAGGATCTGAACATCCTCCTTGCTTCGTCCACTTTCATTTGGGGTGCACCCAAACCACAAGCACGGCCTGCAGTTCGCTAGCCGGTATTTTGGCTAAAATCTTTTCAACAGTGATTTAGTAATGCTGCAGGCCTCTGAGAACTGCACGCAGCAAGGGCTCCTCTCACCAGGAGAACAACTGCAGTCGTTTCTTCTGTGGACTGCGGAGGTTCCTCTCGGAGGGAATGGCATGAAGGTCACCCCGCAGGGGTGGGCTACCAACACCTTAAATACCTTGGGACATTCGTCTGGGCGCTGTCTGAGCCCAGGGCTTCTCAAACTCCCCCTCACCTCCACAGTTTCTCCTGTTCCTTCCCAAAATGTCAGGTTTAATCGATCCTGTGTATCTTCAGGCAGCCTGCTGCTCGCAGACCGAATCGAGTGACTCCCGAGCTCGGGCTATTTGAGGAGTAGAGGATCTTGCACGAAGCAGCAGCAGTAGCACGCATTTCGTTATGATGTGTAATGACCTTCGGGGATTGTTTTTAATTTAGGGAAGAATTCTTGAGCCATTTCAGGCTTTCAAGCCAGTATCTTCTTCACTTTCATATGGCATCTTTATGCTCCTAAAGGTTTGCTTGCCGGCGTCTGTCACCAACGTATTCAGCTCTACTCTTAAATGAGTTCATTGCCACGCAGCTCTCCCAGCTTCTCTCTTCATGACGCTCTTGTAATCCGTTTCACTCCTTCTCCAGGGTTCATTTTTCCCAAGTTCGCTCTATCTGTAGGATTCTCTGTTTATTGACTGGTGCTGGCACTGGACACTTCTATTTATAGCCGTCTTTATCACTTACTTCTTTATCACTTATTTGGTGGCATTTCATGCCCGTAATTTTCCCAGCTGCTGCAAACCTTCTTCAAATCAAGTAATTTGGGAGCGGTTTAGATGAGGGGGGTTGATTCCTTCAGCGTTTGTTTCCTTCCCCTTAAAAGGCAGCCTTTAATACAGATGCCACTTCACAGTTAAGCGCTGCCAACAGTGATTCATTCAGCTTATCACAAACTGGAAAATAGGGGAGTTGGGCTATTTTGCTGCTGGGATCCTTGTCTGGTGGAGACCTCCTGCGTTTCCAAAGACTTTCAATTCACAGAGGTGTGCCTTTGGGAAAAGAAAGACATTTTTCTTAATTTCTGCCAGTCTGCTGCCATGCTGTTTTCTGTGAATATTCCCTTTGACTGCAAAAATTCAATGCCAAAATCATATTTAAAATCCGTGCCCAGCAGCCCTCCTTTGCTGGCCCTAAATACCCGCCTGTCCCCCCCCCCGGCGTGTTTTACCCGGTGACTCTCATGAAAAGCGGCTGGGGGGCTGCCCCTGAGCCTTGCTGAGTTTGACTTCTGCGGTTGTTCGGACTTTCCTCAGCCTCCTGTCTTCTCTTCTCTCTCCCCTCCTTTCTTTTCTGAATTTCACTGTCTGCCAAGACTTTTTGCATTGGATTATCATTATTTTCCATGCTTTGTATGAACAAGCTGTATTTCTATTCCAAACAACTGGAGTGCATTCTCCCCCTCCCCCCCCCCCCCCCCAAAGTCGCTCAGTTTTGGCAGATGAATAAGAATTTAAATGGGAATTCTCACCCGCAGTAATGAGAGCTGCTGTCATTTCCCCCAGCTCTCATTTCTTTTTAAAGCGAGAGGAGAAAGAGAAGTAGAAAAAAACCATTGCAGTTTGTGGCCTTTGAGCATAAGCTTTGGATATTGTCTGGATTTTTTTTTTTTTTTTTTCCCTACTGGCAATGATGAAATCTTGCAATCAGGTCTCCAGGTCTCTTACAGAGTCCCAAGGGGAAAAATAGCCTCCTAGAAGCTGTGTTTACTTTCTCTCTTCCAGAAAGCTCGGGTTCAACAACATTGGAATTGAATTTTTATATGACAAATTGAGTTTCATCCTTCAGCATTTTCATTCTAGTGTCATCCACGCTGGGGTTTATCTACAATTCACGTAGCTCCCTGCTGCAGCCGTCTCATGCAGCGCAGCGACGCACTTTCACTGTCCTCCTTTGGGCCAGTTTCTAGTGGTTACGCCCTCACCCTGGCCAGTACCTTCCTTTTTTTTTCCTACTACAGCTCTGGATATGAGCTAATCCCTCGGAGATCCCCCCTCTAACCCCAGCCTCAGGGGTGAGCTGATTTTCTCTGGTTCGTACGCTCCGCTCTGGTTTGGCAGCCAGGGTTTGGGAGTGGATTCAGAAAACCTCTCCGACGGCAAGTCTGAAAAACTCGGAACACATTTGAATGTTCTGGAAGGTCCATCTTCCACAGCCCGGTGCTCCACGTCTGCTAAGCTGGACGGGCTTCGTTAGCTGGTGAAGGCAAATGACTGCCCTGCCTGCCTGGGCGCTGGGCAGCCAGTTTAGTCCAGCAGGACTGGCCGGCGCCAAGGGGCTTGTGGGGACGGTGGACCATCGCTGGCTTGTCGAAGGACTTCATGTGACACTGCAGCGAGCTGAGTGTTACGCCTATGAAGGTCTCTGCCTTCTGCTGTACTGCATCTGAAAAATTGGTGTTTGGCATAGGGACCGTACTGCCACCTCCATCGGCTCAAGCTGCAGGGGAAAGAAGATTTGATGAAGAAGGGCTGAGCTCTGTCCTTGCTGCTAGTGTGACACAGCCTTTAATCCACACAGAGGGCTTGCTTCTAGCCTGGAAAGATGTTTTTCATGCAATTTTCATACTTAAAGCTAAAGCATATAAATGAAAGCTACACACCCTTCATTTGCGTGTCTGAACTGATGAGCGTGCAAAATGGGACCAGCAGCGGCTGCACGGCTGTGGATGAGCATCACGCATACGGCCTTTCCACCCCACACATCCTTCACAGGGTTCGTGCGAACGGACTGGCTGCCCAAAGTGAAAAGAAACAACCAAAATGCCCTGGGAATTTGTCAGACAGCCAAACTGCTCTCAGCCATTTTGGTGAACCAAGGGGAATTTCACGGGAGTCGGGTTTCTGAAATGACAGAGTCATTGGGAACTGGGCATTACTGTGCACAGCACTGTCCTGACGGCTGCCTAGTCTATGAGCAAGAGGAACAAGATGTTAGAGATTTAAAAGATGAAGTCTAACTAAAGTGTTGGAACACAGATGGGCGATGGAGGAAATGTATGAAAACGGTATGGTCTTTCCAAAGCCAATACCCATAGTCCTGTCTCATCCCAGCACAGCAAGGAAGCTGGAGAATTCAAGAGAGTTCACCAAAAGCAGGGAGGGCAGCCGTGGAAGAGAGGAGAGCGCATGATGATATACTGAGAGATCGGCCACCTCAGGAAAAAAGGGAAGTCAGGAATTATGTGATGGAACCAGAGAAAATACTGAATGGCTGAGAGAAAGTACAGCAGGAACCTTCCATTTCTTTTTTGACGTAACACAAACCCAAAGGAACTGGAGAGCAGCACGTTCCAAGCCATTAATGTGCACATGTACCATTAGGCTCTGTAACTTGTTGCCACTGGCTTATTAGGACTCAGAAAGGGAGTGGACTGTTGGGTCCCAGGAATGCCTCCAACAGTCATAATGAGCGGTACGGGAAGCGTGTTGAGCCTCCTGACCCAGAGCTTCAACCATCCCGGCGATCAGAGCGCGGGGTGAGATTCAACGTGAGATCACCCCCATTTTGGCCTGGCAAATTGGCCGCGCCTGTCACAGCACGCTGGGCACCAGCTACCATCAGAGACAAGGTACTACACCAAAAAGATGAGAGGTTTGGTTGCCTCATCTTGTCCAAGCAATGACAGCACATCTCTCAGAACAGAGGCATGGCAACCCTCCAGGTACCCGTGTCCTTCACCTCACCACCCTCAGATCCGTTCCTTCCAGCCTCTAGATGAGCGATCCAAACTTTCCCCTCCGCTGCTCTCTGTGCCTTACCTTGTACCCGATCATCCAAGGTCCTGCACCTGGGTTGGGGTAACACCCAGTACCAACACAGGCTGGTGGAAGAGAGGATGGAGAGCAGCCCTGCCCAGAGGGCTTGGGGGCACTGATGGGTGAAAAGCTGGCCAGGAGCCGGCCATGGGCGCTGGCAGCCCAGAAGCCAACCCTGCCCTGGGCTGCATCAGGAGAAGCGTGGCCAGCGTGGAGGGAGGGGATTGTGCCCCTCTGCTCTGCTCTGGGGAGACCTCCCCTGGAGCCCTGCGTCCAGCTCGGGAGCCCTCAGCACCAGGAGGACATGGACCTGTTGGAGCGGGGCCAGGGGAGGGCTACTAAAATGCTCCGAGGGGCTACTAAAATGCTCCGAGGGCTGGAGCCCCTCTGCTCTGAGGCCAGGCTGGGAGAGTTGGGGGGGTTCAGCCTGGAGCAGAGGAGGCTGCGGGCAGAGCTGAGTGCGGCCGCTCAGGGCTTCAAGGGGGCCCAGAGGAAAGGGGGGGACAAGCTTTTTAGCAGGGCCAGCTGGGACAAGACAAGAGGGGATGGCTTTAAACTGAAGCAGGGGAGGTTTAGGCTGGATCTAAGGCAGAAATTCTTTCCAGTGAGGGTGGTGAAAGCCTGGCAGGGGTTGCCCAGAGAGGGGGTGGAGGCCCCATCCCTGGGACCATTCCAGGCCAGGTTGGCCGGGGCTGTGAGCAACCTGATGTGGTTCAAGGTGTCCCTGCTCCTGCAGGGGGGTTGGGCTGGGTGACCTCTGGGGGTCCCTTCCCACCCAAACCATTCCGTGATTCTATAATCTGAGCAAGGAAGAGAAGGGTAAAATTAAAACCAATGAGGCCCCGACCCCTGAGACACTCTCCTTGTTGGTGAGGGATCTGACTTGCATGAAACTTCTTGCAGAGCTGCAGGACCTGATGGAGCCGGGCTCTTTGCAGATTGCTTTTCCCCAGAACAGTCGTGTCCTGTCTCATCACGTAGCTTTTGTCAGTCCTGGTTACATGCTCCATCTAGTTCGGGCTGGGAGCTCCTCGGGGCCCAAAGACCTCTCACCCTCTCTTGTCCCCCGAGTGTCCTGTGCGCCAGAAGCGGGACAGAAATAGCAAATCACCATCAAAGTGATCAGGAGTAATTTGTGAGCCGCATGTTTCGCACAGCAAGGGAGAAAACCTCTGTGGCTTCACCAGGGATGGATGCATAGAGCGGAGAACGTGATCGAAATCCCCCCTCTCCCTCACTTGGTAGTTTGAGGAGAATAATTTGATTGAAAGGCAAATCCTTTAATCTCCAGATATAAATCAACAGAAAGGCAGAATTGCTTAGGACAGAGCATATCATATAGGGCATGTTCTGTAGGGCTTTTCCCTCTAAACAAACGGGGCCCTCCAGCTGTTAACCTATTTATGAAAGGTAACTCAAGGCTACACCCAAGCTCCTGAGGACGTTCCATTCTGTCATTACAGCACAGACCAAATTTTTCCACCTCAGAATAATTGGGTTTGGTTTATGAAGGCCCAGGCTAGAGAAGAGATCAGCTCTGCCAACCTGATGCTGCTAAAAGCCCCCTCCCGGGCAGAGAAGCAGGATTAAGTAAGTCCCTCTAGAAGGCCAGGCTGCCCCACACTTCCCAGGACAAGGCTCTGCTTGGGTAAAGAACGATGCAAATAGCAGCTGCTACGTCATGACAAGCCTCTGCATGTTCTCCTCTTCCCACGTGGGAATGCCCGCCACGCGCTGGGTCTTGTGCTGCGTGGGGGAAGTGTCCTGAACCCCGTGGCACCACAGCAGGACCTCCGATGTGGGATAGAGAGCTGTGCTTTCCGCCGGTGCTCCCGGGACTGCGGAGCCCTCGGTGGTGGTACTCCCACAGCCACCCTCCTCTTCTTCCTCCTCCTCCTCCTCCTCTTCCTCCTCCTCCTCTTCCTCCTTCACGGCCCCGCAGACCAGGTTACAGCTGAGGGACAGATCCCAGATCAGATCACGGGGTGTGCCAGCTGCAAGGCAAATCCCATGACCGGTCAGAGAGACTTGACAGGTCTCTGGGATGGCAGGGATCCCTGGCCAAAATTCCATGCCTTCCATTGTGCTGGAGTCAGCTTTGATGAGCATAACAGCCCTGTCTGGCTGGCGAATATCTGCCAGTGACCCACGGTGCTTTTGTCGTCGCCGGAGCAGCGTCCTGCCTCCCTCTGGCTAGGTAGCGTCTGCTTGCATGCCTAATTCATGATAGGGAAGTGGACGCGGAATGAAGACTGCAGCAAGGGGGTGAAAGTTGCAGGCTAGTTTTGTAAATTTGTATTCAAATTCTCCAAGATGCTTACAGGCATTCACTTTCAAAAGCAAACAGAAGCCTACATTTCCTGAAAACGAGAGTTTGTTGGGTGCTGCTGTAAGGCTTGAGGCAATTCTCTGCTCCACTCACTTTATAGACCTAGTTGCATTTTTTTTTTTTGGTCTTTATAGAGAGCTCAGGTTCATTACTTACTAACTGCCACTAATGAGCACTCATTTGGACTAGATGATCTCACGAGGTCCCTTCCAACCCTTGCGATTCTGTGTGATTCTGTGATTTTTGGAAATGACCCCTCCAAAGGCTCTGCTGCATGTCTGAAATGAGTGAGAGATGAGAGGAATGACAGCGAACCCCTCAGCAACAAGCAGCCCTTAAAGCAGCATCCCTGCGGAGCCGGGACAAACCCCAGCAGCCCTGCCTCCCGAGCGCTGCTCATGTTGAACGTTCACCGTCGGCTATCGAGTCATGTGCTTTGAGGGGAGAATGACAAACTCTTGATAAACGGGCAAGAAAGCCGCTCTGTTCATTACTGTTTCTCTGCAAGCCTTTTGCTGCCAACGCCCTGGCATCGGCAGAGCCAAACCCCGCCACGTTACCGAGCGTCCTTCATTTGCGCTGGATCCCATCAAAGTGGCGATGAACGAGCGTTTGCCAGAAATGAGCTCTCCCTTTCCAGCTCCCGCGGTGCTCACAAGTGACTCACATGATACGCGGCAGACCTACACTGCTGGCCTGCTTTACCTGCCCCGCTGGGGCCGGGGCTGACTCGTTAGGGAGATGAGCTGGTCCCCTTCCCTTTTCCCCATCCACTTTCACTGTCTGGCTTGATGAAAGGGCAGAGCATCGCTTTCTAACCTTCCCCCTCTCTGCCTCGCCCCCCTGCAAAAAAAAAAAAACAAACCCCCCCTCGCTATCGCAAGGACAGACACAGCTGTAGTGTCTCATAGATTTCTTCTACCCTATGACCGAGGAGAGCGGTTGCTGCCCTCTCTTTCAGAGAGGACTCAGGGGGTCGGGGAAGGCAGCTGGAAAAGCAAGTGGAGAAGTAGGTTGTATTCTTTTGAGGGATAAACAAAGATTAATGAGATGCTCTGAATTTTTTGCATAGGGGAAAGTATGCGGGGAGGCAACAAATGGAGTCTGTCCTGAAGTTGCTCCTGTAAAGCAAAGAGCAGACTTCAGATTTAAAACTAAACCGAGGAAGTTTCATATTAAACAGTGCCCCACAAAAGCTAAGCTCAGGTAGAACAATAAAGTAGCCATCAGTTTTTCTGGGCAAGCTAGGCTTGTAGGCACAGTAACAGCTAAGATGCCAGTCAGTTGTTCACCTAGAAACAAGCCCAGCTGGGACTTTGTCCTGCCTTTACATCGATGATTTCTGAAGAGTTACAGGAATTCACCTGTGTGGGGGATAGAGCTGCGGCCCACACTGCCTTTCCTTCCTTCCTTCTAGTCGGGAACAAGTTATTCTGTTCTTCAGATGTAAGCCGAGCTATGAAACACTCTCCTCCACCTTGCTCCTTCCAATGCCAACGATAAAAATTCAACTGGCTTCAGCTGAAGCAAGGCAGGATCTAAGAAAATCAGGAAGCCCGGTTCTCAGTGTTACGGAGAAGCTATGCATAAACAGGGTAAAAAACCGCAACAGCTTCAGGTGTGCAAGGAGCATGCCATGTAGGACGAAGGAGAAGCTGTGGATGGGGATGAGACAACCGGAGGAGGCTGTTCTCAGCTAGCAGTGGGTATGGAAGAACAGTGGTGGGAGACGGCCGCCCGGACTGCGACGCTACGTGCCCTAGGAACAGATTTACCTCATTCTGGCAGAACGAAAACCCACAGCTTTTGGGCTGCTGGTAGCCCACCTCTGAGGGTTTACAAATTCAGGTTTTGCAAAGTAGGAAGCCCCTCGTGCAATGAAATACGGATGTTTGGATCAGGGTGGACGGTCGCCTGCTGCAATGTGTAGTTTATAATGGACACACCTACTGCATCAAAGGGCACAGCCTGCTCCCATCTGTGGCAGTCAGGTGTGCCCGGCTGGGACCAGGGCGAGTTATCGAAGCTCTCGCTTGGTGGGGTGAAGTCTGGACACTCCTGTCTCCTTAAAACACCAACAGTTTGCTCCTGCGTGACCACCGTGCACTGAAGGTTAGGCTTTGGACTCGTTAAGTTTTTCTTTTGGGGAACAAATCCGGGGCTTGGTGAAGAACCAGAAGGTTTGTTTTGAAGGCAAAAGCAGGTGGGACACAGTCCCTACCGCGGCGCTGATGTAAGCCGCTACTCTTTGTTGTGTTTCGATGTCTGCTGCACAGACATGGGAATTACCGTCCTGTGATAGAACCAGGGTCTACCCCATCTCAGGGAGCACCTAGCAGAAAGGCTCCAGAGGAGGAGAGAGGTGGAGTTACCAAGGAGAGAGGGAGGGATCTTTAAGCCTATGATGATCTGAAGCCCAGGGTAGGCTGGGACAGCCCTGAAATTCAAATCGTCGCCCGATCCTCCCAAAGAAAGCCATTAGGATGCTATTTTATCTCGGAGCTTAAAAATAGCACATGGTACAAACAGTTGTTATATATACGCCTTCCATCAGGACCCGGGACTTCCCCCCTCTCCCCCCCCCCCCCCCCCCATCTTCCCTTTACAAGCTGTGGTCCTGGAAACGTACCCAGACTCTCAAATTTGGGAGGAGGGGGGCAGGCAGAAGCTGCAACCTTAACTCTACATGGATGGGGTGTGCCCCCTTCCGCAGCCTGATGCAAAGGGTGTTTCCCCCCTCAAGTGACCAGACACGAGAGACACACCTATTTTTGTTTTAATTTAGTCACCACACTTCAATTTTCTTATCTAGCAGGCCAACAATGTCACACAGGCTAACGAGATTTAGTTGCTCTTTAGCTCCCTCCGGTCAGATGAGTGACACACACCCCCCTCGGGCACACGCAGGAGCCTTGCTGTCAACAGACAGGGGATGATCTCCCTTCCTCACGGATTAACTCGTATAATAGGTTGTAATGGTTTAAACCATGAGGAATGAGGCTGAACATTCCTCCTGCGCTGTCGTCGTCGCCGTACCAATACTGGACGGTCTCACCTTTCTCCTGTCTGCACCCTAGGGAGTTTCAGCCATGCGCATCACAACCGTGCCTGCTGTAAAAAGCGTGTTCTTTCATCACTTATTGTCCACTTCTACAGTTCATGCCTACCTCTTGTTCTCCTGTCCTTCTCCTGTCCTCCTGCATGCAAGGAGGGTTGCATTTCTGGACCAGAAGAGCCCCGGTGGAATCTAAGCAGCCAGCCGGAGGGGTGGGTGAAGTCTCCGTCCGCCCCTGGACACTGTGTTTTAGAGCAAGCCTCCTTCCAGCTACTGCACCACACTGATGAGCCCTTCTGTCCAACACAGGCCTGCACATGCTCCCAGAAGGACATCCTCTCCCCCGCCAAACGTAGTCCTTTCCTGCCCCACCTCACCCCAAGCCACGGGATCTCCTTCATCTCCCATCAGCCATCATCCACCCTCAAGCTTCTCCATCTCTGCGAACAACCATCTTGGTCCCCCAAGGTGAGACAAAGCTTTGCTGCCAGGAACCGAAATGCTTGCCCTTTGTCACTGTGTGTCAGCGCTGTACGCACGCTAATGCCGGGGTCGCTCCCCTCGGCCTGGGGAGGGGACCTGCTCTCGCCACCCCCCAGAGACGGCACCAACGCCAAAGCACTGCTGCAGGCAGCCTCCTGCCCCCAGCCCCCGGGGCCCCCCCAGCCGAGCTCAGGCCCCATCAGTGCCCGACAGCCCCACTTCCCCAACCCCCCGCCCTTCCTTGTCACCTCCCAGCGCCCTCGCCACCATCTGCCCTCAGTGCTTCCCTCCAGCTGCCACCTCCCCTCACCACTCCCCCTCAGCTGCCTTCTCCCCAGCCACATCCCCTCAGCCCCCTCTCCTCACCCATGTCCCCTCAGCCCCCTCTCCTCACCCATGTCCCCTCAGCCCCCTCTCTCCTCACCCATGTCCCCTCAGCCCCCTCTCTCCTCACCCATGTCCCCTCAGCCCCCTCTCTCCTCACCCATGTCCCCTCAGCCCCCTCTCTCCTCACCCATGTCCCCCCAGCCCCCTCTCTCCTCACCCATGTCCCCCAGCCCCCTCTCTCCTCACCCATGTCCCCCCAGACCCCCTCTCTCCTCACCCATGTCCCCTCAGCCCCCTCTCTCCTCACCCATGTCCCCCAGCCCCCTCTCTCCTCACCCATGTCCCCCAGACCCCCCTCTCCTCACCCATGTCCCCCAGCCCCTCTCTCCTCACCCATGTCCCCCAGCCCCCTCTCTCCTCACCCATGTCCCTCAGCCCCCTCCCTCCTCACCCATGTCCCCCAGCCCCCTCTCTCCTCACCCATGTCCCCTCAGCCCCCCCTCCTCACCCATGTCCCCTCAGCCCCCTCTCTGCTCACCCATGTCCCCTCGCCCCCTCTCTCCTCACCCATGTCCCTCGCCCCTCTCCCTCCATGTCCTGCCCCTCCTCTCACCTGTCCCTCGGCCCCCTCCTCCTCACCCATGTCCCCTCAGCCCCCTCTCTCCTCACCATGTCCCTCAGCCCCCTCTCTCCTCACCCATGTCCCTCGGCCCCCTCTCTCCTCACCCATGTCCCCTCAGCCCCCTCTCTCCTCACCCATGTCCCCTCAGCCCCCTCTCTCCTCCACCATGTCCCCCCAGCCCCCTCTCTCCTCACCCATGTCCCCCCAGCCCCCTCTCTCCTCACCATGTCCCCCAGCCCCCTCTCTCCTCACCCATGTCCCCCGCCCCCTCTCTCCTCACCCATGTCCCCTCAGCCCCCTCTCTCCTCACCCATGTCCCCCAGCCCCCTCTCTCCTCACCCATGTCCCCTCGGCCCCCTCTCTCCTCACCCATGTCCCCTCAGCCCCCTCTCTCCTCACCCATGTCCCCCCGCCCCCTCTCTCCTCACCCATGTCCCCCCAGCCCCCTTTCTCCCCACCCATGTCCCCCAGGCCCCCTCTCTCCTCCGCCATGTCCCCCCAGCGCCGCCTCAGCCCCGCCCGCCGCCCGCTCGGCCCCGCGCCGCCCGCCCTGGCAGGGATTGGCGGGCGGTGGGCGCGGCGCGGCGCTATTGGCGGAGCGGCCGAGAGCCCGCCCTCGGCGCTAGCAGGGTAGTGCGCTCGGCGTGAGGCCAGCGGCGGCTCCCTTCCCTCCTCCTCCCCCGGCCGGGCCCGCAGGGGAGAGTGACACTCACCAGGCGGCTCCGTCCCGGCGGCAGCCCCCCGCGCCCCGCTCCGCCTCCGGTAAGGGCCGGGGGGGCCGCGGGGGGCCCCCCCCCCCCGCTCCGGGCGGGGGGGGGGGGGCCCGGGCCGCGGGGGGGGCCGAGCGGGCCGGCGGGGGGGGGCGGCGGGGGGTTTGTAGGGGCGGGGGGGGGGGCCGGGGGGGGGCGGCGGGAGCGAGGGCGGGCTGGGCTGCGGCGCGGTCGGTGACAGGGGAGCGGCGGAGGCGGGGGGGGTGAGGAAAGTCCCGGAGCTGCCTGGCGGAGCCGGCGCCTGGGCCGTCCCGGAGGAAGCGGGAGCTGCCGGGGAGCGTCTTTGTTGCATGGGGGGAGGAGGCTGAGGGGATGGGGGCGGGGGGTGCTGCCTGTGCAGCTTTATTTTATGCAGGGCTCTTCTGGAAGAGCTGGCTCCCCCCACCCCTCCCCCGCGCGTAGAAACCGCGGGTTTTGGTCGAGGGCAACGCTGTGAATCGGCACTTCTTGGTGGGACCTCTCGAAACTTTTTGTAACGTGTTTTGTCCCCCCCCCCCCCCCCGGCTTGGCCAGCCTCCTTCCCTGCTGCCCAAGGCTGGCTGGGCCATTGCATCAGGGGGGATTTGTGCTGCCGGGCCGGAGGGAGCAGTTATTTGCAGTTATTTGCAGTTATTTGCAGTTATTTGCAGTTATTTGCAGTTATTTGCAGTTATTTGCAGTTATTTGCAGTTATTTGCAGTTATTTGCAGTTATTTGCAGTTATTTGCAGTTATTTGCAGTTATTTGCAGTTATTTGCAGCACTGCCGCTCGCTCGCAGCTTGGCGCGCTGGGTGTGGCGAGCCGGTGGATGCGGCAGACTCGAGGCCTGCACGGCAGCCTTGCCCAGTCATCGGCGGATTCAAACAGCCATCTATTTATATAGGTTGGGCCCGGTTTCAAGATGAGCAAACTCCTTTTAGAAAGAGCAGTTGTAGTTCTAGGCATTAAGCGGGTGTTCGCTACAGCCTGGCGTGGGAGCGCTGCGAAGAAGTTTGAGCTCGAGAGGGTGAAGCTTTTGGTTCCGAAGACGCCGTGAGGTTTGGCAATAGCTGTTGGCAGTAGGGCTCGCTGTAGGTAGTGTGCTTGGTTGTCAGCTCTGCGTCTCTCGGAGAGCTGTGTTAAATGTGTGATCTCTGAACGGATTAAACCTGAATTTAGATGTTGGGGTTTGGTTGGTGTGGTGTTTTTTTTTTTTTTAGGTTCTTCTTGATAACTCTTACTTGGTTACTCCCTCTCTGATTTCTTCCCTCTGACTGGGGAACAAATACGGATTTTTAACAAATAAACTCATTTATTTTAACTTTTTTAAAAGCGTGTGGGGTGTTCTTCCCAGCTTACAATTTCAGCGGAGTATTCGAGAGGCTTCTTGAATAATAGAATAGACCTCTGCGTGCTTTCTCAGTGTTTCGGCCTGCGGAACAGCAAGCCTTGCTCGTTGCCTCCGTATGCCCTCTTTATGCAGGGATCTGTAGCTGCGGTAAACTGAAAGGACAGGGCCCTGGCTGCAGTTTTACAACTGGAAAGCTTATTTCCTCTTTGCTAGGGCTTGATTATTCCATCTGGTAGCGCTTGCTTCACTGGTGTTACATGTATAAGGTGCTGTTGTAGCTGGATTAATTTTTCCTTTAGTTGAGAAAGAGAAATAAATCGTAACTCAAAAATATTTGGTGTAGCAATACAATCATGGTAAAAGTGATATTGGCCGGACAGACCTGCCTGTGTTAAAATTGCTTTAATTTTTTTTTTTTATTTTGTTCATTTGTTTTTCCTTATGAGAACTGATAAAATCTCTGATTATCCTTTCAGATGCATTTTGGAGGAGCCATAGACTTTTTTTTTTAAAAAACATATTTTCTTTGCCTTCCTCACATCAGAAGAGATGGGCTTTTTCAGTTTTAAAAAGAGCTTAACTGACTTGCTATTGCAATAGCAGCAATATCCTGTCTCTTCTGTTTTCTTTGGTAATAATTACATGTTGGTGACAAGTAATAAGCTTGAAGGCAGAATAGTTGATCTGTTTGTGAATGTGATTGTTGACTCTAAAACTGAAGGACATGGGTATTATTAAATCTGTATTATGTGTCTCTGCAGAAATGACATCAGGGAAATATCAAATAATACCAAGAAGTGTCAGTGGCTTGAAGATCACGGCCCTGCAAGTTCAGCTAGAGCACAGTGTTGCCACGGGTACGGTTTTGTGGGTCACCCCTCGTGTCGTGTCCCCCCTGCCCCGCCCCGAGTCCTCAGATGATATTAGGAGAGGATTAAGTCACTCTTGTCCTTAAAGAACAAATGGGAAGCCTGTTGGTAGTGCGCTTATGCCAGCGGATACTCGCTGAAGCTTTAATATCTGACTTTACCAGATTGCTTCTTAAAAGCTAATGACTCAGTCAGTTTACATGTTGCTGGCCGGTGATCCTCGGGCAGGCTCTGAGGAGCAGTGAACACCACGGCTCAGCTCTGGGAACTGCAGAACCTCACCCTTGCAGGATATCTGGAGATCTGTTTTAACAAGTTGCCTAATTTGTCTGTGGGAAACTTTGAAGGTTATGAGTAGTGTGGTGGTGTGGGTAAATGCATCGCTTTAGCCCTTGCCCGCTGCTATCTATGAGCTGGCTGTGGACATCGTAGAGAGTGGAGCAAAGAGACCAGGAGGTGAATAATTGCACGACAGGCTCCCGTAAACTGTTGAAACCAACTCGGACTCGCGCTGGTATCTGTGTTTGCCAAGCCGTACCGTACTGGTAAGTGTCATTTAAAGATGGCAATGCTACTTCTGGAGTACTTGGGTTTAGAGTGCTCCTTCATTTCCTTTCCAGGGACACTTGACAGTTAAGTCTGGGTTTTAAATACCAAAGTATTGCTTAAACCATTCTTTCTGTCATGATGTTAAATGCCCCCATCCCTCTAACAACATAAGTGCAAGACAATCTGATCAGCAGAAATACAATGAAAATAGAAGCCGCTTGGTTTCTTGAAGGGGCAGTAGGGAAGGCTGTGTGGAGGGTGGGACGTGACTCGGTTTCCAGTCTGAAGTTCGTTTTATGAAGTCTGATGAATACTCGGTTTAAACAAATGAATTGCATATTCTTGCTGGTGTCTGTAAAAGGGCTGACGCAGCCTTAATTTAGTGAATGGAGCTATAATTATATTTGATGTCCCAACCCCTGTAGTATTTTAGTGGTTACCGCTCTTCCCTAGAAATAAATGAATCTGAGCCATTGAATCTGATCTGAATTCTTGCAGAGTTCAGGTCTAGTTTGGACCCATTGCTGCTAGCACTGTTCTTGCTCTCGTGTGCTGTTCTTAAGCTCACCTCCTGTTTACTAAACTCTCTATGGATATCTTCAGCTATTAACTCGGTATTTAAACTACACTCATCTCTATGTACATAGCACTGATGTGCAGACTTCCAAATTCTGATATATACGAAACTTATGACTAAGGGAAACCACTGGTCGGACAGGGTATAAGTCTGTCAAGATGAACTCATCCTACTTGCAATTCAAATGAAAGTGCTGGTTACTTAAAAGCCAAATAATGTATAACTATACCTTGTTTTGGTCCAAAAAAAATCCCGAATCATTTATTTTGCCAGTCCATATGTAGATTGGAAGATAAAATTCCAGTCCCCTCCTCTGAGAGTGAGGAGTTCAAGGCACGTTACTCATCGTGTTGTTGCTAGTCTGATTGTAGATGGCAAAACTATGTTTTGTGTATGTGCTTCTGGAGTTTCAAAGGCAGACTTGAAGAAGCTGGTACTGTTCTGAAAGGCAGATAGTTATTTCCTGTAGCTTCATGTTTATACTTCTCGTCCCAACTACAATAGATCAATCTCTTGCTTAGTCAAATGTCTCTGTATATGACTTCCTCATGTCTTAACAGTGCAATCAAACTGATTTTCTATGCCCTTTTTTTTTTTTTTTTTTTCCTTGAAGGCAAATTAAATTATACTCGGCTGTAGATCAGAGAAATGCAGGGGTCTGTGATTAGAGCAGACAGTGTGCTGGCAGAACAGCTTGAGTCTTGAGCCTGAGCCATCGTCACCGCCGTCATCTGCTACAGAGAGTTCAGCTCCCAGAAGAGAGGGTAGATGTACTTTGGATCAGACTCCTGAGGAGGTGGCATAAAAGCTGGGTTGAACAAAGTACAGCCCATGTGAATAAAGCATCCAGGTAGGGCTCGCGCAGCAGGCAGACCCGCACTGCCCTTGTGCTGGACTTCTCCAGCCTCCTACAGCTCGGAAGCCAATTCCATGACTTGGTATTTTGCACATGTAAAAGAATTTTCTTGTGGGAAGAAAGGGTCAGTGAAATCAGTTGCTGTAGATGTTATGCAGATTTTTAACTTGGTAACAATAAGAATAAAATACTTCTGGCTCATGCTAGTGCCCTCTGTTGCTCTTGGGGAGGCTTTCTTAATAAAGTTTTGGAAATACAGGTGTTAGAAATAATTAAATATTAAAGTTATTTAAAATTATTGGGAATTCTATCCCCAAAGGATTATGGACAGTCATTATTGTGATGCTTAAGTAGTATTTAAGCTCTAGCACTCTTAAAAAAATCTATTGGGATAGTGCTAAGGGTTTGGTGGTGGTGGGGCTCTGTTCCCAAACAAGATTAGCCTTGGACTCCTCTGGGTAAGTAATTAAATTGTGTGTATTGTCATAAAGCCCATATTTTTGTAAATGTTGGTATGCCTGATAGCAGAATGTTTGCAGCTGCTGCTCTAGAAAACACGGGAGACGCTGCGTTAATGGGAAGCGTAAGCCTGAAAAGTGGATGTATATGTAAATGACAGTATATTCAAACTCCATAATACACATTTTTCCCTTGAAATATCTGCTGGAAGGTGGGAGGGTGGTGGGTTATTTATTCTGTTGCTTTACATGCATCCTCCCCTAGAAATGGGGAGGGAAGGGTCTGATTTCTTCCCTGCCTACCCAGCCTCCTCGCTATTAGAGAAGGGTATTTCTCATTGCTCTTTTCATCCTTGCCTGGCCTCTTACGACTTCTCCTCTGGGAGTGGCAGCCGCTGAACTGGTAGTTCTCCCAAGGACTAGCAAGGTACTATCTTGGAGATAAAGCTAGCAATGTCCCTGTGATTTGGAATAAACTAGCAAAAAAAAAAAAATCAGCTGTAGCTGCATTATTCAGGGAGGTTTGTGTAACGCAATAGGCCCTGTATTAGCTTTCCTTTGCCAAGGTTAGGTTTCCAGTCTCTCGGAGCGGTAACTTTTTTTTGTAAAGAGACTTTAGCGTAGGCAAACACAGGCCTGGAGTCTCTGTACCCTGCCCCAAATGACTTGTGTTGGCGTGGTGGAAGATTTGATGTGTAGGTGGAAATGAGGTTAAGTATTAGGTATATCCTCGCATGCTGGATGGCGTGACACACGTGGTGTAGCTGGAGATTAAACTGGGACGAGCAGTTCACTCACGCTACATTCTGGCTATCGAGCTGCTCGTGTGTGGCTGCAGGAAGCTTCTAGGAGAAGTATGCAGTTAATCACATCCATTAGCATGATTAAGATCCTGATTAGCCTGTGTCACTCACTCCCATCCTCCACCTACACTTCGCCCCTTTTATCCGGCGTATTTGCAAGTAGGAGCATAAGACAGACTGAGAACAATGCAGGCTCAAACCCAAGGGATGGTCGCTGGGCTTTTAAATGCATTAAATAATTCTGGGCTTTCTATTGTTCTAGCAGGCAAGTTCTTCAATAAGCCATACAGCTGCTGTCTGAACATAAAATCTTACAAATCAGCCCTTCGCAGATAGAGGATCCTCAGGAAGATTGTCAGGAATCCAGCTGAACATGAAGTAGGCTCGTCTTGCTAGTCAGTCAAGTGCTCATAGCTTGCTAATGTTTCCTATCTAGTGCGTACTAATGTTTTAATTTTAACACCTCCATCCACATTTGATGATGATCTCTTCACGTTGCTTGGCGTGTTGGGTCGCTGCTGCCCTTGCCTCTAATGGCCAGGGCTAAAATGGGCTGGGGAGCGAGTTACACGTGGATGTAATTCTGTGGAAAGGTGGCCGGTTTTAGGCTTGAATTAGGGCTAGGGGAACTGCTCACAGATGGGCTGATTGGATTTTGGCAAGGACTAATGAGAAGTGAAAAAGCAAAAAAGGGAGGTCATTTTGCAAATTCCTTGTTGTGCAAAAACTCTCCCTTTTTAAAACTTTACTTGTTGGGGAGATACTGTACATATTAAAGTTAGATCTTTTTTTGAAAAGGCAAGCCTCTTTCAGAGTATTAGGTCATAGGCTTCCAACACATTCCCGCCTGGGAGTGAGTCATTGTTCCTTTTGTAAAATTGCATTGGAGCTACATCATCCTGAAAAGCTGTTTTTCAGCTGAATTTAGGGTGTTGACACTTGCTTTAAACAAAGTAAAACTCTGGGAGCATTTACCAGATGAATAGCAAAGTATGTTTACGTACTCGTGAGTTACGACTCCTGAAGTGCTGGACCATGAGATCAATTCATACTTGTTAGTGAAAACCCTCCGGTGCTGGGGATGCTGCTTTCCCAGTGTGCTGGGTTTCATTTCCCCCCCCACCCACTGGGGCTTTGAACCCTCAGATCTCAAATTGAGGATTACAGCATAGACGTACGTGTAACTTAAAGCGTACGTGTAACGTAACTGATGTTTGTAAAATGCTTAAAATCCTCTGGAAGGGGCAGGAAAAGCATGTGCTTTTACTTGGTCTTAGTTCTTCCTCCCTAGCTTCTCACTTGTTTCTTGCAAAGCTGTAAAACTGTAGCTCTTTGCTATGGATACTCTGGCAGTTTGTCCTTCTAGGAGTGTGATACTGCGAGTTTGTTTCCATATTATGGCTTTTTTTTTTTTCTATAACAAAACCGGCTTGAGGTTCCAGCCTTCTTCCACGTTCCATTATTATTTTTTTTAATCTTGCTGATAGGCTGACATAACTATACAAACTGTAAAATGGGTCAGCGACCAGGTGGGATTTCTAGAACTATTTTTAGGAGCTGCATCAATTCTATTAAAGGGGAAGGAGAAACAACTAGTTGGAGAAGGGGGATGCAAAGCAAACATCAAACTGGCTTTCTGCTGGGGAAAATGTAATGGAGAAGCACCATCAGTGGCATGACTGAACAACAGCCGTGCAAAGTGTTAAGGCTTGGGGGTGGAAAATCCAACCCCAAACCATACGCACCTTCGACTGGAACGGCTTAAGCTGCCAGGCATGCCAGGATGTTAATAGAAATCTGGAAGTTGTGCTTCAGTGACAGTTTTCCTTTAATCCCCTCTGGAAAGTACCATGCATTTTCTAAGCTTCTTGCTATTAGTAGTTTAAATTTGACTGGGTTTCGGGCATATTAAGAGGAAGAGGCCTGCCATTCGGTAAGAGGCTGTTTATCATGGGTTAGGCTAAAGGTCCGCCTGGTCTAGGAGGTCCTGTTGGCAGTGACTAACGACGTCTGCTCAGGGAGTTCTCGCGTGCTCTGTTCCCATCTGGGTAAGTATGGCCTGATCGGCTCTCCAGTAGCCCTGTGAAGCTGTTAGTGATGCTGGATCTGAGACGTGGTTAGGAACCTGCAAACAGCAGCTTATGGAAGGCATTTTTCAGTGTAATTTGTTAGCACTGCTCATAGCAGTTTTAAGTGCTTAATTCCTGCCTGTAACCTGATTACTGGCTACACTAAGGTTCCCTTTCTGTTGGACTGAAATGGTGTTAACAAGAAACAAAGGAGTACTGAGTTTGGAACTTTTCTTTTGGTTGTTGCTGATTGGGGTTTTTCCCCCCTCATCCCTTTCCACGCTTCCTCTTGGGGTTTTTTTTGTGCATGGTGGTTTTTTTTTTTAGTGGTTTTTTTTTTTTTTTCATTTGTTTGGTGTATTTTTGTTCTGTTTTTTTTTTAACCTTGAGTATTCTACTTTTTCTCAGTCTTCTGACTCTGTAAAGGTATTTCTGTTTCTCAATTGCAATTTTAAGTGTAGTGCTCTTTTTAAAGATGCTCCTATGCTTATCTGCAGTGGTTTGAAGGCATCTCAGAACAGTTTTCCTGCTGTCCACAGATAACTAATCAATAGTAGTGAAAATAGCTGGAAATGTAACAACTGTGGAAGAGCAAAGACAAAAATCCACAAGCCAGATCCAGCAGAGGCTTCGGATTAGGCTCTGTGGGCATCAGAGGCAAAGAATGAGGCTAAGAACTGAGTCACTGGCTCTTCCTTCCTTTTGACTTTTGTGGTGGGAGTGAAGTGCTTTTCTTTTTGGTCATGAATTAAAAGCAATTAGAAAAGGGATTCTAGATGTTATGAGTGAGGTGACTTGGACTCCTTGCTTAGCAGGAGCTGTGGATTTTAAAGAGATTTAGATATGCAGTAGTAACTTAAATATATTTATGTTGGGGATCCAATAGAAGATCGTGACATGAGTTATTGATCCACAGCTTCAGAAGTGTTACTTTGATTATAACTTCATATATGCTAATGTTTTCTTTTACCCCTGAAAACGCAGAGAGAAACCTCTGGAAAGAAAGGTGGGATGTAAAAGGAAGCCTTTAAAATGATTGTGAGATTCTGGAGGAAACGTTTGGCCAGGACAGCAACTGGTCCTTGTGATTTGTGTGTCTGCTGGGGTTTGCAGTTGGTTCCACCCACACCGGCACAGTTGGACAAAACGATGGGATGTCATCGCCAGGATGTCTGTAAAACTGGTGATCGCTGTCCAGGCTTAAACCTCGCATTAAATGCTCTTGGGATGACGTGCCGTAACGCTTGTCACCCAGTGTATGCATCGAGTGGTACTACTGCGACACCACGATGATGGGAACTCTGTCGGATGCTGTGGGTGGCTCAAGCTATATTTTATGTAACAAATTTGCATTTACATATGAAGCTACAATATACGTAATCTACAGTGTTAATTTTTTCAGGATATTTTTATGCTTAAAGCATATATATATTTTTTTCTTAGGTGGTATTTTAACCTATTTAAGCATTTACAACATGGGAATTAAAGGATATATCCATCTTGTGTTCTGAGGACTTTTTTTTTTAACTGGTCTTTTAGGTAAAATGTACTTTTTTTTTTTTTTTTTGCGTTGGGATTTGGACAAAGCATGTAGGGCAATAGGATCAAGTGTCACATTGGGGATTACATATTTGTCCTGGACTGACCTTCTTAGTAGCTTGCATTGGTGCAATTGGTGAATGACTGACTGGATTTACGGGGATGGATATCTGCATTAGCACTGGTTTGATGTAACTCTAGCTTATTTGCTTTTCGTCCAACCTATTTTCAGCTTGGGAATTCACTTTTAAGGAGAGATCCTATAATTTGCCTCAAGCTAGCATTTTCAGGCTTATATTTCCCCTTAAAAATAGTGGTGGTTTTACTAGGAATAATAGTTCCACATCTGAACGTTGAAGGGTATTGCAAGGCATTGTCTGGTCGCTGAGAACCAGATTTGTCCAATAAGCTCTGTATTTATTTGAGACTGGGGATGTCAATTGTGTTTAAAAAAAAAAAAAAAAAAAAATTGTTCAACTCTTCTTTTGTTGCATCAGAAGTTGTTCTTAAAACTGTAACAACTCCTTTCCCCGTGGTATTCTACGCTATTTTGGTGTGGTGTGTTCCTTTGCTGGCACCTTCTATGAGATTCCCCTCTCCTATAATGAATGAATATGGATTTGAAAGACTTGGGGAACATAAAGAAACTCCTTGCAATTCCAAGCTTAGTTTTCTCCAGCGAAGACTTTAAACTTGCCAACTGACCTCTGGTGGCTGGTGTTGCCAAAAGTCTGGCCCTATGGGCACATCCTTCTGTACCCTGAAAATAACTCTTGCAGGATCCTCTGCATCCAGCACTGGTTACTGCTGGAGACGGTCACTTCACTAGGGTTTTCCATGTTAATCTAGCCTGCAGTTCCCAGTGCTGTCTGCGGTTAATGCACGCTCCTCTCTGCTGGCAGAATCTCCTAGAATCACATTTGGGTAATGATGGATCAGTAAGTGGTTGTGATGCGCTAAAGAAAAGCTGAACTGGTCAACTCGCAGCCGATAGCCGTGTTGGACATTAAATCCCCTTACGAGTTTGACAAAGGCCATTAGTTCTAAAGCGTTGATTTGTTTTCCTTAATTACCATGAACTGTGTTTGCACTACAGGTTCTACTCTGCTGCCCTGCTACTGCTGCGCTCCCCTCTCCACTTCGCCTTCCTTTGCGTCCGTATCGGCTGAACTCGCATCTGACCTGTGCTGCTGTTTTCCTCCCTTACTTGTGTTTCTTGCCTACTGAATCCTCTCTGTAGCCCCTCTGAATGTATTGAACGTGGGGTATCGAATGTGGGCTGGCTTTCTTTTTTTGCTTCAAAGACCTTTTTAAAAAAAGCTGTTTGAGGATTGACTGGAGCGCATAATTTAACACAGTGCTCCTAAAAATCTTAACTCTGGCTGGCGTCAGCTGATGCCGTGTCTTATTTAAACATCCTGCAGACTTCGTGGTGTTTTTCCTCTGGGGGATTGACTTCCTGTGATAAAATGAGATTCCCTTTTAAAGTAGAGGTCCGTGGTTATATAATGAGAGTAGGAAATGGTCCAAAAGTGACACTGGGAAAATAGAGAAGTTATTTTGGTAACTGACTGTTAGACAGGAGAATGGAAAATGTACCAGTAACTTGAATTCTCTTTGGAAAGTGAGAGGGACACATCTAAGGAATTAAGTAAGGGAGTGACCAGGTCAGAGCAGCGGAAGGGAGGTTATGTTAAGGACAGAGTCGTATGGTGCACATCTAGGATTCCTCTTAAAAGATTTAACTCTTTCCAAACTGCATTCAGTCTCCTCAATAAGCTGCTGTGTTGTTCTGAAGAATAATGTGTCTTCAAGTGTGAACCTCTGAGAGCCATGCTAGCTTTTGGTTCTTTGACTTGAAGACGTGAATGTAGGATATCTTTTAATATGTGTGGGTGTGTGGTTTTTTCCTCCCAGTAACGCCAGACCAGGGAACTCCTTTCTTCCCCCTGCATTTTCTGTTTCCCTGTACCGGTATGGCAGTCTTGCAGAGAATTAGCAGTAGTCAAAACTGTCTTGTTATGCTATCAGTAGGGCAATACCAAAACTCCTAAATCGGATCACCTTTACTCAACAGGGGTTGTTAATGGGCAGCGATACAAACTCACAGGGAAGCCAGCTGGATTCTGGTTGGGGGGCACTCAACTTGCCGAGCCTTCATAGTCTGCTTTTGGATGGAGGAGGTCAAATTCTGCGTACGTGCTATGCTCCATACTGTGATCGGCCGTTCTTGCAAGTCTGGTGTTCGTATGGATTTAAACTGGAATATTGGCTGTGGCTTTTTGCATAAGGCTCTTAAAAAAGTTTGATTAGTTCCAGATACTCACATTTTATTGTGTAATGAGATAATTTGCTATATTCTTGCTTGTTGTGTTTTTGATTTGTTTTCATGTCGTGTATGAGTTTGTGTCTGTCCTTGCCTCAAAGGAGGAATACGGGTGGCGAGGAGGGAATGAGACTCCCATTTAGTTCCCAGTTCTGTTTGTTTCTCTCCTGCTTCCCCAGTAAAGTGTTGAGCTTTGAAATAGTGCTGACACCTTAAAGTGTCATCTCCAGTAAAATAAATGGGGGAATTTACATCTCTTGAGCTGCAATTTCAGTCTGATTGCATATATGAAAATGCAATGTTGTGTTGTAGATGATACATTTACAGCTCTTGGGGGTACAGTCTGAGGTCAACACATCTAGGTTTTCGGCAGAGCTCAAGTATGCTGGTATCATCTTGCCTAGAAAGGTTGGACCAGATGATCCCTGAGATCCCTTCCAACCTGGGATTCTATGATTCTATGGTGTGCTCTTGAACGGTGGTATAGCTTTTGCACAGTTTTCTTTTTTTTTTCCCTATATACAAGTGAGAAGGAGGTCCTCATTTCTGTAGGCATAATAAATCCGTGTGTGGAGTCCAGTTTGAGAATTACAGGTTTTAAAGCCTGAACCTGTAGGTGTTGGCCAGCCATTCTGGAATCATTAGCTGAGACCATCCCTGTGTCTGTCTGCTAAAATCCTTCTTTGTCAGCTTTCTATTAAAGAAATTCCATGTGGGGAGTGGGAGGAACACAGATTGTCTGAGCGAAACGTTCTTGGCCCAGTTGATCAGCTTATCTTAACGAAAGCAATGCTCTCTGTCCTGTGCTAACAGGACCTAAATGCCCATTGATCGCCCCAGAGCTCCACTTCAGATGGCGGAGCTTACCAAGCACCAGGTTCCTCGTGTTTACCCTGGATCCCACGGACAAGGTGCCCTCCTGCGGAACAAAGCAAAGTGTAGTAACGGCTGCCTTTATGCAGGTTTGTTCCTGAAAGGACCCTCAGCTGCTGTTTGTCTGCGATATGCCTGTAGAAACCTTGAAAATGCCCAAGATTGATCAAAATTAAACTGTTTTTCTTCCTTCACCTCTGGGGTATGTTTATTTTCTCTAGTATGTAATTTATCTGTAGCCTTATTTTTCAGCAGCCAAATATGCTGACTGTGCCTGTTACATTTCCCAAATGAAATTCTCTGGCAAGCTTCACCTCTTCTAATATCATTTTGAGGTGCTGATGTAATCAAATGGTTGAACGTGAACCGAACAGGAAATTATATACTGCAAAACTTGCTCTTAAAATCTATGTGGAATTAAAACGCATGTGTTCCTTTAATATATGTGGTTTTCTACAGTAAGTGTTTGTGGTATTCAGTAATTTAACCTTTGATGTTTTTTTTATTTTATTTTATTGAAGAGATGTCAATTTATTGAATGCTTAAGGGGAGCAGGGGGGAATCAAGACTGATGTGTTACATATTGCCAGCAGGGTGCCCAGGTGGCCAAGAGGGCCAGCGGCATCCTGGCTTGGATCAGGAGTGGTGTGGCCAGCAGGAGCAGGGCAGGGACCGTGCCCCTGTGCTGGGCACTGGGGGGGCCGCCCCTGGAATGCTGGGGTCAGGGTTGGGCCCCTCCCTCCCCGAAGGCCCTGGGGGGGCTGGGCGGTCCAGAGAAGGGCGCGGAGCTGGGGAGGGGGCGGAGCCCCGGCTGCGGGGAGCGGCTGGGGGAGCTGGGGGGGTTCAGCCTGGAGCAGAGGAGGCTGAGGGGAGCCCTCAGGCTCCCTGGCACCGGCCTCAAGTTGTACCAGGGCAGGGTGAGGTTGGCCCTGGGGAACAATTCCTTCCCCCAAGGGCTGTCAGGGGCTGGAAGGGGCTGCCCAGGGAAGGGGTCGAGTCCCCAGCCCTGGGGGGATTGAACAGCCGGGCAGAGGCGGTGCTGAGGGCCAGGGTTTGGGGGTGGGATGGCAGGGGAAGGGGAACGGTTGGGCTGGGGGAGCTTAAAGGGCTTTGCCAACCCAAACCATTCTGTGATTCTGTGTCCTTAACATCAGATTTCAATGGGAGTTATTTATGCAACTCTATAATAACTAAACATTGTGCGGAACTAATTTTGCAAATGTGAAGGGGGTAATGCAATGAGTACATGAGAATAGGTAACGTGAGTTGAAATGCATTAGAGCATCCTGATAGTAGACCTGTAAAGCCATGTGTTTTTTCTCAATAATTGTAGTTTTACTGGGAAGCAATATCACAATTTATAAATTGGGAAATAAAATATAAACAAACCTCTGAAAGAGGGAAGTAAACCAGAGGTAGTCTCTGATCTTTAGTATGTTCCTTAGCACATGCAGATAACCTTGGGTAGTGTCGTTCTCCATACCGAATTTTTAACCCATACCTTTAAAGAGCGGTAACTCGGTAAGTGACGTGGAGAACCTACAGTGGTTTGTCCTGAAATGATTTTAAATTTCAAATTAAAGATGGTTGGATCTAATTATTTACGCCACATAAGCTTTGGATTCATCTGGAAGATGTTACCACATTTATAAAAAGACATCAAGCTACAAAGGGGAGCTGTGTATCCCCCAGCTCCACTTCCCGTGTACCGCTATTGCGCTTTTTCAAAGTGGTTTGCATTCAACGCTCCTGTTAACGCCTCAGATTCCAGCCTAAACTTTTTGTGTGTAATTGAGGGGGGGGGGGAAGAGTAGATCAGAGGAATAAATGGAATGCATTGGGGGGGAAATAAAAGCAAATAATTTTGCGTGAACAGCAGAGGAACAGGGTGAAGCAAGTCGCTGTTGGTTATTTTGATACTTTCTCTAAGTCAGCAAGACCTGTTACCCTTTCCACTTTCATAGCATGCGGGGAAAAAAAAAAAGAAAACTGAAGAACTACTGCAACAGGTCAGGCAAAAAAAAAAAAAATCTGTCTGCGTGGATTTGTGCAGCACTGTGGCTTCTGTTTTGTCCTTCATCATCTTGTTTTCCACGCTCAGGTGGAGGATAAGCGTGGGCTGCCTCCTCTTAGCTTTCTGTCTGGGAGCCGTCGGTGTTTATCAGCAGCTCTTGTACCGCAGCCGGCGCCGTCCTGCGTGGTGTTCGGATGCACAATACGGCGTCTTCAGCCCCTTCATCTACGCTGCCAGCGCCGGCCTGCTGCGACAAAAAATGCCTTTCATTCACAGAAGGCAACTAATCTGTGAACAGGCAAGCGCTGATGTTGTTGAGGAAATAACCCAGCTCAAAAGTCTCTGTCTCCGAATAAAAAAAGGTTATCCCTGGTCACCACTGTTACCTTTGTCCTCTCGGCACTATTTATCACACTTGTAGCTTGCGGGTCGCTGTAATCGCTCTCGTGTCCCTGCTTATCTCTTCTGAGAGTTTTTCTTTTAATCTTTCAAAGTACAGGAGCCGTAAGTTCTGGATGAAATGCTTTGTCTTACGCTTTCCAGAAGCAGAATGCCAAAAAGAGGGGGTGAATACCGAGGGGACCGTTCAAATCTATTAACCGGGGACCTAGACTGCATTTTGTGGAACTGACTCAAATCTTACGAGTTTTAGCCTGGAGATTGTTATTTCTCGTAGTCAGTTCTTACTAAATTACTTCTGTTCATTTAGGAATCTTTTTTTAAAATATATACTTAAACAAAAGTCCAGTGTGTTCCAGATGCCCACTGCGTTGATCTGATTAAAGGCAGTCCCTTGCTTTCACATTTCTTTTGTGTAAACTCTAGGTTAATTAAGTGACTCATTCATTCCGTCCGGCTCGCGCTGAAAGGCTGCAGCGGCCAAGGAATTGCAGGCAGCAGATGCTTGGGTGAAAGAAGACACAAACCAAGCGCAGGGTGAAACTTTCTGAAGCATCTGTGTTGCCTCTGGAAGAGCGCGTTGGGAATAGACAGCCTGCGCCTCACCAGAGCTCTGCGGAGCTGATCGCTTCCTAGTGCGTAATCGAAGTTTCTTTTTGATTCCCAAGTCCCACGTGACTTCCAGTTTTTGCCTTTGCTCCCAATTTGTGTGATCCAGGCGTTACTGAGTGCCCCTGCATGCGGGTGTGTGTCGGTTGGGCGCTGTACAACGGTAACTCTCGATTCCGCATCCCGTTTGCTTCTGCTTCTCAGGGCCGAGACGAGGATTCTTGCGTGATTGGAATAAAAAACCGGGGGAGATGGGGGAGGAGGTTCAAGGAGCGTCCGGCTCAGCTGCAGCAGAGCGAGCAGGACGCCGAGGTGTCAGGAGCCGTGGGTCCTGGCTTATATCCGTAGGATTAGTTCTGGTTTTATCCAGCAAGCCTCTTGCGTTAAACACGGCAACCGTTCTTGAAGCAGGAGTCAAACCCGTGGCTCGGAGGGGGACGGACGGACAGACAGACACCGTCTCGCCGCTCTCTCGGGCTTTGCGGCTTGTGCCTTTGGGCTTGCCTGGGGTGGAGAGGCCGACCCCCTGCGCGTGAAGTGCCTGTGGCAAAGGTTTGGCTGGCGGCGCGCTCCCCAGAAGCGGGGCAGATGGGCTGGGAGGCGCTCAGGCCGAGCAGGAGACGGAACGGGGATCCCCAGCTCCCCAGGCGCGGAGCCCCCGTCGCTCGAAACGGGGGCGCTGGAGCTGCTCGGGCGTTCTTCCAGCTCGATGCTGTTTGCGCCGTGGGTCGCGTGCTTGAGCGGGGCGCGGGAGCATCGCCGCCTTCGGAGGCCCACGTGAGGCTGCGGAACTGGCGCAGGTAAAGACGCCGGGTATTTGGCTTAACGGGGTGCCCGCGCCCTCAGACCGGTACAAGATCAGAGCTTCAAAGGCCGACCCAAGTTTTGTGTGGAGGCCTTGGCTGCCCAGCGCCGATGGGGCACCAGCGCGGGCTGCGTGACCTTTGCTGAAGGGGGGTTTTGAAAGCAGGCGCCTCGGCTCCTCCGAGCTGAACGTCAGGAGCTCAGGAGCAGCCTTTGGGTTTGGGGTGTGTAGGTGCCATGGCCACTAGTCTGGGGTTTTTCCTCCTTCTTGCTCGTTCTTCAGCAAGGGCGCCTCGGGCAGCAGCAACCTCCTCCTTCCATACTGGCGGCTTCTCGCTTTGCTTTCCCCCTGAGGCCAGCTAGGGGCAGGTGAGAATGTTTTCATGTTGCTTTTGAAATAGATGCGAAGCGTAGCTGAAGGGATGTTCTAGAGTCCAGAAGCATTTCTTCTTTGGGACAAAACCCAAACCCAAAGCCCCTCCCAAGCCCTTCTGATGCGTGCCAGGAGCCGGCCCCTTAGGACTCTAATGATTGGGCTAAAAAAATTAGAAAAGTTTTACAAGCATTCCAAATCTAAAGAGGTAGAAATGTAGGAGGGAAAAAATAAGGAGAGGCTACTGAGTATTTTCTGAATAATAAAGTGACCCTTTCTGTCCAGCCTCTTTGCTGATGAATCGTAAAGCGAAGCTCGCTCTCTGAAGTACAACAGCGTGTAACAAAAAGCTTTTTGACCAAGTTTGCTGGTGGGAATGATCTCATCCTAGTGACCAACCGGTCGCTGTGCAATGCTTCAACTATTTGCTGAAACAAAAGTCTGCTGCATGGGCTGGCCACCGCGTGAGCTCTTTGGCCGTGTTGGAGGGAGCCGTGCCTACGTTCCGGTGCAGTCGTGGCGCGGCAGCGGGTAGGAGACGCCGCCTGTAGAGCTTTCCGCTTCAGGTTAGGAGCAGGAGCAAATTGCTGAGGTGGGTTAGGCAAGGACCGCTTCCTGTCAATTGGATGTACTTCGTTTTCTCGTAATCACACTGATTTATTTTTTAAATTTTTTTTTTTAGACTCTATGGAAGATTTTAATTAAAAATGATATAACAGTGATCCCAAGCTTCATAGACTTAAGTTCTTTATTCTAAAGCATAGTGCGGTGAATCACCATGCCTTCTGTATTAAATCCACCCAGCTGTATCTTGCAGTGAACTTCTGTCTTGCCAGAAGACGAAGTGACTTCTGAAGTGGGTTAAGAATTTACTGAACATTCCCTGTAGATGAACGTGGTCACAGGCTCACACAAGAAAAACATTCGGTGACTCCCATAGCTACGGCGTAGCGATACTCGGGGTAAACCCTGATATGTCCCCTGCGAAATATTGGCTGTCGGCGTCTTCGTGCTGCTGTGGCCGACGCCCTTTTGAAATGGAACCACGGGGAGGAGGACGCTTCTCCCCCTCTCCCCGTGTTCATAGAATCACAGAATGTTTTGGGTTGGAAGGGACCCCTAGAGGTCCCCCAGCCCAACCCCCCTGCAGGAGCAGGGACACCTTGAACCACATCAGGTTGCTCACAGCCCCGGCCAACCTGGCCTGGAATGGTCCCAGGGATGGGGCCTCCACCCCCTCTCGGGGCAACCCCTGCCAGGGTTTCACCACCCTCGTTGTAAAGAATTTCCTCCTTATATCCAGTCTAAATCTACCCTGGTTTAGTTTAAAACCATTACCCCTTGTGTTCCGATACCGTCTGCGTGATGGGAGCTTGGGTACGAGGTGACTGACTTTCAGCAAAAGCTCCGGAAAGAATGGGACTTTATTGAATAGCGCGAGCAGCTAGAAGCAGTGCGTGGTGAAATGCCGGGTGCTTTCTACCTGCTTCCATTTTTATAATTTTAAAATCTTCGCTTTAAAACATGCGGTTGATGGGAAAAGCCTCCTGCAGTAGGAGCAAAGCCCAGCTATTCGACCTCTGCGGTGCCGGTGGGAGTTGCCAGTTGTGTCTGTCTCTGTCTCGCTTGCTGGGAATTCAGGATGTGCCAGAACCAAAGCGAGTTTGAGTCCTTCTGAGTCAACTCTCAAAACCAGAAGCTGCAGTATTCGCTGTTTGTGTTCGCCTCGCTTTCTCGCTCCCATGTGATTATTTGTTGTCCTTGGATGCGGCGGGAGCCGCATGCTGGTTCCAGTTGAACGTGCAGTATCTGCGTGTAGGGGGAGCCCGAAAGTTTGGAGTCTGCTCAAACGCAAATACAAATATTTTATTTCTGTCAATTAACGAGATGCTGAGAACTGCAAGAATAATGGAATTATGTATGAGACAATGCATTAAACTTTTTTTCCTTTGAGGTGGAATTTGCCTTAAATTATGGCAGAATTAATTAGTTATTTTAGAGTCCTAACAGCTTCTAAATCTGAAGGCAGCAGGGGTGACTCCGCTTCACCTACGTTATGTTGACTTAGAAATCCCCCAACGCTGGGTGGCACAGGAACAGAGCCGTTGCTACAGCTCGGGGTTTTGTTGGTGGCCGTCAGGCGTGTTGTGCCGGCCGGTTTCCCAGTATTCCCACCTCCGAGTTCCCTTTCAGGAGTGGTGGACGCGGTATTTGGGAGCAGAGCTGCAGGGTTGCCTGTTGAAACCGCAGCTGACGGAAACGGCTTTGTCGGATCTTGCTAGTGAGCTTAAAATAAATACTAAAAAAAAGCCCCAAACAACAAAACAAAATGCAAACAAGTCCAGTCCGTAAGTAACATTAGGAAAAATTTCTTTAGATGTTAGGAAAAACTTCTTCACCGAGAGGGTTGTCAGGCTCTGGAATGGGCTGCCCAGGGAGGTGGTCGAGTCCTCATCCCTGGAGGGAATTAAAAGGAGGAGAGATGAGGTGCTGAGGGACAGGGTTTAGTGGTGGGATGGCAGGGTTAGGTTAAAGGTTGGGCTTGATGATCTTAAAGGGCTTTTCCAACCTAGACAATTCTATGAGTCCATGATTCTAACTCCTACAAAAGCTAGTCTCGCGTGTTTAAGCAGAAGTTGGTGGCCGTGCATGCCGTCTGCCGCGGCACCGGCCCCGCCGGCGCTTCGTGCGGGCAGAGCGAGCGGGCACGTCTCCGCAGCTGACCGTGTCAGCATAGTCCCGGTTTTATTTAGGGCTGGTTTAACGGCCGGTAGCAGAACCGTACCATGAGGTGGTTTAGCCAGGATGCAAGTGAAACTGCGGATGGACATGTGAACCATATCTGTTTCTTAATGAATCTGAGCTGAAAAGTTTTAAGTTCAGGTTAAAAGCAGGATGGTATAATTATTTTTTTTTAATTAGTCTTAGCGGTAAGAATCTATGCATTAACTGATGAGCTTTTCTGCTTCGTTTAGTGGGTTGGGTTGGCCTGAGAAGCAGTTTGCCAGCTACCTCGGCCCCAGAGAGCGGCTGGGGCCCCGGCTCCTTCTGGTTGCAGTGCAGACCTCTGCTCTTCCAGGACATCACCCTGAGTAACTTATGTGCCTGCTTGAGCAAGGCTGGGCATGGCATTCAGGGCCCCTGTGTGGAGGAGGGAAGGCTTTTTATTAGGAAATTACTTTTTTTAGCACCGGAGCATCGTTTCGTTGGTCAGTTGAGGCCTTGCTGCGCTGAGCAGATGACACGTTGAGTGTGCGTGGGTGTTCTCCATCCCATGTGTAGGCTTCTTGTGCTTGGAATCTTGGAATCTTGGAATCTTGGAACCTTGGAAGGGACCCCCAGAGGTCACCCAGCCCAACCCCCCTGCAGGAGCAGGGACACCTTGAACCACATCAGGTTGCTCACAGCCCCGGCCAACCTGGCCTGGAATGGTCCCAGGGATGGGGCCTCCACCCCCTCTCTGGGCAACCCCTGCCAGGGTTTCACCCCCCTCCCTGGAAAGAATTTCCCTTCCCCCAAAAAGCTTGTCCCCCCCTTTCCTCTGGGCCCCCTTGAAGCCCTGGCGGCCCACTCAGCTCGCCCGCAGCCTCCTCTGCTCCAGGCTGAGCACCCCCAACTCTCCCAGCCTGGCCTCAGAGCAGAGGGGCTCCAGCCATGGCAAAGAGCCAGAGGTGCTGAAGACATGAGACTCAAGCACTTTTATTTTGCTGCCTTTTGTAAATCGCTATTCAATCGCCGTAAATAAAGTGTGAGATGGAGAAGCACGGCAGGAAAACAAAAGTGAGATGCTCAGCATCTTAGCAGATTCCTTCCCTGCAGACCCCATTTTATTTTGTGGGAGGCAGAGGAGCAGGATGAGTTCGTCAGCGTTATCACGACAGTGCTACCCTAAGTGAAGGGAGCTCGGTGGAACCGTTCTCGTGGCTCTGCAGAACTTCCCCAATTCCCACCGCTGCGAGAAATAGCAATCGCGTGGGTTAGGTACAGTGCTGGCGAGTGGTCTGCTGTGTCTGAAGCGTTTTCACAAGGGGATTTTTCTCATTCGGCAGTAGCACGATATTTATTTTCTTCATGCAGCTTTTGATTTCTGGGGATATTATCTGAGATTTTTCAAGTGGTAAATCTGTGCGCTAATTTGCTCGATGGTGATGTACAGCAACGCACGTTGTGCCGCTGTCAGTCTCGGTGGGGAACTGCTGCTGCCCTCGCTCCATCTTCAGAGCAGACACCGCTCTCCTTGGCAAGCACGGAACAAGTGTCCGAGAGAACGGTTCCACCGAGCTCCCTTCGCTTAGGGTATCGCTGTCGTGATACCGCTGACGAACTCATCCTGCTCCTCTGCCTTCAGCAAAATAAAATGAGGTCTGTGGGGAAGGAATCTTCTAAGATGCTGAGCATCTCGCTTTTGTTTTCTCCATCCCACACTTTATTGACGGCGATTGAATAGCGGTTTGCAAAACGCAGCAAAATGAAAGTGCTTGAGTCGCATGGCTGCAGCACCTCTGGCTCTTTGCCGTGGCCGTAACTACTGATGGGTTAAAAAAAAAAAAAAAAAAAAAAAAAATTAAAAAAGTCATGTTTAACAGTGCATCGCGGGGTCCTAGGGCAGGGCAGGGAGAGGGTCGGATGGATGGTCTTAGCTCTGGTGCTCTGCCCTACAGTCATCTTCTGCAGGTATTGCCGAGAGCCCGTCTGTGTCAAATACGCCACCGCCTGTATCGTGCCTCGGATCTCGAAAGGATTTGGTCGTCTGCTCAGGTTTAACGCAGCTGCCTGCACTTTGTGGTAACCCGTCGTCATCCGATGGTGGGTACCAGGACTCCAGCCTGCTTTTCCACGCTGAACTGAACAGATCTGGGTTTGGAGGCAGTCGTGTAATGGGAAATTAGTGTTTCTCCTCCGTTCAGTTTTATTTTTTGTTAGCTTTAGAAGCTTTTTTCTTTAGACACCTTAGTTATTCTCCTACCGTTTTAAATATTCACTTGAAGGGTTTATCAGGTAATTTCAAGGCCAGTCACTGTTGTCTTGAATCTGCTAAGCAGTGATGCTGTTTTAAAACCCACAAAAGCCGTAGTTCTGATCAGAACATGCAAACACGTTCCAGCTCAAACCAAATGTTTAACCTGTTTGCAAACTGGCACTGAATCTTATTCTCACGGCTTGGTTTTTCAGCCCACTTGTAAAAAAGGGAAACTCACCTTCTACAGATTGGTGTTGGTTTGTTGGGTTGGGTTCCCCCTGATCTGAGTCCCAAGGACTCTTCCTCTTGGAGACACAAAAATCTCCTTGGTGGCAGGACGTGTTTTTTTTTTTTTCTTTATTTCTTTTTTACATCACCTCAAAGTGTTATGACTTACGGAAAACCCCAAAAGCTTGGCTAAGATGGGCTTCTTTATGCCTTGGAAACGTGATAGGCAAGCAAAAAGGCAAATAACGAAATGTTAATGATCTTAAGCATATCCGGCTACGCTGCTGTGACCGTTATCTCCCCTTCTTCCCTTTCACCAGGTGTGGGTATCACTTTCTGCTTACACCTTACAGGACATAGCCACTCTTACTTGCTCTGATTTTAGCTGGAAGTCACGAGTGGTGGGTGCTGTATGATAAGTAATGGGATAAATGATACGATAAATGATGTGATAAAAAATACTCATTTTCTTTTGTTCCCCTGCACCCTCTTAATGCCTGAGTGCTTGTTTTGGTGAGCGGTAGAGACGCCGGTCTCTGTATTGGAGGTCACTCAGAGCTGTCCTAACTTCTTAGGTCCACCTAACACGAGGTGCCAGCTCTGGCTTGGCCGTGTCGCTCTTGTGCACCGTCCCTGCAGAGGGGAGGTGAAATGATGTTCTGAGGCTTCTCCTGGAGTAACTGGGAGAATGTGGGAGGTTCCACGGGGATTAGCTGGGGTCTCGAGGAGGTCCTGGCAAGGTTTATGTGTAATCATACAGTACTGGGCACTGGGGGGGCCGCCCCTCGAATGCTGGGGTCAGGGTTGGGCCCCTCCCTCCCCGAAGGCCCTGGGGGGGCTGGAGCGTGTCCAGAGAAGGGCAGCGGAGCTGGGGAGGGGTCTGGAGCCCCAGGCTGCTGGGGGCGGGGGGGGGGCGGGGTGGCCGGAGGGGAGGTGGGGGAGCCGGCACCGGCCTCAAGTTGTGCCAGGGCAGGGTGAGGTTGGCCCTGGGGAACAATTCCTTCCCCCAAGGGCTCAGGGGCTGGAAGGGGCTGCCCAGGGAAGGGGTCGAGTCCCCAGCCCTGGGGGGATTGAACAGCCGGGCAGAGGCGGTGCTGAGGGCCGGGGTTTGGGGGTGGGATGGCAGGGGTAGGGGAACGGCTGGGCTGGGGGAGCTTCAAGGGCTTTTCCAACTCCAACGATTCCATGATTTCATTCTGGACTTCGCGGTTTCGGTAGCTTCGATATCTCAGGACACTTGTACTGCATACTTGCAGTCTTTTTCCTGTGAAGGTTTTGAGCAACAAGTCCTCTGACAAATTACGGACTGGAGTCACATTCTGAATGGTCTTGCTGTTAATTGATTATAACACTTTATGCTGTGTCTGTAACGATTCAGAGTGTCATTAACTTTTCTGTTAGAGGGTGGCCTCTAGTCTAGACGTATTTTAATACGAGGTAAAGTTTATGGTCTCTGTGCTACCGAATAGCCGTAACTCCTGGAAAAGGGCCTTTTAGCTTCAAGAAGGGGAGGGAGAGAAGGAACCTCCCCACCGCCCCTGCCCGCGTTGCCTTGCGGTGCTCATTACAGCTGAGTGTGTTTTCTCACGCTATGGAACTACAGCAAGGACCTGCACTTCTTCGCTGTGCAATCCAGACTCTGAAGGAGCAAGATTTTAAATATTCAGCTGTCAGATGCAGTGGATCACTTGAGCTCTGGACAGTTTTAACGTTGTACTTGGAAAGGTGATGGGGCAGAGCAAGCCTTGGTCCCCAGCGACTGGTCCTCTCCATCGACCGGAGATGGGCAAAGACTGCCTTACAGATGTGCAAGCCAGCAGCTCATTTATCAATAGCAGATTCCAGGAAAGCAAATAGGGAAGCTCAATGACTTCTAGCACTTAAGCAGCAATGATTGTGTGGATGCGCCGGGTTTATGTGCTTTTTTTGCCTTCCTCCCGATCCATATTAACATGTTGGCTCTTGAGAGTGCAGAGAAATCTACTGATGAGGCAGGGACTCGAAACCTGCTATCTCTGTGCGATGGAAAATAACGATTACTGGCGGTTTTCTTTTTTTTAACGTATTCCTTGGTGTACTAGTTAAATTGCTGTCTGGCATCATTAACAAAAAAAGTTGTGTTTCTTCTATGTAATTAAAGAGCTGATGATGCGTCTTCTGTATCATTGGCTAAATGACAGTTCTGAAATTGATAGGGAAAAGATAAAAGCAAAATCAGGTTCCGTCAGGATTGTAATCTGTAACCACTGACTTTGGGCACGGACTAAACTTAAGGGTTGGGGACAAGGGGAATTATTTCCATCTACCCTTTTTAATACAGGAGCTCTTGTACACAGAGAAGATGCTGTGTCCCTCCCTCTGTCTCTTTGAAGCAATAGGGTGTGTGGCGTGCCCTTGGGATGCTGTTGTTCACCTGCGACTAATGAGGAGTGTTAGGTGTTTCTAATAAGGTCTTATCTGGCTGTTCTGACACCGTTCCTGCTGTTCGTACCCTTTAGAGCCATTCTGCTCAACTTCGTCTCCAGTTTCTGTAACGGAGATGCAAGGAACTGGAAACCCAACCTGCGGGGCTCGTGTGCGCGAAGGCGATGGAAGGTAGAATTGCCTCTAAAGCAGCACCTGTGGCCAGGCGTGGAGTCCACAAAAAGCAAGCAGAAAAGCACACTGATTCCTAGCACTTAAGCAGCGGTGTTATATATATGTGTGTGTGTTATTTTATTTACTCCCTGTCCCCCCGCCTTACTCTGTCGGTTCCTTGCTGCCATTTTGCCTCTTGAGAAAGGTGAGAAATCTCTTTTGATGCCCCATTATATGGAAGGGACAAGCATAGAATCACAGAATCACAGAATGTTTGGGTGGGAAGGGACCCCCAGAGGTCACCCAGCCCAACCCCCCTGCAGGAGCAGGGACACCTTGAACCACATCAGGTTGCTCACAGCCCCGGCCAACCTGGCCTGGAATGGTCCCAGGGATGGGGCCTCCACCCCCTCTCTGGGCAACCCCTGCCAGGGTTTCACCACCCTCACTGGAAAGAATTTCTGCCTTAGATCCAGCCTAAACCTGCCCTGCTTCAGTTTAAAGCCATCCCCCCTTGTCCTGTCCCAGCTGGCCCTGCTAAAAAGCTTGTCCCCCCCTTTCCTCTGGGCCCCCTTGAAGCCCTGAGCGGCCGCACTCAGCTCTGCCCGCAGCCTCCTCTGCTCCAGGCTGACCCCCCAACTCTCCCAGCCTGGCCTCAGAGCAGAGGGGCTCCAGCCCTCGGAGCATTTTAGTAGCCCCTCAGAGCATTTTAGTAGCCCTCCCCTGGCCCCGCTCCAACAGGTCCATGTCCTCCTGGTGCTGAGGGCTCCTTGAAAACGTTGCTGCCCGTTATGTCTGAAAGTGTGACGAGCACCGTAAATAGGATATAGAGCCACGATGGAGGCTCTGCCCCCTGGTGCGTTATGGAAATGTGTGGCCTTAACTCAGAACTGCTCACAGAATTGTGTCTGTAAGGAGCACACAGTTCATAAAACAGATCACCCTGAACGAGGGAGACACTGGATTTGCTGTTGAGTGGATTCATCTTCCAGTCTTGCTCACCTTTAGAAGTGATGATGTGACTGACTTAAGGGCATGGTTAATGCCCAGCTTGGTGCTTCTTACATGTTCCTAAACATCTGAAATATTTAACCTGAATTACACAGGTTATTAAACCTGTCGAACTGATTTGCTCGGAGACCGGTGTTTATGTAGAGTACATCTGGGCATGAACTGGGTCTGTCAACCTTTTCCATGGAGGTCTCTTATGGTTTTGTGGCTTCTTTTTCTCTTTTTAAGTAAATAACATGTACTTTCAGAGCTTTGAACTCCAGGTGCTGCTCAGGCTGCTAGCAGGTATTCTGCTTAATTTTGGTACTCGATGGATTTTGGTGGGGTTCCCCCCCTTCCCCGCAGCATTCTATGTAAAATCTACTGTCATAAATAAGCTTCCAAACGGAAAATAAAATAAAAAAATAAATCCTAAATCTGTCTTACAGGTACTTGTAGGTCAGGATTGGGGCAGGTGCAAGTCAGGGTGAGGAGGCACAGATCAATAGACGCTCGAGTCCTCAGGTCCCCATAAAATGACCCGTTCCCAAGCGCTGCGTAAACCTCAACTTTAAGAGCACGCGCTGTTCTCTGTGTGGATATTTTAACATAAAAATTATAGTGGCTTGATGGGTGTTTTTTATAAGATGTGCTGAGCGCTGAAGTGCTCGGTGAAGTCAATTAACGGTGCCGAGCTGCGCAGCGCTCTCCCTGCCCTCATCCCCGCCACCCAGACCTGCCCTCATCCCCGCCATCCAGACCTACCGCTGGCAGCGTCCTCTCCATACCGCGCTCGCTCCTGGAGCAGCAGTGGTACAAGAGGAGGTGTGATGGGGTGGCTCCAGCTGGACGCCAGGTGCCCCCCAACACCACTCCATCGCTCCCGTCTTCAACGGGACAGGGAAGAGAAAATCTATGGGAAGGCTGGTGAGTTGGGATAAGGATGGGGGGGATCACTCACCAGTGACCGACAGGGGCAGGACGGGCTCAGCTGGGGGAAATCCGGGTAATTTATGACCAATCCAACTGGAGTAGGAGAGGGTAAAAAAACCACTCTGAATCTTAAACCCCCTTCCCCCCACCCCTCCCTTCTTCCCAGGCTTAACTCTACTCCTTAACTCTACCTCCTCCCCCCTGAGGGGTGCAGGGGGATGGGGAATGGGGGTTGGGGTCAGTCCATTCCACGCTGTCCCTGCCGCTCCTTCCTCCCCAGGGCAGGACCTTCCTAAATACGTTATCCCAGAGGCGCTGCCGCTGATGGGCTTGGCCTTGGCCAGTGGTGGACACGGGAAGCTTCTGGCAGCTTCTTGCAGAAGCCACCCCTGCAGCCCCCCCGCTGCCCAAACCTTGCCATGCCAGCCCAACGCAGGAGGGTTATGACCTCTGCAGGAGTCTTGGGTGTAAGCGAGGAGATACTCATGGATGACTGTGGCACTTCAATTCTTAAAGTTGGCAGGCATCAACCTTGAAAGCGTAAGTAGATTTAAGTCTCATGAATTTTCACGCTTGCTTACAATAGTAAAATGTCAGATAGGTTCTGAATTCTCCTCCAATAGCTGTTTTGCTTTGCAGCTGTCGCCATGGTAACGTGTCATTGCTGAGGCATCTTCAAGGTCCCAAGGAAATGGGAAATCCCAGCTCCTCTCTTGCTTGCCCGTGCTAGTTCATTAGCTGATGCTGCAGACAACGTTCCTTAATCCCGTCTAATTTTGCAAAATTGTTGGCACCTGCCTCTTCCTCCTTGGTTTTCCTTTTCCCAAGTCAAGGAAAGGCAATGTTTCCCAGTCCAAACAAGATTATGGTGTTCTCCATTCGGGGGTGCACCAGCAGCTGGGTATATTTGATATATCTTCACGTTGTGATTTTAAATGTGCGTAGAATCTGTGACCGCTCCATCGACTCTTTGATCCATATAGCGCGGGTTTGTCATCTGTGCCAGTGGAAGGGAAGCAAGCAGCCCTGCTCCCGACCCCTCGCGGGCCTTGCCCTGGTAGGGTGTGGGAAAACAGCGGTGATCTCTGCGTGGCTGCTGCTCTAAATGGGGATGAAGTGAGTAAGAGAAAGGTGCTTTTGGGTTCCTGTGTTGAACAGCCTCTTACATCTTGGCTACTGATAAACCCATTTCAGGCTTGTTTGCTGGGCATGGGACCTTGGTGCCTTTTCTGACTTGCGGCTAGAAGGTTTGGGCTTCTTCCTTCTCCTCCTTCACCTGTGTCTGGAAGGGATGGCTGGCTGCCTCCATGGGGCAAAGACGAGGTGTTAACTACGGCTTTAATAGGATTGAGCTCAAAGAACCAAGGAACATGTCATAGAGTCATAGAATGGTTTGGGTGGGAAGGGACCCCCAGAGGTCACCCAGCCCAACCCCCCTGCAGGAGCAGGGACACCTTGAACCACATCAGGTTGCTCACAGCCCCGGCCAACCTGGCCTGGAATGGTCCCAGGGATGGGGCCTCCACCCCCTCTCTGGGCAACCCCTGCCAGGCTTTCACCCCCCTCCCTCCCCCAGGAGCTCTGCCCGCAGCCTCCTCTGCTCCAGGCTGAACCCCCCCAACTCTCCCAGCCTGGCCTCAGAGCAGAGGGGCTCCAGCCCTCGGAGCATTTTAGTAGCCCCTCGGAGCATTTTAGTAGCCCTCCCCTGGCCCCGCTCCAACAGGTCCATGTCCTCCTGGTGCTGAGGGCTCCCGAGCTGGACGCAGGGCTCCAGGGGGGGTCTCCCCAGAGGGGGCACAATCCCCTCCCTCCACGCTGGCCACGCTTCTCCTGATGCAGCCCAGGGCAGGGTTGGCTTCTGGGCTGCCAGCGCCCATGGCCGGCTCCTGGCCAGCTTTTCACCCATCAGTGCCCCCAAGCCCCTCTGGGCAGGGCTGCTCTCCATCCTTTCTTCCCCAGCCTGTATGGATACCGGGGGTTGCCCCGACCCAGGTGCTGAAGTGTGTTCCTATTTCAGTCGTAGTTCAAGACTTTATCCAGGTTCTTACTTCACCTTTTTCTAACGTGCATGCGACTGGATATTTACTTTATGAATCTCTGTAACATCTCAAATCATTAAAAATGCCCGTCTCTGGTCTACACTATCCAAGACGACAGCAGGTTGTTGGATATTGCTGCCTGGGTGGGGGCACGGGCATGTGCTTCAACAAATGCAGCCTGTGACAGGAGTCGCGGTGGGTCTGTATTGATTAGATACAGAGGTAGGAAGGATTCTTGAATTCTTAATACCTTTATTTTTAGACGTAATTTGGCTAGGCTGAAGGCTTACTGTTCAATGAGTTGTTCCAAAAATAAATATTTCAGAAGAGGATTAAACTTGAATGCGAAAGACGGTTTTTCTTATGCATCAGTGTTCATGGGAGGAACTGGCCCGAAATCACTATTCGCCTTAAATTTGCATGCGCTGAATCCAAATTAGAACTGCTTTTGCCAAAACTCCTCATCCACGCAGGAAACTAGAGGTGCTGTTGGGAATGCAACTGTGATTGCTAATTTTAGCTAATTTAGGCCCGTCAGCAGCAGAGTTCTTCCACAGTGGAAAGAGATACTTTGGGCTTGCTTAAATCACTTCTTTTTTATTGAGCTTCTACTGAAAGGGAACGTGCTTTGCAGTTTCTCACCAAGGGCATTTTCTGCCTTGGGTTTTGATGGGGTTTATTTTTTCTTTTTGTGGATCTGGATGTTTGTGTGTTAAGGTTTGGTTTTTAGTGTTTTTTTTCTCCCTGTTTAGACACATCTGAAAGATCTAGAGAAAGATTCCAAGATTGCTTCTGTCAAAGTATTTCACCTCAGCCTTCTCCGGGTGTTTTCAGCCTCTTGCCGTGTGTACTGTCTCGTAACGCAGTTGACTACTCGCTCCCAACCCTCCCCATGCTCTTTGGTTGCACGCTAACTAATTAAAGACCACCGGCTGCTGGAGCTTACCTGTTAATTAGCGTTTCTTGCACTGTCCAGCCTTTTGGGATCATTCTGGAAGGTCCTTGGTTGGTCTTTGACACCGGGGATTTGGCAGTCTGGGAGTCACTCTTCCAGCTTTCTGGAACCATTGTGTGTTGTTTCTTTAGTCAGGTTGCTCTTGATGTACGGAAATCCACTCTGCTATAAAACCAGCTACGCTTGTGCCGCTGCGTATTTACTGTCTGATTGGATGAACCTCGCTGGTTTTTAACTTTGTCAACCTGAATTGCTGCAGAAGACTGTTTGTTAAAGCCTGTCTTCTTTAATAAGGATGAAACGTGGATGTTACCGTAGAGTATCCGCTCGCTTTTCCGTTGAAGACCTTTGTTCTTCCGCGTGCTGCTTGCAATTGGGAAGTGCAATCTCCTTCTGCAAGTAGTAAGGCTTGCGTGACTACCGTGAAAGTCTGACTTGCTGTTCATGAATGTTTCCTGGGAAGATTATTTGCTCTTATTCCTCAGTGGAACTCCATCTTCTGTTTTGAAGACTTGTTAAATTATTTGTCTAACTTCAGCACTTTGCTTCTCTCCTGAGATCAGCTCTACTTGGAAGCCTAGAATCAAACCTAAAAGCAGTCTCTTTCAAATCCTGTCAGCTTTCACAGAATCCCAGCACGGCCGGGGCTGGCAGGGCCCTCGGGAGCTCCCCCAGTGCCACCCCCCTGCCCAAGCAGGCTCACCCAGAGCAGGGGGCACAGGACAGCGGCCAGGTGGGGGTTGAAGATCTCCAGAGAAGGAGACTCCACAGCCCCCCTGGGCAGCCTGGGCCAGGGCACCCTCACAGTCAAGAAGTTCTTCCTCCCATTCAACTGGAACCTCTTCTGCTTCAGTTTGTGCCCATGGCCCCTTGTCGTGGCACTGGGCATCACTGAGAAGAGTCTGGCTCCGTCCTGGTGACCCCCACCCTTGAGATATTTGTAGGTGTTGATGAGATCCCCTCTCAGCCTTCTCTTCTCCAGGCTGAACAAGCCCAGCTCCCTCAGCCTTTCCTCCTAGGGGTGATGCTCCAGTCCCCCCATCATCCTTGTTGCCCTCCTCTGGACTCTCTCCAGGAGTTCCTCATCCTCCTTGAACTGGGGAGACCAGAACTTGACCCAGTGCTCCAGTTACACAGTACTCATGCAAGTGTGGGAACAGGAATTTGATGCTGAACAAAAATTCATGAAATATTTGGCAACAGTACCACAAAGAAAAGAGTCCACCGTGTATTCTAGAACAAATTCTTGGTTTAGGATCTTGGTGAGTTCAGTTACGCGCAAGGAGCCACAATGAGGGGCTTGTGGCTATAAAGGGGATTTTCCTTGTTGCAAGGCGTTGTAGTTAACTTGCTGCTAGCCCTCTGGGAAAGGACTGGGATGAAAAATCCGGGATGCCTCGATCTCTGGGTTGCACGGCCACCCTGTATATATAGCTCGGGGTTTACCGTTCTGCCCTCGAACCCATGGTATTCGACAACGTGATCCTGCTTTGCACATGGAATGCTGCGGCTGCAATCTGCGCCGCCCCTCTCGGCTTTTCCTATCAAGTGATCCTCATGTACCGGGCGTATGGAAGATGGAGAGCTATTTAAAGGAAGCTGTTTATCTAGAGGTTTGGAAACAAAGTGCGAGGGGTGAGAGACAACAGGAAACTAAAAGATAGAGTGACTTTCTCTCCTGGGATATGGGGAAACAGTCATTTGAATTTGGGGATGAGAAAACAGTCGGTGCCGCTTGTTCAGAGGAACCAAGGGAGCCGATGAGGGCATCTGATATGAGGAATGGCGCATTCTGTCTGGTAGAAACTTAATTGCACTGAAGTACATTCCATTTAGCTGGGGTAAGAGCGATAGTGGGAACATAACCGGGGATTTGCTCTAGTGTCTCTCTCTTTGGCCGTACAGCAACGTAAATGCAGATGGACACAAGCACTGTTCGGAGAGCAAGCTCTGAATCATTGGGACCAGAGACTGTCTAAGCACGATCGTTTTTGTGAGGTGCTTGTAGGGGAATCACTTCCTTGCTTCTGTCTTGCATCCTTTTTGGGTGGCTTACCCAGGGAAGTGGTATGTCTTTCTCATGGATCGGGTCTCAAGGCCAGGTTGGCCGGGGCTGTGAGCAACCTGATGTGGTTCAAGGTGTCCCTGCTGCTGCGGGGGGTTGGGCTGGGTGACCTCTAGGGGCCCCTTCCCACCCAAAACATTCTGTGATTCTATGAAGGAGATGTGGAAGTTTACTCCATCCTCAAAAGGGCTGCTGCTGGACGCTGGCAGGGACAAGTAGTTGCTACTGAAAGCAGTAAGAACCTTCAAAATTACAAAAAAGCAGAACTGAATGGTTATTGTTTGCCCTGAAATGCGTATGTGCTTTTGGGACGCCTCGGAATAACCGTTGGATTAGAGGTGGGATGGGGTTGGTGACCTCTCAGGTGAGAGAGAAGCAGAAGGTACGCGGGTGGGCAGTAGGCAGAAAGCAGTCCGGTGTATTCATGGGATGCAGGCAATTCAGTCGGTGGGGGGGAAATCTGTGTAGACAACTGGATGAAGTTAGGGAAGCCATCGAAATGTTTAGTAATGAAAGTACAAGAGCTTGGGAACCCGGAGAGCTGAGGAACAAGAACTACTGGTGCAGGACGTGAAACTGGATATTAGAGGGATAGCAAACATGATGGGACCGCATGCATACCAGGCATTACCTGTTTTCTGATAGCGTAGGCAAGATATAACTGGAGAGTGGGTGTGGAGTGGGATGTAAATGAAGAACAGGCTGCTCTTCCTCTGCTGGGCTGCTTTCCAGCGTCACTTCCATAAAAACGGTGTCGGGGGGAAATGAAGCTGCAACCTTGGAAGCAGGGTTGCAATGCATAGCCAGGTATCTCTTAACATTAAAATGGTTCCCAGCAATGTTGCTCCAAACTAGAATACAATCCCGGCTCATGAAGGAACGTGTGAGTCGGGATTTGCTGGCCAGGTGCTAGATGACTTTTTTTTTTTTCCACCCCCTCCCATTCACTAGCGCTTCTATAAGCAGTTGGAGTCTTCCTCAATTTATTATGCGAGGGGACAAGGTGAAGTCTATCGTGGAGCACTGTAAGACTGAAAATCTTTGCAGCCACACCTGCAATTTTAGTAAATTTGGGGTAAAGAAAGATTATTTAGCATTTCTGCTTGTCAGTCGAGAACATCCCATACTTAGGGAAGAAGCCATCTTTGCAACTGCGGATCATAGAGACCACACTGGCAGTACAGGAATGATTTCCTTCAGGGTTTAGTGAAAGAGCAACTGGAGATGCAGGTTTACCAAGGGAAGAAATGGTTTTGCCCAGACCAAGGAAATGTGGTAGATCTTACTGAACTGGTACCAGAACCGTGGCTAATACAGCCCTACCCCGTTTGAGGTGGAGTAGTCATGCCCAGCACTAAAAATCCAGCTGATTCTTTTAATTTTCTTTAATCATAGAGTTGTCTAGGTTGGAAAAGACCTTTAAGATCATCAATGCTCTGCTGCAAGAGATAGGGCTGCGAGTGGTTTTTTTTTGTTTTTTTCTTAACAAATAAGGTAAAGTTTGGTGTTTTCAGTGCAAAGAGCTTGGGATATTTTGTATGAGAGTGTGATAACTTGGTGGATTGCAGCAACAGATGCGGGATGAACTTCAACAGAACCGAGTGTCAGGCTGCGCGTTGAGGGCTCGATGCCTTTGGGTGTGATCTGGGTGTTCATTAGTTGGAAGTAGCTGGGGAGAAGGACCCCAGTGCCCCCATTTATCACAGGGTGGATGGTCAGCAGATAATGAGGTGGAAAATGAAAACGTGGGTTCATGGTGTGTATTAGCAGAGTGTCCTTCTGTTGGGAAGGGAGCGTAAGTGTTACCACACACTCAAGAGCTCAAGAGCATACACGAGATAGTTCTCCATTCCTTAACTTAGTAACTGCCCTTTCTGCCCCTCCTGAAGGGAACAGGACTCTTTCTCACTCCGGAGTGCTTTACCATGTATTAAAGCTGAAATGACACTCTCTTCACGTGCAAATAACTTAAGGGTGGGTGTCACGAGGACGAAGCCAGACTCTTCTCAGTGGTGCCCAGTGCCACGACAAGGGGCCATGGGCACAAACTGAAGCACAAGAGGTTCCAGTTGAACGGGAGGAAGAACTTGTTGCCTGTGAGGGTGCCCGAGCCCTGGCCCAGGCTGCCCAGGGGGGCTGTGGAGTCTCCTTCTCTGGAGATCTTCAACCCCCGCCTGGCCGCTGTCCTGTGCCCCCTGCTCTGGGTGAGCCTGCTTGGGCAGGGGGGTGGCACTGGGGGAGCTCCTGAGGTCCCTTCCAACCCCAGCCATGCTGGGATTCTGGGATTCACTGGGCTGGTTTCTCATTAACCTCAAAGAGCTGTCACATTACTCCCATGTAACATGAATGTGCATCTGTAGGGGGAGGAACAAGCCGTAGTGTTTCTGTGGGACTTTGCGTGAATAAGCAGGTGCCAAGGTGACGTTGTGAGACTGCCTTGATGACTTGCAACGGTGAAGAACGTGTTGGACGTTTCTCCATGTGAATTGAAACAGTTCACTGACTCAATGCAGCTTCGTTGATGTTCTTTCCTGCGGAGCACTGCAGGGAGAGTATGAGGAGTGTTGTTTTGATGGAATTTTTTCTTTGTGTTTTATAATAAAGAAATGTTAATGAACGCAGTGTAAAATATTGTATAGAAAAATTTGGGACGCAACACCCCGTAGATGAGGAGATGGTTCCTTGGTCAAACTGGTGGGTATAGCTTCATTGAAACCATGGGGAACGCACAGAAAATATCCTGCTGTGTTCAACTGAAGTACAGCTCCTGATTTATTTTTTTTTAATCTGGATCCCCTTAAAATATTCATCCAAGTATCATTCATGCAGTCCTTAGAAGAATGTGGCATGTGCTTTTCTAGTTGAGTAACACATCTGTAGGGTTTAACTTGTGAATTTATTAATAATGGTGCCGGAGATTCCACTCTGAAGCTTGGAGGTACCGAAAATGGCACGGGGTCGTATAGGCTGTATGGAATCAAACAAGCTTCATCTTTGCATTCTTGCTTGTCTCGGGCTGAAGCGTGACAGTTCCGCCACATGGCAGCCTTGAGGACCTTGTGCGGTGGCTCTGCATGATAATAACCGGTAAATCGGGTGCCAGATGTTTTGGTGCCTCTTTAGCTTTGTTCGACTTGGATAAAAATCAACTTGTGAATCCAAGCCGGCTGTCGCAGGCGGCTGCGTAGGTGCATGCCGCAACGGTGACTTCGAGAGCTTTTAAGCCACGATACGAAGACCTGAAATAGCACGTAGTGGAGGGCTGTCCTAATCATCCTGGGTTACTTCAGCTTCCGTGGCGTGTTTGGAAAAAATCTGTTAAAAGGGATGGTGCGGGAGAAGTTGCTCACAATTTTCATGGTATGTCCTCAATAGCTTGAGCAAGCGTTGACGTGCAGTAGTAACCGCTAGACAGCATTCCTGTCGAGGAGCAAATGTCAAAGCAAGCTGCCCGGGTGGCTGTGGTGGGACTGTAGCACAGTTCCTCAAGATGTAGTTAATTTTGGGTAACGTAAGTCATTTCCTAATTAGCCATGCCTGATAAGCTCACATCCAAGTACTCTGTAATTGTACGGCTTCATCTTAATTGTGCACGCGTTGTATTTTGCAGATAAGCTGTTTCCGAGGACTGAAGGACCTGCTAAAGGGAACGCCTGCTTTTGAGGTAAGAGCTGCTCTTCCAATGATGCAACACCAAGTCTTTAATTAAAAGCAAAGGTTTGACACAGCTGTGTGTGCACACTAAAACTTCATCTGTTCTGGGAAATACGGCCACCATGTAGGGTGCTGAAATGTCAAAATCTCTGACAGAAGCTCAGCAGCAACACTTGGCAGAGCCGGCATGCCAGGCTGTGACAAGTGGGGCAGTAAATGGGCTCTGGGAGTGTCTGTGTGTCCGCAAAAGGCGTTACACGAAGCGTTCTGTGGTGCCCTTACCTTTCCAGTCTTTCCTCTTGGACACTGTATTTACTACTCTCTCTTGCATCCTTCTTTTTGGGTATTTGTTGAAGTTTCTAATGTTCCCCTGCTTCTGTTCTAGACAGCAGGGCTGGTGTGTGATCAGGGGACCTCCTTTCTGGCCAGCTGGACCTTCTTGCTTGCTTTTTCTGCTGTAAAGGGCAGTCATCTTGTTTATCCTCATCACTGAAACCTTTTTATCAGAGTCAGAGGACTACAAAAGAGTAAAATGAACAAACTAGACTTAAGAAAAAACACAAGTCTGATGTGTTAGGGGTTGGGAGCAGTGGCTCATTTGAGTTCCTCGTCCTAGCCTTCCTCTGTGGAAAGCACCATGAAGCTACGCTCTCACTGGAGCCTATCATCAGGTCTGCAGTCTGAGGTTATCTGAGGTGCAAGCGCTCACATAACATGTTTTAGTGAAGGAATTACAGTTTCTTCATTGTATTTATATGGACTGAGGGACCTGGGTGTCTTCTACATTGCAATTTGATTCGTATGACAGTGATAGGTCTGAAATGCTGCCTATTCCTTAGAATCACAGAATGGTTTGGGTTGGCAAAGCCCTTGAAGCTCCCCCAGCCCAGCCGTTCCCCTACCCCTGCCATCCCACCCCCAAACCCCGGCCCTCAGCACCGCCTCTGCCCGGCTGTTCAATCCCCCCAGGGCTGGGGACTCGACCCCTTCCCTGGGCAGCCCCTTCCAGTGCCTGACAGCCCTTTGGGGAAGGAATTGTTCCCCAGGGCCAACCTCACCCTGCCCTGGCACAACTTGAGGCCGGTGCCCCTCGTCCCATCGCCCCTTCCCTGGGAGCAGAGCCCGACCCCCCTGGCCCCCCCCTCCTCTCAGGCAGTTGTAGGGGGCGATGAGGGCTCCCCCTTCAAGTCCTGGGAGTGGTATCAGCCTGTTTACTCCATTAATTAATACTTCCTACCTTAAGGTAGTCTAGAATGTAAACCAATGAAACGCAGGGCGCAGGCTTGTAGGGAAATGCCCGAGCTGTTAGTGTTGGTCTGCCAGTACCATCCATGATACGTGGCTGTAAAGAGTGCGGAGGAGTCCAATGGATGCAGTTCAGCCACAGCTTGTTTGAACATCACCAACTGGATCTACTGTGATTTACTAAAACTGTCTTGAAGTGACAGTAGCCTTGCATGTCTCCTGAGACTTTGTTATGGATATAGAATCATAGAATCGCTATGGTTGGAGAAGACCTTTAAGATCATCGAGTCCGACCACATGGGGAATGCAGTTGGTCCTAAAATGCCTTTTTTAGTCTCCTCAAATGGCAGGCGCAGAGATAACGCCATTGGTGCGAAGTTCTGCCTTTTCGGTTGGGCTGATGCTCTTGTGTGTCCATTGACGGTGTGACTGGGACCAGGCTGGGGGCAGCCACACCACCGCTTGGTTGGTTGGTTATACCGTGTGCCGTGGCTGCCTGCCAAACCGCCTTAAGTCATTCTCTAAAAGCCCTTTGAATAAAAGCCAAGCGAGATGGCTTATCTCCCTGTGGGTGGGATGGAGGGAGGGGGCGGGAGGGGAGGTGCCCAGAATGCTGCCGTGCCTCTCGCTGTGGCCTCCATGGAGCTAACGAGGTCATGGGAGGTGGACTGGCACCTTCCCCCACAGGGAGCGGGCACTATGCGGAACTCAACAGAGAAGAGGACGTAGGAGTGTTGGAGCACTACATTGCCCTTTCTGCATGTTTCAGTCTTGAACTTAGTATTTATTTTTTTTTTCCCCCCCTTTCTACCTCACTTAGCTTTGGCCAGTGTGGCCTTAATGTCTGCCAGGCTCCTTGGATGTCTGGAACTGATCTCAGACTTCAGTTTGCTTGGTCATGTTGTTAACTCCCAAGTTGTCTACGTTGCTACGTTATAATTTTCCTCCTTTCTTTTTCTCCATTGTACAAAAATGAGAGTTATAATGTAAGCCGCCTGCTGGAGTCCCAGGGATGCCTGCAGTCGTACCTCTCAACCGTTGTTGTTCCATGGTTTCAGGATGTGGAAACCAAACAGGTGTTTCCCATGGACTGCATTCAGCAGCTAAAAATGCTTCCTGAAGTAATTTATCCGGGAACATTTAATCCACGCTCATTGACTGCCTGGATGAATAAAGGCAACTTCCTCCCCGGCATCCTTTGGAGGAGTGGGGAGAGCAGGCAGGGAGGAGGAAGTGTTTGCATGAGCCTGGCACCAGCTTCTTGGTTCCTGTGCCGCAGTCAGGTCCTCCAACATCTTGGGTGTTTTACAAGTCAATAACTGGTTCATCTTGGGTCCTTCCTACCGAGTCTGCTATGAGCTCTTTCAGCCCAGCACGGTTGCATGGTTGGCCATCGTACTCACTTTCTTGAACTACAAATACTGGCTACACCTCTTGGGGCACCTAGAACTTCATTTGGTTATTGTATTGGTTACACGTGTGTAGGTGGCGTGAGTACTTCCAAAAACACTGCCCGATGGATTAATTTGTGCTTTTTGTATAACTGCTCTAGCTGGGAAGAAACACATGCAAACCCACATCTCCGGGATCAATTTTATGGATGAAAAGTGAACTTATTGGGGCTGCTGCTGACAGAGTTGTAGTGAGAGCAAGGAGCTGCTTGCTGCATGACTCCCTGCTCCTCCTGCAGCCGAGCTCTGCCCACAGAGAATTCAGCTCAGATGAGGCAAGCAGATAAGAGGGAATGTCCTCCGCCTCCGTGCTTGAGCAAACCAAACCAAGTGCCATCGCTTGTCCTCCAAGAGGATTTTGCAGTTTGCGGGAGGAAGGGCTGGCGCGTTATCACCCACCCTCATAGAAGGGGCTTGAGGAAGCGTGCGCTGACCTTCCTGGCTGAGAATGCAGAGAACAGAACGGAGAGGGCTTAGCCCGTGAAGAGAGAGCGAGCCCTTGGGATGGAGGCAAGGCTACCCTGTCACTTACCGCATGTGGCTTTGCTTCCGTAGAGATGTGGGCAACCCCCTGTCTTTTAATTAAAAACAATTTAAAAAGTGGGTTTTCTAGTATCACAGTGAACAAGTGTCTGTTTGGGCCCCTTATCCTTCCCTTGTTGGAAGGGAAACTGCCTGAGAGGAGGGGGGAGCCGGGGGGGTCGGGCTCTGCTCCCAGGGAAGGGGCGATGGGACGAGGGGCACCGGCCTCAAGTTGTGCCAGGGCAGGGTGAGGTTGGCCCTGGGGAACAATTCCTTCCCCCAAGGGCTGTCAGGGGCTGGAAGGGGCTGCCCAGGGAAGGGGTCGAGTCCCCAGCCCTGGGGGGATTTAACAGCCGGGCAGAGGCGGTGCTGAGGGATGGGGTTTGCGGGTGGGATGGCAGGGGTAGGGGAACGGCTGGGCTGGGGGAGCTTCAAGGGCTTTGCCAACCCAAACTGTGATTCTAAGGGGCACGGTACTGTGGTACTGGGTACTGCAGCCGTAAGGAAGTCAATCATGCTCCGAAGAAACGGACAGAGACCGTACCTGGTAACAGTGTGGGGAGACCTGAGATTTCTCTTATTGCTCTTTCTCTCATGAGGGCTCAGCTTTTGTTTTCTAACCGATGCCTCGTTTTCCAGCTATAGCTGGATTTATTTGTTGGCAAGAGTACAGAAATATAAATACAATAGTGGTCGAACTGCAGTAGCTACTCCCTTCCTCCTCCACGGGCTTCCTGCATACGTTTTGCAAGGTGGAACCTATTCTTCTGCATGAAATAATTTCAGAAATGAGTGTTCTTCCCCTTACTGCTCCCTCAACTGACTTCAAAACCCAAAGGGTATGAGCAAAGACAAACCATTCCTCGCACGTGCTTTCCTTGAGAAGCCACGTAAGGGCTCTTGCTGTAGCTCCCTTCAGCGTTGCCCGTGCTCCAGCCCCATGCATTGGCAAACAGGACAGCTTGGGTTTTTCCTCCACTTCACCTAACCCTTCTAGCAGATAACAACCGGTCTAGTTGAACTAAATCTGCTTGCAAGGTTTCTTAGGAGAAAACCGAACCGATTGAAGCGGTGCCCTCACTGACTTGAGTGAGTTTCTCGCAGGCGTAAGTTTGCGGTTGGTTTTGAGAGTTGTTCCATAAATGTGGTTCTGCTTGTTGTGGTGACGTGGGTCACCGGGTGCTAATGTTGGTCGCTTTCTTAGCTGGGTTGGAATTTTGTCGTTAAAACCTGCTCAAGATAATGGAAAAGCTCAAATGGTAGAATTTGTGCCTTTGGCTGGCTCAGGAGGAATTAGGTTCAGCTGTTTGATGGGTGTAAGCAGTTAAATTGACCTCAGACTATGGCTGGTAGGGGTTTTTTGTGGTTTTTAAAATTTTTTTTTAATGAGGTCTGTCATGAACTTTGTATGGCAGTAACAACTTTCTGGGGAGGGATACTCACCTTCAGTCATCCAGGCCTTTCTTGCATAACCTGCCCCTTTTAATGCTATTAATACGTCTGTGCTGCACTAATGCTGCTCCCCCTGCAGATCCGAGGAGTTCTGTGATGCTCTTATGGCACTGGGCCAACTGCATGACTGAACTTAGCTAAATAAAAATCCCTGGGATCCTCTCTAAGAATAAACATCACGTGAGAGCGGGAGTGTTCCCCTGCTTTGGGAGAATTAAGGTGGCATGATGGTGTAGGGAAGAACAGCAGCAGCTTAAGGGCGAGGGCGGGCGTCCCCTCGGGTGAGGGCAGGCGTCCCCTCGGGCGAGGGCGGGCGTCCCCTCGGGCGAGGGCGGGCGTCCCCTCGGGCGAGGGCGGGTGTCCCTTGGGCCAGAAGGGGTGAGCTTCAAGTCCAGAGGAAGCAGGAGGGTCTGGCACGTAACCTTTAGCTTTCCTTGCTGTTGAGTTTGGCAGTCCGGGGTGACATAATGCTTTCAGAATGTACCGGTTTTATAATTCAAGAAGCTGATAAACACCCTTATGAAGGAGATGTGGACATATTTGCTTACTTTCTAGCCTAGCAGTGTTTTATACTGGGCCTTGGCCTACAGCTTGAATACCCATTAATGTACTATTGAGCACATTTCTGAGCACTTCTCTGTACCTGTATTTTTTTTCTTTTATTTCCCCTTTGGTAGCACAGAAGGTACAGGCACAGGCGTAGGCGTCCGGTAATGTCTCCTCAAGTGTGCCTGCATGTGGCTTGTGTTCTGGCACGAGCGGTGATGGATGCTGAGATAATGTTGTCTTGCCAGCAGTTCCCTTGCTGCGGGAGCAGGTCCCTGCTCTGCCAGCCTGCGGCGCGTTAGCGCTGGTAATGGAGCGTGGGAACGTGCCGGGGGTTCGGCGGACCCTCAGACGCGTGCGTTCTCCCCTCTGGGAGTTACGTGGTGACTCACCGGACCTTCCCCTCCTTCACATGCCATTCTGAAGCTGAAGCATTGTTCTACCTTTCCTTTGTTCCGAAGCTGTTACCTTACCGATTAGGAGTGCCTCTTTCCCTTGGATCCCAGGCAGACAGCGTTTAGTTCCCAGGCTTCTCGCAAATCCTTCCGTGAGCCATCATAGCCAAAGCCTTCAGTTCTGCTTGTGGAGGCGCCCAAGTGTGTTCCACGTTTTTAAAGCTCTATGCTTCTACCTCCTTTTAAAAGGACTTCTGATTTTTCTTTCTCACTTGTGCGTAGGCACAAATATCCCTATTGAAGGTAATTCCTGGTAACATGGACCGTGTTTAATCTCCATTATATCTATTGTGGGGTTGCTCCAAGAGGAACAAAATCCATGCATTGAATTGCAAAAGGTGGTGCAAAGAGCCAGGCCCTTCCTAAGCATGTTATGGAATCATAGGATGGTTTGGGTTGGAAGGGACTTTTAGAGGTCGTCTAGTCCAACCCCCATGTCCTAGGAACACACCGCTGCGTAAAGACCAACTTGGATATCCCAAAGCTGTTCTTAGAGTAAGACGGAGCAGGCTCCACAGCTCTGAATCCCCTGGGCGTACTCCGCTTCCCACCCTAAACGTGCCTAGGGACTTCATCTCTCCATGAATTTCTGAGTGCCTGAGTGGCCTCCATAGAAATACAGGGACTGAATTTTGTTCCTGGCCTGAAAATTGAACACCTGTGAAGCAAATGGAAAGCCGCTAATGCTTGGCAAACGGGCACGTTCACTCTGGGCTAGTTTGCCTCCGTGGTTGCGGAGTTCTGCTCTGGCTGATGCTCTGAAACCTTGGCTGGGCACTAGCAGAGCGTTTGCTTCTCCTTTTTTAAATGTCTGCTTCCACAACGCTTTGGTGTGGTTTTCAGACGGCAACCCCCTACCTCCACGCTGGTTCAGATGTCTCTGTTCTACTTCCAGGTTCCTTTTGGGGCAGATCTGTCGGGTCTCAAAAGCCGGAGGGGAGGGCATGATTCTCCAAAGCAACCGCTGCGTCCCTAAACGAGCTTACCTGCTTGAGTTTGCAAGCAGCTAAAACTCATTTCCTAGTACAGGAGCGTGGTTGGTTTCATTCTTCCAAAGTTTTTTTGACCTTCCAGTAGTGGAAAGCTTTAAAGTATTGTTTGCTTTTTGCAAACCCACTTGAAGAAGCACGGGCAGGTTTGCCGTTCCACTCTGAAACATCAGGCTGGTGAGGAGTCGTCACTGATGAAAGTGGTTTGCTAGTCAACTTTCTCATGTTGAAGCTACCTGTTCTGCGTCCTGATGGGCAGGTTCCCATGCTCTATAATTACTTTGTCAGGAGAGGTGCTTATTTTAATTAAAAGCAAAGTAGCTGCTCCAGTAGAGTGGCTAACAGCACTAGAATTATTCCATGGAGGTGCAGGAGGAAAGCTGGTCTGTAAACTGAGTTGCTGGACACAGCGACTGTGTGCACCCGCTTGCCAAAGGAGCCACTTCTGTTCTCGTGGCTGTGGCTGCCCCGCTCCCTAACCCGTGGTGTTTCAGACTCCTCGCTCAAGTTTTATCTTGCTTTTTGAGTAACGCTGGCTGACGTGTTGATCTTGGGGTGCTTCTCTAGACGCTTGCAGCAGATGGCATCCAGCCTTTCTCGTGGGCATCGGGATGTGTATCTGAGTCGGAGGAGCCACCGAACTGGCCTCCAGGAGCCTTTCCAGTGCCATTTATGGCTTGGTTTATCCTTCTTGGTAACTTTTGTGAAATAAGGGCGCAGAGTTGCCAAGTCTCGTGCCCCTTTCTGCCAGACCATCTCCGCAAGCTTGAATGGTTTCTGCTGTTCTACTAAAAGTTTAACTCAGAATTGTCAAGGCTTTACTACACTCAACTTCTTGATGTGTGCATGAGATGGCATTTAGTGTGTTAGATCCATATGGTATTTAATGGCTGCTTATCTTACTTTTCAATGAGGACTTTTTTTGATTAATTTGATTTCAGAATCTGCCTTCTCCAGTCTTACTTTCCCTCCTACCCTCACAGATGTGTATACCCGTAAGGCAAAATGTTGTGAGTTCATGATGGTATCGAGGGCCGGCACAGCAGTATTACAACCATCATTAAGCTGGACTGGATCTCTGAAATTTTTTTCTAGCAGCATGACTTGAGCTCTTCCTCGTCTGGTCTGTAGTTCCAGTGTCCATTCGGCACAGCTTTCTTCACAAGTAATAACAGGAGAAACATGGAGCGTGTCCAGAGAAGGGCAGTGGAGCTGGGGGGGTCGGGCTCTGCTCCCAGGGAAGGGGCGATGGGACGAGGGGCACCGGCCTCAAGTTGTGCCAGGGCAGGGTGAGGTTGGCCCTGGGGAACAATTCCTTCCCCCAAGGGCTGTCAGGGGCTGGAAGGGGCTGCCCAGGGAAGGGGTCGAGTCCCCAGCCCTGGGGGGATTGAACAGCCGGGCAGAGGCGGTGCTGAGGGCCGGGGTTTGGGGGTGGGATGGCAGGGGTAGGGGAACGGTTGGGCTGGGGGAGCTTCAAGGGCTTTGCCAACCTAAACGATTCCATGATATCGTCTTAGAAATGAAAGCCGAAATTGTCACGTAAGCACAAGATCCGTTATTCTGGGAGACGCGTGTATGAGAAGTTTGGAGTAGGATGGCTTTCGAGGAGCTGACACGAGGGCCAAGTGACGGAGGAGAACTTCTGTAGCCCAACTTTCCCCTTTTTGTGCACTCATCGGTCTTCCTTTCCAGGCTGCGGCAGTGCGACGATCTTGCAGGGAGAAGAACGAGGAGGTAGGAAATACCTAACAAAAATGGGAATTAGCGACTGATCTGCTGGGTCAGGAAGGTGCCAGCCTTCCCTTCCTCCCAGGAGAAGGGACCCGCAGGAGCTGGGGAGCCATTACTCCCCGGGCTCTGCTCTGGGGAGGTGGGAGCTGCCTTCCCTTCTGATGCCGGCGCTATTAAAGGAAAGCAGCTGACGGGAGCAGCTGCTCGCCGTGCCCCGGCGCTTTGTGCCTTGGCCGTCGATACGCAACGCAGAAGGAAAGTCCTTCGCTAACAGCCAGAGTTTTTGTACACCCCCCCCCCCAACTGTCTCTCCCTCTGTCCGCTGCCAAGGGAAAACAGGAGCCTCTTCCCCCCCCCCCCCCCGCCCCGTGATTAATGAAACTCCCCTTATTTGGTGCTGCCTCTCCTGGGGCACAGAAAATCCTCTCGCCTGTGAGGCAACTTGAAAACCGGCAAGCGAGTATGACTCTGGGTGGGTTCTTTTTTTTTTTTAAGTAGTTAAGGAATAGATCACTTTCAAATCATAGAATACAGAATTGTTGAGGTTGGCAAAGCCCCTTAAGCTCCCCCAGCCCAACCGTTCCCCTACCCCGCCATCCCACCCCCAAACCCGGCCCCAGCACCGCCCTGCCCGGCGTTAACCCCCCAGGGGTGGGGACCGACCCCTTCCCTGGGCAGCCCCTTCCAGCCCCTGACAGCCCTTTGGGGAAGGAATTGTTCCCCAGGGCCAACCTCACCCTGCCCTGGCACAACTTGAGGCCGGTGCCCCTTGTCCTATCGTCCGTTTACCACTTTACTGCTAAGGCTGTGCAGAAGGTGGGCAGGCTCCTTTATTTTTCTCAGATAAGCATTTATGGGGTTTGGGGACCACATACCAGTCTTTTTTAGGTCTCTTATTTCAATGCCTGTAGGCCTGTGTGGAGCTAGACGCTTGAAAGTCCCCCACAGTTATTATCGATGAACTCATCTTCCATGTGGCTCTTTTGAAGGCCAGCCAAGACCATTAATCCCCACCTTCTAGAGTCCCTAATCCCTGCTGGGGCTTATAGGAAAGTTATTCTTGTACTGCCAGCGAAGCTGCTCTGGCAGAGCATCTATCCTGCTGTAACCTAAGGCAGGTTTATTAATGTGACTTTTTATCAGCTTGGAAAAGGCGCAAGTCGTAAGGCGGCAGTCTGGTGGACAGTCTTACCCCATCTCGCCGGGCGGCTGATAGCAGGAGATTGCCCAAAGGGAGGGAATCGGGCAGGAGGCTGGGCTTCGCTTATCTCAGTGCGCTTGACTATAATTAGCAATAGTAAAACTCTCTTTGCAGGCGTGAATAAGTGCCACATATTTTTTTGGGGGGAATGGGCACAAGTGAAGTGAAGGCAGGGTTGGAAGTGGCCTGCTGGAGCAATTCTTTGCCGTTGTAGTGCTCTTCCTCTTCTCAACCCGACGCCTAAAGCCTCCTGGCTCTGCTTTTTGTCCCGTTGTGGCTGGGCTGATGTAAGTCCCTCTTCCTGCATGAGCCTCCTGCCATCCTTACTTGATCAAAGACTTTTCTTTGGTTCCAAGGAAGCTTCTCCAAACACGCAGGACTGGTTCAGGTGGGCTTCCTTCCATCTGTTGTCCTTCTGGGCTTCGCTTGTGGTTTGGAAGTCTGAACAATTTTACCTTCGGTTCCTGATTGTTCGCTCTTGCCAGTTTTGGTGGCGTTGTTTGGCTCTGTCTGTGCTAAATCTTCCACCCGTTGGCGTGGTTCATTGGGTGGCTCCGGGCCCTTGCTATCAAAGGGAACTGCGCTCTCTCTCCAGTGGTACGGACCACGGAGAAATTGCAAAATTCCCTTCAGGCTTGTAGACAAATCCAGAGCTATTTAAGTCTAATTCCCAGGGAGGTGGTAAAGTTACTCTCTTGGGTGTCTGGAGTTTTCTGTCTCTACAAGTTCAGAGACCAGAATTAAGCTCTCCAAAGCCAGATAGCAAAAGAAGTCGCTGTCTTGAATTTGCTCAGCTGTTAAGCGTGCTGATAAAGAGCACGGTAGGCTTTGTGCCAAGAGTTCCCATGCCATCTCCTTCCGGAGCCGTTGCATGTTGGTACTTCCCTGAGTAGAAAAGAAGCTTTGCAAAAAGGTTCCCCTCACCCTGAGCGGGGGAAGAACCTGAGTTAAGGCCAGGAGGGAGCATAACTGGTGGGAAACATGCAACTGAGATGCTGAAATTGGAGTCAGCAACCGCAGTCTCGCTGCGCAGTACAACTGTCCATGCACGCTGGATGTCAGACCGAGAGGTTTGGAAGAAGCGAGGGCCAATCTGTGCCACGTAAATGCTGTGTTCTAGAGAAGTAATGATTCTGGACATGCTCATGAGTCCCATGATGTTACCTTGGGGAGCTGGAGCAGCAGCAGGTAAGTCCAGCCTTCCCGGGTTCATCAGCAGCTCTCTCAGAGCAGTAGCCGGGCCTATTTCATGGCCTCTCATGTCTTCCTTAAAGCAATACTTTGGGAACGAGTTCTCGAAAGTGGAATACATGAATGCATAAATAAACCACAATGAAGTCATCTTTACTTTCATAAAAATCAATGGTACAGGTTGGTGTAGATGAACTTACGTCACCCACAAAAGGACGGGGTTTTATCCTTTAATGGGAGAAGCCTGGTATTCCAAACGAGAGCTGGATAATAAATTGAATAAAATGTATTTATCCAGAGCGCTCTGAGAGTTCTCATTACGTGTTTGTATAGCTGCTGTTGACGTGCTGTCTGCCTGTTGTGGTGCTTATGGGAAGGTGCAGTAGGGCGATGGTCTTGCCATGCATGAGCAATACCAGGCCAGCCCTTCCCAACCGATGGAGAGGCGTTGTGCGTTTCCATTCCTCTCCCTCCCCACCCCCCGACATACTAATCCTTAACTAGGAAATAACTATAGGGAGAGAAGTACCAGCCCAGAGACGAACAGAACAAATAAAATTGAGCAAGAAAAAGCCCTTTTTGTATGGCGCTCTTCCCTCCTCCTGTTTGATGAGGCTGAGCTCCGCTTGCTGCCTCCCAGCCTGTGGCCACACGTTGCTGGGCAGGATTGGGAGCAGCTCCTAGCTGTGTCCGCTGCTTCAGCCCCATCGGTTGGTCGTGGCGGCTCCGGTGGCAGTATGCTGACCAAAGCCCAAATACTCCTACGGGTAGAAAACATGTGGAAGCTTTGGGGTTTTTTTAGATATTTGCTATTATCTTAAAGCTGCATTTTCATACACCTTCCCATGCGGGAAGAAGAAAGTGAGGAGTAGTGAGAAACTAACATCCATCTTGTGTATACACGTGGACTTCTTGCTTCTGGAGCTGACCTTGCAGATTAATTCCGGTTGTCTTCATAGTTTTGCGAGTCGAGCTCTTCCCGCTGTACTGACTGCTGGCCTCGCACTGGAGACCAACAGAAGCAATCACAGACAAGTACTAACTTGTGGGTCTTTTGGAGCAGCGGGAGGAAGACCTGTGTATTTTAGTAAGCAGGATTGGCGGCTGCCTCTCTGTTGCAGGACTAGCTAGAGCTAGCTCCATGGCATCCAAAGGAATTTTAGCTCTTAAATTAAGAGCAAGAGCGTTACCTGAAAATTTGAATGAAGAAGATTGGCCATTGTGTGTCAGAGGTGCAAATTCTGGAATTATTCCTCAATTTTTTTATATAGCCTTGTCTCATTTCCATTCTTGGCAAAAACGACTGCATGAATGAAATTCCCTGTGTCAGAGGTGCAAATTCTGGAATTATTCCTCAATTTTTTTATATAGCCTTGTCTCACTTCCATTCTTGGCAAAAGCGACTGCATGAATGAAATTCCGTGTCTCCTGCAGGGTGCACTGCTGCATGCTCCCTATGCTACTCTGTCCTTCAAGAATCTGGGGCAGAGATGGATCCTTTCCAAAACCGTACATGTGCCCAGGAAGGTTGGGAGGGTTGTTCTGGTTTGATTTTCAGGCTTGCTTTCAAGATGCAAAATGGAAGCACTTTAGGACGTGTCTTATTCTGTTCATAGGCTTTTGATCATTGGTTTCAAAAGTATGAACAGCAGTCTTCAAAGAATATGGGATTGACGGAATGGCTGAGGTTGGCAGGGACCTCTGGAGATAATCTTGCCCACCCCCCTTCCGCTTAAAGCAGGGTCACCTGGAGCGGGATGCCCAGAACTGTGTACTGTTGGGTTTTGAACATCTCCTCCAAGAATGGAGAATCCCCAAGCTCTCTGAGCAGCCTGCAGCTCTTGAACTCTTAGTCCAAAGTAACTGTGCCGTTAGCGTTGGTTATACAGATGATGATTGACTGATTTCTTCCTGACTTCTATTCTCACAAGGCCATCATAAGAGGTGATCCAGGAGACTCCTGACAGTCAGATATTTGCCAAGTGGAAAGAGATGTCCTCTTTAATTGTCTTCATCTTTGATTTTAATGAAGCTAGTCATGTTATGTTCTTATTGATGCCTCCTAAGTCTCCCTGTTGTGTCACTAAAGAATGTCACATACACAGGCACTGGTGCGTGTTTTGTATTTAGAAATGCGCAAACAAGAATTCTTACTGGTTCTCCTTCATTTGGGTATTCCTTCTGCCTTCATCTTTGATGGAGATCTAGCTCCAGCTAATTATTTTTATTTTGCATAAGTGCTGAACGTAGGCTTTGTTTTTAAACTGCTTTTACTTAATTGAGAATAATGAGAATAAGGGGCATATGCATGTTACCTGCCACTAGAATACAGAGGTTCCTCGAAGTCTTGAAGTACTAGCATGTATTTATTTATTTCCTTCCCTCCACTAATAAAAGGTCTAGCTACAGTGATCAACTGGTTGGAGGGCTTCCATAATAACTGGGAGTAATGCAGTCGGTCCTCTCCAGGCAACTTAGCTTGGGCAGAATTGCCTTTCTTCCATGGGAGAGCTGAAGGTGAAGTTGAACGTGATGTAATCTGCAGGAGAGTTCCTACCCTTGCAGGTGATCTCTCGCTGGGAGCCTGGCCGTGTGGGTGGCTTGTCTCTGTGTTTGGAAGCAGATTCTTCGTGGGATGCAATGAAGACCAAGGTGGGAAGCAGCAAGTGACGCTTTGTAAAACAGCAGAGGCTTTGCCTGCTGGGAGGTTTTGGCCTCTGTTGTTGTGGACTGGATCACCAGAGACCTCTCTTTTGTTGAAATCTATGATGAGATCAGTTCTTATACTAAATTACAGCCAAGGTAGGTGTTGGAGTGACCCATCTTCCTCATGGACAGAGGTCACTGTAAAAGCATGTTCTCTTGGCTGGTGCGAGGCTTGTATTCTAAATGAGCAGCACAGAGCATTGAATTGACTCTTTGAAGAATCATAAAATCACAGAATGTTTGGGTGGGAAGGGACCCCCAGAGGTCACTCAGCCCAACCCCCCTGCAGGAGCAGGGACACCTTGAACCACATCAGGTTGCTCAGAGCCCCGGCCAACCTGGCCTGGAATGTTCCCAGGGATGGGGCCTCCACCCCCTCTCTGGGCAACCCCTGCCAGGGTTTCACCACCCTCATGGTAAAGAATTTCTTCCTTAGATCCAGTCTAAATCTCTGTAACGTTGCTGAAGAGGCACGAATACTGGGAGGCTGTCCCCTGCCTTACCTTGCTCATTCTCACGCCATCTGAATAATTGAATGTGGTGAAAGCAGCCTCATCGGCTTTATTACTGCTTTCCTAAGTGAAGTCTGGCTGATGAAAATGCTTCAGGCTTATGGAGCAGAAATGTTCATTAAGGGCTTGTATGCAATCGGGTCGTAGAAGTTGGATATAGTTGCGGTACCAATTAACAGCAAAAATGATGCTTTACCTTAAACAGTGGAGAAATGGCTCGTCTCCTAAGTAATGAAACCCTAAAATGGATGGATACTCTTTGGAAATACTGAATAAACCCCAGAATTACGTAGACTCTTACAAGGCATGATGACATTGAAATAACTGCACTTTTTTTAAGCCATCAACTTTGAAATTCTGAAGTTGCAATTGATAAATGTTGGAAGTACGGCATTAAAAACCAAATGGCCGTTGGCAGCGAGAGCTCATTCTGTTCCAGCGACTTTCCCCATCGTGGTCTATTAGCCTCGCTGCGGCCGTTTCCGTTCCGCTCTGACAGTTGCTCTTTGTTTATTCAAAATATTAACAAGCCCATGCAAATGAATGACTAATAGCGTTAACGAAGCATGGTTGGCACGCAGGCCATGCTCGCCACCCGCGGCGCTCATGGCCCCCCTGCCTGCAGCCATCCTGAACATCTTCTGCAGAGTCACTGCCCTCGTTTCGGATTTTCTGGATTCTCTAGCGTGGGTCCCAGCTGAGACCGTAACTGCTTCCCAGCTTGTCTTTGTGGCCACGGCCTGGAAGAGTTTGCAAACCCACCTGGAAGGTAACGGTGCTGTTCTCCCTCACGGCCGCGGGTGGATCGATGTGCAGCTTGGAGCCCCATTGGGAAGTGAGAAGCTGACTAAGAGGGGTACAGCGGCCAAGCTTGTGCTCAGCTGTCCTGTGGCTCTTGTGTTGACTTTCCTCTTTTGTCTGTCCCCTTCCACTTTCTTAGGCTTGTTTCCTTATCCAAAGTACATATACACACGTGTTCCACCCAAGGCTTTACCCAAATCCAGTGGTTTTGCTCATATTCATGCCTGCTCCCAGGTTTGCTCCAACTGTCCTCTCCCAAGTGAAAGGCCAGCAGTGCTTGGAGCACTCGTTGGAATCGGTCTTCGCTCCTTGCTTGCCTGATGGGCAAGTTCAGCTACCCGTGGCTGAACAGGCTACAGAGAAGCTTGAGAATCCCCGGGGTTGTTTCGGTGCCCGTGCAGCGTCACTCGGCGCTCGCTTTGCCTGTCCCGTTGTGTAGGCTTTTTGTGATAGGAGGAGAAGCTCGAGTGAGGCGAGCGGCCTGAGTCAAAAGGCGAGGGCAAGGTTATTAGCGACCTGATAAGTGGAAGTAGTGAGATATCAGATGTGGGAGAGGAAATGGCTCTGAGCAAACCGCGTTATGAGGAAGCAATCGCGGCTGAAGCTCTGCCTCGGCTTTGAAATTCCGTTGCCAAGCTGCATCGCAACTTCAGCAAACCTACCTAAAGTGAGAAGTTGGCACGTTGCGTTTGCTGTCTTGTCTGTGGCCGCGTGGGTTGTGGAAGTGAGCCGAGATTTGCATCAAGCCTTTGGAGCTCTTTTATGGTTATCAGCGTGCGGTTCAGCGGCACTGACTCCTGTAGAACAGCCCAGACTCCTTAGGGACACCTTGCCCTGTCCCCCGTCCCCTGCGGTACCCTCGCGTCCATCACTGGCTCCCAAACTCTGCCTGCGTCATGGATAGTATGGTTGGACTTGATGATCTTAGAGGTCTTTTCCAAGCTAAACGATTCTATGATAGCGTGTACTGTGGCTTGGTAGTCCCGAGTGGAAATGCCTACCTTGTCCTTGTGTTTCTCCGTGGAGGCAATAACAGGAACTTTTTTCCCTTTACTTTAGTTGCGCACGTTTTGACTTGTTATCTATAGGAGCTTGGAGGTTCTGGGACTTATTTAATGTAGTCTATATGCTTAAAATTAGCCAGAAAGCTGTTGGAGAATTTTGTGCTGAGAAGGGAAACGACTCTGCAAGTGCTTTGTTTGTTGTAGCAATCCAGGCGTAAAACCGCCAAATGCCCCAAATCTCCTTTCTCTGTACTTGACAACTCCTCCGTGAAGGAGGGAGGCGTTTACTTAAGCTGAGTAAATAATAACTGGAAATTCTCCTGCTGTATTTATGTCCTGTCTGAAAGAGAATGTGGTTTTGTGTGACACAACTCTTACTCAAACCTTGATGTTGCTGAAAGTGCAAACATGCATGTAGGATTAGCAAGGATGGAGCCAGACCCTTCTCAGTGGTGCCCAGCGCCAGGACAAGGGGCCATGGGCACAAACTGAAGCAGAAGAGGTTCCAGGTGAACGGGAGGAAGAACTTGTTGACTGTGAGGGTGATGGAGCCCTGGCCCAGGCTGCCCAGGGGGGCTGTGGAGTCTCCTTCTCTGGAGATCTTCAACCCCCGCCTGGACGCTGTCCTGTGTAAGGTGCTCTGGGTGAACCTGCTTGAGCAGGAGGGTTGGACTAGATGATCTCTGGAGGGCCCTTCTAACCCTTGCCATTCTGTGATTCTGTGTATGTGACGCCTTACCTCGCATCTCTGCATTTTGAGGAACTGGTGCCCGAATCCAAGCCTGTAATCCAGGACACCCATTTGGAGGCTGGTGCGTTGGTTTTTCTAGCAAGCGAGTTGAGCGTGAATTTGTAAGTTTTGTTCAAAAGACTTTATTAAAGATCCCTTGGCCTGCATCTGCCTACCTCCGAGAGGAAACCTCTAGGAATTGGAGTGATTTGCTGCAACTCAGAACATCCACAAAAATAAAGCAGAGGTCTTACCTTGTTTAACTTAAAAAATAATCCCACCAATTCAGACTGTGCCGGGGAAAAAATGTATTAAAAAATTAAATTGGGTCATCCATTTGTCGTGCCCAGCCATGGAATGTAAGAAACATCAGCAACTGGATTCATAGAATCATAGAATAGAACTGAGCCCTGGGGGACACCGCTTGTGCCTGGCCATCAGCTGGATTTAACTCCATTCCCCACAACTCTCTGGGCTCGGCCATCCAGCCAGTTTTTCGCCCAGCGAAGAGTACATCCATCTAGGCCATGAACCGCCAGCTTCTCCAGGAGATGCTGTGGGCGACTGTGTTGAAGGCTTTGCTGTAGACACCATCCACAGCCCTTCCCTCATCCACCAGGTGGGTCCCCTGGTCACAGAAGGAAATCAGCTTGGTCGGGCAGGACCTGCCCTTCATGAACCCATGCTGGCTGGGCCTGATCCCCTGGTTGTCCTCCATGTGCCTGATGAGCACACTCAAGATGAACTGCTCCATAACCTTCCCTGGTACCAAGGTCAGGCTGACAGGTCTGTAGTTCCCCGGATCCTCCTTCTGGCCCTTCTTGAAGATAGGTGCCACATTTGCCAACCTCCAGTCATCTGGGACCTCCCCTGTTATCCAGGACTGCTGATCAATGATGGAGAGTGGCTTGGCAAGCTCCTCTGCCAGCTCCTTCAGCACTCTTGGGTGGATCTCATCCAGCCTCATAGACTTGTGGATGTCCAGGTGGCATAGCAGGTCGAAGACTGCTCCCTCCTGGATTATGGGGGGGGGGGGGGGGTTATTCCACTCATCATCCCCATCTTCCAGCTCGGGGGGCTGAGTACCCTGGGGATAACTCGTCGGGCCATTAAAGACCGAGGCAAAGGTGGTGTTGGGTATCCCAGCCTTTTCCTCATCCTTGGTGGCAATGTTCCCCCTTGCATCTCAGATGCGTCCTCTCCGTTTGAAAGGTAGATGCAGACATCCTTCCCGTGGAGGACTCCCTTCAGGATGCTGCGGAGGAGGATGACTTAGCACATATCTGCTCCCTGCTGCCCTCTTTTCTTACGCCTCAACGGCCGCCGCTAAGTGCTCATGCGAGCCTCGGCTAAGAAAAGCAAGCTGACTTAGGACAGGAGAAGTGGGAACGATGACGGAGCTGTCCCTGTTTCTTCCAGTCGGGGATTTTGTTCTGTGTGGAGTTAGGAGCTAATTTTAAAGGAGCAAGTGGATCTGGTGAGATAATACACACGCTTCTCCGACATCCGTGCATCAGAGGGTCTCCTTCAAAGGAGCAAGCGAGGAAACGCCGCTTCATTTATTTTTCCTCTTAGATGTGCTCCTTTTGTGAAGAGATTTCTCTGTTCGCAGCCTCTTTGGCATCAAGGCTGCTCGATCTTGACTTTGGTGAGCCCAGCTCGCCCGGTGTGGGACGGGCGGTGGATCGGGGGCTCTCGGGAGCGGGTTTTGGCGCTCCGTCGCTGCGGGCTGGCAGGGGGTGGCACCCAGCGCGTACACGCTTCTCTGGGAAAAAATCTTCTCTTCCCTCTGCCAAAAATCCGAGGGAAGTCAGTCTCGTGCCAACTGTGATTCTGTTTAAACAGTTGACAGGTTTTCAAGTATATTTTTTTTTTTTTTTTTTTTTTTTGTGGGCAGCATCCCCCGCTTGCCTGCTCTCCCCTTTCTCCATCTTCAGACGAGGTGCTCAAAATCTGGGTCAGACTCAAACTTAAAATTCAAAGACTCCGCGTGCCCAGGGGCATGTACACAACAGTGCAGTTAAGGAAGCTACAAAATGGAAATACCAAGTTCAGGAAAGGAATTCCGCTCTTCCCTAGGTGGGAAGCTGGGGGCAGTGGCTTACGCAAGTGCGAGCGGTTTGTGTTGCTTCTGCTGGCGGAGGGTGGCTGGAGGGGAGGACATTTCTTGCGCGTTATTCCACGAGGTCACTTGAAGTAAAACCTCTGCAAGGACGTGCCAGTCCAACTCCTCTGGGATCTCTAGGATGTTGTGAGTCCAGGACTCTCTAAACTGGTTCACGGTGCAGGAGTCCTGCGTACGTTGGCAAGCTTCAACCTTGTGGATGTGGTCAAACATCAAATAAGACGGTGGGAAGATGCAGAAAGGAGCTCATTTGGAAAAGCAGGGACTAACTGAAGGGGGTAGGAGCTCTTTGGAATGAGGTGCTAGGACGGGGGGGTCTGTGATGTGAGTAACATGACAAGAATTCTTCTGGATCTTTCAGGCTAGCTCACAAAAAAATAGGTTTTCTTTATCAAAGCGAACAGGTTACTTGCTGGGTGCACCAATATTCTGAGCATAAAAGAGAACAGATGGGGCAAATAGTGGATCCAACAGATGAGCTGGAACATGGGGAGGTTTGAACAACCCTTCTTTTAAAAAAAAGGAAATAAGCCAAATTAAGGGAATAGGATTTATTTGCTGTGGAATAATTTGAAGATTTCCTGAAACAGATTGAGAAAAGTCTAGAATCCCAGAATGGTTTGGGTTGGCAAAGCCCTTTAAGCCCCCCCTCCCCCCCCCCTTTGGGGAAGGAATTGTTCCCCAGGGCCAACCTCACCCTGCCCTGGCACAACTTGAGGCCGGTGCCCCTCGTCCCATCGCCCCTTCCCTGGGAGCAGAGCCCGACCCCCCCGGCGCCCCCCTCCTCTCAGGCAGTTGTAGGGAGCGATGAGGGCTCCCCTCAGCCTCCTCTGCTCCAGGCTGAACCCCCCCAGCTCCCCCCCGCCCCCAGCAGCCTGGGGCTCCAGACCCCTCCCCAGCTCCACTGCCCTTCTCTGGACATGCTCCAGGTCCTTTGGGGAGGGAGGGGCCCAATCCTGAACCCAGTCTAGCTACAGGAAAACTCTTTTCCTCATCTGCAGTCCAGCCTTCTCCGTGGGACTGATCATGCTGTCATCTGCTCCTTTCTGCTGAGCAAAATACTCAACTTGGCGCTCTTTGGGGAGGACTCGACTGTCCTCTGAGGTTCTTGCAGAGATAGAACTTCGGAGTCATGCAGGTTGGTGTGACGCCATCGCTGCTGTCGCTCCCTCTGCTATTTAACAAACACGAGGACCTTGGCATCTGTCTTGCAGCTGAAGGATTATTTAATACATTTGTAAACGGCTGCCTCCTGAAACCTCAGTTGTTCCTCAGTTTTGCCCTTCCGTCTTCAAAGTTAATGCAAGGACTCATATTCCTCGTGCTGTGTGAATATCCGATTTGCACAGCTACGTAACGCACGGTGTATTAAGGCATTAATGTATTAATCTATGCTTTGATTGATGAAGATTCTTGAGCGCTTCCTGTGCGGGGCGAACTTTGTTCCGTATGAATGAAGATGGTGTAGGGATCATCTGCCACTCGAAGCTGGTCAACACACGAATACGCCTCAGGGTTTGCTTTCTGCCCTTGGGCAGCATCTCTGCAGGATTTTTAGTTTCCCTTTGTCTTCGTTAGTGCTGCAAGCCCTCGTTCCAGCTGGGAATCTGGGAAATAGTAGGGTTTGGCTGCTCTGACGCCAGAGATGGAAGGCGGAGAAGCTGGTTCTGGTCCCATTCTAGGGGTGTCCTTTGGCCCCACCTGGGCTGCTGAAGGCTCCCCCCAGCCGGCGCGGTGCTTCGGGCTAGGGCAGCCAGTTATTTGCCAGGCGCTTTTACGTGCCCGAGGTACTGGTTCTGTACTGGCTACAGAAATGCAAAATGGCTTTTATTAGTTATGCTGATTTATTTTTTTTTTTTTATACATAGTTTCTGCATTCCTTATGAAGTTAAATATAGTCAGGGAAACGTCCTGCTGATAAGTCCACATAACCTCAGTATTATTTTTCCCCGGAAACTAGATTGCTTTAGTGTCCTCATTCCTACGTAGGTCTGAAATTAGAGACCTTGTCGATGCTGTTCTACAGTAACTGTTTCATAAAGCGCTACCACATTAATGTGGACCAAAAAAAAGCACGATGGGAGTCCATCAGTTGCTTGTGGTGGAATATTCATGGGCCGGAGGGTGATCGGGGTGGGATTAACCTTGATTTGGGTTTAAGGATTCTTACCTGCTTCCCTAACCCCACTGACACGGCGGCTCCTGCCACCACCGGGGCTTCAGGGGCGTTTGCTCTGTTAGCTGAAGCACTGCTGTTTAGGTCTAGAGGAAAGGCAGCTGAATATTTCAGTGGAACAAGGACTGAATGATTTCTGGGCTGTCTAAATACCGCTTATAAGCTTGCTCTTGGCTACGAACCGATGATTGTGGCCATACATCTTTCCGTGCGGTCTGATGTTGCTGTAGATGGCCACTGGGCTTGGGTCACACAGAGGGGGGGGATGCTGAATGTTCAAGGGCCTCTCTATAAAGCAGTTGGATAATAGTTTCCATTAGAGGGGGAGGATAGCAATGACTTGCTATTTGGACAGACCCTAAATTAAGCTGTCAGGGGAAATGCTGCTAAAAGGCCACTCGTGTTCCTGATGCTAAAATAGCAGGAATGTTTAATCTGAAGTGAACATGTGAAATTGTGAGCTGGTAGTTCGGTTTACAGACCATAATCTACTGCTGACGAGCGTTTGGAATGAGGTTGAAAAGAGAGGTTTTCCTAAAGGCGTAAGGTTTCAGGTTCTTGATGGGTAAACCTTGCCATGCTGGCGTTGGTGCAGACCCAAATACGATACCACAAACACGGAGGACTTGTGACATCTGCAAAGCAAAGTCCGATTCAGCCCGCCCCGGCATGCCTGCTGCGAGGGACGGGAGTCGCATTTTTCTTTTGGCATCTGATGTGTTCTCTCTAACCTTTGCTTGCTTATTCCCCGGGTTATTGGATGCTCTGTAGCTGTTTTCTGACCGTAGTCTTCATTCTTGTGTTTCGTAGTTGAACTCGATGTTTCACAGGTGGACCTGATGATCTTGAAGGTCTTTTCCAACATCAATGATTCTATGATTATAGATCCTATGATTAGTAGCATTGTGAAGCAACTTGTTGAAAATTTTGAACATTGTTTTTCTTCCTTATGCTAAATGAAATTTTGGGAAGAAAAGGATGAAATGTTCATAGCTCCACATTTTTTTTTTTTTTTGAGATTGACTGACCTGAAAGCCATCCTTTCACTTTCATGTTGAAAGCAAGGGAGGGCACAGTTGAAAAGATAATCAAGAGCCCCATTTCTTCCTTCAAAGATGCTGGCCAGTGCCAAGACCAGCCTTCTGGAAGTGACTTACTTCCCTGGTTGAGGCTCAGTGAGGGCTATGTGGCCAGTTGTGTGCAGATCCGTAAGCTGGGTGGGGGTAAGACGGCGTATCCTGGAAATAGCGTTGGTGTGGGAGTCCTACCTGAAAGGAAGCCTGAACTTTTTCAGCAAGACTCTTTCACTTAACTATAAAGATGTTTTGTTGTTTTTTTTAAATAACCATAATTCATTCAACTGTGACCCCGCACAAAGGGTTAAGAGCTCCAAACCTTTCACCTCTAGATTTCCATTGAGTGGTCGTTCTTCAGGGCCTTTATCTAAACCAACAAAAACTGCAGTGGCCGTTGAAGTCTGATCTGGCTTGAAGTCTGGTCTGGCTTGAAGTCTGACCTTTTATTGTTTAAGGAAAAAAAAAAAGAATAGCTTTAACTGAATTGGTTTCCATAACGCACTTGGGTGCGATTACAGAAAGAACAATATCAGTGCGATGCCATTGTTTCTAAAGAATTTGAAATATTGCCCTACGCAGGCTTGAGCCTGTAGGTATGTGTCAGTGGTCGTACGCTGCTGACCAAGAATTTCCTGCAGTTCAAGGAGTAGGAGCCTTTGTGGCTTTGGAACAAGAGGATCTGTGTTCTGCCATCACCGTGGAAGTCAGCGAGCGACCCTGGGCTGCTGCGTAGTGGCCGCTTGGACCAGCCCTTCGTTAAGCAACGCACACAAGCGCCCGTTGTGTTTCCTTGCGAGCGTGCCTCTGCCTCTTCACATCCGCAATGCTCTAGCTTCAGCTCTTGTTTACTCCTAATGGGGCTTGGTGGTTCTTGTCCAATAGAATGAGAATTGGTCGTAAAAGGAGGAATCGCTTTACCTAAGCCCCTTCGTGTCTTTGGGTTTGGATGAATGTGTTGTTGGAGCTCTAAACTCCGCACAGATGGTGCATCTACCAGTGACTGTTCATTAAATTGGTGCACTGGGTCCAGTTCTGGGCTCCCCGGTTCAAGAAGGATGAGGGCCTCTTAGAGAGAGTCCAGAGGAGGGCAACAAGGATGATGGGGGACTGGAGCATCTCCCCTATGAGGAAAGGCTGAGGGAGCTGGGCTTGTTTAGTGTAGAAGAAGAGAAGGCTGAGAGGGGATCTAATCACCACCTACAAATATCTCAAGGGTGGGGGTCACCAGGACGGAGCCAGACTCTTCCCAGTGGTGCCCAGTGCCAGGACAAGGGGCCATGGGCACAAACTGAAGCACAAGAGGTTCCAGTTGAACGTGAGTTGTTGTTCAAGTTGAACTTGTTGACTGTGAGGGTGATGGAGCCCTGGCCCAGGCTGCCCAGGGGGGCTGTGGAGTCTCCTTCTCTGGAGATCTTCAACCCCCGCCTGGCCGCTGTCCTGTGCCCCCTGCTCTGGGTGAGCCTGCTTGGGCAGGGGGGTGGCACTGGGGGAGCTCCCGAGGGCCCTGCCAGCCCCGGCCATGCTGGGATTCTGGGATTCTGTGAAATTGCTTTGTGCTTCTCAACTTAGACCAAAATTAAAAAAGGCTGAGCTTACCGTAGCAGGAGCTGTAAGTGTGCCCACTTAGGTACTAATGGCCCCTGACGCTTCGGGTTTTGAAGATCTCCTACCAGGCAATTCCTGCAAATGGCTGAAGTGCATGACGGGAGCTTTTGGTGTCTGCGCCGTTTCGATGGCGTTGGGCATCCAGAACAGTGGCGCGGCTCGGAAGGAAACGCCCCTTTGGTCAATTGGAAGCGGTGGGGTTTGCTCCTATAAATTCCCTTCAGTATCTGTCGGCTGTTGTTCCTAATAATAACGACATCAAAAGGACGAGACGTGAAAAAATACACCCATAAACTATTTTGGATTTGTTAGGCCAGGCTGAAAGCTTTAGCTGTGAAACGGATGAGTCTGTTTGGGTCCATTTTCTGTTCAGAATTTAAACTGAATGCTGAGAATACAAACAGGGAAGGCAAGGGAAATAGTGATTCCTTCTACGTTGTTTGCAATTTATTGCTTTATATATAACGTGTCCCTGCGGACATCGCTGCGTTTTTTCATGTAAGCATTGTTAAAACTTCACATTCCAGCCCAAATCCCAGGGCTAGAGTGGGTTTGTCGGTATTAGCAGGGTTTGCTGAGGACAGAAACAAGCCACAGGACCCTATCAGGGGGATGGAAAGCGTCGCTGATGTATACATCAGAGATTATGCAAAACCCTAATCTCCATAGGGGAGGCTGGGTGGAGCCCAACCCAAGAACTAAATTCCCTTGCGTCATTTGTCTCTCTGCTGAGGATACGTGTTTAACTCGCAGATCCAGGGCAAGGCAGAAACCAATGGAAGGTTTGGGTTATGCTGGCTGGGTGCTGGGGGTTTTCTTTTTTTCTAAGGTTCTGATAAAACATCACATGCAATGCAATGTCCCTACAGTAAAGCCTGGCTTAGGTGATCTAGCTCTTCGTTTCTGCACTGGTGTGGGGGTTTTGTGAACATCTGGGAATTCCCGCGTGCTAACGTGAGCGTTTCCTCTTGTGTGATGGCGCAGGAGGGCACGCAGTTGCCGACATCGAACTCTGAGTGAACTTAAAAGGTCTCTTATTAAAATGTCATTTTCTTTTTCCTCCCCACATCGCTCTTCAGGTTGCGAAGGTGCTAAAGCATGGCTGACTTGGATCACAACCTCAGCCTGGCGGATGCTCTGACAGAGCCACCTCCCGAGATTGAGGAAGAAGTGAAAAGGGACTTCATTGCCACTCTGGAAGCAGAGAAGTTTGATGACGTGGTTGGAGAAACAGTAGATAAAACAGACTATGTTCCCCTGCTGGATGACGATGATGCAAAAGCCGGGAGCCAGGAACCCAAAAGCAAAGCCCATGCGGATGGTATTCAGGTGGAACGTAAGTGTCTGAAGCCCAGGACCACAAAGCTGAATCACTTAAGCGTCAGAGAACTCTTTTGCTTATCCTAATATTGTGGCTGGAAAGGTGCCCGTCGGAAAAGGGCCTGGGGGGGTTGGGAGGGGGGTGGGAGCCAGCAGGGGCCCAGGTGGCCAAAGGGCCAGCGGCATCCTGGCTTGGATCAGGAGTGGGTGGCCAGCAGGAGCAGGGCAGGCACCGTGCCCCTGTGCTGGGCACTGGGGGGGCCGCCCCTCGAGTGCTGGGGTCAGGGTTGGGCCCCTCCCTCCCCAAAGGCCCTGGGGGGGCTGGAGCGTGTCCAGAGAAGGGCAGCGGAGCTGGGGAGGGGTCTGGAGCCCCAGGCTGCTGGGGGAGCTGGGGGGGTTCAGCCTGGAGCAGAGGAGGCTGAGGGGAGCCTTCATGGCTCCCTACAACTGCCTGAGAGGAGGGGGGAGCCGGGGGGGTCGGGCTCTGCTCCCAAGTAACTAGGGATAGGATGAGAAGAAATGGCCTCAAGTTGCCTCAGGGGAGGTTGTGATTGGAATTTAGTAAAAATTTCTTCACTGAAGGGGTTATCAGGCATTGGAACAGGCTGCCCAGAGAGGTGGTAGAGTCCCCATCCCTGGAGTTGTTAAAAAAATGTGTAGACGTGGCACTTCGGGATATGGTTTAGTAGGCCTGGGGGTGTTGGGTTGACGGTTGGACTTGGTGATCTTGGAGGTCTTTTCCAACCTTAATGATTCTACGATTCTGTGATTGCTAGGCCTGCTAAAACAGGGCTTCGGGATGTTGCTGGGTTTAGTCTGAACAACTTATTTTAGAAGCAGAGGTTGAGATCAAATCCTGTTTCTTGCTTTTCTGCTCTGCCTTCTGTTAGGTTCTTCAGCCCGTAAAGCAAGCGATCCCCACGAGGCTGTTATTTATGTGAATATTTTGTGGGCTGCCTTGGGCTTCTCGGAGCAAGCACCGTCCAAAGCGTGTGACTGCTTTCTATCTCAAAATATTAGAACTGTGCAGGATTTGGTAACCACCACGCCGGGTAACGGCAAGCGCAGGGTGTGGAGGTCGATGACTTGGTGCTGCTGGCGAGGGCCGCGGGTCGCCATCTTCATAAGCTGTTGGTGAGCTTCAGACTCGAGGGTTTAATACCCAAAACTTTGCTTCTCTGCTGATCCCAGGGTCTGCTTGCTTTGACTTCTTGCTGCACGCGTGCCCTGGCTCTGTGCCTATACCGTGCAGTGTGGTGCTGTCTCCGCTGGTTATGGACATTTCCTAGCCCAGCTGATGTTTATTGGTGTTAGTAGCTTTATCAGAGCCTACTTGGAAAGGTTTGAACAGATTCTTGCTTCCCTAGCTGAGTAAAAAGGCAAACAGTGAGATGTGGGGGTCATCCCTTGGGTTTCTTTCTCAGCAAACATCGAAATTCTTCGTGTCTTTGCCTGGATGGTGTGTCCCCCCAAGCCGAGTGGGGCTGATCACCTTGATTATTTTCTTATTTATTTGGCCTCGATCTATGCTATGTAAAAGAAGACGACCTTTGCTCCTAGGCAGGTAACCCGGTGATTGCTTTCAGGAGAAAGGTTTTTTTTTTTGTTTTTTTGCCTTTAATCTTGATGCTCATCAGTGCTGCTGAGAGCGGGGTGTGCGGAAGAGCTGTAATGATCACAGGAGCTCCAGGACAACAGAATGGGGAATTAGTGGGGATTTCTGCTCTGTTTAGGGCACTTATTTGCAGAGTTCAGAAGTGTATCGGGTGCTCTGTGATACAGTAAACGTAACTTTGAATTCTCCATGCTAACATAGCTCATTACATGGGAACAGAAGGATGGACACGGGCAAAGGGATTACAAAGCTCTGGTCCATTCAGATGTGTGTTATTTTATTCGGTTATAGTACCTCTCATGGCAAGTGGTTTATATTTTTAGCATTGCAGAACCAGGAGTAAGAGAGGAACACGAGGGCTTGGTAACACGGTTTAAGGATGTTTTAAAATGATGCTTGAATCATAGAATCATAGAATGTTTTGGGTTGGAAGGGACCCCTAGAGGTCATCTAGTCCAACCCCCTTTTTTTTTTTTGAAAACCATTACCACAAAATTTATTCTAATACCTGTTGTACCACACCCTAAAAATAACAAAAGAAAACAAGCTGAGATAAAAGATATTTGCTGTCAAAGGTGGGGTAATACCTTCAGAAAGCCACAGAACTGGCTTCCTCTAAGAAATTAAACAAGAGTGGTAGACATTCTTCAGATTCCTTATCAAAGACAGGTGTCTTCTCTACTTGAGTTCAGCACACCACCATGACAGGGCACTGCAGTTCTAGAAATTACAGATTCTGCACCAGAATTGCTCGTATTATCATTATATAATTATATATATTATACATATATATTATATTATCATTTTATATATTATCATTTTATATATTATCATTTTATATATTATCATTTTATATATTATCATTTTATATATTATCATTTTATATATTATCATTATATAATATTGCTTTAAAATAAAAGCTCCTTGAACTGGGTCCTCCCCGGACCTGTCTCCCTCCAGCGCTACCCTCATAACTCACCATTTCAAATAACTTTGGGTTCCTGAAGCCGGTGTAACAAGGCATTTGGGATTTACCTAGTGATTAAGACTCGCCCTGTGAGAAAGCTGCCGGTTCCTGTGTGCAGAACCCAGGCTGAGATAGCGGGGCGCCAACGTGGGCTCCCTTTGGGCCAGGCTCCTCACCTGCACCTCCTGGCTCTTCCTCCCCCCGGCTCCCCAGTGCCTCCCCTGGCTGTGCAACCCGTTGTTGGCTTCCGCAGAGCTTGTTTCCCTCCTACACGGCAAGGACGGGGGGATGCTGTTTCTTGTTCTTGGTTTGGAGATTTGCTTTTCCCTTTTTTGGGATAGCTGGCGGACCGTTACGAGCAGTATCTTTGGCAAGACGAAAACAAGACCCTCCCTGAAGAGAGCAGAGAGCTTGCTTGCCTCGGGTGCATAAGATGTTTTCAGCGTTCCCGCCACGTACCAGGAGGCCACGGGCTACCAGGCTCCGCCGTTTCAAACAGCACCAGTTACTACGGGCCAGCCCTAGGATTTGGTCCTGTTACGTCTTGATTTGCCTCATCGGTTTTTCCCTGAGGCGATACTTTCTCCCGTGAGATTTTGCCAACGTTTAGAACTACTTAAAAAAAAATTATAGTAAAGCTTTTAATGCGCTTGCTTTTATTGAGGCTATGGAGTAAATGAGCCCGGGCGAGATATTGCAGGGTCCTGACGGGGGTGTTGGGTTTTGTTCTTGTGCGGGGCTTGGAGTGTAACGTGGAGTTTCGGGGGGACGGACGGGACGGGACGGGACTGCTGTGTGAAAGGCAGCAAGGGTTCTACATCCCCGGCTCCAAATATGACTGCAGAGAACTTTGTTTTCCCGAGGGAGAAGAGCAGCTTTCATGGATCAGGCTTTTCAGCCCCGGCTTGTTAATTTATTTATGTTAAAAGGCACAAATGTGTTCAGACAGCACTGTCTCTGCTGCTGAGATTGCCTTTCCCCAGTCAGAAGAGGTTTAATCACACGTCCCGCCAGGCTCTGGCTATCCTCTCGCTGCTCAATGTTCTCCTTTCACTTCTTTCCTAAAGCCAGGAGCCAGATCAGACAAGTTTAAGGATCGGATGGGGGGGCCCATCGTGGACCTGGGTGAGCCACGTGAGTACAGAGAGGTGGGGAAGAAGAGAGAGATGTGACGAGCAGTTTTGTGACCACCTACAAATTTGTCCACGAATAAAGCCCTAAGAACACTTAACTACCTTAAAATATCGCTGGAAAGGCATCGCTTAAGCGGGAAGGGGTTTACTCTTTCTAGCACCTGGCTGGACATCGTAATTTGGCAAATTCCGGGGTAATCCTCTTAGGACACCGTGGGCTTTACGTAACACTGAAGGATGGCTTCGGGTGCGTGCTACGCTGGGCGCAGCTCGCTTTCCTTATCGGTTCCGAGGAATTTAGAGGATGCTGTGGAGCTTCCAGTTAAAGTCATGAGGCTGTAGCGGGCATTTTCGTTGGGGTGCAAGGGATACGCACCCTAAAGCGTGCAGGAAGAGGTGTTTGGGTGGGAGCAAGTTCCAGCCGAAGGGCAAACACCGTGCTTTGGTAGCTTAGAGCGGGCTGCGGCGCTCCTGCAAAATGTTTTCGCTCAAGACGATAGGACGAGGGGGAATGGTCTGAAGTTGCTCCAGGACAGGTTTAGGTTGGACATGAGGAAAAAGGGCTGTCAGGCTCTGGAATGGGCTGCCCAGGGAGGGGGTCGAGTCCCCATCCCTGGGGGGATTTAAAAGAAGGAGAGATGAGGTGCTTAGGGCCAGGGTTTAGTGGTGGGATGGCAGGGTGAGGTTAAAGGCTGGACTTGATGATCTTAAAGGGCTTTTCCAACCAAAGTGATTCTGTGATTCTATGAGCGAGGACCGATAGCATTTCAGAAACGTTTGGTTGTGCTGTTGCTGAGGAGCTGCGTCCAAAGCCAGGTCCGTGGCGTAGCTCCTCGTGGCCACCTACCTGGTAAATGCACACTCTGCGTTCTTGCACTCGCTCTCTTCCAAACTTGGGGGTGAATCTTAACTTTATATGCATTTTTTTTTTTTTAATAGGGAAGCAAATACTGAGCGTGGCGTGCGTGCCAAAGTTCTTTTCGTTTGCTATGGGCAGCGGCTTTGGGGCTTTTTTCAGGCCCCCGTGTCGCCACGAGATGGCTCTGCTGGCGCTGGCGTGATGCTGCTGGACCGACGCCGCGGAGCCGGCTGGTCTGGAAGCAAAGCGCAGCTCTGGAGCCTGAAGCCCAAGGCCAAAGCACAGCGCTTCCCTTTCCTTCTATCTCCCTTCCCACGCCAGGAGCAAGTGGCTTCCTTGCAGAAGGCAGCAGGCTGTGCTTTTGCCTTTAAACACTCGGTCACACCTGAAGTTGAGGATGGAGGATGTTCCGTGAAGCCCGGCGTTTCCGAGGGATTTAACCAAGGCAGCGAACGGTGTTAAGAGACTTGCATTTTTTATTTCATATGATATATCGAACACCTTCTCCCTCTGGAAGTGTCTCCATCCCCATTCCAGCCCCAACGCTGTCCAGACCTCAGGGTGGTACAAATCCCGGCGTTGCCTTTCCGTGCGTACGCGGGTCTTGAGCGTGGTCGGAGCGCGCAAGGTCTTTAATCCGCCCGTGTGCCTCGCAGCGGGTTTCTGTCGGGCGCTTGCTAACCAAACATTAAACACAGCCCAGCCCCCCCGGCGCTGCCGGAGGTGCGCTCCGAAGCCGCGTGCGTTGCGTGCTCTGCCCCGGATTTCAGCTGCTTTCCCGGCATCGCGCGGCCCGGCCGCAGGACCTGCAGGTTCATTTCGCCGTAGGGCCTGGTACCAGCCATCTGTGGGGAGCCTGTTTCAGTGGGAGAGTGGGGTTTTTTTTTGTGGTTTTTGTTTAAAACGCCGATTATATTGTAAAGCTGCCCAGACCTTGGGCTGAGTTGCTTAACTACGTGAGAGACCTCTGTTCTCTTAAGGAGGAGGGAGTGCCCCGAGTACTTTCTTGATAAGCCAAAGTGGTCTTGAAACTTTTTCTGTGTTTTATGAAATAAAGCGGTGAAATTAAATCTCATTGTTAGAGTTCACAAAGCAAAAAAAAAAAACAACCACTACATTTTTTTCTAGCTCAGTTGCCTTATGCTGATTTAGCTCCATCCAGGTAATACTGGTGCTGAGTTAGTGACCTTCCCTTGGGCTTCTCTGACACCTACTCATCTTTGGATTCTGTGCCATCACGGGCAGCCAGTGATCAGCCAACCTTCACGCTTCAGATTCCTCTTTTGGAAGCAGCGGTGTGAAGGTGGGATGGGGGCAGAGGGACCTTGGTGGAAATGGCTCCTTGTCCTGCTCTTGAGCACCAGACCCACCTTGCGGCTGCGTGTTAGCGCTGTCGGCCAGCACGCACATGCTTCTGAAAGCCCTGCTATCCCCAAACGCAGACCCAAGCAAGCCTTGGCTTCCCTTTGAATTCGTACTCTCCTTAAGTCTCACGCTTAGAGAGAGAAGCTTGAGAATCCAAACCAAGCCCACGCTTAGGGAGAGAAGCCTCAGAATGTCGCTGTCCTGATTTCCGCTGGGGTAGAGTTCATTTTCTTCCCAGTCGCTGGCATTTTGTGGTTTGGATTTAGGATGAGGAGAATGGTGATGACACATGGATGGGTCAGTTGGTGCTGAGCAGGGCTTACACTGGTCAAGGACTTTTCAACTTCCCCATCTCTGCCAGGGGCACATGGAGCTGGGACAGCCGACCCCAACTGGCCCAAGGGCTATTCCGGATCATATGTTGTCATGCCCAGTATAGAAACTGGGGGGGTTGGCTGGGGGGCAGTGATTGCTGCTCGGGGTTGGGCTGGGCATCGGTCAGCGGGTGGCGAGCAATTGCATTGCGCTTCACTTGTTCTGTGTATTCTTTTGTCGTCATTATTATCAATATTTTCTCTGCCTTTGCTGTCCTGTTAAACTGTTGTTATCTCAAACTATGTGTTTTACCTCCCCCCCCAGTTCTCTCTCCCCTCCCACCGAGGGTGAGCGAGCAGCTGTGTGGTTGCCAGCACGACAGTGATACTGGAGTGCCAGAGAGTAAGCAAAACTCTAAGCCTTTTTCTTCTTTTTTTTTGTGATTCTGGGAGGTGATGAGTGTGACTGCCGTTCAGAAGCCATTTTGAGACAGAAAGTTCAGAGGAGAGCGAGAAGGATGATGGGGGGACTGGAGCATCTCCCCTAGGAGGAAAGGCTGAGGGAGCTGGGCTTGTTCAGCCTGGAGAAGAGAAGGCTGAGAGGGGACCTCATCACCACCTACAAATATCTCAAGGGTGGGGGTCACGAGGATGGAGCCAGACTCTTCCCAGTGGTGCCCAGCTCCAGGACAAGGGCCCATGGGCACAAACTGAAGCAGAAGAGGTTCCAGTGGAACGGGAGGAAGAACTTGTTGACTGTGAGGGTGCCCGAGCCCTGGCCCAGGCTGCCCAGGGGGGCTGTGGAGTCTCCTTCTCTGGAGATCTTCAACCCCCGCCTGGCCGCTGTCCTGTGCTCCCTGCTCTAGGAGAACCTGCTTGAGCAGGAGGGTTGGACTAGATGATCTCCAGAGGTCCCTTCCAACCCTTGTGATTTGGTGATTCTGTGTGAACCCCTGCCATTCTGGGATTCTGTATGAATGGATACAGCTTAAGCTACTTGGTCAAGAGTTACCAGCTGGTTTGGGCTGTGTGGCATTCTGGTTTTCAGCATTTTTGTTCCTGCTCAGGTTTTTTTGTCTGAGCTCCCTGACAAAGTTGCGTTCAACCACCTCTGCGCCCCCAAAGGCGCGCTAGGATGATACAACCTGCAAAATGACCCTCGCCCACGAGCCGTCCACCCCACCCTGGCCTGCCGAGAGCTCTTTTTCCTTTTCGCCCTCTGGTACCCCGTGCCTACGGCGGAGGAGGCTGCAGGTCCGATGGTGGGAACGCGCTCCGTTGTGGTTCTGCTCCCACGTGCGCTGCGCCAAGTCGCTCCTGGGGATTAGGGGTTTTTTTAGATTGGCACTGTCCATTTGCTTGAGATTATCGGTTTAGCGAATGCTGCCTTTAAATTTGTTTATATAAAACCAATCCTTTGATCCACAAGCCAGATGCAAATACGATCTTGTGATTCTGATGAGGATTATGTAGTTACAACATCTTGACATGGTTTTGGCTTTATGCAATTTAGAATATGAGGGGGGAGGAGACCTGGCCTTGAGAAGATTGCTGGGTGCTCAATGCTCACACACAAGCTAGAAGTTTGGTTTGCTCCAAAGGAGCTGACCTTCAGAGGCATAAAAGCTACGAATGCTGGGCGGAGTTGTTTGATTTGATCTCGTTTTTTGCAAGCCTGTCTTCCAAAAAAGCAAAAAATGTGAAGGAAACCGCTTTGCCCGCTTTTCATCCTTCCCAAGAAGCGGAGCAGGAAAGATGTGGCATTTCTGCTGCTTCTGCTCGTTTGGGAACCCGCTGTTGAGCCTAAGATCTTCTTTAGACTTTGCCTGGTTAAGTGTTGGGTTTGGTGTGCTCAGCCAAGCCAAGCCAGGGTCTCTCCATGCACGGGCGCCGGTGCCCTGCTTATCCCTGCCTGTTTGCAGAGCTTTTTGAGGAGGTTAAAAGCTGTTGCTTGCAGGTTCCTCTGCCGTTCTGGTAACGGGAGCTTTTTCCGATCGCTTCCCGCCCGGTGGCTTTGATGGCAGAGGAGCAACCTCTGCACCCAGGGAAGAGCGGCCACCGTGGCGCTGCTCAGTGTGTGGAGAGCGAGAGGAATGCCACCATGGCTTTAACCTGTTCTTTCCCCACTAATTCCCGTGCCATCGAAGCAAATGGAGGATGCCAATACACGTGTCTTTGTGGTGGTTTGGCCTTGGCTGGATGCCAGGTGCCACCAAGCCTCTCTATCGCTGCCCTCTTCAGCAGGACAGGCGAGGAGAGAGAATGAGATGGAAAGGAAAAAACCCAAAAACTTGTAGGTCAAGATAAAGGCAGTTTGATAAAGAAAAAGCAAAAGCAAAGGCCGCGCACGGCAGCAAAAGGAAAAAAACCCCAAGATTTTATTCTCTACTTCCCATTAGCAGGCGATGTCCAGCCACTTCCCGGGAAGCAGGGCTTCAGTATCCATAGTTGTTCCCCCTGAAGACAACACATCACAAAGATGAATGTCCCCCTCCTCTTCCTTTTCCCTTAGTTTTTATATCTGAGCTGACGTCACATGGTATGGAATATCCCTTTGGTTGGTTTGGGTCAGGTGTCTTGGCTACGTCCCCTCCCAAGATCTTGCCCCCTTCCAGCCCACTGGTGGGGGGGAAAATATTGGAGGCACAGCCTTGATGCTGTTGGAGCACAGGTCAGCAGTAGCCAAAACATTGGGGTGTGATCAACCCCTTTCTGCACACCAATAGAAGGCACAGCCCTAGGCAGTTTGACCCAATACTGTCTTACATGTTGGGTTTTTTTCCTTCCCCAAACTGAGTGAATAGAGGGGACCGAGTAAGATGAGTGACCTGAAGAAACGTATTTGTGCGTTGTAGTCTGGAAGCTGCACAGGCTTGAGGGGCCCTACCAGCTCTGTGGAAGGTTAAGCCAGAAACACAACTGGCTTTGAGCTCTCCTTGTCTCCCTCTACCGTAGTGTTTGGGTGGCTTGGCTAATCACACAGAATCCCAGCATGGCTGGGGTTGGCAGGGCCCTCGGGAGCTCCCCCAGTGCCACCCCCCTGCCCAAGCAGGCTCACCCAGAGCAGGGGGCACAGGACAGCGGCCAGGCGGGGGTTGAAGATCTCCAGAGAAGGAGACTCCACAGCCCCCCTGGGCAGCCTGGGCCAGGGCTCGGGCACCCTCACAGTCAACACGTTCTTCCTCCCGTTCACCTGGAACCTCTTGTGCTTCAGTTTGTGCCCATTGCCCCTTGAGATATTTTGTATATTTTGGTAGGGTGGAGTTTTTTTTGTTGTTCCATCAAAGTTTGCAGAGCCCTTGGTAGGGCGAGGGTGGGGTGTCCTGGCTTTTCTTTTTCATAGAAGGCACTTGGCTTGGACCACTCGCTACCTAGGAGTTCGGTCTCTAAATGAAGCTTTTGTACAGATGAAGTGTTGATTCTCTGAATGGCTGAAATGCCCTGGATTGTCAGAAGTGCCACGGAGTGGACTCCGTGCAGGGCAGAGCTGACCCCAAGTGCACACAAGCCACTCATTCCAAGCGCCGCCAGGCCAGTCTTACAGATCAACATTTTTTTTGCAACCCAAAGCCAGGGTTCCAAGTATGCACACAGCCTTGCAGACCAAATTTGTCGTGTTTAGCCCTGTTTGTGATCATCTTGAGTCCTGGTTTTAATGTGTGAGTAGTGGTGGTGGCAGCATCAAGACCAGGCTATGAGAGGTCTGTGCACGGTGTGATGATCAGATTCAAATGAAACTGAAAGCAATATGTGATCATTTTGTCCAATTTAAACCACAACTTGCACGCAAAGGAGGCTGTACCTGAGAGGAGGCTGGGGCAAGGTGGGGATCGGGCTCTGCTCCCAGGGAAGGGGCGATGGGACGAGGGGCACCGGCCTCAAGTTGTGCCAGGGCAGGGTGAGGTTGGCCCTGGGGAACAATTCCTTCCCCCAAGGGCTGTCAGGGGCTGGAAGGGGCTGCCCAGGGAAGGGGTCGAGTCCCCAGCCCTGGGGGGATTTAACAGCCGGGCAGAGGCGGTGCTGAGGGCCGGGGTTTGGGGGTGGGATGGCAGGGGTAGGGGAACGGTTGGGCTGGGGGAGCTTAAAAGGTTGTGGTAGTGGGGGTTGCTGTTTATTTTCCCCACCGCCAAGAGATTTTTTTGACACATTTAGCATGAGTGAAGAGTGGAGAAGACTCGCAAGGCCTCTGTTACACTGGCATCGTCAGCCACCTTCATTAAACCAGTGTTAGCACACCTATTTGAGCAGGACTTAAGAAAACTTGTAGCTCTTGCACTTGGACTAAGCTTCCTTGCTGCTAACTGGAAGGTGCAGCAGGACCTGTGTGGCTCCTCTGCGTGATTCCTATCATAGAATCACAGAATGGTTTGGGTTGGAAGGGACCCCCAGAGGTCACCCAGCCCAACCCCCCTGCAGGAGCAGGGACACCTTGAACCACATCAGGTTGCTCACAGCCCCGGCCAACCTGGCCTGGAATGTTCCCAGGGATGGGGCCTCCACCCCCTCTCTGGGCAACCCCTGCCAGGCTTTCACCACCCTCACTGGAAAGAATTTCTTCCTTATATCTAGCGTGTATCTTCTTATATCTAGTGTATATTCTTCTTATATCTCAATGTAAGACCCTGCTCCTCCACGAGACACCAGCCTTCCTCTGGGCAGCGGTGACACGGTGGTGTATAAACCACCCCATGACCCTGATCTCTCCCTGCCTGAATGGATGGGTAAATTCAGTGACTGGTAGTTGTTCTCCCAGTTGCTAGTTAGGACGGTTCTACTGTAACAGTAAATACCAGACCTTGTAAAGCCTGACAGCAGGAGGAGCTGGTGCATTTAACTGCTGAGAAACAGGTCCAGGGACTCCTGTAGTATTTTCAGCTACTTGAAGAGGATGTAGGTGGATGTTTTTCTATAAGCTGTCTGGCAAGTTCATGCTGAATTTTTGCAAAACACCAGGATGAGCCACTGAAGTAACTGGAAAGACTTTGCGCTCGCTTTACCGAGGGTTGGATTAAGCCCTAAAGTGCTGCGTCTAAAATACGCTGGTAATGTGGTTTAAACCTGCTTGAGCTCAGGGAAGGGACAGCAGCAACTCCAGGTACCTGAATGCTGTCTCTTTGGGACTGATTTTATTTTATTTACTGGCAGGATTTTTTTAAGCCATTGCCCTGAGTGGTTCTTCACAACAAGCAGAACTGGTGGCCTGAGGAGCTGAGCTGCCGTTAGAGCTGGTGCCGCTTGTTACGCTCAACTAATGCTACCAGTGTCGTTCTTCCGATGACTTGTCTTCACCATTTCACAACTGGGATAAATTCTTAGAAGTTAAGCAGAGTTTATTTAAGAAGGTATTAGAGAATAGTTGAAGGCTTGGTGCAAGGATGGAATCTTCAATTTAGGTAAATGGCCTTGTGGTACTCACCTGTTGTGGTGGCAGTGGCCTTCAGAAATATTGTGCTGCTGGCAACCTGTGCCAGTGTTAACAGGGGCGCAGTCCAGCTGCGTTTGCAAGGAGCATGGTCTGATCTCAAAGGCACTAACTTAAAGAAAATAAAATCCCTCAAGCAGCTTGCCTGAGCAATTGTAGCTACTGACCCTCAGCAGCCCAGGTCAGGGATCATGGGGTGCCGACAGAATTTCACTGGCGTGTTTTGATGAGTAGGAAGAACAAGAAGTGTGCTTTTTAAAAAAAATGATATTGTTACGTTAATTAAATTCCTTAATTATTCCCAAAGATGGTTTCCAAGCAGCATTTTCCAAAACGTTCTACAGTTGGGAGATAGCTACCTGTTAGCAGAGTGGCTTTCCTGAGGCAGCCCGCTGAGCAGGCGGCAAAGCCAAGTTTAGAGCTCCGTTCTTTGACTCCAAATTGCTGCAGCTATTGCTAGGTCTTGCACTGCTGCCGTGCCTTCCACGTTCAGCAGGTAAACCCTAGTGCCTGTTAAAACTTTATCTGGCAATGCCAGAACAAGATAAAGCAAATCTCTTGGTGGTAAGTATCTTACAAACTGTTTTTTGGAATCAATGGTCTTCCACCTTGAGCTACCCGTCTCTAAATCTCTCCCCAATACCTGCTTTAGCGATGTGCTGTCAAAGCCGAAACTGAGGTCTTCTGATCCTTCTGCAAGGGCATGTTGCTGGTTCATGTTCAACTTGTTGGCCACCAGGACCCCAAGGGCTTTTCCTGCAGGACCCCAAGGGCTTTTCCTGCAGGACCCCAAGGGCTTTTCCTGCAGAGATACCTTCCAGCAAGTTGATCCTCAGTGTATACTGGTGCCTGGGCTGATTGCTCCGTTGATGCCAGAACTTCGCATTTCTCCTTGTTGAGCTTCATGAAATTCTTCTCTGCTCATCTCTCCAGCCTGTCCAGGTCCCTCTGGATCACATCACAAGCCTCTGGTGTATCAGCCACTCCTCCCAGTTTTGTATCATCTGCAAACTTGTGGAGGGTGTGCTCTTCTCCATCGTTTAGGTCATTAATGAAGATGTTAAGCAGTATTGGCCCAGTGTCAACTGTTGGGGGACACTGCTAGTGACTGGCCTCCAGCTGGACTTTGTGCTGGTGATCACCCCCCTCGGAGCCTGGCTGTTCAGCCAGTTCTCCATCCACCTCACTGTGCAGCTATCTGACTCATGCTTTGCCAGTTTGTCTATGAGGACGTTACGGGAGACGGTGTTAAGGTCAACAGTATCAACTGCTCTTGCCTCGCATCCACCAAACCTGCCGAACTTTATTGGCTTGGCGAAGCGTTATTTGCTTGAAGGAAACCCAGAGCCTCAGTGGCCTAGTGCTGGACCTTAGGAAAGCTTAGTCTGAAGTGATGGCATGAATAGATGAAGAAGCTTCTAGTTGTCATGCCCTGAGTCTCCTTCATGGGCCTAGTTTTTCTGTGATTGAAAAGCTCTTCCTTTCGGGTTTTAAGCTGCGCTGTCTTGGTGCCATTTGGGTACCTCAACTTATTTCAAAAACAGTTCTAGGGGGGAAAAAACCCCCTTATGAGTGTTGGGTAACGTTACAGTGTTGTCCTTACAATGTTGTTTTTAAGTCTTGGATTAAGGTTAACTTCATCCGGTGCTAACATTTCCTTTGCATTCTTGCAGATACTTCAGGTTCTGGGCCAACAGTTGTAGAAAACGGTGACCATGGAATAGAAGATCACCACACAGGTAGGTGCTTAATGTCTGAAGGAAACACGGCAACTTGTTTATTTGTTACTGGACCGGTAAAACCTCATAGTGACAAAATGCATCTTCTTTTTGAGTCCTATTTCTCCATGGAGGGTTGTTTTGGGTTTTTTTTTAATGATCTTTTCAAAGAATTCAAAACAAAACAGAACTTTGTTTTCTTTTGGGTTTAAAATTGTTTGAGTAAAGCCTCCTTCTGGAGACCTTGCATCCTTTGTGCTCAGTGCTGGGAAGGCCACGTCTAGGGCACTGACACCTAAATGGCTTTCCAGTGACTCCATCGTATTCCTAGCTGAACTCTACCCTAACCGGTGAGAATGTCTTCTCCTGTTCCCTGTGAGACTGACGGTGATGTTCCTCAGGTGACACCGTTCTTTGTTGCAGTTTTTTTCTTCCACTGATCCTTAGCTGCTACTGGAATCACAGTGCTTTGTCTGTTCTGCAGCTGCTCCCTCCACCCCAAACTACCCTCTGTAAGTACCTCCAAATACTTGCTTTAGCAATGCCAAAGATGAAATTGAGGTGGCCCGAACCTTTTTTCATACAGCGTTAGGGCAGCTTTGGCTGCAGGACACGTGTCGTTACTGAAGCAGAGCAATATTTCAAACTTGAGGGATCTGGAAAACAATCTTCCCAAGCAGCCCGGCGTGTGCTGAAGTCAGTCGTCTTTAGCAGTGACGCTTCGTGATAAACACCAGTTCCCTTCTACGAGACTTTCTTACTGCGAATGGGGTTTCCTACCAAATTCCAGCAGAACTGTTTAGGGCGAGCAGGACCAAACTCTTCGACCGTGTGCTTGAGCCGGTGGATCGTCGCCTTCTGTGGCGAGGAGGCTGCCGACTCCGACAGGCCGTGCTGTAGCACCTCTGTTTTCTGGAGGATGACACGCTAGAAGGCCGATTGCCACCCTGGCATCGGGAAGAGCTGCTTACTTGCTCTCCCTTGTCATGATCTCCAGCTCAGCTGCAGCAATACAGGTCATCGCTACGATTGTTTGGACGTTCCCAGCGCCAGCACCCTGCCAGGCCCCTGGGGATAATGAATGTATGGGAGTGGGAGGCAGCGGGGAATTCAAACACTTTTTTGCTCTCATTCTATTTAGCGTGAGCAAGCGTTCCTGTTCTTCTTTAGGATAGGAATATAAAAATTGATCTTTGCACTTTGCCATGGTAACTCTGGTCAAGAGGAAGCTGTGCATCTTCGATAACCTAGCATGGAGCTGAACGGAAGAACGCTTCTGAACCTTCCTAGCGATGCCTCCTCCCTTTTTGAAATATCTATAAGTAAAAGGAGATAGAAATCAGGTTTATGATACTCCAGCTATGACTAATTAAATTGATTGGGATTTTTTAAATTACACTTCTAAATTGTGTTTAAAAAATTCCTTGTTCTTCACTTAATGCTAGCTTCCTAGAGGTTTAACTCCTCACACGCTCCATGCTAATAACTTTGATCAAAGACACTTTTATGTGTCTGAAGCTTCTTGATTTATTAATACGTTCCATCTTTGTGGGGTAGAGTTGGATTTTTTTTTTCTTGTTAAAGGCTGTCTTCAAGTGACATCAAAGCGGTAGAAAGAGCACGGCAAAGGCTGAAGAGTCGTAAGCATCGCGTTAATGAGGCTTTTCAGAGTAACAGAAGATTTATACAACGCAACCATTTCACGGACTCCTTCCCCCTACCCCCTTCTCTGTGGAATACTTGAGATATCCAGGCGTATACATTTGAGGGGAAGGGAGAAATGCTAATTTCCCATTAGATAATGGAGGCTTTTTTCAGAGCTGAAGAGCAGTTGATGCTCTGCAGAAATAGAGGCAGGTTCCAGCCCAGGTGACGGACTTTGGTAGTGCCTGGCCCTACGTTTACTAGTGGTGCTTTTGTCCCTGGCCCTAAGCCACCTTCAGTTTTTGGCTGGCTTATTTGCTGTCAGCTGGATCTGTTCCCTCACCTGGCTCTCTTTAAAGCTGAAATGATTTTTCTGGATGCGTATCGTGGGCCCAGGGCAGAGGCAGGAGATGGAGCAGCTGAGAGAGGACCAAGGAAGGTGGTGCTCAAGGAAACTTGCTTTTTGCTACCAAAAAAAAAAAGCAATGTTAAGAGCTACAGAGAGAGCTTTTGAAAGCCGACCTGTGTTTGAGTCGGATTCCGAAAAGGACCTCGGGGAAAGACGTAGTTAAGCTATTTGAAAATACAAATGTCGGCTTCTCTCTCCGGCCTAGATCACCGGCAGCACTGCTACACATCAAATAAACCAGGGTGACGACTTGCTAACGTTTTGGTGCATGCAGCATCACCTACAGACATCTGGTGTATAGGTGTAGCAGAGGTTAGAATTAGTCAGGACTAAAACGTTGGTGCTGGTTCAGCAGCCTGTGCTGGCTCCTGAGCGGAAGCCCTGCTCCGAAACGCCGTTAATGCAGCAGATGGCATAAATCCAAACCCAATGTCACTCGGGGGCAAAGCCCTCTATTAACTGCAGAATTACTTTTATTGTAGCAGTGATGTATTTAAACCAGTGATGCAGGGCTGTCTGTAGTTCAGCAGTTCAGAATGTACAGGAAAAACAGGAACGGTTGGCTTCACGTTGGCTGTTTACTTGGGGGGTCCAAAACTGCGGCCGTGCGGCTGCGACCCCTCTGCACCCCTTTGCTTTCCCTGAAGTTGAGAGCCTGGCCGTTTCTCCGAAGGGTCCAGTTCTTGGCAGTGCTGAGCCTTACGTGGCGATTGCTTATTTGGTTTTATGGGGGGGTTGATTTATTTATTTTTTTTTGAGACCGAGAGCGACAGAGCGGGAGCTCTGGCTGGGCTACCCAGCGCGTAGGCTGAAACCCTCGCTGGTAATTCCGTTCTTCCCTGGAAGGGTCAATAGGAGAGCGGCTGGTGCGGGGGTCGGAGGGAAGCTGTGCACATCTGGGGCAACTTGAGGGGGACAGCGAGGGTGTGGGGGAACCGTGGGTGGTTCGTGATGACTGACGGCGTGCAGGTATTGAATTAGGGAGCTAACTGCGAACCGGCGCGATGCAAAGCTTAGAGGGTGCCAAGTAACACAGCAGGTTTAAAACAACAGCCGCAAAAAGTGTGATTTTTGAACAGTGCAACGTTTGCAACTCCTTATTGCAGGATATTTGCCTAGAGTTCAAAGGAATATTGTATGTTTAAAAAGACAAATTTCTGGAAAGAAATCCATTAAGGTCTAATCTGGATACCTCTCGTTCCAAGATCCCGTCCGCTGTCTTGCTGGAAGACGAGAAGTCAGCTAGGGAGGCATCACTGCTGGGTGGTCGTGCTTTCCCTAGCTGGACTTTCTCTCCAGCCAGCCTGCTCGTCGTTCTCCCACCCGAGCTCGGGTCACAAAACCGCTTTGTCACTGCTTTCCGTGCAAATTGTGCTTTCAAGCAGCGTCCCGAGCCGCTGCTCTTTTGACAGCAGTTTGCCACCGATCTTGATTTATCTCCGCTAGTTCTGGCGTGTGGCGCAACGCCGTGCCCCGGCATGGCTGGCGATGTATTTTCAGACGAAATTCCATGTGTGTCTAATCTGGCTTTCGGCAAATCTCCTGGCTGCACTAAATGAATGATTGCTTGTTGTGCAGGTGCTACCTGAATGTTCATGTTTACTAATGACTTGCGCTTTTTTGCCCCTTCCCCATCCCGTTTCCCTCTCCTCCTTCTTTTCCTCTCTTCTATTTTCTCCTCCTAGAAGCCTAGACTGTCTCCCAACACTGGGGCTGCCACTGACACGAGACCAGTGTGCTTTTCTACCTGCCATTACACTTCTAAAATCTTCAGCACTTTACAGAGCTCTTGCTTTCCGTCTCTGGACTTTACGCGTAGAAGAAGCCCAAGGGCAGCTGTGCTGGCGGCCGATCAGCCCTCTCCTCCTCCCTCTCTGCTCTGCAGTGCTTCTTGACACCTTCCTTTCTTTGTGTAAGCACACACGTGCATGGTGGTTTTTAACGGCACTATTTCAGCGCTCCCACCGTTGGTTGGGTTGGTGTGTTTTTGGTTGTTTTGTTTTTTGGTTTTTTTTTTTTTTTAAATCACAACTACAGCTCCATTTTTAGTTCAACCCCTTTCAAATTTCATTTCTATCCTTTTTCATGGACGCATAATAACGGAAGGTTTGATATGAAATGTAAAGTTGTGCTTTGGTAGCGGATGGGTCCCCCATGACTGCAGCTCCTTTCCCTTCTCCCCGTACTCACCGCAGCCTCTTAGAGTAACGCTGAGTTCTACCTGCCTTCATCCTTGCTGCTTTGAACCTGCTCGTGTGAGGTTTTTACCTTTACTAGCATCGTGGTCTTCAGAACAGGGGTTTTCACATCGTAGCACTCATTATACAGACTTGAGAAACAAATTAGGAAAAAAACACGTTTGCCGAGGCGCAAGCAGGTTGTGTCTGCTTTGCCAGGGGTGGGTTGGGGGGGTTCAAGCACTTGCCATCAACTGGGAGCGTAGAGGAAACCCAGCAGCCCTGAATTCCTGCCTCGGTGAGCTGCTTTGCTCTCATACTGCTTCCCGCAAGCCGTAGAAGTAAGAAGGAGAATTGCCTTTCTCTAACCTCGTGCCTCCAGCTTCATTTTGGTGAGGATGGCCTTGGATGAAACTTTAGCTGCCACGAAAAAGAACCTGTCCCTTCTAAAACTGAGAGAAACAAAAGGTCTAGGACTCGATTGTTAAATCTATATGGAAATAACAATGGTGGTTTCCAGCAACGCCAGAAAGAATGGGCCTGTTTGAACCTTAAACAGAGCTACAAGAGCACGTTGCAATCCCTGCTGTCTCCATAAAGGTGCAAGGCTTTCCAAACACAAAAGTATCTGTTGGAACTGCCAGTCACCGGTTGGGCTTGGTGATCCTAAAGGTCTTTTCCAACCTCAGTGATTCAATGATTCAATGATTCTATTAATTAATTTAGAGAGACTACGTAGTATTTTACATGAGGCAAGCCCAGGCCCATTTTTTGTAGATGAGTGAATGTTTTGTTTGAGGATAATTGTGTTACGTAGCTAACGGCACTTTGCTTACACCACCCGCATTTATTTGAACCCAAAGCCAGTCAAAGGTAGGATGTGATTCTCCATATTGCTAAAAGCTGGGATACCAAGGCCTCCACTTGCCTAAAAACGGTATCGTCATCTTGTGGAGAGAGTAGAGCACCCCTGAATATTCCCAGTGCCCCACTAGTCCCCTCGACTACATTACGATACTGGTCTACTCATGGCATACTGGAAGACTATCCCACTTTGAACGAATAATGCCGTTAATGCCACCAGAAGGTTTTCTTTGAGGATGTCCTTCAAAGAGTGACCCAGCCAACCTGATTTTTTTTCTTTTTTTTTTTTTTTTTAAATCTGAGACCTCACGTGCTCCCCACCCAGGGTGACAGCGGCCAGGGTTGCTGCAAGGCATTGTGGGCAATCAGCCTGTTTAGTGATGTGCAGCAGGACTCAAGGCTTTTGTTCTCTAATTTGGTGGCAATTTATTGCTTTACCCACCATTCAAAAACCTCGTTACTCGCTGACATCCTTGTGGTGCCAATTTCTGAACAAGTAACACCGTTGGCTTCTCCGGGGTAGATAGCTGTCACTTCTGAGAAACCCCTGCTGCCTAGGGGCACTCGGCTGCCAAAGCTGGGCTCTTCCCTCGCCGGTCCCATGTGCCGACCAGGCAGGGCCACCACACACTTGCTTAAGACCAGCAGCCTTTGAGACCAGATGCAGACCAAAATGACATGAGGAAGCGTTTCCCCATGGCCTTAGAGCAGTAACGGTGATTGGGGTTCAGGATATGCTGGTGATCATGGCTGTCCCAGATTGCCCTCTGTCTTTCTGGTGTTACTGGAAATACGCCACGTGGTAGCATGGAGCCTCCACCTTTTGAGGAGCCACCAAAGCCTCACCAGCGCCCTTTTGGGGCCGGTGGAAGGTCCCGCTTGCGCGGGTCCGCAGCCCACCCTGGACCCTTCCTCCAGCATCTTCTGATGCATTCTTCACCCATGGGGTCTGCTGCTCGGCCGCACCGGAAGGTGAGACGAGAGCAGTGGCGTGTGGTGCAAGGAGAGGTGCTTGGGTGTTTGGGCCTCCTTGTTGTCACAAGGTGCTTTCTTCTCGGGGGATTTTTGGTGTCCGTTGCCCTAAGAGGAGATGGTTGTGTACTTGGCTTTATTTTTAAAGGCCTCTTTGTCACCATTTTTGAAAATGTGGTGGAGCAAGACAGCATCACGGCCAGTTTGGAGGCATTTTAACTTGGTTCCACCAGTCCTTTTTTCTCACCTTTTTGCCTTAAGCGGGCTTAACTATTTCTGCCCTAGAAATCGAGAGTAAATAATTACAGAGAGAGATTTTCAGATTGCGTAACAGTGGTTTTCAGACTAACCCAACATCAGACCTTCCCCCCCCAGCCCCTGCACGTGCTTTATTTTATTGAAATGCAATAATGCTTCACAGTATTGGCCAAGAGGGGAGTTCCTAGCGCTCGTGGCACTTGGCGAGGTCTCCTCGCTTTGCGAGGCGGGCGGCGGAGTTACGGAGCAACCTGCCTGGCGCGGGACCCCTGAAATGTCACCTTCACCAGGCAGAGCAGCGTCTCCAGCAGGCCAAAGCGAGGGTTGCTAACGCCGACAGGGGCGCCCCCGGGGGCTCAGTCACGGTCTCAGCTGCTCATGTGAATAATTCATTCCATTACGCTACCGCTTATTTTTTATTTTTTTTTTTTTTTTCTCCCCTCTCCCCCCCCATATTTTTCATCCCTGTTTATTTTACATGTCGTTAGGCTTACCAGTTTGAATGTAAACTTGTAGACGGAGGGAGATGGTTGTCCCTTGCCTGCGGTGGCTCTTCCTTGCGGGACCCTTGCCAAAGCTCTGCAGCGGCACACGTTTGCTTTTTGGGGGGCAGAAGTGTAATGTGCCTGTGCCGGGGGGCTGAGTGCTTTGGCAGGGGGGAGGCAGGGGGTGTCGGCGGGTCGGTGCAGAGTGTTGCATCTTCTGGCGCTCCCAGAAAATGTCCCTGTGCCTTGCTGAAAACGCAGCACGGTGAATGAACCCGCAGGAGTTACGGGTTTCGTTTCTCAGTTTTGCTTTGCCAAAAAATTATTCTGTGATTCTGTGAAAGCCAGGTTGTCGCCGGTGTGGCTGTTAAAATTTCTGTTTCCATTTCACGTTACCCCTGCCTACGCCCGGTCTCTGGGAGAGGGTACGGAACCTTCGCTTGACACACTCTTAACTTTCTTGTGCTTCCATGCTTGCCTGTTACCGCTCCTGATTTTTCTTACCGATGCCAATGCTCTGTATGACGTGAAGCTGTGTATTGCTGTTGAATAAATCACCCTAATAAACCTCTCAGTCTGACTGACCTCTCCTCGTCGTACTGTGGTGAGAATCCTCTCGGATCGGGCCGCTTGTTCGTAGCTCCTGCCGACAGGTAGCGTGCGCTCGCTTAACCCCTCTGGTGCTATTTCTAAACGAGGTGAAGAGCATAAACTGGGGTAATTGTGCTGTCTGGACAGATGTTTGAGAACACGTCCTTCAAAAGATGGGTTTAGTTAATACATTAAAAAGGAAATTCTCCCGATGAGCCCCGCGATTTTGTTGCTGTTGGGGGTGGTGGGCAGAAATGGAAGGAGCGCTTCTTCCCACCGCGCCCAGGGAATAAAAAGCGAACTGGGGATGATGGAGGAGGTGGGGGCTCGTTTGCCTGCTGGGCTCCCAAGGTCCTTAAAGCCTGCAGGTATGAACCAGCGAGTGAACAGCGTCTGGTGTTGGTGGCGGCGCACCGCTCACGGCTTCAGATGCCTGAGTTTGTGACGATTCCCAGAAAAAGGACGTGGCTGCGGGAATGGTAACCTGCGCTTAAGAACATTGCCGAGCACGTGGTGTATTTTGGGGGAGCGTTGGGCTGCCACCCAGCTGAGGTTCTGTCTTTGCTGTTGGGTATCCGACCCCCTCGCCTCTGGATGAATTGCCAGTGCGCAAAGTTCAAACACAACCCACAAACCAAAAAACCCAACAAAATCCACAACACCCCCCCCCCCCCCCCCCCCCCCAAAAAAAGTCATTCCTTCTGTTTAGCGTTTTGTAAATAGGACCCTTAACGATGTGCTTTTCTAATTAAAGCTATTTGTCGTCTTTCACCTGCCTGCCTATTTCCCATCTGGTGCAAGTTTGTATTTGTAAAGGCTTTTATTCTTTCTGGGCTTTGGGGAGAGCTTTTTGGGCTTTCCGGGATGGGTCTGCATCTGACCGTAGTTGCTGCAGGAGAGCTCGTGTTTTCTGTGGCTTCCATCTAAAAAAAGCAGCAAACTGAATAATTCAGGCGGCTTGTTCAGCGCCTCAGATGGGCATGACTAAGAGGTTCTGTGTGTCTCCGATCTGCTGGGGGTGATTTATTTTTAGGCCCGAGATGGACAGGGAAGGGGAAGGTGGGCGTCTCGAGGGAGCTGATCTGACAGCCAGGGCAGGGGGGTGCTAAGCCCCTGAGCTCCCTGCGTCCCGGCGGGAATCCTGGGTGGGAAGTGGAGGCACTGCCGGGGATGTGCTGCTTCCCCCGGGCCCCTGGAGGGTGAGTGCGGAGGATGAAGGCTTGCGCTCTGCGGGGTGCCCCTTGCCTGGGCTCTGGAGGAACTGGTGCTCTATCAGCTGGAGGTGCTCTATCAACTGGAGGTGCTCTATCAACTGGAAGAGCCTTGCGGCTTTCTACGGCTGGCAAAGGTGTTGAGGAGCACTCAGCATAACCTCAACTCATAAGCTACTCGCGAGCAGTTCAGAAAGCTGAAATAAATTTTCCAGATGTCAAAGTGCTTGTAAAGGCTGGGAATGCAAGAGCCATGGGGGTAAATTTTTGTTCAGCGCAGGACTTGGCATAGAAAACTGGACTGCTCTGAAGGGCCCCTTCCATGCCCTGGATTAGCTCAGGTCTGTAATTCTCCCGCGGCCGAGTGTTTGGTGGAGCGTGGTTCAGGAGAGCGAAGTCACCGAGCACTCGGGTTGCAGTGGAAGATGACTCATGAGCTCACCAGGGCACGGATCTGTCGCTTCAATGCGCGTTTTACTAACACAGCTCCTCCGCATTGCGTTACTGCGTGCTGGTTCCATGGGTCTGTGGTTCTGGTTTGATGGACCTGACGGATACTTGGGTTCTTATGAACTGCAAAGGTGCACTGTGAGCTGCCTAACAAGGGTTCTTCACGTACACATAACGTTTTGCAGCAGCTTGGCTTGAAAATCTTACTGGTCCGTGCTAGAAATATTGCATTTAAGAGCTTTCGGTCCTTGGATCCCTCCTGCTCTTCTGCATCTTGGTGAGTGGAACAGCCACGTTTTGCGTGGAAGAGGTAGGTGTATGCTGAGCCCCGTCAAGGAGCCTGTCCTCAAAGACGGTCGTTTGTGCCACCAGTTTGCTAAATCCTTCTTTTTGTTAAGACTTTGGATGTTTTGGTGGCTGTTCCGTTCAGGTTGCTGGTTTCACCTGCACCCTGGGATGACTGTGGGAATCTTTGAGACCTCGGGAATTGCTGCTTTGCGTAACTACGACTTTGGAAGATGACATAGGGGAAGTGTGTTGGTCAGTGCGGAGTAGGAGCCAGCTGCTGCTGGCACAAACGGCCTTTTTTCAGATGAGGTTTTAGTGGGGAGAAGCCCCAGTGTTGTAGGGTACCTCGGAGGGTTTTGGTGCTTTGCTGACCATTTCCTAAAGCTAGAGTAGGACCCCTAATGACCGCTGCCTTGACTTCTGCCACCAGGGCAGGTCTCGCTGAGTAACTTCTGTGCCAGACCGATAACTTCTTTTGCCCTAAGTACCTGATTTTGGTTTCTTCCATCATCTGAAGGCTTTAAATCATCTATTTTGGGGAAGGTGAGTTCTATATAGTTCTACCAGTATTTTTTAAAAAAAAAAAAAGTCCCCCAAACATTTACAACACTTATTTCTATTTTAAATTTGGTCAACTTCAAATGAGAGATGCTTTGAGAAGTTTACTCCCAGTATTACTGGTTGTAGATGGATCAACTCGCCTCTCGTCTTTAAAGGATATCGAAATGTCCTTTTTCAGCTGAACGTCGATGCGAGCGGCAAGGCTGCTCTAGATCCTTTCTTCCCCCCAGCCTGTACTGATACCGGGGGTTACTGAAGCAGAAGAGGTTCCAGGTGAACGGGAGGAAGAACTTGTTGACTGTGAGGGTGCCCGAGCCCTGGCCCAGGCTGCCCAGGGGGGCTGTGGAGTCTCCTTCTCTGGAGATCTTCAACCCCCGCCTGGCCGCTGTCCTGTGCCCCCTGCTCTGGGTGAGCCTGCTTGGGCAGGGGGGTGGCACTGGGGGAGCTCCCGAGGGCCCTGCCAACCCCGGCCATGCTGGGATTCTGTGAAGCCATTCAGTCAAAAACCAATGTCAGGAAGGATTTTTTTTTTGCCTGCATGATAGCACTGCACCCCCTATGGGCTACTGGGTCCATCAAATTGCCGTGTTATCACCAGAGAATCATTTTACAAAACATTTAAAGTACATTCAGTGTTGTGCTCCAGGTTTTTCGTGCTGTAGTGGCCATTTTGGGCGCTATTTGAGCACGTTGCAGTGGGGAACAGTTAAGATATTGGGTATTTGATGCTACTACGTTTTGAGGTACGCTGGTTGCCTGTTTTTATGAACTCTGTTTAGGCCTAAATTCTTTCATCTCCTGGAATCAGATAGAAAAATTCAGCCAGTTCGTGTTCTTGATGTCTTGCAGAGAGCAGACCAGGGCTCGGACTGGCCACAGGCTGTGGTTGGGAAGCCAACTGGGGTGGCCAGAAGGGCTTCGCTTTTGGCAGTTGCAGCTTTTTCTGCAGGTTCCGAAAATATGTTTTTGATAATTCTGGTGACTCTGTCTGGTCCGGGTGGATGAGTAGTTTGTTTGTAACTGAGAAGCCAGGTGAAGACTGAAAATAGCAAAAATTCCCCCTTATTTTTCCTTTTTTGATGATAGTACTGGTAACATGGGGGGGGGGGGAGGGGACGGGCTTCTGAGTCTGATGTCTTGCAGAACATCGTTATTCGAAAAAAAAAAAATTTCTTCCTATAGAAAAGTTTTCCTCACTAATAATTTTTAAATTAAAAAAACCCAAACTGTTTTCATAGCTTTGACATTTTTTCCCCTGTGCTTTATCAGGCATATTTTAAACAAATCATTTTCTGTAATGACTGTTCCAAATCTCCTTTTTGTCTGCAGTTTTGCAGCAAAATGTAGCTTGATGAGCTGGGGGCGGGGGGGAAGCCAAACCAAAAAACCCAACAAACCGCAACCCACAAAACCCAACAAGCAAAAACCCCCAAACAAACTTCACCACCCCCAAACCTCCATGTACTACGAACGATGTATGGCATAACTATAAAACCAAGTGCGTGCATATGACTCTGTGATTGCTCTTCCCTGCCAAGGAATGGCTTTTGGAGTTGAGGCTCCGTCTATGCTGGAGCTGGCTCCCCGTGGCTGGAGCTGGCTCCCCGTGGCTGGAGCTGGCTCCCGTGGCTGGAGCTGGCTCCCGTGGCTGGAGCTGGCTCCCTGTGGCTGGAGCTGGCTCCCGTGGCTGGAGCTGGCTCCTCGTCGCTGGAGCTGGTTCCTCGTGGCTGGAGCTGGTTCCTCGTGGCTGGAATTGGCTCCCCGTGGCTGGAGCTGGCTCCCCGTGGCTGGAGCTGGTTCCTCGTGGCTGGAGCTGGTTCCTCGTGGCTGGAGCTGGCTCCCCGTGGCTGGAATTGGCTCCCCGTGGCTGGAGCTGGCTCCCCGTGGCTGCTCCCTGATCCTTCGGGGAAAGGGAGCGTAAATCGGACAAACCTTAGGCTGGCTGATTCCAAATGCTGATCAGATCCTGAAGTTCGGTCTACTCTGACATCGATCGCTCCCCTCTTTTTACATCTGCCGCATGACACGCTCAAGGAGCTTTTCTTCCTGGGCCATAGACTTGTTTGCTGCTTGCATCAAATCAGCTTAAGGAGTTGTGTAACGAGCTCTGTTGTTTGCAAGAAAGTAGAGCGTGGCAGCCCCGCGGGAGCCGCTTTGTGAAATGCTCCGCTCCCCCAGGGACGAAGGGGAGCCTGCCCCCGTGCAGCGCCCTGCGAGGCCGAAGGCACGAGTACGTACTGGAAAGCCCCGGTGTTCCTGGGCTGTGGCAGCGTGGGGGTGCAGAGCTGTGAGCTGAGGAGGGGAGAGGTGGGGATTAGGGAGGCTGTGGGGAGTACAGAACGCTCCTTCGCACCCGCTGTCGCGCCGGGTTCCTAAAGGACCGCTGGCTGACGCACGACGGACAGTAAGCGTCGGAACGTGGACGGCTACTGGGAACGCATTGAAGGCTCCGGCAATGACTACAAGTAAAAGGAGGGACCTTTTTTTGTTTAAAAAAAAAATTTAAAAAAGCTGTTGCCATGGCCGCGTCTCTCTCAGACGGCGTTTTCCTAGCAACTGCGACTCGTGCTTTTCACTTTTTGCTTCTGAACTTCGAATGCAAAGGTGGAATGGATCCTGACTTGGCTTGCTGAATAGGAAATAAAAAAGCCTGTAATGCAGCAGTACGTATGCCGAGAAGTCTATCAAAGCTCCATGGTGAGGCTCAGCAAGGTTTAAAAAATGTTCATGCGAAGCCTTTGGGGTTCATAGTGCGTTGAAGAGTCGCTCGCGCGGGCGCCTGACAGCTGGGTGAATTAATGCGGTTTTACAAAGCTTGAATTGCCTGAGCAAGGAGCCGTTACTTAAAATAGTCCAGCCGTGAGCTTTCGAGCCTGTATCTTGAATTTCTTACCTGATTTAAACGGGCTGATTCGCAGAGGTGTGCTTCGGAAGCGGTGGGGCGTGCAGACCAACGCCTAAGCGAGATCGCGAACCCTTTTTCTCTCTGTCCGTACTTCATCGGCCCCTGCGCAGCGTCGCCTTGCTCGCCCTTGCTTGGAGCTTTGTTTCTGCGTACCCTGAATATTTTGGCACGCGTAATCCTGGAAATGGTTGGGCATCGCGGCGGCCTTTTTAAAACAGGGTGGTGTTTTCAGGAGTTTCTGAGGCGGGCGGGGGGCTGAGCCTTACTGCTGCGAACAAGCGGGGTCGCTTACCCTGCCTGCTTGATCGTCCCAAGTCAAGCTTTCATCCTACGCTGACCTTGCCCGATTTTCCTTCAATGAGCCTGGCTTTCTAGAGCTCAACTGCAGGTTAAACAGATGCTTTCTGGTTTTTTCCCCTCTTTATTGCCTCGGGCACCTTCCTGTTCTTCTTGCTTATTCTCAGAGCTCGTACTACAGTTTTGCAGCGACCCTTTGGATCGCCGGGATTTACTTGCCGCGTACGTTGGAGAGACTTGCCAAAGGACAATAAACCAAACAGCGCTATAAAACACACATCAAAATTAAGCTCAGTCTAAACACTTCATCGCCTTTTTTGCTAGATCCGGTTAATTATTGCGCTTAATAAGACTTTATCTTCCATATTCGATCAGTTAGCTAAATGTTTGCCTTTGGGTTAAGCCGAGCCCCAAGGATAAGCTGCCGGGCCAGCAGCACGAAGCAGGCAGGACGGTGGCTCTGCAGCGGTTTTGGCCATCGCACATCTGCAGGCATGAGCGTTTGGGTGGCCAGGCCGGCGCCGATGCCCGCGGAGCCGCAGCGAAACCCCAGTGCAGCGCCCCGTGCCAAGCTGCCACCTCCTTTCTCCCAGCGCGCAGGCTCTCTCGTTTAAAACTCTTCCTTTTTTTCCCCTCTCCTTCCTGTTCTAAACCCCAGGGGGTTCTGTTTGGAAAAACAACTAATTTAAGAGGGGTTTATCCTGCTTATAAAAAACTCAGAAGGAATTGTGGGCTGGGATGTCGGGCTGGCTTGGGGAGGTCGTCAGGCACAGGCTAAAGATGAACCTGGGGGTTAGGAGACTTCCCTAATCCTGGCTCTAGTCGTAGCTCACTCGGAGGCCTTAGCTCTTTAATCTTCTTCCATTTCAGTCCCATCACTTAAAATAGGGTAAGGCTGATTATATTGTGCATTTTATCTTTTATAGCTATGCTGCATCTGTTATTATCACAGCGCTCGCATTTCGGTGGCGTTGGCTGGTACCAGGGGTAATCTTGGATTAATCTGACCTTTTCAGGAAAAAGAAAATCTTGTGGTTACAAAACATTATCTGGATAAGGTGAGGCTGAGCAAGAGGAGATCTTTGGTCAGTGGTAGCGAGAGCAAATGTACCCCTCGGAGCAGGGGCATCTCTTCAATGGCTAAGCAAAGGGACATACAGCAAGGCAGCTGCTGGTGCTTCCTCATTAAACCCCAGAAAACTGCTCTCTGTGGGAATCTGTTTGAGTAAATTCACAGAATCCCAGAATCCCAGCATGGCCGGGGCTGGCAGGGCCCTCCAGAGCTCCCCCAGTGCCACCCCCCTGCCCAAGCAGGCTCACCCAGAGCAGGGGGCACAGGACAGCGGCCAGGCGGGGGTTGAAGATCTCCAGAGAAGGAGACTCCACAGCCCCCCTGGGCAGCCTGGGCCAGGGCTCGGGCACCCTCACAGTCAACAAGTTCTTCCTCCCGTTCCACTGGAACCTCTTCTGCTTCAGTTTGTGCCCATGGCCCCTTGTCGTGGCGCTGGGCACCACTGGGAAGAGTCTGGCTCCGTCCTCGTGACCCCCACCCTCGAGATATTTCATAGAATCATAGAATCACAGAATGGTTTGGGTGGGAAGGGACCCCCAGAGGTCACCCAGCCCAACCCCCCTGCAGGAGCAGGGACACCTTGAACCACATCAGGTTGCTCACAGCCCCGGCCAACCTGGCCTGGAATGGTCCCAGGGATGGGGCCTCCACCCCCTCTCTGGGCAACCCCTGCCAGGATTTCACCACCCTCCCTGGAAAGAATTTCCTCCTTAGACCCAGTCTAAACCTCCCCTGCTTCAGTTTAAAGCCACCCCCCCTTGTCCTGTCCCAGCTGGCCCTGCTAAAAAGCTTGTCCCCCCCTTTCCTCTGGGCCCCCTTGAAGCCCTGAGCGGCCGCACTCAGCTCTGCCCGCCTCCTCTGCCCCCGGCTGCCCCCCCCCCCCAGCGGGGGAACAGGTCCATGTCCTCCTGGTGCCGAGGGCTCCCGAGCTGGACGCAGTAGGTGTTGATGAGATCCCCTCTCAGCCTTCTCTTCTCCAGGCTAAACGCTCACTTAGTCTTGCTTTAGTAATTCACTGAAAACATAAAGAAATGATAACTCTGCTCACAGTAATCCCCCTTCTTTGCTGCTACGTTGGTACAACTTGTACAGCTATTTGCCGGCTCCAACCCATAAACCACCAACTATCCCTGGGGTAGAGTTTGCGTTTCTAAAAGGCTCGGGCTTTTGTCCAGAATAGCGTAAAAGTGACCTGAATTATTGCTGAGTAAGTATTGGAAAAGAAGAGCTCTGCGCCCTTCCGCTGTTATAAAACTCCGAAACGGGGCATGGGGGGTGCCCAGGATGCTGTTGTCCTCCCCGCACGGATCTCTCCTCCCTTCGGCTAATGCTGCGAGCGAGACTCGCCCTGTTCTTGGAGACGGTGCAAAATGCAACGTTTGATTATTTTTTAACCAATTTTTTTTTTATTTTTTTGCTCTGCCTTTCACCATTTCCGTCAGTGAATACTGTGCGGTGTCTCCTTTCCTTCATCCGATGGGATAAAAGCTCCCCTCCGGGTGTGGGAGTTGCTCCCCCCTCGCATGAAGCCACTCTTTTCTGCTGTAATGAGCAGGGTCGGGCGATGGGTTCCGTAACGCGGAGGTGCTGTGGTGGTTGAACAGGAGGCCGTTCCTATAAATCCGGCCGTTCGTTTTAGCAGCGGGGAACGGCCAAATCAGCTCCTTCCTGGGGATGACTGGGTAGAAATTGGAATTTCCTAACAGGCATCCGGCTGCTCGCCTTTAATCAATGCCTGTTAAACCCTGCAAGACCAACAGTTTCCCTAGGAGGGCTCGTGTGGCTTCAGGGCTGTGGATATTTCTGCAGACAGTTGATGCTGGAGGCAACTATGAAATTAGAAATTGCTTAGGAGGGCCCAGAAGTGACTCGAGATTCTCTTAGGAAGCAAACAAAACCCGATTCATCCCCTGAAAGCAATTACCTGGAAGGGCTGCTTGCTTCGGGTTATGTCCTGTAGCGTATTACGTTATTTAACCTTCTTTCTTTTAAGCAGAGTGCACTATGTTTGACTTCTCTGTTCTAAAAAAAGAGGTTTTGGTAGTTCTCTGTGCCAGGTTGGTTCTTCCACGCCCTCAGGTTAGTCCAGCTTCCTGATGAACACGGAGAGTCTGGCTAAAGGCGCCGTCTTTCCCTGCTCTGCCGGAACTGCTGGGATTTTGCGGTTACTTGCGTTTAGGAGGGTTGGGAGTCTCCTTGCAGGTGGCTGTAGGACTAAACAAGGGCATTTTATTCTTCCGGAGTCCTCTTTTCTGTGCAGATTAAAACTTAGGAGGTTAAAATGTCAAATGGCTATTTACCAGACTCCAGGAGCAAACGCGCTGGTGTTTAACGGTGATGCCGTGTGGTGCATTAGTGGGAAGGCTGGGAGGAGAACTTGGGTTTCCTGAGCCAAGCATTCAAATTGTGTCTTTCCAACCCAAAACGGGCAGGCAGAGCATCAGGACCTGCGGTGCGCCAGGGTTTGCCAGCAGAAAGCTGTCCTGGGTCTCGTCATCGGTCCGTACGGGCTGTATGAACTGTTCCATGTTAATGGGGTTTGGCGGAGGAGAAGGGTTAGAGGTGTCTGGGCTCTTGGTATGGTGCCACGTGTTCTGCCTTAATTGGTACACGGCCCTCTGTGCTTTAAAATCTCTTTCTCAGTGCCAGTTTAAGATGTGCTGCTGTAGAATGAGTTTTGTCAACAGGGTAGAAAGTCTGAGGGTGTTTCCGATAGCGGAGAATGAGCACCTGATCTGCCTCCAGTACGTGCGGGTAACACAATGTTGGCTCTTCAGTTTAGTCCAGCGTCTCTCAGATGTGAAGTAAGAACATTTGCTCTGGGTCTGAGGAAAGACACTTCTGCTTCTTTATTATTTAAGTATGGCTACAAAATAGGATTCTTCTTGTGCTGCAACCTTTTGGTGTCCCATTGTCACCTTCCCCCATTGAGGTCGACCACGACCGCAGCAGCATCCTACTCACGGCCGTTGCTCTAGCTGCGGGTACGGCTTACGGCATAGAGACAAACCAACCCAGGTAACCTTAAATTGCATTTAGGCAAATATTGGTTAAGGGGGAGAGCACCAGAATGACTCGATAAGAAGATTGACCATGGAATGTGTTGATGGGGATCAACCTTTCCTAGATTAACTAAGGTAAGAGAGTCTTTGGAGCCCAGCCCTGTGAGATAGGGGCACCGGTTACCAGCTGTAGGACTGGCTTCTTGAGCCCGCCGTGGCACTCCTCCCCGCTCAGCTTATTTCCTTCAAACTAGCGGGGGTCGGTGCGCTTGAGTTGATGACGCATTGAGACATGAGTTCTGAGTATGTACGTGTTCTACAAACCATGGACCGTGTTTAACTGCAAAGCCATATAATATTGTGGGGTATTCCCAAACCAATCAAGTACACGAATCTGAAACATAATGGTGAAGAACCGAAAGACTTATTTCTGTGTGCTGTTTGAGCCTGCGGAAAAATACAGTCCCTCCAGATGCACGTTAGAAGGAGCGATAGGGTCACATGGGTGTGGTTAGCAGGCAGGCAAGCATCTAACTTACTTTCATAGGATATTTTTATTTGCAGGCTGTTTAGCATCAAATACAGTGGTAAGAGAATCCAGCTTTTCAAATGCCATTAAGCAACGCAACCCTGCCCCTTTTGCAAAACGTGGAATTACCCCGTGTACACCAGTACACCAGTATAGCCCGAACCCCTATGGTTAAATTCTGATAACCCAGCCTGCCCCTTCCAGTCGTCACCAATCCTGCTGAGAAACCAAGGCCCAAATAGTTCTTTGAAAAGGCTGGCTGTGATTTTTCCCATTTTATGGGGATGACGCATAAAGCCTAACTTTGGGGTCAAGCTCTGGGGTTTTTCGGGGAGGGGGGCTCTGCAGAGGGACCTGGCCAGGCTGGATCCATGGGCCCAGCCCAGCTGGGTGAGGGTCAACAAGGCCAAGGGCCGGGTCCTGCCCTGGGGTCACCACAACCCCAGGCAGCGCTCCAGGCGTGGGGCAGAGGGGCTGGAAAGCTGCCCGGCGGAAAAGGCCCCGGGGGGGTTGGTCGAGAGGGGGCTGGAGAGGAGCCAGCAGGGTGCCCAGGTGGCCAAGAGGGCCAGCGGCATCCTGGCTTGTATCAGGAGTGGTGTGGCCAGCAGGAGCAGGGCAGTGACCTACGTTTATTTGTGTATTACTTGAAATTTCGGGTAGTTTAATGCAATTCTGTGTTCTGCTAAAGCCACATCTCAGATTCAACACAAATGGGAACCAATTAATCGTTAAAAGATCCAAATTAGAGTTGCCCAGTTTGGTAGCTGAGAGTTGAAGAAGATTAGATTTACCCGGCCAGACCTTCAGTGAAAAAGAAACATTTATATATGGCAATTATTGGCTGGCCATGAGCCGGCCATGGGCGCTGGCAGCCCAGAAGCCAACCCTGCCCTGGGCTGCATCAGGAGAAGCGTGGCCAGCGTGGAGGGAGGGGATTGTGCCCCTCTGCTCTGCTCTGGGGAGACCTCCCCTGGAGCCCTGCGTCCAGCTCGGGAGCCCTCAGCACCAGGAGGACATAGACCTGTTGGAGCGGGGCCAGGGGAGGGCTACTAAAATGCTCCGAGGGGCTACTAAAATGCTCCGAGGGCTGGAGCCCCTCTGCTCGAGGCCAGGCTGGGGAGTGGGGGTGCTCAGCCTGGAGCAGAGGAGGCTGCGGGCAGAGCTGAGGCGGCCGCTCAGGGCTTCAAGGGGGCCCAGGGGGGGGGGAAGTTTTAGCGGGCCGGTTTAGACTGGGTCTAAGGAGGAAATTCTTTCCAGTGAGGGTGGTGAAAGCCTGGCAGGGGTTGCCCAGAGAGGGGGTGGAGGCCCCATCCCTGGGACCATTCCAGGCCAGGTTGGCCGGGGCTGTGAGCAACCTGATGTGGTTCAAGGTGTCCCTGCTCCTGCAGGGGGGTTGGGCTGGGTGACCTCTGGGGGTCCCTTCCCACCCAAACCATTCCGTGATTCTGTGATTCTATGATTCTATGATTCAACCACCCGTTGTGGGTTTTGTGTTGATTACGGAAGGGCTGGTCTTAGGGCTCGCATCAATTTCTGCACCTCTTATTCTTCAGGCTGTTCATTGAAGTGGTTTATTCAGAAGCCAGCCTCGAAAGGCAGCCCTGCTTGTTGACAGCGTGATGGCAGGAATATTTAAATTGCCGTTTCCTCTTCAGGGTTATGGTTAGTTGAAGGTTGTAGGAGCGCATGTTCCCTTCCTGGCTTTAGATCTGGGCAATTTACCCGGCATCTCCGAGTATTAGTATAGAAAATGCTGTGAGAAAGGTCTGGAGTCTCGTGAGTTTTAATTCCGAAGGACGGAATATCTGATACAATTTAAAATCTGAACATGCCGAGAGGCCTGTAGCTGACTTGTAACTCAAAGGTTGTTAGGGCTTCTGGAAATGCCAGAGAATACGCAGGAAAGAAAAAGCTTACCGAGACCGTGTCCTTTACTTTAATTTTTTACCCCTTGCTGCATTCTGACAGTTTTCAGGTCTTGGAATTCATCCTCCTAGTTGGGCAGTTGATTCCCCTTTCCAGAAGGGCGCCCACTTCATTGAATGAGCTCTTCCTACCCCAACTGCAAAAGGTTCCACTGATGCCACGGGATCCCAGAATCCCAGCATGGCTGGGGTTGGAAAGGACCTCAGGAGCTCCCCCAGTGCCACCCCCCTGCCCAAGCAGGCTCACCCAGAGCAGGGGGCACAGGACAGCGGCCAGGCGGGGGTTGAAGATCTCCAGAGAAGAAGACTCCATGTTGCTGAGACTGGCACTGTTCCTGTCTCCGTAGCATCTACGGTCCTGCTAAGGTCGCATCATGAAATCGTCTTAGCATTTAATCTCAGGGAAGTGAACACACCCAGCCAGAGCACGGTGTCGCGATGCGCATCTTTGAACGGGGTGGTTAATTCAAAAGTTGCGTTTCAAGAAGCCCCTACCTTCAACAAATCTCTTGGGGGGATTTGAGGGGTTTTTTTTCCCCATTTGTATACTTGGGATTAACCTGCCTGACTGCACACACCACTTTTTTACATCTTCTCCTGTGCGTTCCGTTGGGTGCTCCGGGCGTGCTGGTTGGCAGTGCACGGCAGAGACGCCTTGCGCCTTCGCCAGCCTCCGCGGAGCACGGGACGGCTTCTGGAGCCGTGGCCCGGTGCGGTCGCCCAGTTGTGTTTCAAGGTCAGGCTTTCTGTGCGCTGTTGTATTTTTCCCTAAAATGAAAACGCCACAGAAGACTCGTCTGCCCTGACTGCAGAAATGCCCTGCGGTGCGTTCGCTGCGGTTCGCAATGCGGCTGGAGCTCGGCGGGCCATGGAAGGCTTCTGACAAGCCTGGAAATGTCCGGTCTACTTACCGTCAAGCAGGCGGGAGCATGAGTGGTTCTGCTTTAGGTGTGTGCCCAAGACCCGGCTCTGTCAAATACATCTGGGTGAGACAATTCAATATGAGACCAGAGATCTGAGTAATGATTTTAATTTTTTTTTTTTCCTTTGCGTGTTGGGTCTGTGGCGCGTAGGTGGGAGCTCGGGTGCAGATCGCCCTCTGCAACGGCCTGAGAGGAGGGGGTAGTGAGGTGGGGGTCGGGCTCTTCTCCCTGGTAACGGGCGATAGGATGAGGGGAAATGGTCTGAAGCTGCGCCAGGGCAGGTTTAGGTTGGACATTAGGAAAAACTTCTTCACAGAAAGGGTTGTCAGGCTCTGGAAGGGGCTGCCCAGGGAGGTGGTGAGTCCCCATCCCTGGAGGTATTTAAAAGAAGGAGAGATGAGGTGCTTAGGGACAGGGTTTAGTGGTGGGATGGCAGGGTTAGGTTAACGGTTGGACTCGATGATCTTAAAGGGCTTTTCCAACCGAGGTGATTCTATGATTCTAAATACCGGTAGCTCTGGTAGCCTTTCCTTCTAAGTGAACTGCTTCCCTCGGACAGCTGTGTCCAGCCTCAAGGGGCTTGTCCGCATGAATAGAGGTACTTTATTGATTAGTTTTGCAAAGAGAAAAAATAGTATTGGCAAGATACATTTAGCACTGCAGAACACCAACACCTCCTCAAGTGAGGAATTTGAAAATTCCTAGAAAACCGGCTGTAAATGGTAAGGATCTCTAAAGAGCCGAGCCAGCGTGTCATCCTCATTGTAAAGAAATTCTTTCCAGTGAGGGGGGTGAAAGCCTGGCAGGGGTTGCCCAGAGAGGGGGTGGAGGCCCCATCCCTGGGACCATTCCAGGCCAGGTTGGCCGGGGCTGTGAGCAACCTGATGTGGTTCAAGGTGTCCCTGCTCCTGCAGGGGGGTTGGGCTGGGTGACCTCTGGGGGTCCCTTCCCACCCAAACCATTCCATGATTCTATGATTCTATGATCCTCCTCCTTCTCTAGGCAGAAGCTTCCTGGATAAATAGCAATAGAAGTGTAGATCCTTCCCATGTTATGTAAATGGCTTCATGCTTTGATGTCCCTCACGTCATTAGTTTGACACTAGCTGGAATTAATGGCCGTAAAACTCGATTCCAAATGTGGCAGGCGGATTTCTCCCGACGGCTGCTGATTCCTCGTGTGAGCTCGCCGCTTCTGCCGTGAGGATTTTTAAAAAGCGGAAAGTAGGTCACCGCGACGCGCGTGAACGCAGGCTGAGAAACGGGCTGTAATCTGGGCATCACACAAACAGGGCTGCGGTGCTGAAGGGAAATTTTCTATTTTAAGCGCTGATTTCCATTATCCCCGTCTCATTCCGCAGAACAAGCATATGGGGACCTCTGTGTACACGCACCCACAGATGGGATTTGGGAAGCAGTATAAAAGATATTTATGTGTGTGTCTATATATAGATAAATATATATGATATATATGATGTGTTTCGGGAGTGCTGATCTGTATTGTCACTTCTGAACGATTTCTCCTGTGTGAAGCGGGCAGGGAAGGAGCCAAAGTGCCAAAACACGTAGGTCAAAAGAGCCGGAGTGGTTTGAACTTCAGCAGCAATCGAAGGCTGACGGTTCTGGGGGTGGGATTACCGACACCGCCCGGCTGAATGGGAAGTGGTATTGTGTGAAACCCTGGCAGGGGTTGCCCAGAGAGGGGGTGGAGGCCCCATCCCTGGGACCATTCCAGGCCAGGTTGGCCGGGGCTGTGAGCAACCTGATGTGGTTCAAGGTGTCCCTGCTCCTGCAGGGGGGTTGGGCTGGGTGGGCTCTGGGGGTCCCTTCCCACCCAAACCATTCCATGATTCTATGATTCTATGATTGTATTAATGTTTCTCAGAGGTCCTGGGCTCTGTGCATATTTATAACGCATTGGTAGCCCTGTGAGCGCCTTCCTCGCTAACGGCTCTGGGCGTCTGGTTGTGGGGATAAGTGTTGGCTTACGATCTAGAAATACCTGGAATAAATTGCTTGGATGTTTTTAACTAGGAGAGGTGGTGCTGTCTCTATTGCGTGTTTTTACTTGGGAGAGCTGAATGAAGATAAGGATAGAAGATAAGGATAGAAGATAAGGTGGAAAGCAAGTACCTACGATGGGATCAGCTGTTTCTGGGCTGTCAGAGCAGCAGGGAGAACAGGAGAGTGGATTTAAATTCATCTCAGCAGTCAGGGATCTCAAGAGTTAAATCTGTTGGGAAGATGAAGTGCTGAAGAACTAATGAAGGCAAATGGCTCGTAGGTACAGGCAAGGCAGTCACGGACTGTTACAGACATGGCTGTGAGAGGAGTTCTTTAAAGGGTCTGGGAAAAAGGAGGAAACTAATAAAAATGGAAGCTGGGAGCTTGAGAGATTTAAAAACTGCGCAGATTAAGTTAGATAATGATTTACGACTGCTGATGTATGCGAGTCAAAAAGGGCTTTGTAATGTGTTAGGCATAAGAGAAGGATGAAAGATATTAAAGATGGAGGAGAAAATGGTGCAGAAAAGGCTGCAATATTCAGACCCTTTTCTCCTTTAGCTCTGCTTTTTGTTATTTGATTTGAAAGGTAATACTGTTTAACAGGGTGGTAGCATAGGCCTCAGTAACACATCCTTACACCCGACGGAGTACGTGTAAGATCAGTCGCCGACCCATCAGCAGCTCTCTGGAACTCATGGGGATAGGGGCAGGAGGTCCCAGGTGATGAAAGAGGGCAAGCACCACACCTGGGTTGGAGATGGGAAGCATTACTGATCTGCAACCTAATTCTGAATTCATGAAAAGGTATTTGAAGAACCGATGAAGCAACCAGCTAGAGAATAGCAGGGTAATAAATGGGACGCGCTGTGCTCTGGAAAGCCTTCCGAGCTGCTTTTGTTTGACGAGGTGGCGGATGAAGTGTGGGTAGGATCGGGTGCAGCGAGTAAGGGTGTTTCTTAAGCACGACCCTAGTTTCCTAACTTCCACGTTGGAAGTTTTGAGAAGAGACAGCCAGATTTGTGCCCTCCTCAGCTGGAGAAGCAGCTCTTGAAAAGTACTTGTTAGTGGATCGCTTTGAAGGGGTTGGCCGGACACTTCACATGGGGTGGTGCATGGACCTTCTTCTTCTATGAGTTTCTGTTTGTAAATACTGACTTTTAGAAGAGTGCTCTTGGAGATGCTGCTCATTCTGTAGGGACTGCAAGCGCTTTTATTTCATTTTGTTTTCTTCTCCGACCCCAACTACATTTGAAGAAGGAATTTAGCAGCAAGGTGCTTGGAGGTTGTCAGGAGAAAACTTGGGAACTGTAAGAGGTCACAACCGGAATGCGGCTCAGCACGGAAAAGCGGCGGCTGTGTCCTTGCAGGAGCGTGTGCGAGGAGGTAGAGGCAGTTATTCTGCTCCAGTTGCTTTCGATGACGACTTGGCTGGGAGGCTCTGCCCAGTGTCTGCCAAGCTGGCAAATGGAAGACAGTCTGGGGACATGGGGAGTGTGTGGTGCTTAACCAACCCATGAAAAGACATCTCGAATATCAAATATGTGTCCTGAAGAGAACAGTAGTTGGTTTGTCTGCCTGGTCTGGGCGTGGGATAAGAAGGAATCTTACGCTATCTTAGGTTTTTAAAGGTAAAGAAGCACTTTGTGCCTAGCTGAGCAGAGATTTGCAGGCTTATTTTTCATGATAGTTTGGGTAAATGTGATCTGGTCTCAGTGCAGAAGGATAAAGCTTGGAGGAGGTTGGAGTTCCTCCATAGGAGTTACCAAATCATCATCAGGTGGTCCGGAGGGGTTGCTTTCTTTAAGAATTTTACTGGTTTTTTTTATACCTTAGCTTTTTCTTGAATCCACTCCCTGGATCTTGGATGTCCTGGGGAGCACTGTGCTTTGAAAGCCCCCGTCCTGCTTGCAGAATGGCAGAAGCTCGTGTCTTCTCTGGGTTTCTGGTGCCCTGAACCCTCTTTCTCTGTTGGCCCCGTCCAGGTGGCAGCCGGGGGTTCCCTGCAACGTGTCGCAGGGGCCAGCTTGGCGCGTCGGCCGGACCGTGGTTCTTCCTGGGCCTCGCGCTGCTGAGGAGTCCTCTGGTCCCCAGCTCCATGGAGCCACCGTATTCCCAAGAGGCACCTCGCAGCAAATGTCCCGAGGTCAGGGCCCGCACGGTACCAGCTGTGCGTGCACAGCATCTGCAGATCCCACGCGTTTTCCAAACTTCTGCGTTGCCTGTCTGGGGCCCAGTCATGTTTTCCCATCTTCCCTCACCCACATCCTCAGAGGTTTAGGGGATACCCGCGTCCCTGTTCAGGAGACAACTTCAATTGCCCTGGAGGAAAAGGACTCCCAAACCTGTCTTCCTTGAAAGCCAAAGCCCTTACACCCCTCCAGGGTGGCAGTTCATGCCTTCGTATATCCGTGTTTGAAAGGCTTGAGCGTTAAGCTCAGCACTGACCTTGGCTGAACAAATCCTTATGCTGGTTCCTTGCTGCTGCTTTGGCTCCTCTCGAAGGCTTCTGCTCCTCTCAAAGGCTTCTCTGCTCCTCTCGAAGGCTGCTCTGCTCCTCTCGAAGGCTTCTCTGCCCCTCTCAAAGGCTTCTCTGCTCCTCTCGAAGGCTTCTCTGCTCCTCTCGAAGGCTTCTTGCTCCTCTCGAAGGCTTCTCTGCTCCTCTCGAAGGCTTCTCTGCTCCTCTCGAAGGCTTCTCTGCTCCTCTCGAAGGCTTCTGCTCCTCTCGAAGGCTTCTCTGCTCCTCTCGAAGGCTTCTCTGCTCCACTCGAAGGCTTCTCTGCCCCTCTCGAAGGCTTCTGCCCTCAGCTCTCTCCTTCGAAGGCTTCTCTGCTCCTCTCGAAGGCTTCTCTGCTCCTCTCGAAGGCTTCTGCTCCTCTCGAAGGCTTCTTGCTCCTCTCGAAGGCTTCTCTGCTCCCTCTCGAAGGCTTCTCTGCTCCTCTCGAAGGCTTCTCTGCTCCTCTCGAAGGCTTCTCTGCTCCTCTCGAAGGCTTCTGCTCCTCTCGAAGGCTTCTCTGCTCCTCTCGAAGGCTTCTGCTCCTCTCGAAGGCTTCTCTGCTCCTCTCAACAGCTTTGGCTCCTCTCGAAGGCTTCTGCTCCTCTCAAAGGCTTCTCTGCTCTCTCGAAGGCTTCTGCTCTCTCGAAGGCTTCTGCTCCTCTCAAGGCTTCTCTGCTCCTCTCAAAGCTTTGCTCTCCGAAGGCTTTGCTCCTCTCAAAGGCTTCTCTGCTCCTCTCAAAGTTCTCTCTCCTCTCGAGGTCTGCTCTCTGAGGCTTCTGCTCTTCGGAGGTTCTTGCTCTCTAAACTTTCGCCTCCAGGTTCTCTTCTCAAGCTTTGCTCTTCTCGAAGGTTCTGTCTTCTCGAAGCTTCTCTGCTCCTCTCGAAGGCTTGTTTTGAAGCTTCTTGTCTCTCGAGGCTTGCTCCTTCGAGGCTTCTCTCTCCTCTCGAAGGTCTGCTCCTCTCGAAGGCTTCTCTGCTCCTCTCGAAGGTTCTTGCTCCTCTTGAAGCTTCTCTGCTCTCTCGAAGCTTCTGCTCCTCTCGAAGGCTTCTGCTCTTCTCGAAGCTTCTTGCTCTCTCGAAGGCTTCTCTACTCCTCTCGAAGACTTCTGCTCTGAAGCACTGTGGCCAAGGTTCCTCTCGAAGATTTGCTTGAAGCACTGTGCAGTCTTTTGACCCTGAATTAATCTGGAGCACGGTCAGTCTTCTCAAAATGTGCCACTGCCATGTCTGAGGTGCTGCCCCAGCCTCTCCCCGACCCCGCTGGAAGAAGTTACAATTATGTGTTTGAACTGGAGCGTTCCCTGGATCACTACAAAGCCGTTTAAATTCGGTAACAGCCCTTTCAGGGGAAATAGCTTTGTCCTGCTTGGAACAAGGGATGACAGCGCTCTGGGTCACAGCTCACTGCTGTAAGCAGCAGCGTCACTGGCTCGTGGTGACAGCGTGAGGGACACGCTCGCCCCGCTCGGCGTGGTACCGGGCGTGGAGGGGCTGCAGTCCACCACAAAGACACTTCGGGCCTTCCAGATTGCTCTGGAAGTGGGGAGGCTTTTGTAGGACATCAAAGCATCACAACTTGGCGTGAGGCTTTATCGAAGGGCAGGTGATATTTACTTTAAACAAAACTTTTTTCACTTGTGACTCTTTTCACGTGGCTCTCACTCACAGACCTGTGTGCTTGTGAGCACGAGATCTCCGTGCTTGGGAGCTCTGGCCAGGTTGGTAGCACGGGGGGTGAGACTCCACTGCCTGTTCCTCATATCTCCTGGGCTCCCAAGCAAACTGGGTTTTGGACAGGACTCATACGCCCGCCATAAGGAGCCAGCAGTTCCCACGCTGTGAGTCTTTTGCCTCCAAATTTTGCTTATTTCTGCTTCATAAATTTTAGGCAAGGCTGCCTGGTCAAGATGTTCTTGGATGATGACCTGGACAGGCTGGAGAGGTGGGCCTGTGTGAACCTCATGAGGTTCAACAAGGCCAAGGGCAAGGTCCTGCACCTGGGTCGGGGTAACCCCCAGTATCAATACAGGCTGGGGGAAGAAAGGATCGAGAGCAGCCCTGCCGAGAGGGACTTGGGCGTGCTGGTGGATGAAAAGCTGGACATGAGCCGGCAATGTGCACTGGCAGCCCAGAAGGCCAACCGTACCCTGGGCTGCATCAGGAGAAGCGTGGCCAGCAGGTCGAGGGAGGTGATTCTGCCCCTCTACTCTGCTCTGGTGAGACCTCACCTGGAGTATTGTGTCCAACTCTGGAGCCCTCAGCACAAGAAGGACATGGAACTGTTGGAGCGGGTCCAGAGGAGGGCTACTAAAATGATCCAAGGGCTGGAGCACCTCTCTTATGAGGACAGGCTGAGGGAGTTGGGCTTGTTCAGCCTGGAGAAGAGAAGGCTGCGGGGAGACCTGATTACGGCCTTTCAGTACCTAAAGGGGGCCTATAGGAAAGATGGGGAAAATCTTTTTAGTAGGGCCAGCTGTGACAGGACAAGGGGTAATGGTTTTAAACTAAACCAGGGTAGGTTTAGACTGGATATAAGGAAGAAATTCTTTACAATGAGGGTAGTAAAACACTGGAACAGGTTGCCCAGAGAGGTGGTGGAGGCCCCATCCCTGGGAACATTCAAGGACAGGTTGGATGGGGCTCTGAGCAACCTGATCTAGTTAGTGGTGTCCCTGCTCACTGCAGGGGGGTTGGACTAGATGACCTCTAGGGGTCCCTTCCAACCCAAAACATTCTATGATTCTATGATTCTATGATTCTTGTACCTTCTTGTACCACCTTCTCCTCTGTGAGGCCGGGGAATGGGGGAGTGATTGAGCTGACTCAGTCGTGGCCCTACCACTTTGGGGTTCCTATGCATGGAGGTGTTCTGCATCTTGTGTAGGGCCTCTTGAACAGGTTTGTGGGGTTTTTGCAAGGCTTTGGATTGAAATATTCACTACCAAGGATACACAGAAGGCCCTGAGCTTTAGGAAGGAACTTCAAGTGAAAGAATAAGACTGTCTTAGTTTTATCACTTGGCTTTCCAAAATATCCGTTAGGAGAAAGAAAACAAAAAGCCCGAGGAAAGCAAAAAGTAAAAATATTCAACCATGCTTCAAGCATCTGCTTTTGAACCACCTGGTGGCCCAGGCATCCCTGTAACCCTCATCTTCCCGCAGAAGATGCAAGCGGTGCTCTCTTAATTCACCAGACAGGTACCTGCTTGGAGGAACGCTTCGTGGGTAGAAGAGGTCTCCGAAGGAGAGCCGTTGTGTTCACGTGTGCCTGTGACCACGCTGCGGAAATAGGTCTTTAGGGAGTTAAAAATAGGGGCTTCAAGTGCCTTCGTTATTGAAGAATGTAGAGTCTATGGAGTGCGGGTCTCGATGAAGGGTTCTGAAGAGCGTCTGGTGGAAGCTGCCCTGTATCTGCGAAACTTCCCCAACAACATCTGAGATGCGATAACAAATTATTCACTTCCTGAGCATCTGACGTTCCCAGCGGGACGCGGGAGCCTGAGAACAAACGCTGCTTGTAGAGCGCTTAGAGCCGGGGGTGGGAGGCGCTTGCTGCGCATCTCTGGCCCTTGCTGGCAATTTATCGTGAAGCAGTCGCTGCTGAGGACATGGCTCTTTAGGTAGAATAAGTAAGGGGAAAAAAAAAAAAAAGCCATACAACAAAGTCTAACGCTGGCATATTATTTTTTCCTTGCAGATTTTTTTTTTTTTTAACAGGAAAACATGAACCTCGCGTTGAACTTTGAAGCTACCGACCTTGCGTCTTTTAAGTTAGGAGAGAGCGGTTGTGACAGTCGTATGCGCGGAGCCTTTTTGGCATTCCAGGTTATGTAACAACGCGGCATTTCAGACGGAGAGCGACAAAACGCGTCTCGAATTGTCAGCACCGTCTGAAACGCCCTGCGGATTCTTGAGGACCCGTAATGCATTCCTGATCCTCCTCTTCCCATCTAACTCAACGATGGGGTTTAATTTGCTTCTCCATGCAGCAAATTAAATAGTAATCTCGGCCAGATCTGGTTTCTGTGCTGGCTCATAGAATCATGGAATCATCTAGGTTGGAAAAGACCTTTAAGATCATTGAGTCCAACCTTTAACCTCACCCTGCCATCCCACCACTAAACCCTGGCCCTCAGCACCTCATCTCTCCTTCTTTTAAATACCTCCAGGGATGGGGACTCCACCACCTCCCTGGGCAGCCCATTCCAGAGCCTGACAACCCTCTCGGTGAAGAAGTTTTTCCTAATGTCCAACCTAAACCTGCCCTGGCGCAGCTTCAAACCATTCCCCCTCGTCCTATCGTCAAGGCTCCTGGTGGTTAAGCGATAGAGGCTCCTGGTGGTTAAGCCTCTATCTGCTGTGGGGACAGTAGTCTTTTGCCCCAAAAGCAGCACCTGAAGCTCCTGCGAAGGCTTAGGAGGCTGGAAGGGACCCCTGATGGCTTGAGTCCAAACCCCAAAGCAGGGAAAGCGGCGGAGGCTGCTGGGGTTCCGTCCTGCTGGGTTTTGGGTTATCTCCTCCCGGATGGAGACTCCGCGACCTCTCTGGGCAACCCGTCCAGTGTTCAATTGCCCTCAGGTTTTTATTAAGAAAAAAAGCTTAAATGGAGTTGCCTGTATTTCGGTTTGAGAAGAGGGAGGTCACTGGGCAGAAAGTAACCAGTTGGATGGCTCTGGTCTGGATAAATTCTTGCCCATCAAGGCTGCCAGCTTTGTGCTTTCTGTATTTATGAAATGCAAAACCTCTTAACCTTGAGCTCTTATCCTCTTGCATAAAACTGTGCAAACTTCCTTTGGTCTGCGTCCATGTCGTCGTTGGTCTGCGCTTATCCCTTACGTTTTGGGTGTCGGTGAAGCTGTGATACTCGTTTACGGCGATGTTAAGGCCCTTCGCTCTGAAGCGGACAATATTCTATTTTACAAAATAATGAAACAGAGAATGAAATACTGCGAGGACGTTCCGGTGAGGAGCTTCCCGTTTACTCTGAAGCCAGCATGCACAGAGGGACCTGAGCACCTTTGAAAAGGTTCCATGGAACCTTTGAGGGGAGAATTCTGTGTCCCTCACCCCAAGCGATGCATCCATGTCCCGAGCGAGGGAAGGAGGAGAACCCGGAACGTCCTGGCTGCCTGTAGGGGGTTTACCTGATGTTCCACACCTCACCCCATCCTATATACCCCGCTGGTTAGCATATTGAAGGTGGTACCTCTGTGTGTGCGCATAAAAAATGATCAGAGAGGACGTGCAGGCAAATACCTCATGAATCCCTGTGCTGGGAATCCGAGGTTGCTGTCCATAGCAGCCTGCTCTGTGCGGAGCAGAGCCTCGGGCGGGACCCAGGGGCTCCCAAACCAGCTCCAAACCTCATGTAGAATAGAAAAACGTGCGTGTTGCCAAAGCCCGGCCTTCTGGCACTGCTTCCTGAAGCTCCTTTTAAAAGCAGTAGTGTACCATGCCCTGCAGAGATGGTGTGGTCCTCCCTTCCCGCTGAGATTGCCGAGGATTTGCTGCAGGGCATGGCTTGTTCTGCCGACCAGTAAAACTATCGGTGGTGCTTTCAGCAAGGCAAACTTGGCAGCCATTTAAGATGTGAACCACTGCAGTGATCTGGGCAAATTAGCCTTAGGATCAGCTATAGGAATGAAGCTCTTAAGCTTCTCTCGTTCTCTTTGCTTGGCTGGGTGCGGGCAGGGACATCTCACGGTTGCAGACTCATTAATTTTGAAGACACTTAACCTCGAGCTGGAGAGCTGGTTGGTGACCCATCAAGATTAGCATCTCCTGCAGCGAAAAGGCTTTATCATGATAATCCTCTGCTAAGAGCGCTCCTTGCTGGGAGTTCGCTCTGTGCTGTCCTGCATGTTAGTGGGTACGGATATTTTCCTCCTTCTCCGGGAGGTCAGAGCCCAGCAGGCTGCCCACCTTGGGAGCATCCGTGGTGTAGGTTGCCAGAAGTGCTGTTTGATATGGCTTAGCTTCTGACTTGGCCTATGTGACCGTGCTGACGATCAACCAAACAAGTCAACGCTCTCAGCAGCCCTACTAAATGTTTTGTGTTCTTTCTCCGGAACCTGCCGTGGGATCAGTTCAGGGAAGGTGCTACTTGCATAGGATCTGTATTTTTACTCTCAGAAGCAAGTTTGCTTTGTAAGTATGTTGTTAATGGTATTTTTTTTCTTTCAGCAAGACTTTGTAAGCCGTAATCCCGCATGGGTTTATATTATCAACAGTTGTAACCGGATTTCCAACTATCAGAAAGCTTTAATACTCGCTAAAATGACTTGACAGGTCTGTGGGTTCTGTCAAACTTGCATTTTGTGTCGAGTTCGTTATCTGCTGCTGGTACATGTTAATAGGCCCTTTCAGGAGTGATCATCGTAAGAGTTTGGCCAGTCGGTTTTGTTGGCTTTTACGTCTGTTAGTTGTAGATCGCACGCAGGCCGTGTGTTTTAGGGGGGTCTCTAGAACTGGGTTTGGAACTTAAACATCCTCTTTTCTACAGCCCTTGGGACCCTGTTTCTAAGATCGCGTTCCTCATGTGCCACAAAACTTGCTTGATTAAGGAGGAACGGAATATTGGGATGGGGTGGGGGTGACAAATAAGCTGGAAGTGTCCGCTTGGTGGCTCTATGGCGAGCAGTGGTTGAGGGAGGCTCCTCTCCTCCTTGTTTAAAGGCATGGATGCAACCTGTCTACTCGGAACAAAATATAATAATAAAAAAGGGGAGGTTTCACTTCTGGTTTACCTGTTGTGATCCTAATTTTACGTTCTTCCCCCACGAGGTCTGTTAAGAGTACCAATACGGCGACGGGTATTTGTGCTGGAGTACTGCCAGGTTCCGTTAAAACATTTCGGGTTCCGGCGATGTGCTCTACACTCGGTCAGGCTGAGCGTCCAAAAATCAGCTGAAGTCATTTTTGAGAAAGTTCTTGTCAAATTTTCTTAACTGCTCCCAGGCCTCTTCCTCGCACTGACAAGGGCATTTATAGGCTCCTGGGGTTGTTTTTTTTGCTTTAAGTGGAGTTTTATAGACAAATGAATGACAGGTTCCTGTCCAGAAGAATTTACAGCAGAGTATAATTAAATCCCTTGCTATTCTGCAGCACAAATAATTGTAAATAATAACGTCTCTTGACACCCGTAGTGACACTTCCTCGTCAAAGCACCGTGCAACTCTAAGCCATCGTTGTCTGTCTTAATAAAGTATTTCCCGCTTAAATTGTCCGCCTTTAAGCCGCCCGCAGGCTCCGTGATCAGCCAGGATTGCCCAGGCTGATTTTTCGGCTGAAGGCGAGGGGGGTTGGCGCCTTCACGCGTCGCCTTGCCTGCTTGCACCCCTACACCTTGTCCTTCGCGCGGAGGAAGCCGAGCCGTCGTCAGACGCGGCCTGGGACGCTTCCATGCCCTCGCCGCTGGAGTCAGCCGTGTCAAACGTGGTCACGGAGCGGGATCACGGCTAAAAGCCACTGGCAGAAAAGCAGCGCCCGCTTGCCAAATGAGCGCTGCTTTAGGGTGCTTGGAGCATCTGCGGGGTTGTAGCCCGAGACTTAGGCATAGCTCCACTGATGGCCAGAAACGGAATTTATTCAAAAGCAGTTCCGCAGTGCTTGCTTTCGGCGGTGCTTACGCAGGAGTGGGGTAGCAGAAGATTTTGTGTTTGCTAGAATGACACTTTGAATTCCCATTCTCTGGCCCTCAGAGTGCATATAAGGGTAAAAAATAAATGTGTTTTATTTCTACTTAGTTGGACCGGAATCTGAATAGGAACTTTATTTAGGCTGGATCTAAGGCAGAAATTCTTTCCAGGGAGGGTGGTGAAAGCCTGGCAGGGGTTGCCCAGAGAGGGGGTGGAGGCCCCATCCCTGGGACCATTCCAGGCCAGGTTGGCCGGGGCTGTGAGCAACCTGATGTGGTTCAAGGTGTCCCTGCTCCTGCAGGGGGGTTGGGCTGGGTGACCTCTGGGGGTCCCTTCCCACCCAAACCATTCCATGATTCTATGATTCTATGACTCTTCTACAGTCGAGAAGTTCTGGTAGAGCACCGTGGCGCTTCCCATAGTTAGTGCCCGTCTTGTGGTGTCGGTACCCAACCTGCGGCTGGTGGGCAGCCTCCTCTGTATTTTGAATTTCAGGAGGGGGAGAAAAGGATGTTTCCAGCGTGATTCTTGTTCAGTTGCTTCTTGTGGGACGCCCGAGTGCTAACACCCGTGCCGTGAGCAGTCTCCTGAACAGTCCCTCTCGTTTCCCTTTGAAGATCCAGTTCCTTTTTGCTCTCTGCATCCACGGTCCGGCCCATCTGGTACAACGTTTCTCAGCCCCCTTGGAAGCAGAGCACGCCTGGGACATCCCCATTGGGGTTGGCTTGGGAGCTGGAGGCACCTCCGTTTGCACAGGGCTGGGGCCGGAGCAGGAGGACGAGCCGGCAGTTCATGTAACGCCTCCAGGGGAGATAAAGCTCATTAATTCTTCTGCCTTTCCTGGGGATTAGCTGTGTGAAGTCCCTGCTAAAGCGTATTGCTGTCGATGACTCAAAATAGGAATACGCAGGCCGTCGTACGCCTCTGACCTTGCACAGCATCGGACCCCGGGGATGCCGCACGGCGCAGAGCTCCCGAGTTTAATTATGAGAAGTATTTATGTACTCGGCTGGGATTTCGACACATTTCAAACTTCATTGCGTCACCTCCTGTTCTCGTAAAACCAAAATTTGGTCAAGTTGTCGTAACCACTGATTGATTTTTCAGTGTCCCTGCTCCCTGCAAGGGGGTTGGGCTGGGTGACCTCTAGGGGTCCCTTCCCACCCAAAACATTCTGTGATTCTATGATTTGTACTGGTATCGGTTTATTATTTTGTGACGCAAACCAAACACCCCCACCCCTAGCCCTCTTTCATCTTTCTCAGTCACTTTTAAATTAGCATTTTTACAACCGCTTTACGAATCTTTGTTCCACCTTGCTACGAATTCTCTATCTGCGACTGGCTGGTACCTCAGCCTCCTGGAAGAGGCAGCGCTTGGCGCTTTTTTATACCAGCGTTGTGGTTTTAATTATTTCTTCTGTTCCTTCTGTGTGTTAACGTTGGGTTTGCTTTTATTAACTGCAGCTTTGCGCCGAGTTAAGGGTCATCTTCAGGGATATCTTCCAGGCACGCTATCAGTTCCCTTTCCTGAGCTCTAGTCTTGCAAGTGGCATCATTAGCCTAAGTGAAGGTAAAGATATTAAAAGCGTAAAGAGATGTATTGGGATATTGCATTAGGGGCTGAGAGAAGGAGTTGGTGCATATCTTTTTGTGTTTCTTCCCAGAAGAAACTGGGAATCAGTTTGAAAGTCCAATGGTGTCGATAGAAGAGTTGGCGAATTCAGGTCTCCTTAAAATGAAAATTCACCTGAGAAGTCAGGAGGCTGGGTATTTATTCTGAGCCTTCCCACTGCATTTGTTGTGTTTGAAGATCATGGAATCATAGAATCACCTCGGTTGGAAAAGCCCTTTAAGATCATCAAGTCCAACCTTTAACCTCACCCTGCCATCCCACCCTAAACCCTGTCCCTCAGCACCTCATCTCTCCTTCTTTTAAATACCTCCAGGGATGGGGACTCCACCACCTCCCTGGACAGCCCATTCCAGAGCCTGACAACCCTCTTGGTGAAGAAGTTTTTCCTAATGTCTAGCCTAAACCTGCCCTGGCGCAGCTTCAAGCCATTAAGATGTTAGGGTATATGTTCTTGTTTCTTTTGTACAACTACAGGATCTGGAAACGTCTTTGAAAGCTGAAGCGACTGGGTTTTTACAGTAATAGCCGAGACCACGAGGGAGCTACAGCAGCGCAGCCAGGCTGGGCCCAACGGATGTTCAGGATTTTTTTGTGTGTTATTTTTAAGTGTAAATCAAATGTCACAGGTGTTAGCTCATTTATAGCAACCTTCCACGTGCTGTGCATATCCATACATCTCTTACTTACAAGGAGGACTCTGTTTATGCCTCAGTGCTTTTCCCCATCCTGGCCCTTACCACCAGCCGCTGCTTTTCTTTCTCTCTTGAAGTGATTTAAGGTTGAAGTGTGAGAAACAGTGGTCAGTAGAGACACATGTGCCCTACCCTTCATACCCAAAGCTTCCCCCCAGTGTGTAGGGCTGGACCACCTCCCCCCTTGGGGGGCCTCTAAATCCTGGTCTCCCAGGACAGAGGTGAAATCCTCTTGGTCATGAAGTTGAATCTTCTTGGTCATTAAATTGAATCCTCTTGTTCATGAAGATGAATCCTCTTGGTCATGAAGATGTTGGTGCAGCTGGGGCTGTTGTCAGTGTTTCGTACGTCTGCGTATCGTGGCGGGGCTGCAGGGATGCTACAAGCTCTTGCCTGTCCACTGGTTCATCCCAAGGCGCTACACTGGGAGAAGTGAGTAGGCTGGAGCAAAGGAGAGATGTTATTAAAGGGAAAAAACCCAACCAAACAACCCCAAAACCACCAGGCACAGAAGATGAGGAAGAGGAGAGCCCACGGCGTATCTTACTGCTGCTGTCGGAGGGTGTCTCAGCTCACGGCTGAGCCTTCTTGCTTTGGTGTTCTAAACATCTCCCAACAGCTTGTAAGGACTTCAGGGAAAGGCCGATCTGCGTATTTTTAATATTCCTTGTGACAAACCTCACTGAATTAGTTTTACGTAGTCCAACTTCGTTGTTTCTGTGCGCTTTTCTGTGGGGCATGTAGAGGTGGTGAAAGGTGCCTACCAAGGCTTCGGTAATGAAATGCTTGAGTCTCCGATTGCTGCAGGCTCTCGGTCTCGGTACAGTTGTTTTCAACGCGGGCCAGCAAAGGAAGATTAACGTTTTCCTTGGTCAGATATAAACCATCAGGCTTCGATGTGTTGATGCGTTCAGAGAACTGTCTTTATTCTAAACTGGGGGAAGATTAGGCTTAAGCGTGAGATATAAAGACATATAAATCATAGAATCACGGAATGGTTTGGGTGGGAAGGGACCCCCAGAGCCCACCCAGCCCAACCCCCCTGCAGGAGCAGGGACACCTTGAACCACATCAGGTTGCTCACAGCCCCGTCCAACCTGGCCTGGAATGTCCCAGGATGGGGCCTCCACCCCCTCTCTGGGCAACCCCTGCCAGGCTTTCACCACCCTCCCTGGAAAGAATTTCTGCCTTAGATCCAGCCTAAATTAAGGCCTTTGAGGTATTCGGGGAAAAGTTATTTGCTGAAATTATTTGGAGTTTGTCTTCCTAGTGAAACAGAGAGCAAAGCCACCCTAGGGGTGGTACTGTGTGTCTGCGGTGGTGCTAATGTTTTTGTAAAGATGCTCAGAGTCTGCGCATCGATGCCTGGGAGGAGAGGAAGGGGCTTTGGTTTCCCCTCCGCCCCGCTGTGACCTGAGCAGCAGGTGTGGCCAACGTTTCTGCGTTGACAGGCTTGAAAGCTTTGCTCAGCCTCACAAGTTCAGCATCTCAGGGTTGTTCCAGCTCATACATTAATGAAAAATCTCCCTAATGATGATTGTGAGGAGCTGTATTGTCCAGCATCCGAAAACAGGACAGCACCCTGATGTGTGGGCCCATTCTTGGTCTTGCGTGTGTATCAAGATGCAGAAATTCCCGTTGTTCTGTTACTTATACTTGAGGAGTTTGATCAAAGCAGTAAAAAATGAGTATTCACAGTCTCTGGTTTGGCTAGCAGTTCGTGTTATCTGTTGGCCTCTGAATTTCATATCATGTAATAATCTGTTTTAAATATTGCAGCTTAACATTTCACTTCTGACTGTGCCGCCGTTTTCTCTAATTGCAGTATTCCCAGGAGAAATCATGGATGAAAAGCTGTCTTACAAAGAATTTCTCGATCGCAACGACTCCTGGACGCTGGATGAGAGAGACCTGTGCTTTGATTCGCAGCCCGTATTCAAGCCCATGGAGATGGCTGGTATGACTGCATTGCCCTTGACACCGTAGCGTTGGTTGTTTTATGGGTTGTGTGCCATGGCAGAGCCCTACCCTCCATCCCTAGGGGTGGTTCTGTTCTCTTGCCTTACACTCACGCCTGTGTTCTTTGGAATGTGTTGCTTGGTTTCCCTAAAACACGTAACGTCTTGACACCGGAGTTAACGTAGCGCATCGAGCCCCTGACGTGCCCTAGCGCGTGGTTCTTGGCTGCTTAAAGATGGATCGTTGCTCCGGCGCGCGAGAGCACGCAGGGCACGGGTGAGCAGATTTCCCCCCCGGCTTGGCTCACGCGGCGGCAGTGGTTTTTCCTTGACGCCCGCAGTTCAACCGCTCTCGAGCGCCGCGGCTTTCGGTGCAAACCTCGCCAAAATTGTTGACAGCTGAAGGCCAGCCTGCCCCGGCTCTCCGGAGTGCCAGTTCCAGCGGTCACGTAGCGGCGTCTGCAATGCGGGTCAGTCTGCGGAGGCAGCCCGTGTAGCTGCTGACTCTCTTGAAAATTAGATGAACCTTGTGTAACTTGCCCCTGCACAAAGATGCTCTTTCAGCTGACGGCTTGCCTGCAATTTCCTCTCACTTTTGGGAAAGCTGATGGGCAATGACTTGCTCGCCCGGGGAGGGTACGAGAAATGTGTGTGCGCTGCCGGATTGTAACAGGCAAGGAACCTGGGAAAGACGCTGACTGAAGCAGGATGAAACTTTTTTATTTTTCAATGTATTTTTGAGCACTGTGGACCTGCTTCCTAAATTATTTTCCTTCTATCTAAATCTCATATTTACTAGGAATCCCAGAATCCCAGAATCCCAGCATGGCCGGGGCTGGCAGGGCCCTCGGGAGCTCCCCCAGTGCCACCCCCCTGCCCAAGCAGGCTCACCCAGAGCAGGGGGCACAGGACAGCGGCCAGGTGGGGGTTGAAGATCTCCAGAGAAGGAGACTCCACAGCCCCCCTGGGCAGCCTGGGCCAGGGCTCGGGCACCCTCACAGTCAACAAGTTCTTCCTGACATTCAACTGGAACCTCTTGTGCTTCAGTTTGTGCCCATGGCCCCTTGTCCTGGCGCTGGGCATCACTGAGAAGAGTCTGGCTCCGTCCTGGTGACCCCCACCCTTGAGATATTTGTAGGTGTTGATGAGATCCCCTCTCAGCCTTCTCTTCTCCAGGCTGAACAAGCCCAGCTCCCTCAGCCTTTCCTCGTAGGGGAGATGCTCCAGTCCCCCCATCATCCTTGTTGCCCTCCTCTGGACTCTCTCTAGGAGTTCCTCATCCTTCTTGAACTGGGGAGCCCAGAACTGGACACAGTGCTCCAAATTTCTTAGACATTAGGAAAAATTCCTTCCCTGCAAGGGCTGTCAGGCACTGGAAGGGGCTGCCCAGGGAAGGGGTCGAGTCCCCAGCCCTGGGGGGATTGAACAGCCGGGCAGAGGCGGTGCTGAGGGCCGGGGTTTGGGGGTGGGATGGCAGGGGTAGGGGAATGGTTGGGCTGGGGGAGCTTAAAGGGCTTTGCCAACCCAAACCATTCTGGGATTCTATGATTCTAAAAATAAAGCCTGCAGAAAAAGAGTTGTCGTTTGCTGAATCCTCAGCTGCTGAAGCACCCTCCTTTGCAGATGACACTGCTATATGCACTTAAAGCACGGACCAAAAGCAGAACAAAGCTAACGCACGTTAGACCAACCAAGGCTGACAGCAGACAACTTGCAAACGTGGACTAACGATCCCCAAAGCCTCCCCAGCATGTCTGGTCTGGAGCTACGGGCGAAGGCTGCTCATCTGCCTGGGACACTGGGAAATGGGTTATTTTCCTCTCTGGCTCGTCATTTGGTTACAATACTGGCCCACCAGGCAGTTTATACTGGTGCACTGTTCCTGGGGAGGGCAGCGTGTAGCTTACGCAGGGTTTTCTTGGTCTGCCGTCAAGGTAGCTGATCCGGAGCTTTGCCGTTGTTCCTGGTATGTGTCCGTCAGGCCAGAAGCAGATGCTTCCTCCTCGAGAGGAGGAGATGGGTTCTCCGTGCAACAGTCGTGCTCGGAACGTCAGTCCGTTTTCCCTAGGAAGCAGTCTGAGCAACCACGTTGTACTGGTGGGCATAAATTTGAGTTGCGAAGGTGTTTGCCCCTGGTAAATAGTCTGGAAAAGCAGCTTTGCCTTGGAAGTCCGGTGGTGGTGGTCAGGTGCATCTTCATCTTGCTTTTAAAATAATCTTACCGTGCATCTTGTCCCCCTCCCTTGTGGTGACACTGGCCTTGTTCTTGTCTCCTGCCAGACCCCTTCGGCATGCACAGAGCGGAGAATCTGCCTGATCTGTCGTTTCCTACTGACATGAAGAACGTGCCGCTGTTCACAGACCATGTTGATGCTTCCGGAGACATCCACGGTGAGTTCCTCCTCCCCGACGGTCAGGCTTTGGTGTTTTCTCTGTTGACTTTCAGGTACTGAAAACTATTAAGCTGATAAGCACACAGGATCTATAACCTCTTCATGTGATTTTTTTTTTTTTTGCATGTGCCTGAAGCCATTCCAATAGCTACTTCCAGGAAGGGTTTTTTTAAGAATATTTAGGCAGAAGGAGATAGGACTTCTAGACAAGTTGAGGTGAAGCAGGAGTTACCAACGGCTCTTGTTTTCATGGCTAGAAACAAAATATGCCTCAACTTTTTCCACAAAGTGGTCTTCAGTGTTCGGACTATTGGATTTTAAGCAGTTTTTAACCAGAATTCATGGGAGCAGAAGCAGAAAGCAAAAGGGAAATAATTTTCCTGTGTTCACTGTCTTACACCTTGTTAAAAAATTATATGCACAAACCTAATTTACGATGAAGTTTGTAAAGGTGAGCTAACTGAGAGTTGAGTGGGCTGCTCTTGATCTAAACTGTTTGTGAGCAGAACTGAGTAGTTTATTGTCCAAGTGTTGGACAGCCTTTACATTTTGGAGGGCAGTCATTAGGGTTAGGATGGTGATTAACGAATGGTCTTTGGTTTCATTAGCACCACATGGATCTATGATGGTACCTGAACAACCTTTCTTGGGGCCCCTGTATTCTCCTGCAGAGGCTCTAGACCCATCAGCCTTCATGGGCCTGGATTCAACTGCAGAATTTCTACAAGACAGAGCAGGTGAGAAGCAGATGTTTGTCCTGCTAGCTGGGTTTGAAGGATGTGCAGCTGGAAGATTTTTGTGTATTGGTCCTAAAGAATCTTGGTGGGGGAGTTGATACGTAAGATGAGTCAAGATTAGAAAGCTCCCTGTTGGCAATGAGGGTTCTTGGTTCAGTGTGAATGTTCTGAAGATGTTGGGAGATCACAGAAGGGTTGAGGTTGGAAGGGACCTCTGGACGTCATCTTGTCCAACCCCCCCTGCTCAAGCAGGGCCACCTAGAGCCACCTAGAGCCAGGAAGAGTTGAGCAAGGAGCCTGCCCTGTCAGGTCCTGATGCAAGCCCTCACCAACAGTAATCACAGAAGAACATGGTGTTCTGGTACCGGTCTTAAAGAGAACTGAAAAGTTACCTGAGAACAAACTCACAAACCAGGAGGGTCAATACCTTCAGCTGAAACACTAAAGCAGTGTTAATGTCATGGGCAGGACTAAACGTGTGTGTTTTCCGTAGTGCCTGAAGAACATTGGCTGGGAGCTCAGCATGACGCGAAGGGACCAGATGCCTCTTTCTTTGTTGAGCCACCAGGTAAAAATAGTTTTGACTTGATCTGCGGGCACGGCCTATAGAGAGTTTCCGAGCAGCAGAAGCAGAGCTTCTCTCCTTGCCTGCCTTTTCACGACACGCAGGGCTCTAACAGAGCGAAACAGGGCCTGACCAAGAAAAGCGCTGTTGCTGGTTCTCCAGTCAATTTAGCATAGAAATGTGTGGTTTGGAGAGATGCTACTGAACCCCCATTTTCTGGTGTGGTGCTGTAAGGGGTGGGAAGGACCCTGCATTTTATAGACTCTTTACTTCCAATTTAGGGCAACAAATCGAATATGTGCAGTTCCAAGCCCAGCCGTCAGTCGATATCCGTGGCGTGCCCTTTTGGGGGCACAGCGTGTAGCGGGGCTTGACCCCACCAACAGCACGCCTTGTCCTGAGGTTTGAGGGATGAAGTTAGCAGGTGTGGGTGTGTGCACAAGAATCTGGTCAGCAGCAAGCTCTGCCCATTCCAGACCGTGCCTCCATTCTGTGAGGCTCCATCACAGTGAAGGTCCTGTAAATTCCATTTGGGGTCTGTGTTCAAGCATCACTTGATGCTAAAATAATAAGTAGGATGAATAAAATTTACCCTCAGGGAGAAACTATAAAGCTGGAACTTTACTGTCAAGGATTTTAGTCTTTGTACACACCAAGAGCCAGATCTGCTGACCTTGGGTTTACTGCTTCCAATCATAGAATCACAGAATGGTTTGGGTGGAAGGAAGATTAACGTTTTCCTTGGTCCGATATAAACCATCAGGCTTCGATGTGTTGTTGCGTTCCTGTCTTTATTCTAAACTGGGGGAAGATTAGGCTTAAGCATGAGATATAAAGATATATAAATCATAGAATCACAGAATGTTTTGGGTGGGAAGGGACCCCTAGAGGTCACGCAGCCCAACCCCCCTGCAGGAGCAGGGACACCTTGAACCACATCAGGTTGCTCACAGCCCCGGAAGCTCAGTTGAGTTGACGTTCCATTGCGGTTGCCTGTATATTGCGATATTTGATCCGTAGTGGGTTCTTTATTGCCAATTTTGGTGAACAAGCTAAGAGGAGAGTGGTTTGACACTGGTCCTACGCAGAAAGTATTTCTGGAGCTGGTGGCTCTACCTGGGAGTCGGGCTGGAATTGGGATGCTTTGTGACGGAGCGTTGCTCAACTTTGTCACGGCAGTCGCTTTTCTCAAGATGCAAGCGTTTTCCTAGATATCGCACAGACCAATCTGAAAATTGATGATAAAAAAACAGTTCTGGTTTTGTCCAACCCAACTGGGATGCTGTGGTGGGGGCACCTACTCGTCAGGGCTGCAAGCAGCACCCTTTGCGGGGTGATTCACATCCATCTCCATAAGAGAAAGCTCTTTGCTACGGTCTGAGTGCTTAATGAATCTTCATTTTGTGTGCCCAGTGCCCCCCACAGCGACTGAAGCAATAAAGCCGAATTTGCTGGAAAGCCCTGCAGCCATGGCTCCTGGTTTCGTTCCGGCTGCAGTAACAGCGTCCCCAGGAGAGGCTGAACCTGCTGAGGGACCAAAAGGTAAAGTTGCCCCAGTCTAACGGTCGGCGCTGGGTTTAGGCCCTCCATGAGCAAGCTGTAATGGGGGGAGAAGCCATGGGATTGCCTCTTCCGAAGGGAAGATGGCGGGGGCTTGACAAATTCCGGCGTGACCAAAGGTCTATGCTCCCTGGATGGTGGTGGTGAGAAATAGCACGAAGCGCAGTCGCCTTTGCAACCATAGAATCATAGAATCGCTTTGGTTGGAAAAGCCCTTTAAGATCATCGAGTCCAACCGTTAACCTAACCCTGCCATCCCACCACTAAAACCTGGCCCTCAGCACCTCATCTCTCCTCCTTTTAAATACCTCCAGGGGTGGGGACTTGACCCTCGCGTCACAGTCCGGCGGCCCATGTAATGAGTCTTTCCCTTCTCAGCAGTTTAGCTCCAGAAGAATGTTAAGGTGTGTCAAGGGAGCGGTCGTACCCCGAGCCCGATGCTACGTAAAAATACCTTGAAAACGCTCCGGTTTAAAGACTCCCTTTAAACCAGAGCTTTTCAGGGGTTTATATGCAGCGTCCGACCCGTGGTGCATTCTGCACCAGTCTGTGTCCAGTTTCCTTACGCTTTGTTCCAGTACTTCCCATGATTCACCAGGGAGCAGCCACCCTAACTTCTAATCCCGATTTCTTTGCTGTCTCTGTCTTCTGTAAAATCTTTAAACTTTATTTCGGCGAGCGCTTCAAATCAAAAGGGCAAACCCCAAATGATGGAGCGTAACGGATCTTTTGGGGCTGGTTCACTGGAATATTGGTTTCATCTAGATGGGTCCTGCAGTGCTATTTGAAAAGGGATTTTTTTTCCATTTTTTTCTAATTTCTTTCCTTTTTCAACCTAAGTAACTAATTTAAAAGTTGGGGAGGGTATTTTTAGATGTCACTCAAACAATCAGTAGATTTTATTATTTTTTTTTTAAATCTCCTCAGCAATGATCTGAGATGTTGAGGTCACCCCGCGGAGCATGGGTAGTACTGGGGGCTGTTGGGATTAACAGATGCCGAAGAGAAATCCGCTGCTCCTGGCTCTTGCTGGTTTGTAAGGCCTTGCCTCTAGACAGCCGAGATGTTAAACTAAAACCGACTGAAAAAAACTCCTTTAAGGGCATCTTATGAAAACGCTGACTTCAACGCAGAGGCTTGACCGTGCTGCGAGCTGACAGATGTTATTTGGGAAGCAGCAGCTCAGCGTTTAATAGATAACGGTGTAAAAAATGAATGAGGCCAAGCTGGGCACGACCGAGTGAAGGGCAGTTGGTGATTCACGGAGCGGCCACCTCCTTGGTGCCAATCCTTCTGCCCCAGCTGCAGCACCATTGCCACCTGTGAACACCAGAAACAATATTTTAAGAGAAACTCGTACGGTTCTGGAACGTCTCGGGACTTTTTCCGCTGATGGGATACACAGCTGGGCTCATGAAGGCGACGACCAAAAGTTGCCGTGTCCTGCTATGGAGGGGGACAAAAACCCCCTCGCTGTGGTTCCTGTGTGTGTTCTGGTGGAATGCGGTGCTCGCGGGGGATCCAGCAGCTCTGGTCTCTTGCCAGCCATGTAGCATCAGGCACTTTTTAAGCAAAACAAAGCATCTTTTAGAATCATAGAATGAATCATAGAATGTTTTGGGTGGGAAGGGACCCCCAGAGGTCACCCAGCCCAACCCCCCTGCAGGAGCAGGGACACCTTGAACCACATCAGGTTGCTCACAGCCCCGGCCAACCTGGCCTGGAATGTTCCCAGGGATGGGGCCTCCACCCCCTCTCTGGGCAACCCCTGCCAGGGTTTCACCACCCTCCCTGGAAAGAATTCCTTCCTTAGACCCAGTCTAAACCTGCCCTGCTTCAGTTTAAAGCCACCCCCCCTTGTCCTGTCCCAGCTGGCCCTGCTAAAAAGCTTGTCCCCCCCTTTCCTCTGGGCCCCCTTGAAGCCCTGAGCGGCCGCACTCAGCTCTGCCCTCAGCCTCCTCTGCTCCAGGCTGAGAACCCCCAACTCTCCCAGCCTGGCCTCAGAGCAGAGGGGCTCCAGCCCTCGGAGCATTTTAGTAGCCCTGGTGATGCGTGTTGGGAGCAGAGAGATGTCTAAGGCTGTAGTCGAGGGTACACAACCAGGCACACGGGGCTGTGGTAGGAGAAGCTCTTGGGCACGTTGAGGACTGGCAAAGGCCACAGCTTGGCGTGAGGGCGGGTAAGGGATGCTGAAAGAGAAGGTGACAGACACGGAGCGGAAGCCCTGTCTCCTCTAGTCACCAAACTACGCTGTTGGGTTTTTACCTTCTGTGGACTTTTGTTGATTGCTGCCACCTGTATTTCTGTAGCAGATGCAGCGTGTGTTCCTGCCTCGGATGTCCTGGCCGTTTCTGTGGAAAAAGCTGGGTCCGTTCTTGCAGGAGAGCCCAAGGCTCCTCAAGCTCTGGATGCGGGCTTTGCACCCACAGCAGAAGCCAACCCTCTTCAGGCTACGGATGTTGGGTTTGCTCCTGCACCAGAAGCCAAGCCTCCTCATGCTGCCAATGCTGCATCCGCCCCAGTGGCGGGTACTGGCTTCACCCCAGCAGCAGATGCTATGTCCCATTATGCTATGGATTTCGAGTTTGCCCCAGCAGAAGATGCAGGGTTTGCCCCCACAGCAGAGGAATCTCACCATGCTTGGATTTGGCTTTGCCCCCGCAGCAGATGTGGATCTCACCATGCTATGGATTTGGCGTTTGCCCCCGCGGCAGATGTGGGATCTCACCATGCTATGGATTTGGTGTTTGCCCCCGCGCAGATCAAATCTCACAGCAGATCGAGTTTGCCCCGCAGCAGAGTCAACCATCATCATGCTATGGATTCTGGGTTTGCTCCTGTAGCAGAAGCCAAGCCTCTCCCTTCCATGGATCCTGGGGTTGCCTCTGCAGAAGCCAAGTCTGTCTCTGCGGCTGACGCCAAGGTTGCTGCATCTGAAGAGCTGATGACATCCGGGTCTTCTGCTGAGCAAGACAAGTCACCCTTCGACAAGCCTCCTGCAGGTGAGCGTGTCTGCCTGAAGGCTTCGTTCAGGCTTGGAATAGCGAGAAGGCCGCTCGGTTGGCATAGCTCTAATAGCGACACACGTAGCGATGGCCGTATGGATGCCCAGTTGTTGTAGGACGGTCAAATAAAAAGCATATTTGTTTTAGTAGTCGAGGTTGTGATATGCCTTGCACAAAACATTGTAAGTAGAGCTCAGTTCTGCTGTCAAGACACAGACTAAGGAAGAGCTTCACGAGGGTTTTTCGCTTATAAAATATAAAACTAGAATATCTTAATGATTTTTTTATTTCACTTGACATTCTTAGCGGTGACGTATGGTTTTTAGGACAGCCAAAGAGACATTTTAGTTCATCCCTGTTACCTGTTTTTGTATTGCGATCATCCTCAGCACATACTGGGGTCTCTGCGGGTCCTGTAGGACGCAGTGGCTTCCAATGAAGCTTCTTGTCTTGAAAATAGTTTCTGAGCAGACGGGTAGGGTTCGTGGGTAGTTTGGTGGCATTTCGTTGGGATGACTAGAGGTGTTGCAACGGCAAGGCGGGCATTTGGGCTTTTTCCCTGTGGTGGCCGATGGATGTTCTGCACTGCATGGATTGCTCAAGGGACACCGTCCTTTTGGAGAGAGCATGACCGTCAAGGCAGAACGCACAGGGCTGGGCAGAAGCAGCGTATGAGGACTGACTGCAGAAAGGTTTGGGGTCGGATGTTTTCTTTTCTTGCGTTCTAAGCCTCTTTAGTTTAATGACAGGAATGCATTTCAAAAGAGAGGAGTTTCAATGAAAAAAATCCCTACTGGAATGTGGTAACTGAGGTGTAGGTGCGTGACTGAAAGTGTGGATACCAGAAATACAGGAGGGTTTGCTTTAGGAGAACACTCAGGCTTTCAGGAGGGGAGAGCTGGTAGCCAGGGATCCTAAAAAGCAGATTCCTACTGTTTGGAAAGTGAGGAGAACCTTTGGTTTCTTGTGGAAGGTAGGAATTGGGCGAGGAAGGGATTTGTATCTTGCTTAATCTGATCTAAATTAAAAATAATAGGGATTTTTCTTCTTTACGGTCTGTTTGCAGAAGCAACAGCAAATGCGGAACAAGACTCGGAAGCCCCAGAAGCTTGTGTTGATCTTGTAGAGAAAGCTACAGACAGCAGACCCGGCCACCATGGGGAGCATCTTCCAGAGACGAACCATCCTTTGGAACCGGCAGGTGAGAAATGCAAACCCCGGTGTAAAACTGGAGCCAGAATCAGCTAATTCCACCCCACCACCTAAGCTCTTCCTCGCAGCCGCTGTTCTCCTGTCCTTGTCGAGGGAAAAGCAACGAAGGTTTAATTTCAAGAAGGTTATTAGTGTGTGCTAACGAGGGAACTGGTATAAATAGCATGTTAACGTTGGGAATGGCCATCGTATAACTCATCTTTTTCTTCCTCAGCCGTGGTTGTTGCACCACTGTCTGTCGAAATTCTCACTTCTATTTAAAATGTAAATAAAATTAATTACAAATAGAGCTGTTCTCCAATGTAATTACATCTTACAAATGAAAACTTGTTATAATTATGTGTAGCTAGGAGTTCTGTAGTGTCTGTGTGAATATATTCTAAGGTATATATGCACACCAGGTGATTAGCATAGGGTAGGGACTCCAGACTGGTAACGGAGAATGTTCTGGGTTAGAGTTCCAGCGGGACGCTGGGATGGTCTGAATGCGGTTGATTACGGAGAGGATAAAAAGACCCTAAAGCCTCTCCCTGTGCTCAAGCCCCAGGGCAGCCTTTGCTGCATGTTTTACCTCCACCTTGGCCTGCCCAAATGTAAAAATTGCTGCTTAAGATGGGATCGTGAGGAGAGAATGCATCGGCTGCCATATCTTATAAACGTCATTGCTATTGAAATAAAACCTATACCCTTCCCAAGGGCTTGCTCGCCTGCACTCGTACAAAGGGAAGCATTCCGGTCATGTTTTTCCATATTTCAGTTCCAGTGGAAGTGAAAGAAGCCGCTGCACTAGAAAATAAAGACCTCCTCCCCGAAACTGCGGTGGGTGTTACTGCCACAGGGCAGCAGAAGGCGGAGGCTGAGCACAACCACGTCCCACAGGCGGAACCTCAGCAAGAAAAAGCTCCCCAGGAGCCCGCAGGTAGGATATAAACCATAACTCCTTTTTGGGGTGGAAGTGCCCCCTGTGAACTGTTTCCCTTTTCCTCCTGACTGCCTCGCCACTCCAGCCAGCAGAAATCTTTCTTGCACCGAGCAGCCGCGTGGGTCCTTGCAGTCACCAGTGATTCTGTTTGCACTTTGCCGCCCATCCCTGCCCTCCTCAATACTCTTTGCCCCTCCGTGTGCACCGGCCTGGAAGCCCAAACGTGGGTGCTGCTAGCACGTTATCGCCGGGACCGCCTTACATCTGTTCTGCCGTAGAATTTAAGAGCTCACCATCTTTTTGCCATTGCCACTAGCTTTTTATTTTGGTATTAAAAAGGACCGTTCATTCTTATTCCAATATTCCCAGTGAAGACCTCCTTCCAAATTGAGTTTTGTAATTACCAAAGGAAAATGTAATTAGGTTTGGTTTTTTTTCCTACTCCACTGACCCAGCCTCTCCAGCGAGCTGTTATCGCCTACGCTTGGGGCCGGAGGCTGATTTGTGGGCCAGGGCTAACCGGGAAACGACTGAGGCTCTCTTTAAAATCAGGGCCTTGTAGCTAAGGCAACCTCGCGCTGCCCGTACCCAGGCCAGCCAACGACCTCTGGCGCAGAGGTTCTGCCCCCCGCTGCCCCCGCCCTGGGTGCTGTGGGAAACTCAGCTCCTTTGCCCCCCCGGTGCGCCCCTTCTCCCTTCCCGAGCCTCACCTTCCCGCTAAACGTTTCATTCCACGTTTTGGAGGGATGCCAGTTAGGGATATAAAAAAATCTGTCGGTTTTCTTGTCTTGCTAAGACAAAATGGATCCTTAATGCATTTTAAAAAAAAAGAGAGAGCGTGTCCTTACAAGAACTGTCGCTTTTCGGTGGGGTTAGAGCCTGTACTGGGAATTCCGTATTTTTAAATAGCATTGACGCGTTTATCGGTAGCAGTTTATATAGGTTTTGCCTGTAAATGTCTATCCCAGCCCTAGTGAGGTGGGTTTAGAATGGGTATTGGGGCTGGAAAATTCTGCATATACGACCGTATGGATTGGTTTAGATGGCTAAAATGACATCTATAGTATATTTATTTATTTTTTATAAAGCAAATAGTTGCTTCGATGTTTGAGCAGGCTTCCTGTATTCCAGGTCTACCTACTGCACAAATAAGGCAAGCTAACAAATCAAGTGAACGCAGGTTTGGCAGAGCGAAACCTGCCCCGGTGCCTATTGCAGATGTGCCAGAGGAGCGGCTAATAGGTCTCCCACCACAGAAGAGCACTGACCCAAAAGTAGAGCCCTGTTCTGTAGTGGAACTTGGATGTGTGGCTGGAACATCCCCTCGCAGTAGGGTTTCCCATCAAAAGGCACCCGAGCAGCCGTCCAGTGCGCTGTCGGAGTTTGTGGAGAGCTGCCGAGATGTACCAAGGGAGAGCTGGGATCTGGAAGGTTCTCTGGCTGTCATCAAGAAAAAGAAAAAGAAACCAAAACAGAAGAGGAACCAGCTGCCAAGAACAATGGAGTTCTGGGATGAAAACGTAACGGTCTCAAAAGCTCCTCGAAGTTCTCCGTTTGCCGTTGAATTGCAAAAGCCAGATGTCTGTCCGGTCGTGCCTGCTGAAGCTCGCAAAGAGCACTCGACTGCCTCAGGAAGCAGAGCTTCGGATCTGCCAAAGGGTGCTAAAGTAATACCTGGGAGTCATCTCCTGGAGGAGCAAAGTGCCTTCTCGGTGCCAGCAGCAGGGCAACAGGCCCCAAAACCCAGCATGCCGATAGAGCCGGTGTTGGGTGCAAAACATGGGGACGTCGTGAGAACGGAGGAAACGCGAGGCGATGGCGGTTTGGTGTTGCAATCTAAAGGCAAAAGGAAAGAGGTGCCCTTGCAGCAGGTAGGCACGACTAAGGTGGGGGCATCCGCTACAGCAAAGGTGCCAACCGAGCCTATGGAAAGAGATTTTCTTGATAAAAATGAGAAGCGGGAGTATAAGGGATCAAACTGTGCTGACCTGATGCCACCTCTTTCCGAAGCGATCCTTGCGAGCAAAGTAGAAGCTCATTTGGAGACCAAACCTTCAGAACTGCTCGTTTCTGGTAGGGACGAAGAGGTTACACGCGCATCTCCCCGGCGCGGAGCATCCAGTGCCACTGTCCACCGCGAGCTTCGGGCTTCCAGTGGGTCACTGGGAGAAGCAGCAAAGAAGGGAGGGAGTTGTGAAAAAAGCCAAGGGGTTGAGGATGAAGCCCTCAAAGAGCCCGCCCTGCTAGCTGCTACGGCCCCAGCGGGTGAGCTTCCCAACGAGCCAAGGGCAGCCCGTGAAACTAAACCGGCGTCCTCCGATCAGCGCGCGGCCGCTGACGTTAGTGCTGCAGAGGGAGCGTTGAAGGCTCCACCAGGTACCACTGAAACCCCAGCTACACCCTTAGCTTTGCCGAAAGCTGAGGGAACTACTGCTTTGCAAACCAGAACGGCTGACGGGTTCTCAGAGCAGCCGTTCCTCCGGTCACCCAAGTCTGATGCAACCAAAGATCCCGACTCCGCCGCAGCAGCGGACGGCGCGATGGCAGCAGATGCCCCTGATAAAAACAAAGGGAAAGGATTTATTGCCTTAGAGCAGCAGACTGGAAAAGATCCCAGTATTGCCCATGGGATGATGGACAGGCCTAAAAAAAAGCGTGGTGAAGGGAAAGTCAAAAAAATCAGAAGCTTCTCTGAGCAGGTGATGCTTTCGGAGGATGTAAGCAAACTTACTGATGGAGGGAGGACAGGCGAGCCCACCAGAGAAAGAACGTGCCCTGATAAAGGCAGAGGTTTTACTGGAAGAGGACCTCAGAGCTTTACGCATGCTTACCCTGCAGAGAAGCCAAAAAAAAGAGGGAGTGATGGAAGGAGCAAAAAAGGCGAAAGAAGTTTTTTCCAGCAGCCTTTTCTTGAGGATAAGGTGGACCCAAGCAGTTTCCCTGACGTAACCGATAAAGCCAAGGGAGATGGTGATAAAGGCAGGGAGAGGGGCTGGGTCGCTGCTGAGCGTTTTCAGGAGAACACATTGGCCGTGACCGAAATGCAGCGGTCAACTGAGCTGGGAACAGAGAGACCTAAAGGGAACGTTGGGAAAAATGAAACGGCTGATTTGGGTGCTTTAGGCCAACGGAAGGTGGAGAGTGGGAGAGAGGAAGCAAAGCACCTCGCTCCGGCTGGCGCCGACAGCCAAGCAAGAGAGGGAAACGTGGTGGATGGAGGCAAAGAGGCTGGAATTGCTTCTGCGGGTGAATCAGCGGCGATAAATTCTGCCGCAGCCCTGGCGGCAGACAAACCGAGAAAGAGGTGTAGTGATGGGAAGAGAAAAGAACCTGAAAAAGGTCCTTGGGGGCAGGCAGCTGCTGCGGATGCTGGGGTGGAAACCAGCAATCTTCCGAGCAGAGAGAAGGCGGCCGGGAGCACCAAGGAAACGGCCTTCGATAAAGAGAAGGGGTCTGGGTTTGAAAAAGAGCTTTTGCCGGAGGATCTGACGGGTGTAAGCAGAGAGGTGCTGGAAGGGCCTGAAGTACAGGGTGGCAATCGGAGTTTCGCCAACCAGCCGGTTCTTGCAGGTCATCAAATAGAGACAGCAGAGCCAGAAGTAGTCAACCCTAAAGAGTCTTGGCCCGTGAGTAGAGGGAAGGAGCCGGATCCAGCCCAGCCTCTCCCAGAGCACGGGACAGACGCGGCCGTGGCATGCGGTCCCGCCAGGGACCTGGGGACGGACAAGCCTAAGAGAAAAAGCAGAGATGTGAAAGGCAAAAAGGCCGAAAATAGTCCTGAGGGCTCCGTTGCACCGGGTCTGGGTAACGTCCCCGCAGGAGGGGAAGAGGGGGGAAGTATTAAACAAGCTCAGTCTTTTGATAAAGGCAAAGAGCCTAATCCCAGCCCTTCGGCGAGCCTGCCGGGTGACCTAACGGGCAGCGCTAACCTACAGGCTCCTGCTCTGCCTCTGGAGCCAGGAAAGTCCCACGCAAGTGATAAAGAGAAATGCAAAAAGAGGGAGGCTAACAGGGAGCAGCCACGTCTTCCGGAGCGTAAAGCAGGCACGGAGATGCTTCCTCCTCGCGACGTGGAGAGAACCGACAAATCTGCAGCAGCAAGTCCCGCTCCTTGCAGCATGGGGGGGGGAATTCCTGGCCTAGAGCAGCCAGCAGTGGCAGATCGCGCTTTGGCCGCGGTTACTGATAGATCTAAAAAGAGGGGTTACGATGGAAGTAGTAAGAAGGCTAAAAATGCCCCTGAGCAGCCGATTTTTCTAGAGCCAAAACCAAAGAGGGGAGAAGCGCAGGCTCCCGTAGGATCTGAGGTGGACTATGGGATGGAAGACCTGGTGGATGAAAACAGAAATATTAAAATCTTCCCCACTGGCCCCCAAATGCTTTGGAATAATCAAGGGAGCAACTCTGAACCCTTTGCTCAGGCGACTGTAGCCGGCTCTGGTCGCGCTGGCAATGGTTCTTCTGGCTTCCCAAAGCAGGGAGATGAGGGGGCGAGAGGGAAGGGGCTTCCTCCTCCCGAAGCGGTGGCCGAGAACAGCAGCAAAGCTCAGGAGATGCAGAAATCTCACGAGCAGCCAATCAGTCCGGGACACAAAGAACCTGGAAAAGAGGTTTTGAAGAAAGACGGTAAAGCCAAGGAGGCTGGTTCCCAGGCTGGGGGCGAGGCAGGGAAACTGCTGTCTCCGGACCATTCAGTTAAACAGGACGCTAAATCAAAGGATGAAGTTCACCTTTCTCCTGCGGCAAAGGTGGATGATCAAGAAGTAAAAACCGGCGATGAAAAGCAAAACACCGGCAGCGCTTCCTCAGCCCTTCCTCAGAATGCAGCAGATTCAAAAGATAGCCCGGCTCCTGTAGGTGCCAAAGGGCCAGAGAACCGGGAAGCAATTGCCTCTCCTGGAGAGAAGGACACTGGTGGGAGCCTCTCCCCAGAGCTCGCGGCCGTAGCCGAGGGCAGGGCAGCCGCAGCCACGCCGCAGGTTGCGGCAGAAGCGTCAGTGGAGAAGAAGGCCGAAAGGGCTGAGTTGGGTGGAGGCAAGAGGGGCGAGCGGAGCTCACCGACGGACCCGGGCAGTCTGGGCAATAAAGTGGTTGAAGCCGAGGCTGTTGGTTTAAGTCTGACGGCTGCCCAAACAACCAAAATAAGTCCTAAAGATAACGATGGGGGTTACTCTCAGCCTGCGGAAGGGGCTGCTGCTCCCGGCGGGGAGGGTCACCCGAAGGATGCCCCGTCGCTGACGCCTGAAGGAGATAAACCTGAAGACGCAACTCAAGCAAAAGAGGAATGCGAACAAAAAGCCGTGACGGCGGCGAAGAAGGAGAGGGTTAAAGCCGCAGAACAGCTCAAAGGCTACATGAGACCCACCAAGTCAAGAGGGGTGCCACCTTTGCCCACCAGGGCTGCTGCTCCGGACCGGGAGAAGCAAAGGCAGCTGAAACCCACGGGTACGAGCTGGCAGAGGCAAGACAAAGGTGTGTGTTTGCCACGCGAGCTAGCAGCAGTAATCCAGACGGCTTGCGTGCAAGACCTTGCTGTTTGTCAGTGCCTTGGCATGAATCCGTAATCGTTAATCCTCTGCGGCACAAGCGAGTGTGGCATGACTGGGTTTGTGGCTGGTTTTAAAGGGCTGTTAGTTCTGCTTGCCTGTCTCACAGTGCTAATTCCCAAAGCCTGAAGGACTGACAGCTTGGTCTAAGGTCCAGAACTTGCAATTATTTATTTTTCTAATTCATTCGGAGTTAATTTTACATATATTGTAAAGTATTTAAGTAAACTTGCACTTTTTGTGCAATAATTTTACATAGACATTGTAGAGGATTTAAGTAAACTTGCACTTTTTGGTATAAGCTACATTAGCTTCTTCTAATCCGAGACCCCAAGTGGCCTTGGTCTGCGGGGCATCGGTGAATCACCGTGACCGTCACGTAGCACTGAGTGCCACTGGCGGGCAGGGAACGGGGTATTTCTGTGCTGGGAAATGGTCGCGATGGCTGCCACGGCGCGGGGTTTGGTGGTGGTCTGACCTCGGGCTAACCGCAGCCTTCCACTTGTCCTCCTGCAGCTGGTTAACGACTTCATCTTCAGCTGCCCCTAACTGCTACGTCTATAAAATGTGCTTCCTTCTAGAATAATCATCTTTACTAAAGCAGAGTTGTACCAAACGGTAGCAGGGCTGGTGGATTTTTTAAGGCTTTATGTGTTGGGACTATGGGCGGACTGGGGAGCGGTTTGGACCGTTCAGCCTGGCTGTTGTCCAGCGAACAAGAGCCCTGTGCTCATGGGAAATGAGGTGGAATTAATTTCATAGAACGTAATGAAGTGCATGGGAATTCTGAAACGGAGACGATAGTACGGAGAAAGATTAAATCAAAAATATCCTTGCACTTCTGCTCCCTCTGAACCTTCCTCAGAAGGAATTGGCATCATCTCGGCGAGCTCCAGCCTGCTGAGATGGGCTGGGGAAGTTCAGCCGTGCCCTGAGGTGCTCTTGGGTTTTTTGCCTCGTCATCAGGCACCAAAGTTTGTTCCTGTTTCTCTTTCTGCAGAGTCCGTGCTGCCAGTTTGCATGATGCAGCCACTAACTTAACAGACCTAGAGCTCAAGTGCGCCTTAACATGCTGGTCAGGTTCTTGAGAGGTTTTGTAATTTTAATGAGTGTTGCATAACCTGAAGTAGTTCTATTTTAGTGAGAGTGGTGTTCTCTGCATGAACTTGTGCCTGCAGAAGTGATGTTTTTTGGTGCATGATGCTACAAAAGAAAGGGAAACCTGAAGGCAACATCTTCTTAAAAAAAAAAAAAAAAAGTCTTTAAAGCCTTTTGGTTGCCTGCTGCAAGTCTTCACTTTCCTTTGCTAACCGCTGTATTCAAGGGAGCAGGAGTTTGGCAGCAGATTCATGTGAAAAAGAAAAGCTCCTGCTGAATGTTTTGCACAGGTAAAGTGTGTTCGGAGTGGAAGGCTTCCTGGTTCAGAGTAGCACATCGCGGGAGGACCTTGGTACGTACTTCGCGTCTAGAAGCTTGCCTGACCTAAGTTTGCCCAGGACTTTGATGATACTCAGTTGCTTTCATCCTTTCAGCTCTTCACAGACTCATGGTTGGTTGGTTTTGTTTTCATAGAATCATGGAATGGTTTGGGTGGGAAAGGACCCCCAGAGGTCACCCAGCCCAACCCCCCTGCAGGAGCAGGGACACCTTGAACCACATCAGGTTGCTCACAGCCCCGGCCAACCTGGCCTGGAATGGTCCCAGGGATGGGGCCTCCACCCCCTCTCTGGGCAACCCCTGCCAGGGTTTCACCACCCTCACTGGAAAGAATTTCTGCCTTAGATCCAGCCTAAACCTGCCCTGCTTCAGTTTAAAGCCCCCTGCTAAAAAGCTTGTCCCCCCCTTTCCTCTGGGCCCCCTTGAAGCCCTGAGCGGCCGCACTCAGCTCTGCCCGCAGCCTCCTCTGCTCCAGGCTGAGCACCCCCAACTCTCCCAGCCTGGCCTCAGAGCAGAGGGGCTCCAGCCCTCGGAGCATTTTAGTAGCCCCTCGGAGCATTTTAGTAGCCCTCCCCTGGCCCCGCTCCAACAGGTCCATGTCCTCCTGGTGCTGAGGGCTCCCGAGCTGGACGCAGGGCTCCAGGGGAGGTCTCCCCAGAGCAGAGCAGAGGGGCACAATCCCCTCCCTCCACGCTGGCCACGCTTCTCCTGATGCAGCCCAGGGCAGGGTTGGCTTCTGGGCTGCCAGCGCCCATGGCCGGCTCCTGGCCAGCTTTTCACCCATCAGTGCCCCCAAGTCCCTCTGGGCAGGGCTGCTCTCCATCCTTTCCTCCCCCAGCCTGTATGGATACCGGGGGTTGCCCCGACCCAGGGGCAGGACCTTGCCCTTGGCCTTGTTGAACCTCATGAGGTTCCCATTCCCCCACCTCTCCAGCCTGTCCAGGTCGCTCTGGATGCCATCCCGTCCTTCTGGCATGTCAGCTGCACCACTCAGCTTCGTGTTATCTGTTTTGTTTTGGTTTTTTTAAGAGAAGCTCTGAATGAGTGAGCTTGTTTCGGAAATGTTGGTTGACATATTCCTACAGCGGTTTAAATCCAAACGCTGTCAGGTGCGGGCAGCTGAGGGGTGCTGGCAGCAGACCTGGTCCCTGGCGTAGCTTCGGGCGGTCTTGTGGTGACCGGCGACATCTGGGCTGAGTGACAAAGCGTAAGCTGCAGGGGAGGAGCGGGGAAGCAGATTCACTTTGCCACCCAGCCACGAGGCTTGTCTCTCTTGCCAGCTGCTGCCCAGCTCCTAACTGGGAGCTGTTCAGTGAGTTGCAAAATGCCGGCAAAACCCGGCCTGAATGCCTAAGTTGGCACAACTGGTGTGGAAGTGCCTTGGGCTGGATCCGAGGATGAAACCGTGAATTCAGGCATTGGCTGAACACGAGCTAAGACCAGAAATCAATGAAGGGAAGTTGTCGAGATTTCGAGACCGTGAACATGAGTGTTCTCGTTTCACCGGACAGAGAAGGAGCTGAAAGGATCCTGGAGATCTTATTATTATAGTCCAGATTTTCATGAAATCATAGAGTGGTTTGGGTTGGAAGGGACCTTTAAAGGTGACCTAGTCCAGCGATTTAAATTTTCACTTAGTTGATGGACTGTACATAGACTGAACGTACCCAGAAGAAGAGAACAGGTCAATCACAGGAGAAGAGCAGCCTCGTATTCCTGTTGTCCTTCAAAACAAACGCTCTCGGCTTCATTTTGCAAGATGTTGAGCTCTTCCTGAATTACCAACCCCACGAGAGCAGCCCCAGTGCCGAGGAGAGCGGTGCTGGCAGGTTTTCAGTGCTGCCAGTCTTTCCCATAGGACACCCACCGTCATTCCAGTCCTCGCAGCATTTCTTTGTTACCCTGCGGTATTTAAGCTTCTCCGACATCAGACTGTGGGACGTACTTCATAGGGAAAGAAAGGCAGCGTGATAAAGGGAATATTGGTCTCCAAAGGTTGACAGGGCAGGAAACCCACTTGTCCTGTTGATTCTGGGAAAGCGTAGGACAGCAGTGAAAACGGTGAAGTGTGCGTTCATGAAACCTAATCAAAGCAGCAGGCAGTTCTTGGGAACAATTCCTTCCCCAAAGGGCTGTCAGGCACTAGAAGGGGCTGCCCAGGGCAGGGGTCGAGTCCCCAGCCCTGGGGGGATTTAACAGCCGGGCAGAGGCGGTGCTGAGGGCCGGGGTTTGGGGGTGGGATGGCAGGGGTAGGGGAACGGTTGGGCTGGGGGAGCTTAAAGGGCTTTGCCAACCTCAACGATTCTGTGATTCTATGAAGAGCTCAACATCATGCCAGTTCATCCTCCTGTTAAGATAACAATTCACTGCTCAAAGGTTTTGTATTTTTTCAAAGGTTTTGTATTTTTTCAAAGGTTTTGTATTTTTCCCTATCACCAGAACTTGGCCAACACTTCATCTCTGTCAGGCGGGACTGTGAAGCTCATACTTCGCGCCATCAAATATCCGCCCCTATAAGCTGTTTTTCCTTCGTGGTGGGCAGTCGGTGATCTACAATCAGGATGATGCCTGTAGATATTTTGGAGGATCTTCTGCTGAGGTTCAGTGGCCGACATCTCTTTAGCCAGGCTCCCACGTCTCACACTGTGTTTTGGAATAGCGGGGCGGCTTTCCTAAATGCACCGGCTCCTGTGCGCAATACTAAAATAGGTAGGAGCGTTGTGATAGAGCTCCCTTGGGAGCCATGGCAACTGCGATGCTGCGGATTTCTCTCGCTGATGGAAGTTGTATCTATCTTTCATAAACTAGGCCCGCAAACTTCTGGCTTTTCGGGGTTTTGGGGTGGGATTTTTTTTCTAATTTTGACTTTGCGGCTTAAAGTTAAGAAGCGTCGGATGGAAGGCTGTTTGTGCAATTTGAATTTCATCCCTTATCCATCTCTTGGATTTATTTCAGCTTCTCATTTTTGTTGTTGTGAGAACTGCCCCAGATTCTTCTGGAAAACTATTTTATGCCTTTTAATGTCAGGAGGCAGCTGAGATGATAACCAAAACATGTCAGACGTTATCAGCTTTTGAAGTGTGACGGATCCTTTATGCTACCTCTTGGGTGGAATTAAAGCTAAAATTGGGAGTTTTGTATAAAAAGCAGGGTCCTAAAATCTTTACTTCCAAGCCGGTGCCCTGGCTGACGCAGGGCTGGGGATCTGACGTTGGGGGACGGTTAACGGAGGAAACGATGGAAGATTTTTCTTCATCCAATGCTGAGCCATTTGATTTGGATTTACTGCTAGCATCCCTCTCCCTTTTACTCCTCGGGCCGTATTTCAACATCGAGACTTTGACAAGATTATTTTCGTCCTTAAGGAATAGTGTATTAAAAAAAAAAATTAATTTGTTTCAGTGGTTTGGGTTTTGTGTCATCTTTATGGTTTTTGACATGCGTACGCTCCTCGGGAAAGGGCTACCTTCATGTGTGGCTGCTGGAGTGATGCTCCGGTACTCAACGCTGCGGGCTTTGGTGCTGGCGGAGGAAAGAGCCTATTGCGCAACCACGCCGCGGTCTAGACAGCGAGGCTTCGGACTTGTTCTCCCAAAGATGTTCTGGGGGGCCCCTTGAAGCGCTCAGCCGATGCTTCACTTCCCCTCTTTCCCCAAAAGTTTCCCTTGCAAGCGCTGCGGCTGCCTTCTGCGGGCGCCCTTCCAGTGCCCGGCCCTTCGGCGGGTCTTTGTGGCCCGTTGGCCCAGTCGCCGTGTGTAATACCCTACATATTTCTCAGTATGACAGCTCTAAATCCCTTGTGTGTAAATAAGATACATTGCAAAAGAAGAGATGCCATCTCTGCTTAATTACAGCATTTGCTTTTCTTCTACAGCCGCAGTCAAGCCCTTTCTCTAAATATTTTCTTTTCCCGACGGGTTTCCATTATACTGGTGTCACTACGATGTTAACTCAGCTTAGCATTTCTGCGGTAACCTTTCATTCGTGTAACGTCTCTAATTCTCCTCTGGGACCCCAGGCTGTAACTGGGTTTGTCTAACAGGAGCTGATCCGCTGCGTGAAGGCGATGCGCCAGCGGGCTGTGCGGACGGGTGACTGACTGCGTCCATCTTACCCGAAATCATCCTCGCAAATGCAGGTTGTGGACAAGTACCTCATAATAACAGTGGTACTTTAATAATGCTTTTGAAACGGTCAGGGTAACATCGGATTGTAGCCTGTTCGTTAATTGAGACCTGTTATTTATCCCAGGTGGCTATATCCCAGTATCCCAGCATGGCAGGGGTTGGCAGTGCCCTCGGGAGCTCCCCCAGTGCCACCCCCCTGCCCAAGCAGGCTCACCCAGAGCAGGGGGCACAGGACAGCGGCCAGGCGGGGGTTGAAGATCTCCAGAGAAGGAGACTCCACAGCCCCCCTGGGCAGCCTGGGCCAGGGCTCGGGCACCCTCACAGTCAACAAGTTCTTCCTCCCATTCAGCTGGAACCTCTTCTGCTTCAGTTTGTGCCCATGGCCCCTTGTCGTGGCACTGGGCACCACTGGGAAGAGTCTGGCTCCGTCCTCGTGAACCCCACCCTTGAGATATTTGTAGGTGGTGATGAGATCCCCTCTCAGCCTTCTCTTCTTCAGGCTGAACAAGCCCAGCTCCCTCAGCCTTTCCTCAGGGGAGATGCTCCAGTCCCCCCATCATCCTTGTTGCCCTCCTCTGGACTCTCTCCAGGAGTTCCTCATCCTTCTTGAACTGGGGAGCCCAGAACTGGACCCAGTGCTCCAGGTGGGGTCTCCCCAGGGCAGAGTAGAGGGGGAGGAGAACCTCCCTCGCCCTGCTGGCCACGCTCCTCTTAATGCACCCCAGGATGCCATTGGCCTTCTTGGCAACAAGGGCACCCTGCTGGCTCATGGTCAGTTTGTTGTCCACCAGGACCCCCAGGTCCCTCTGGCAGAGCTGCTTCCCAGCAGGTCAGCCCCCAGTCTGTCTGGTGCCTGGGGTTCAGCCTCCCCAGGGGCAGCACCCAACACTTGCCCGTGTTGAACTTCACCAGGTTCCCTCCACCCAACTCTCCAGCCTGGCCAGGTCCCTCTGGGTGGCACCACAGCCTTCCGGTCTGTCAGCCACTCCTCCCAGTTTGGTGTCATCGGTGACCTTGCTGCGGCTGTGCTCTGTCTCTCATCCTGTTAACGGTTGGGCTTGATGATCTTAAAGGTCTTTTCCAACCTTAACGATTCTATGATTCTATGATTCATTATATGAGAGAAGTGAAAACCAAGCAATGGCACCAGCCAATTCTCAGGTCAGAACTAAACACATTTATGAAGCAGCCAGAGAACGTTGCTGTGATCTGCTTTCCCCCTGAAGGTTTGCGCTCGTGCGTTTGTACTTGATTCTGCTTTAACACAAGGGTTTGTTGAGGTTTTGGTTCTACCCGTAATTAAAGGCTGAGTTGAGCTTAGAGGCCGTGTTTGCAGGTCTGTAGTTGGCGGATAGCGGGCGTTCCAAGGCCTGTTTGTCCTCCGTTGGATCAGCGCGTAGCTCTGCCTCTGTTCTCTCAAGGGTTGCTCAGACCAGTTGCGACTGACTGCGTGCCCATCTTTTTTTTTTTTTTCTCCTGGTTGGATTTGTACTGCATGTCGTACCGATGCTGGCTTTTCTCCTAGCTGGGCGGTCTCATGCAGCAACTCTCATTTTAAGCTGGGACCCCATAATCTTTGGGCAGGACTTCCTAAGTTTTGCTTCCTTCCTTCATTTTCTATTCCTGCTCATCCTTGATGCTCTGATTTTCAAGAAAAGCCGGGCACAAAACAAATACCCTTCTGTCTGGAACTTCTGCCAGATCAGGAACGTTGAACACACGGCCATGGTGGTGATGTTTAACTCTCAGGGATATCTGAATTTCTAGCCTCGCCGTCGCTTGCGGATGTTGCTGGTTCGTTGCTGCCCTATCAGTCCATTGACTTTGCCTTTTTTCAGTTTCTGCTGGCAAACACTCCTGCAATAACCAATTACCGGTCATATTTTGAGTTGGAAACACTCTTGAGCGGGTTTTAATTGCGGTTCTTGTTGATCACTGGGATTTTTAATGTATTATATGTAAATTCTAAAGTAAATAGGATTTGATCTGTTAATGAACTGTCCTACAAAACACGAGGCTGTTGTACGTCTCCGCACCTTTAATGTTGAGCTACGGTGGCCGGGATACTAAATACTCTGGCTCACCTTTTTATCCTTTAGCCCGGCTTCTTCCAGCGTGCGGGATGAAGCGAAGCGCGCGAGTTTGGCGGGGAGTGTCATGCTTCATGGGTTGCTGCTTGTCTTACACCCAGCGAGCGTCTGGCCGAGCTGCGCAAGGCGTGTGCGCGTATGAACACGCAGGCGAGCCAGGGCTTTACATCGCACTCCTACGGTCTTGGCTTTTATAGATGGACCATATCCTTGAGGGGTCTGGCCAGTCCAAGCCCTGGCTGTTACTGGTAATAACGCTTCATTAGAGATCACATTAGTTGGAGATGCTGGCAAGGAGTAGCTCATCATCCCGGAAAGTGATGTTGCCTTAGAAACCGGTGCAAAGGATTGCACAGAAATGATTGTGTTAGATTAAAGAAAAAACCAAAAACAAAAACCAAAAACTCCCAAAAACCAGCAACAGCATTAGGAGGGATAAGTAATAGCTTCGGGAGTGAAGCAAAAATAGAAACACTAGGCTGATTCATCTGCTGAGGCTGGAAGCTTGCAGATTGGGTATTAAGTGGTGACGTGTTGATGTAGTGATCCTGGTCTGCTCCGGTTATCGGCGCTGCCTCAGCCTGGGTGGCCGTGTTGTGCCTGGTAAAGCCCGGCGAGGTGGACAGGGATTCTCGGCAGTTTTTTCAGCACGTGGGTATGTCTCCCCTTGGAAAACGCTCCTGTTCGGAGACACAACAGAAGCATCAAAATGCAGCTCAGCTAAATTCATGTTTAGCGTTGGTACTGAGCCGTGGGCTGTATGTGCTCAGCTTCCCTGACAGGCTTGCTCGGGTCAACCGTCCCTGTAAGAGAGGGCAGGATTTAATGATGGTAAGAGGATGTGAACAGGCAAAATATAACCTTCCTCCTTGTGAAACGGGCTGCTGTCTCGCCACTGAAAGGTTGAGAGAAGCTCCAGGCGGTGGGCGAATCTCTACCTCCAGAAGCTGGACCAGGGTCTGACTTGCAAGAGCTGATAACTATTTCACTGCCATTAGCTGACACGTTCTCGAAAAGAAAGCTGGTGGAGAGCCAAAAGGATTGTGAACCCCCAAATTTGATGCTTGAAGAGTACAAGATCTTCCTCAGCATTGAACTAAGGGTAGAAGCAGTGGATGGGCATCCTTGGGGAAGTCTCTAACGTACCCTCCTAACCCAGCTCCTTTCTCAGTTGAGTTGTCTTTCAAAATCTGTCCAAGCCCTCTTGTTTTCCGAACATCCTCCCACCCTTGCCTGCATATCTTCCATTGACTAGTACTGCTTCTCCTGTAGTTCTTTAGGAAATTTAAGCTTTGTCAGAAACGAAAGGAAGAACCGGGAGCAACACCTCAGTGTCAGGACCGCTGGTTGTGTGTTGTGAGCGGTGGCGATTTCTGGTCTTGCTGAACGCTCAGCACAACCACCGTGGTGTCGCTTCAGAAGCAGAATGTTAATAAATTTAAATTAAAAAAAGCATTTGGTCAAAGGTAGAGGCCAGGGCACTGGAACTGAGCCTGGGTATCGGGAAACAACACGTCAGGGTGAAGCTGTTGTAAAGCTCTCCGTGTATGAACTCTACGTTACCTCCGTTAACGTCCTGAGAGATTAAATATTAGATTACTTCAGAGATTTTTTTCATAGTTAAGCATTCTCCTGCTTCTGACTATCCCAGGTATTGAACATGGTTCATTTCCTACATTAAAAAAAAAAATCATTAAATAAAGTAGCAGTGGCGGTTGGTAGTGGCTGTATATTGACATTGAGTCAAGCTTTTCTTTCCAGGGACGCAAATCTCTTCTGCAATGCTAGACCAGCCCCTAAATCAATGCGGGTTTTCTCCTCTCACTATTGTAAGTGGTAGCTGTTTGCTTTTTTTTAAAAAAAAAATAATCAAATAACCCCCTCCTAGGTGGTTTCTGGTAGCTCTACCACCTTGCCCTCGCTCCCGGTGAAGTGCTTTGAGTGGTCTCTAATGGATTGAGATTTGCCGCAGAACTCTTGGTTCGGAATTGGCTGGGCGACAGAGGAACAGCTGTCGTGACATGGGGTCGATGCCTTCCAGGTCTGCCGTTTCGGGGAGCCCACCAAATACTTTTAGGGTGAGCAAGTGCTGGCAAGCATTAGTCCCGCATCAGCTGCGAGAGAGAACGCAAGCCCTGCCCTAACGTCCCATTTTCCGCTAACGAGACACCTATGAATATTTTAAAGTGCAGAAGAATTGGTGAGGCCTCCTGAGCAGCGAAGCTTGTGGGTGGCACTATTCTGGTTAATTAGAGGGTGTCGTGAGAGATTCATATAACTTACAGTTCCTGAGTCATTGTTTTTAAATATAGCAGTGTCTTAAATCCAAAGCTTAAATACAAGTAGATAAATGTGTGGATCGTAGCGTTTCTCAGCAGCAGGTTAAATTCAGGGGGCGTAGCGTAGCTTGCAGTCGCTGGGTGTAAAAATACATTTCTGCTCAGTTAAAGGATAGCAGGGAGTCCTGCTACTGCACCAGCTCTAAGGACAAAATTCTCCCCTGGATTGGAGTATATCGATGTCGGTGATGCTCCCTGTCTGTAAAGCGTTGTAACCCCGGTGCAGAGAAGGAAATTTGCCTTTGTCGAGGGTTAATCTGTACCGGGCACTTAAGACAAAGGCAGCTCTGCGGTTTGATGCTAATGCAAGGGTAGCAACCCAAACACCGGTGGCTGGTGGCCGAGTGGCTAGGAGCAACCTTCAGGGCTCCTGGGCAGGCTCCCAGTTTAACCAGGGGGAACCAGGTGCGAATCCAGAAGCGCGGTTTGAGGAGCCCCGCCAAGGACGCTGCGGGTAGGGGCTTCGCAGCGCGGCCCGGTGGTGCCCTCGGCACGTGCTGGGACTGGTCCTAAATAGATCGGTGTGAAATGCGGGGTGTAAATGAAGCGCAACAGAAAAATGCATCTGAAAAATACTGTAGGGTATGTTCACATTTTAAAATAAATAAATAAATAAATAAATAAATAAATAAATAAATTTAAAAATCAAGTTTAGGGTATTTAAGACTACAGCCCCCCTCCTAACCTGTCCCGTTTCATCCTTTTCAGCTTTGCCCGCTTGCTTACACGAGCGGGACGGTTCGTGGGTTGTGAAACCCTCATTACAGCAACACTTGTGATCGCTGTTGACTCCACGAGAATATATTAAAATTCACTGAAGACAAAGCCCTTTTGCTGAAAGAGGTCACTCTGTGCTGTCGTGTTTGGGGTTGGGCTTGCTTTGGGGGGGGGGGGCGGGGGTTGGTTCTGTTTAAGGGGAGGAAAATTGCTGACCTTAGTTCCGACATATTAAGAGCGGTTCATCGATGGGAGTTAATACTTATAAATGCGTTGATCGTAATAAGGTTTGACGGTGAAAAAGGAGATGGCAATATTTCCCCAAATGTGTAGCAGCCCAAGGAATGCTGCTCGCAGAAAAATCATTTCACGGAGCTGATTAAAGTAGCGCCCAGCCAGGGACGGGGGGTTCTGTTACAGGAGTGCATGCCTCTTGGTTTTTACAAAAGGATAAAACCTGCCTTTTTCGGCTGAACTAGCGGCTGAATCCGGTAAATGAAGGCGTGCGGCAGGCAGGGGGTGGGGAGGAAGGAGTTTTGTCATGAATACAGGGGGCATGGTGTGTCGTCACCGGCGCCGGCAGCCTGCGAGCTCGACTGGCTGGGAGCTGGTGTTACAGCCGCGGGAGGAGGCGAAGCGATCGGAGATGTCTCTCTCCAACAAGCAGCCGGCATCGCTCTCCGAATTCAGCCAGCTGTGCAAAAGCAAGAACGCGGAGAGCTTCTCGGAAGCCTTCCACTGCATGGAGTCCCCGAAAGACTTCGGCAAAACTGAATTCGAATGGCAGAGGACTGAGGGGAAGCTTAACGAGATTGGCTTGAATGTGAACTCAGGGGGACCGATTAAGGATGGGCTCGTTAAGAATGCCGGCTTCACCGATGAGGACAAGCTCTGCTTCTTTGAAGGAAAATTAGACAAAGAGCTAAAAATAGCTCAGAAAGACAAAAGAGAAATTGAGGTGCAAGGCAAAAAATACCAGGCAGCTGCAGGTCACCTTGAGAGCTGGTCTTTGATTTCGGAAACGTTTCCTTCTGCCGAAGGGAACTTCGCAAACCCTAAAACTACAGATTTTCACATGGGGCAGGCAGGAGCTGAAAAACCCGGTCCCGGGCTGGGTAAAAATGAAGCCATCACCGATCAGGAGAAAGCAGCCGGTAAAGCTGGAATGGAGAGCAAATGCCAGCCAGACCCGAACCTGCCCAATCTGTCTGTGTCGGAGAGCGATCCCAGCAAATACATGAAGGAACAGGAAATCAGTGTCTGGAATCCAAATTTCCACCCTATCCTGCCTAATAATTCGGGGGCTAAAGAAGCAGCCGTGAAAAAAGATGGAGCCCCCAGCTATTGTGTAATTGGGGTGGTTAACGACAACTACGTGCAGAGTGGATCTTCTTCTTCCTCCACAGCATCTAAGCCAGAACCTCCGACCACCACCGTAGAGCTCGCGCAAGATGACTCCAAAAGTAGTGACTTTACCAACGCCACTGAAATGGAGGAAGAGATGGAAGACAAGCTGGGCTGCGCCGCTGACGGCAGCTTTCTGACCAGGGCTGCCCACCAAAGGAAGGCAATGAGGCGTGCGATGTCCGAGTGCTCCCACTTGTCCGTGCCCCTCACCCTTAACCTGGCTGATAAATACCCTGAGCCCGTGCTTAGAGAAGACGTCGCTACTGGTCTGCTCTCTCCTAATAGCAGCCTGACCCAGTGCTCGAGCCCCACAGCCAGAAAGCCGGGCGCCCCGATGAAAAGGTCAATGACCGTGTCGGAAGAGCAAACATCTGTCTGCAGCTCGGGCGCCGAGCAGAGCCGCGCGGGGCTGCCCAGCCTGGTGGTGAAGGAGCATCAGTCCCTCCTGGCAGAGGAGCCGGCTGCCAAGAAGAGAGAGGAGTGGAACAGCGGCAGCAACTCGGTCAAGAAAGAGCTGGGCAGCCCGGGCTTGTATCACAGCAAGCTGGAGCAAATCCCCGAAATCAGCAGCCAAGACAAAGAGAGGGAGGAGGCGGCGGCGGCGGCGAAGGAGAAGAGCAATGCCACCGCCGGGGCCGCCGGGTTTGATTCTCCGAAAAGCAAATGCACCGAGATGGAATCCAGCAAAACTGTTCCGCTGGAAAGAAAAGAAATCGAGGTCAGCGATGTGCAGAGCTCTCCGTCTCCCAAGCAAGGAGATTTCCCACGTGATGGTATGTTGCTAATTTTTACCTCCCTGGGGAGTGAGCAGGCAGCCGTTAGGAAGAAGCTCACTGCCTGGCCAGGCTGCAGGCGGAGGGTGGGGGGCTCGGTACACCCGAAACGACCGCCAGGCTCCAGGTTCCGCTCCTTAGAACAAAGGATGTATTTTTAGGTAGAGAAAAATGGAGGGGGGAGGAAAAAAAAAAAAGTAAAAAAAAAAAAGAAATAATTGCCTGGCTGGTTCCACAGCATCTCTTGCAGCACCGGCTGTGAATTGCTCACTGGGATCCTGAACCCAACAGCTTTTAAAATCTGCAGAATCCGGAGCAGTGCGAGGTCTCCCTCCGGTGCCCTCCTGCCGCCCCCCCCGCCGGCGCAGGTGCCCTTCTCATTTGCGGGCTGTGTGGTCGGAGCGAGGGCGTTAGCAAAGTTAAAACCTTTCAGCCTGCGTCAAAAAGAGGGGAGGGTTGCGCTTCTCTGTTCAGCTTTTTAGCTCCCTTTTGGTATTTCTGTTTGAGGGGGCCAGCAAGAGTGAACGGGTAGAACGATTGACGGCGCTGAGCCCTTCCTCGCTGTTTCCGTGCTGAAATTCAAAGTGGAATTTCCCCGTTACTTTCCGTAACCTCTTTCCCAACACCCCGGTGGCGGTGGAGCCTTTCCCATTGCCAAGTGTCCGCAGTCGCGTGTTTGATTTTGGAGCGGTTGGGTGTTTCGATAGAGCTGTGCTGTGTGGGGTCGGCCTTCCCGGATTGGAAATCCGTGAGCTGAGTGCTTCATCTTTGTTCTCCATCCTGGAACAACGCCGGTGTCCCTCTGGCCAGCTTCGCCCAGCAGCAAGCCTGCTTTTTTGCCCAGATTTTGGGTGCGGGGATGCTCTGCGTGCTTTGTCTGTCGCCCGTGTTAACGAGAGCTTTGCATGGGAAGGGGGAGGAAAATGTGTCGGGGAATAAGGACAAAGACTCGCCTGAGAATTTTTGCATCCAGTGACTTTTGCGGCCGGCTTTGCCAAGCCTTCCGAGGCACTAATCCAGAGCTCAGGACCAATACCCCGGTGGGCGCGGGGAGGGTGACGTGCGGGCGGGCAGAGGGATGCGCTGCGCCGGCAGGGCTCCCAGGCGCTCCGTCGGGGTTGATAAGCTGAGCTCTCGGCGTGGAAGGGCAGGCTCCGAGCAAGGCGCTGTGCTGGGGGAGCTGCAGAGGAGAGCCATCTCCTCTGGTTTCGCGGTGTGTTAGTGACACCCAATGGTCAGCCAGGCGGCTCCTGGCTCCCGCGCCAGCCTCCCGTCCTCCGTCCTTCTTCCAGCTGCCAGCATTCGCTTTCGGCAGAATCACATTCTGTCTCTAAATCAGTGTTTTACTTTTCTCTAATGATTTCTCAAAGATGCTCCAATTTCCGAGACTCGTGGCCGGAGATGGGTAGAACGGAGGGTTTGGCAATGCAAACCTCCCCGCTCCGAAGTGCCAACAGCTCTTAGCTTCTTCCCTTTCCCTTATCTCAGTGTTACCTCGTTCCTCACGGTCTACTTGGTGCACAGATTTCAAATAACGCTGGCAGTCGTGAGATGAAGTAGTGTCAGTTTTCGTGGCAGCGCGTCCCGGATTGCAGCCGTCGCTCCTTCGGAGCCTGAGCAGAGATGTCAAGTCCTGTCACGCAGGCGGCCCGTCGATAGGCGCCAGAGCGGTGCAGGGAGCTCCCGGCTGCGAGCCCCGGTCGGAGGGGATGCCTGGAGGTGTCTTGGCTTGGGTGCAAGTAGGAGCTGTGCAGCTGCGTGCTTACCTGTGCTCAGCTTTGTACTTAGACACGGAAGGGTCATCGGTCGTCTTGACGACTTGACCATGACGTGGGTAAAAGCGGCGTCGGCAACAAATGTGGAACAGAAAAGAGAGTATTGTCTTTGTGCACACCTTTAGAATCTTAGAATGGTTTGGGTGGGAAGGGACCCCCAGAGCCCACCCAGCCCCCCCTCTCTGGGCAACCCCTGCCAGGGTTTCACCCCCCTCACTGGAAAGAATTTCTGCCTTAGATCCAGCCTAAACCTGCCCTGGTTTAGTTTAAAACCATCCCCCCTTGTCCTGTCACAGCTGGCCCCTTTACATCGCAGAATTTCTGGGGTGGTGGGGTTTGCTGTCATCCACTCTGCGACCAAAGTTTATTTGCAACGAGGCAAATTAGCAAGGAGGTTCATAATTTGTGCAACGAGGTTTGTGGGTAGGCTGGCCAATTCTGCCGGGCTGAAGAGGCAACCATTTCAAAACACAGATATGTGGGATTTTTAAATCAGAAAGAAACATTTAAAACATAATCTTAAAGTGGATGGACATGGTTTCCCCAGAGGGGTTGAGCATCAGCAATCACTGAAGGTCACTGAAAGATGGGAACCGGAGCCTTCTGGCTGGGTTGCCTTTTGCAGATGGCTGATTTGTATTGCCAAGCTTTTTTTTTTTTTTTTAAACATCTAGGTTTTAAATTTTGTGCTCTCGCACTCTTTATTTTAAAAGCTTGTTTGTCATCCTTATAACCACAGGTCTGCGTGTGAACGGATACGGTAATAACTGGGTTGGCAGGCAGCTCACGGGCTTTCCCGGGCAAGAACACGACGGAGTTGTAGCTTCTTCTTTCATGCTCTTCTCCAAAATTAATGGCTGGGTAGGTCTGGTTTGGTTTGTTCTGCTGCGTGCAATGCACTGGTAAGAAATAAACCCTGGATTTCTTCTCTCCTGGAAAAAAAACACAGCAGCAGAAGCAATAAGATGTTTTCTTTGCTTTATGGATGTGTAGTTCAGAAAGAATTTTTTGGAATGCAAGAGAAAACAGTCAAAAATTCCATGGATGTTTCCGAAACACTTTCAGACTTTCTAGGATGAGATTTCACTTCCTCTCCCCTGCTCATAAGCAGAGAGGTGGTTACGATAAAAATAACCCAACCAAGCAAGCAGCCTTGGCTGTAAGTATGGAACTGATTCTAAATCCGTCCTTTGCGTTTTATTCACAGCTGAATTACCCGTTCACATCCTTATCAACTTCCCCTGCTTCAGGCGTGGTCTTGCCCTCACAGGTCGCCCTCCAGTCCCAAGGCAACGTGTCCAAATTGGCCAACATAGCTACTGCGTCTGATGGAAATACGGTTTTCCTTCTCCTTGTTAACTCCTCTCTTTCTCTGCCTGTCCAACCTGTTTATTCTGAACTTGGCACTTCCCTTCAGGGGGACAGCTTTTTATCACTTGCACCTTTTTTCATCCGAGAAATTGTTGGAAAAATTGTCCAACCTGATTCTAATCACTTGAACGGCATCTCTCCGGACTTCTGCCAAAAGTAGATTTCCTCAGTCCTATCCAGCCAGGCTTTGGTTGGTTGGGGTTTTTTGTGCTAAGCCTCTACTAGTGCTGGTTTTTAAGGTGACCTAGAATTGCGTGTAAAATACTTCTCTCTTGCAGATAGTTGGGTGTTAGTATGACGTTATATGTTAGTATGACACATTGGTTTAATTTCATTCTAAAAACTTGCCGAAAGGCGTACCCGTTCCGTGAGGAGATCCTGGCTGCAGCTGAGTCCTGGTCAGAGCTGAGCCGCAGAACTTGGTCTGGCCCCCTATCCCATCAGCAGGCTCTGCAGATTCTCACCAAAACAAGCGGTCGCGTTGTTCCCTGCACCCAGCAATAGCTTGGATTCATGCTCACGTTGTGTATACGCGGTTGCGTGATTTATTGCACGCACCTAATCCGTCACCTCCAATGCTATCGCTTAGATACGCAATGTCACCGCTGCCTTCCCCTTCTGCCTTTTCTCATTTTCTTTGAATTCCCTCCAATGTTTGAAATATTTTCTGCTCTGAAATACCAGAAATGCCAGCTGGACCACGCTGAGCTGGGGCCGTCACCTCTCAGATGCTCAGCGGCTCAGTGTGTACATCAGAAAAACTGTCTTGGTCTTCTCACTCTTAATTTCTTTATAAATCCCTAAGCAAGGGGTGCAATCCAGTGAAACTTCCGAATCTCCTGCAGGGTATTTTTTTTTGCAGCAGAACACTTTGTGGTTTAGATAAATGCAGGATCTGAGGCTGCCAGCATGACTGAGTTAGGCTGTGATTAAAGTTAATTATGGGATTAGGAAATACTAGCCCAGCTACCTCGTCGTGAACTACTGACACTTGTTCAAGTAACATCAGTGGCGTGGATGGTGGCTTGCCAACACGCCTCCCTGCCAGATGAAATTATGCTTTTAATGAGAAAGAAAAGGAAGAGAGGATGGCAGGCTGTGGGAAGGAGGAGAAAATGAAGGCACCGGTGGTAAAGAGTGGCTGGACAGGCTGGGGATATCAGTGGAAACTCTTCCTCGGGGTGTGCACGTTCAGCCTTAAGTATCCAGTCAACATTGGCATCGCTCAGGGGCTGAGTTTAAAATGGATGCTGGGAGTATTGTAATCGCTACCTAAGTCGGGTGGGTTCCCTGCTCTGCAACGCCCGCTGGGCTTTCTCAAAAATCCCCAAAACCGCAGGGCCTCGGAGGGAGGCTGCCATCAGAACGGTGGGTTACGGCAGGTACGTGAGCTTCCCTCTTCCCCCGTGCTCTGGGGAGAGAGATGGAAGGGCAGGGAGATGTTTGGGGGCAGAAGATGGGTTGAGGGCAACACGTGCCGGTCTCGTGCAGGGACATTGTTCACGGCGTTGCAGTGCTCATCCCTGGAAATTCCTGCTGCAAGCTAGAGGCGACAAGTGTGGCAGGACTTAAAGACTGGGAACTTCTGTGGGTGGGTCTTCAGGGCACGCTGGATAGGATAAAAGGATATAAAATGTTGTGCTTCGAGTCCAAGGCCAGGGATATATCAGGTGATGCCAGGGTTAGAAAGACCCCTCAGACCTGCTTCTCCAGGGCTTCTTGTTGATACTGGATGACATGCAAGAAGTTAGAATTGGACTCATTGGGTCGTTGGTAATATCTTATCTGGATGACGTGCAAGAAGTTAAAGTTGGACTCGTTGGGCCATTGGTAATCTTTTTTAATGCATTCAGGTTAGACGGGTCGAGCGTGTAATCGTTTTGCATTTTGAACAATATGGAATTGCAGTTTTATGCCTTCAGACACTGAAAATACCCCCGGTGTCTCCCTGGCCCGAGCACTGCCCATGCTCGAGCGGCCACCTGGAAATGCTCTGAGCTTTCATCGGCCTTCAGACCAGCCTTGGGGACAGCCTGAAATACGAATTCAGGCGGCGTTTCTTCCATGCTCCCCCGCTTGATATCCTTTCTAAGGCAGCTTCGGCTCGTGCTGGGGGTTTTTAGTGTGATGGGAGGTGTGCTTGTCTCTCGCGCTTTGGTTTGCCCGGGGGCATTGACAGCAAATGGAGCTTTCTGTTAGGTTTATGAATGGGCTTCCACTTTTATCAATGAAAAGGGAAAAGCTCACGATTTTGTTAGCTTCCAGCACGGTATTCCAGTCAAACAGAGGATGTTAATTAATTTAAATAGCTGTTTGATTTCAGTTCGTGCCATGTTAGGTAAACGTGACAAGCGGTTTAGGCTGTTCTAGGCGGACAAGTTCTGATTTAGGATTTCCCTTCCTGGGTAAAAAATAAAAGAGTCTTAACAACTCAACCTAGGTTTACGAGATGCAGGTGAAGAGGCCGTCTGGTTTAGTCCTCAATTCTTGATAACAAGTGAAGATGGGCACATGGATTGGGTTGCGCTCGGTGCCAGATGAAACACTTTGCTCTCCTGTATTTGGGTCAAGCAGGAGACATTTGCTTTAGCCTCTTTTGGAGAGGACAAAGCAGACGAGGGCTGTACGCCCGCTCAAACTGTGATTTGTTATATTTGTAGATAGTTTTGTTTGTAGAGAGCCTCACACAAAAAGGCTTTATTTGATGGTGGCTTTTGCGATGAAGCAGCTCCTTCTGGATGGTGATGGATGAACGAGGAAGGGCTCGAGCCTCTCTGCAGCATTTTGGGCAAAAGCAGTGTTTAACGTGGTCTGGTTTTGTTTCTAAGGTTGTTTACATTTAAGAGGGAGAGTCAAGATGGTCATTGCCTTATTGCTTAATCCATTTCTCTTAATGGCTTTTCAGTTGATGACTCTAATCCCTATGAGAATTATGGAGCTGTTTCATTGAGTGATGTTCTAGGTCAGCTTAGCCTGCTAAATATCCCTGGCTGGGGATACGGGAGATGAGTGCCTGGCCCCGTTCACAAGCACGTTGGGATGCAGCTGCAAGTCCCCTTCAACGAGCCAGCCTGGATCAGCAGCCCGGGGCAAGGCAGGGGAAACACAGGTCCATCAAATGGGACCTTTCCCAGTGGGATAGGTGGGAGATGAGAGGGTTTAAGCGTCTCAGGTACCCATTGAAATGCTCGTTTAACGAGTCGATGAAGGAGCGAAAGCAAAACAAGAGATAACGCTCTTAAAAACCTCCCAGACGCGTAGGTACCACTGTCCTTTACCTGCACTTGAGTTTTTGCTTACTGCAGTACCAGAAAATAGAAATACCTGCTTGTGGTGGTTTGAGCCCAGCTGGATGCCAGGGGCCCCCCAGAGCCGCTCCATCGCTCCCCTCTTTAACCGGACAGAGGAGAGCAAAGTAAATCAAAGGGCTCATGGGTTGAGATAAGGACAGGGAGAGATCATTCCCCAGTTACCATCATGGGCAAAACAGACTCAATGTGATAAAATTAATTTAATTTATTATCGATCAAAATCAGAGAAGGAGAGGATAAAAACTGCTGAATCATAAAACACCTTCCCCCCACCCCTCCCTTCTTCCTGGGCTCAGCTTCACTCCCAGTTTCTGTGCCTACTCCCCCCCCAGCGGTGCAGTGGGTGAGACGGGGTGGGCATATCAACTCTATGGGTCCATAATTTCCACGGGGTGCAGTCCCTCAGTAGCAGACTGCTCCAGCGTTGGGTCCCCTGCGGGGTCACAAGTTCTGCTGGCAAACCTGCTTCAGCATGGGCTCCTCCCCCATGGGTCCACAAAGTCTCCCCAGGAACCTGATCTGGCGCGGGCTTCCCACGGGGTCACAGCCTCCTCCGGCGTGGGATCCTCCCCAGGCTGCAGGTGGGGATCTCTCCCCCATGGACCTCCCTGGGCTGCAGGGGCACAGCCTGCCCCACCATGGTCTTCACCATGGGCTGCAGGGGAATCTCTGCTCCGGCGCCTGGAGCACCTCCTCCTCCTCCTTCTTCACTGCCCTTGGTGTCTGCAGGGCTGTTTTCTCTCCCATCCTCTCACTTCTCTTCTCTCTCCGGCTACTGAGCCGCAGCAGGGTTTTTTTCCTTCTTAAATCTGTTATCCCAGAGGCACTTCCACCATCACTAATGGGCTTGGCCTTGGCCAGCGGTGGACACAGGGAAAACTTCTGGCAGCTTCTCCCAGCAGCCACCCCTGTAGCCCCCCCACTACCAAGACCTCACCACACCAACCCAATACACTGCTTTTGGCCTTTGGGATGAGCCTGAGATACGTTACACCGGGGCCTTCTCCTGCTCCTTTTGGCGTGGGGAGTCAATGCTTGGGAATGCTTCTTCTTGAATAAGTTGCTGCGTGGTATTTGAGAAATACACGCGCATGGGCTTGTGTTCGGAGTGTCATGGCTCATCAAACGATGCCGTAACGTGGTTTAACTTTAAAAAGATCCTCGTGGGTACGTTTCTATCAGTAACTTTTTCCTAATTTTATTTCTGCAGGGAAGGAAACCCGAACAGTAAAGCTTTTCAGATTTAGTGCCTGTTTTTTTCGCACACAGTAACAGCTTTCACGAGAGCCGCTACAGCAAAACTGATGGCGAAGGGATCTGGGAGACTGAAGGTCTGTGTTTGCTCTCCTCGTGGGTACCAGCTCCGTGTCACCTCGCACGAGCTGTAACCCTGGCGGTTTTGTTTCTGCGCCGGTCGAGGAGGAGCAATAACGCTGCTGTTGTGAGGGTTTGCTGGATGGCACAAGGGTGCTTTTGTGCGCCTTTCCTTTACCAAGCAGAGCTCCAGGAATTCAGAAAGAAGGGAGAACAAAATGCTACCCGTTTGTAGATCCACTGTGCGCTTGTGTTCTGGAGGCGATGTGTAAACCTGCATGTTGTCCTCTGCCTCAAAAAGGTTGTTATAGGATGAGAAGTGTGATAAATAAAGGCATCCTATTAGAGAAATTCATGGGGGAATGGCCGAATAAACTAAAACTCTTCAGCCTGGGAGAGAGAGGACTTGCAAGGTCCTGCCCCTGGGTCGGGGCAACCCCCGGTATCCATACAGGCTGGGGGAGGAAAGGATGGAGAGCAGCCCTGCCCAGAGGGACTTGGGGGCACTGATGGGTGAAAAGCTGGCCAGGAGCCGGCCATGGGCGCTGGCAGCCCAGAAGCCAACCCTGCCCTGGGCTGCATCAGGAGAAGCGTGGCCGCGGACGCGATGGGGGGGCCGGGGGGGGGATTCCCCTCTGCTCTGCTCTGGGGAGACCTCCCCTGGAGCCCTGCGTCCAGCTCGGGAGCCCTCAGCACCAGGAGGACATGGAGCTGTTGGAGCGGGGCCAGGGGAGGGCTACTAAAATGCTCCGAGGGGCTACTAAAATGCTCCGAGGGCTGGAGCCCCTCTGCTCTGAGGCCAGGCTGGGAGAGTTGGGGGTTGCCAGAGGTGGGTGGGAATTTTTGGTTTAAACAGGGGAGGTTAGGCTGGATCTAAGGCAGAAATTCTTTCCAGTGAGGGTGGTGAAACCCTGGCAGGGGTTGCCCAGAGAGGGGGTGGAGGCCCCATCCCTGGGACCATTCCAGGCCAGGTTGGCCGGGGCTGTGAGCAACCTGATGTGGTTCAAGGTGTCCCTGCTCCTGCAGGGGGGTTGGGCTGGGTGACCTCTGGGGGTCCCTTCCCACCCAAACCATTCCATGATTCTATGATTCTATGAAAGGGAGGTGGTTGTGATTATTGTCTATAAAGTCATTAATGGCCTGAACATTGGGAACAAGAGAAGACTGTTCAGTTCTTCCAGTATAGGAATATGGGTCATCAAACGAAAATAGCAGCAGCAGATGCAAGCAAATGATGCTGGGTGACTTGTGAGCAATTCACAGTGAAGCTGAAAACATCTTGTGCTGGGAACTTGTGAATTGTGGTATTTTCTTATATTTTTTTTTTTACCGTGAGGCTAATCAGCTATTAGAGGAGAAGCCCCAAGATGTGGAATCTCCATCCTTGGAGAAGCTCAGAATATGATTGAAAACCCCCAAGCAATCTGCTATAATTTGAGGGGCTGGGCTAAATGACCTCCAGCCATCCCTTCCAACTTAGGGTGTTCTGCTATTATGATGTTAAATGGTTCCATGGGCTAAAAAGCTGTTGGAGAAGCAGTCTCTAAACTGCAAGTCACGGGATGGTGAGAGAGAGAGGTTTTTCTGGAGGAGAGTGGGGTGGTTTTTTCTCCTTATGATAGCTATATATAGTTATTCCTAATTGGGACTTGGCTTCAAGAAGACATATGATTAATTGTGTACGACGTGGGCATCCTCCACTATGTAGCTGTAACACAGAGTCACTTAGACTGGAACAGAGCTCTGGAGGTCTCCGGTTTAACCCCCTGACTCAAAACCACATGTAAGTAGATCAGGTTGCTCCAGGGCCACGTGCATCCATTCCAGGTCTGAATGTTTCCAAGGATGGGTATCTCGCAATCTCCTTGGGTGCCTTCCAGTCTTTGCCCTCCTTCATGTTGAAGAAGTTTTTCCTTCTGTTTGGAAATTACGCTGGCCTTGACTGTAAGCAACCTGATGTGCTGGGACCTTGCTTTGAGTGATGGGTTGGGCTGGTGACCTCCAAGGTCCCTTCCAACCCTGCGTTGCTCTGTGATCCTATGGCGCTTGGCCACTTTGGCATTGCTGAATGCTCACAGTAACCCTGTGCAATAGCTGTAATTGCATTCTGAGTAATGAGTTCAAGGGCTTTCAATACGTGGGTTTGCGATGCTCCTTTTTATGCGAGGCTTGTGCAGCTGGAAGGGGCATCGTGGCAGTTCGTGTTACCCTGCCCATCCTTACTGCTTTATTCTCCTCTTCGTTTGGAAGTGCGAAGGTCAACGTCGCCTCCGCTGCCGTTTCCTATCACCGAGCTGTTCTGCTTTCAAACAGACTTCAGCAGCTTTTACCCCCACTTTGTCCCTGCTTTGGAGCCCCCCCCTGAACCCTGTCAAAGCACCGAGTTTGGTTTGTCTTATTCCTTGGTCTTTCTCAAAAGGCGCCTGTGGTTTTCAGACAGCAGAGCTTAAAATTAATCAAAGTCTCCATCACCATTTATTTATTCATGTGGAGGGAGGTTCTGTACATCCTTATGGTATGAAGGTCAACCCTACCCTGGGCTGCATCAGAAGCGTGGCCAGCGTGGAGGGAGGGGATTGTGCCCCTCTGCTCTGCTCTGGGGAGACCTCCCCTGGAGCCCTGCGTCCAGCTCGGGAGCCCTCAGCACAAGGAGGACATGGACCTGTTGGAGCGGGGCCAGGGGAGGGCTACTAAAATGCTCCGGGAGGGCTGGAGCCCCTCTGCTCTGAGGCCAGGCTGGGAGAGTTGGGGGGGTTCAGCCTGGAGAAGAGAAGGCTGAGAGGGGATCTCATCAACACCTACAAATATCTCAAGGGCGGGGGTCACCAGGACGGAGCCAGACTCTTCCCAGTGATGCCCAGCGCCAGGACAAGGGGCCATGGGCACAAACTGAAGCAGAAGAGGTTCCAGTGGAGCGGGAGGAAGAACTTGTTGCCTGTGAGGGTGCCCGAGCCCTGGCCCAGGCTGCCCAGGGGGGCTGTGGAGTCTCCTTCTCTGGAGATCTTCAACCCCCGCCTGGCCGCTGTCCTGTGCCCCCTGCTCTGGGTGAGCCTGCTTGGGCAGGGGGGTGGCACTGGGGGAGCTCCCGAGGGCCCTGCCAGCCCCGGCCATGCTGGGATTCTGTGATCATTCCTAAACCCGTTGCATCATCTACTTGGATCACTTTAGCACCCATCACATTTCTTCTACCGACGCCTCACCCCCTGCTGGTAACCACCGCCAGAGCGGCAGCTGCATGGAACTGAGAGGTCAAGGATGAAATATGCTAAAAAGTCTCCTTGGACACCAGGGTTCTCATGTAAATAACGTGTTCTGAGTGGCTGCGGATACCTAAAACTCGGGATGAATTGCCTTTCGGGAGACCGTGCCTACTCCACAGCTGCCTGCACGGCCCCACGTGCTTTCTTTGCGTCATGGTATTTAAACTTGGCTGGTGGAGGCAGACTTATAAATTCCCTCATTAGTGTTTTTTATGGCTCACCCTGCTTGTACTAGACAAACTTAATGAGTTACATCTTCCAGAATTTCTAACATCTATAGGAAGAGTATTGTCCTCTTTTATAACAAGGAGCTGAAGCTTTTTTTTGTTGAGTGTCTGTTTTGGCATAGATCATTTCATTTTTACTATTTATTCTGAAAAATCACCAGTGCTTATTTGTTAGGAGCCTTGTTCCCACTGACTTCAGCTTTACCTGAACACCGTGTGGTCTTGTTTGCCGGCTCCTTCATCCAGCAATGGCAAATACCTGGTTTCTGGTGACAAATTTATTTTAAAAACATGCTTTTTAACTTCCTGGCCTTAGTGTGCCTTTGCCATACATAGTTTCAGCACTACGGCTTCTGCGCGTGGTCTTGGCTGTGTGTTACTGCAGCTCAGGGGCTGCCTTTGGGCAGGGTTGGGTTGACCAACCAAGCACCACGGCGGTGAGGCTCTGGCAAGGCTGGTGCGGGGTCAGTAGGGGAGAAGTCTGGTTTCTACCACCTACAAGTTGTGTAGGTCTTGTTTTAATCACAGAATCATTGAGTTTGGAAGATCCCTTTAAGATCATCAAGCCCAACCATTCCCCTACCCCTGCCATCCCACCCCCAAACCCCGTCCCTCAGCACCCCTCTGCCCGGCTGTTAAATCCCCCCAGGGCTGGGGACTCGACCCCTTCCCTGGGCAGCCCCTTCCAGCCCCTGACAGCCCTTGGGGGAAGGAATTGTTCCCCAGGGCCAACCTCACCCTGCCCTGGCACAACTGGAGGCCGGTGCCCCTCGTCCCATCACCCCTTCCCTGGGAGCAGAGCCCGACCCCCCCCGGCTCCCCCCTCCTCTCAGGCAGTTGTAGGGAGCCATGAGGGCTCCCCTCAGCCCCCTCTGCTCCAGGCTGAACCCCCCCAGCTCCCTCAGCCTTTCCTCGTAGGGGAGATGCTCCAGTCCCCCCATCATCCTTGTTGCGCTCCTCTGGACTCTCTCCAGTAGCTCCTCATTCTTCTTGAACTGGGGAGCCCAGAACTGGACCCAGTGCTCCAGGTGGGGTCTCCCCAGGGCAGAGCAGAGGGGGAGGAGAACCTCCCTCGCCCTGCTGGCCACGCTCCTCTTGATGCACCCCAGGATGCCATTGGCCTTCTTGGCACCAAGGGCACCCTGCTGGCTCATGGCCACCTTGTTGTCCACCAGGACTCCCAGGTCCCTTTCCCCCAGGAGTAATTCCGGTCTGGGTGCTGACTCAGCTGAGCTGAATTTTTCTCCATCAGTGAACAGCACGAGGAGCGGGAGCTGCGGCGGCGGAAGGAGCCCTGCTCAGGGCTACAGCTCCCGACAAAACATCTTTGAAATATCTCTCAGGGGTTTGTCGCTATGCTTGGAGGAACAAACAAACTGAAAAGTCTCTTAAATAAGTCTAATGAAAAAATTTGATTAAGGTTTGGCAGCTTTGCCTAATATTCCCTGTAACCAGGAAATCTTCCCAGGCAGCGCTCTGCTCCGGATAGGAGAGAGCACCCTCCTAATTCAACGAGGAATGAAAGCAAATGGACTGATGAGCACATTGGGTCGTTACTCAAATTGAGGCAGCCCAACCCAAAACTGCCCTTCTCTAAGCCCTTGGAGGGGGCTAGGGGGGCACATACCCCGTTTCGTCAGAGCCTGCGAGAGATGGAACCTGGACAGCCATGCTGGGGCCCCGAAATAGGAAACTCCCCTGCCCAGCTCTCCTGGGTTGTTTATTATTATTATTGATGTTGTTGTTGTTTTCATTATATTCAATACATTTTAATAATAATAATATATAATAATAATAATAATAATAATAATAATAATAATAATAATAATAATAGATGCAAGTTACTTAACCTGTCTATGTCCCCAGCCCTGGGGGGATTGAACAGCCGGGCAGAGGCGGTGCTGAGGGCCGGGGTTTGGGGGTGGGATGGCAGGGGTAGGGGAATGGTTGGGCTGGGGGAGCTGAAAGGGCTTTGCCAACCCAAACCATGCTGGGATTCTATGATTCCATGTGCTGTCCTGTGGCGAGGCTCCATCAGCTGGGTGATGCTACCTTTCTGGTTTACATTTAAAAAAGAAAACAAATCCTATTTGTTTTGTGGAACGGTAACGCATTCTCCGGTAATTTGGTGTGTGGAAGTTACTCACTCCACATTTCTTGCGTGGCAGCCCGCGTTTGATTAAGTTACACATAATAACATGGAATTTGTGTGGTCATTAGTGCAGAAGCGTGGGAGCCGCTGGAGTTTCAATCCTAGATCTTTGGAAGCGGAGGATTTTTTTGGGGAGCCGCGTTAGGCGCCCTGAGCAGAGGAACACCCGTCGCTGCGTGGGTGCTGTCGGGGCGGGGGGGGTTACGGCCGCAGCTGAATTAGCTGGAATAAGGATGACGGGCAGCACAAGGGGGGGGGGGGGGGAAGTCCCCCTGGGGTCTGAGATATTTGAGACCGGTGGGGTTCAAAATAACGCCTGGGTGCAGGCATGGGGTCCCAGGGGCAGCGAGCGGTGAAGGGGCAGAAGGTTGCTGGTCGGAAACGGGGACTGTCAGCAGCGACTGCTCTTTCTGCTATTGCCGTAGAGAAATCTGAGCAGTTGAATGCAGGAGAACGTAAAGGCTTAGTGAAATGCAGTGGAGAAAACTGGTATGGAGGAGGCAATACAGATTAGCTACAAAAAAAAATGGGCTTTCGAGGCGAACGCAAGCGATTCTTTAGGCTTTTGCATTAAAAATGGGGTCCAGCCTGTGCGGTTTGGTGCTTGCTTTTCTTCACGAGCCTTTTTTGCATGCCGGGGATGCTAACCCCAGAGCTGCAAAAGGTTTGGTATGACCTGGAAGCCGAACGGCTGGGAAGCGGCGAATGCAATGCAAGGGAAAAACGGCTCCTGAAATTGTTCTGGAATCAGAAAAATAAACAACAGCAGCAGCACCGTCCGGCTGTTGACCGTCACCGGGGCGGGCGGAAGGCACAATTTTATTTTATTTTGTTTGCTTCGGCGGTGGCGTCTGTCCCAGACCTGAGCTCTCCTCCGAGACGCTCCCACCAGGACCAGCAAGCACAAAAACGTGACATAAAACCGGGGATTTTCAGATGCTGCGGCAAACAACCTTTGTGCTGTCGGAATGGTTACGCTGCCGTCCGTTGGGCCCTCCGCGTGCGCCGCAGCGCTGCGGTCTGTCGCGGCGTTAGGAGGAGAAGCATCCGGCACGGACGGGCTTTATTTTAATCCCCAGATGACAAGGGGAAGCGCGTAGATTTGTGATGGGTTGCTTGCGCCGTATCCGTCACAAAATGCAAATGCCGGAGGAATTACAGCGGAAGGCGGCTCGTAGCAGCGCGGGCGTACAGTGCCGCCGCTGAGAATTGGTCTTTTAAAAGCTATTTATAGGGAAATTGCCTCTTGCGCCTCCCGGGGTGCAGAGCAGCGCGGCGGTTCTGCTGTAGGATTGATAAGATTTAGGATGAAAACTTGCTGAAGCTGCTCCTAAATTCCGGTTTTGTTGGGCTCTTTGCTTGGGAGGGCGGCGGTTGTCCTGCCGGCGGCTGGGCAGTGCTTCGGGGGCTGCTTTTTGAGGGGAGACGAGGCAGCGGTGGTGGTCCCGTTGCGAGAAGCGCGTGGGTTATTCGCCGTCCCCGCTCAGCGTCACAACCTCGGGTGTCCGTGAGCAAACTGGAACGCTCGCGGTGGGAAATGGGGCGACCCTGGTGGCTGAGCCTAAGCTCTGCGCTGTGAAACGCCGCCTACGGCAGCGTGACGCCATGGCTTCCAGGCTAACGCGGGGCGCTATGGTCCACGCCGGTCCGAACAAGGTTTCCATCTTCTCACTTCCCTGGGTGACCGTTCCCGTCAACGGGAATCCTCCCGGCTTGCGGAGAGCTGCAACGCTTGGCTGTGGGCGGAAGAAAGGTCGAGAAGAAGACACGGCCCTAAGGATAGGGACAGGTTAAAAGCAGCGCCCTGCTTCGGGACAGGTCATGGTATAAAACCCGGAGGAGGTCAGGACGTCACCACTAACACCCCAACAATTCAGCGTAATAACTTGAAAGAGGGGAGGGTTTGCTGTTTCAGTGAAACCAGAGGTTTCCTTCCTCTGCTGTCTGTCTTTTCCCACTGGAATAATACAAGGAATGGGATGCTGATGGCATCTGGAGGAACCTGGCCTGCTACAGGGGAAACCTTTCTTCCTGTAAGTGTTCTGATTTGGGGAAAATTTTCCAGCAATGGTCAATCTGTAACTCTTGATTCTGTCTCCTCCTGCTCCTGTGTTGAATAATAGGAAACAAACAAACTAAAAATATATTTATATTAAAAAAAAAAGCTCAGACCTAAGGAGTCTCCCTTCCTTTTTTTCTTCCCAGTAAAACCAGAAGAGACCAAGCCAGCTGAAGCTGTGACAGGGAACGATATCACAGCACCCCCCAACAAAGAGCTTCCTCCCAGCCCTGAGAAGAAGACAAAGGTAGGCGGCGTTCTGCGCTCAGCGGCTTCGCTTCCGTGGTTTTCATTTGCCGGCTTTTCTGCTTCTTAAACTCTGGCGACACAAGTTCTGTTTTCTGAGCTGCCCTTCGTGAACCGTTTTGCTGAAGCAAAGGCATCCAGTTCTGAAGGTCCAAAGGCGGCTGGAGAGGAGCCAGCAGGGTGCCCAGGTGGCCAAGAGGGCCAGTGGCATCCTGGCTTGGATCAGGAGTGGTGGCCGGCAGGGACCGTGCCCCTGTGCTGGGCACTGGGGGGGCTGCCCCTGGAATGCTGGGGTCAGGGTTGGGCCCCTCCCTCCCCGAAGGCCCTGGGGGGGCTGGAGCGTGTCCAGAGAAGGGCAGCGGAGCTGGGGAGGGGTCTGGAGCCCCAGGCTGCTGGGGAGCGGCTGGGGGAGCTGGGGGGGTTCAGCCTGGAGCAGAGGAGGCTGAGGGGAGCCCTCATGGCTCCCTACAACTGCCTGAGAGGAGGGGGGAGCCGGGGGGGGGGCAGGGTGAGGTTGGCCCTGGGGAACAATTCCTTCCCCCAAGGGCTGTCAGGGGCTGGAAGGGGCTGCCCAGGGAAGGGGTCGAGTCCCCAGCCCTGGGGGGATTGAACAGCCGGGCAGAGGCGGTGCTGAGGGCCGGGGTTTGGGGGTGGGATGGCAGGGGTAGGGGAACGGTTGGGCTGGGGGAGCTTCAAGGGCTTTGCCAACCCAAACCACCCTGGGATTCTGTGACTATGAAGGTGCACACGACTCAGCCTGTCACCGTGTGGCTGAAAGAGGGTTTAATACGTTTCTGGCAAGCTTTCTTTAAATTCATTTTCTGATTGGTATCGGTGGTGTAGGAGCAGTAAACATCTATGAGAACGCTTCTGCTGTGCTGATGCTCTCCTAGTTGTTTACAACAGATGGATTTGCATTGCAATCGGCATTCCCAGACCTTGCTCGGGATCTGATGTTCTCTTATTTTCGGGCTGGTTAGGAAACGTGAGTGATACCTGCGGTCAGAAGCCCGCAGCCTTCAGCCAAATCCAAACCCAAACTCTTAGGGCAGTGGCGAGGGCAGGGGGTTCTCGGTCCCCTCAAGGGCGGAGGACACGCGACCGCCAGCGCCGATCAGCGGCTTTGGAGCTTGCCGTCCCTTGCGTGCGTGTAATTGGAAAGCAAAGTCCTGTGCATTGCACGCAGGACTGGATGCCAGGAACACCCAGTTACTAATCCCAGCTTTACCAGCGATTCCTTCTGTTGCTTTAGATGTCGCTGGAATAAATCCTGATCGCTTTGAATTGAATGGCAAAACCACGGGGCTCGGAAGGCAGCCCTCTTCTGCTCCTTCCTCTTGGTCTTGCGGTTACGCTCAGAAAACAGAAAGCTAATTATTTTGTTCATTTGATTCAGTTAAAACAGCATTTTTATGTTCTTGCAGCTCAATGTTTTGGTTTACAATGCGCTTCTTTTTTTTTATTTTTGTTGTTTGTTGTTGGTTTTTTTTCTTTTTTTTTTTTTTTTGTTTTATACTGGATTTTGCTTTTTGAAAAAACGTAAAGCCTGCCGCGTCCACACCATCTACAAAGCCCGCAGCAACAAAAGCCAGGCCCCTGTCCGCTACCAGCCCCAAGCGGCCAGCCTCTGCCACGCCTGGCCCAAACAAAAAACCCAGCAGCCCTACCGCAGGTCCTACGGCAGCCACTACTGCTAAGCGCCCAGCCACCAGCACCACACGTCCCTCCACCTTAGCTCCAAAAGAGACCAAACCAAAGGTAAGCAACGATTTGCTTGGGGGGGGAGCTCCAAGAACCTCTTTACGTGTTAACTTCCCGGCTGTCTTACCCTCGAGTCACAGCATAATTGCAGTGCTAAGCATGGGGGGCTGAGGTCGGGAACGTGCTTCACCCTGTTGTGAGAGCTGAAGTTCTCGCTCTCAGCTTCATTAACCCACTCAGGGCATCACGGCCCACGCATTTAGTCGTGTCATCGCAGCGGGGAAAATGATACTTGACTGTATTGCCACGATTTCCCTTGTGAACTGTCGTGAAGTACGCAAGATAATTCCTTCTTTCTTTCTGTTACTGGAGGAGGAGTCTTTTTTAAATACAGATACAAACATAGGATAACTCTTAAATCCAGACAAGAGCGTGGGAAAACTGAAGGGAGAGCTTCCATATTAATATCGAGGGGAAAAAAATCAGTTTGAACACTTCAATATTTCCCCCTGGTTGCCTCTTTGGGATGTCTGGTCGTTATAAAACCTGTACAAAAATAGTCGATGGTACGCTTCGTGCTTAGGAAATAGCGGAGGTTTGTAATTCTCCAAGGAGGGGAGATTTGTGGACGGTTCTTAGTGGAGCATCTTAAAGCTGAAGTCAGGTAGCCACGTGTAACATTAAGAATGGGAAATGCCCGTTGAGTCTTCCCGACGTGAACTTGTGCTATTATGTAGTAGAAGAATTCAAATTTGACAGGGAATGTTGAAATCAGCTTCAGAAGCTTTCGGCCGATGCCCAAATGCTAGCATTCCTACTATGTATTTCAGCTTGAAGAACTGCATCTCAGTGTCTTTAAACTAGCCAAAGCCAGCAAAAGCACAGGTGTAAAGCCCTGCTTCTTCTGGGAACCAGTGTCTTCAGTTCTGTTTAAGTTTTTACATGATCCTGAATCCCTTCTTGATGAAATCAAGATACCATCTCATCTGTTTCCATGCATTAACTCCCTATTTTAATACTTAAGAGATGGGTTGACAACCAAGTGGCTTACCAGGGACAGGCGTGAAATGGTTTTCCAAGTGGGGAATAAACCACCAAGACCTAATTCCTATGTCCACAGAGTTTTAATGCCTGCCACCTTAGCTTAGGGAGCAGTTCTCCTCCCGAAGGAAAGAAGCCTCTCCCAGAAGCGTTGCTCCGGGACGGACGTTCTCCATTTTGTTCAGAGACCAAAGCCTCCTTCGGATCTGTGAATGGCCTCCGCGCATTAATGCGGGAACAGAGTTGGATGAACTCGAATATCCAGCAGGGGCCGTGCTCTGCGTCCTGCACTGAACGTCCTCAGTCGCTTCCGCATGCCGTAGTTATATTTTTCATCCTCTGCATGAAAATGTCTCAGTGGTGCCTAGCTTGCGTGTTTAAGAATGTAAAGAATTCCAACTGATTTCAGGCTTGTTGTTGGCAAACATGTTGAAGAGTCTGTCGGTGAAATACCGGAGCTAACGCAGCCTGTTCGCTTTCAGGTTGCAGATGCGAAGACCACGGAGAAGCGGACCTTGCTGTCAAAGCCTCCATCGTCTGCCACTCCTAGAACTACTGCCAAGAGCACCCCTGCTAGTCCAAGGACAACGGCAGCATCGCCAGTCACTGCCGCTGCGAAAAGTACTGCTACTTCTCCACCGAAGAGGCCAACGTGTGAGTATTCCCTTGTTTTTCTTCAGATCTCTCTTTCGAACCAGCTGCTGGTTTCTGTTTGAGTCGCGCCGTTGGTTCACGCTATGAAGTCTTTTGCGCGTATTCCAGTAGGCTGACGGCTTTTTCCTGTGGGTAGGTTATCCTCTGGCCCCATCGCTTTAGCCTCCTAATAAACAAGCTTGTGAGCTTCAGGTCCAGACAACAAAAAAAGGGGGAAAAAAAAAAAATCCAACCCTTGGAACGTAGTCACTTAGGAGAAGCTGTAGCTGCTGTTAACCAGTCCTGAGAGGTGTAAGCTGGCCTACCTGTCAGTCAGGAGTTGACTTGAATCACAGAATCACAGAATCCCAGCATGGCCGGGGTTGGAAGGGACCTCAGGAGCTCACCCAGTGCCACCCCCCTGCCCAAGCAGGCTCACCCGGAGCAGGGGGCACAGGACAGGGCCAGGCAGGGGTTGAAGATCTCCAGAGAAGGAGACTCCACAGCCCCCCTGGGCAGCCTGGGCCAGGGCTCGGGCACCCTCACAGTCAACAAGTTCTTCCTCCCGTTCAACTGGAACCTCTTCTGCTTCAGTTTGTGCCCATGGCCCCTTGTCCTGGCGCTGGGCACCACTGGGAAGAGTCTGGCTCCGTCCTTGACCCCCACCCTTGAGATATTTGTAGGTGTGATGAGATCCCCTCTCAGCCTTCTCTTCTCCAGGCTGAACAAGCCCAGCTCCCTCAGCCTTTCCTCTAGGGGAGATGCTCCAGTCCCCTCATCATCCTTGTTGCCCTCCTCTGGACTCTCTCCAGGAGTTCCTCATCCTTCTTGAACTGGGGAGCCCAGAACTGGACCCAGTGCTCCAGGTGGGGTCTCCCCAGGGCAGAGCAGAGGTGGAGGAGATCCTCCCTTGCCCTGCTGGCCACGTTCCTCTTGATGCACCCCAGGATGCCCTTGGCCTTCTTGGCACCAAGGGCACAAGGAATGAAGCTTAGGGACAGTTGAAATCTCAACCCTTTTAATACAACACAAGACCAGACCTTGTGCCAAGGCACGGAGACCATAGGTCAGACTTTTTTCTCTCTGGGGCTTCCAAAACCAAATCTGAGTGACCTTCAAGGCCCACTTGGATCAGCTCTGTGTGACTCAGGGTCAACGCGATTACTGAACATGCTTGATTTAAGAGAAAGGATGCTATTCCCTCTGTCTTTTGCCATAGTAACTGTTCAAATAAACACTAAAACCAATTTAAAACTTGGCAAAAGCAAATCTCCTGAAGAGGACTTGAAGCACTCAAATTAGTGTATCTGAAAAACAAGGGAGGTTGAACAGAAGTGGAGGTTTTTTACTGGTGCAGGAGGAATTTGGGGCTGAAACCACATCAGCTTCCTCAGAAAACTTTATCCTGCTCCTCCTGTTGCCAAAGAGGGAACTTCCCATGAGTTCAACATAGTCAAGTATGAAACGTGAGCAGCGTGTTAGCATCCTGAAAACAGTGTTTTCACTCACTTTGATGGAGCTTGAGAGATTTGACGTCAGATAAAAACATAGTTAAACGTTTCCAAGTCTTTTCCAATGACCAGACCTCATTGGCAAAATACGCCAATAAACACGTAACTACTCCTATGTGTTGGTTGCTTTGTTCTATGAGTCCCAAAGCGTGGAGTCGTAACCCATCTTTCCCAATAGAGTTTTAGTATAGAATATACTAAATATATAAAATAGTAGTGTTTTAACCATGGTGCAATACGTTAGGTTAGATGTACATTCCATCCTTCGTGCTCTGGGGGAAAACAGAATTAATCCCATGTAGAGGAAGCGTTGCACTTCCCAAGAACCAGCGTATCTTAACTGATCCCGTAGATGATGTCCTTGTAAAACTCATTTTGTGTGGTCTTTTCTGCGAACTGCAGCCCAGAATGCCTCATGTGTTTTAATGAGTGCAGTTAATTTCTCCTTCCAAAATTGAGACACAAACAAAGACGTGTTTTCTGATGACATTTGAAAAGAGATGGAGTCACTGATGCAGAGATGGAGGAAGGTTGTTCCAAGTGGCAAGATGTACAGAGGAAGAGGCTTCTGCACCAACGAGGGTGGTGGGACGTTGCCAAAGTACAGTGAGAACTGGGTGGGCGAGGGAGAGATGAGGTCAGCTGGAGAAGCTCCCATCAGGAGAGAAAGCTGTTCTGTCTGGATCTGGAAATCACACAGAGGAGCCCTGAACGGTACAAGAAGGGAGTCCTGGTTTGGAAGAGGAGAAGGCAAGGGTGGGATAGAGGATGAACAGCATTGTGGGGCCCAAAGGGGAGTCACAAGGAGCCAAGGCTCACAACTCCCTTAGGTAGAGCACGTGCAACTTCAGCTAGGGCCATCGATGGAGTGATGGAAAGACCTGGATCTCTTCTGATCCCAGTTTAGCTTCACGTTACGTAGCATTGAGGCGGATAAGAAGTTCCTGGCTAAAGGTGATATTTCAGACGGACGCCTGCTCTCGCTTTCCAGGTTCAAAAGGCAGAGATGCTCACTTCCTTGTGGTTTGCTCAAATGTTCGGTCATTCTCACAGTTTAAAAATGTGTGTATGGTGGCTTGGTTTGCAATGATATGGTTGCACTTTTTCCGGTATTAAATGGCAGTCACTGTCTCAACTCAGTGAGAGCAACAGGAGATGCGGTGCTTGACTGATAATTTTTTTGGGGGGTGGGTGGGTGTATTTTTTCCAGTTTTTCCCCCCCTCCCTGTAAAAATGACTTTTCTCTTTGTACAAGATGGCACCCTCTGCCTTTCAGGTCAGAAAAAGATCAAAGGCTTGGGCTGTCACTACTGACCACTTTCTCAGTAGCTTTATCGTTCTCCAGGTTTTCAACTTCACACGCTAATGATGTAGACCAAAGCGTCCCAGCATTTGCCTCCCCACTCACATGAGTAGCAACATCTCCTTAATGTCTTAAAGTACCAGATTGTCCCCTTGCCGTTACACAAAACGAAGTCTATTCCATCCATACGGTTTTCCCAGTTAAAGTTGGGGTCTGGAGGAATGAGATGAACTTGGTTTGAGAGGAGCTTTTTTTGAAGAGTGTCTGTCCTTTAGGCCTTATTACATTATCCACATGTGTTTCATCTCATTAGCTAGTATCTTATCCGTGGGGGTTAATGGAATGCTTTTAATGAAGTCTGGCTGGAAGGATCCAGGCTAACGTGGCCTACGGTTATCCGCCTCTTCTGCTTGCTCATTTCTATATTGGCATTCCATAAAATACCCTGCCAGCTACTTGAGTTTATCTAAAGATCTATGACTGTTAATGGAAATTAAATACAAGAAAGGGGGTTTCCTAATTTCTAACTTCGATTTTTTTCCATTTGGTGTTTGAGTTTAATGTTGCCTGCCTTTGGCTTTTGAAATGAAGCGGATTTTAGCCAAAGTTGTCCATCATTGATGGACAGCTAGAATTTGGTTATCAAAGAATTTCATTATCAAAGAGCTCTTCAAAATAAGGTGCTGTTTATATTTTTCAGTCTGTGATTTTTCCTTGATCATCTTTGTGGGTGGTTTTATTCTGCTTCCGCTTATAGAAGCGTTCCCAGTTCAGGCTGTCCTCTGTCTGTGCGGAATGTAATCAGGTCATGATCGCTGGTGCTTGCCCAAAGGCGCAGTGCAGTTCAGTGATTGATTTTTGGGTTCATACAATTACAATGGGGACCAAAGTATGTGCAATAACTTCTGTGCAAAAAATTAGCATTGGTTAGAACCGATCTAGCAGTAGTACCAAGGTTATAGACGGACAAATGTGGCTTTGCTTTTACTGTTTAGCAAGGAAAGGAGCTTGGGGGGGGGGTGGGTGGGTTTGTTTTTAAGAAATGAAATTAGGATGGGATTAAAATAACGTCAGTGAGTGCTGTCAGACCGAGAAAGTTATTTTAAGAAAAACCAAAATGCAAACCATGCTCCAGGTGTGTTGTGTCATGGAATGGTGAATTGATTTCTTTTGCTGGGAAACAGGAATGAATTTTGCTGGGAAACAGGAATGAGTTTGGCTGGGAAACAGGAATGAATTTTGCTGGGAAACAAGGATGAGTTTTGCTGCTGTGGTGAGGACCGCCTGAGCCAGGTGTTCCAACAGAGTGGTTAATGCTTGAGATGCTTTATTTTGAGCAGCGTGTTAGCAAGGGGGACTGGGGGTGAAGAGGACCCAGCGGTACGCGAGGAGCTGCCAAGAGCCCCTGGCCTCCCAGGGGGGCTGTGCCGGGATCCCAGACTTCTCATCTGTGCAAACTGGGCCCTGCTCGGAAATACTGACGGGTGTGTTTTGTGTTGGGCAGCTATCAAGACTGATGCAAAGCCTGTGGATGCCAAGAAGACCTCCACAAAGTCACCATCAGGTAACTTTGTTCAGTTAAATCCGCCTTGTTCGGGGCTGTGTTTATTAAGCAAGGCCGCTGTACACCTTGAGCAAGTTTGTATAAATAGCCGCTGACCCATCGTTTTCCCCCCCTTCCCTCCACCTATCGCTATGATAATTGTAGCAGAGTCGAGCCGCCCGAAGAGCGCGACTGGAAACGCAGTGAAAAGCAATGCCACCACTCCTTCCACCACCGCCTCCAGCGCGCCTCCTTTGCCTGGAGCAGCCACCAGTCGTCCCAAACCCAAGCCTGCTGCAACCAAACCCACCACAACCTCAACCGCCACAGCAGACGCTAAAAAAACAACAACTGCGAAGGCTCCGACTAAACCCAGCACTGTTTCCAAGCCACCTCGCCCGACCAGCAGCGTTTCTGCTCCGGATCTGAAAAACGTACGTTCCAAAATCGGATCAACGGATAACATTAAACATCAGCCCGGTGGAGGAAAGGTAAGTTCCTTCAAATCTGATAACAATACGCGCTTTGGAACGGTAGCTCTTAAGCGTTATGGGTGCTCTTTGCTAATGAATGTTGGTGGCTGTATCCTCACTGCTCTCTCATTTACGCTCTGCAGAGCTCCTCCTCACTGGGTTCTTGGTTTATGCACAAGGCATTAACGAGGCAGCGATGGTAGCGTACGGAAGGAATCTGCCCTAAGAGCCTCTGTGGTGTTTACTGGCATGCATACAGGAATTCAGAACTCTGCCGTTCTGTTTTTCTGTCGTACGTCGTGACATAGAAACCAGTTGGTATTGAGAGCTCCAAGCCTTGTCTATATTCCAAAAGTTGGCCTATGAATAGAGGAATTGAGTCTGCTGAATAGTACAGAAGGTGGAGTAACGCACTACGATGCAGGAAATCTGGATTCAGGAGCAAGTTCCAAGTTTCCCAGGTCTAGGAATGGGGACTCTTCAACTTGTCAGGCCTAAAGCTGATAAGAAATGGGTCGACACACTCTGCTCTTTGGGTAACTTCTGGTGGCCACAAGAAGGGAAGAGGGTGGTGTTGAATGAGCCGTAGGGAGAAGCATGTACAACGTGAGGCTCCCAATCAGTAATGGTCTTAAATTACACTTTCACTGGAAGAATCTACCTGACTGGGTGTCTTAGCACTTGCCCGTAGTCAGAGGGGTTTAGTTTCCACAAAGTGGAACAAATTTGCCCACTTACCTTTGCTGCAGGTCTGCAGTAACGAATAACTTGGTGTACAACTTCAATCTGATGCCAAGAGAGCCCGTTTCACGCCAGGAGCCTTAATCTCCTCGCAGGCACATTAAAGTCGAGGGCGTTCTCGGGCCGTGGTGCACAGCCAGCAGGGATAGCACAAGCGTTTGTTCCTCAGCGAAGAGTCTCTTAGTTGTCCAATATCATAGTATGGTCCTCAAGGCTTAGAGGTCCAGAGGACAGAAGCTTCCGCTCCCCAGAACAGTTTCTGGAAACGACAAACCAAGTCTGCTAAAAAAACTCCGAGGCAGGCAGGAGGTGACCCTTTTGTAGATTGGAGCTTGAAGCCAAGTAGAAGTTCAGAAAGCCGCTGGCCAGCGGGTCAAGAAGAACACCCAAGGTTGTTCTGGCATTGGAAACTGCGCTGGGGTTCTGAGGCTCGCAGAGCCTTTGAGCATACAGGGTTATTGCGTCAGTTTGAGGGAATTTATTTTTACGTTTAGTCGCACCGTCCTCTATTTTCTAAAGATTTTCATGGAATTGTTAAACCCTAACAACTGTACTTTTAAGAAAATTGTCCCTTTTGTAGTCCTATTTACGCGGGGATGTTTTTAGAGTAGGAGAATGCCTTAGGAGCGCTGGGGTTTGTGTTTGCCGCTCTGTTGCCGGTAGGTTAGAGAAATACAGGACTGATGCTGACCCCCCCCAAATGCAAGCTCCGCTGCACTGGCCTGGGTCTATAGCAGAAGAACGGACATTCTCAGGTAGTGGCTGGTTTTTTTTTCTAACATCCTGTTAAGTTTTCATTCGGTTTTCTGCTTAGCTGGGTTAGCTCGGTCCACCTGCATTGGATTAGTTAACAACTTAAACCAGCAAAGCCTGAGGCAAAGCAGCGCGCGGGCGCAAAGTCGGAAAGGGAAGCCCAGCGCGTTTGTATCCAGCAGAGCTCTTAGGGCTCGAAGGCAAAGAAAATCAGCCAGGGGATGGGTTTGCCGCTACGACCTGTGTAACGCCCTCCGCCTGCAGGAGGTGGTGCTGTGCCGCTGTCAGGTTCCTAAAAGATGGGGTTTCATTTTTTTGGCAGAATATAATGTCCTGGGGTCACCTGGAGACTTGCCATCGTGGCCACTGGGGAAGTGATGAGATACTGAAGGGCACCCGCAAGCTTTCTGAGAAATGGAGAACTTAATTATGGCTTTATGACCCCCCGGGTGCCTGCTTCGTCCCGTGTCCGAGTGATGTTGCCTCCCCTCCACCCCCTTAGTTTTGTGGTTCCTGGGCATGGGATTTTTGCCTGAGAATTGCAGCGTGTGAGAAGTCCTGGATCATCTGGGTTTATCTGGGTAGCTTGTGTTCCTGTATGCTCCTGCCCACACTTTTGCTTTTGCTGGTTGAAATCATCCGTTTGTCTCCATCTAGGGGAAAATAGAGAAAAAGCCAGAATCAGCCGCTGCTGCACGAAAGTCTGAACCCAATGCGGTCTCTAAAATGGCTACTACTAAAACAACCGTATCAAAAGAGGGGGCCCCAAAACAGCCCAATGGGAAAGTGAGTTTATTTCAGACTTTTCTCTGGGGGAGACGAAGGAAAACGGTTCCATTTTGAGTCACTTTCCCTTCTCTTCAACTCTTCTGCTTTCTCCTGTCGGCGTCACTGTTCCTTGCACAGACACTTTTCCAGTTTTCTCCTGTAAACCCTGAGACGTTCTCGGTGAAACGCGTTCAGAGGCCGCTGTCATAGGTGTCTTCTCCAGGCCTGCTGTACGTGTAAATGTTTTCAGCACGGTCTCCTCCCTTTTCACTTTTAGGTAGCCAGGCCTAACTTGGCGTTGGAGGTTTCCCTTAAGACCAGTTCTCCATAGGCAGCTGTAGTAACTCGGGAGAGAGAGCTTTAGTTCAGTGCCGCTTCCTTTCGTGAAGATCGCAGAACGTTAAGGGCTTAATATCTTCCCTGCAATGTCCCCAACCCAGCTGTATCAAACCCCTTCACCGCCGTGCGTTAGGTGGTCACCATTTGATGGGGTCACCGAAGCCATCATGACCGGCTATTTCAGCACAAGTGGCTGGGGAGTGAGGCAGGAGGAGTGCCTGGGGGGTGGTGTTAATTCGGATATCGTTAATGGACGGGTGGGATTTGCACCTCTAGAGGAGCCAGTAAGCCCTTACCAACTGTCACGGCACGAGGAGGTTTTCCGAGCTGCTGTTGCACTCAATCCAGTCTTTCTGAGCTGGCTGAGGAGCTTTTGGAAACCCGCTCAAGTGAGAACATTCGGGTGATTCCTTTTGTGCTTCGAATTGGTCACCTCTTTCTAGGAAGTACCTCGATACAGCTTCTGCCACGTTTCGTGCTGTGTTAAATAACTCCCAGACTAAACACTGTCCTAACTAACCTCTGTAAATATGGGCCTGTTACTCTAACTCAGTTACTACCTCGCTGAGTAAAAGCTCACCGAGCCACACTCCTCCTGTATTTTCCAGAAGTCCGAGTCAGTTTAAAGGAGAAACAATTTCATTCACATAAGACTCGTCTGATAAAATTTAACTGAAGGTTGGACAACCTTCACCAGAATGGTTTCTCAGACCAGGCTTTACTGCCCCAAGGTTCTGACAGACCTTACCCAAGACTGGAGTCAACCCAGGCAAACGGAAATGAAGCGCAGGCACCGAGCGGTTCATAGCGTTGTTGGAAGCGGTGGCCCCATGGCTTCGATCCGTGGTGGAAGGAGGCAGCTGAGCTGTCTCTCCTTGCCCTGGGGCAGCTCTCACCAAAGACCTCCCAGGAAGCTTCACAGGGGACGTAGACAAACCCGGCCCTTCTGGCAGGCAGGTGCCCACCCCGGCAGGCTGAGTCCCCGAGCTGTAGAGCATTTGGAGAAGCGGTCTTCACGGTAGCGCTTACGCTCTCTCACTAACACTGTCTGTGCAGCCTCTTGTTTCGTTCACCTTTTCTTCTCACTCTCCTCCTCAGTTGCTTTCACACCTAATACTAAAGCTGGATTGAGTTTAACACGAGTCCTTGTTTGTCTACCGTGTTAGAGCGTCCACTCCAGCCTGCCGTATGACAACTCTAACCAGTCCTCTTCCCTTGTGTTGTTTTCCATTCTGTAACATTCCAGGTCCAGATAGTCTCCAAAAAAGCGAACTACAGCCATGTTCAGTCCAAGTGTGGTTCCAAGGACAATATTAAGCATGTCCCTGGAGGTGGGAATGTAAGTATGGGCTCTGGGCAAAGCTGTCTTTCTACTAACTCCTTCTCTTGTACTATGTTTTTATATGTCAGCCTTACGAACGCTGTGTTTCGGGCAGAAAGGTGTGGCAGAGTTTCAGGGCTTCTGGAAATAATGTAGGACAGAGAATTTATTTAATTCCCCCCCTGTACCCCCCTGTGGGATGTTAGGTTGAACATGTGTGGTTGGTTCGTAGTACTACGAATACACCCGACCTGTTTCTCAGATGGTTTCCGTGGTCTTCATGACCAATGTAGGATGTGCGCGTCGTTGGCCCCAGGAGCTGGTTCACCATGGATTCCCTCTGAAGTCAATGGGGGCACCTCATCGGTCCTCTGACCTACCCTAGATGTCTGATTCTTTTAGATTAAATGAATTGTGGCCTGGAAGCGCCTGTTACTCTTTACTGGGTAACGGAGCAAACCTGACTCAGATTCGTTTCACTTCTTTTTTCACAAAAAGGGAGACTCTGAAAAAGGAGGAGGAGAAGACTCTGGGACTTAATCTTTGAGCTGCCATTAATTTCTAAATTTAAAGGCTACCGGTATCTCTGGCAGCAGAATTGAGCTTATTAAAATAGAAGGCAAATCTTGTCATGTCTGCGTGCTTGGTTGGGTGTGTGATACCCTGAAAGTGTCTGGCAAAACGCCCAAGTTAACTCTCTGGATACTAAAGCCTTTGAAAACACGACTACAGTTGGGCAGGCTTGTTCCCTGGTGGGCAGATCTGTACTAAAAACCCGCGCACGGCTGCTTGCGCTAGGGATGCTGTGCAGAAATACAAGGAGTGGATGGTTTCAAAAAGACGCTGAAGCCCAAGGAAGTTTTTTCCATTGGCGTTTCAATACACCAGGCTCCCAAGGAGGGATGTCCAGCTAGCGCATCTTGTGACGCTTTCTCTGTGCCCGGTACTTGGGTGCCAGCATCAGTGAAACTCACTGCATCCTTGCTTCCTGTCGCGTTCAAGGTGCAAATGCGCCATTTCTGGGGCTGTGTAGTCGTTGGGTTCTGTCTGACATCTGGTTCAGCAGATGCAAATGCTACATAGGCCTGGCCATGGTGCGAACTGCTGCGGCCGGTTTTCTTGGGAAGTATACGTGTATTTGGGTTGTGGTTAACCCCAGCTAGCAGCTAACGTCCCGTGGGTGGGCGGGTGCTCAGCCATCCCCAGGACAGCAGGGCTCCATCACGGTGACTTGGGAAGACCAACGCCATCACCCCAAACGTCCCCCCCCTTCATCTTCTTCCCCCAGCTCTATCCTCTGGGCATGACGCCATACAGTGTGGGATATCCCTGGGGTCAGTTGGGGTCAGCTGTCCTGGCCGTGTCCCCTCCCAGCTCCTTGTGTCCCCCCCAGCCCCTCAGTGGTGGGGTGAGGAGCAGAGGAGGCCTTGGCTCTGCGTAAGCCCGGCTCCGCAATAACGAACGCATCCCGGGGTTATCAACGCTGTTCCCAGCACAAATCCAAACCCTCGCCCTGGACCAGCTACCGTGAAGAAAATTAACTCTACCCCAGCCCAAACCAGCACGATTTGACCAGCTGGCTGAACCTTTCTTCCTTAAATTCTTTGCGAGAGGCGACCAAATCCAAGTTCTTAACGAACTTGTTCCATACCAGTTGGTTGCCAGGACGGTAGGAACTGGATGTTGAAGTCACGCGTGCAGTGTTCACTTAACTGAGCTTGACTCCCCCCCCCGAGAGCCGCTGGACACGCGTCTCTGCTGCCCTCCTTGCCTCCCAGTTTGCGGATTCTCACCAGTGGTGGGATTTGCCGTTCCTATCTGATATTTCCGTGCCGTGCCCGATGTTTGTAGGTGTGCATAGGTGTGTATGGGGCTTCCCATAGAAATGCTCATGCGGGAGAATTCTCTGCGCCATAGAAAGAAAAACTGATGTCGAGGCCATCATGTCAATAGGTGCCCTCTTGATATTTTTTTTAGCAATGCACATTTCTGTTCCCACTGCCCATTTAATTTGGTTTTGCCCCCTGCGGTTGGGACAGACCGCGTGTACGTAGTCAATGTTTGGTGGCAGAGGTCCCTTCGGCTGGGTAAGGTTTTAATTTGCCACCTCTGAGTGTACGTAGTCAATGTTTGGTGGCAGAGGCCTTGTACCCTTAAGTCTCCTTTTTTTTGAGGTCAACAGAAATCTGCTTTAAATATAGGGGATATTTTTCCTGCTTCATTAACTGCATCAGTGAACTATTTTTTGTTCTTCTAATAAATCACCAAACCTGTCCTTTCCTCTTTACATCTTCTCTCCTGCCCTGGGGACATTCCCAACTCCAGGGGACGAGTTTGTGCCTGCGTTCTTTCTCTCTTCTTCCTCTTTCTCTTCTTGAGAGTAGAGAACAAGGTGCTGATCATTCCCAGGTTCCAGATGCCCCCAGAGCAGCTCCAGGCAGTTCCCAGCGCCCCCGACCCCAGCCCTGCCTGTACCAAGGCGCGCAGGCGAGGCGCAGCGGCCAGGCTGCCTTCCTATAAAAGCCTTTTCTTTGATTCATTTTTATCTCTGCTCGCTCCCTTTGGGGCATCGTCATATTAGTGTCCTCTTCCAAGAGGTGTTCTTGTTCAAACAGTTACGGTGATTGCTCCTGGTACAAGGCCTCCCCATGTTTAATTCCTGAACCGCACTGCGGATGGGGATGTCTGGAAAGCCCGTTGTTCTGGTCTGTGGCTTCAGTGGAAGCTTTTGGGAATCCCATGGACACGAGCTGTTGTTTGTAGCGAGTTCTGATTTGGCTTTAGGGTTGCTCTGGTAGAGGTGGTAGACGTCCTGCCTGAGTGAAGTGGTTCTTCACTGGCAGGCTCTTGGGTACCCGTGCTGCCTTCTACACATGGAGATTAATTTCTTCTCCCCTCCGAGACACCCAAGGAGATGTGTTCAAAACCAGCAGATGCCATTCCTGTTAACGTTATATCCGCCAGAAATACCTTGACACAAACATAATTAGGTTTCCTGCGTTTTATTGTGCTCTAGTATTGTCCCCCTCCCTTTTTAAAGAAGGCAGCAGTGAAGAGGTAGGTTTTACAACATGCCGGTAGCGTACGTGCTGCTGAACATTAAACAAGGTGATCACAGAATCATAGAATTATTTGGGTTGGCAAAGCCCTTTAAGCTCCCCCAGCCCAGCCGTTCCCCTACCCCTGCCATCCCACCCCCAAACCCCGGCCCTCAGCACCGCCTCTGCCCGGCTGTTAAATCCCCCCAGGGCTGGGGACTCGACCCCTGCCCTGGGCAGCCCCTTCCAGCCCCTGACAGCCCCCCCCCCGGCTCCCCCCTCCTCTCAGGCAGTTGTAGGGAGCCATGAGGGCTCCCCTCGCCTCCCTGCTCCAGGCTGAACCCCCCCAGCTCCCCCAGCCTCTCCTCATAAGACAGAGCAGAGCTGGGCAAAACCAGCCTGGGAAACACAGCCATGGGATGGGGTTTTTTTGGTTCCCTCTCCCAAGTGCTTCTGTGTTCCGTGAATGTGCAGTGAACTCATGACTCCTGTTTCTGGTTCCCGTCCATCTGTCGGTTTTATCTGGTCTCAGTTTCTGTCTGCTCACATTAACCACTTCTGGCTTAAGAAACGCCCCAGCTGCCTATAGCACATGGCATAGCGGGGCTGGGAAACCTATAAGAGAAAATAACACGGTAGAAACGGGGGTGCTGGTTCATTGTGACCCCATGTTTGAGGTGGCCCCCGGGTCCTCAGATTCACAGGAGATGTTTCGTTGTGTTGAGTTCTTTCTTTTTGCCTCTTCAGGTGCAGATCCAGAACAAGAAAGTTGACCTTTCCAAAGTGTCCTCCAAGTGTGGTTCTAAAGCCAACATCAAGCATAAGCCAGGTAGAACTTTTACCATTTCCTCATGATTTGTCTGCGGATATTGCAAGGCGGTTAAATACAGTCCTGGATTGCGGCGGAAATAGCTTAAAGGGGGTTGGGTTTGTTGCTTTCGGGGAGTATTTCTAGAAGTACTTGCTAGCTCCTTAGTGAACCTGGTGGGTTCATCAGCGGAGATGGGGATTAGGAGATGTGGGACTTCATCTTGCCTGTGAAGATAAACTGCTGCTTCCACTCAGTTCTCCAAGCACCCACTGGGTTTTTTTTGTTCTTTTTTTATTTCCCCTCTCCATTTAAAAAAAAAAAAAACAAAACAAAAAAAGAAGTGGATACTTAACCATGACCATTCCAGGAGTCTGGAAGCTTCTTCCATGCTGCTAGAGGGCTTTGGGGCTCTCTGAACATGTGTGCTATGGAAGGATAGAATCACAGAATCCCAGAATGGTTTGGGTTGGCAAAGCCCTTGAAGCTCCCCCAGCCCAGCCGTTCCCCTACCCCTGCCATCCCACCCCCAAACCCCGCCCTCAGCACCGCCTCTGCCCGGCTGTTAAATCCCCCCAGGGCTGGGGACTCGACCCCTTCCCTGGGCAGCCCCTCCAGCCCCTGACAGCCCTTGGGGGAAGGAATTGTTCCCCAGGGCCAACCTCACCCTGCCCTGGCACAATTTCAGACCATTAAGTACAAGATAAAATAACTTCCCTCTGCTTCTTCAGAGCAGACCCAAGGGTCTTTTCAGCCTTCAGTTCAGGAGCAGCTCCAACACTTGTGGCTCTTTAATGACATATTATGGGATGAGCACGCAGGAATTATTTGCTCCCCACCGCGAGCACAGCAATTACCCCACGTGAATTCCTGCGGATCTCGGGGTTCCTAACCCAGCAGCGACCGGCCCCGCGCTCAGCTGGAGCGTAGGCGAGGCTCCAGTTCGAGGTCCAGGGGCTGCAGGCAGATGGTTTGAACTGTACCTTTGGAGCATCCTAACCTATGGTCAGTTCGGTGCCTCGTGCTGGTTTGCATCTGAGGACAGTTGTCCGCACAGGAGAACTCCTGGCAATCCCACATCCATGCACGGGGGGCAAATTTGCTGACCAAAGCTAAAAACAAACTCTACAAGGTCGTCTTTGTCTGCTGCTGGGAGTTCCCTGCCGCCTTCCTGCCCGCCCGTTAGGTTGAAAGCAGTTCAACCTTGCACGCCGAGCACCACGGCCCGATGCCTCCAACGTGCTCCCGCTTGGAGAACGTGGTGCCACAAACACGACCTCTGTTCATTCAGTGCTCGGTTATAACGAGCTGCGCGCCACAATGACCGCTCTTGTCCAGGGCTGATTAAAGCAGAATAATCCATCCGGAATGATCTGCTGTCAGATGCTTTAACTGATTTTGCTAGGCTGAATCAGTTGGCTTCCATCACTGGCCATGCCAACCATCCGAAGTGCCGAGGACTGAGTATTTAACGATGCCACTGGGAAGCAAAGCCGTGCTTGGCGATGCTTAAATAGGTTTTTTTGAGAAACCTACTGGAATATGGACTGCACGTACAGTCTCGTATGTTAACGGGAACTGCAGTATTCCAAATCTGGGAAGATCGTGCTAGAAACCTACAGTTGTTTTTTCTGACCTTCACGTTCTCCTGAACCTGGCATGCTCATCCAGTTCCCACGCGTGGCTGCTCCCTGCCTGCGCGGCTGCCTCCTGCGTGGGTCTGTGTGTCCGGGAGGAGCTGTCTGTCCAGGCAGCCAGGCAACTGCCAGCGATGGAGAGGTGGGAACGGATAACGAGGAAAGGAAGGTGGTTAACAAAAACATGTGCCAGCACCGATGACAACGCCGATGGGCTGAGCTGGCAGAGACCTTGGCAAGGGACGTGGAGAGGAGCGGGCGGCTGGTGTTAGCCACCAGAACTGCACCAGGGCGGGATCTGCTGGGGGAGGCAGACTCATGAGCGAGATCTAGGGAGGCAGCTGGGGTGGGGATATCATCCAGCCTGTCCGTCCATCCGGACGTGTGGCGTTCCCCACCTGAGGGCACCTCCAGGGCTTTGCCGTGCAGCCCCTACTTGCTTGGCCTGCACGGGGGGAGATGACCAACTTTGACCTTACCCTTTCTTAAACTGAACCTTAACTGGAGAGAGACGGGGACACCAAATGTGTTACTTGCTCGTGTCCCTCCTCCAGAGTACTTTGGGTCCCCAATAGTTCCTTGGTGGGGCTGGGAAGGGGACAGATCTCAGGTGGGACTGTTCTGGGGACGTTAACAAACCCCTGCACCATCTTGTTCTAGGGGGAGGAGATGTCAAAATCGAGAACCAGAAGCTGAACTTCAAGGAGAAGGCCCAAGCCAAAGTGGGTTCCCTGGACAACGTGGGACACTTACCAGCGGGAGGAACCGTGAAGGTGGGTGCAGCAAGCTCTGGCACACCAGGGTGGGGTTTACATTTGGTTGTTCTCCTTGTCCTGCTGCAGCTTCTCCTGCACTTTGGTCACAACAACCCCACGCAGCGTTACAGGCTTGGGGAAGAGTGGCTGGAAAGCTGCCTGGTGGGAAAAGACCTGGGGGTACTGGTTGACAGCCGGCTGAATATGAGCCAGCAGTGTGCCCAGGTGGCCAAGAGGGCCAGCGGCATCCTGGCTTGTATCAGGAGTGGTGTGGCCAGCAGGAGCAGGGCAGGGACCGTGCCCCTGTGCTGGGCACTGGGGGGGCCGCCCCTGGACTGCTGGGGTCAGGGTTGGGCCCCTCCCTCCCCGAAGGCCCTGGGGGGGCTGGAGCGTGTCCAGAGAAGGGCAGCGGAGCTGGGGAGGGGTCTGGAGCCCCAGGCTGCTGGGGAGCGGCTGGGGGGTGGGGGGGTTCAGCCTGGAGCGAGGAGGCTGAGGGGAGCCCTCATGGCTCCCTACAACTGCCTGAGAGGAGGGGGGAGCCGGGGGGGTCGGGCTCTGCTCCCAGGGAAGGGGCGATGGGACGAGGGGCAGCGGCCTCAAGTTGTGCCAGGGCAGGGTGAGGTTGGCCCTGGGGAACAATTCCTTCCCCAAAGGGCTGTCAGGCCCTGGAAGGGGCTGCCCAGGGAAGGGGTCGAGTCCCCAGCCCTGGGGGGATTGAACAGCCGGGCAGAGGCGGTGCTGAGGGCCGGGGTTTGGGGGTGGGATGGCAGGGGTAGGGGAACGGCTGGGCTGGGGGAGCTTCAAGGGCTTTGCCAACCAAAGTGATTCTATGATCAAGTGAGGATGAGGTCCTTTGTGCAAACTTGGCCTTCCTCTTTTGGGATCCACCGTGTATCGTTTGGGTCTCCCTATATCAATGTGTCCCCAAATAATGGAGGCTGCTTCACCGCGATGTGCCCGAACCGCCTGCTCGCTTCTGACCCCGCAGCGCTCTGCTTTAGCCCTGCCAAGGCGCCTTGGTCTGCCCTTGCCTCGGCTGTCCTCTGTCACCGGGGTGTTATGGGCGTGCGCTGGGGGAGAGGGTCCCGAGCTCCAGACCCCATGGTCAGAGGGGACACGGTGGCCAGGACCCCGTGGTCAGTGGGGACACGGTGGCCAGGACCCCTGGTCAGAGGGGACACGGTGGCCAGGACCCCATGGTCAGAGGGGACACGGTGGCGACCCATGGCGGGGGCGGGGGACGCTCGGATGAGCTGGCGGGGAGCAGCGTGTGGCTGATGGCTCTGTGGGGACTGAAGCTCTGTGAGAAGCTGGTGAGCTCGTCAAGTTGGGCTTGATGATCTTAAAGGTCTTTTCCAACCTAAGTGATTCTATGATTCGATGACGGTGGCTTCCTGGGGAGCAGCAGGGCTGCTTCCCACTTCCAAAGCATCGTCCCTACGTGTGTCCGGGCAGCCGGGGAAGGGCGGTTGGGGCTCTGGGAACCCGCACTTCACCCCCATCCCGCACCCCCATCTTGTATTGACTCGTCCCTGTCGCCCTCCCCACCCCGTTGTCCCGTTGTAGGCTGAGGGGAGCGTGGAGCCTGGGCAGCTCCCGCCAGCCCCTCCGAGCGGCGCGGTGACGGTGGCCCCGGCGGGCAGCGAGATGCGGGAGAACGGCGTCGGGCCGGCGGTGCCCGCTGCCCCGGGCGGTGGCGACCAAAGGGAAATCCAGAGCTTCGAGACTCAGATACAAGAAACAAGTAAGTGCCCGCGCCTGCTCCGCACGCCCGCGCCAGGTGGGGTGGGGAGAGCCCTGCCCCACCAGCAGGGGGCAGCGCAGCCCCCCCCCCCCGGGCACCGGTCACACCGCTGCCGGCCCAGCCTCGCGCTCGTGGGAGCGATGGCTGTAGGGGTTGGGGGGGGTTTTTTTGCCTTTGTTTAATTCAGAAAATTGCCTTTTATTTTCCAGGCATCTAATGATGACATTATGGTATCGCCTCCCATTCCCCCCCCGCCCCCCTCCCCTCTCTCCGCCCTCCCCCTTCTCACCTGCCCTTGTGTCGCTGCAGATTGAATCTCACAAGCTGACGTTCCGTGAGGAGGCCAAGGCTCGAACCCACCACGGAGCGGAAATCGTCGTCTCCAAACCCCCCAACCTTCCCAGCAGCACTTCCCCCTGGCGCAGCACCTCCGTCAGCGAGAGCCGGGGCTCGGCCGCCCCCTTGTCACCGCTGCAGCAGCCAGCTCCCCTCGCAGCGCTTCCTCAGCAAGGCTTGTGACCCCCCCCCCGGCCCCGGCCCCCCCGCGCTCCCCAGAGTAACGCAGCTTGGCTCTCTTAACCCGGCACCTGGCTTTGGGTGGGATGGGGACAGCCTTTGGCGGGGCTGGCGCGTCCCCTTGGCGGGGCTGGCGCGTCCCCTTGGCGGGGCTGGCGCGTCCCTTTCGGCCACGCTGGCTCCTGGGAGCTCCCGTTGGGGCTGGGAAGGGGCTTCCTCCCCTGGCGGCGCCTCGTCCCCGTGGCTTTTAAGGAGACCGTGGAGCAAGCGTTGGCGTCGCGTTGGGGGCCGGCGTCTGGTGGCCCCCGGGCTGCGTCTCGCTGTCGCGGGGGGCCGCACGCCGAGCCAGGGCGGTGGGGCAGGAGCCGGCCTGCGCTGCCGGGGGCTGAAGCCAGGCCAGAGTTAACAGGGAGAAGCTGTGATCTTTCGGTCTTTTTCTCTTTTTTTTTTTTTTCTCTTTTCATTCTTTTTTTTTTTGTTTGTTTGAAAGAAACCCCCAACCTTTTCCCCCTCGCCGCTTCAGTTGCTGCCGATCCCGTTTGACGCCGATATATCTTATACACAACCCGTTAGGCTGTTTTAACTGTTGACTCGAACCTTTTATTCTTCGTGACGATGTGTTGATGAGTTATCGTGCTGCGAACCCACGCTAAGTTTCCTTTTCTCCTTCCTCCTTTTCCAAACCGTAGGAGAGTAGAGCCATTAACCGCTGCTGCCGTGCTGGCTTCTTACTGACATATCCAGCAATCGTAACTCTTTTGTTGTTGGGTTGTTTTTTTTTTTTCTTTTGTTTTGGGTTTTTGGTTTGGTTTTTTAAATACTTTAAAAACGATGGAGCAAATTTCACGGGATTAAAGCCATGTCTGAAGCGAAAGGCACGGGACGGTGTGAAAGGAAAACTGGCTGTGGCAGATGGGATGAAGCCGGTGTTGACTGCAACGAGATGCGTTGAATCGATGCTCGTAAAAAAACCAAAAAAAACCTTGTAGGGCCGAAGCGCCAGCCCTGGGGGTGCCCGGGACCGCCTGCGCATTGGCGAGGCAAAGGCGGTTTATTTATTGGCTTGCACAGCCAAAGCCCTGGGGTTTTTTGTTTTTTTTTTTATTTCCTTTCCTGGGCCAGGGCCTGAGGTCTGGAGGAGGGGCAGGAGGCTGCCAGCGTGGCGGAGTTGCGGGCAAACGCGGGCCGTGAGTTGCGAGGCAAAAGCAGGTCTGGGGCGGGCGGGCGCGCGCGGTGTTTTATCGGGAGGCCGAGGTGCGGGCGAGCGCAGCGGGAGGCCGAGGTGGGCGAGAAGGGAGAGGCAGGGGCAGCAGAACGGTGGGGAGGGGGGGGCAGAGCCCCCGGCTGGGGCAGGGGAGGCAGATTTTGGACGCCAGGGAGTTCCAGCTCTGACTGGGAAGGAGATTTCCCTACTCCTTGAGGTGTGAGCTCCTCGTTTTCGTGTTGCAAATGACACTAAAGAAAATGAAATGTAAATAAATTTAAAAAAAAAAAAAAAAAAGTGTTCTTGGGTCGTTGAAGTAATTTAAAGCAAAAAAAAAAAAAAAAAAAAAAGGAAGGAAAAAAAAAAAAAGCGGAAAAACAAAACCACTGGGATCAAAGTGACCTGAACCAGGCGTGTGCTAAGGGGGGGCTGCTCGAGGCGGGGACAGAGGGAAGCCTGCAGCTTCTCATGCTTGTGGGAATATTTCCTTGGGAAGCCTACAATGACACGATAACCCGGAATCTGTATTTACACACAAAGATTCTTATTGCACTTGTATTTTTTATATTAAAGTTTGCATGATTTCTAATAAAATGGCATTAAAATTTACTAGTTTGCATCAAAGTCGTCTGCTAGTTTCATAAGTGCTTTTTCCTCTCAATACAAATTTAAATAAGCAATGCAGATTTGCACCTGAGAGGGGCGGTTATATATACCCTAGAAAACTCCCAGTGCTTCCCTTCCTCTTCCTCCTCCTCCTCCTCCTCCTCCTCCTCCTCCTCCTCCTCCTCCTCCTCCTCCTCCTCCTCCTCCTCTTCCTCCTCCTCACCTCTCCTTTCCATGCCACATCCCTTGACCCTGCCACGAGCCAGCCGTTCCCTGTCCTCATGGTGTGGGTGCCGTGTGGCCCTGGTGGTCGCCGCTACCCAGCCCCTCGCCCCCCCAACCCCCGGGCCCCCTCACCCCCCCCCCCACCCCCGGGCCCCCTCCCCCCCCCCCAACACCCCGGGCCCCCTCGCCCTCCCGACGCCCGCTGGCTTGGCAGGCAGCACCGCTGGAGCCGGGGCCAGGGGCTGCAGCCCCCTCCGGCAGGCAGCAGCCAGGGCGGGCACCGGTGCTGTCTCCAGCTCTGGCCCGGGTTGGGAACCTCGTTGAGTCTCAACGATGCTTTGGGACCCTCCAGCCCGGCCCGGGGCTTGCGCCGGCGCTGCCACGGCCCACCCGCTCACCTGCATGCCCCCCCCCCGGTATATATCACTGCCCCTTCGCTGACGCTTCCTTCTTTCTCTTACTGCTAAATTCTAAACACCAGCTTGATCTTGTCCAACTTGGGTTTGGGTTTTCTTTTTGGTTTTTTTTTTTATTTTTATTTTTTATTCCCAACACTTGAATTTGAGGGGAAGTTTGGAGGCGAGGGACTGAGAGGCGAGCAGGGGCTGCTTCCCCAAGCAATAATGTCGGGCTGCTCCGGGTCAGGGCCGGCAGGCGCTGTCGTGGGGGGGCCGGTGCCCGCGCGGGGTGCGTGGAGCCCTGCTGCTGCGCCGAGGTTTGTGCCGGTGGGGGCCGTGGCCGGGGACCAGCCACGGGCTCGAGGTGGGGACGGCAAAGTCTGGCGGCAGCGGTGGTGACAGTTGTGGCGGTGGCGGTTGAACCAAAGAGGAGGTGGAGGCTGAAATGTTGTGTTCCTTTTGCTGCTCTGCCCCGGTGCTGGGGGGGGTGAGACGCCCCGGCAGAGGGGGGCAGCTGGGTCCTGGTCTTAGCTCAGGTGCCGCAGGAGGAAGGCAAGTGGCACCACTGCACTTTATCTTCTGAGATTGCAAAAAAAAAAAAGCAAAAAAAAAGCAAAAAACAAAAGGCAAGCAGACCCCTAACGCCCGGCGAGGGGACAGCAATGCCACCTTCTCCCCCTGCATTGCTTTTAGCTGACTTCCTGCCCACTCTGCACTCACGGCTGAGGCTTTCACGGCTGCGTACGGCGGCGGCGGCGTTGGGGCGTATGGTGGCGTTGGGGCATGCGACGGCGTTGGGGCGTGCGGCGGCGTTGGGGCGTGCAGCGGCGTTGGGGCGGCGGCGTTGGGGCGTACAGCGGCGTTGGGGCGGCGGCGTTGGGGCGTGCGGCAGCGTTGGGGCGTGCGGCAGCGTTGGGGCGGCGGCGTTGGGGCGTGCGGCAGCGTTGGGGCGTGCGGCGGCGTTGGGGCTGCTGCGGTGTTGGGGCGCTGCGGCGTTGGGGCAGCGGTGTTGGGGAGTGCGGCGGTGTTGGGGCGTGTGGCGGCATTGGGGCAGCGGCGTTGGGGCGTGCGGCGTTGGGGCGTGTGGCGGCGTTGGGGTGGCAGCGTTGGGGCGTGCGTGGTGGGCGTTGGCGGGGCGTGGCAGCGTTGGGGCGTGTGGCGGCGTTGGGGTGGCAGCGTTGGGGCGTGCGGAGGCTGTTGGGGCGTGCGGCGGCGTTGGAGCGTGCGGCGGCGTTGGGGCCTGTCTGACCATGCACAACCCTGCCCAGCCTCTGTCACCGCCAGCCGACCGCCCTGTGCTTCTGTGCCACTTCTCTCACACTTGTTGTGCCTGTGTTTAGCTGACGAACTAAAGCCAGACGCAGTAGTTTGGTGTGTGGTTGGTTTTTGGTTTTGGTTTTTTTTTTTTCTAGGACTGCTTCAGTTTTAGTACGAATTTTTTTTTTTTTTTTTTTTTTTTTAATTTTATTTTAAGGAAACGGCTGTACATATTGCTAGCCTGGGAAGAGCTCCATGGGCGGTGAAAAAAAAAAAAAAAAAGAAAAAAAACAAAACTACTTCAGTTTCCTATCTGGAGAGATTGGGGTGAGCGGGTTGGTGCTGAGCCCTTACATGAAGACTGCAGAGGGGCTGCAGGCTGGCCGGGCGCCCCCCGGGGGGGCAGAGCAGGGGAAGGACCTGTGTTTGCCGTGGGCTTGACCTAGGGTGAGAGAGCACGAGTTGACTTGGGGGAAAAAAAAAAAGAGGGGAAAAAAAAAAGAGGGGAAAAAAAAAAAAAAAAAAGAATTGTGCTCTGAATTAGCTGCGCCGTGAATGTACGCGTGCCTGTCCTGGGATGCCTCGCGTGGGCCCTGGCTTTCCCTGCGTGGTGCGGTGCTGGTGGTGGGGCCGGCAGCGAGGGGAGGGCTGGGGTGGCCAGGGCAGCCCGGTGGCTTTGGGAGGGCAGGGGCTGGGGGGCTCGGCCCCTGCGGGATGGGGCACGGGCAGCTCTGGGTGAGCCAGAGCCTGCTCCTGCCTCGGGCGAGGTGCTCGGCCACGAAAGCCCTTTCCTACGCTGCTGGTCGGGGAGAGCGTTGGCCTGGAGGTGTCTGAGCTGCTGCAGTGGGGAGAAGGCGGGGCGGGACGCGGGCAGGGATGCAGGCAGGGATGCGGGGCAGGGATGCGGGCAGGGATGTGGGGCAGGGATGCAGGCAGGGATGTGGGGCAGGGATGCGGGCAGGGATGCAGGCAGGGATGCGGGCAGGGATGCGGGCAGGGATGCAGGCAGGAAGCGGGCAGGGATGCGGGCAGGGATGCAGGGCAGGGATGCAGGCAGGGATGCGGGCAGGGATGCGGGCAGGGATGCGGGCAGGGATGCAGGCAGGGATGCAGGGCAGGGAGGCAGGCAGGGATGCGGGCAGGGATGCGGGCAGGGATGCGGGCAGGGATGCAGGCAGGGATGCGGGCAGGGATGCGGGCAGGGATGCGGGCAGGGATGTGGGCAGGGATGCGGCAGGGATGCAGGGCAGGGATGCGGGGCAGGGATGCAGGCAGGGATGCGGGGCAGGGATGCGGGGCAGGGATGCGGGCAGGGATGCGGGGCAGGGATGCGGGGCAGGGATGCAGGCAGGGATGGGGGGCAGGGATGCGGGGCAGGGATGCGGGCAGGGATGCGGGGCAGGGATGCAGGCAGGGATGCGGGCAGGGATGCGGGGCAGGGATGCGGGGCAGGGATGCGGGGCAGGGATGCGGGCAGGGATGCAGGCAGGGATGCAGGCAGGGATGCGGGCAGGGATGGGGCAGGGATGGGGGCAGGGATGGGGCAGGGATGCGGCAGGGATGCGGGCAGGGATGCGGGCAGGGATGCGGGGCAGGGATGCGGGGCAGGGATGGGGGCAGGGATGGGGGCAGGGATGCGGGGCAGGGATGCGAGGCAGGGATGCGGGGCAGGGATGCAGGCAGGGATGCGGGGCAGGGATGCGGGCAGGGATGCGGGCAGGGATGCGGGGCAGGGATGCAGGCAGGGATGCGGGGCAGGGATGCGGGCAGGGATGCGGGGCAGGGATGCAGGGCAGGGATGCGAGGCAGGGATGCGGGCAGGGATGCGGGGCAGGGATGCAGGCAGGGATGCAGGCAGGGATGCGGGGCAGGGATGCGGGGCAGGGATGCGGGGCAGGGATGCAGGCAGGGATGCGGGGCAGGGATGCAGCAGGGATGCAGGCAGGGATGCGGGCAGGGATGGGGGCAGGGATGCGGGGCAGGGATGCAGGGCAGGGATGCGGGCAGGGATGCGGGGCAGGGATGCGGGGCAGGGATGCAGGGCAGGGATGCGGGCAGGGATGCGGGGCAGGGATGCGGGGCAGGGATGCAGGCAGGGATGGGGGCAGGGATGCGGGGCAGGGATGCAGGCAGGGATGCGGGGCAGGGATGCGCAGGGATGGGGGGCAGGAGCAGGCAGGGATGCAGGCAGGGATGCAGGGCAGGGATGGGGGGCAGGGATGCAGGCAGGGATGCGGGGCAGGGATGTGGGGCAGCAGCAAGGACCGGGAGTGGGGGGCTCCTTCCGGCAGGCGCGGGGGTCCCTCCCCTCTGGCGTCTCCCTGCATATCAGTGGCACACACCGTAACTTTGGGGCTTTTTGTACTCTAAAGTACCTTCAAGTAATTGAGTTTGTGGGCTTGAGGCCGCAGGCGTGGGCAGCCGCAGGGGCTTTGCTGCTGCCCCCCAGCCTGTGCCCCCCCCCTTGGGTTGGGGTCCTGACCGCACACTGAATGTAGTTTTCTACGCTGACCCCTCGCTGTTGTCCCCCCCCACCGTGACTGGGGCGCTAGGACCCTCGTGTGTTCGTGTTCTTTAGGCAGGATTTCTAGTTTTCTCGTAACGTGGCAGGAGCTCGGTGTCGGTGACGTCTTTGGGGGGGCCGGGGGCTCCCGCGTCCTCTGAGCTGGCTGGGGGCTGCTCGATGCTGCCCCGGCAAGAGGCTCAGCAGCCGTCGCCGTCGGGAGGCCGGCAGCCTCCAGGCTTGGGCGTGATGGCACCCAAAAGCCCTCCTGGGCCAGGGCAGCCTGAGGGTGGGGTGGAAAAATGGCTCCGGGAGGCAGCAGCGGGACGCGTGCTCCATCTCCTTCCTCCTCACCACCTCAAGTCCAGCCAGAGCAAGCGTTTGCCTTTCAAATCCCCCCGCCCCCCCTCGCGGGAGCCTCGCTGACCCCGGCTCTTGGCTCCCTCGGTGTTTTCGGGAAGTCACTTCACCTCCCTGCCTCAGTTTCCCCGTCTGCAAGCCGGGGACGCTTCTGCTCACGTCCCCAGGCTGTTGTGAGGCGTGAGCAACGTGTCACCTGCTCTCTAAATGTGACGTGGTAGTAGTAGTATTTTGTGTCATAGGATTTTTTCCGCGGCGGTATCCTCTCCTCCGGGGCGGCGGGGGCACCGTGCTGCCCGAGGAGGAGCGCGGCCGGCGCTGGGCGAGCGCCGCGGCTGTACCTGCGCCGCAGCGGGGAGGGCGGCGAGGGCTGGGGACAGGGCTGGGGACAGGGGGGGTTCATGTGTGGTGTAAGGCCTGAGACAGCGGCTCTGGGGGCAGGGGGGGCCGGGGCAGAGCCCCCTCCTGCCGCGGAGCGAATTCCTACGGGTTTGCTCCTGCCTTTGGGCCGCCCTCCCGCACGCGGGGCTGCAAAGCTGTCGTCTCCTTAGCAACATTTCCCCATTTGATGTTGTGATTCTTATTATTGTAAAGGGTTGAAATAAAGCTTCTAGATGTTCCTCCCCAGCTTGGGCCTGAGTTTGTGGTGGTGGTGGTGGGGGAGGCTGGGCAGGGGACACCTGATGCCCCACACTGGTGGCAGAGGGGGGCGTGAAGAAGGGGGTGAAGCAATTTTGTTGTCTCCAGCAACCTTAACCCCTGGAAGAATCCCCCCCGTGTCCCCGTCCCTGGCTTTGCTCCTCCAGGCTGGGCTCAGAGGGGCGATGGGTGCTGGGGGGGGGGGGGCGGGGGGAGCAGCCCCATGGCCAGCACGAGCCCTTGGTGGCTGCTGGGGGGGAGGCAGGGGGAGCCCGTTTGCACTGGCAGTGGCCCGGGGGGGGGTCTCATCCTTCTGTCCATCCCACCTGGCTCCTCTCCAAGCGGTAGCCAAGCCCAGCTCCGGGGAAGCCCAAGGTCCTGTACAGGGTGGCGACTAACGGGGGGCCCTGAGGGGCCACCACCGCCTCGCAGCCGCTCTTAAACAAGACTTTCTGCCTTGGCTCTGGCTTAGGGCACAGAGAGAGACCCCCACCAGCCATGCCCTGGCCAGGGCTTTGACCCAGGGCCACCAGCAGCCCCAGGGGGCTTCGCCCACCTCCCTGTGCCCAGTGTGGCTGGGGGCAGCCCCCGTCCCCGCTTCCCCCACAGGCTCCCACAGCTCCAACCTCTCAGCCCCCCCGAGCCCTTTCCCAGGGCCAGGAAAAGCAGCAGGAAAACCCAGGAGCTTGAGGCTATGCTCAGCTACTGCAAAAAAACCCAAAACAAAACACAAAAAAAAAAAACCAGAAAAAAAATAAGAATGAAGAGGACAGAGGCAGTTACTACTCTATCCCTTTTTATTGTCTTTAATCTATGTTGTAAAAAGATCCAGTATCACATAACAGCCACTGAAGTATCCCAATATCACACTAGTTCTGAACCATTTAGACAATAGCTTAGTCTTTTTTTTTTTTTTTTTCCTTTTTTCCTTTTTTTTTCTTTTTTTTTTCCTTTTTTTTTTTTTTTTTTAAACCTGCTGGAAGGGAAAACCCATAGCGCCCATTATACAGGCCAAAAGAAACAAACACCGGTCAAATAATAGTGACAACCTCGAGCAAGTGAAATGAAGATGAAAAGTTTTGAGCGAACACAGGCCGCAGGCCCCGCATGGGCCCCCCGCCACCCCCCCTCCCCCCCCCCCCCCCCCCCCCCCCCCGGGGCTGGCAGAGAACAGAAACACCGGAGTCGGCCCCAAGCCCCCCCCCCCCCCCCGCGCGCTGCGGCCTGGGGCTCCCGCACGCACCCCGCTACAGCACGTCGGCTCCCATGGCAGAGGCCGCAGCTCCGTTAATTAAAGCCCATGACGAGTAAATTAAATCTCAGCAGAGAACAACTGGGAGAACCAAAGGGTGGCCCCCGAGGAAGGCGGCTCCCGGCCCGAGGGCAGGGCCCCCCTTCGCCATCGTTCCTGTGCGCAGGAAGGGCCCCGGCCTCGCAGCCGAGGGATTTCGGCCACTTCCCTGACCCAGCAGAGGTGCGGTCAACCCCCGCCTTGATTTCAGATACAAAGAGCGTAAGAAACGGTGAATAAAAACAAAATGATCCCAGGCCCTGCAACTGCCTCTCGCTCAGCTGCTGGGGGGCGGCAGCGGCCGCCTCTCCCTCCAGCCCCGCTCGCAGCCCCGCGCGAGGGCACAACCCCGCCGCCCCCAAACCGAGTGTGAAGAACTTGTCCCTCTCCCGCACCGTCCCGCCCGAGGGCTCGCATGCGTTACAAACATTAACGAAGCCTCACAACAGCCCTGTGAGGTAGGTCACTGTCGTCGCTTGACAGGGGATCCAAGGCAAAGCTGGGATTAAACTTCAGGTTTCTCACTTAACGCTGTGCCTGTCAACAATCCTCCTTCCACAGAAATATGGTCCCTGTTCGTAGAAAACAAAGAATTTTGTGCCTATGCTCCTGGCTTCCCGCAGGAGAACGCGCTCACAGGCAGACTGGCATCTACAATCGCGTCCTGTGTTGCACAAGTTACAGGGATCCGGCCTCCTTGGCATAGGGAGAACAAGAAATAATAATAATAATAAAAAAAAAAATAATAACAACACAAGAGGACAAAAAGTACAGGCAGAATAGGAACGACAAGTCACATCTCACACTCATAACGCCACGACTGCGCTCACGCTGTGGGGTGGCAGGGCCCCCGCTGCGAGGCTCGGAGATCCCGCGTGGAACGTCGCGTCCAGTCCGGCGCCTTCGGGGCTTCCTCCCCTCCGCCGTCCTCAGGGAGCGAAGACGACGACGATCACCACCCTGCACCAGAGCTGCCGGATCCACGCTCTTGCCCGGCGCGGCCCCCGGAGCAGGCACAGCCGTGAGCCCAGAGTCCGGCCCCTTCCGGGGAGCCGCCCCAGCCCGGCCCCGTGGGGATGGGGCAGAGGACAGCCCGCGGCGGCTGCGTCCTCGCTTTCCAGTTCAGGGACTGACGCTGTTAAGAGTGGAGGAGGTGGGCGTCCACGGAGCTCGCGTCAGGGTCCGTCGGCACTCCCAGTCCATTCCAGGCGGTGCTGCGCTGGTTCTTCCTAGGCGGTGACCATGCACGGAGCCGACAGCAGGAGATTCAGACAACATTAATCTTCTAGGATGGAGAGAGATGACTTCACAAGGGATAAATAGAACTTTATTTAAATAAACATTTGTGAACATCTTTATACAAATTACAAGTCCCCACACAATCCTCCAGCTCTGCCTAAGCGCCAAAGCTGCCGGGAGGGCCTTTGAGCAGATCCACCAGGATGTCGAGCAGCTGGCTGTGCTGGTGGTGCAGGTCCCCAGGGATGGCTGCCATCTCATAGCACAGGCACGTCTCCACCATCTTGGAGAGCGACACACGGAAATCACGCAGGAGGCGGATGGTGTAGGAGTCTCCCTCCAGCACCAGGAGATCACTGTCTGTCAGGGAGACTGTTGCTCGCCAGCCATCATCTTAGTGGGAAGAAGAGAGGAGGTGAGAAGCAGGAATGGTGCTGACCTGTGCTGGCCGCTCGGCCAGGGGCAGCGCAGATCCTCCCCACGTTCATTTTCACCCAGAGTCCGGGGGACTCAACTGGGCTAAGCAGTTCCCGGGAAAGGCCAGGCAGCACGCACAAGCCAGGCAGCACTCCGACCCATCACACTGGGACCCACTGTTTCCCACAGGAGGCGACCGATTGCACAGCCCGTCCGAGCTGGAGGGCAGAGCCCTGGCCCAGGCTGCCCAGGGGGGCTGTGGAGTCTCCTTCTCTGGAGATCTTCAACCCCCGCCTGGACGCTGTCCTGTGTAACGTGCTCTAGGAGAACCTGCTTGAGCAGGGGGGTTGGAGTAGATGATCTCCCGAGGTCCCTTCCAACCCTTGCCATTCTGGGATTCTGTAATTGCAGTACCGCCAAAAACCCAGGGGCTAAAGCAAGACATCCCCGGGGAGAAGGGCTCGCTCCTCCCCACGCACCAGCCGTGGCTGAAGACCAGCTCAACTCCTCCTCCCCCCGGGAAGAGGCTCCAGGCACAGGCCTGCTTGCTCAGCCTGCCTGTGGCTCGGTTTCCTTGCCTCTCTGGAGAGCTACAGCTGAGAACAGCTCACAAATCATCATCACCTTTGTGTCCCCATTGCAGCAACACCCAGTCCAAAGCAAGAGGCTTAGAAAGCAGGGGAAGAGAGCTGGCCAAGGCAAGCAGCAGAGCGGCTCATCGCAGGGGTCAGGGGTGGCCACCTCGCAGCCCCTCAGGCTGCGGTAGAGCTGAAGGAGCGGGGTGCCTGGGGTGTGGGGCGCAGCAGGAGGAGCCTACAGGCGGCACAAGAGGACGTGGGGGTGGACGCGTCAGCCCCACGGCTGCTGCAGCACTCACCTCGGACGTGGATATCCGTGTCGGTCATGAGCAGCACGGCCAGCGGGTGGACCTGGGAGGAGTCCCGCACAAACACCCCGCCGTTGGACTTCACCGCCATGAAGTACGTTAGCCAGCGGCTGTACAGCTTGGATGCCTCCCTGCACAGGGGAACAGCTTCGTCACCAACAGGCAGAGATGTGCTGTACTCCAGTACCGGCACACGTGGCGGGAGGCAGTGCCGGGGGCCTCGGCACAGCCCTGGTGCTGTCAAGGGTCCCCACCCTCACAGACACACAGGGACCACCACCCACCTGTTGATTGTTGACTTGTGGAGCAGAACGGTGCCAGCCTTTGTCCGATACGCGTAGCTGTTGGGTTTGAACTTCCCTTGTCGGGTCACTTTGCCTTGTCTCACCTGAAAGGAGAGAATCATAGAATCAACCATAGAACCATAGAACCATAGAACCATCTCGGTTGGAAAAGCCCTTTAAGATCATTGAGTCCAACCGTTAACCTAACCCTGCCATCCCACCACTAAACCCTGTCCCTCAGCACCTCATCTCTCCTCCTTTTAAATACCTCCAGGGATGGGGACTCGACCACCTCCCTGGGCAGCCCATTCCAGAGCCTGACAACCCTCTCAGTGAAGAAGTTTTTCCTAATGTCCAGCCTAAACCTGCCCTGGCGCAGCTTCAAGCCATTCCCCCTCGTCCTATCGTCTGTTACCAGGGAGCAGAGCCCAACCCCCACCTCACTACAGCCTCCTCTCAGGCAGTTGTAGAGGGCGATCAGGCCTCAAACCCCCACACAACCAGCAGGCTCTGCCCACAAGCAGCCAGCCCGGCTTTTCCCCACAACCGTGTCTCCTATGTGTGTGTAGGGGCAGGTATGTCCCTCCACTTCCAGAAGCTCTGCTGTGTTAGTGGAGCACATACGTGAGGGTGACTTCTGGGCCCCAGTTCAAGAAAGATGAGGAACTCCTAGAAAGAGTCCATGGGAGAGCAACTAGGATGATAAAGGGACTGGAGCATCTCCCCTAGGAGGAAAGGCTGAGGGGACCTCATCAATACATACAAATATCTTAAGGACGGAAGTCATGAGGACAGAGCCAGACTCTTTGCAGTGGTGCCCAGCAACAGGACAAGGGGCAATGGGCACAACCTGAGACATAAGAGGTTTCAGTTGAACGTGAGGAAAAACTTCTTTACTCTGAGGGTGATGGAGCACTGGCCCAGGCTGCCCAGGAGGGCTGTGGAGTCTCCTTCTCTGCAGATATTCAACCCCCGCCTGGATGAAGTCCTGGGTAACATGCTCTAGGAGAACCTGCTTGAGCAGGAGGGTTGGACTGAGTGATCTCCCGAGGTCCCTTCCAACCCTTGTGATTCTGTGACCAGACCTGGCAGTCACCAAATGCCACGCAAGGGGCACCAAACAGGAGGAGGATGCCATCACTTTGATGGCTCCCAGACCAAGCTAGAAGAACGCAAGCACAGACCTTTGCAGGCTGGGGGCGGGGGGCACTCCTCACGAGGAGGGATCCAGGGACAGCACTGGAGCAGCACACAGAAGCACAAGCAGACAGCCTGCCTAGGACACGTGCTCCCAAGAGAGCGCAAGTGTTCCTGGCACCTCCACGCTTCCCCGTGCTACCCGCAGCGACCAGCAAGCCCAGGAGAGTGATGGCAGAGGGCAGAGCCAGTACCTGGATGAGGTTGGGGTAGAGCCCAGCCATGAGGACTCCCTTGACGAGTTCTTCCTCTTCACTGTACTGGTTACATACGGATGAGGGCATGGTACAGTCAGATGGGGACGACACCAGGAAGGCTTCGTAGAGGTTCTCAGAGAACTGCTTGACAAGGCCTACGGGGAGGAGACAGCCCCAAGGAATGAGATTCACCCTCTCCTTCACTCGACTGAAATAAGCTCAGCAGGGCAGCACCAGCTCTGGCCTTGGAGGCTCAGCCTCAGCGCTAGGACAGGAGATTTTCCCCGCCTGTGGCCTCCCTGTCACTCGCAAGTGCCCAAGCCAGAACCTGTACCCAGTCCAGCAGGCACCTGCCCAGCCCACCCCATTTCTGCACCATGTTCTTCACCAGCACTTCAGCCTTTTCAGGGGACAGAGAAGCAGCCCCCTGGGACTCACCATTGATGAAGCGAAGGCTGGGGCCATACAGGTAATAGTCCTGCAGGTAGTTATCCCTGGCACGACTGTCTCTGCGTCGCAGCACCTCCTCCCAGCCTGCCACAGCTCTGACAAACGCCAGGTGATCGCTCCCACTCTCCCGGCTCAGAACAGCCTTGGCCTGGGAGACAGACACACGTGTCAGCCAAGCGGCAGCCCCTTCCCTGCCTTTCTACCTTCCTCTAGGAAGGGCTCCTCACCTTGTCCACCTCCGCACGGTTTTGCAGGCTGCTGCTGAAGGGGTCCCGGGTGAGGCAGGAAACGATGACGAGCAAAGGGTGGAGGCAACGGTAGATGGACGCCAAGACGATGGCCTTGGCCAGCCGAGGATCCGTGGAGATCTGGGCAAGGCGTTTGCCCAAAGTGGTGAGGGCTTCTCGCTGGTCCAGCACACCTGCAACAGAGCCGCCCGCGAGGGCACAGCCATCAGCTCCGAGTGGGGCCAAAGTGGTGGCCAGCAGCTTCGGGGAGCTGCCAGAACCCACCTCCTGGGCTTGGAAGATTCGGTGTAACCTCCAGAAGAGGCACAGCATAGATGCCTGCAGTAAGCACCCAGAACCCCCCCATGTCTAACTGACCTGCGGCCAGAGAAAAGGCTGTACCAGCCAGCTGACAATCCATGAGGCCCCAGCTATGGACTCCAGATCACAACGTTCCTTCTTTCTCTGCCCACCCCCACACCCCTTTTTTCTTTTTTTTTTTTTTTATATATACCATGGGAAGTTCTCCCCACTTCTTGAGCGAAGCAGCGTGGGAAATAAAATAGCACCGCAACGTGTGCACTTTGGGAGGTCCTTATCAGCTGCCATCCCTACCTAGGGACAATCCTGCCCAGTCTGTCCCACAGGATCCTGTGCCAACTCCCACCTCCCATGTTTAGACAGCAAACGTGTTTCCATCACACCCACACCAGGACACAGCTCGTTAACTCACCAATCTCCTGCAGCAAGATCACTGCTTCATCCACAGCTTTGATGTCAGGGCTGTCCAGAGCCTTGGAGAGAAATTCAACTGCCTGCAACACAGCAGGGGGAAGGGAAAAGAAAAAAAAAAAAAGGGCATGTTTCCCATACAGGAGTGTGGGAGAGCCCTGAGGAGCCCGCTGCCTGGCCCCAGGCCGCAACACAGTTCCCTCTGTTTGCCTACAGGGATATGAGCTCAGCCCTCTCCATTCTTCCAGAGTCTTTTAGACATACTCTGTAATCTAAGTAATCTATACATTTGCCTTAACTTCCCTAGCACTGCATTTAGGAAAGCAAGAACTAAAGTCATCAGCATCTTGGCTTTTTCCTACTCATGTCTGCGGTCAAAGCACGCCCCTGGAACTGGCGCCAGGCCGGCCGCATCCCGCTGGTTCAGTCGGCTGCAGCCTTGCAGGCGTGTCCTGCGCTTACCGTTTTCTCCGGCATGTGGATCTTGGCCTGAACCACCAGGTTCTCCAGTGGGGTGCGTAGGATCTCTGGAACCTGGTAAGTTGGCATCTTGTCCAGGCGGCTGCGAGGGAAGAGGTGATAGGCAAATCCCGACTGACAGCGGCCAGCACGCCCTCGCCTCTGCACCACATTTGACTTGGACACCCACACCGTTTCCAGGCAGGACACCTAGGAGAAGAAGGATTAGGCACGAATGCTCTCGTGGCTCTCTGTCCTGTTTAAATGCAGCCTTCCGTCCAGCCCACAGACCTCGGAAACTCCTCACGACTGATCAACCATCCCACTGAGGGGCAAGGGAAGCCTTTCCCACTCTCCTGCATCTTGCAACGCTGGTGTCTAGCAAGCAGCAGCGTGAAGGCCTGAGCGGCTTGGTGCATGGATGAGGCCCTGATGCCATCTGCTGGACACCTGCCTTGGCTCCACACCACCGCGCTCCCCAGGGGCTCACTGCTGCCCTGCCAGGAGCTGCCGGCGAAGCGCGGTCCCCACTGCCCCCACGCCAGCCCTGCTGCCTGCTAGCACGGGCAGGGGCTGCATGGTGAGGTGAACTGGGTTAAAACCGGGCAAATATAAAAGGGTTGTTCTTAAACTAGAACGGTTCCAAGGTGTGAATCGCCACCTGGCCCTGTAAGATGCTCTAGCACAGGGAGGGGAAGGGGCAGCAGTGTATAGCCAGAATCCCTTCTTCCGAGAGCAACAGTGGCACCGCTGCCTTCGTGTTGTTACGGAAGCGTATGCACGAGAGCCTTCACAGGGCCCAACACCACCAGAAACACGGCTTGAAAACAGTGTAACCCCTTCCTCTTAAAGCTGACTAACAAGCTAAGGCACTGGGGTCAAGGTAGCTTCAAACAAGAGCAGCTTACGATGAAATCATAGCAAAAGGCAGAAAGCAAATGGAAAAGGTACAGATGTCAGACAGTATAACAGAGAGATGGGAAGGGAGCAGGATTTGCCTTAGGTTTCTTTGAAGACTTTTGCCTGTTCAGCAGAGGTCAGTGGGGAGCCTGGCAGGGAGCTTTGGTAAAGGCAAACACTCTCTGAACGATGAATCAAACACTCTGTCCCCAGACAGGGACACGGTGCCAGTGCCCCAAGGGCCAAACGGGAAGCAGCTCCATCATCCGATTAATGGCATCTCAAGTGCTGCTCTGAAACCATCCATTAGCTCCCGTATGTCCCAAAAGCACTCAGAGGCGAGAAAGCATCAGTACCTTGGTCTTTAGATCGTAGCGTTCCTCCTTGTGCGTGCCGCTGTCCACCACGTGGACGATGTCATTGATGGTGATGGAGGTCTCAGCGATGTTGGTGGCCAGGACGATCTTCCTGACGCCAGGTGGAGGCCGCTGGAAGATGTTTTGCTGGTCCATCATGGGGATGTTGGAGTGCACTAGGAGATAAAAACCAGTCAGTCCTGCCCTGCTGAGCTGCTTTGCAGTCCAAGGTCAGGGTGGGCAGAGATTCTCAGCCCTCTTGTACCATCACCTCCTGCTTCCAGAAGTGGGGGACAGGGATGGGGACACCACTTGTAATACCAAGGGTCACTGTCAGTAGTTTCCTGCCAACCAGACCCTAGGAAAAACCTTCCACACATCACTAGGGAAGGCCTCATTTCAGTTGCTTCAACCTATGGCTCGACATTCAGCAGGAGCTCTGATCGCCTCCCATCCCAGAGAGGGGAATGGCACCCCCAGAATATCCCTGCACCCCAAGCAGAAGTCCCACTCCCTCCCACAGTCCAGTCCTGCAGCTCCCCCTTTTCAGAAGGCCTATGGGGCATCCTCATTGTCACTTGGCTTCACTTGGTCAAAAATGGTTATCAGCAAGGGCCTGTAACTCTTCTGTATCACATATTTGCCCTATTACAGATCAGTGATGCGGAGAAATTCCCAGCAACCACACAGAACAGCAGGGGAGCACAAGAACATGCAGTTTTCACCCAACACCACCTGCATTTATTAGCAACTGAGCGGCTCAAAGTTGTGCTCTTGGCTGGCCTTGTTTGACATTGAATAGGGAGGACCATTAAAAAACAAAACAAACCAAAAACCAAATAAGCCAAGCCCCCAAATCTTGCAGCCTTGCAGAGTAACACCAGCTTTTGCTACAAGTTTCCCTCCCAAAAACCAAACAAGCCAACCCCCCAAATCTTGCAGCCTTGCAGAGTAATACCAGCTTTTGCTACAAGTTTCCCTCCCAGGACAGAGATGTTACATTCACTAATCAAAGCTGAGCCTCAGAGTGCATCTCCATCCCACAAAACAGGGCTTGAAGATCTTTTCTACGTAGGCTCAGCGTGCAGCTACAGCAACGCAGAATTTAGCAGTTTCCTTCTTGCCTGATTCTGAATTACTGGAGGCAAACAGGAAGCTGGTTTCTTTGATCACATACAGGTTTGGATGGCCTCTGCTAGGCGGAGTTATTCATGCTTAACGTGCACAATTACATGACAGGTACGTACATCAGAGTGTACGAGCTCGCTCTGTATCAGAGTGCAACAGCTGAAGGGGCCCATCAAGTCAATCGGCCCGTCTGCTCTCCCAAATCCTGGGGAAAAAAAGGTCTGGCACTGCCATCTCACCTGGTAAGACGAGGTACCGGCTGTTCTGAGATCCAAGCATCTCCAGCAGGCGCTGCTGCACTCCTTTGATTTCTTGCCAGCCAGGGAGGAAGCAGAGGATCCCACCTGAAATAGAGCAAGAGTTAAGAACAAGCGACCTAGAAATCCAAGCACTTTTCCCCAACTGGAGACACAGAAACCGCTTCTACTGCAGAGAAGGGACACCCGTTATTTCCCCAAGTCCACAGCAGCCTTTAGCCCAAGAAACTCAGAGCAAAGCAGGCCTGTGATGCCCCCTGCCAGCTGATTGCTAAGGAAACCTGCATCACACTTATGCTGACAGATACAGCCATTATGGGAAGTCAGACCCAGGGGAACGTTCGTCTAGACTGCATACCTGCTATACTGTATCTGCTTCTGTGAGCTTGTTAGGGCAAGGTTTTAAAGCCAGAAAGAAACCAGGCCACCTGTATTTTGAGAGTGAACACCTTCAACTAGCTTTGAAACCGTTTGAACTCTTGGAAGTCATCTGAGAGTCCTGCCTTCTTCACAAAAACAACACCTCCCAGGCAAAGATTTAACAGGGATAGGTCTCCAATACAGAAAAATTGTGCAGCACAAAGTTGTAAATGCTGGAGCACAGACAAGCCTTGCCCTTCACCCCAGGAACAGCTGTATCTCAGGACACCGAGACTGAGACACTGAGGACTCAGGTGTTGCCTTAGACTCAGAATTAGCTCATGCCACACCGCTCAAGACCACTCAGTTCGAATGGAATCCAGGGTGACCCTGCAGAAGTCAGCTCAGCACCACGTTTTCTCTGCAAAGGGTCTGGGCTCTGCAGGGTTCATGTTTTTCCCCCAGCAAAAGGAAAGAGCAAGGGGGCAAGGCAGAACCTACCCGGTTCTCCGTGGGCATCGATCTGGAGTACGAGGTCGGTGATCAGATCAAGATCAAGGACACATTCATCATCTGATTGCTGGATAAAACAGGAGGACACATGCAGATAAATTAGCGGCAATCTAGCAGACAGCAGAAAGGCACACAGCCTCCCAGAGCACCTTCTGGAGAGAGCAAATGCCTGTACTTGGACGGCCTGCCCAGGACTAGGAGCCAGGAACCTCAGGAGCTTGGTTTTGGCTCCATCTGGAACCTGCTCTGGTCACAACTGCTGCCAGTTTCCTCTGCTGTGCAGCGAGAATACACAGTCCCTTTCCCGTTCTCCAGACTTGGAAGCTCATGGAGATTTGTGTACCTCTACTGAACAGCATCTAACAAGTAACAAGAATTCACATGAAATTTTTGGGGACAAAACTGTGCCTTATGCAGCAGGGACTTCAAATCCCCCAGGCACACAGCAGCAGCTTTTGTATCCCTCCGTAATTTGGAACAAACCTATCAGGCCAGCTTAAAAAGCGCAGGTAAGAATCCCAGCCACAACAGAAAGAGGAAGATTGCCCTGAAGGCAATGGGGCACCCTCAGCAAGTTTGCTGACGATACAAAACTGGGAGAAGTGGCCGATACACCAGATGGTTGCTCAGCCATAGGGAGGGACCTCTACAGGCTGGCGAAACGGGTTGACAGCTTCTAGTCCAGCCTGCTGGACTAGAAAATGTCTGGAGGTCCTGGCCAACCTCAAGGATTCTGTGACTCCATGACCCACAACTGCAGTAAGATTACTCACAGCAAAGAGTACAAGTCTGGAGAGCATTTTCCAGAGGAACAGTGAGACTAGGTGCAAAAAGCAGCAATCAGGGAATTCTGTCACGCAGGACAGTGAGCACTTAGGTAACCGACTGCTGCAAGCCATAACCATCCTAGTCCTGGACCAGGCTTGCACAGAGTACGCAAACATTAAAGTCTGCATCTATGTATATACATACGCAAGTATAATGAGCTGTTAGCTTACTCAAACATAAACAAACTTCACATTAAAGAGGGACAAAAGTAACTTAGACCCAAATCTGAAGTCATGGTTATCCATAATTTAATCAAAACACTCTGGAATTCTACTAAGCTGACTTTACCTCACGAGAGTTGATGTGGAATTCAAGCAAACACCATTCAACAACCACAGGAAAGAGGGACCAGTTCCAGGCCCAAACTCTCCCCTGCTGATATGCCAGAAGTCAGTGGCTCATCCAAAGCAAACAGCTTCACCACCACGCTGCATACCCACCTTGATCTCGTAGTGCCGGTGTCGGTGCCGGCCCAGCTTGGCCAAGATCTCCTCCAGATAGTACTCCTTCACTGGGTACATGAAACCCGGCACCTTGACCACAGGGCAATCCCCAAAGTAATGCGAGAACCGCTGATTGTCTCCTGTGGCGCTCATTAAGACCAGGCGCAGGTCAGGGTTGAGCTTCTGGATGCCTTTCAGCAGGATGAGCAGGAAATCAGTGTTGACGTCTCGCTCGTGGACCTCATCGACCACGACATGGCTGACACCCTCCAGGCTGGGGTTCCCCTGCAGCTTCCGCAGCAGGATGCCCACGGTGCAGAAAAGCAGGGCTCCTCCCCTGGCGGGTGGCTTGCTCTCCAGTCGCACCTGGTAGCCCACATTCTTCCTCATGTTGGGACCCAATTCTTGTGCCACGCGCTGGGCAACCGAGATGGCGCTGATCCTCCTGGGCTGGGTGATCACCACGTTGCAGCGGGCGCCACGTCCCTCCAGGATGTAGTGTTCCAGCAGGAGCTGAGGGATCCTCGTGGTTTTCCCACAGCCTGTGTCTCCTGCTATTACCACTACAGGGTTCTGCTCAATGGCTGATAGGATGGTGTCCTTGTGAGGATCTACTGGCAGTGGGTGGCTCTCCTGCCATGAGGATCCTCTCCTTTTCCAGAGGGCCAGGAGATTCTGGCTAAGGCGCACTTCCTCTGCTTCCAACATGGGTATATATGTCTTCCCCGTGATTGCATCACTTATTGCACCAGATTCCTTGCTCAGGTTCATCATGTCATCGGCAATCCGGGGTCTGGATTCCCTGATGTCCACTGGATACTGGAAGAGATGGAGAAAGTTGGCAGGGACAGAAAGATTAGTGCCAGTCCTGAGAAGGACAGAAAGAAACAAGTGCCTGGAACAGACTCGGCCAGACCGGCTTTGCTCTGGCCTTGAAGCTCTGCCAAAATCTGTTCAGATTTCAGGTAACTCAGCCACTTATATTCTGAATTGAGGTTATTTAAAGTCAGAATTAACTTGGGCACCTTCCTGCATTTTCCTCATTGTGTCCCCTCTTTTAAGAGAGGTGTTAGCGCTGATGCCTGAACTGCCAGGCACAAAACAGCAACTTAAGCTCCCCAAGTCAGTGGCTATGCTTGCATGCAAGTGATGCAACGGCCCCTCAAAGACAACTTTTGGAAACTATCAAGTTACACCACCCACCCTTCTCTCCCTCAGGAAGCCCAGACTCGTAACTTGCACAAAACATAAGCATTCAGCTAAGCCAGAAATATTTGATCTTGGCAAAAGAAAAAACAGAAGTCCCACATCCCACAGGAAGAACTAAAAGGAGCAACAATAGGTCAGGAATTGTCTAGAACACAAATCAAAGCATTGGCCCAGATGTTCACAGGATTGGAAGTTCAGCTACAAATCAGTACTTTTGGATTCGGCCTTATTCGGAGTCACAAAGCCGTCCCCTCCACGTGTGGTGTGACAGCTCTTGTTCACGTACGCATGGGAGGCAGACCAAGCTCCTTCAAGATGCAGCTTCCTAGGACATTTGCTACTGCTTTGTAGTATCTGTAAGATACTGTAAAAATCACCCAAGATCTTTACTGTTCAGGCCCAAGAGCGCTGCATCAGTGACTTGCCAACTTCCAAACACGGGTGTTATTTTCAAGGACTTCAATAAGCTACATCCAACTGTACCAGAGCAACACTCAACCTCATCTTACCTTAGCTCTAACTCCTGTCTTGACAGCGAATGCTGCTAAGGAACCCTGTCTCAGTCTGTTCACCACTGGTCCACCAGGAAAAGGGATCTCCTGGGTGAAAGCACCGCCAGGTTCCTGGGGACCTGCACCCACCACTAAGGTACAACACTCTGAGAGACACTCCCAAGGGAAATGTACAGGTACCGGCATCTGGTCCTTGTAAAGCTAAGATGAAACAACTGGAGTTTAATGGGAACCAACACCTGCATGAGGCAGCATTCATAAGCCCGCAAAGGAGGCTATAAGCAAGGCAAAACTGCACTCCGTAACATCCCAAAAGCCAAATAATGCAGACAGACGTCACAGAGGCATACAGAGAAGGCCCACTGCCCAGAAAGGGCCTCCCTTCCCCAAAGGTCAGCAGAGACCGATCAGTTTTTGTGGCAAACTATCAAGCTATGAATTCCCTCAACATTTTGACACGAAGCTCTCAACCCAAGCGCCATGCCTGAAGTTAAATGGGATCAGCGTTCTCGGACAGCTGAGCAAGCCTTACATGATTCAGGTAGTTCTCAATCTTCCGCAGGGTTGCTTCAGGGACTTTGATGTGGCAGGGTTTCCTCTGGTTCTCACCAAGCTCCCGGAGTGAAGTCATGTTGTACATAGCATGGCTGAGGGGGTTGTTGTTCTTGTCCACCAAGCCAAGGCTCTGCAAAGGAAGAGGCAAACACCGCTATCAGACACAAGACTGCTGCATACGAGCGCTGGTATAGAGAGCACGTGGGTCCTACGAGTTCAGACGGGCTAACTCCTTACCCCATATCCCAAATCCATCACTTTCTGCTTTTGCCACAGCAACAGACAAGACTCATCCCATCTCAACTCTGGTGAAACGGACACACTGGAGCCAACCGCTACCTGCCCCCAACACAACACTCACAAGGAGCGAGTCACCACCCATCAAAGAAACAGCAGCCACAACTGTATCTGACCAGACCCTCTCGCAAGGGTCCTTAACTCTCTCGCTGTGGTTCTGGTACGCTGTGATAATTCAGTAATTAGTCCTGTGCTACTTTCTTGGACTCCCCCCTCCGCCGACTCTAGAGTCTGCAGCAAAACTCCTGCAGCAATGCGTCTGGATTAGTCCACCTACAAGAATGGGAAGATAGTCTGTCTTGGTAGATGGCAGCAAGGTGGCCAGGAGAACAGGCTAACACTTCCAGGGTGATCCCTACACATCACTCTGCTGAGGGCTCAACACAAGCACAGCAGCCTTCGAGGGGTCGTCATTGCAGGTTAGACACTAGAGGGGTACAACAGGGGTTGGACTGAATCCTAAGGTTCAGAAATACATGTTTATTAAGCATGACGTCAAAGATCAGAGTTTCAGGCATCACCCCATTAGGCTCAAATATGGTAAGTCAGGTGCAAGGAGCCTCAATTCACAGACACATTAGACATGGGGTGTAGGAGCCACGTGTACTTACCTTAAGCTTCTGACAGGCCAGTGCTGCTGCTTTGTTTTCTGCCTCCACCTTGCGACGGCCCTTGGCAGCAAAAGTCATCGGACAGGGCCAGCGGAGCGTGAGCTTGCAGATCTTGGTCTTGGTGCCCACTGTACGGAACTGCATGTATTCCTAAAAGGCACATAAATAACATCAGATTGGGGGAAGATATTAAGAGCCTACATTACTAGGCAGGCATTTTCAAAATACCCCAATATTTCCAAGCAGAACTTAAATTGTTGGGGGTTTTTTGTTTGTTTGTTTTGTCCAACTGCAGGGGAGTTGGACTAGATGACCTCTAGGGGTCCCTTCCAACCCAAAACATTCTATGATTCTATGATTTTTATTTTTTTGAACAGGGCACGAGAACAGGTTTACTGCACTGAATTCTGCCCCCAGCTCGCAAAGCACTGGCTGTGAGAGCAGACAGCTGCGTGAAGAACGTCACTGAGAGCCTACGAGGCGGCGCACAGCTACTGCTTGCTAAGCACAGGAGGTCTGGAAGGAGATGGGTGACACATACCAAGGAGGAGGATCACTGCATACTGGCAAGAATCAAGTTGTGGAAAGATTCCGTCAGCACAGAAATTACAGATTGCTCCGGGTAACAGAAACTTGTGTGTGTTGCAGATATATGGGGAAACGAAAACCTATCACCTTAGCAAATATTCTCCTTCATTCATAAACTGGCTCCTCTATTGCCCTGGCCTCAAGAAACAACATTCCTCATGCTACTTTTATGACACTTCCTCAATTCTCACCACAAAGTCTTTTCCTTGCTCTTCAGCCTGACTTTTCGAGGCTTAGTTTTAACTTCCCTTCTCTCCCCAGTTCTCAGCTGCCCAAAAAAAGCATCCAAAATGATTCCAGTTGGAGTCTTCGAGCTTCATCCCTGGCAGGGGTCAAACAGCACCTTACCTTGACTGTGGAGGAAGAGGTTGCGATCTGAATCACTTGGGCCAGGAGATTTTTGGGAAGTGGGAACTGCGTCAGGGCACGGATGGCAGTGTTGTCGTCTGTCATTTCAATGGAACTCCCTCCTCGGCTAGATGGAAGATGAGAACAGTTTGATACACAAACACCCACTCGGTGCTCAGACCCACCTCACTGCAGGTCTGCTACTGAGGTCTGAAACCGAGTAGTTAAAGGCACAGATAATTGTGGCCCACTGAAGAGTCAAGCTGTATCTTGCTACTAAGACCTGTCAGTCACAGAACAGTCACCCAGCCCAGTAAAGCCACCTACTAAAAAGCAATCAAACCTTTACACTAGCATGACAAACCAGCTAGCATCAACAGATTTAATAAACGAATAAATAATTTGAATCCAACGAGCATCCCTAAAAACAACCACCACCATCAGGTCCTTCTGGATGTTACTCCTGTTGGCTATTAAAAATCCAGTATTGGTGCTCATAAAACATGAAGTCAAGCAAGCAACTGTGGTCACGAAAAGGAGATTTAATACTGCCCTCAAAACCGGGGTCGTCAAAAAAGGTCTAAGTACACACACACACACAATTTCTGGGAATGGAAATCTCTTTAGGCACAGAAGAATAAGAACGGCAGGTAACAAGTAGGCAGCAGCCTATCCAAAGGGCAAGGCTCCAGAGAAGATGCCTGTGTGTTCCCTTGTGACGATAGCCAGGTATACGACCAGGCTGCCCCACTACTGCTCACACAGAGAATGGTACAGTAGTCAGTGCTTGGCCCATCTACAGGCCACGCCAGCAACGTGGGAAGCTGCAGCTCAACTGTGGGGAACTGCAGGGGTGCATCAGCTACAAAGAAAAGCCTCTCTTCTTTACTGCCTTGGGTTAGCAGCTCTCAGGGCAGACGTACCTTGCATCTCTGCCTGGGGTTCGAGCATCCTGATGCGCCATAGGTAGGTAATCAGAAACATCGATTGCTTCTTCTTCCAGCTCGCCTTCCTCCAGTTCCCCTTCCTCCAGCTCCCCCTCCTCCAGCTCTTCTCTCCTCATTGCTTTAGGCATCCTGCCCTGTTCCATGGGCTGGATGGAATCGTCCGGCTCCATCCGTCGCCAGCAGGTTGACAAGTCAGCAAGAGAAGGTCCAGACTTGGAGCGCCACTTGCCCTCCGAGCACCATCTCTCGTCAGGACAGCCAAGCTGGTCAGCGAGAAGCCGGTACTTTGCAGCATCAAAGAGCTCATTTCTGGGCCCCAGCAAACCCCAGCCCTACAAGAGAAAAATGCATTGTTAGTAGTGAAGAGAGATATGGGTAACTCTGCAGGAAACCGAACCACGTCTGGTAAAAGAGAGAAATGCAGGAGCAATTTCTTCATATCCCACAGAAAAGGAGAGAAAGAAAAGACTGAGAAACATAAAGCTTTCCTCCTGACATTACCTCTTAAGAAAGGGAATCTGCTCACTAACCTCATTTCCCACAGGACAATTGCTTAGCATCACACAGCTTGTTAGAAAGGGTGGGCCAAGATTTATTGGTATTTTATGAACTATTAACTGCACTTAGCATCCTGAAGTTTTTAAGCCCACCTCAGAGTATGAAATGCACCTTTTTGGAAAGGCTAGTCTAAACCAGCACGATTTGGGATAATGCAAGGTGAGAAGTCAGGGAACGATTCACTGCCGTTCTTTTCACAGGGACAGTTATTTGTATCATCAGTAGCAAGACCTCCCTAACCCAGCAGTTTTTAAAACACAAGAGTTCCTAATTAATCCTGGCCTACCACCTACATTTAGGACTGAACCGTACACGAAGCTCCAGACATATCTAGAGTGCAACACAACGCCACGTCTTGCCAGGCCGCTGCAATAAATTAAAACTTACATCTTCAGGCCCCGTATTGGACAAGGCTGTATTATCTTGTGCTGCAGGAGAGCAAGAATTCACTTTGCTAGCTGCTGTACTCAAAGTCACTCTATTCAGACACTCTCCGCACCAGTCAGACACTTCTCTTGAACTGATGACTGTTTATTTAAAGCAGCATTTGTAGCTATTTCTATGGCTACGATTGCACGAGGCCTCCCAGCACGAGGGACTTCTGCTGGGTTATAGGTTTAGTTGGCAAAGCACCAGAGTTAAAGCTTTGCATGCTGAATCTATGGTTTCAGGGTGTTGGGTTTTTTGAGTTTGTTTTGGGTTTTTTTAAGTTCTAAACTAAAGTACAGTTTAGGCATTTCCAAAATCTGTGGAAAAATAGAAGTGTAGGTAGGAGTTTTCTTCCTTTGAAAACTTCCAGGCTCCCAAAGAAAGCAGGAAGCAATGCTTTCGTTGCACACTGACTAGCAAGGATAAAACAAGAAAGTATTTCCAGTGAACATTAACTGAATGAGCACCAACCATGAAACTGCTAGTTTTAATGCTGCAATTCTTAACTTCTGAAGGCTTAAATTAAAAATTAAGTCTTTATTTCTTAATAGTAGCTTTCCTGATGTACAAATCAAAAAGCTCTCATTGTCAGAGCACCTGCAGCCTCTTTTCTAGGCTCCTCAGGAGGAAGGTATCATTGTTCCTACTCCAGAGATGAAAGGGAAACTCCAAAAGCAAACTCACTTGCTCAGGGTTACAGACAGCGGTCAGTGGCGGAGCTGAAGACAAACCCGCATCTTATTCTCAGACAGCTGCTACATAACACCAGATCTTAACCCAGGGACCTTTATAACTTACTGTACTTGTTTGATACTGGCTGTGCACACAAATTGACCATTCCCAGCCATAAATAAGTGGCAGACTAGCATAACTTTAAGAGAGTAATCATAAATCAGAACACTTAATTGACACACCATAGCTTACACGAAGAGGAAACAGGAGCCTCTGAAGGAACTACCCTTGCAAATACACATAGGTAGACTGACTGAAGTGTGGGACAGCAAACAGTAACAGCAAATATACTGGAGGGAAGCTCTACTTCTCGCCATCGATGCTGAGACTGAGATAAAAGCTGGTTAAGGTCTAGGACATAAAGAACAAAAACCAGAACTCAAAGAATTTAGTGAGTTCCTGCCTGGCTGAAGTAAGTGGGCTTCTAAGCTTAAGTGGGTTCAAACAGCTCAAGACTTCACCCTCTACCCTTGATGAACAGATAGTCCAACTAAGAAAGCGAACAGGCAAAGAGGGAGATAAAAGTCAGAAATCCTGTCACCAAAACAGAGGAGGCCTGCACACTCACAGGCTTGTTTCTTCAAGCTAAGGAGGAGCACAAGCTCACCTTGAAGAGCTGACATGCTGCAGCTGCCGCCTGCCTCTCGGCATCGATCTTCTTGGTCCCATAGCCTTCCACCTCCACGTTCTTAGGCCACTTTATATGCAGAGTGACTTTCTGAAAAGCAAAGATAACCAGTAAAGTGAGACAGCACAGAACAATCTCCTCCACCAGGAGCGTAGCTACTTCAAATAACTCTGAACTCCAGGCAAAGAAGGGAACTACAAATGAAAATCCCAAACTCCTTGTTTGGTCCCTTTATGGGAAGAAGAGCCTGAGAAGAGGATACGAGGTACCCACAGCCACATAGAAGCTGGATGGCTGAGCCAGGCCCAGAAGCCAGGCTGACTTCCAGCACAATGCCACGTACTCTGGGCCAGAGCTTCACAGCCTGCGGTGTGTCGGCTCAGAGGAATCAAATGCCAAGAGCTCATGACAAGAACAATTCCGTTTCAGAATAACTATTCCTGTGTACACTGCAGCGTACCAGATCAGGCCTGAGAAGCAACACGCGCTCTCTGACATATTTCCAGTTGCAAGGGCACGCAAATCTTCCTAACTGCTTCCCTGCTGTAATTTGAATTGGCAGCGTATTTCACCACTGTTACACAGGCAGCTACCGTACTCATCGGGCACATGAGAACCCAGTGCTCAGTATGTGCTGCCCGACACAAGCTATTAAGAGAAGTAACAGTACAACCAGAGCTCCTCTTCTACCTGTACAGTTGGATGAGTGCAGCTGAAAAGCCTGCAAAGGCAAAGAACGTTGAAAGCTGAACCCTGCCCTTTTTAAAACGTTGCTCCAAATCAAGAACTCGTTCTACTCCTGGCCCTGCAGATGCTGCAGCCGAGTTTCTGCAAGGCTCAAAGGAGGGAAATGCCTAAGGAATTCTCTCCTGTTTCTGCAGCAAAGATGAAAGGTGGCATTTAGGTCCGCTGGGAAAAGCCCACCTATAAAGTTAGAGAAAAGGCTCCTGATTTTTCAGCAGTCTGCATCTGGCCGCCTGCCATCTGAATCTCATCTTACTGTAGGAAATTGCTACGTATTTTGCCTAGGGGCTCTGCGTGAAAAGGCACAGACCTGCTGAGAAGAAAGTTGTCTCATGAAGGCCAAGTTACTTGGCGCTCAAGAAAAAAACCTTGCCTGCTTCCAACAGAGACTTCTCCAGTTTGCCTCACCTGTCCTTCTGTCCCCAAACACCTGGTGTTTTCGTTTTGGTATCCAACCCTCACTTTCTCCAACAGCGCCTCTATTTTGGATTTTTTTGGTGTTTGTTTGGGGTCTTTTGTTTTGCTGGTTTTTTTAATCTGAAGTGACACTCAATGTTAATCTATTTAAGTGCGAACAAGACTGTGAACTGATTATGCAAACTAAAATGAGGTGGCATTGGTTATGGCATCCCGAAATTTAAGTCAGGAACTGCACTACTGCTCAAGGAAAAGCAAGAAACACAAAACCCACAAATAATAAAGAAACGTTAAAGTAACTGTTACTAATGTATTGCCTAAAATGCAGGGATGCTTAAAAAGGACACAGTAATAAAAACTGTCTGGGAAATTTCAGACGATGTTATTGGAAAATGTTAATCCATCAGAACTGAGTCTTTTCCCGGAACGTACGTTACAGTTAAACTTCAGCTGGAAAGGGCTTTCCGCTCTAGGATGAGAGCTGGTATGGGAAGAGGAGGCAAACCCTTGAACACAGAGCATCCATCAGTTAAAAACTTCTGCTCAGCTTATAGCACAGATTTGGATCTAGGCCTCTCGCATCCCAGTCCCTGCTCAAACTACTTGGCAAGCTGTTTGCTTGGAATTCCTCTGCTTCATTTAACAAAAAAAAGACTCTCCGTTTCATTTTGCCCTTCAGTAGTACTAGAAGCCTCCCTCCATCGCAAACGAATTCTTCTTTTCTGGTTGCAGTTGAACATTTTAGGCTTAGGCATTTGTTCTATTGGAAGCGACAAGAAAATCTAGGCCTGCTAAGGTCTAAAATACAGCATTTAAATGTTAATTTTCTGAAGCAATGCAGTACATAGCCCAACACATTTGAGCACAGACTATGTGTCTTTCTATTGAGAAAAGCAGGTTACAGCAAGCTACTTAAAAAAAAAAACAAACAACCCCATTCTTCCACATACAGAAGGGGAGGGAGAGGACCTCCACTTATATACCTATTAAAGTATGTGAAAATACAGAGAAACAGGAAGAAGGGAGAATATTCTCGCTTGAAAGATTATCATGCAACTTTTATGTTCTATAATTTTCTCTGTTAAGGAGTTACTTCCAGGATCAGCAGTACTCCTGGCTCACTTCCCACCCTACGTACAACATACCTGCCCGCCACCCATCCCCAGCACAACACGATTACCTTTTTTCTCGGCCCATTTGTATGGATGTACACCAGCTTGTCCCTTGCATGAGAAATGCCCAGGGCTCGTCCAATCACGCTGTTGAGCAAGTTTTTAGGCTGTGGAAATTCCTTTAGTAAGTCTCTGGAATCTGAAAAAAAAAAAAAAAAAGAAAAAAAAAAACAGAGGAACTAAACATCTTCTAATTCTTGTGCAGTCCTGTTCAAAGACATGTTGTAACGCCTGCTTCACGGCAGCTCTGCGAGCATTAATGTCTCTAAGGTTACAGATAGAAAAGTAAGCAGAGGCATTAAGTGGTTCACCTACAACGTCTCCAGGCACCAGCAAAATGGTACACAGGAGTGCAAAGTCTCCTGAGCTTCAAATGCAAGGCGATACTGCAAACCCACAGTGGGCAACCACACTGTATGTCCCTGGCGTGGTTTAACCCCAGCTGGCAACGAAGCCCCACGCAGCCGCTCGCTCACTCCCCCGCAGCAGGACGGGAGGAAGAGAATTGGAAGGGTAAAAGTGAGAAAACTCATGGGTTGAGATAAGAACAGTTTAATAACTGAAATAAAATAATAAGAAGAGGAAGAAGTAATGAAAAGTAACAGAGAGAAATAAAAGCCAAGACAGACAAGTGATGCAAATGAAAACAATTAAGTAATTGCTCACCACCAACCGACCGATGCCCCGCCAGTCCCCGAGCAGCGGCCCCCCAGCCAACCTCCCCTGTGGTTTATTGCTGAGCATGATGTCATATGGTGTGGGATATCCCTGGGGTCAGCTGTCCCGGCCGTGTCCCCTCCCAGCTCCTTGTGTCCCCCCCAGCCCCTCAGTGGTGCGGTGAGGAGCAGAGGAGGCCTTGGCTCTGCGTAAGCCCGGCTCCGCAATAACGAACGCATCCCAGGGTTATCAACGCTGTTCCCAGCACAAATCCAAACCCTCGCCCCATACCAGCTACGGTGAAGAAAAAAATTAACTCTACCGCAGTCCAAACCAGCACAGTCCCATGCTTGTGAAACGCACAGATTGTTCCCCCCACCTCTTTTAAAAATAGGACTATCCTCTAGGTAGAACTGCAGCACTGCCAGCCTAACTCCACGATTCAGTGACACCAACAGTCACATAACCGTTTGGAAAGACTCCCCCTCCCCGCCTCCCCCCCCCCCCCCCAATAACACAGTATCAACAGAAAAACCGACAGACTACACATACCTGTTGAATCTGAATGCAAACATCCTAGCACAGAACTCAAAGCCCAGATTAACGCACGGAGTTGGTGCTGTTTCCTCACACTGGAGGCAGAAGCAGATTTGTTTGTGATTCTTCGATATCGAAACTGAGCAATAACTACTCTGAACACTTTGGTATTTGCTGAGCACAGGTCCCCTGCCCCGGGGAGGAGAGAAACGCTGCTCGGGCTACAGCACTTGCAGGAAGGGGATATTAATGATCAGCTCAAATCACTCATTTTGAAAAAATAACAATAAGAAAAATCGCGCTGCCCGCAGGCAGAGCAGTGCCATGCCTGCCTCATGTTCCAGCCTCCTTCCCGATGCCAACACCAGCAGTTTCAGCTGGCGAGGAAGCCTCTCTAACTCACCTCTCGCGTGCATCATGCTTGTATCCAGCACTGTAGGGGAGAGCCTTTATTTTGAGCAGCAGCCCAAGCAAGATCAGATTAAGTTTAGCGTGGTAACAATTCCGGACGCAGTTACGCTACACAAACGGGCAGATCTAAGAGCTTGCTGTTGCAGCGAGGGGTAGGTGTCACTTCTCCCGGGCTCCACCACCACCAACTGCTCCAGCTCTGGCACAAATCCAAACGCAGAGGGAGGTGATTTGCAGCCCTAACCCGACAGAAAGCCAAACTAGAAAAATGGAGTACGCTGCTTCTTGCTGGGCTCAGAAGTAAATGAGCCAACTGCAGCGTCCTGCAGGTACCCAAAATCAGTGCAAGGGAACAGGAGAGAGGAACGGGATCCCCTCTTCTGGCAGCAGCAAGCACAGCTAAGCCACTCTGATCCTGCGTTCACTCAGCATCACAAATCTTCTTGCAGACCATCAATAGGTCAGGCACTACTTTTTAGAAAGCTTCTAATTCTCTACAGGTATTCAGGGGAAGTTTCCGCAATAAATCAGAAGTCAGCAAAACGCGATCATCGGTACTGCTGCAATCTGGAACTTCAGATTGAGCTACCAAATCTGAGGAGAAACGACCCAACCGTCGCGCTCCTTAGAGCATCACCAAGATCCGCCAGTGTATTTTGCTGAAAACTCTGACCGCAGAGTTGGTAAAATGAAGGTATACCATAACTGGCTCCAGAGAAGCAAGTGAGCACTTAAGAGAAAGGCTCTAATACAGGCACATGGAAGAGGTTCTCCAAGAAGCTGCCCAGCGAGGGAAAACTGAAGTTACGAGGATGTATTAAGAGGGCTCACCCAAAAGCTGACCAACGGGGAAACCACAGAGGTTTGAGGAAAGGCAGAAGAGATGTGTTGTACCATGGCAGACCCAACGCTTGTCAGCCTGTGGATACTTGGGTAAAGGAGAGCAAAAAACCACGTTGCTGATCATATCACCCTCGCCAGCAAAAGACAGAGCACGCTCACCCAGAGCGCAGGGGGAAAAAAAGTAAGAATAATTATTAGTGACGCTTTAGCTTTGAAACGTCTTCCTCTGAAGCATAGAAGAACCAGCTGAATCTCAGAGAAACCTCCTCCAGAAGCCAAACGGACCAGGTACAGGAGGAATTTGGGTTCCTTAACATACACAGGAAGATACCGGAATACAACCTCCGTGGCCTGCGATAAGGATGTTGAGAGCTGGGTCGCATCGTAATTCCATGGTTGCCTCATTCGGGCTCGCAGCTGGAACCGGCTCAGGTTGGTGTTACTTTTCAAGCTGGTACGTAGAGGACAAGCTGGTATTTAAGAGGGCAGCATCAAAATGAACAGATTAAAACTGCTGCCTGCTCCATCTCCTTCGACTATGCCAACGTGGGAAAGACCACGCAACATACAGGGGGCTTTCCGCCACTCTCGTACGCGTGATGGGCAGCCACGCTACCTCCCGTTATAAAGAATAATAAAAAAAAACCCCACAGGCCGCTGTTTCTCACCCATACTTGGGCAAAACTCTTGGACAATTATAGGGGCATATGCAGGCAGTACTGGGATCTATGAACTCTATCTGCCCGTGAATTACCTTCTATGCATTGGCCAAGAAAGCAGGAAAATGGGCTCAGCCTACCAAAGAACTACAAGCCAATTTTCTGTAATTATACAGCGAACATGACATTTCTACCTACAGCAAGCACCACTACATTCAGACTTTGACCTGTTCAAGAAAACTGGAAAAATGACTAAGATTTTGGCACTCTGCAGTTCCGTTCCATATCGCTGGGACACACGGAGGGAGGAGTAGTAACACAATTCCCAAATGCACTCTTAAAAGTCACTTAATAAATAAGAAATTAAAAAAAAAACCAAAACCAAAACTCTAGCACCAGCTTCTATTATTTGGCCTCTAGTTGCTTCCCCTTTCAAAAACAATACCCTGAGAAATTTTGTGATAAGTAACAGGCGGAGGTAAGTAGCACATTCTTCTTAAACGTCCCAAAAAAATGCAATTACCTAATGACAGAGCCAATTTCTCACATTCTGAGGTGACTCCTCAGTCAGGACTAAATATTTAATCCATTCTAGAGCAAAGAAGAATAGAATCCCTAGATAACAAAGCCTAGTTCTGGCTTGCAGATCAGCCTATGAATTACCAACCGAGACACAATGTATTCTTCACGGCTGACAATGCCATATTCAGCAGTACCATCTGACGTATCAACAGCGACCCGAAGGCTTGATGGATTACCCTCAGCCCATTCTTATCCCAAATTCAAGAGCTGAAAGGATCTTATCTCGCATGAAGCCGTGCCTCGCTCCGAGTTTTTAAAGAAACAATCTGAAATTGCAGAACTAGATTTGCAGAATGTTTCCTTCCCTGCCAGATTGGATTTCTTGGCATCTTCCTCCAAAAAGCATCTTAGTTCTCTCACTGCTGAGAATGGGTTCGTGGGGACGAATTGTATTAGTGGTAGTCCCAGTCCTGTGAAGGCAAAGAGTATAACCTAAAAAAAAAAAAAAAATATAACTCCCCCCAAAATAGAGTTGATTTTCATACCCAGTTCCTATCAAGCTGGAACCACATATGATGTCCATACCGCAGCTCCGAGATCATTAAGGAATATTAAAAGGCTGTCCTGGCTAGCAGACAATTCAGGGTGGGGTTATCAAAGAAGCCAATTAACTAATTAAAGTTCCTCAAAGCCAGTGAGTGCTTTAGCTTAACTTGATTGTGAAAGTCAATGATCATTCCAAGCAATGCTGAAAGAAAAACAAAAAAAGCTCCCAACTGTCGTGGCTAAGCCTTCTATTAACCCCAACAAACCCAACAAGTAAAGGCACCATCAAGTACAGTAAGGGCACAAATAAACCGGCCCGTAGCCTTGCTCAAGGAAGACAGAGGAGCATTGGATTGACTTCAACAGCTTCTGTCTTCCCTCAAATTCTCTTCCCTGGAGAAGCAACAAACGAGCATCCCTGGAAAAGCAACAAATGAGCAGCAAGGACAAACTATTAAATGCAACGCTCATCAAGATATAAGCCCCCGCAGTAATAAATTCAAGTCAGAGAAGAATGCTCCTAACGCATCAAAAATTCACAGGGAAGAAGGAAGCCCTGTGGCTCCATAATATCCATTTCAGAAGGAATGAGCCCAGACTTGTTCATCTACTAGGGAGAGATGGGGAGAGACAGAGAAGGTTCCATCTGGCAGTTAGCTTGGAGTACACCAAAACAATATAACTTTTTTGTGCTTTTTGGGGTTTTTTAACTATCACATAGTAACCCTAACCAAGGCTCCTTTCAAGTACACACAGTAGTAAAACACGCACACAGCTAAAAAAAAAAAATCGGTAAAACTGACAAGGCTTCTCCAAAACCAAGTGAGACCACCAGAGAATGAGAATGACTGATGGCCAACCTCTGTCCTTGGAGACACTTAGAACTTGGCTGGACGCAGCCCTGATCAACCCGCTCCAGTCTGGCCCTGCTCTGAGAAGGGGATCAGGCCACATGGCACCCAGAGCTTCAGTCCAACCTAAATTCTTCTGTGATACTATGAGATGGCAAATTTAATTAGTCTCAGAGAAAGATTCTTTCTTAGAGCAAAACAGAGGTCAAGATCACGTAAGTCTCAGTGAAGAGCGAGAAGTGCCACAGACCTGACTGAGCAGGCAGAGCAGCTCTCTTCACAGATTCTGCCCCAAAATCCCACCACCTAGGCCAATGAGGCGAAGCCTTAGGTATTAATACCAACGTAACCCTGCCATTTTTAAAGCTGGCCTCAGATCAGAGTTGATTTTTCCATATTTGTATCCAAGGCTAATAACAAAAGCAGTCAAACGAGGATAGCTAACAGGACATCAGTTTACAAGTTGAAGGCTTAGAACCTGCCCTCATAAATTGTTTGTTAAAATAACTTTTATGATCTCCATGTGTTCAAGTAGCAGCTGTACAGGTGGGGCAGACTTATGACAAGACCCTGAGGACTTATTTGCTCGTCTGAAACGAATCTTCCACTATCGCCGAACTCTCACCAGAAGGGCCTTCCATGGTCAACCCACCCCACACAAATGGGAAGGATGAGGCCAATCCCTGCGAGCTCTCCCCAGTGGCCCTTGCACAGCTGCCAGGCATCCCCACTGGCACCCCCAAGCTCCAGGTGACCTTTACAGGGACAGCCATGACATGAAACCGTGCCGGCGAGCCACCGGCGGCAACAGGCACTCCAGGAAAGCAAACCCAAGCCCAAAGATGAAGAACTCAAGTACTCTCTGAAAAAGCACATTAGAAAAAGTGCTGAGAAATGAAGTACAAAAACGGGGGGGGGGGGGAGGGGGAGGTTTACTACTTTTCTCAGGCAACACCTGAAGCAGCTCATTAAACAATAATTTGGGGTGGTTTAGCATTTGCCTTAGAGGTAAGTTAATTTGCTCTGTTAAACAGCTTGAAAGCAACAATTAAAGACTATCTGACTCCCAACTCCAAGATAAAGCCAAGCAGAGCTTCTGAAAGGAAAGTGGAACTAAGACTCAAAGAATTCAGAAACTCCAGAGAGAAAATAAAAATAATTTTAAAAAAAAAAAGTGCTGGAGGGTGGGAAGGAAGCAGAGAATGCAGAGGGATGAGGGGGGGAAAAAAAAAAAATGTTTTTTTACATAGTAAACAACCAAATTTCCAAAGTGGAAGACTACAGCGTAAGAAATAAAACTCAAACCAAACCAGTGCTATTAAAAGGGAAAACGTAGTAGGTTCAAGTCACAGCCTGAAAGCAGTAACCTCTGGCACAAAACTGCTCCTATCTTTCTCAGCTAGAAGCCTTCTTCACGCTTGGTAACCTAACAAAAAGCAATTGTCAAAACTCAACATCAAAGCACACTTTCAAATATTCCTTTTAAAAAGTAACGATTCCTTCCCGACAGCGGGAAAGCATTTACCCTTCAAACGCCTGAACCCCATGCCCCCTCACACGCAGCTCTGTTGTAGGCTGAAGGACTGACATCCAAAAGAGAAAGGAAATCTTCCAAGCGTTAGACAGAGGCATCGCCCCCAGCCAGATTTACGGACGCGGGCAGTATCGGGATGGATGTTAACAAGAGCTGTCCGTATCTCGATCGGCGTTTCAGTCGGCTCAGGCAGCGAGACCACCCGGTGGAAGGCCAGACCCAAGCCCTTTGTACACGAAACAGGGATAAAGCGACGCTCCGAACGGCCCGCAGCGTGCTCGGGCTCCGACCTAACGGAACTTGCAGAGCAGTTATCCCGGCGGATGCTCGATGGGCGTGCTCCATCCATCAGGATTTCTAGCCAAAGATCCATTTACGGTTTTTTCTCTCGCGTCAGGCCACGGCGGGGCGATCAGAAGCGGCGAGGACTTTTGGCCAGGGCCGGCTCGGAGCCGGCGACCTTGAGGCGCGGGGCTGCGCACCCCTCCGCTGTTTGCTGGAGGAGCCCAGCTCCCCCCCGGCCGCACGCTGCCAACAAAGAAGCCGCCGCACGCCCGCGCAGCGCGGCGGGGGCTGCCACAAAGGCCTCGGCCCTCGCTGCCCGGCGGCGGCTACCGGAGCTCTCCGCCCCGCCCGCCCCCGGCCCGGTACCTGCGGCGGCGGCAGCGGCGCAGCCGTGGGTGCAGACGCCGCCGCAGCTCGCCGGCTCCTCTCCCTTGCCGCGCATCCCGCCGAGGAGCCCCCCCCGGGGGGGCCCCGCGAGGCCGCCCGCGACGCGGCGCCGGTCGCCCCCCCAGCCGGCGGGGGGGGGGGGGGGTGGGCTGCGGGCGGCCCGATGCGGCCTAGCCCGGCCGCCGGGAGCCAGAGGAGCCGGCGGGCGGCGCGGCCCGGCGGCAGGCGCGGGGGGCGGGACGTGCGGCGCGCTCACGCTGCCTCCTCCTCCCAGCACCGGGCGGCGGGGCCGCCCCCCCCGCGGTGCGGGGCCGGCGGGCTTCCCCGGCGCCGGGCCGCGCACACCGGGGGGGGGGGGCGCCGCCGGTTCCTCCCCCCCCCCCCCCCCCTCCGGGGGGGCGCCGGCAGCCGGGTGCAGAGCCCGCGCGCCCCCGGCGCCCCCCGGTAGCCGCGGCAGAGGCGCAGCGGCCCGGCCGAGCCGCAGGCCGCCGCCCCCCCCGCGCCGCCCTTCAGGCAAAGCGCGGGGGGCCGAGCGGCACCGTCCCGCTCCGCAGCGCCCCCTGGCGGCGGGGAGGACCCGGCGCAGGCGAGCTCCCCCGCATCCCCAGAGCCCACGGGGGGACGGTCGCCGGGCCGCGTGTCCCCAGGCCACCCGGGGACAGCCCTGGCACAGCCAAGGAAGGGAAAAGGGAAGGAAAAAGCCCCTGCGTTGGTGTCCCTGCCAGAGCAGGCAGGAGTTTGCTGGGCACCGGCCACTGCGGGAAGGCAGAGGGCTCGTGCTGCCCGCTGCGGCGTTAAACCAGCAAAAAGACATTTTCTTCCTCTTTTTAAAAATAAAACCCACCAACGGCACTCGCGTCATGAAGCTCTGCCAGCCCTGTCTGGAATTCTTTGCCCTCCTGACGCGCGCGCATTGCACAGAAACAAGGCAGCAAGTCAAAGCACGTGCCCGTGTGGCGATGGCGCGGCCCGCCGCGCGGCCGGAGGTGGTCTCGGAGGGGTTTGCGAATATTCCGTAGGTGTCACAACCCTTCCACCCCCCCAAAAACAATAGGATGTCTGCATGCACACACACACACCCCCCAAAGAAACGTTACCACAAAGGGATGAGTCATTTGCTCCAGCATCTGAGCAACCTGGTGGTGATACTGCAAACGCAGCCCGCGGGCCAGTCCTCCAAATATGGATTTTATTTTAGAATCGCTCCTAACCTTCCCTAATGAGAGGAAAAAACTCACACATCCGCTTTTTACTGTGCTTTCAACAACATTTGGCTACCCCTGGTTTCACTCCCTCCCCGCGGGCGTTCCTTGCAGCCCTTGCACGTTTCCAGGCAAAGGAATTTTTCTGATTGCTTTAATACGGGTGACTGCAGGAAGGATTCAGAATCTGCCCTGCAACCTGAGAGCTGTTCCAGGTTCCTCGTCTTTAGCCACGCGTACCCCCCGCCGGCACCCTAACACACACCCGGGCGGACCGAGTAATTCGCCTTCAAGTGTTACGTTAGGAAAACTAAAGCCCGCTTGCAGCCCCTTGTTCACTAACGTTTGAGATGAACACTACAAAGTGAGAAGTCGGTCGGGAAGCAGGACGGCTCCTTCCCTCCCCACGCGTTCCTCCCACCCTCAGCTCAACTCCCCTGATATTTGGTTCTACACGAACGACCTCCCGTCTCAGTCGTGAAGTTCTCGGTGCCGTAGCGCTGGCTGAGATTCAAACGCTACAGGATTTCTTTTTTATTTATTCTTTTTTAAGTCTGAATTCTTTTTCTAAGCAATTAATATCTATTAGTGTTATTATCTCTGGCTGCAACATACACCTGGGACTACTGTTGGGTGTTTAAACCAGGCTATCGGTTTTATGTCAAATGCCTTATTACCCAGTGAATATTTTGTGTGTAAAGCAAAGATTTACGTGAATGGTTGTTTAAGCATCAGGGTGAGAAAAGGGGGGGTTGGGTTGGGTTAGGGGGGGTGATTTTTTTTTTTTTGGGTTGGTTTTAAATCAGAAAGAGAAATTGTTGCTAAGCCACAAAAGGATTAACTATCGTAATTGCACACGAAAGTTTTACAAAGCCTGTGTTCCGCAAGAAGAGGTTCAAGAAGTGGAAAGTTACCAAACAGAACCCTGTATTAAAAAAAAAAAAAAAAAATTTAAAAAAAAAAAAAAATTTTAAATTTGCCTTTTAAACCACGGAACCTGTGTGAATCAGCTGGTGATTTGTCTGTGTGGTGATTTTTTACTAAAAAAAAAAAAAAAATAATAAAAGCAAACAAAAAAAACCAGATCTTGAAGCAGCACCAGAAGATACAAAAAAGGCTTTTTTTTTCCTTGAAAGATAGGAAAGTCATTGTGGCACTCTAATTCTAAAGGCTTAGATTACAACTTTTAAGAGCATTGGCCCACTAAAAAGGAAAACAATCTTGTGAGACACTTGCTGGGCACTGGGGGGGCCGCCCCTGGAATGCTGGGGTCAGGGTTGGGCCCCTCCCTCCCCGAAGGCCCTGGGGGGGCTGGAGCGTGTCCAGAGAAGGGCAGCGGAGCTGGGGAGGGGTCTGGAGCCCCAGGCTGCTGGGGAGCGGCTGGGGGAGCTGGGGGGGTTCAGGGAAGGGGCGATGGGACGAGGGGCACCGGCCTCCAGTTGTGCCAGGGCAGGGTGAGGTTGGCCCTGGGGAACAATTCCTTCCCCAAAGGGCTGTCAGGCACTGGAAGGGGCTGCCCAGGGAAGGGGTCGAGTCCCCAGCCCTGGGGGGATTGAACAGCCGGGCAGAGGCGGTGCTGAGGGCCGGGGTTTGGGGGTGGGATGGCAGGGGTAGGGGAACGGCTGGGCTGGGGGAGCTTAAAGGGCTTTGCCAACCCAAACCATGCTGGGATTATATGATTCTAGACAAGTCACTCAATGAATTATATGATTTGCTAGCACGCTGCATGAACTCTTACTTTCAGAAATAAACTTCAGCCGGTTTGGAAACAAAAGCTTCAAGGAGGACTAGAAAGAAAGGGTGGCTGGAAATAGTGTGTAAGCATTAAAGCATCCTTCTGGGAAGAGGAAACTACTGTGAAACTACTTAACTTGATATAGTTGCTGGTTTATTTAGCGTTTTCGCCGGATCTAGATAAGGCAACAAGCTGTCCAGCAGTAAAAAAAAAATAATCACAGCTACTAAACTGTTTCAAGTTGTGAACAGCAGTGAAGAAACACAAAAGGTAACAAGAGCCCTAAGGAGATGCAAGCCATGGCTGGAGACCACAACGATTAAAAGCAGAACAAAGAGATAAATAAAGTACACGACTGGGGAAAATCTTGGAAACACATGGTCAGTGGGAAGGAGGGAGGAGATGCTGAAGGACAGGGTGCCGGTGCATGGGAAGTTAGGCATGAGGAGGGCTAGTGGTTTGCCACCATAAATGACAGAAAAGTTATCTTACAAGCACAGAAAAAATAGTTAAGACTCAATTTATTAAAAAATTCCATAAGTCGCAGATTCCACATATTCAATCCAAAGATCTGTACTTTGCAGAGATGAGCGTGAAACAGCATTTAAATAATCGCTTAAAGCCATCTTCCCAGGCTTTGCCAGTCCAGGCTCACTTCCACGAGCTGTGGTTAATTCAGCTTCTCCAGCCAAGCCTTTGCAGAGGCAGCAGCGCTACGCAGAAGCTCGTTAACAAGCCACGTTACGTTAAAGGCTTCCTTTCCCCCCCCCCCCCCCCGAGCACAACGTGCTACAGCACCCAGAGTCCCATCCCCAGCCTGGCCACGACAAACCACTAGCCCTCACAGGAAAAGTTCCTTCCCTCGCTCTCAGACTCCAACCTGGGTCGTGCTATTTGGCAGATGAGAGGGGTTTTTATTCCCAGCTAAAATGACTTTGTACATAATTAATGCCCTGGCCATATAAGGCGTTCTGGGAATTTTTGTTTTAAACACGGAACCCACAATATTGGTGAGTCACCCGTACGGCAGCGTTACAAGAACGGCTGGCACGCTGTTGTGTTCCCCCAGTGCTAAAGCAGGAGCGTGACTTCCCTGAGACAGGAGGGAGCGACCCGTCACTGGTTCAGGCCTATCTGGAATGTTTTATTCCATTCTACGCAGCTTATTTTAAGACCAAGTAACGGAGTTTAGAAAAGAACAACAAAAGGAAAGAAAAACCAGCCAGTGACTGGAGGGATTTCTTAAGAAAAAATATGATCTGAAGAAAGAGGTTGGCGAAGCAATGACAGGAAGAAGAAGGGTAGGACAACAGCTGACAGATATTTAAAGCATGCAAACACCAAGGAGAAAGCACTTACTGAACTGGTACAAAAGGATGCAGGTACGTTTAGGAAGGTAAAATTACAAGGGAAAAAAAAAAAGCCTTTACTTTAAGCTAAATAGCAAACAAGCCTACACTGTCATCTACTGCGTAACACAACAGGTCTTCACCCCTTCCAAAGTCTGCTGTTTGCCCGAAATACGCTCTTGTACTTACTGTAACCGAGCTCATGCGAACACTTAACTCGTGCTGCACTAACCAGGACCCAACGCGAGTTACGTTGGTTACAACCACCACCCTCGCTTTACGCTTAAAGGGCAAGTTCTGCACGCTGGGTGCCCCTCAGAAATAAAACACGTCTCAGACGTAAAAACTGGCATCGTACGTTACACAGCTATCGCTAGTTCAGGTATCATCATCTCAGCTTCCTTCTTTGTCCCTACTGCATCGAGAAGGAAGTCTGACAAAGGCATCTGTAGGACAAACCTCTCATTTAGCCAGCATAGAGGAGGCCGGTACTGCTTCCTACAAATTAATTTTCTTCATCAATCTGCTATAGCATTAAATCTCCGAACACAGGAAAAAATCAGAGTTGAGCGGAAGATTGTCTCAGGTCCTTACCTTTAAGGGAATTCAGCGAGAACATCTCCATCACAGTGAAAAGGGTTGATTCCTAGGAAAGCGAGAGGTAGCAAAAAGAAACAAGAAATTAGAATTAGTATTTCCTTTGAGAAGCTTCGAGCGCTTGGCACGTCTGAAACAAGCTGTCTTCAGCACAGGACAAAACTGAGAGCCCTCAACAACTTCCACCTCGGTGTTTCTGTCCCACCCGTTTGATCCAAAGAGTGCGTGTACTTATTTGCTATCGCGTTATAACTGGCTGCTCTACACCCAAAGGGAGGAAGCGTCTTCTCAACCAGCGGTTCGTAGGCTTTGGAAGGGCTTTGCCTCCACGACTGCACTGATTTGGGGATTTTTTTTAAAACCTTTTGAAGTCAGAATGCCAGAAGTAGGTAACTGACTGCCATTACTCCCCCTTTGTACAGCAAAACAAGAGAAGAAAGAAATGCGCACTTTTGATACCGTTCTTTGCTGAAATGACGTTAAATTTTCTATTTTAATTTCTAAGAAAAATAAAATGAACTTTGTTTTGGGGTGCTTTATCTGTCACGCCAAATATTAAATACATTTTCGGCATTCTCGGTAACAGAGTAACAAGGATTTTCGAGCACACTTGGATCAGAAGGGCGAGGGTGCTCACTTACACGACGCTAACATTAACTATCCGTGTTAATGGCTATTCCTGCGCACACAATTTATATCCTACAATTATTATGCTTTCAAATTATCCACTTTTGTTTCCAGTGAAACTAATGACAAAATTACTGTTTACTTCAGCAACAGCAAACAGGGCCTAAAATAACCCCACTCTGAGAACAGAACTCTGTGGACATGACACCTTGTTCAGCAGGTCACCCCCCCACGGGCACGTAAAACCAAGCCTGCAGTTGCTGACAAGCCTACGCTTTGTCTTCTTCAATGACTAAATAAATAAAAACACAGTTATTTGACTTGTTTAAAAATGAAAAAACAACACATGCTGTAGTAATTACCAAGATGGCAGAGGAAAACATCCTCAGTCTAACTAAGTCACTGTGCTGAACGAAATTAGAGGACTCTTTTGTGGTTGTCGAGCAAGATTCTTAAGGCTGAAGCGTTCAACCGTGGAGCTAAGTCACGGGAGGAATGCAAATTGCAAGTGCAAAGAGCGGACCACATCGCAGTCCTGTGCCCCCGCACGTAGGGATCGTCTCAGTCAAGGTACAAACCATCTTAGAGCCAAGAGTATTTCTGATAAATTATACGAGTCCGATATCACTCTGACACGAAAAAGCAAGCCCTTGAACGCTCTGGAGTCACTGGAGAGAGACAACCAGGAGTACGACAGGGAACGTCGCGATATATTCTTAAATCTAAGTCACGGAGGTGTCGGTCACATCTTCCTCCCGAATTTTCAAGCATGACAAAAACGGGGAAGCTGTTTGCTTGCAGACAGACAACATATTCTGGAGAATACGGGGAAGTTGGTCTACAACAGCTTTAAGGCAGATAAACTGCAAGGCTTACCCTACAGACCAGAAATCAGTGGAAAAGAGAACAAAGAACATCTCACCTACACTGGGATGGGCAGAAGGGCACTTCCAAAAATAAACGCCAGACAAAGTTGAAGACCAAGGGAAAAATAAATATTGAAAACCCTACATGGATGAACTCACAAGATTAACAACCGAGAGCCCCATTGCCAAGCAAGACTCTAACAAAGTTGTTCTTCATAATTGTGCCTGTAGATTCCCGGGTGAGACGGGGACCCTCACTGTGCGACCAACGGCAGCCCCGAGTCTGACAGAGCTTGCGTCAGACTGGGAGGGAGCAGGGACAGGACAGGGAAGAGAAAAAAAAGGCATAGAGAGATGAAACAATCCAGGTGAGGTCCACAAACAGAATCCAGCTCTTGCTGTCCCACTGCTGGGGGATCCCTTTTAAATGACACGAGGGAATTTGAGTACTAAAAGCTTGAGCATCCAATAGGAACATGGCCAAAGCCGAAAGAGAAGAGCTTGGATAGATAAGCTTAGGTTTACGGTACGGGTCGTTAAGAGATCCGCCCCTGCAGCATCATCACTGGATTACTCAGGACCAGATCTGGTGGACCCGAACACAGAGGATCCTGAACTGGGAATCGTCAGTTCTAACACAGCCAGCAGCCTGGTGGAAACCCCAGGGGTTTGCTGCTGAAGATCCCGATACCAAAAAAAAGAAAAGAAAAAAAAAAAAAAAAAAAAAGGCGTCCAACTGTGGCAGCTGCTTCACGGAAGTGAAAGGGATGCAGGAACATCATTGAAAGGGGGATACACTGGAAGATTCAAAATATACTTTGTCAGGTTCTGATGACAGGAGAGAGATGTGGGGCTTCACAGGACACGGGATTTACAAAGAAGTGGAATACAGTGACACAGGACTCTTACGGACAAGATGTTTGGAACGAGACTCAACCGTGCACGATGATGCCATCAGACTGCAGAGCGCCTGATGCCTCATGCTTGGCAAAGTACTAGAATCCCAGACGGCAAAAGAGACGCTAAAAGTTTGTTAGCAATAGACTTACTGCCCCTACCGCAAAGGCAAAGAGTGAAACCAGTGAACGCGGCACTGGAAACCGTTAGATAAAGTCTCAAAGGCCTGGGAATTGGGTCTTCGTTGGGTTTCCTTGATCCACTTGAAAATAGCTACATGCATGTACGAGGAGAAACCACATCCCCCAAGAAGAAAGAATATTCAGATGCAGTGAATATCACAGGATTTCTGGTTACTGTCTACTGTTCCAGCAGCGTGTGAAGAGGTACAGCCCCAAGTGCTTTGTCGTGAGAACAAAGGAGAAATCGTGTCGCCTTACATATCCTTCACCCTCAAGGATCACCTCCCCCGGGGTCCACGCAAAGCGAAACAGTTTGACTTTCAGCGATTTGGGCCGAAGAAGGGGTGGATCTGTTGCAAGAAACCTTTCTTTACCAGTCCTAATTCCGCAGGATTCCCGTTGCTGAACTCTGACAGGCTGGAAGGGGGGACAATAAAGTGCTAGAGGTGGGACCAGGCATCAGATGCTCTTGGGCACCCACCGCTCGTGAGACTGAGCGCTGTGGACTGGGTGGGTGACCCAGCCTCACGGTTCCAGTGGCCACGGGGGGAAAAATATGGTGCCGCCAGTGACAACAGGGTAAGTTACAGGAAGGGAAGGGAGAGACAGAACTAAGAAACGGGCTGCGAGCCACGCCGGAGAGCGGCTGTGGGAGAGGAGCGAAGGCTTCCCCGCGGCACGGGTGAGAAAGCCGGGGGCGAGCCCAGGCCCCCGGGGCGCCCCGTGTCGTTTCCCGAAGCGGGGCTCAGCTCCCGCTCCAGCCGGGGCTCTCCCCGCCGGCCGCTCGCCCAGCACCGGCGGGGAGCGGCGCCCGGGAGATCGGCCGGCCCCGCGCCCCCGCCGGCGGCGCTCCCCAGCTCCCCGCGGCGGCAGCGGGGCAGCGGCCCCCGCCCGGTGCCCCCTCCGCGGGGCATCCCCGCCGGCCCCGCCCGGCCGCACAGGCCCAGGCCCCCGCCCGGCCCCTTCCCGCGGGCCGGGGCTCCCCTCAGGCCGAGGCTCCCGCCCCCCTGGGCGGGCACCGCGCCTGGGCTTGGCCGCCGCCCCCCCGCCCCGGGGCTCCGCGCCGCTGGGCCCCGCCGCCGCCCGGCCCGAGCCCCCCCCCGGGCGGGCGGCGCCGGCCCCGCTCCCCGACACCCACCTCCTCGCAGCCCTCTGGCGCCGCCCCCGGCCCGGCCCCCCGCCCTTCCGGGGACCGCCCGCGCCCGCCCCTTCCCCCCGGAAACCCCCTCGCTCCCCTCACCCCACCCTCCACCGGCCAGAGGCACGAGAGTGCGAGCCCGCGCGGGGGCGCGCGGGGCGGGGCCTGTCCCCACGGCAACGGCTGGCGCCAATAGGCGGCGCGGCCTGCGGGGCCCCGGCCCCTGGGTGGATCCCGCCTCCTCCGCCTCAGCGCGGCCCTGAGGGGCGCTGCTGGGGCCTGGCTCCTCGCTCCTCGCCGCCGGGCCGGGGAGAGGCCGCAGCCCCGGGCCCGGCTCTCTCTCGGCTTCCCGGAGCTGGAGGCTTGCGGGGAGACACGGGTGGCAGCGGGGCCGGGAGTTTCGCCCTCCCAGGGTATCCCCCAGGGCTCAGTTCTAGGGCCGGTCTTGTTTAATATCTTTATCAGTGACCTGGACGAGGGGATTGAGTGTGCCCTCAGTAAATCTGCAGAGGACACCGAGCTGGGCGGGAGTGTGGGTCTGCTGGGGGGGAGGGGGGCTCTGCAGAGGGCCTGGCCAGGCTGGATCCATGGGCCCAGCCCAGCTGGGTGAGGGTCAACAAGGCCAAGGGCCGGGTCCTGCCCTGGGGTCACCACAACCCCAGGCAGCGCTCCAGGCGTGGGGCAGAGGGGCTGGAAAGCTGCCCGGTGGAAAAGGCCCTGGGGGGGTTGGAGCGTGTCCAGAGAAGGGCAGCGGAGCTGGGGAGGGGTCTGGAGCCCCAGGCTGCTGGGGAGCGGCTGGGGGAGCTGGGGGGGTTCAGCCTGGAGCAGAGGAGGCTGAGGGGAGCCCTCATGGCTGCCTACAACTGCCTGAGAGGAGGGGGGAGCCGGGGGGGTCGGGCTCTGCTCCCAGGGAAGGGGCGATGGGACGAGGGGCACCGGCCTCAAGTTGTGCCAGGGCAGGGTGAGGTTGGCCCTGGGGAACAATTCCTTCCCCCAAGGGCTGTCAGGGGCTGGAAGGGGCTGCCCAGGGAAGGGGTCGAGTCCCCAGCCCTGGGGGGATTTAACAGCCGGGCAGAGGCGGTGCTGAGGGACGGGGTTTGGGGGTGGGATGGCAGGGGTAGGGGAACGGTTGGGCTGGGGGAGCTTAAAGGGCTTTGCCAACCCAAACAATCAGACTCTATTCTATTCTAAAAGATGGTAAATGAAAACCAAATTAAAAAGGATATTCTACGAGAATTACAAGACTTCATTGCTTGCAGTCATTGAAAACTGAACAGTTTTCTGTCTCAAAAAACAAGTTTCTGTTTTGTTTTAATACATGTGTTAGGAACTTCATTTGGGAAAGAGACATCAAGCAGATACGTCTCTGTTCTCATTTAAGGATGGGCCACGGGGATGACTTTTTTTTTTTTTTTTTTTTTTTCCTAAAGCAACACAGTCCCCAGGATGCTGCTGACCCCTTGGCACCTTTTCTGATAACTTCTCAACTTACTCACTAGTTTCAAATAAGCTCAATGGAGGCATTTAAAAAAAGCGGAGATACCGAGTTCTCCTGTGGGAGCCAGGAGTCAAATCGTTCCCCTTCCCACACGCGGTGGCGTAGGCTCAAGCAGTCTGGACACGGCGGTCACATCGTGATTTTCATGGCTTTTGTGCTGCTTGCTGTCTGTTGTGCAGCGAAGGGACGCGGACAGAAGAGAGGTTAACGGAGGCCGGGCAGCTTGGAGGACACGGCTGGGGAAAATACATGGATTTTTAGGTGTCTGGATGAAGATCTAAGGTGTGCCGGGTGGCGGATGGGACAGGAACACAGAGAGGAGCCGCAATGGCTGCACAGCAGTTTGGTTAACTAGAGGGCAACGGATGGCAGACTCTTCTGTTAGTTCTGCTGGACATGGTATTTTTAAGGGGTTTTTTTTCAGAACAGAAAAGATAAAGATTAGATAAAGAAAGCTTGGGAACAAAATCAAACCAAAACTCAGAATACTGTCTGTGGTTTTATCTTCATTTTACAGTTACAAGGAGTGATAAACTGTATTTACATCTTGCCTAAAAGCAGCCTTTGCAGCATCTCTTAGGTTACTCAGAGAAGAGACTACAGAGTAATACAGTAAAAATACCGGAACCAGTAGGAAGCAAGTGGAGAACTATAATTAAGTGGTTGTGCTCTAGATGGCTTGACACATTCTCTACAAAGTCATTGTATTACAGCAATTTTCTGTAATTCTAAGCCCCCAGAAACGAAGTGCTTTGTTACTTAACAGCTGAGTTTGGAACGGTGATGCAGGCTTTTTAAGCTAAGCGGGTAAAAATGGCGTAAGTTACGCACACCTTCTGTCCTTGTCCTTGTTCTTACCTGGAAGCACTGCAGGGGGATGAAGGTTACCCATTAACCCTTCGGAGCCTGCGGAAATAACCGGACCTCACGCTCCGTCTTCTGAATAACGGTGCTGAAGCTGGAGACCCCAACGCATCAGGACAAGGGATAATGGTTTTAAACTAAACCAGGGTAGGTTTAGACTGGATCTAAGGAGGAAATTCTTTACTATGAGGGTGGTGAAACACTGGAACAGGTTGCCCAGAGAGGGGGTGGAGGCCCCATCCCTGGGACCATTCCAGGCCAGGTTGGCCGGGGCTGTGAGCAACCTGATGTGGTTCAAGGTGTCCCTGCTCCTGCAGGGGGGTTGGGCTGGGTGACCTCTGGGGGTCCCTTCCAACCCAAAACATTCTATGATTCTATGATTCTATTTGCCACTGCTGCAAATTTGCTGTATTCTTTCCCCCTTCCTCCCGTCCCGCATGGCGTTACTTCAGCCTGTCTTACCTAGACTTCTGGTTCTGCCAGCAGGCAGATACATTTTAGGGAAATTCCAGTTTGACACACTCTTAAGCTGACCAGCTTCCCGTCACGTTTCGGCTCGCGTCCTCTGTACAGCTGACGTGAAGGTAGCTGTGGCCTGCAGAGCACGATGAGAAACACGGTAAGCCTAAATCATCCCGGGCATCTCAACGCTTCTCGGTGAAGACAGCTTTTAAGAATGTTTTCAAATGGCATTTCAGTGTCAAAACAAAGCTTTTCTCAGGATTAGTGCTCTGAAAGGTTTTATTTTATGAAGACGTGGATGATACGAAAAATCAGTGAACAGAAAAGGCCAGAAAAAACAAGCTAAGAACTCTGCATGCAGATAAGCTCTTAGGCAGTAATTGCTAAAACCTGTCTCAAACCCACGTTGAGTTCAGTGTTGGAACTACCACACAGAACTTCAGACTTTCAAATTGCCCGTAACTTTAAGTCTACCTTTTCCCACGTTTGCCTTGCTGTACGAGTTCACGTTGCCAGAGAATCAGTGATACAAAGGCAGATCGGCACGCCCAGGCTACAATTATTTCCCTCATAAATTAAGCTGCCCTCATCGCTCCTTTTCCTAAAGCAACACCGTCCCTGAGATGGCGCTGACCCCTTGGCACCTTTTCTGATTAACAAAGTCTAACCATTAACGAAGCGCACCGTCGCGCCCACGCAACTTCTGTGTTTTGTGGAAAGCAAAGATGAATTTTGGCTCGGTGCTGTTGAGAACCCGAGCACAACGAGTCCTTGCACGCTCCTGCTGTAACGGCCTTCTGACGGCAGCGAAAAGCGAGGAAGCACCGTGAGACTTCCACGCTATTCTGCGGGTTGCCACTCAGCATCTTCGGGCAGCGCCTGGAACCGCACACAAGTGTTTAATTAGGTGATTCCTGCAACCCAGGGCCTCAGTAACGCAGGGGCCAAACGCTGCTTCTCTTTCCTTGCGTCTTCCTGCTCCCAGTGCCCGCCACGGCCTCACCCAGAGACCAGGGCCGGGCTTCAGCCCTGAACGCCGCCATCGCTCGGGCCCCCGTTCGGGCAGCTCTCCTCCCCGCGGTGCAACCCAGCGGGAAGGGCACCCCACCCCAGGCCCCACACCCAGCCGGTAAACCCGGCCCCGGCCCGGGGCAGCCCGCCCCGCCCTTGGGCCCGGCAGGGCCCAGCCTTGGGCCCCGGGGCCTCAAGCGGCTCGGCAGCCGGTCATAGAATCACAGAATCACCTCGGTTGGAAAAGCCCTTTAAGATCATTGAGTCCAACTGTTAACCTAGCACTGCCATCCCACCACTAAACCCTGTCCCTCAGCACCTCATCTCTCCTTCTTTTAAATACCTCCAGGGATGGGGACTCCACCACCTCCCGGGCCCTTCCCCAAGGAAAATTTTTCCAAAACCTGCCCTGGGCAGCTTCAAACCATTCCCCCCGCCCATCGCCCCTTCCCGGGAGCAGAGCCCGCCCCCCCGGCCCCCCCCCTCGGCGTGGGGGCCGGGGCCCCCCCTGAACCCCCCCGCCCCCCAGCCCAGCCTGGGGCTCCAGACCCCTCCCCAGCTCCGCTGCCCTCTCGGAGCCCAGCCCCCCCGGGGAGGGGGGGCCCAACCCCAGCAGTTGAGGGGCGCCCCCCCAGTGCCCAGCACAGGGGCACGGTCCCTGCCCTGCTCCTGCTGGCCACACCACTCCTGATACAAGCCAGGATGCCGCTGGCCCTCTTGGCCACCTGGGCACCCTGCTGGCTCATATTCAGCCAACCCAGGCACCGTAGCACTCATTCCATGAATTAAACGAGTAGCTGATAATTCTTTTTAGTCCTTTTAAGATCTAACACCTTTACAGTCCAGTTAGACTATCTTGCAGGCTTGCTCATACTGTTCTGCACGTGGTCATACTTCACTTTTTTTTTTTTTCTTGTTGCAGTCCTGAAGACAAAGGACACCCACCGCTGTGTTAATGTAATTTTATAGAAGCTTATTGTCAGAAGAACTCGGACTGATTGCTGCTCTTTCTGTCACAATACCTGCAGGATATTGAAAAATATGGTAGCATGGAGGAAAGAGTTTCCACACTTTCTTAGGCTTTTTCTGATTAAAAGGTTAATACAGCTTTTGGAGAAGCTGTGAGGATTAACTTGAAAAATTACTGTGAGTATTTGCTTAGAAGGTCAGTTGTCATTAATACTCGGTTGTCATTAATGCAATTGTTGAGCTCATAATTGTTACTAGAAAGTCAGGAATCTTGTTTTTCTCCATAGGATGCAACCAACAGCTGCTGTGAAATCTTAAAGACAAAGTGCCGTAGCTTAGTAAAAGTCAAATAGAAAATCACTGGAATTTAGCTTCAGGATGACTTACAGAAACCGAATTGTGGGAAATTGAGCAGAACTACCCAAAAAAGAGGCAGAGAAGCAAGCAAACCAATCTAGCTAAACAGCATGCCCCGAGCGCTCTTTTGACTCGGACGGCATTATTTCAGAATTGGAAAGGCTAGATTCTACAGAAACCAAGGAACGTAGGCTAACAAGCGCTGTGTGAGAAGAATCCAGCTTCTGAGGTGGAATTTGATGAACAAATCACTCAAGTAGTTAACAGAAAAAGTACTTTAACGTACACTAGAAGCAGGAGGCCGGTCTAAAAAAAAAAAATCAATCACAAACCCAAAAAAGAAAAATCTGTCTGGCCTCGTGCACTAGTTGTAATCATCAGAATAACTAAGAAAGATCATTTCCTGATCCCCTCTGCTGTGAAGGGGGATGTTAAAATTCCCTGCTGTACCTTTTAAAGCTGCTGGTAATCTGGATAACATATTAAAGTCAGAAAAGTAGATACTGGGGCAAACTGATAAATTGCTTTTTAAATTAAGGCCAGGAATTGTGAAAGAAAATTGTGCAGTCAAGCTGCTAAAAAAATACAAAAAGTGCCTCTAATGGAAGTTGTTAGGCTGGACTGTCAGCAGATAATACATCATGTCTTCGGGTTTTTTATATGAAACTCCATGCTTTCATTTCTAATATCTCTTTATGGCTCTCATGATGAGCCATGACAGGATGTGTAGGGCAATTCTGGTATAGTAAAAAAAAGTTACATGGGTTAAGTTCTGCGCTGGTCAAGAAAAAAAAAAAGTGTATGGATTTCCCCCCAGCCCCAATATGAAATACTTATAAAACAGCCAGGGAGATCTCACACTAGGAAGTAACTTTATAATCTGTTCCCAATTAAACATTAGTATTAGAAATACAAAAATTTTAATTCCTTTGAAGGGGACTGGCTCATTGAGGATCCTGGGAAAAATCCCATCTCCTCTTTACCTTCTTAAATGCTTTTTTTCTTCTTTTTCCATTTTTTGCCTTGTCTCGGGCACCCTTTTGTGGTCTAACATTTGTTACAAAGGATACAATTTTCTTCTGAATTACATTGGCCTGAAAATACGACCAGCACTGACACAATCTCTTCAGCTGCACCACCCTCAAGTAAACCTTTGGGAATAGGTTTTGTGGGGGCAAATGATGCAACTGTGAACATTAAAGTCTTAAATGTTGCTTTTGGCTTTTTGTTTTGGCAAAAATATTTAATCAGGTATTAAACAACGTTTTTAGAAACCATGTTCTCAATCTGCTACATCAATAAATCAAGCTGCCACAAACCCCTAATAAAATACTGTAGGGTATAATAGCTAATTCTGTGACCTTTTTCAGTAAAACTTCAAATAGAAGTATTGCTGTTCCTTCTTAAATAACATAAACCACCCCACCTTCCGATGAGCACGTGTGGAAGCATTGCTTCTGCGGTCTTGGTGTCTCTTCTGGTGGTCTGTGTGCTTTGGGAGCTCTCCGCAATTCCTTTGGGTGGTTTTCAGGCATTTACAGATTCCTCTTTTGGTACTGTCATGCTAACCCTGCGGGCTTGGTGTTATTCTGAGGGAAACTGTGGAAGGATAATTCAAATTTAGGAAGGTGTTGGCTGGAAGAGTAGAAGCCACAGACCCCAAGACATTGACTTTGGTCATGGCTGCCATGTTAATTTTCCACATGGCCTCTGCCAGCAGAGGCTTTCCCTGACTTCATAGAATCATAGAATGTTTTGGGTTGGAAGGGACCCCTAGAGGTCATCTAGTCCAACCCCCCTGCAGGGAGCAGGGACATCACTAACTAGATCAGGTTGCTCAGAGCCCCATCCAACCTGGCCTTGGATGTTCCCAGGGATGGGGCCTCCACCACCTCTCTGGGCAACCTGTTCCAGTGTTTTACCACCCTCATTGTAAAGAATTTCTTCCTTATATCCAGTCTAAACCTACCCTGGTTTAGTTTAAAACCATTACCCCTTGTCCTCTCACAGCTGGCCCTACTAAAAAGATTTTCCCCATCTTTCCTATAGGCCCCCTTTAGATACTGAAAGGCCCTAATCAGGTCTCCCCGCAGCCTTCAATGATGGAGTATTTTTGAGATCTGCTGATGTAAATGGCTCTAGTCTTAGCTTTTTTTTTTTTTTAATTATTTTTTTGCTTGAGCAGGCAAATTGTATTTTTTTTTTCAGTTTTGTGCCCTATTCTTAATTACCCCTACTGAGAATTCTGCTCTGGAGGTGGCGGTTTCCCAGCTACCTGCTGTGGAGGCCTGGTTTCTTCCCTCATGCCCAGACAAGACGGAAAGCCCTACGGGAGTTGGCTGAATGTCGACTTTCCATTACTTGGGCTGGATTAATCACTGGCTGGGTTGCTTTTATAATTGGATTAGCGTATAAAATGGATCGAGGGTGGAGGATGGGACCCGCGGTGGAAATGGGACTGGTACTGGATGCCTTCTTTGTTTCGCTCTGCCCACGGCGGGACGAGCCAGGCCCGCCCCGTTCAGCGCCTGAGGGAAGCGACCGCTGTGGCGGCCCCCGCCCCACGACAAGATGGCGGCCAGCCACGGGCCCGCCTCTTGGATTGCCTCGCCCCCTCCCCTTATATAGATTCGGGGGGGGGAGGGGGGGCGCGGACTGAGAGTTATGATTGGCTCTCCCGCCTGCCCGCCTTACCGCTCCTCCCCCTCAGCACGTGCTGGCACTATTTACCCGCTCTGGTTGGTTCTGACAGCGAGCGCGTGCTCCAGCAGCCAATGGGCGACCGGCGGCGGAGGGAGGAGGCGGGGCTGCCGGACCTGGCGCGCGCCTGCGCACTGCGGTGGCGCTGAGGCGCGGGCACTGGGCTCCCCCTGAGGGGCGGTGCCGCCGCCTCCCCCGCTCTCGGCACCGCATGGCGGCGGCGGCGGTCCCCGTGCTGTGCCCGCTGCCCACCGGGCGGGTGGCCGCCGCCCGGGGCCGCCAGGCCGCGCTGTGGAGCCGGGCGCGGCGCCTCCGCCGCCACCGGTAGCAGCAGCGGCTCCGGCGAGGAGAGCGAGGCGGACGGCGCGGGGCAGCGGCGCGGGGCAGCGGCCTCCCCAGGGTGAGTACGGGGCTGCCGCGGCCTTGCCCCGGGCGTGCTAGGACATGTCCAGAGGAGAGCAGCGGAGCTGGGGAGGGGTCTGGAGCCCCGGCGGGGGGGGGGGGACTGGGGGGGGCGGGGGCCCTCAGGCTCCCTACAACTGCCTGAGAGGAGGGGGGAGCCGGGGGGGTCGGGCTCTGTCCCAGGGAAGGGGCGATGGGACGAGGGGCACCGGCCTCAAGTTGTGCCAGGGCAGGGTGAGGTTGGCCCTGGGGAACAATTCCTTCCCCCAAGGGCTGTCAGGGGCTGGAAGGGGCTGCCCAGGGAAGGGGTCGAGTCCCCAGCCCTGGGGGGATTGAACAGCCGGGCAGAGGCGGTGCTGAGGGCCGGGGTTTGGGGGTGGGATGGCGGGGTGGGGAACGGCTGGGCTGGGGGAGCTTAAAGGGCTTTGCCAACCCAAACCATTCTGGGATTCCCCTGGAGGCGCTGCTCGGATGTTTCTTGCAGAGTTGCTGAAGGAGCCTGGCTGCTCAGATGTGGGTTGTTTAAGTCTAAAGTGTTGTTTTTCTTAGTGCTTCTTCTGACCATGGGGTGGTTTGGGGTTTTTCTTGTGGTGAAAGAGTGAGAAAATGTCACTTATCACCTGGCGGCTTCCCCCGAGCTTCCTTCCTTAAACCAAAACTGAGCCCAGTGTTGCTGGGAGGGCATGGTTGGAGCCCTGGGGGGAACAACAGTCTTGGTCCGAAGGCCGCACGGTTGGGAGACTTCATCCTGTGCTCATCTTACTTGTGAGCTTTTATATTTGTTTTCTTCTTTTTTTTTCTTGAAATCTTGTACACCGAGTATTCTTTACTGCACGTGCTTTTATGGTGCTTTCTCTTCTGTGTTGGTTTTTTGTGTATAGTGGGTCAGAAGTATTTATGAGATGTTTGCAGTTTATCTGTGACGTGAGTTGCTTCAGCAACCTCCGCAGCGCTTGCTGCTCCACCATGTATCGCTGCTGTACCCACCTTGATTTAAGGATATGAGCAAGGATGGGTTTGTAGGAACAAGTGACCTTTTGCTAGACCCCCTGATGTAACTGTGGGCAGGGAAAGGATTAAAGTTTAACCCCGGTTTGATAAATAAAGGTAGAATAGGGCTGTTCTGTGGTAACGCTAATAAAAAGGAGCTAACCAAATTGATGTTGGTGGCAGGACAAACATTTTTCTCTTTGTGATGGGTTGACCCTATCTGGATGCCAGGTGCCCACCAGAGCCACTCTATCACTCCTGTCTTCAGCAGGACAGGGGAGAGAGAAATATATCAAATGGCTCTTGGGTTGAGATAAGGACAGGGAGAGATCATTCACCAGTTACTGACATGGGCAGGACAGACTCAGCTTGGGGAAATTAGTTTAATTTATTACAAGTCAAATCAGAGTAGGAGAGAATAACAAAAAACCCTGAATCTTAAAGCACCTTCTTCCCCCCCCACCCCTCCCTTCTTCCCAGGCTTAACTTTACTCCTGAATTCTCCACCTCCTCCCCCCGAGTGGTGCAGGGGGACAGGGAATGGGGGTTGGGATCAGTTCATCACACGCTGTCTCTACTACTCCTCCTTCCCCAGGGCAGGACTCCTCACACTCCTCCCAGCTCCAGCCTGGGTCCACAGCAGACAGTCCTCCATGAACTGCTCCAGCGTGGGGTCCTCCCCGGGCTGCAGGGGGACAGCCTGCCCCACCATGGGCTGTGAGGGAATATCTGCTCCGGCGCCTGGAGCTCCTCCTCCTGCTGCGCTGATCTGTGGGGCTGCAGGGCTGCTCTGCTCACATCCTTTCACTTTTCTCACTCTGCAGGAGTTTTTTTTACCTTCTTAAATACGTTATCCCAGAGGCACTACCACCGTCACTGATGGGCTTGGCCTTGGCCAGCAGCAGGTCTGCCTTGGAGCCGTCTGGCATTGGCTCTGTCAGACACAGGGGGAGCTTCTGACAGAAGCCACCCCTGTAGCCCCTACCCGCTACCAAAACCTCGCCACGCAAACCCAATACACTCTTCATGAGAAAGCTTTCACCTTTACAAAGATAAAGGCTTTTCCAAAGCCCAGTGTCTACACTGACAACTGTCTTCTGTGTTACTCCAAACCACCTTTGAAGTGCTTTTGCGATAGGGATGTTTCTGAAGTGCCCTAGGAAGCAGTACGTGTCAGCTTTGATGTGGCAGGGCTGCTGATCTCGGTGGTGGGCGACGTGCCTGCGTTTCCCAGCAAACACGTGCGACTTGCAAAACAATCAGGTTGGGTTTTCTGTGTGTGAAGCCGTCGGTAGTCTGAAAACTGGCTGTAATGAGAAGAGAGGTCTTTACTGCTTTTTTTTTTCTTTTTTTTTTTTCAATTTTATATCCAAAAGTAGTACTTGCATAGCCCATCGACAAATGCGATTTGGTAAGAGGGGAGCCAGGTAAGAGGTAGCTGTTGGCCAAAGGGATGGCCGGCTCTCTGCCCTGGCTCTGCGCCCCTGTTCGAGCGCAGCCGTCTCTCTGGCTCCCACGTGGACTGGTTCATGGTGTGAAACTGTTGGCTCTGTAGAAAAATGCGTTTTGTTCTGTCACTTTGTCTCCTGAAGCTGGCGTTTGTGGCTTTAGATGTTTGCCAAGAGGAGCTCTTGGGGCGGAGGAGAGGGAAGCAGGGCTACCTCGCTTGGCTACTGCTAGCGTTTGGCAAGACTTCATCGCCTCTTAGGAAAGACCCAAACCAGCAGTGGCTCTGTATGGTAACTAAGTGGACGAGCACATGTTGTAAAGCCAAGTGATGTTTTATTTATTTATTATTTATTGTTTTATTCCTGCAGGATGTATCTGCTGAGCAGTTCAGTGTGAGTATTGGATCCTCTAAATGACGTTTGTACCTTGTGGGGTTTTATCCGTGAAGTGTTCTCAGGTTTGCTGTTTTCTAAAGAGGGAGACAGCAATTAGCCTTAGACGCTTATTAAGATCTGGTTGTGTTGTAGAGATCCTGGGTTAGTCTTGTTCTAACTGTTTTATTGAAGTAGCTGTTCTCTCCGCTCTGAGACAACCTGTTCAGTGGAAGCTGATAGCTGGAACGACTGTCTTGGGGGAGGGATGGAGAGTAAAGAAAGCTGTCTCTTAGACTTACATATTCTGCCATTTCCTACATTAACTTATTCTTTATTTGTCTGTCCATGAATAAATATTTTGTACCTTAATAGTCCTTCCACTTCAGAACCTGGAGGTCATTCAGATGGAAATCCATGTAATTCCACACGATCTGTCTTCCCAGTAACCCCTTGTGTTCCTGTCTCCCCTGGCCCTCAGAGCTTTCCAGAGCATCAGCAAAGTGGAGGTGACTCGATTCCGCCTCCCTCGGCATTTGGAGAGTGACAACAAAAAGTGTAACGAAGTGGCAGCTCCTTGGAGAGTAATTCATATAAGGATAGAGGACCCCAAAAAGGCTGTGAGGGAGTTTGTTGGAAGCTTTTATCTGCCAGGAGGCCAAGAAGGTGGCAGAGCAGAGGGCATCAGCCAGCGAGTTAAGGCTTTGTATAGTTGTCTTCCTGCTTATCTCTGTTTATTTAAAAAAAAAACAATCTCAGAATTGATTAGTTGGCAGTCAAAAATGGATCAAAAACTTCTCGTGTGTAAATCAAAGATTAAAAACTTCATAAAAGTATACCTTTCCCAGCACGGCGCTGATCCCCTTTAACTCTCCCCGGCTCGTTTGTCCAGATCTCTCACTGCACGCTCAGAAGTGGGTGGTATTTAGGCACATTTAGTATTTATTTAGGCACATTTAGTATTTATTTAGGCACACTTAGTATTTATTCAGTTTTCTCCCTATTGATTTGCCCTGTACTTTCCCTTGAATGTAACTCAGCTTGGATTTTTATAGGAACTGAAAAGTTTTGGAGGGGTGTTGTACGTTTATATTTATTTGTAGCAAAGGCATGTTCAGATGAAGTTTCGCTTTCAAGTATTTTTCCTGATTTTTGGCTTAACTCTAGTCTTGCAAAACAGCAAAAAAGAAGCCAAACTCGCAGAAGAACACGCTGAAGGATACTGACGTCGTCAGATTATTCCCCCAGAAAATACTGTGCTTTTGCTACTGTGCTTTTTGTGTTGTGTTAGGCTTGTTTTAAGGTCTGTTACAAGGTGTCTTTCCCACCACCACCACCAAAAAGCCCCAAACCTGCTTATTTTGGCGAATGGGGTGCTGGTGACTGAAGAGGCAGCTCTTCAGGGTTTTCTCTGTTTTTTCAGTCACTGCCCTTGCCATGTAAACTGCATGCTGCTGAAACATGGCTGTGAAGAAACGACGATTTCTTACCTAACCTACGGCAACAGTTGTAACTGCTGCGAGTGTTTCTGGGGTAGCTGGTCCTTCTCACAAACAGCTTCGACCCAACCAGTTTGAGAGAGCCGTGAGCAGCTACGGCTGTTCTGGAGGCTTTACAGTCCTGTGTGTGTTCTTTGCTTTACGTGAACTCTTTAGTCATGGGTTAGTTGCTTAATCTACACATCTGTCATAAAACAGTGCATCTAAAGGAATGTCATTATTTCCAATTTATAATTTAGTGCAAAACAATGAAATACCAATGCTTGGTGTAGGTAGTGGCTTGAAAAAATAGAGAATAAGTAGCACATGATTTTCCTCTCTTACTTTTGACTTTGGCTTCAACTTAAAACGTGCTCTCAGCTGCTTTACATCTCTCAGTTGCAAAGGCTTTCAAGTTGAGCTCACAGTCTCTTTATTTTTTTTATTTGGCCATTGGAGCAGTGTAAATCCCAGCTGGGACGCGCACAAAGCTTGCCTTTCCCTGTTCCCCTGTGTGCAGGCTCGTGCAGGCATTCACAAATCTGCTGTCTTGGGTCCTCCAGTTAAGTTTGGCAGAGTGAAATCTTCTTTCAGCTGTTGCATGTTTTATCTCACAGAAACCAATTTATTTGGATCCAATTCTGAGTTTAGATTTTGGACCTGTGGGAGGTATCCACAGAAAACGGGCTGTGTACAGTAGCAGTTCACACTTCTGCTCTTAATTGAAGGCGGGTAATGATGAGCCAAATGCATGGAAATTGATGTTGGTTTGGTTTTGGACTACTTGGTGCTTGTGTGTTGTGCTGGGGAAGAGGCAGCGTGGGCAAGCAGGGGGAAGCTGGGATTGTGGGACTGGGAATGGAGCCTCTGGAATGGGATAGACCTGAGAGAAGCTTGAAAATCAATTGCAGATTCTTGCTTTGTTTTATTCTCTCTCTCTCTCTCTCTCTCTCTCTCTCTCTAGTTCTTGATACTTTGTGTCATTATATTTCCTTTAATAAACATAAATGTTTATTTGAAGTGGAAAAAATCCCAGAATCCCAGCATGGCAGGGGCTGGCAGTGCCCTCGGGAGCTCCCCCAGTGCCACCCCCCTGCCCAAGCAGGCTCACCCAGAGCAGGGGGCACAGGACAGCGGCCAGGCGGGGGTTGAAGATCTCCAGAGAAGGAGACTCCACAGCCCCCCTGGGCAGCCTGGGCCAGGGCTCGGGCACCCTCACAGTCAACAAGTTCTTCCTCCCGTTCCACTGGAACCTCTTGTGCTTCAGTTTGTGCCCATGGCCCCTTGGCCTGGCGCTGGGCACCACTGGGAAGAGTCTGGCTCCGTCCTCGTGACCCCCACCCTTGAGATATTTGTAGGTGTAAAAAAAAAAAAAAAAAAGTGACTTAGAGTAGATCATTCTTGTTTAGGTGTTGAATATGCACCTGGGCATCGGTTTGTTTATTTTCTCTCACATCAGACTATCCGGCAAAATCAATGTTTTGAAATTGCAAATTTTTTCAGCTGATCTGTGTAAGTGCTTATTTTCTCATATTGATGATTACTGTTAATACTGTAGTGACTCTCCCAATATTGTGGAAAGCCAGATGTGAATTACCATACCTGGAAAATCCTTACCTTGTGGTGATGTACCTAAACAAATGGCAAAAGCATGTGAAGCTTCTCTTCTGGCTGGAAAGAACCACAGTAATCTTCTGATCTTGGCCTCCCTGCTGCAAGGCAATACTCAGATCTTCAGTCTGTGAATCAGTGAGGAGCAGATTCAAACCTGCCAAGAACTTGTTGTAGACAGTGATTTAAAGTGAGGGTGGGGAAGTTCAGGTGTTTCTGAAGTGAAAGCATTTATTGGAGTTGAAAGAATTTATCGGAATATCAGAATTACCCTTAGAAAAAATTTTTCCTTGAAAGAAGAGCACGGGCGCCTAATATAACTGCGGTCACAGGCTTAGTGCTTTAAAATCTGGGCATGCCTGATTTTAGTTCATTTTTTTTCTGTGAAGTTCCTGGGGCAATATCTTTCTGCTTCTGCGTTCCCAATGTGTCATGACTGAAGTTTGGATAGATGAGATTGATCTGGCATGCTCACGAGAGGTATCTTCTTCTTGTGTTCCCTGAGGCAAGTGATTCCCTTTGGTGTCATCAGGTCGTGAGGATTGTGCTGCCCTTAGTCATAAGGACGTTCATAAAATAGAATCATAGAATGCCAGAATGGTTTGGGTTGGCAAAGCCCTTGAAGCTCCCCCAGCCCAACCGCCCCCCTACCCCTGCCATCCCACCCCCAAACCCCGGCCCTCAGCACCGCCTCTGCCCGGCTGTTCAATCCCCCCAGGGCTGGGGACTCGACCCCTTCCCTGGGCAGCCCCTTCCAGCCCCTGACAGCCCTTTGGGGAAGGAATTGTTCCCCAGGGCCAACCTCACCCTGCCCTGGCACAACTTGAGGCCGGTGCCCCTCGTCCCATCGCCCCTTCCCTGGGAGCAGAGCCCAACCCCCCCGGCTCCCCCCTCCTCTCAGGCATTGTAGGGAGCCATGTCCAGGCTGAACCCCCCCAGCTCCCCCAGACGCTCCTCGTTCAGAAACCTTCTAGTGAAAAATGTCACTGCAGAAGAAAAAAGTATTAATTTCCTCTTTACGTAGTGGTCTACCAGGTTGAGCGTTCTTTTGGGCTGTAGGATGCAGAGCTTTCTACACCCTTGCTTAAGCACAAGAGGTTTGACCTGTATTCTCTTCTCATTTCTTTTAATACTGGTTTAGTAATCTGAATATGGCATGTTTGGGTTTTTATATAGATACAGAAAAATCTACCTTAAAAAAACCCCAGAACAACCACCTCACACACGCAGTTGCAGATGGAGGTGGACAGCTAGTTCTTGCGTAACCTGAGGCTTATGCAGTTCCTTCCGTTTCCTCTTGAAACCAGGATTTTTAATTCGTTAGATGTGGTAAGCTTGAGTCATCGTCAGGGGGAAGAGAGAAAGCTTCCTGGAACACTACAAGCAAGATAAACGTCTCCTGAAACCCTGAGTCTGACATCCAGGCTCAGGAAGTCACTTGTGATTACTGCACTATTGTGAACAGCCTTGTTCATCAAAATTTCTATGGCTGAGGTAGTAATTTCTCTAGGACATTGTTTTAGCTTGTTGTATTTTCTTTATTCAAAAGGTTACTTTAGGCAGATGCTTTCATACCTTGCTGGTGGCAGCAGATACATCATTTGAGAAGGAAGCTATGTGATACTGATGGCTGTTGTGACGCCGTCAGTAAGCACGTAGACTTTCTCTTTTCAGCATTAGCAAAAAAAATAGCTGGGGGAGAACTGAAATTAAGAGTCCCTGCAGAAGAGAGGTTTCAGAGGGGAGAGAGGAAGGGCTCTCCTTGCTTTGTGCGGGGCCAGGGAAGCCCTCGGAGCTGGTTCAGCGCACAGTGACCTGCTCTGCTGGGGCAGGTAACCATCAGTAGAATCATAGATTCGTCTAGGTTGGAAAAGACCTTTAAGATCATCAAGTCCAACCGTTAACCTAGCACTGCGTGGTCTGTCCTGTGAAAGGCTGTAGAGGTGTCTGTCTGTAAACAGGGTGTTTGTAAGTTTGCTTAAAATTGAAGTTGACTTTATGCATTTTCTGTGGATGTGTGTTGGTGATCTTGGTGTTTTGCTGTAACTCTGTGGGGGTAGCTTCAGGGAGCGCTGTCCATGGCCAAAACTGGTGCTGACTTTGTCAGAGCTTTGGTCTAGGCGAGGCGGGTGTGCATGAGGCGCTGCTGGTTAGAGCCACCAATGGTGTTAGCAGCTACAGCGTCCCATATTCTTAAGTCGTAAACTCCATTGAACTATATACGCGTGAAATGGGGAAACTTGCTACCTTGATTTAAAAGAACGAGATAACAGAGCCACTTTATGCATTTATTTGGGGTTTCTGTTTTCTTCTCGTGGAAAAACCTCAATGCATGGCCTGTTAGTCCCCTGGAAAATGGATTCTCCTGCATTCTATTAAATGGTAGTTCTGTACCATGTTGCTTACCTTATCTTTTAATCAAACTCAAGTTTCTGTGTGACTGGTTTCAATACCTGTGTGTTTGCTATCCTTTCTCTAGGGAAAGAGAGGGAAAAAAAAAAATGTTTGACAGTTATCCAAGCTTTAATTGATTTGATACCGAAGTACAGCAGTTACTATCAGGGCTGTGGGAAGCTGTGATATGTCAGACATACCAACGTGCTTGTTTGTGACAACTGCGTAATGGTAGTAGCAAATGTAATATAAATTTAATTATCCATATGCATACTCCCACAGGTTGTCTTGATTTCTTTTTTCTTGGTATCTCATCTAACTTGTTTTATTACTTTCCCCAAGAACAATTTAGTACTAATGATTTGCTACTGTTACAGCCAGATTCCTTTTCCTATTATAGGTATCTTCTTGTCTTAGTTTTCTATACAGTTAGAACCTGAAAAGCACTGATAGTGCAGAAACTTGGGTTTCAAAACTCCAGTTGCATCACACTATTTTTGTTTGGGTATTCTGGGGACTTGCCTGGATTTGAGGGATTCAGTACGGTGCATCTAAAGAATTCATTTGTGTACTGAATTTGTTAACCCATATCTTAAGGATATGAACAGAAAATGCAAGTAAAGCTTGTATAGCATGCGCTTTAGGAAGAAAAATTAAGACTGCAAGCCAAGCAGGCAACCTGGTACAAGTTGCACGTTTGCCTCCCTTGTTATAGAATCATGGAATTGTTTGGGTTGGAAAAGCCCTTTAAGATCATTGAGTCCAACTGTTAGCCCAACCCTGCCATCCCACCCCCAAACCCCGGCCCTCAGCACCGCCTCTGCCCGGCTGTTAAATCCCCCCAGGGCTGGGGACTCGACCCCTTCCCTGGGCAGCCCCTTCCAGCCCCTGACAGCCCTTTGGGGAAGGAATTGTTCCCCAGGGCCAACCTCACCCTGCCCTGGCACAACTTGAGGCCGGTGCCCCTCGTCCCATCGCCCATTACTTGTTCTTCCTCTATGTTAAAGTGTAGTCAGCTGACATGTAAAAGGCGAGAAGCTTCACCCAGCCCTGCTGAAGGGAGAGCTGCGGTGCAGACCTCGGACTGCGGGAAGTGCCCAGGCCTTGCTCCTGGGGCAGAGGCAGGTGGCAGAGCCCCCTCCAAAAGGTGTGCTGGGCTGGAGGATCTCCTGCCACAGGAGGCTGAGCTGCAGGAGGCAGCAAGAAGGCTGCGTAATGTCAGGAAGGCCAAGAAGGAGTTGGGTAGCTGGTTCTGAGTGCAATCTACCATGGACCCACAGCCAAAAACTCCCCCACGGGCACACACAGAAGGGAGAGGGGGCAATAATGCAGAAGAATGGATGGTTGCAACGGCAAGGACCAGCAGGAGGAAGAGACTTCCCCCGAAGCCCGAGGTGCCCTTGCAGAACCACTTCACCGCTCCGCAGCGTGAAGAGGAAAAACTCGTCACAGGAGAGACACTGGAGCTGAGCAAGGCAGCTCGATCTGCTCCCCGTGTAACAACCAGCGCAGCTGAGAAAGGCGACGGGTGATAGTAGTAGGCCACTGTCTTCCAAGAGGTATGGAGGCACCCATTTGTCACCTGACGCACTCTTGAGATGTGTGCTGCTTACCAGGGGCTCGTATTGGGGATGTCACTGAGACACTACCAAGCCTTGTAAGTCCACTGACTATTACCTGCTGCTGTTGTTTCACATGGGCACCAGTGATCCAGCCAGGAGCGGTTGCGGAGGTATCCAGAAGGATTACAGAGCCCTAGGAGCAGCAGTAAGGGAGTCTGGAGCGCAGGTAGTTTCTCATCAGTCCTCCCAGTCAAAGGGAAGGGGTTTGAAAGGGCAAGTCGAATCTGGTGAATCCACAAATGGTTACAGGAATGGTGCTACAGCCAGGGGTTCGGCTACGCAGACCATGGCACTTGCTTTGAGAAACCTGGTCTACTGGGGGCTGATGGGGTCCATCTGTCCAAGAAGGGGAAAAGCATCTTTGGTCACAGGCTTGCCAAGCTGGTGAAGAGGGCTTTAAGCTAAGGTTGCCAGGGAGGGGAACCTCAATCCATCCCACTCCTACCAGTTTGATGCCAGTGCCAGCAATAGGTGCCCAGAGCCTGGAGAAGGATCACAGGTCAGCAGGAGAGCACCTGAAGAGCAACACAAAGGAATTCCAGCCAGTAAGCCAGCTTCATCGGGGGCCCAGCTTAAATGCCTCTCTGCAAATGCACGTAGCATGGGTAATAAACCAGAGGAGTTAGAGATGTGTGTATGTCTGCAGGCTTATGATCTTATTGGCATCATGGCGACGTGGTGGGTGGCTGCTCCATCCCTGGAAGCGTTCAAGGCCAGGCTGGATGGGGCTTTGAGCAGCCTGGTCTGGTGGAAGGTGTCCCTGCCCGTGGCAGGGGGTTGGAACTGGATGATCTTTAAGGTCCTTTCCTACCCAAACCTTTCTGTGAAATAATCAAGGCTTAGATGGGCATAGGCTATTGCAATTGATTATTACAGGTTTTTATATTGTACTATATACTGGTTCACTTATGAATTCTTAGGTTAAAGTAGCAATTTTGAGGAAGCCTTCAGTTTGCCTTTTGTCTCTCTATGACTCTGTTTTACCAACCGATGCAGTGGTTTTCTCTCAGGCCGAATAACTTCCAGGACACTAACATCTTCCGTTCCCCCTCCCTGTTATCATCTGTGGTTTTGTTGAGGTTGGAAAGAGTTCTGGTGGTGCTCCAATTCCAAATGGAACTGTAGCCTGAAAACTCTTTCCTATTATTTAATTTCTTTTTAGATATCTTTAGCTTAGAATTTCTTTTAAACTTTTTTTTTTACTGTCTGCTTTTGAACAGTGCTTGTTTTTTATCTAGTAAAGTAGGCTTGTTCACCTTAACTTCATGTTGCGTTGCTGCATTGGAAGACTGAGAGAGAACAGATTAGATGCTCCAGTGCTCTCAGGCATTTGAAACAACGTGCTCTCGCTGTAGTATGTTTGGAGGAGGAAAAAAAAATTAAATCCTGATCTTTGGAAGATGGTAGTATGCAAAAAATGAATAAAATAAAAGGAAATGCATGCAACAAAATGGATTCCAGGCTGGGAGGTAAACTGTACTTTGAAGGTACAGCATTTGGGTTGATAAGGTCTTTGCATGAGTAAAAGTTGGTGGGTTCCCAGGAGCGCGTATCAGCTAAACTTCCTGTGGAAAAACCTCATTACAAAGGGCTTGGTCAGTCAGATTGTGGCGTGGTTTCCCTTTGGCATGAACTCTTCAGTCAGAAGAATCTCATTCACTGATGTGCTAACGGGGCTCTTTGAAGTTGCTGCCAAGCTGCATCGGTTGCCTGGGGCCCCCTTGGAGTTTTATCTCTCTGCTCACATATTGATTCCCAATTGTTTCGAGAAGCTTTAATTTAAAGAAAATCCAAAGTTTTTTCTTTATCCGAGAGATCTGATTTTTTTTTTTTATCTAGTCAGTGCTCTGTTCTTACATTTGATATATTGCTCTAAATAATCCTTTGATGTTTCCTTATTAAAACTAGAGTTCTTAAACTGTAGCCGCGTCTGATCCTGTGCAGATACAGCAGAGTCTCCGCACCGATGAAAAGGAGCCTCTTAACGTTTTCCCCAAGTGGTTTTAGCCCTAATTGTTATCTGGGCTTTGTTCTTTAGCCATCATACTGCTGATGTAAAGTAGGTCACGAACTTTCTGAAGAGAGGGGAAAAAAAAAAAAAAACCACCATGGGGTTGGCAGTAGAGGTTTGAGCTGAATTACATCAGAGTGTGAAGTGAGTGGTCTTGAGTTAAGAATAGAAGATTAAACTGAAATGATTTCTTTTATCCCTGTTCTCTCACAGGCAGGTTCCCACCTGCACTAAAAGATTTTTTTGAAGTTAATTACAAACTACCGGTGCAAAAGCAAAAAGCATACACACCAGAGCTTCCACAAACTTCCACTTACGAAGGCGTGTTTGCGTTGGCTGTTGTTTCCAACTCTAAAGTGACTGAAGTGCTCTTTTGTAGCTGTATTTTGCTTTTATTATGAGGATTATTTTAATACGTGTTTCTTTTAATCTCCACAAATTCAGATCGAGTGCTAAATGGATTTAGGATTTGTGAGCTACAAACTCTTTCTTAGACTTCCTTGCTTAGTAATAGCAAAACTCCGAGAAAGTCTTTAAGCCACAAGGTCATCTTAGGTTTGTAAATTGATTTATGGGCGCAGGTGCTGAAAAAGAAGGATACTTTCATGTCAGAAGAATGACCTTGCTGTAGGATCCCCCAAGGGCGTGCGTTGTCCTGTATTAGTGGTTGAGATGCCAGCTCACCCCTCCGCAGTGCTGCCACCGAGAATTGCCCAGAGCTCTAGGTCACTGAATTCAGAGCAGTGTATTACAACTCTGTTACGGATCGAGAATGTACTGGCATCAGATATTTTCCTCTGTGGAAAAGCTGTTGTCAATAGTTGTGTGCTTCAGTTCGTAGTGATAGAGTAGTTTGTGGGTCTGTTTAGTAAGCAGAAATTGTAACAATAAAATGATGAAAAAACTTGTTATGCAAGGTGGTTTTGCTGTTTCAGCTAAAGAAATTCAAACCGCTTATTAGACGCGGGACCTTATCTGCCTTTTTTTTTTCTATAGGCATAATGCGTGTGCCAAATGCTATAGCTGTCATCTGTGCTGGGCATGACAGCTTCTTAAAGGGCTGTGGCGTGGGTTGTCAGTGCTTGTCTGTAGCCTGAAGGTTCGGACTGACAAGCTGGGATGCTGTTTGGGAGGCTGGTAAGGTTGCTGCGCTGTGCCCGCTGTGAAACACAGCGCATCAGCTGATGAACCCACTAGAGTGTATCATAGAATCACAGAATCCCTAGTAGGAAGGGACGTCAAGAATCATCTGGCCCAGCCCCTCTAGGCAAGAGCCCAGTCCAGACAAGATGGCCCAGCACCCTGCCCAGTTGAAGCTTGAAAGTGCCCAGTGTGGCAGAGTCAACCCCTCCCCTGGGGAGATTATCCCAATGGGTGACTGTTCTCATGGGGAAAAATTTCCCTCTCATGTCCAATCGGAGTCTCCCCAAGAGCAACTTGTGCCCATTCCCCCTTGTCCTCTCCATGGGACTCCTGGTGACAAGGGAGTCTCCATCTTCCTCGTAGCCACCCCTTAGGTACTGGTACGTGGTGATGAGATCCCCTCTGAGCCTCCTTTGCTCCAGGCTGAACAAACCCAGCTCTCTCAGCCCATCCCCATATGGCTGAGAGAGGCTTCCCAGCCCTTGGATCCCCTTGGTGGCCCTGCTCTGGACCCCCTCCAGCCTGCCCACAGCTTTTTTGTACAGTGGGGACCAGCACTGGGCACAGGATTCCAGGTGTGGCCTGGCCATCACTGAGCAGAGTGGGATGATGACTCCTTTACCTCTGCTGGTGATGCCCTTGGTGATGCCCTGTTGGCCTTCTTGGCTGCAGCAGCACCCTGCTCACTCCTATGGAGCTTTTTGGCCACCAGGACCCCCAGGCCCCTTCCCACAGAGCTGCTCTCCAGCTGGGTGGATCCCAGCCCATGCCACACTCCTGGATTATGTATTCCCAGGTGCCAGACCTTACACTTGCCCGTGTTGAACTTTATAAGGTTCTTGTTAGCCCACAATTCCAGCCTCTCCAGACCTTCCGGGTGGGGGGCTCTCCCTTCCGGAGTGTCCACGTCCCCACTCAATTTGGTGTCGTCCACAAACTTCATCAGGCTGCGCTCGATCCCTTTACCCGCATCGCTTATGAAGATATACGGTACTGTCCTCTAAGGTAAACCTTCAGCCCAATGGTAACTTCTAGTGAAGACGATACTTCCTTTGAGTATAAATAAATTATCTGTGTGGGTGTTTTAATATCTGGTGTTCTACATGGCACTGGTGTGATGGTCTTCTGTTACAGCAACAGACGTTCAAGCCACAGACTAAAAATCTTGCGGAGAAAGAGCTGTGAGAAGTGTCGCAAATACAGGTTGGCCCTGCTCTGAGGGCAGCAGCGCGGGATAGGACTTCGTCCCTTCGGGCAGTTCTTTTTGTGATTTCCCCACCCCTGAATCTGCAGCAGAGAGAAGTCGTTTCTGTGCTTATCTAGAAAGATTTGGACTCCTGTGTTGGTTTGTGATAGTCAAAATAATGACACCTCCTTCTTAATATGTTTTGTTGCACAGTTGAAGAATTGTATTGACCACTCTCTCTTGGGGATAGGAGTTGTAAATTAAGGTTAGATAGTGGTAGAATTTGTGGGGGTGAAACTAATTTGACCTGTATCAGCCACAAACTCTTAATTGCTTTCTATAGTGAAACTGTTCTTGAATTTCTGTCAGATTTGTTTTTAGTGTTGAAACTGTTAAGCAATAAGCACAACCTGAAACACTGGAACGGGTTGCCCAGAGAGGTGGTGGAGGCCCCATCCCTGGAAACATTCAATGCCAGGTTGGATGGGGCTGTGAGCAACCTGATCTAGTTAGTGATGTCCCTGCTCCCTGCAGGGGGGTTGGACTAGATGACCTCTAGGGGTCCCTTCCAACCCAAAATATTCTATGATTCTATGATTCTAAGTAAATTTTTGCTTTTCAGACGTCGCTATGCAGAGTGCCAGTGGGCAATGGAGAGAGCAGCCATTATTTGCCGTTGGACGTGGTTGCAGGCTCAAATTGCTGATTTGGAATACCGGATAAGACAGCAAACAGATATCTACAGGCGACTTCGTGCCGCCAAGGTAAGTCTAGCCTTCTGGTTTATGACTTGGGAGGTTCTCTGGACGCTATTAATGGGCTATTTCTTTAGCAGAATGGTATTTTCTCTGTAGAAATAAGGGTGAGGGAAAAACCTTTGGAGTTTTGGAGTTAGCCCCATACCAGTAAGAGGTGTTGCCCTTGTCTTTTGAGGGCTGTGACTTCTGTCTACTTCACAACGACTACAGTAAGAGCTTGCTGAGAGACGAGGGGCTCAATGTCATCACCTTGGCCAGGCAGAGCGGCTCATTAACGGAACGGGGCTCCACCGTGGTGTTAGCCACCGAGTTGGTCCTTGCAAGCCTTGGTTTCTAAACTGGCATAGTGCCAGGGTACCATCAGCGGTGCTCGCAGGCACCATTTGCGTTTCAAGCCTTGATGCCTGCTGGAAAGTATTACCCTTTAAATCTCAGAATGCTGTGTGCGCAAGTTTATGCTTTTCTTCTAGGCTGTGACCTTTTAATGTTTCATTTCAGTATCTGAGAAGCATTTATGGTAGAAAATAGATAGGATGAATACTCATTTCTTGACTAGAATGATACTTACTTCTTTGTGACTAGATTTCCTGGGGAAAAATTAAACTAAGCTTTCCATCTTCTAAACTTGAAATGTGTTTTGGGGTTTCCCCTTTTTAAGAGCCTTTCAGTCCACTGCTGAAGTCTCTGGAAATACTTGAGTTAATCCCTTCAAGGTGCTTCTGAACCTTTGAAATCACTCTCGTGTTCCAATTTGAAATTATTTGAATGTTTGGATTTCAATGTAAATGGCAAAGCTCATTTCCTTAGACTTTGGAAAAAAAAAAAAAGCAGAAGGTGAGGATTTCTACTTGGCTTGAGTGTTTTCCTTCCTCCTGCGCTTTCTCTGGAAGGAAAAGTGGTTTAATTATTGTCCTTGCTGTGTATGTGTCTGTTTTCTCTGGATAAATGCACTTTCCTTCTGCATCAGCTTTTACAAATCAAATATGTTGGATGACTTTTTGATAAATTTAAAACTTATTATTCCATGGGGGTAGAATGTGTCTCCGACAAAGAGCAGTGTCTGTATAGCTTTACTCATACACTTTTGTAGGTGCTCCTGCAAGATCACAGGTGAGGAAAGCCTTAGTTTATTGACATTCTTGGCCAGGATTGCCAATGAGAGGGTTGGTCAAACCTGCTTTGAGTGGAGGCTTAGACTAGATGACCTTCTGATCTAAATTGCTCTTTGATTCTACTCTAGTGCTAGGGAAAATAATGATTCCTAAGGGCCCTAGACTTCCCTAACGTTGGTCTCTAATGCAGCACAAGGTGATGAAGGAGAATACTAACTTTGTAGGTGCTTTGAATCTTCCCTAACTGGAATTTCTTAGCTGTATTTCAGTATTTCTTTAACCAAATTAGCTTGTGTTTATCTTTAATTCACTGTAAAGCAGTTAACTGTTCTCAAGCAATGATGATGTCCGTACAAACATGAATGCAAATGCATGAAATAAGTTAATTGGTCTGCATAATATTTTCTTCCATTCACAAGTTTGTGTATCATTATACCACAGGTGCTGTAGAGTGCACAGTGAATAACATTAACATTCCCTGTAAGGAATGCTACATTTCCAGCTACTTTCTGTTAAAGAATTTAATGAGTCTCTGGGTTTGCATTTATTCACAACTCCGAGTTGGGCCATCACCTCAGTGAGTGGCAAATGAGAATCACAGACATAACACTTTTTATATCTATTGTAATTGCATAAAGGAGTTCCACAATGTTCACAATTCTTCATTTATTTGGTCAGCTGAAAGTCCATTATTTTCCACAGGTTAGCATGTTCTTATCGTTCTGTCTCAGTTCTGCTTCTCAATCACAAAGTCCATTGGCTCATCCATCAAAGGTCATCTTTTGGCAGACACTGTGAACGCAAGGCAAAACCATAAGACCTTGACCTTTTACCTATCCTCTATTTGTCTGGGCCTACTTTAATTATTCTGTCTACATCTTGGTTTAAGATCAACTTATCTGATTGTCTTAAAGTCTTACCTTCATCTATCTTTTATCTATTGATTAATTCAGCTGGTGATTAGCCCAACCGTGGAGGGGGAGCTATACAAGGGACGTAGCGAGCAGTAGACCGTGGGCTATTGAGTTTCTGCTTGCACACCTGCATCTTGGTTGGATTCAGAAGTCAATATCTTAATACAATATCCACAGGATGATTAATGAAACTAAGTAAAAGCAAAATTAACTCCTTCCTTTCTCACTTTCTACTGATCTTTTTTTACTAAAGACACATTTTGCTTGGTTTGAGAAACTATTAAGCCGCTGTTGAGCACGGAGAAGATTGTCAAGAGGGGTAGTTTGGCACGTAAAGCCCTGCGTGCACGCCACAAGGCATATGCTGCTAAGGGTGAAGAGGATACGTGTGACCGGAGCAATAGAAACTGAACTGTGGAGTGGCCAGCTCTCCTCACCCATTATAAAAACGGAAATGAAATAGCGTGAAGGGAGGATGGTAGTCTTAATCACAGCAATAATCATCTCTTGAGCAGTACTCATTAATTACTGCCATGTTATTCTTAATAGTCTATGTTCTCTGAATAGTCTAGTCTGAAATAGCAGTCATCAACATCTGCTGGTCCCTGGACAGTGATACCGAGCGCGTAATGTCCTGCGGGCACTGTCGTGCCTCAATGTCCTTTTTGCTGGTCTTGGTTACACGTCCCTGTAGCTGTGAACAGAGCTGGAGGACCTTGATGACAGCATGCTTAATTATAAGCCGTGCTTGTGGACAGTTCTTCTAGGGAAAACAGAAAGCATTGATGTTGGCCTAGTACTGTTCCCTCCTCAAACTGCTTCCCCTAGGTTAGAGAGAACACTTAAATTTTGAATTAATGAAGTTGCCATAGAAATGCAACTCCTAAGTTGTTTCTTTCTCTTCTGGAGTATGCTTCAGAAATATTTGTTGTGCTGTGGCTTCTATGAGTGGAATTTGTTGCTTTTTCTCCCCAGGGCCCAGTAGTCCTTGGTGGTGACTGGCAGCCTGGAGACCTAATGAAGAAGCAGGGCCGGTTGGGTTCTGTGTCACTGGTGACCTCCAAAGAGAATAAGTGGCTCTCGCCTTCATCTTCTGCCCCAAGATGTCCTGTAGGAGATGCTGTTCCTTCCAGTTTCCCATATAATGTGCAGAAGCAGGTCAGTAACCAAGAAACACATAATTTTGCAGTAATAGAAGCAAAGAAAGAGACTTTCATTAAACCGAGTCTTAAATCAACAGCACTTTGTAAATGACATCAAATAATTTGGTCTTAGTATACTATTTTCTTGTTTATAACTCATTTTGGTATTTTTTCTCGTGTATTAATGCATCAGCTGATACCAGTTTACTAGTACTTTGTATTTGACGTGTGACAACTGAACTTGCTTCACCATATGCTTTTAAAAAAAATCTCTTGTACTTTTGTGTATTCTTAGAGTCCTCCAAATTTAAACAAAAAGCAAAACAAAACCAGGAAACAAAAAACCCACCACGGAAAGCTACTGTGAGTCTTAATTTACTGTGCAAGGTCTGTGGACAGTGATTGAGTTTGCAGTTGTAAAAAACCTGAAAACCAGTGTTCAGGAAAATCTTAATTTCTTAAGCTGTTGCTAGGGTCTTGGCACTTCTGGCCGACGTTGTTTGTGTATGATGGTTTTAAAGGACTGACGTATCTAAATAGTGTTCAGAACCTGGTATTTCTGGGTGGTGGTGGGTAGCTTCTGGTCTACCAAGTGACTTAACAGATGCTTTTAGCCTTAACATCTGTGAAGGTTCAACTGTCCCAAGCTGCAGATGTAGAGCAGAGACAATATCATAGAACCATATCATAGAATCCCAGGTTGGAAGGGACTTCAAGGATGATCTGGTCCAGCCTTGCTAGGCCAGAGCCCAGTCCAGACAAGATGGCCCAGCACCCTGTCCAGCTGAGGCTTGAAAGTGTCCAATGTGGTGGAGTCAACCCCTCCCCTGGGGAGACTATCCCAGTGGGTGACTGTTCTCATGGGGAAAAATTTCCCTCTCATGTCCAGTTGGAATCTTCTCAGGATTAACTCGTTCAGATATTGATACGCTTCAAGGAGACAGGAAAAAACCCCCCAAACCTAAGACTCCTCCTATTCTTAGAAGCCAGCTTTAACGTTTTCAGTTACAAATTCTGAGGGAGGGTACTCCGACATGTGTGAGGGTGAGCTGTGGAACCTGAACATTGAGAACAAGTAACTGAACTCTTGTGGGAACAGAGGTGAGAGATTGTGCTTGATAGATTCAAGATGAACATGGGATGAGTCATTGGTTTTTCATTGTACGATAGAAATGTCTATTAAAAGGAATTATAGCTAATAATTACATTCAGACTTGAAACATTCTATGGCAAAATTAAATTGTTCAAAAAGGGAATAAACAAGTTAGTGGAAGCTCTACCAGTTGAATGCTGTGGTCCAAATAGTCTGGTGCAATAAATCCCTGCTTTAAGTATTTGACAAGACGATGCTTCCTTCAGTGTCGCAGCTTCATTCCTTGATACTGCAGTGTGAGGAAACTGTACTTGTGTTGCTCTTTTGTCTTTATGTGGGTTTGTTTAACTAACGCTAAGGTAGATACATGCATGCAGTGACCTGCAGGTATTGGGATTTAATGGTGTGGAAATCAAAAGTATTTTGGTTTTGACACTTCAGAATTGTGTCTAATAAATGTGTGTGAACATCCAAATATTCTTAAATAAAACTAGTATTTCTTTAAAACTTCTGAAAGTGTCTATGAAATTAGTACAGCGTTTATTAGGGGTTTTAGTACAGTATAAGCTTTTTGTCTAGTGGAAAAGGCAGAATAGCTCAAAAATGAGGCCGTCCTGCTCTGGAAATGGTCTCCAGCTTATAAAACAGAGAACCAAAAGCTCTGCTGTGATATTTACTTTGTGATGGTTAAGAATGGATTTAAAATATGAACTTAGATTGATTTGGCGATCGTTGCTTGAAACGCAACTGATTAAATTGTATGTGATTGTTTCCATTGAGCCTATTTAAGTTCAACATTATTTATAACTGCAGAATGCTCCTTAGATTATTCTGCTTTTTTGTTTGTTTGTTTTCTAGGTTTTCTGTGCCTCTGCCCTCATCCTTCTTCAGGTTCATTATCACATTAAGCCTTACTGAGTTTTCATTTTTCTGTTGCAGAGCTCTCATCTTGCACAGCCTTTGGGAAACCCTATGTGTCGAAGTCCTTCCCGCACCCCCTCCAGCGGGTCTCCAGCACCCCTCCGAGCCTGCGCCACGTCACCCCACCAAGCGAACGGGGCGTTTAACTGGTTAGTTCCCTTCCTCTTACAGGTTGATCACAGTAATTTCATATTTAAGGCATTGGTGATAGTGGCTAAGAAAGGGATCTTTAGCTGAAAGACTTCTCTATGTACAGTTCAGTTGTAAAAAAAAATTTAAAACAGGTATGCGTGTCTGTTGGGAGGATTCTAGAGGGGAATTTCTTCTAAGAAGTAATATAAATAATCTTTTTAGTAGGGCCAGCTGTGACAGGACAAGGGGTAATGGTTTTAAACTAAACCAGGGTAGATTTAGACTGGATATAAGGAGGAAATTCTTTCCAGGGAGGGTGGTGAAACCCTGGCAGGGGTTGCCCAGAGAGGGGGTGGAGGCCCCATCCCTGGGACCATTCCAGGCCAGGTTGGATGGGGCTGTGAGCAACCTGATGTGGTTCAAGGTGTCCCTGCTCACTGCAGGGGGGTTGGACTGGGTGACCTCTGGGGGTCCCTTCCAACCCAAAACATTCTATGATTCTATAAAATTACCAGTTGTGACCAGATTGTGTAAAAGAAAACAACCAAAACCGCCAAACAGATGGTTGCCTGTCTCGTAGGCAGCCTGTTGGAAGATGCTACCTCCTTCTTGTAAATGGATGACCAAAGTACCTTGCCTGTCTAGGCTAAGGTTGGATGCTGTACAGCATCCTGGTGACCTGATTTTTATTTTTTTAATGAGTGGATTTCTGAGCTTTTTCAGTCTCTTTCTGTGCACAGAATGTAGACCATGTTTTCCTGCTTATTAATTTTCAATCTTACCTGTCTTGTTGAAGCCATGCTTAGAGCTTAGCCTTTTAACTCTACATATTTTTTTCATGGACCCTTGAGTCTGTAAGGTAAGATATTACTGATGAATTGTTTGATGCTGGAGGGGGACACGCTGAAGGATTTTTAAATAAATTGGGAACTTTCCTTCTGCTGTTCAGTGTTCAACTAGAATTCAGTTTGGTTTAATATTTGGGCACCTATGTCCCGTGTGAAGTCAGTGGGCTTCAAGAAGCTTGGTAGCAAGAGGCAAACTTTAGTCTGTAGAATTGCTGAATAAGCTTTTCATCCCGTGGAATACTGGCTGTATCAGTGAAGAGGAGCTCCCTAGAAAATACACCCATGAAATGCACTGATTGCCCCAATGATTCACCATGCTGTTCTTCCAACCGATCCATTTTCATGCGTAGCTTTGGGTATCTCCTTGGGTTTTAGTTTGTTCTCTCTGAGAAGTTTTTCATCTTATGTCCTTCCCTTCTATTTTACTTCTCTGAGGATTTCTCCATCTATTTCCACTTTATTCTTGGGAGCGGGAAGAATTAGTGCTGCTTCAGAAAAAGCCAAACCCCTCACTTCTTCCCTGTATGCGATCCTGTATGAATCAGACAAAGCAGTGAGAGGGAGGGAGGGATGGAAACCCAGTACAGACAACAGGACTGTGAAACTTGCACTGAAGTCTTACGGAGAAAATGTTCCTTTCCCTCCCCAGACACATGCTGCTTTCTGTGTTTTTTCTCGTAAGCAGACAGCAGCAACTCGGTTGCCTTTCAAGCCTTCATCTCTTACAAAGAAGGGGCTCAAGTGAAGTTTCCCCTTCCCCTGTCAACTCTGGAAGCCTTTCCTTTAGACATAAACAGTGTCAGGTCCTGTGGACGTATGAGCAAGTTTTGTTTTAAGGAGGCATAAATGCCCAAGAAGACAAGTTGGGCCTTCAAAAGAAAAATTTTAAAAGTGAGAAAAAGTTGAAACCCACTCATGCAGAAGGCAAATACTGTTGAGTACTCCTTGATACGCTGTGTTTCCGTTTTCAGTCAAGCTGCCTAAGCCTGGGAATAGTACCAATTGGTTTGCAATTGGTATCATTTTGAACAACTATGCCACCAAGTTCGTGGCAAGTTGCTAGTTAAATTGAGTAAAATTTGGTGCACTTGCCACTTCTATTTCTTGTGCTGTTGGCCCTCTTGGCCACCTGGGCACACTGCTGGCTCATACTCAGCCGCCTGTCGACCAACACCCCCAGGTCCTCTTCTGCCAGGCAGCTTTCCAGCCACTTTAATGAACCTGGTAACTATGGTTCTGGCCATCAATCGTCCCCCTTCCTTGTTGTTCCACTTCCCTGGAGTGACAGAGGCAATGAGCTGTGGAGCAGTGGCCTGGTTTCAGAGGCAGAGACAAATCTCCTGGCTGTTACAACATCATCTTAAATGGTCACTTTTTAGGCGGGATGGCCTTTTGCATCACGCAGGCAGTAAGTTCTTTCAGATTTGGGCAGTGACATCTCATGCCAGCAGCCCTTTCTTCCTCATCCTGCTACCCGAGCTATCTGCCGTGGAAGTTACCGTGGTTTGGAATTGTTCAGGTCCAGAAGACGTACGCCAATTTTGCTGCAAACCTGTGTCTTCTGTGTAGGGCAGCAAGAGGCATTGAGGCCATGGGAAAGCGTAGTCTCGTGCAGAGCTGCTGTAGACTTCAGAGGTTCCCTGTACCCTGTTATACAGAACTAGTCGGGTTTTACTTTCGGAAGGTCAGTAGTATCTATTGCTGTGGAATACAGTCTCACTTGCGTTTTGCCCCTTACTGTTGTCCGTGAAATGTTCTCTTCCTGGGTTATGCAGTGAAGGGTGACTGGGGAAATTTGGGTGTCTCTAAGCGTGTCTCTTCCCACAGATGTGTTTCCTTGTGTGTATACATTTCTAGCTGAATAGGATTTGGCTTATAATTATAAACCGAAACCAAAAGGGACAACGGCCTAGAATGATCGACCTGGATGTAAATCAGCAGCTCTCTGTTTCAGGAAGAATGCAGGGGCAGGGGGCCTGGGTTTTCCCTTGCTCTAAAGCTTTGTCACCAGCCAGTACCTCAGTTCAGTGTCTGGTTGTGTGACGATGGACTCATTGCACACTGGGCCACGGATCTGCTTTTTGGACAACATGGTGACGTTGATTTCTGCCAGGCAGTCCCATAGTTCAGCATGGAGCTGGACTATCCAGCTAGAGCCTTGCTGGTTCACCTGACAAAGCTACAGTTTTTTAAACTTTTAATTTTACTGGAACGCTTGCTATGCAAAGAAACAAACAAAAGAATTATGATGCTTGGCTGGGACCAGCAACAGTAGCAGATAAGTTTTTTAAATGATAATATGAATGTGTGACTAATTACAGGAAAGATCTTTTATGAAGGTATTGGTTTGTGGTGGTTCCAGAAGATGAAAACACTGCAAGGCAATAAACTTGTATCTGCTTACTGAAATAGAACCTTAGATTTAACCGAAACTCCATGGTGAGCAGAGAGAAATGGAAAGAATGTTTGGCAACGTTTTTCGGTTTAACGGCTATGTTTTTTATGGGAAGTAAATGACTTGGTTATTATCAGACGATAAATTGAGCTGCTGACTGAAGTTCTTCCTTGGAGAAAGAACGCCTGTCACCAGCGGCTGCCACATCTGCATTGGCTTTAAGACTTTCTGTCCCTAACTGCTGAAAGTGTAGCTGTTAGACCCCTCGGTCTCCATTTCTGTGTTGAGAATGCAGTACTCAGAAATCTATGTACCTCTTGGGAGAGAACGCAGCAAAGACGAAAAACGTGGTTGAGAACCAACCTGGTAAGCGCTAGCTGCTGATGTAAATACTGGGGAGCCTTTGGGCATCACAGCCACAATAACAAACTGTGGTGGTGTGACCTCGGCTGGATGCCAGGTGCCACCAAGCCTCTCTATTGCTCCCCTCTTCAGCAGGACAGGCGAGGAGAGAGAATGAGATGGAAAGGAAAAAACCCAAAAACTCGTAGGTCAAGATAAAGGCAGTTTGATAAAGAAAAAGCAAAAGCAAAGGCCGCGCACGGCAGCAAAAGGAAAAAAACCCCAAGATTTTATTCTCTACTTCCCATTAGCAGGCGATGTCCAGCCACTTCCCGGGAAGCAGGGCTTCAGTATCCATAGTTGTTCCCCCTGAAGACAAAACATCACAAAGATGAATGTCCCCCTCCTCTTCCTTTTCCCTTAGTTTTTATATCTGAGCTGACGTCACATGGTATGGAATATCCCTTTGGTTGGTTTGGGTCAGGTGTCTTGGCTACGTCCCCTCCCAAGATCTTGCCCCCTTCCAGCCCACTGGTGGGGGGGGGGGGAAATATTGGAGGCACAGCCTTGATGCTGTTGGAGCACAGGTCAGCAGTAGCCAAAACATTGGGGTGTGATCAACCCCTTTCTGCACACCAATAGAAGGCACAGCCCTAGGCAGCTTGACCCAATACATAAATACAGAACTACAACGTGCTACTCTTGCTCCCAGTGAGTTGCTTTTCGTTGGGTTGCAGCCTGCGTCCCGACTCCTCCAGCAGCAGTCCTCTGAGCAGCGTGAACGTCGGCGAGAGGTTTGGCAAACAGAACCCGCTTGCCAGCCGCGCCGCTGGGGCGGACAATACCTGCGTCGCTGCTAGAATCCGCCCAGTTTGCAAATACAAGAAGCGCAAGCTTGTCCGAGCTACCTCCGTGTCTCACTTCAGCAGGAAGGTCAGTGAAAGCTTTGCCATGTGGTTGCTAAACTCTGCTGTGTTTTTTATTTTAGAATGTGTGGGTTTGTTTATTTTTAGGAAAAAGTGTTGTAGTGTTGGACTCCGGGTTTAGTACAGCGTTTTCTCAGCGCTTTTCTAAAATTCATGTAGAATTTTAGCAGAAATTCCCAGGTATGTCAAAAAAGTCACGAGTTCTCTATTTAACTGTGATTTAGAAACTGATTTTAAATTTCCGTTCTTAAAAATCAGGCGGCTGATTTTTCTGAGTAACGATGACCAGAGCAAACCTCAGGCTTCCGCGTGGGCAGCAGCCTTCTGCCAGTTACCTTTTGGAGTTGATTACTTTGGTATTGTCTGGAGGAAAATAAACCACCAAGCCCAGACCACAACACAAAACCCACCGCTGACCCAAAAATCAACCCCCCAGGAATGCATAACCTTAGTTAAGGCTTGGCAGGCTGGCGTGTGGCTGAGTGTCGCTGGGCCGCGGTTATGTGAAGGCTGAGCTACTGAGCCTGATGGAATAAGTGCTCCTTAGACACCCAGCTGTGCGTTACCTGGTGATTAGGAGATGTTAATATATTAATTGTGACGAAGGACGTGTGTGGTAACATCCATCAGTTTGTTGTACCACTCGTATCTGATTTGCTTGTTTGCAGCCTTTTCCTCAAATATTTGAGATATTTAACAAGCTGCGGATTTAAGACAAAAGGATTAGAAGTTGTGTTACTTTTCCTGGTCTGATCTTCTCTTTCGGCAGGGTGCGGAGCCAGTTTGATTTAAGTCAGCCTGCTTAGGCTATAGGTAAAGGGCTTTTAATGCTCCCTCTTCTGGTTTGACTGATACTACGGCGCCTGAATATCGGCGGGGAAGGGGCGTCGGGTCTGTCTCAGCGGCAGCGTGAGGGAAAATGGTTGAACAAAGACATCAGGGCTGTTGCGGTGGCAGCTTACGCTTCCAACGGGCACGGGAGGAGAAGTGGAAAATAAGATGATATTGGTCAGAATGGTGGATGCTGGTGGTGGTGGATTGCTTGCCTAACAGGTTTTTATCTGGTTTTTTGGAAGCATCGGAGCTACAAAAAGCCTTTGAGGAAGATGAGGAAGAACAGGATGGGAAAAGGCACAGAGGTGCTTGAAGTTTTAAAATTAAAACCATTGAGTATTACGGCTTCGCTGGAGTCTTGGAGGAGCAGCTCTGTTGGCTTGGAAATAGTAGTAAAGAGTCACGCAAAATGTGTCCCTCTACACTGAATTATTCTGCTAAGGCGGTTTGTCCGTTGTCAGAAGGAGAAGCAGCTGGCACTAGAACTCTTGCACACTCTTCTAACACTGATCCTGGCTCTTGGCTTTATTTTTTCACCCTGGAAAGCTGCTGCTTGGTTATGGGCTTGGTTTTTAGGGTTCCCCCCACCCGTTTTTCAAAACTTGCCTGGCTTTGCTTTTTGGAGAATGGAGACAAGCGTACTAACTAGCGTGTAGACAGCAGGCCGGAGGTGCTGGCTCTGAACTTCAGTTTTACTGAAATCTGAAACACGTTTCCCTTGTTAACTGTTGGATCTCCTTTTCTTCTGCCAGCCGCTGAAACCTCTCACCGTGAAGTGCGGCTGTGAATGGCCCAACTCTTGCATCCTGTGTAGCTGCAAAGCCTCTGTCCAGACAATTGACCCCGATACCATGTCCCTAGAAGAGCGCGTAGCCCTCCTGGACTCTGGCTTCCACCCCATCCTCTCTCTGTCTCATGGTGAGTACATCATGTGCTAAAGTGAAAGGGGATCCCTTCCTGTGCTGCTGCCCTCTTTGCTCTTCCTCCTTACATCCAAGGAGGTTCAAAATAACGGAGTCGTTAGCACGTTTCTAGAGGATAATGAAAAATGCCCAGTGATGTTCTGCATAATAACCAGACGCACATCCTCAGTCTGAGGATGCAGTCCACGGGGGTTTCTGAGCCTAGGAAACCACGTCGTGCCTTGACCTGCATCTGAGGCAGCTGCCATCTCTAGTTTAACCTCAGCTTAGGTCACTTCTTTAGGATCAGCTCTCTGCCTTCTGCCAGGAACACTCTAATTCTGGAGGCCTGCAGAACTGCTCTGAGTTCCTGCTACGCCCCTGCCCTGGAGGGCTACTTGAAAGACTCAAAATCTCACACCGATTTCGATAGGCTGTGTGGCGGTGGTTTGGCAGGCCTCTAGCATCAATTCTGAGTGCGAAATGACTGTTTGAGTCGAAGCGCTCGTTATTTAATTACCTGTGGCCTTCCAGATGTGCTCTGTGGTTGCTTTAAGATTCTACAGAGCATAGTTCATGACACTTCATAACTCTTTCAATAACTGGAGGGTGATAGCGGCTGCAGCACTGCTAGTGCCTTCAGCCATGCAGGAGCAAGAGCGGGCGCTGAATTACGGAGTAGGTTAAGGAAAAGTGAGGAAAATACTTGTTCTGCTGTGCAACTATGAGAACATCTATCCAAAAATATTTTTATCATTAAAAAAACCCAACCCTGTAAGCTCACCTCTGCTCGTTAAATAATGATGCAAACAAGTGCCAAGTAACGCGGTGCTGGATTCGACTCAGACTAGCGTGGTGTTGGGGTGAGGAAGCTCCAGGGCAAGGGACCAGCCTCTGGCTGTCGGGTTGCAGCTGCAGAGGGCCAGGGCAGAGCCTGCCCTTCTGGGGACGTTCTCATCCCCTTCGCTCTGTCACGGCACGCGTGGGGCGAAAGCGCTTGCGATCGACCACGCTTGCTTGAGTTAGCTGTGTCGTGTCATTCTGTTACTGAGATACTGGCAGCTGGGAATTGCTAATGGCGCATACAAAAAGAGGAAGATTTGCGCTTACCAAAATAACTGATTTTCTGCATTCAGGCAACCCTCTCCACTTGCTCTTTGAAACCCTATTAAGAGAGGGCGGATTGCACAGACTGCTGAGCCGCGAGCTCAAGACTCTGAAGATGTCCCATTTTGGAAAGAAACAAGATCCAGCTAACGGCGCGTTCCCACCGCTACGCTCCTCGCTCCTGCTCGCCTCCTGTAAGTTAAACACAATGGAGTTTGAGATGAAGTTAAAAAATGAAATGTGGGCTTTTAACCAGTACCTGATGGCAACCAGTCAAGGTAGAGTGGAGAAAGTTGCTCCCTTTCTTCCAGCAGAAGCTAATTTGAAGTCTGTGCTATAGTAATGTCTCAGTGACTGAGTCCAGCACTGCGCAGGCAACAGACATTCTGACTCCCCTGGAGGAGTGTTCAGTTTTGGGCCCCTCACTACAGGAAAGACGTTTCGTTGCTGGATCGTGTCCAGAGGAGAGCAACAAAGCTGGGGAGGGGTCTGGAGCCCCAGGCTGCTGGGGAGCGCTGGGGGAGCTGGGGGGGTTCAGCCTGGAGCAGAGGAGGCTGAGGGGAGCCCTCATGGCTCCCTACAACTGCCTGGGGAGGGGGGGCCGGGGGGGGGCGCTCCCAGGGAAGGGGCGATGGGACGAGGGGCACCGGCCTCAAGTTGTGCCAGGGCAGGGTGAGGTTGGCCCTGGGGAACAATTCCTTCCCCAAAGGGCTGTCAGGGGCTGGAAGGGGCTGCCCAGGGAAGGGGTCGAGTCCCCAGCCCTGGGGGGATTGAACAGCCGGGCAGAGGCGGTGCTGAGGGCCGGGGTTTGGGGGTGGGATGGCAGGGGTAGGGGAACGGTTGGGCTGGGGGAGCTTAAAGGGCTTTGCCAACCCAAACCATTCTGGGATTCTATGAGGGATGCAGAAACACTGGCCTCAGTCAAGTTGCTAAAAATAAATAAATCCTGCCATTCTCTGTATTTCTTTCAAGGGAGAAAGCAACCCAAAAAGAAGCTTTCATGAACCTTTATTTGAAATCAGACTAGATCAGTATTTGCCTGGAAAAATTCTTGTGTGTTGTGTGGGTTTTTTGTTTGGGTTTTTTTTTTTTCCCTTCTGTGATAGCGGTTGCTGTTCCAGTTGTGTGCTGCTCTTACTGCTTTGGAAAGCCTAATTTTTTTTTCATCAGCCCACCAGAGTTGATGACTTTTTTTTTTTTTTTAAATGGTCTACTGTAGTTTAAGGGACAGAAGACTCAAACCAGTTTCACTACAGGTAGAGGGAAACCCAGCTAAACACATCCTAGTTTTTAAATGAACTGGGGTTGGTGTTCCATTTGGCTTTCTCTTAAAAGGCGTGGGTTTATGCCATATCATTTTTTGAAAGCACCATCATGTGCAGGCTGCAAGCTGGCCGCATCCTTGACATTCTTATGGGACACAGTTCCTGCATCTGCAATACTTTTTATGTCCTGTGGTTGCCGATGCAAAATAACACAAACAAACCAGATAGTAATAAAAAAAACCCCAAAGCAACAACAGATGACCCCAAACCAAAACAACTTCCATGCTGAAAGTACCTCAGCAGCCTCGGGTTGTGTGGTCTTGGCCCAAACGATCTGAGCTACAAGTTGATTTAAGGATGTGTGATCAGGCTGAGCTGAGGTTGCTCAGCTTTGGATGGGGATGGATGCTGTCTGCCAAGAGAAGTGATCTGGAGAGGGATCATCCTCCCAGTAATCAGCTCGGGATGTCACGAGGGTGCTTAAATAGCACACCAGTATAGATTCTGTCAACTGGTCAGCAGCAGTTTGACTTTCAACTGATTTATGTTTCTCTGCCTCCTTCCTTTTTTCAAATACTTAGCCACAGGACTACACCAAAGCTATTCTTTCTGGGCAGCATGTATGGGGGGGGTGTAGACGCCTACTGTGAAGATTATGTTTTAATGGATGATGCAGGATGGTTTTCAGATATTTTTAACTTTCCAAGAGCCTCACAGAGCTAGATCGTCAGGAGGGATTCAGAGAGTGGAGCCATTTGGCACAATGGCTTTGGCAGATTGCTGCGTCCGTGGTATGGAGCGCGGAATAAGCCAGTCACAAATGGGAGAAAAAGAAAATTAACTGGTGTAGGAAAAGCATGTCAGGCTGAGGTTATTTAGGACTTCGGGAAGAAGAGTCCATTTGTCTCGGAATGAGTGTGGTTTGAAATGGGACCGTCCTGACCAGTTCTACAGGGAAGGAAGCTGGGTTAAGTGGCTGTATTTTGGGCTGAGCAGTAGGGCTCTTGATGGCGCTAACACCTACTCCACCTTCCTCTTTGTTTTGGGAATGCCCACCAAAAGCAACATTTCTGGGCTAGAGCCTTCAGCACTGCAGAGCACTGACACTTTGCCTGAGGCTTCTGGGTTAGGTTTGGGTTACATTTACATTTTCACATTTAGGTTTTACATTTCTCTAACGCAAGGGTTGTTCTGCTCTGTGTTCCCCAGGGTGGGTTTGGTGACCTTACGGGGGGAGCGACATCACCGACCAGTCCCGAGTCAGCCTGACTTCACCTTGGTTTTTCTGTTCACGTTTTATGAACAGGTTCATTGTTTGAAGGGAGAAGGCAGCTTGAAGGAAGATCCAGTCACAGCTTTCCTGTTTCCAGTCCTCAGCCGCATGCTTTGTACCCAGAGCGTCCTCTAGCCCCTCCTTCCAGCCAAATCCCTTTCACCGCCAGCTCAGCAGCGGTGAGTTGAAACAAAAGCTGTGGGAAATGAATCTGAAAAGGGGGAGTAGCCTCAGAGAGGAGCTGGGGGATACCTCCCTCAGGAATGCAGGTGGGCTGCTGGGAAATGCAGTCTGGGCTCCCTTCATTTTTCCTCAGGCGGTACCTGCTTCCCCAGCCAGATTGGTTTCAAATTTAGTACTGACAATACTCTACTGATTCATTTCTTCTTTTTTTTGTAAGCAAATAGTTATATGCACATAATGTTACAGTTTCATTTGGCTACAAGTTAATAGTAGAGATTTGATTGCTATTGACTTCCCCATATGAAGCCGGAACATCAGCCAAGAGACGATCTTTAACACTTTCCTGTTTTTCTACAAGTAGGGGGGGATTAAATGATACATCCCACAACAACCACTTCTCTGGGAAGGTGTTGAGTAACTCCTGGCTCTCCAAGTGTGTTGAGCAAAGGAGACCTTGAAGGGGGGCTCAGGCTTGCTATCCTCACCACTATCCCCTTCCTCTTTTTGCTTCCAGGTAATTGCTAGGCCTCACTGACAGACGCAGACCTTTCCCAGAGCTGAGGCTCCCAAGTAGCTTTTTTCAAGGTTTGACTGTTTTGTGCCTCAGGTCCATCTCATGGAGATTGACACGGTACTTGTGGATCTTCACGGGACTAAATGACTCTCGGACTCTTGCAGAAGGGGGTACTGAGCTCCTCCACGGAGCCCGCAGTCCCTGTTACAGCCGTCTCGCTTGCATCAGCTGCTCCTTTTCTGCTTTTACGGCTCCTGTGGTGTTGGGGCTTTATTTGCAAGTGCTCTTCTCCCGCTCTGATGCACAGAAGATTTAACAGTCCAACTCTGAGTTGGCTGCTGCTTTTGTAAGCTCTTCTTCCAGATACAGTCTCTGCTTCCTAATCAGATTTTTAAGGATGCTTCCAAGTAGTCCTATGCCTATTAAGGTTTTCAAATAATATTACATCAGTAATAAATGATAGCTAACCTTGTGGCCACCGAGAACTTCAATTTGTGGTCGGCCTCTCTGCTTAAAAATAAAAGGATGGTTGTTTGAAAAAGGAACAAAAGAACTGTAGCATTGTGGAGACTTTTTGGCTTGTAAGTAAAGGGGACCCTTCCGTTCTGGGTTGTGGGGCCAGTCTCCAGCTCCGTAGGGAACCACGGCCTGTGGACCCCTTTATAAACTGATCAAAATGCATCTCAGCTATTTAGGGGTCTCTTCACCCCACTGTTCCTAGGACGTTGTTCCAGAGCCTCGCTCCTCAGTTTGGAAATACGCTGACTTCCAGCCCAAGTGCTGTGATATCCCCACTTGTGTCTCAGCAGCAGCATCCTCCACCTCAGGAAGGGCGTGTTCTTCCATGGGTTTACTTGTTTTACTTTTTCCTTTTCAGCCCTTATTTGGCAAGGTGAAACACGTACAGCTCCTTGAGTCTACTGAACTGACAGGTTTTTACTTCTTGAATCATGATCATAGCCTTTTTCTTTGCCCATTTAAATTATTTTTATGCTACACGGGTGACCTAAATATATACAAAGATAAAGTGAAGTCCCGCCCACCGAGGTAGGTAAGCATTATTCTGCTTCATATAGGAATAAACCGAACCACAGAGGTTGCATGACATGACCAAAATACCATTGAACGCCAGTGGCAGTGGAAAGAACCCACTGCACTTGCTGTCACGGAGAAGTTGCGTTCCAAAGTGTGTTCAAATAGGCTTTTGTGCCAACGTTAACTTTCTGTGTGGGGTTTTCTCTTCCCCCTGTGTTTCAGCAGGCCTCAAAAAGAAGAAAAGCGGAATGTTCCTACGACATCGACAACGTTGTGATCCCAATGTCAATGGCTGCTGCCACTCGAGTGGAGAAGCCTCAGTACAAGGAGATTGTAGTACCAAGGTACCCGCAGACCAGGCCTTACCGACCCTCTCCCGTGGGCAACAGGAGGAAGTGGCTTTGGCTGGGCAGAACGAGAGCTGTTCCTCTTAATGAAATGACATAAGGAAAATATTCCTAATGGATGAAAAAGGAAAGCATTTCATTAAAAGAAAGTGATTAGCATTGTTTGGATTTAAATGTTAGTACGTAGTGTGTTTTCCCTTGAAGTGATCTCTAGCTTGTGTTGCCCCTTGCAGCTGGAGGATAGTAGAGCTCGAGGGACTGCAGCCGTTCAATCAAGTGGACTCTGAGGTAAGAAAATGGTTTTGTCCGTTTGACTGCAGTGTCCGTAGCCATCCTGAGAATGTGCAAATGGCACGTTAGTACCTCTAGGGTCAGTCTTTACCAGTTACTAAATTCTGCCAGCCCAGTAAGCAAAGTCACTGTTATGAAACGCTGTTGGGTCCTGCCCGATGCAGCTGCATCTGAAGCCAGTGAAAGGCCAGCAGTGATGTGAAGCGCGCGTGCTGGTTCCCAGTCTGAGTGGGTTTGATGTTGCTCACCTGGATGTTTATAACAGTAGGCTTGGCCTGCGGGCAAGGTTTCGTGCCCTAAGTGTTCAGACAAAACTTCTCTTCTTAGTTGGAGGATACTTCTGATGAGACGTACTCGAGTCATCACTCCAAACATGAGGATCTTGAACGAGCCCGCTGGGATTCCTGGGCAGCGGCGACTTCCCATAAGCGAGGAAGCAGGTACTGTTCTCACTAGCAGCCACAGGAGAAGGTGGCTTTATTTGTTCACTTGAAATGGTACAGAGATCCTGGCTGCAGAAGTTCCTTTTAAATTAAGAAACCCTGTCACTTTGCTCATCTAGAATAAGTCCATTACATAAAAGATGCAAAACATTGATTAAAGTAGGGCCTAATCAGCAGAATAGTAATGCAGCGTGTCACAGACCTGTTAAAAATTCATCCTGAGCTCAGGCTCTCGTGTTGAGAGCTTTGTGTTGGCTGTAGCACTTCATACTTCTTCCAAGCATTTTTCCCCTGGCTTAATAAATTGAACAGAACTTACTGCTACGGAGATTGTGCTTTGTCCGGGCAACAGGTAAAAAGGTAAAGGAGATACAGCAGATGAATTGAAAACAATCTGTTCTGTGTCCAGAAGTACACGCGTTCCGTCTGCGTGGCTAACAGTTGAATTCTTCTCTGCCTTGCCTTCGTGGGGCAGCAGTAGGTCTCGCTCTGCTTTCGTTATATTTTGAGAGTTTCATGGTTTTGAGCTCCCTGCCTCCATCAGAGCTGAAATCTGTCTGATGTTTTCGCAAGCTGTTGAGCGGTAGAGTGGGGAGAGGCACTGACAGGTCGTGTCGTTAGCGATCCGTACCTCTGGAAAACGGCCCAAATAGTGTAGTGGCAGCGGGGTGAACGTTGGAGAACTCCCAGGTGGCTTCGGCTATCGCAGTTTGGTCTCTAGTAGTTGGTGTGTTTTTTCTGTTAAATCTTACTTCTTTTCACAAGGCTTTGCGCTTTCTTAACGCTTAATTGTTCGCTTCATCTGCAGGATGAGTGAAATGGACAGTGCTTGCCCAAGAAGCCATGAGATGCTTTTTGAAGAGATGATAGGAGAGAAAGGGCTAATTAGTTAATGCACTAATTGGGCAATATAATCTCATCTTATTGCATGGAGGGGAGAAAGCGTACATTTTTTCACTGTATGGTGATGGTTTATTTGGGTTTCCTGTTGCACCTAACTGACTGTGCTCCAAATACTGCTCTGCTTTAGGTCCTCCACCAAAGCAGAGGGCCGATGGGCTGGGCAGCCCCCACCAGCATCTCCAGTTACTGGATTTAATTGCCTTAACGACCTGTATGCACGCCCTTCTCCTGGCTTGCACAGCCCTGAGACTTGCAACGCTTTGCAATCCCTCTCTGTCCACAGCAGGACCAGAACGGTGCTGCCTTGCAGTGAAGATGCCACATCTTCCCCAAAAATGCTCGATGATGCAATACAGGTGAGGTTATAGAATCATTTGTGTTGGCAAAGCCCTTTAAGCTCCCCCAGCCCAGCCGTTCCCCTACCCCCCCCGACCCCAGGGCCAACCTCACCCTGCCCTGGCACAACTTGAGGCCGGTGCCCCTCGTCCCATCGCCCCTTCCCTGGGAGCAGAGCCCGACCCCCCCGGCTCCCCCCTCCTCTCAGGCAGTTGTAGGGAGCCATGAGGGCTCCCCTCAGCCTCCTCTGCTCCAGGCTGAACCCCCCCAGCTCCCCCAGCAGCCGTGGGCTCCAGGACGTAAGAGTTGTGCTCCGTTTGTTATGCTGTCACAAATGTCAGCTGGCTGCAGCTTGCGTGTTCTTTCCTAAAACAATTTTGCTGGTCTATAAAATGAATTTTCCAAAAGCCACAGGAGCTTCACAGAGCTCAAAAGACAGTTCAGCTTCTGTGCGTCTGCTGAGACTGGGGCTGGCTAAAGGATTCAGAGTGGGATGAATTCTTCTTTGTGTCGTAGTTTAATTCTAAAACAACACTGACCCAGAGTTTGAGATTACTCCTCGCAGGTGGGCCTGAGTCACCTACGTGACAGTGAATGTTTTCAGGCAGTCGCACACATCATGGGATCCTTCTTGGCAGAAGAAGTTTAACTTTGTTAAGGATTAACTTCTGAAATTACTGGAGGAACTGAACTTCCCCTCATCCTTAGGGATGCTCTTACGAAGTCTTACAAGCAGAGTCTCGCACTTTGTACCAGCTCTCTCCTTGGTTTGGGCTCAAGCACAGAGCGTTTGCGTTGGAAGCCTTTTCAGAGAAAGAGACTATGAAAAATAAGGATGTCAGTGGAGATGGCAAGGCAGCAGTCGTGATCCCAATGGAAAGCTGGAATGAAATCTTGTGAATAGTGCACAGCGTGCATTGCTCTTAAAACTTGGCTTTGCTTTGGCACCCTGGCAAACTTGGAGCTGGCTTTCTAAAGGGAAGCTGCTGGTCTTTCAGCAGATCGGCGTGGACAGGGAGGAGATGGTGGTGTTGAGTTCTTGGAGTACTTGATTCTAGGCTTTTAATTTCAGCAACTTCTCTCCTTTTCGCTCCGCAGAACGTACAGCCTTGGGAGCCTCGCACGTTTCCACTCTCAGACGCTGCGTACCAAGGTCTTCTCCAGCACCCAAGTGAAGATGGCTGTGACCAGGCTGGCTTTCAACCCTGGGGCTCTGGCAATAAGCAGGGTGTCGGGCTTATCTCCGCAGACCCTGTCAGACCCAGCTTCACGGGGATGCAATTTTCAGATACACAGCTGCAAACAGATGGCAATAAAAGCGCAGAGGAGTTCATGGTCCAGCGCTGCAACCCAGGGAAGCTCATCAACAGCGATACACCCGACCTGTGGTGCATATGAAGCCTTAGCTACGCGTGCTGCCACGTCAAAAGGCCGTCTGCTGGACCGGTGCAGTGGAGCACAAGCAGTGTGCGGCGCTGCTGCCTGTCAGACCTTGTTTCAGCAGCAGGTGAGGAGATTGCCGGATGAGGAGCGGTTTAGGCACCTGATGGAGCTATGGTGCTGGACCTCCACGGGAGAGTGCTTTTCAAAAAGACCAGTTTCTGGTCAAGCTCTGAAGAACAAGGCTGAACTGCCTTGTCATGGGAAGGTTAGGTGCTGCTGCAGGCAGAAGAGAGGGGATCTGAGTAAAATGAGTTCCAGCAGTAGAAAGAAAACAGCGTTGTTCAGGCTCCATCTTTACCGAAGTGCCTACCGGGTGGCTGTCAGGCCCTAGCAGCTGCTTTCAGGGTGGTGCTCGCTCACTCCCGGATCGATTTCCAAATGCCACAGGGGCCTGAGGAAGCCTTGGTGTGAATTTGATATGAACCAAAGACCTGATGAGAAAGAGGGAATGAGAAAGCTGCATGGTATGGGACAAATTAATCTCGTACGCACATGGAAATCGGGTTCCCCTTGCCCTGCTTAGTTGATGTTCTCTAGCAGCTTCCTTCACAGAAACCGCAGGCCCACTTCGTAATGTGCGGTTGACTTGCAGCATCCTCGCTGTGAGAAAATCGATACGTTACAATTCTCTGACTTTCTGTATCTTTTCTGAATTGCCTTTTCTCCTTGGAGAGATGTTGTTGTCTTGGGGATTTTGCCAACAAGCCACTGAAAAGCCACGCAGCTGAGAAATTCTGTACAAATTCTGTACGTTCTGTAAGAGGAACCTCCAGCTGCCGACTGCTTCCAGGCGAGCAGGGCAGTGTGCTGTTCTCAGGGAACGACCTTCAAACCTGATCAATCTGATAAATGTCCCACCAGAAAGTATCAAAGCTAACACTGCTGCGAAGAGCGACTCGAATCGGCGTTGAGGTGTGACCAAGTGCGTGCCAGCTAGGCCAAAACTCCTTACTTCGGGGATTATGGGGAGGAAAGGATGGGTTTGGGGTTTTATTTTTTTACACGTTCTAAGAGTAAAAAAAAAAAAAGTTCTTCTTACCAGTTCATTATGGAATGTACTCGCTTTTCTGCCGTTCAAAATGGTCTCTGAAGCTTAGGTTTGTGGATGTTTTGGTTGTTTTATTCTCTCTCCGGAATTGTCCTTTCTTGCAAGTATTTATTTCTGGGCTGGAGCGCTGAGGGGCAGGGGGAACGCTTGCAGCCTGTAGTAAGGGAGGTTTTTATATGAGGATTGTGATTTTGATGGAGAGCTTTCTGTCTATTTGATAACGTTTGGTAAAGTGGCAGTAAAACGCCCAAGCGTTGCCTGGTTACATTGTGTAGACGGCGTGATTTGGTGATACCCTCCTGCGCTGCTGAGTCCGGGTGGCGCAGAGGCGGCCGTTCACCAGAGAGATTTGGTGCAGTAGCGGTGCCCCAGCCTGCAAACAGGCAACAGCAACCTGGAGCTGGAAGTAATTGATCCCGTTTGTACCAAAATGGGCACAGATGGAGTGAAATTAGGGAGAGTTCCAACAGAAAAGGCAAAGCTGCAGAGTTAAGCGGGGCATGGCCACGGCGGGGTGCAGGTTTTTGTTACCGGTTGTATAGACCAAAGGCTTTGCTGCTGCTACTTCAGTTTGGTTTGAAAAACATAAAAATTGGAGAAGCCCCCAATTTCATCATTCTTACTTCTCTGGAGTTGGATACAGGAGCAAATCATGGAAACGTACTCAATTTTCTTTACTCAAATTTGTTGTATTTTGTAATTATATACAGATTTTTTTTTGCCTGTCAATTTTTGAATTTTTGTATTTTGAATGGTTGGATTTGCAAATAAAGCATTAGGAGAGCCTCAGTCAAAACTAAATCGTTTTAAAAGAGGAAATTTGGGGAGAATTGCTTCATAATGACTCAGTCCATTGGACGAGATGTGATTATGAAAAGATAAAATAAAACTTCTGAACATACCCAGCAGCGAAGACTTGGTGCATCTCACTCACTGTATTTCAAGCCACTTGATTTTTGAAGCCACGATGAGCACTGCTCGAGTCCACACGTTTTCCCGTGAGCTGCCTCTGCCTCTTCTCCTCCAGCACGCAATTCACTCCCCAATTGCTCTTCTCCACTGAACTCAGGGTCTCCAGGCAAGCCTTGAGCTCCAAGGAATTGCGGCATTTGCGTGGTGTGTCAACCCCAACTGAAGGTGGGGCCAGCAGGTCCCAGACTTGCAAGGTTTGGGAAGGCACGGGGTATGATTAAGTCTCATTTCTTTAGGAAACTAGGCTAAAGCCAGACCTTCCTCCCTCTGGGAGTGCCAAATCACCTAAATCAGAGGTGCAAGTTACCCCACAGTCTCAAAAGACACTTCAAGTTAGGGCAAGGGGGGGCTCTCTAAATGGGGAAGAGCGAGCAGATGACGTGAGGTGCCTGGGTAGCACTCCCCATCCCCTTGAAATCTCACGGTTCCGACATGGCGCATCAAATGTCTCGGTTCCCACCAGACGAAATCTGTGATTTTCTATTTTTCCCTTTCACGGTCCAGATGGATCAGATTCCATTCTACCTCAGAGTCAGCTCTAACAGCAGAAAAGTGTGGTTACAAGGGAGTGAGACAAAGATCAGCACCTTTGATGTCACTGACATACAAACATTTTCCTTAATCTCCAGAGTCGTGAAAATCCGTTTCTGCATTCATTTTATTGTTTTCTGGGAGCTTTTACAAAACACTGTGGTCTGCAGTGTTTGCTGAGCTTTGGCTTCCCCCTTCCTTCCCCTCCTCCTCCTGCCTGCCTTCTCTCTTCAGCTCCTCCCCACCTCTTCTTTTATGCTTCCTCACTGGGATTGCGAGATGCGAGGGGCATGGCTGCAATTGTCACTTCAGGAATTTCTGCTCCTGTGCTGCAGCTCGAGACACCCGGAGCTGCATGAACACACGTTTCGGCCGGCCACGTTGTGAACCTGTCCCAGAGCACGCTGTAGCTCAAGGGGCTCAGATTTTTCCTATAACCCTTCTGCTTCCCCACTGCGATGTTTTCACTTCTGTTTCAGGTAAGTACATGGTCGAGAGACTTTTGGCAGAGCTGCCCTTCCTGCCTGAGGTGCAGTAGTGAATTACAGCTAAGCCCCCTCTATGCACGGCACTCTCCACCTTCCTTTCACATGAGCTGTCTTGTCATTTGCATTGTGGAGGGATTACATTCTTAAAAGTTGAGGCTCCATTTCCCTGTCTTCCAGCTTTTTTTTTTTTTCCCCCCAAACCATTACTTATTGGGTGCTGTTCCTTCTCTTCTCTGTAATAGCAAGGGGTTAACTGTCTTCGGAAATACAGAAGGGGAAAAAAAGCATGGCCACCCATCCTTGCAGCCGTACCTGAGGGTCGTTAGGAAGGTCTGATGCTTCACTGCTGTCCCTAAGACGGCGGAGCAGCTGTAAAAGGGCACACGGCTCTACTGTGCCTCTTTCCACAGCAGGAACACAAAGTGTTTCCTATCTAAGAGGAAATCTGTTGACAAAAAGGTGGTACCGCAAAGTTCAGTTTGCCACCACCCAGTGCAAGGGAAGCGCCGGGATGTGTTGAGCAGAAAAAAAATGGTTTCCCACCCTATGTATGCAGCTCCTCTCCACCAGCATAACGTGTGTCAGATTAAAAAGGAGTCACAGACCGGATCAGACCTGCAGCCTCCACAGCCCCGAGCTACCGGGAGTAACCTACTGGCCTCCCCCCAGCCCTGTGTGAAGGCAGGGGAGGCTGAATCGCGGAGGTGATGAGAGCTGCGCTAACACGAGAGCAAAGGCGTTTAAACAAAGTTGAACAAACTCCCACGCTCACCGATGCACCAGAGGGTTTGAAAAGTCACCCCAAGGGAAGCTGGCCACGGGCGGATGGGGCTGCTGTGACCGGCCAGGGAGCGATGAGGCGGGGTGAGATCGCTCTGGGCGCCTGAGCAGCCGGCCCTGGCTGCTCTCATGGGCACTGCTGGGGTTCCCTCAGCCCCGGAGCCCGTCCCGGTCTCAAGGCACTGCCGGGGTTCCCTCAGCCCCGGAGCCCGTCCCGGTCTCAAGGCACTGCCGGGGTTCCCTCAGGCCCAGCCGTCCCGGTCTCAAGGGCACGCCGGGCTCCCTCGGCCCGGAGCCCGTCCCGGTCTCAAGGCACTGCCGGGCTCCTCGGGCCCGAGCCCGTCCCGGTCTCAAAGGCACTCACCGGGGTCCTCCCTCGCCCCGGCCGAGCCCGTCCCGGTCTCAAGGGCACTGCCGGGGTCCCTCGGCCCCGGAGCCCGTCCCGGTCTCAAGGGCACTGCCGGGGCTCCCTCAGGCCCCGGAGCCCGTCCCGGTCTCAAGGCACTGCCGGGGCTCCCTCAGGCCCGGAGCCCGTCCCGGTCTCAAGGCACTGCCGGGGCTCCCCAGGCCCGGAGCCCGTCCCGGTCTCAAGGGCACTGCCGGGGCTCCCTCAGGCCCGGAGCCCGTCCCGGTCTCAAGGCACTGCCGGGGCTCCCTCAGGCCCGGAGCCCGTCCCGGTCTCAAGGGCACTGCCGGGGTTCCCTCAGGGGCCCGGAGCCCGTCCCGGTCTCAAGGCACTGCCGGGGCTCCCTCAGGCCCGGAGCCCGTCCCGGTCTCAAGGCACTGCCGGGGTTCCCTCGGCCCCGGAGCCCGTCCCGGTCTCACACTGCGGGGTCCTCAGCCCGAGCCGTCCGTCTCAAGGGCACTGCCGGGGCGCCCTCCGCCCCGGAGCCCGTCCCGGTCTCAAGGCACTGCCGGGGCTCCCTCGGCCCCGGAGCCCGTCCCGGTCTCAAGGCACTGCCGGGGCTCCCTCAGGCCCCGGAGCCCGTCCCGGTCTCAAGGGCACTGCCGGGGCTCCCCGGTCTCAAGGCACTGCCGGGGCTCCCTCAGGCCCGGAGCCCGTCCCGGTCTCAAGGGCACTGCCGGGGCTCCCTCAGGCCCGGAGCCCGTCCCGGTCTCAAGGCACTGCCGGGGCTCCCTCAGGCCCGGAGCCCGTCCCGGTCTCAAGGGCACTGCCGGGGTTCCCTCAGGCCCGGAGCCCGTCCCGGTCTCAAGGCACTGCCGGGGCTCCCTCGGCCCGGAGCCCGTCCCGGTCTCAAGGCACTGCCGGGGTTCCCTCAGGCCCCGGAGCCCGTCCCGGTCTCAAGGGCACTGCCGGGGCTCCCTCAGGCCCGGAGCCCGTCCCGGTCTCAAGGGCACTGCCGGGGCTCCCTCAGCCCCGGAGCCCGTCCCGGTCTCAAGGGCACTGCCGGGGTCCCTCGGCCCGGAGCCCGTCCCGGTCTCAATGGCACTGCCGGGGCTCCCTCGGCCCCGGAGCCCGTCCCGGTCTCAAGGCACTGCCGGGGCTCCCTCAGGCCCCGGAGCCCGTCCCGGTCTCAAGGCACTGCCGGGGCTCCCTCAGCCCCGGAGCCCGTCCCGGTCTCAAGGCACTGCCGGGGCTCCCTCAGCCCCGGAGCCCGTCCCGGTCTCAAGGGCACTGCCGGGGCTCCCTCGGCCCGGAGCCCGTCCCGGTCTCAAGGCACTGCCGGGGCTCCCTCAGGCCCGAGCCCGTCCCGGTCTCAAGGGCACTGCCGGGGTTCCCTCGGCCCCGGAGCCCGTCCCGGTCTCAAGGCACTGCCGGGGCTCCCTCAGGCCCGAGCCCGTCCCGGTCTCAAGGCACTGCCGGGGGTCCCTCAGCCCCGGAGCCCGTCCCGGTCTCAAGGGCACTGCCGGGGCTCCCTCAGGCCCCGAGCCCGTCCCGGTCTCAAGGGCACTGCCGGGGTTCCCTCGAGCCCCGGAGCCCGTCCCGGTCTCAAGGGCACTGCCGGGGCTCCCTCAGGCCCGAGCCCGTCCCGGTCTCAAGGGCACTGCCGGGGTTCCCTCAGCCCGGAGCCCGTCCCGGTCTCAAGGGCACTGCCGGGGTTCCCTAGCCCCGGAGCCCGTCCCGGTCTCAAGGCACTGCCGGGGCTCCCTCAGCCCCGGAGCCCGTCCCGGTCTCAAGGCACTGCCGGGGCTCCCTCGGCCCCGAGCCCGTCCCGGTCTCAAGGCACTGCCGGGGCTCCCTCAGGCCCGAGCCCGTCCCGGTCTCAAGGGCACTGCCGGGGTTCCCTCGGCCCCGGAGCCCGTCCCGGTCTCAAGGCACTGCCGGGGCTCCCTCGGGCCCGAGCCCGTCCCGGTCTCAAGGGCACTGCCGGGGCTCCCTCGGCCCGAGCCCGTCCCGGTCTCAAGGCACTGCCGGGGCTCCCTCAGGCCCGAGCCCCCCCCCCCCGCCCCGTCCCGGTCCCTCAGCGGCTGAGGCGATCCCGCGCTAACGGCCGGCGCGCACGCGCCCAGGCCAGGCGTAGGGGGCGGGGGCAGCGCCGGCGGGAGCGCGCCGGGACGCCTGTGCGCATGCGCAGGAGCCGGGAGGGACGGGGGTGAACACACACACCACCACCACACCCCCCCCCCTCGCGCATGCGCGCGGGCGGCGGCGGGGCTGCGTGGGGGAGGGGCGGCGGGGGCGCAGGCGCTGAGGGCGGCGGGGGGCGGGGAGGCGCAGGGCCGCGGTGGCGGCGCTCGGCGAGGGTAACAATGGCGGCGGCGGTGGCGGCGGGCGGCGGCGGCGGCGCGGGGCCCGGAGCGGCGGCCGTGGCGGTGAGCGGCGGCCCCGGGCTGGCGGCGCTGTCGGTGCGCGGCGGAAGGGGGGGGAAGTTCTGGGAGAGCCCGGAGACGGTGTCCCAGCTCGACTCGGTCCGCGTCTGGCTGGGGAAGCACTACAAGAAGGTGCGGCCCGGCGGGGGCGCGGGGGGGCGGCGGTTTAACGGTCCCTTCCCGCGGGGGCGGGGGAGTTCCCCGCCGGCGGCCCGGGAGGAGCGGGGTTGGGGTGGGGTGGGGGGGGGGGGGGAAAGGCCCGGCACCGCCGCCCGCCTTTGTCGGCCGCGGCCTCCTGCTGCCCCCGCAGCGCGGCCGGGGCCGGGTCGGTGAGGCCGGGGGGGGGCGGCTCGGCCGGTGCCCCCCGTCCGTGTTTACGGCAGCCGCGGCGGTGGCGTTCGTGTGCGGGCACGTCCCGGCGCCGCCTGCCAAGGCTTAGGGTGCGGGTTTGGCTCTTCAGCCGCGCCCCTGAAGCGTCGGTGGGTTTAAAAAACGTGGGGGGGGGGAGCGAAAAAAAAAAAAAAAAGTTTAAAAAAAAAACAAAAAACAAACCCGTTCGTGCCGTTCCCGAGCGCGTGTCACCGGACCTGTCCCGGCCACGCTGCTCGTACACCGGGCAAGTTCGCTTTTTGGCAGCGGCGCTGCCCGCCGCGCGTCGCCCCTGGGGTCCCGTTCCCCTTCCCCACGCTTCGCTGGGGTCGCTCTGCCTTGCCCTGCTTCTCGAGTGCTTTTTTTGTGGGTTTTTTTATTTTTTTTTTTTTTTTTTTTTATCCCTGCGCGTTGATTTTGTAAGTTTTCTTTCAATATTTAAGCCTTGAAAATTTACCTGAGGTGAACTTCCCACCAGGTAAATATATCTGTCTAGACAGCTTGGTAGCCACCCTAGGACGAGCATTAGGCGACGCTGGACGACCTGAAGGTGCCTTAGGCTCTGTATTTACCTGCGATTGGCGTCCGTCCCTCCGTCCCTCGGTAGGTCTGGGGCCGGTAACCCACGGACAAGTTCACCCGTTGCTCTGCGGGTGCCACTGGGTGGATTTTCTGCCTCGCCACGCTGTGAAATGGCTATCCCAACCGCTCCGGGGTACAGAGCAGACCCCCGTCAGAGGGGGGCTTTACCCGTCCTTCCACGTAGCTCGTTCCAGCGCAGCTGGATCGGATCGGTGCGATGGGGGGGGGGGGGGGGTGGGAGTTCGAGCGAGCCGCTTTAAGCTATTTACATCAATAAGGAAATTGTAACATAAAACTATACCGTTGGTTTTTCTTTCTGGTGAGTGTGCTTCTCCGCTGCTTCTCGCCTGCTCGGGAGGAGCGTTCTTTCATTTCCATAACCCAGTACCCACAGGAGCACAAAAAACTTGCAGTAAGTTTGAGGTGGCACCTGCCACTTTGCAGAAGAGCGAGTCACCCTGTGCAGAGCGTTCACGGTTCCTGTCCCTTGCTCTTGTGAATCGGAACGACCCGAGATGGGCTGGTTCTCACCTGACTGGCCTGGCAGGGTCTCTTATCTCTCGTTAGTTCAGTAACGGGAGCTTTCATTTTGTGTGCCAGAGAAAAGCTCCCGCGGTACCCTTGGCTCACACGGTATTGCTGCTTACAGAGATCAGGCGGTTGTAAGTGTTTCTTAAACCCTGGAAGGTCGTGAGGATTGGGCTAGGGGGAAATCTTCACCGGGCAAGTGAGTTTCAAGATACCGCTGTGTAAAATCCTTTTTTTTTTTTTTTTTTAAAAAAAAAAGAAAATTATTTTTGTTTTGGGAAGCAAGGAAACCGATCCTACTGGTGTGCGAAGATGTATCCTCAATACTCGATGTGGAAGTGTTAATTCCTTTTTCACGTGCTAAAAATGGGCTCTGCTTCATCTCGCGTCTGTTTTCATCTTGCTGTAGGTGCATGGCTTCTCTCCGAAAAGCACGCGCTGATGATAGCTGACTTTTGTCCATTTGTACTCTTACGCGCGGACGCGTGTCCGTCTTGGCAGTAGCGAAGCCGTCAGCTGTAGTGGGTGTTGTGCCCAACTCCGGGAGCCCTGGGGACGTTGGGGACCAGGCGGAGAATCCCGAGAGCAGCAGTGAGCTTGGTCGAGGACCCAGAAATCACGATGGGCAGGGAGAGGGTTTGGGAAGCTTTGGAACTGCAATTCTTTTTCTTGTCTCTGGATTTTTACAAGCCTTCAAATATCAGGGAGTTCTCCGTGTCTCTGGAGTAGCACTAAGGGAGTACGAGGTTTAAATAGCAGCGTGGAAGACTCGGGTGGGCTGTTGGAAAACTCCCGTTGGCGGGGGGGAGTGGGCTGCCTTGCGGTCAGTCTCTGTCGGATCTTTGGTGCTAGCGGGGGGGGGGGGGGGTTGTTTGTAGCCCCACGTTGCTGTGAAAGGACGCGCTCTTTTCCCGACGCAAACCTTCCAGGCTCTTTTTATTTCTTGGCTCAAGTGCTGGCAGCGAGGAGGGAAAGATGGGGAAAATCTTTTTAGCAGGGCCAGCTGGGACAGGACAAGGGGGGATGGCTTTAAACTGAAGCAGGGCAGGTTTAGGCTGGATCTAAGGCAGAAATTCTTTCCAGTGAGGGTGGTGAAACCCTGGCAGGGGTTGCCCAGAGAGGGGGTGGAGGCCCCATCCCTGGGACCATTCCAGGCCAGGTTGGCCGGGGCTGTGAGCAACCTGATGTGGTTCAAGGTGTCCCTGCTCCTGCAGGGGGGTTGGGCTGGGTGACCTCTGGGGGTCCCTTCCCACCCAAACCATTCTATGATTCTGTGATTCCCTGGACGCGCGGAAAGGCGGCGTGCGTGGGAGCTCGTGTGGATGCCTGTAAAGGTGGAAGGGATGCTGGGGGACTATTAGTGACAACAAAAAGAAAAAAAAAAAAGAGAGAAACCAAAATTGTGTATTCCAAACTTCCTCCCGCCTCCGTGTTTTTGTGTGCCTGCGATGTATGGGAGCCACCTCGCGCTATTTCTCTGCACTGAGAGTTGCGGGAGATCCCCCGCTGCTTCCCAGGCCTTGGAGCGCGGTACGGATGTTTGAGCCTTTCTTCCCCGTGAGCTGGAAGCGGGTTTGTGCCGTGGTTTTCAAGGCCTGGGGGGGCTGACAGGCTCTCGTAGCACTTGCGTAGGCTAACTCTGGGTGACGTCAAGGCATCCGCTAGAAGGAGAAATCTATAGTTCAGAAGTAAACCAGGCAATTCACTTTTTCTTGTATTAATGCTCCATGATCTCCGATGCAAGGCGTTATTTAGGTAGTGCCTTTGACATTAAGCAAGAACTTGCTGATACTAAAATGGTTCACCATAAAGCAGAGCTATTTCTTGTATTTAGGACGGAGCCAGGCTCTTCCCAGTGGTGCCCAGCGCCAGGGCAAGGGGCCATGGGCACAACCTGAAGCAGAAGAGGTTCCAGTGGAACGGGAGGAAGAACTTGTTGACTGTGAGGGTGCCCGAGCCCTGGCCCAGGCTGCCCAGGGGGGCTGTGGAGTCTCCTTCTCTGGAGATCTTCAACCCCCGCCTGGCCGCTGTCCTGTGCCCCCTGCTCTGGGTGAGCCTGCTTGGGCAGGGGGGTGGCACTGGGGGAGCTCCCGAGGGCCCTGCCAACCCTGGCCATGCTGGGATTCTGGGATTTAAAATATCTTCCCAAGATAGTTTGGGGTGTGGGTTTTTTTTTTTTTTTACATACATATTACGAAGGATGAGGAACTGACCTTGGCCTGACAGCTCTAGTCCCTGAGGACTGTTCCCAGCGTGTTCATCGTGTCCACGTCAATATATTGGCCTTTGGGAGCTTGACCTGCTGGATGGCTCTGAAAGCAGCGCCCTGCCCCTCCGAGACTGAAAGTTGGAGAACTGATTTTTTTTTTTTTTGGAGGGCAGGGAGGAGGGCGTCTTGGTTTGTATCAAGTGCAGAATAATAAATTTTCTTTCCGCATTCATAGAGTGCGGTGCCGTCGTGAGGCGCTGGAGCGATGCCGGTGGAGCACGCCTGTTTTACCGCAGGACGGGAAGGACGGGCAGCGGCGTGGGACCCCTTTGTGCCCTCCTGTCACCGCGCCTCAGCCCGGCGGCGAGGAGGGACGAGCCGCTGCCTGGCAGCCGTTGCGAAATGGCAGTTGTTGCGGCCGAAGGTGTCTGTTTGGAGACCACCTGCTTGTTCACCGCCGGCCGGGAGCTGAATTTAGAGGATTTGTAGTTATCTGTCCGCTGGCTCTGACTTCTCGCGTCGGTGCTAACCTTATCGAGTATTTCTTCAGTGACTGACTTTGATTTAATCTGAGAGAGGATTTTCTCTGTGTTTGTGGCTCTTTTGTGTTCTCGCCTGTAAGAAAAGGAACACGGGTTATAACCTAAATCAAAGTATTTTCATGTTGGTTTTACTTTCCTTGTTATTTAGCGATCTGAGCTGAAGCGTTCTTTGTTTGGGGGGGAAGGAAAGGATTTTGTGCATCAGGGCTACAACGCAGAGCCATAATGTGGTTATTTGAGGTCAGTAACCACATCAAAACCGGGCGTACGAATCTGTCCCGTCGGTCTGTGACAAAGGCTTTCCAGCTGCAGTGGCAGGTCTTGCTGCTGAAGGGAAGCAATTTCCTCTGCTAGTGGTTACTCTCTTATTCTTGAATTATTTAAGTTACACTGCAAGACTTCTGACCATCCATGTTTTCTGCTTAGGGATACGTGGGTGGTTTTGTATTTCTCATTGCTGTGGAAACATTAGAACAATCTTTGCTGTCTCAGTGGGGCTTTGGAACAAAATCCTCTCCCGCCAAAGCCGTGTGTCTAGGAGCAGGGCATCATTAAAATGTCTGCTGGAATTTGCCGTTTAAATACCTTTATTTGCTGCAGAATAATCTTCTGCTTCTGTCTGCTGTGGAGAGTCATGGAGAACTTGCAGATCTGTTGTGATTTCAGTCCTCTGTGGTCCCCTCTGCGCATTGATGAGGAAATCCCAGTATCCCAGCATGGCCGGGGCTGGCAGGGCCCTCGGGAGCTCCCCCAGTGCCACCCCCCTGCCCAAGCAGGCTCACCCAGAGCAGGGGGCACAGGACAGCGGCCAGGCGGGGGTTGAAGATCTCCAGAGAAGGAGACTCCACAGCCCCCCTGGGCAGCCTGGGCCAGGGCTCGGGCACCCTCACAGTCAACACGTTCTTCCTCCCGTTCCACTGGAACCTCTTCTGCTTCAGGTTGTGCCCATGGCCCCTTGTCCTGGTGCTGGGCACCACTGGGAAGAGTCTGGCTCCGTCCTCCTGACCCCCACCCTCGAGATATTTGTATGTGGTGATGAGGTCCCCTCTCAGTACTGGTTCTGCTGCTTTAAAGATCCACTGGTATTGCTGGTTGATGTGCACAAGTGGTTCAGAGGAGTCTCCCGTGCTTCCTTTTGAAGGGTTGGGTTTTTTTCCCCTTGTTGTTTCGGGGGAACCTCAGGCAGCGGAACGAGTTTCCTGTAGAAAAAATTTGCAAGATGCTTTGCAGTGCAAAATAGAAGCAGGGGTTCCTCATGTTATCTTCCATTCTGATAGCTTCCAGCTGGCAGTGCCTCCTGCCAGAGGTAAAAGTGGGATCTGCAAATCAAGGAATAAGTGCCTGAAAAAATTTTACCTGTCTAAGAGTACACTTTCCCAGGCATATTCTCATGGAAATGTTCGTGGTTTTTTTTTTTTTTTTTTTTTTTTACCCGAAGGAAAACATTGGAAAAAAACCTATAGTAAGTCAATACCAGAATGCCACCTCTTCTGAATTCGGTTTTTGACTGAGGTTGCCATGCTGGGTGCTCCAAGTAGTTGTGTATTTACAGCAGGCAGCGTTGTCTTGGTGCCTCTCCTTTACGAGTGACAAAGAAACCCTGCTAGAAAACCCTAAACCTTGGCTGTTTCCATATTGATTTTCATTTTCTGTTTTTGTTGCCTTGTTTGTGTGAAAAGCGAGTTCCCTCCCTGGTTCTCTCTCTCATGGATTACCTTCCCGTGGTTTACCGGATCCCAATGGAGGTTGAGAGAACCTTTGCTTGAGGGTTATGCCGAGGGTGGTTTTCTTCTGGGTGCCCTAAAGAAGCTGTGAGCTCAGCTAGACTATGTGGGTTGAGAGGTGGATTAGTGAAATTCCAAGGTTTTTAATTGGCGATTGGTTTTTTTGTTTGTTTTAAATGATGGCCCTAGATACAGAATTGCTTTATACTTCTGTTTCACTGTTAGTAGGAACTGTCAATACTTTGTCTTGTTGCATTTTATGCAGTTTTGGTGCTTTATTAATTTAAAATACCGTGTTCAACTTGGTGCAAAGAGCTTTAAGACTTTTTAACCTGCAGAAAAAAAGCAAATGTAGCAGTACAGGTTTTTTTCCCCTGTTAAATGACTTGTAGTGGTTACAAGGGTGTTTCTCTGTTCAGTGTTGCCAGGATGGTGAAGGCTCTGTAGCTTCAGAGAAGATATGCAAAAGCTATATTGGTGGGTTTTAATCTTCCCGGAGTATGCCTCCCATGCAAAACTAAGGGTGTAATACTACGGCGAACTCTGTTTTACTGGGAAAAATGATGTATCTGTCGCTCTGGATGTGCATTTAGAGAAAGTCCTGCAGCTAGGTTTAGGTTGGCCCTGGGGAACAATTCCTTCCCCCAAGGGCTGTCAGGGGCTGGAAGGGGCTGCCCAGGGAAGGGGTCGAGTCCCCAGCCCTGGGGGGATTTAACAGCCGGGCAGAGGCGGTGCTGAGGGCCGGGGTTTGGGGGTGGGATGGCAGGGGTAGGGGGGCAGTTGATGAACTTCAAGGGCTTTGCCAACCCAAACGATTCTGGGATTCTACTCTAGGTGGGCAGGCAGTCTTAAATAATTTGGCTTAAGCTGGAGCCAGCGGCTTTGCTTTATGAACATATTTAACATGTATGGCACGTGAATGCATTCAAGAGCAAAGCTGTCTGGGTAATGGAAATAGGATTATTTAACAGGAAGCCTGGCACTTAATCTGCTGTGCTTTTGTTTTCAGATTTGTGCAAATCCCAGATCTGTAGTTTAGCAGGTAGCTGTTTTGCCTGCACCTTTTAATTTACATTTGCTTGACTGCGTTGTGATTTGGCATAGCTGGACTAAAAGCTCAGTTTATTCAGACCTGCGTGAGGTGGCGGTGCAAAGGCTGAACGTGTGAAATGATGGGAGCTTTCGGGCCGTTAGCTGCATCTGTGCACATCCTGGGAGCGATGGTCGCTTATCTGGAAACGACACAAAAAATAATACCTGGTGGATCTGTTATTAACAGAGATAAAAATACCCAGCGCTGTATGCGTTTTGGTAATCATCCTTCTTGGTTTAGCAACCCTTAGGACATTGGGAGAAAAAAAAAAAAAAAAAAAAAGGGTTCTGGCAAATTTAGCGATAGGGATTTAAGTATTATTCTGTGCCTCCCTGCTGGAGAATTTCACCCCTTGTAACAAAGGCAAGGGAATGGCACGCTTCCCGCTGAGCTGCGGCACCTGGTAAGCTAATGCAGAGGCTGTGATGGGGTTTGAAGTAAAGATGCTGGATTAACTGGGGCGTCTGAGTGAGTCACGTGCTCCGTTTCGCCATCCTGCCTAGGATCAGTAATTCCAACAAAAGATTGCTTCGACTGCTCCGGTGAATTCAGCTGCAGCACACAGAGCTCCTGGTCCGTAAATGATAAAGAAAATAGTTGCGAGCTGCGAGGATCATGAAGGTCTGGAGCTTTTACAAAGCCTGAGAGCAAAAGTCTCTATCTTCAACCAGATTCTAACAGCGATAAAGGCTGTGATTGCTGCTTCCTCTCTCTGTGGTAGCTGACATGAATTGATAGGAGTTATTAATTGGATAAAATTGTCACATTTTCGGGGGGGGAGGGAAGAGGGCAAAGAAAAACGCAGCTTTGGACATTTAACCTTCCATTCTTTATAGGCTCGTGTTTCTAGCTTGGGTGTTACACACAGGGCAGGACGCCTGGGGAGGGATCTGACAGGTATTTGTGTCCTTTGAGTTGCTATGATTTAATTTGGTCTCTGCCTCTTACCAAGAGTGGAAGGGGTTTGCATCTCGGGTCGTCAGATACCGTAAAATTCTCCTGCAAAAGCCAGTGTCTTTGCAGTGTCTTTAGCTGCATAGATGGTGCTTTGGAAAGCTTAGTGAGATCTGACTGCTATGTAACACCACCCCTTGGAACTCTTGACGGTTCTGGCTCTCAAGTTTGGTGGTGTGGTTTTTTTTTTTTGTTAAGGGGCTTTAGAAGAATCTGATTTCAGGGAAGAGTAAAGGCCTTGTGGTTCGTAGTGTTGGCCAGGTAAATGACTCCAGGGTAGCTAATGTCACTCCGTGTTCCACATGAACAGGTAATGGTTGTTCTTCTCTTACAAGTCTTCCGGCGTGATGAAGAGATTGCATCCAGTAAGTGAATATTGTAACATCAGGAGTAATGAAAACTCGACAGCCATGGGACTTTTTTTTTTTTTTTTTCATGCTGTGATTTCCCCTTTTACATGTAGACATTTTATTAGAATTAAAACCTTGGGGAAATGCTTAGGTTGCCGCGAAGCATTGCAAATGTACTTGTCCAGATCGGTTTTTCTGTTTGTACGTGACGTGCTGTCTAGTACCGAATGGATGCTCTTAGGATTAACGTGGAGTAGTTGATTACAGAAGGACCTTGTAAAGTTGCTGTAGAAAGCTTTGTGCATGTGTGGGCCAGAATTAGTCTGTTCCTTTATTAGGAACTCCAAATCAGATTGTAATAGTTAATCTCTGTCTGTAAGACACCGGCGGCTGTGTTGTGCTGATGATGACCCACAAGTTTGTGCTGCATTTTAAGAGTAAAGCTCAAAAACTGGTGGTGCTCGGTGCTTCTCCTGTGCAAGCATCCCCCTACCCCCAGCCACACAGTGATCCTTCCGTCTTCGACTGCGCTCCGCAACGGACAAAGCCGTCTGGGGAATTGGTAAACCGGTCTTCATGTTTTATTATCCTCTATCCTAAGTAAGCCTCTGGGGTTTTTTTTGTCTTTTCAGTATGTTCAAGCAGATGCTCCTACCAATAAAACACTGGCTGGGCTGGTGGTGCAGCTGCTGCAATTCCAGGAAGATGCCTTTGGAAAACACGTCACCAATCCTGCCTTCACAAAGCTTCCTGTGAGTATTGGGGTTAACCCACTGCTGTGACAGCGGCGTATTCTGTTCTTCGCCCAGCATCCGTGCTGCTGGCGTGCTTCCAGGTGGTTGGGAGAGCTGTGCTTAGTCTGGAGCTTTTGTTGATGCATCCTCTGGAAGGGGTGACATAGCACACTCCTCCTTAAAAGCAGATTTTCAATGTAATAAATCTTGTTTTCTATACATTTGGAAGTGATTTCCTGAACGCTGCGGAAAGGTTTTAATTTCTAGTAAAATTCTAGGTAGACTTGTAAATTTTAAGTCAAATCTGTTGGCACCGATGCATCCTAAACTGAGTGAGTAACATGCAGTTTCCAACACACACAAGTTTCCGCTGGTTGTTTCTGTTGATCGAACTTCAAACTTGTGATGCTGTCAGTGCTGATAAATGGCTTCACTGTGGTTTTTAGTAGGACATAGTTACCTAGTTAGTCTGGGATAATTTTCCAGTCACTCAGAATATTAGTATACAGAAGCAATATCGACATATTAAGGGTTGCTTATTTAAAGTTCAAACTTGGCACATCTTGAGCGGTGGTGTCCCGGTGATTGCGCTCAGCGATCAGCCCTGTTGGGCTTGGAACCCTGCCTGCCACCTAAAGAGTCTTGTCCAAGTGAGCGTGAAGTCCAAACAGCTGATAGAGGGAAGAGGGATATGGCAAATGGTAAGGACAGAGTTACCAAGAGGATTTTGGTTGTGAAGGGCAAGTTTTGGGATGGCAGGGTTATGTTAACGGTTGGACTTGATGATCTTAAAGGTCTTTTCTAACCTAGATGATTCTATAACTGCAGCATGGTATCAAGCACCCAGCTGGCCAATTTTGGGTAGGTTTTGTGGGCCACGACTGCCGTCGTAAACGTGGGTGTAAGCACTGTGGACACCAGCAGGAAGGCGTTTGCTCGCCTTCACCACAGAATGCTTACTGGGAACCTGAGCTCATGCAACCTAGGATTCTGTCTAGAAGTACTAAGTTGGAAATATTTATAACGGATTACAAGATCATAAACTGAAGTTGTTCTGAAAACCACTGGAAGTGCTCCTACTTTTGGTCCATCACGTACAGAACATTCTTATTTGATGGTGGTTTTTTGTTTCTCTCCCAGACACTTTGCTTATCTAACTCCCTTTGTGAAGAGTGTGAATTCATGCATGTTTTCTCCAGATGAAGGGTTTTCAAACTTGCTTATTGGGTGAGTCCCTTGGTGGTTAGGAACGCACGCAGGCACACCACAAGATGCTGTTGAGATGTAGCTCACCATCTCTTCCCTTCTGATCACTGGATTCCTCCCTGGTAGTGAAAAGCTTTAGGGACAGAGGTGAACACTGCGGTACTTTTTTTTTTTTTGATATGGCAGTGTAGACCATAAAACTGTACCCACATTCAATAAGTTGATAAACCATGTGAGTGCTCTCAAGTCTTAAATCAGTTTGTCTTATCTTTAAAATGGGTCATAAAGATTTCCGTGGCATTGTAAATATGTTATTCCTCTGTTTAACTACTCTTGCTGTTTCGAAGATCTAATCTGATCAAATTTGCTCAGCTTAAGTTTACAGCCGTTGGATCTCTCTGCCCTCAGTTAATTCCGACGGAAGACAACTCATCAGTACATCTTCCTTTATATTCTTTTTATGAGAAAATGCGATATGTGCCCTTAAGACGAGGTTTGCTGTCACTTTTTCTAGGCGTGTAGTTTAAGGTCCTGGTTCAGGCTGCAAAGGAGGCTTTGTTCTTCTACCACAGCACTTCGAAGATGTGCAGAATGCTTCGGTTCTCCAGGACTGGGTCTGACTCGGGAAGAGACGCGGGGCGAAGGGGCATCTTCGGTGACGTTGCTAATCTCTGAAAATATATTGAAAAGCTATTGCAGGCTTCCGCTGAAAAGGAACGGAAGCTAAGAGAGGTTAAAAGTTTGTAGTTACCTTAATAATCAAACTTAGTAAGTTCAATATCACCATGTTCCTGGCAAGGGAGGATCTGAAGTTGAAGAGGTGGAGGTCACGCTTGTGTTAAAGAAACAACCCCCAAACCATCAAAACTTTGAGTGCTGGGACTGCAGAAGTCCTCGGCGCGGGACTGGTGCTCACAAGTACCATCGCCGAGGCTGCCGTTCATGGTCTGCTCCTGGCGTGATGCTGTTCTCCCTTACCCCACACGGCAGCGGTTCCCTTATCGGTGCAGTTCAATGGACGTTAAGTGTTGGTCGTGAGAACTGCACTTGTTGCAAGACACGGGGACGTGGCTCACCAGGAGTGCTTGCTGATGAGAACGTGTCGAACCAAGGTTGTCCTTCCAGTTGATGTTAGAGCCTTTCTGTTTATTTTCCGTGTACTAGCCAGTGGAAGGTTGTCCTTCCAGTTGATGTTAGAGTCTTTATATTTATTTTCCGTGTACTAGCCAGTGAAAGGTTGTCCTTCCAGTTGATGTTAGAGTCTTTATATTTATTTTCCGTGTACTAGCCAGAGACCTCACGCTTGCCTTCGGTTCTCCGAAGCGTCTGCTCTCCAGTGCTGGAGCAGTTGGTGACAAAGGGAAGCTGGTCTCCTCCGTCCATATTCAAGGTAAACCTCTCTGACCCGGACTGCCTCTAAAGCGCTACGGACCACGTCTGTTGAAATGAAGTTCAAACACTTTAGATCATGATTTGGGTGGATGAAATAGACCTTGCGTTTGAGAGAGGGTTGTTAATTCTGTGCTTCAGCTCCTGTTCTTGGCACGGATGCTGCACAGTACAGGGTCTGGGAAAAGATCTAGAGTAAATGAAGGACTTACAGCTTGACTTCCGTGCGTGTTTTCTGATTGCTCTTAAATGCATATTGTCTAACCTGACCAGTGCTCAAAAAAGAAAATGCTGATTAATTCGCTTAGACAGTTTCACATGTTTGAAATAAAGGCTATATTGAGATATTAACTCTTAAGACAGTAATTGTAAGCCTGGTTGATCTTAATTGCCTTATGGCTTTTGTTGGGTAAAAACGTTGAAGGGAATCCGGTTTATGGGCAGCTGCATCTCTTCTGCAGAACAGGTTTTGTCTAATTGTTAAAAGCAATTTCCTTTTATGCTGGGAGCAACCATCACAGTTTAATAAGAGGATCTTGCTAGAGTCTGCTGACGCTTTAAAAAAGTGACTTAGGTCATGAAAGGGATTTTGTATGCTGGTTTTCATGGTTAAGTATTGGCTGAACTTGCTGTTTGTGGTAGTAGAATCCTAACTTGTGATTGCTTGTGCTGCCGGGGACTCCTGGAGCGCCAAGCCCCGTGCCAGGCTGCAGGCCTGCCTTCCAGCACCGCCCCGGTAATGCAGAGACGTGCGGCCTCGTCACCAAAAGGTTTAATGACGGGCGGCTCGATGAGGGCGAAGCTGCAGCAGCCCCTGAACTTGAAGTCGGGGACGTTGGGGACAACAGCGTGATCAACAGTTCCCCAGAAGGCAGAGGAGGCGAGCTTTGCTGCCGCCATTCCATTCGGTTGCGTGTGTCAGCAGAAAGGGGAAGGTCGGTTCGGGATGACCGTACGTATGTAGGACAGCTGAAGAGCAGTAGCAGCAACTTGCATGCTGGTGCTGCGAAAATAATCTTCACAACGGGTCTTCTGGCTTCGTGTTGGGATTGATTTTCTTTTTTTTTAGAGCAGCTAGCGTGTGCATGCATGTTTGCAAACCAACGCTTGTGTTCTCCGAGCCGAGTCTTATGGCAATAAAATCGTTCAGCGTGTTAAAACGTTTTGTTTTCGCTCGAGCTTCTGATCAGAGGCTGCTCCATCCGTAGAGGACTTCAGTTTGCTGAGAACATCACCGAAATGCGTGCGGCTCGTAAACTGGCAAGTACCCGTACGGCAGCTTTGAGCTCTGCTCCTTTCCGTGCGCAGTAGGGCTCCAAACAGATGGCAGACCAGGAGCAGTTCTGTTCTCGTTGAAAGCTTATGAAGGATCTTTTTAATGTTGCTCTTGGACACTGGTGTATTTGATATCTCGCAGAACTGCTTTGCTTTCCATTAGCAGCTCTGGAGCCAAGCAAGGCAATGTTTCGTTTAGCTCCCGTTTTAGTTGCCTGGCTGCAGAATGAGTTTAAAATGCTTGTCAGCAATGTGAAGGCTGTAACTTGGTGTTCGTTCCGTGTTAGCAAATACTCCTGAGGTGTAATAAATGGACTTAAAGAAAACGACCTGTTCTGATCTAAAAAGCAAGCTAGAAGCTAGATCAGAACGGGGAGACCTGATTACGGCCTTTCAGTATCTAAAGGGGGCCTATAGGAAAGATGGGGACAATCTTTTTAGTAGGGCCAGCTGTGACAGGACAAGGGATAATGGTTTTAAACTAAACCAGGGTAGGTTTAGACTGGATATAAGGAGGAAATTCTTTACAATGAGGGTGGTGAAACCCTGGCAGGGGTTGCCCAGAGAGGGGGTGGAGGCCCCATCCCTGGGACCATTCCAGGCCAGGTTGGATGGGGCTCTGAGCAACCTGATGTGGTTCAAGGTGTCCCTGCTCCCTGCAGGGGGGTTGGACTAGATGACCTCTAGGGGTCCCTTCCAACCTAAAACATTCTATGATTCTATGATCAGAAACATTCCTAATCTAGGAAAGCTACCAGGAGGGGTGTTGTGTCTGCGTGGTGTCCCAGCTTTGTGCTCTCTCTGGTTCCAGCAGAAGGCAGCTTGCAGAAAGGCGCTGGTAACTGGAGTCCCACTATTAAATGACTCCCCAAATTCTGGTTTGTGAATTGTAGAAGTTTTTGATTTTTACTGAGAAACACAAAATAGACTCATCCTGGTCTATGTTTTGCATGTGTATGGGAAGATCGGTTCTGTTCCCTATTCCAGTGAATAGTTGGGCATCTTCTGTTGAACAGAGCAAGATCAGAAGGGGTCAAGTCCAGAGTGCCCCTTGGCATGGCTGTTGTGTGCTTCTGCTGGGTCTGCGTTCGGTAGGGGGGTCCTTCCTCGTTGGTGCCAAGGGAGACAGACTTCAAGGCAGAATATGCGTTTCGGTTGTGGAAGCTTAGCTAGGTGATCCATCTGGTCATAGCAACCCCAGGCAGCGCTCCAGGCGTGGGGCAGAGGGGCTGGAAAGCTGCCCGGCGGAAAAGGCCCTGGGGGGGTTGGTTGAGAGGGGGCTGGAAGGAGCCAGCAGGGTGCCCAGGTGGCCAAGAGGGCCAGGGCCCTTGGAAGGGGCCCGGAGGGCAGGGACCGTGCCCCTGTGCTGGGCACTGGGGGGGCCGCCCCTCGAGTGCTGGGGTCAGGGTTGGGCCCCTCCCTCCCCGAAGGCCCTGGGGGGGCTGGAGCGTGTCCAGAGAAGGGCAGCGGAGCTGGGGAGGGGTCTGGAGCCCCAGGCTGCTGGGGAGCGGCTGGGGGAGCTGGGGGGGTTCAGCCTGGAGCAGAGGAGGCTGAGGGGAGCCCTCATGGCTCCCTACAACTGCCTGAGAGGAGGGGGGAGCCGGGGGGGTCGGGCTCTGCTCCCGGGAAGGGGCGATGGGACGAGGGGCACCGGCCTCAAGTTGTGCCAGGGCAGGGTGAGGTTGGCCCTGGGGAACAATTCCTTCCCCAAAGGGCTGTCAGGGGCTGGAAGGGGCTGCCCAGGGAAGGGGTCGAGTCCCCAGCCCTGGGGGGATTGAACAGCCGGGCAGAGGCGGTGCTGAGGGCCGGGGTTTGGGGGTGGGATGGCAGGGGTAGGGGAACGGCTGGGCTGGGGGAGCTTAAAGGGCTTTGCCAACCCAAACCCTTCTGGGATTCTGTTTTATGATTCTATGATCTGTCTTGTTTTGTCATTTCAGTGTGTTGTTAGAGCAGCTTTCTCTAAACAGATATATTTTTATGTCTATAAGAGGGAGAACATAGGATATACTGTGCGTTGGTGCTCTGCAAATCATGCTTAAGGTAGATTCTGGATTCTAGCATTTGTCTGGTTCTGGCTTGACCTGAGCTCTCCGGCTGTCTTCCATTTCCAAGATGACTTTGACGATAGCTTGCTTCTTCCGAGCACGTACAAACATCCTGACCAGAGATATTGGTAAAAGAGCAAAGATGATTCCAAACTAACATTTGTCAGAAAAACTGTACCTTTCTGTGTAGGAAATGGTCCTGCCGCTTTAGTAACCTTGTCGAGAATTGACTTGGTGGGACTCAGAGCTTTTCAGTCTCCTCATGCTGCTGTTGGAATTCCCAGTACCTGTTTATGTGACTCAGCTGGGCTCTGCTAAAATTGGTATTGAAGCAATGAGGTGGATTTAGTATTTTAGGGCAGATCTGCACTGTCACCGTTTCAGATCTTGACCAACAACTTTTTGTTGAGGAGGAACGCGAAGGGAGAGCTTTAGGAGTGGATATGGAGCCCAGCTTTCAGATGTTCATTTCTGATGATTTGGTTTAGTCTGCTTAGCACAGATGAAGACCTTAACTGATGGCTAAGATTTTGGGTTTAATTTACTGCGAAATGGAGGCTCAGAGGGCGGTTGGGATTTCTGGTTTCAGCTATGCAAGGAATTTTTTTGCAAGCTACTCACGTAAGGAAGGGCTCGGAGCTTTCAGGTGTGTCAGGTTCTGCTTGCAGCCATGAAGAATTCTACTCAAACCAAAGTCACTTAATTTTCTCGCAATATTCTTAAAGGAGAACGTAAAACTCAAAGTGATTCATCTGAAAATTAAACTGTGCATTTGATAAGTTCTATGTCTAAACCTCAGCTAACAAGCATGTATTAATGTAAAATAATTACGTAAAAGTCAATGTCACTGTGTTTTCGCTTTTCTTTCTGGTTCTAGGCAAAGTGCTTCATGGATTTCAAAGCTGGAGGTACATTATGTCACATTCTTGGTGCTGCTTACAAATATAAGAATGAACAGGGCTGGTAAGTTTTTATTTTTGGTTTATACACCTTTTGCATGAGATTAAGCACATGAAATGCCTGTGCAAACTGCCTAAAGTTTAATACTTTCTGGAGAATTCAGTAGGCAAGGGAGTTGGAGATGGGAAGAGGAATTTTTTTTCCTGTTTTGCTGATGGTAGCTTCTTTAAGACACCCCCCCACACTTCCAAATTTAAAGAGAAGTTGTCCAAGTTCAAGGTTTTGCTCCTGTAGGTTGGGAGTTAATTATGAGCTTGAGGGGGTTTATTTGCCGTATGACTGAGCAAATGAACCCGTATCCTAGAATTGCTGTTTCTGTCTATAAGATGTGAACCTTTGGTACTGTACTGAGTATAGGATTTAGTTGTAACTGGGAAAACATGAAGCATTCCATAGATACTAATAAATGCTAAGTTTTCCACTGCTTATAAATAGGGAGGGTCAGCAGTTAGAAACATGCTCGTGTAGCTGTTGATGCCACTGTTAAAACTATTTCTGTGACATCCCCGTAGTGTTGTGGCCCCTGTGTTTTTCGAAGTTACAATCCTCTTTCTGAGACAGCAGTAGCATGAATTAACTGTATTGGAGAACATCGGAGAAAAGCCTGAGGATGAAAAGTGGATAGATAAAGAGTCAGCAGAGCTCGTTCTTGTACGCGAGTTTAAATAGTTTCTGATCCGATGTTGTGCAGGCCTGGAACAGCAGCGTTCCTGGAACTGACTGCGTCTGTTACCCACAAGAGCAAATGAAAAGGCAAAAATAAAGTTGTTTTGGTGGGGTTTGTTATTTTTAGGAGTAGTTTATACTCCTATCAGCTGAATGCATATCAGAAAGCTGGTATGAGTAAACTGCTGTCAGTTTTTCTACTTCAGTATTGCCAACACTCCGGGCATGATACGTGTCCGTCGTGTTCTGTGTGGCCTTTCGGGAGTGTCTTGCTACCTCTTTGCCTTAAGGTAAAGGAGTTAAATGGCTCCTACTTCATGAATATTTAAACGCTGCAATTTTTTCCAAACAAATTTAGTTTTCAATCACTGAGATTTGTCAGCAAAACTCAAGACATGCGGTTGCCTCCTCTCTTCTCACTCTCTTGCTGATTCCTCAAAACTAGCGTGGGTAGTGCCTTGTGTTTGTGCATGTGGGATGTAGAGGGAAGTAATACTTGAATTTAACTGAGGATCGGACTTAGAGCTTGGAATGTATCCTTCACTGACTCAACCAAATAATACGTGGTGTTTTGCCTGAAATACGATGATTTATTTGTTTTAATGGTATGCATTGTCGCTCTTGCTTAACCTGTTTGTGAATGATCTGTCTTATAGGAGAAGTACCTTTCCTCGTCATAATAGGTATGTCTGAAAAATGCACTTACCCAGTGCAGCTGGACATACCTTGTCTATCACTGCCATTCAAGTAGCTGTTTGCTAAAGCCTCTCAGAGGGTACCACTTAAACTAAGGGCAGGAAGAATTAGTCCTACTTTATCTAAATGGGCAACTAAAAAAAAAACCCAAAGTGCTTTCTCTTAATATATTGACATACTTCTCTGCAAGTATGGGTTTCGAAAGCAGGCAAAAAATTGGGGGCATGTATAGCATTAAATGAATAATATAACGCAGATTTTGGGCAACCAAATGTAAAAGATGTTGGTCAAACTTGAATGCCTTTGGTTCATAGGTACTGAGGGCTTTTATTAGGTGTCTAGGAAAATAGTCAGTGTTTATTTGGCATTTAACTTCACTTCCTTGCAACTATTACGTTTGAGAAGCGTATGTTTTGAATACGGACCACAAAGCTGCCAATGGGTAAATACTGGAGAAGTGACTTGATTTTGGCTCTTAAGATCCTATGTATTTTAGGTGTGAAATACATTATTGAGTTGTGCAGTGAACTGACAGTCTCCTCGATGACTGGCCTGACTTGTAGAAGTCAACGTAAAGTCACCACGCACAACGCTATTTAAAGCGGTCATAAAATTCTTTTCAAATTGAACGACTGCTCTAAGAAATATGCCAGGATAATACCTTTTTTAAGTTGTTTGCCAGGTCCTTAGCGTGAGGGGAAGAGGCCCTAATACTGCGTTAGGAGAGGAGCCACCGCTCACTAAGAGTGAACGTTTCTTGTGCTGCCTGACACTACGGCACGTTCACGCGGTCCCGCCTGCACAGGCAACTTCTTTTTGCAAATGCTAGAGAGCCTCAAGTGAAGAAAACCACGGAGGTCTCAGCTGAAATGTCTTTGTTTAATTTAGTAGTGTAATATCAATGTGATGCCATCTCGTGTGGTAATGGGTTTTGTGACTAAAAATCAATCTGGCCTTGGTTTACTGTCATTGTGTGTTCATAAACGTGAAAAATTGATGTGTTCCTGGAAACAAGCGTGTGTTTAAAAGAAGCTGTCGTTAGATATGGGCACAGGAATAAATTCTTGTATTTTAAGTTGGGGTGTTAATTGCCACGCAGTGACGGATATGCTTTATGTGCATGGCTTTCTCACTGTGTTAAGTGTACGGGGTACTTTTTATTTGATATATGGAAATCCCTTCTGCCAGTACTGCCGCTCCCCAGCACCAACTCAGCACTCCAGTTAAGAGTGTTTTCGGACTCTAGCAACAGCTTTTTCTAAAACTTGGGAGGTACAGAAATGCACCGGCCAGTGTTTTACACCTGAGAGTCAACAACCTGATTATCTGAACATACCATTGTGCTTTGGGAAAGGCTGAATTGTTAAGGCTCAGGCCCAAATCTCTTTCAGAGGCTCCTAGAGCGCTGCTTGCCCTGGCTGGCAGTGATGAGCCTGTAGGGTAGCGCTAGCGCCGGCACCCATGGGCGCTGAACGCGGCGAGGGACGGGTGTTAGTGCCGTTACCGTCCCTCCCTCGGGTCCTTGGGGGTCACCATTCAAATTCTTCATTTGAGTTGACTCATCCGTGCCTTCTGAATATGTGTACGGTTCAGGTGGGTACAGCAGAATGCCCTTGGTTCTTCCCAATCGAAAGTCGCAGATTTTGTGTTATCCCCCTCATTTCGGATAGACGCTCAAACCTGCGTCGTTCTTTCAAGAATTCTGATTACTTTGGCAAAGAAGCAGCAAACTTTAAAGTATATACGGAATATAGAGAGATGTAAAAAGATGGAATATAGAGAGATGTATCAAGTATATACGGAAGTATATAGAGATGATTATAAAATGCTTACATGGATTATGAGCTACCTATATGCTGGGGGTGGGGTTGGGTGGTGGCTTGTTCTCCAAGGGAGAAATAGTTTAGAAAATCTCAGGCAAATGAATTGCTGTGTTTTTCCTGGATTAGAATCTGGAACTGGTGGATGGCGCAGCTTAGAAGTAAGAGAAACGGGAGAGCTTGTTGGTGAATTTTCTCCTCTAGTTGTTGGAATCCCTCGTGAGCGTTTGATGACGTTTCTGTTCAGTGATCCGTTGTGACTGTAGTGGAATGCACAGCCCCGCTGCGGGGCTTTGTTGGACAATGTCAACATTCATTTTTCTTAAACATTTCACAAATCGGCTGCATTATGTTTTATTTGGTTCATTGTGATTTTTCTTGCTTGTGAGGGCTGCCAAGTGAAGCAAAAATATTTGTGATTGTGCTTCAAGTGTTCTTATGTAGCTGCCATGATAGACTGGGTTTTTATGTGGAACGTGAAAGATGCTTGACTACTGAATGGAGGAGAGTTGAACTTAACACTTTTGAATAATTTTCCTTAACAGGCGGAGGTTTGACCTGCAGAATCCATCCCGAATGGACCGAAATGTGGAGATGTTCATGAACATTGAGAAAACACTAGTGCAGGCAAGAAACTCTTATACGAAATCACGTGTTCGTGTGCTCAGGAGCAGGGGCTCACCAGTCTTCTGTGTACCTCAGCTGTGACTCACTGAAGAGTTCCATCCTGGATTTCTGTAGGAACAAGATCCCCTTCCCTCCCTTTCCCATCCATTTTAGTCACAATTCCATGTTATTACCTGAAAACGTCAGAATTTTTTCATCGGTATTCTGCGGATATGCATAGGGGGAGAAAAACGTGTTTGTAAGGTAGGAGAAAGACGGCGACACTCGGGATGCTTCCTGTGGAAGAAGCAGCCGTAGGATTGAGTAACCACTTCTGTATGCATCCGTTCCATTCCGGACTTTTTGGGGACTTTCAGCTTGAGACGAGTTTGCCTTTTTTCAGTGTTAGGATACACTTTAGACTCTCTTGCTTGCTTTATCAAACAAGATACTACCAGAAGAGAGCAAAAAACAGCTGTATGGAATTTAATTTGAAGTTAATTTTTCGTAACTGCTGCGTATGAATACCAGAATATTTTTTTCAAACTCTAAAACCAAGCTCAGTGTGTAATACAGTCAATAACCTTCAGGTGCTTGTCAAAAATGGAAATAGGAGGGACAGCAAAAAGAAACCGTACACTCATTATAAAAAAAGTATTGCCATTGTGTGGTGGTTTCAGTACTTGGAGTACATGTTAAAATCCAAAATAAAACAAGCGTGTACCTGCAGATATCCTAGAAATGCGTGAGTCTGCGTGTTGGTGCAACAGGACAGGTCCAGATTTGGAAGTTGACACAAGCAAAGTCTTCCAGAGCCTGTCAAAAATTCTTTGAAATCAAATCCATGGTTTCCATGACAGATGTTGTGCGAGCAGGATCGTTGGGTCGCGTTCCCTTTATCCGTGCTAACAGCAGATTGGCAGGGACCAGAAAGAAACCCAGGATAAGACTTTGGCGGGGAGGTGTGCAGAGGAAATATCGCTGTCGTAGGGGTTTCTGGAGCTAGTGTGCCGTGTCACAAGCTGATACGTGTTCCTTTGGAGCCTTTTCAAGCATTGGTGATCTTAATAAGAATTTCTTTGTCACAGGTGCCCTGCTAATTTCTTATTTAACTTCTTCTCTCCACTAGAACAATTGTCTGAGCAGACCGACCATCTACCTCATTCCAGATATAGAATTGAAGTTGGCTAATAAATTGAAGGATATTGTCAAACGTCACCAGGTAACTGTTAAATAGCATATCTTAAAACAAATGTTTTGTTGGTTGTACGATAAAACGTATTTGCCTGACTACTGGATAGTGGTTACCTCCAGACTGTGGCTGACAACACAGGGCAGCAGCCAGTCACTTAAGACCAGAAGGTCACTGTTCGTAAAATGCCATTAGTAGTTATCCTCGCATGGAGATTTACTCGTAACTCTGTTCTAAAAGCAAATCTGAAATCCCTATTGAAGTGAAAAGTAGTTATGGTGTCTCGGTGAGTTGGCTGCAAGCCCTAGCTGATTTCATGTTGGATACCTGCTTATATAAAGCAGAAGCTTGCCGTTTGTCCACATCTGGGACCAAGGAAGGTAGCGTGTGATAACAGCTGTCCTGGATACGCGGGGACGGCATAAGGAAGCGTTAATCTTAAAATGATCGCTACTTTTTTGCCTTTTTTTAACTTGCTTTTTTCTTGCCTGTGAGCAGAACCAAGTCTCTTGGTTATTAGGTAGTCAGCGTGTTTCCAGGAGAGTCAACATCTCGCCATTGTAATTTAATATACTCAGCGATGAACTGAACAAGAGAAATAGCTTCATCTCTCAAAAATGTAAACAGTCCTTTCACTTGTCTTAAGAGAAGTATCCTGGAATGTGAACTCTAGATGGTCCGATAGCCTTTTGTGCTAGGATAATTCACGGCTGTAACCAAAGTAAACTGTTTCCTTTCCAGATCAAATGTATTTCCTGTGTCGTGATTATGAACCATCGTCTCGACTTTGGTTGTGTAATTTTTCACAAGTTACTCTTAATTATTCAGCTGATTCAGGATGTTTGCGGTTGTTTAAATTAGAGTTAATGATTCAATTTTCCTTTCATAAAGGAATTCTGTAGTGAACTTGGAGCATGCTGTATCCATGAGTGATTTAAGGGACTTCTAAAGCAGGCAGCTTTGTCTCTAAAGGGACGTGAAGAACTGAAAACAGAAATAGTCCCTAATTCTGCTTTTTGGGCTTTCTTCCTTTGTCCTACCTCTGAATGATCATCTTGTGTTTGTGTTGCTACCTGTGCTTGCTCACTGTCTTGATTTTTTTTTTTTTTTTTTAAATTTTATTTTACCTGTTGTTGCCATCTTCCCTCTACCCCATCCCTAGTGCCTGTGGTTCCCAAGTCCTCACTGCTCTGCCCCCAGCCTGTGCAGAAGAGCTGCACCTCTCTTGCCCCAGCACAGCGCTAGCGTGGTCTCTGGGCTTACAAAAAGAGGTGTCAGTAAGATGTGTGTTCTCTCTGCTGGTGAAGATGCTGTTGCTGTTTCTGGTAGTCACGCTTCTTCTGATGTTCTTTATAAACGTTGAGGATTCCTCTGAGAAGAGCCAGAGTAATTTAGGAACTTCAGAGCAGGTAATGAGTGAGATTTAGCATTTATATCTGCTTCAAGCAAAGTGTTTTGTCGGTAGGTGACTCCTTCCATCTCATTACCTCTTTAGCTTCCATTCACATTTGGTTTAGTAGAGGCAGGGAATAAGCCTTACAGTCTGCTTACATCTTTCAGAACGCTGTTTTAATGTACAGTTATCCCTTTGTTTTCAGCCAAGATAGCATCTAAAAGAGACTTCCTCTTCATCTGTCATGTCTTGGGTTTTTTAAAGCTCCGTAGGAAACAGATGAAACTTGCTGATCTGATTCCCAAAGCTCAGAGTAGATACAGAGAGCATCTTTAGCTCATGGCGAACGAAGGGAGAATTTCCATTATTGTTCCTTAAACACTTTGCACGTTCTTCTTCATGCCAGGGCTTTTTCCTTTCCCTCTGAATGCTTTTAAATTCTTACTTTCCTCCTTGCTTTTTTGGTGTTGCTGAGAGCACCTCCTCTCCCTTTAGCCGCTTCTCTGAACTCCTGTTGGTGTAGGAACTCTTGCCCTTCGGCCCCGGATACCAGAGTGGTCTCCAACTGTTGCTACCATAATGCAATGCATCTTTTGCCTTTTTTAATTTTCCTCCTTTAGATGCTGTCCTCTAAATAAGCTGTTCACATATTGTTGGCTGTAACCTATCCCACGTGCTCTTAGGTCCTTTAAATAAATCTGTCAAGTGTTTATGGAATGTAAATTTTGAATAACACTTTCCTGCAAACTGTTCCAAAATGTAACTCTGCGTAAGAGCCTGCGGTCTGTGAATCTTTGCTGTCCTTGGAAATGACTCTTTGTATATGGAGGTGTCTCTGAGGCGTGTGGGAGAATCCTTATGGCTTTCCACATAGGGGAGGGACAGGGTTTTCTTCACTGGCCACACTAAGCAGTGTTATATATTTATTTAACAGATACCTAATTACGTAGTAGAATTATTTTGCATGATGGGGTAGGTCCAAATGGAATATAATTGTGGCCTGTACCCACATGTAGAGAAATTGCTTTATGTTTGTGGCATCTAGGTAGGTATGAGAAGAATATCTGTTGCTTCTCATATATCAAAAAAATTATGTCCTAAACTAGCAAGAAGAAAAAGTGTTCTCGTGTTTGAATATTTTGACAAACAGTGGTATCATGGTAGTGTATTTCTGGTTTATTCCTGTTGTTCTATGATTTAGGAGGCTTTTTTTGAAAGAACGTGTTTATTCTGTCTCTTGACCTAGAGTATTCCTTGACTACTAAGGATGTTCTATGCAAGGCAGCTGTTTCTAGTTAAGTTTCTTGTAGATTTTGTCATATGTAAATTGTCATATCTCGAAATTGTTTTGGACCAAAGCGTGTGCTTAATGGAAAACATTTACAGATGCTTTCTTACCAAATATTCACCAATAGGTTTGTATGAACTGGCAGTTGAACCGCTTACAATGAGAATTGGGGCAGAAGGAACTAGGAGGAGGAAAGATTTGAGGTATAAAGAGCAAGATGTGACAAAGTAGTGTGGCAGCAGCTGTAAGATAATTGCCTTTCCCTGGCACTCCTTAGAGGGGGTGTTCTCCATAGCTGCATTGAAGTGAGCCTTGAATATTTCTAGGTTGTATGAGATGTGGATAAAAAGAAGCAGCCGAGAAGTTTGGGGTAATGTGGTGAAGGTTTCTCATGCAGTTTCTTCTTTTCTCCCACCTTTCCTGCAGGGAACAGTAACTGAAGAGAAATCAAAGGCTACCCACCATGTTTATCCAAGTCCTACCTCAATGGATGACGGTAAAGTTGCTTTCCAGTTTTTAAGTGGCAATAGTCTCGTAACTAAATTCTGTTAGCAGTTTTGGGAGCTTTCGCACAGACACAGCCTGGCCCTAGCCTGCTCCTGAGAGCCGCTTGAAAAGTATTTCTGGTGTTAACAGCTCCAGACAAAATCAGTGCGTCCTGCTTCTTAACTGTTGGGTGTAACATCCACATTTGTAATTGGTGTGACCTTTTCAGATTGAGGTGTGTTAATGTTGAATACTCTTCAGTGATTGCATTGGAAATGGAGATGATATTTATTGCTGAGTGCAGGGAGACATTTTGTTTGTCCCAAATCACTTGCAAACTGAAGGGGAGCAAAGCTGAGGGTCTGGAAGAACTTAAAAAAAGAAACTAAGTTAGTTTAAAAATGAAAAGGAAGACTAGTGGAAGCAGGGGGCTTAAAACTAAAGCTTCCATTAACTTTTTTTTGCTTCCTTGGTGTCCCCCGGTGTGTACGTATAGGTCAGAATGTTGAGAGAAACTTTATTAGGAATCGGGTAGAGGTCGGAAAGGTGGCATAGATGCTAAAGGAGATGAGACTCGAAAAATGTGCTGCCGTGTTCTCGTCTTCCCAGACGGCAGGCTGGGAATGCCGATACGTATCATTGCCTGTGGTTTGGCAAGGTGGATACAATAAAAAGGAGATAAATAAATAAATTGAGATTGGCTTTATTATGACGTGGTCTGCCTTGATACAAAGTACATAGGCTCCACACAAGCAGTTGAACAGCTGTATCCGTCAGCAAATAAATTAATAAATATCTTGGGCTTTTTCATCTTAAATACATTTCATTGTCTGGTGCTTCATTGCTGTCAAGTCTGAGCTTCGCTGACATCAATCAGCTTTTTCTCACACGCCCTGGCATCTGACGGCCACTAGATGGAAGTGTTCACTCCTCTATAGGAACGGCCATGGGTTGTTTGTCCTCTGGTGCTTGTCTGTGGTCTGTACTGCAGGTAATATCATGCCTAGCCACAGGTTTGTGTTTGTGTTCTTGGAAGAGGGTTGAGCATAGCAGGCCCCATCTCTCTTGTCGTCGGTGACCGTGCAGATGTGCTGGGCAGAGCTCCTTTCCCCCCTGAGAGGAGAAAACAGCCATGAATTCAAGTGGTGTAACTTCATACAGCTTGAAACCCTCAGCGTTTCTCCTTTAATCCTGCTCTGGGCCATCTTCTCAATATCAGAGGTGTGGTTTAGAAGAAAGAACCCTTTATGACCCCAGTCAGACTGAGCGTATGCTGCATTGCAAAACCAGCCAGGTATTAGTCTTGCTCAGGAGGCCTGTGTTACCTTGAAGTTGTCATTAGCACCACTGTGAAAGAAGGAAGTTGAAATGCAGGTTTCGTTAGACTCTTGGAAGTCCTTTTTTATTAAAATCTGTTTCACCACCACCCCCTGCCCTGACGTTCTGCCTTGAAAATTTTATTCCTTCAGAACTATTGTTTTGTTAAATACTTGTTGAGAGTAGAATGTAATTCTGGGAACAGGGTAAGTGTGAATGAGGGGATTCAGACATTTAACAAGCATACAGAAAGACAGAGGGGAAATATTTACCGCTGCACAAGAAAGCATTTGGGGAGAAATTTAGTCTTTTTGGTTATAGAAAGACTAAAAAAACCAAGTGACAGATCGGAGCGTGTCTCTCTCGCCCTGTTTTTTCCTGCTGTCTTTACCAAACGTCCTTTTGGAGAATTTGCTCTGTCCTATTCTGAGTTCCAAGCCCAACTGGCCAAGGTGTTGGGAGATAAGACAGGACAGGATGAGCTGGCAGGGGATAGTGCTTCCGCCAGCCAGCCAGAAATGCCTCTTGCTTCTGTTGAGAAACAGATGGGCAGCCTCAAGCCTTGTTGGGTCTTAATCTGGAGCATGTTAGGGTATGAATGTATGTGACCAGGCAAGGAAATGTAATAATTCTTAACAGTAATATGATTTTACTAATGTAACATCTGTGTCATATGCAGGCAGAGCATACACATGCTTAGACATGGCAAAGGTAACGTGGGCACAGTGTGTTACTGCGCCGGGCCAGGCCATTTTAATTTCCCTACTGCAGACTTTTATCAGAGATGATTGCGATAACTTTACTGTGACTGACTATGGAAAAGCAAAATAGCTTTTCATGTGCTTTACAATCTGATGCTCCATCTCTTTCCCCTTTGCAGATGAATGGTTGAGACCTGTGATGAAAAAAGACAAGCAGGTGCTGGTACACTGGGGCTTTTTTCCAGACAGGTAAAGAAAGGTGGGGGAAGAAAGCACACCCCAAATCTTACTTAAGTTTGTTGAAGGAAAAGGGTCAATTAAAGCATGCAAGTAGGTAAATCCGTGTCCTCAAACAAGCTGCTCCTTCAGCTCACCGAGTCTTGCATCTCCTTAAGAAGAAGCAGTGCTCTGTGGTTATCAGTAGTGACCCTGCGTGGGGAATGTCCCAGCTGTGTGGGCTACAACTATGCCCTTCTTCTGCAGACCTACCTCACGCTGGCTCTTCTAAAACTCTAACCCAAATATTCAGTACTGCATTGCTGCTGTTTGATTCTGAATCGCTGTACGTCGCTGTTCATGCTATGAGCCAAGCAGTGGTTGTCTTACGGGGTATAACCACGCGGTAATTTAGCGTTGCTACCATTTGTCTCAATGTCCAAGGCTTGACAAGACTTAACTGGTGGTTTGAAACTGAAATACGCGTCCCCAGTTGTGATAGCAGCAGGTGGGTAAGGTTAGAAAAGGGGAGTCTGTCCTTCTGCAGAGCCACTAGTAGGGCTGCAGACTGAACCAGGCTTTGAAAGGGCGGAGTGAGCCTTTCCATGGAGTTAGTCAGACTTTAAGGCCAAAAGGGAGAACTTCTGATCGCCTGGTGGTTGAACTTTCACTCCGTGGGTTGCCTTTACTCAAGGGCCAGCGACTGTTGAAAGCTTGTGTTTGAGAAAGCTGTCGTGTTGTTAGATGATAGAAGATTGTGTATGTATTTAAATAACTTTTTCAGGGTACTAAAATCTGCTCTGCTGGGCATTCACAGAATTTTCAGGAACTGCATGCGTATTTGAGTGGAAGAGAGCAAACACCAATCACACGGAAGTTTCTTTCTTCATACAGATGAAGAACCTTTCAATATTTTTATATTTCTATCATATCAGTAGTCAAGTTTGTGTTGACTCTGTGTGTGTGTATATGTATTTATAAATATCTGTATAAACATGAGGAATGCTATATACGCATCTTTTCTTGCGTGACTTATCCCCATTGCTCAGTACATGCCGTGTGTTGATCACAAAGTATTTTGGCTTTTCCTGTTACTGAGTGCGGTTTCTTAGTATTTAAAAATAGGCTTTTTGAGGGAATAGCAGGTGGAAAAGAGTGAGTAATAAATGGGTTCTACAGCAGCAGGGGTTGAAGGAGAGGATGCATGCTCCTTCCTTCTAGGAATGCAGTATCTCTTGCTTTAAACTCATAAGAACAGAAACAAGTTAATTAACGTAATGCCAGGGTTTGAACAAGTGACTCAGAAACTGTATTTATACCCCTGAATCTAGAGAGCAGATTTGCAATTTTAAGCTGGAGCTGGCTTCACTGAGATGGCTTTTAAACTCAGAAAGTTAAGAACATGCATTAGATGCCTTGGACCCCTGCCTTTTCAGTGTGTGCTATTCCTGTAGCAGAAAGCAGTGATTATTCCTGTAACTTTTCATTGCATGGAAAATCCTTTACTGTTCTATCTCAGCAATGTGATTTGCACGTCAGGATTGCTGCATAAATATTCCTGCTGGTGATTTTCTGGATGAACAGCCCAGGGGACCAATTTTGTTTTCTCTTGACTCTTCTTGTTAGCTATGACACTTGGGTTCATGCCAATGAAATAGATGCTGAAATTGAGGATCCTCCAATTCCTGAAAAGCCATGGAAGGTAAGTCTGCAAAAGTTACTGTATTGGTATAGCTCATGCTCAGGTGCTGCTAGATCATAGAATGGTTTGGGTGGGAAAAGCCCTTTAAGCTCCCCCAGCCCAACCGTTCCCCTACCCCTGCCACCCACCCCCAAACCCCGGCCCTCAGCACCGCCTCTGCCCGGCTGTTCAATCCCCCCAGGGCTGGGGACTCGACCCCTTCCCTGGGAGCCCCCTTCCCCAGGGCCAACCTCACCCTGCCCTGGCACAACTTGAGGCCGGTGCCCCTCGTCCCATCGCCCCTTCCCTGGGCGAGCCCGAGGGCTCCCCCAGCCCCCTGCTCCACCAGAACCCCCCCAGCCCCCCCCCCCTGGGGCTCCAGACCCCTCCCCAGCTGCGCCCTTCGGCCCCCCCCAACCCTGACCCCAGCACTCGAGGGGCGGCCCCCCCAGTGCCCAGCACAGGGGCACGGTGCCTGCCCTGCTCCTGCTGGCCACACCACTCCTGACACAAGCCAGGATGCCGCTGGCCCCCTTGGCCACCTGGGCACCCTGCTGGCTCATATCCAGCCCCCTCTCAACCAACCCCCCCAGGGCCTTTTCCGCCGGGCAGCTTTCCAGCCCCTCTGCCCCACACCTGGAGCGCTGCCTGGGGTTGTGGTGACCCCAGGGCAGGACCCGGACCTTGGCCTTGTTGACCCTCACCCAGCTGGGCTGGGCCCATGGATCCAGCCTGGCCAGGCGCCTCTGCAGAGCCCCCCTCCCCTCCAGCAGACCCACACTCCCGCCCAGCTCGGTGTCCTCTGCCTCTCTGTACGTGCTGTACATGGCTCTATTTCCATATATATGGAAAAGCAGAGAGGTATTTCTAGAGCTGTAATGAAAATGTCTAAACCATTTCTTCGGTCCAAGGAGGAATGCTGTTGAAAAAATACTGTGTTTTGTGAGTGGGAAGGACAGAATTGTGTATCCCTGATAGTGCCAAAATTACCGTGTTTATTTTGGCCTGACTTGAGGTGGTTTTTGTTAAAGGTAAGTCCTTTCCTTACTGCTGAAGTGCAGCCGTCACTGGGATGAAACCTGACAGCTCGTTAGGAGGTGTAATGGCGTTACTCAATGTTTAAGGAGAGGAAGGGGGGAAATACCGTATCTTCATGATGGTTTTGGAAAAATATTGTTAAAGGAACGAACTGTCAGGTTAGAAACCTGAGATTACCCCACACGTATTACAGGGCTTAAGACATATTCTGTGTGCAGGAAGTTCATCTTTTTCTGTAATATAGAAATGGCCAAAAATATCAGGAGTTAGGTGATGTGGAAATCAGGAAGCTTTAGGAGAATGAATCTGAATTTTTCAAGTCTGTGGTACAATTCAAATCTTGTCTGTTCTCTTTGAGGTGCTGTAATGGCAACGTTATTTCCAGCAGATTCAGCTGTTGGGATCAAAATAGAGCCATGCTCTGGTTGACAGATGGTGTGTGGCCGTGGGCTCCCCCGTCCCCTGGGCTCACGCTGCTGCAGAAGCTCTTGGCTTCGTTGGCTTAGCTCAGTGCCACTGTAGATAACAGCTTCTGAATCCTCTTAGTACAGGGCACAGTTTCAGTTTCTTGATTTTACTGAAATCCTTGGCCTTGCTAATAAATTGTAGTGTGTGAATGGTACTGTCCCTAGAGTTAGAGCCAGCGTGGAGGTGAATAAGAAAAACCAGTCGTTGTTTATAGAATCCCTGAGGGGCATCCCTCACCTTTCTTTATTAAAAGGTTCCTTTTAATGGGAGCTCTGCTCTTCACTGATGTCGTAATGATGCAAAAAGTCGGCGCTTCTCAGCGCTCAACATGTGAGCACTCAAACCAACATCAGGAGCCTTATTTAGGTTCTCTACGTAATTGGTTTTCTTTCTACAGAAATAATTTGCCTTTCTGATTTAGCTCATTGGAAGCGAACAATACAGAACAGTTATAATTGAACGGTAGTAAATCCTACGTTACTGGCCTTTTATTGGACTTAATCTTCTATCCATAACATGCAGTGGGTCTGCTGTTGAGCTGAACAGCAGTGTTAGAGCAGCTGAGGTCAGAAAATAACTTGGTGTTATTCTGAGTAGTTACCTGTCAATAACTGGAACGCGTGCTTTTTGTGTATAAATCGTTCTAAAGCTCAAGAATTTATTCTCAGCTATGTAAACTAGAACTTTATTTGAAGATGGGTGTTTTTAGTCAAGATGGTCAATCTTTCCAAGAAATGGCCAACTCTTCTTAGGGTTTTTGGTCTTTTGTGGCACATCTGCTAAGGTGATCTGTATATTTTGAAGATTTTGGTGGTAATTTTCAGCATCCAAAGTACGCTCTCGATACAGAGCCATTGTCCCAGCTGTGAGAGCTGACCTCACACTTCAGAAGGCTTAAAAGTGACCGAGGAACAGACACAGCATTCAGTTCATCCTTTATTGTATTGCCTCCTGAAACAGTCACCTATTACGTGTAAAACCAGTACGAGGTATTTGGACGTTCAGACCCTGATAACAAATTTGCGAGTGTTTCCTTCATCCTGTGAGGTTTGTCATGGCGTAATTTTTTCCAAAGCCATCAGTGTGTCGGTATGTCGTTCCGTTCTTTAGGTTCACGCCAAGTGGATTTTGGACACAGATGTATTCAATGAATGGATGAATGAAGAGGATTATGAGGTAGATGAGAACAGGAAATCAGTGAGTTTTCGACAGAGAATCTCCATGAAAAATGAAGAGGTAGGTGGTTCTCTGCTTAATGGGTGGCCTGTTGATACGCTAATATTCTTTATTGCTGCATAGTCAAATTTTAGGGACTCCAAGTTGCTAAAATTAAGATAGTTGAACAGTTTGAGGTACCTGTGATCATAGAATCATGGAATGTTTTGGGTGGGAAGGGACCCCCAGAGGTCACCCAGCCCAACCCCCCTGCAGGAGCAGGGACACCTTGAACCACATCAGGTTGCTCACAGCCCCGGCCAACCTGGCCTGGAATGGTCCCAGGGATGGGGCCTCCACCCCCTCTCTGGGCAACCCCTGCCAGGCTTTCACCACCCTCACTGGAAAGAATTTCCTCCTTAGATCCAGTCTAAACCCACAATGGTTTAGTTTAAAGCCATCCCCCCTTGTCCGGTCACAGCTGGCCTTGCTAAAAAGATTGTCCCTGTGAATATCCCAGACTGTGATAATACCATCTGGTTTAACTTTCTTCTGACATATGTCCTTTATCCAGAAGTGTAGGTGTGCACTTTGCTTTTTATTTTTTCCCGCATTCCTGAGGATGCTAAGAGATAGGACCTGCTCTGTGTGAGTCACTTCGTCAATGAAGCCAGAGGTGTGTTAAACAGCATCAGTTAATATTTGATTTCTGAACTCTAGGTACTATTACAACTAGTTTTTGTATCCCTCCCAGTGCAGGAAGTTAGTTAGGGCTCTGAAAACGCGTTCATTTCACCTGGAGGCCAGGGTACTCGCTAGGAAACCGTTCCCGATGGGGATAGGGTCTGCTGAACAAGTCACGCGTTAGCATTTGAATCTTGCTCTGTAATCACTGTTCTTAAACACGTAGCCATTGCAGCATCTGGGGGATGGCTGTAGAAAATGCAGGGGTTTTCACGTTGACCAACAGAAATATTCTGGAGCTGAACGTGGTGCCTGTTGTGTGATATTATTGCTTTTAGCTTCTCTTGTAGAGTGTATTAAGGAAGAGTGTAGCTGTAGAATTTCCATAACTGCAGTATGTGGGGTGAGCTAACTACTTCACTTCTCTAACAGCCCGTACGTAGTCCGGAGAGGAGAGACAGGAAAGCAGCAGCAAGTACAAGGAAGCGAAAGCATTCTCCTTCTCCACCCCCCACTCCTGTGGAGTCAAGAAAAAAGACAGGGAAAAAAGGGTGAGTGTTGAAATCCTGGCATTTGAGGGAAATTTTCTTGCAGAAATTGCTCATGGGGAGATCCCTGTCACATTTCACTTGTCTCGCCTTAGATTACAGGAGAATAATTATTTCTACAATAGCCTTGAGTGATTCTCCTTGAGCAGTAGATGTAACTTCTTTACTCCGTAGAAACGTATTGCCCGCGGGTGGAGGAGAATCTAGCGCAAGCTGCCGGGTTATCTGTGCCAGTGGCAGGGTTCATTGCCGCATCCAGAGCAGACGTTACCCAAGGAAAAGTTACTGGGCTTATATATAATATAATTCAGACTTATAGTAACTTAATACAGAGATAACTCAGACTGGTTCTGTTGGTGCGCTCGTGTAGCACATGTACGTTCTTGAAGTATAGCCCCCTAAATTACTGCATTTAATTGAGGAGGGGTTTGTCTATAGAGCCAGGTACTTTAAAGTCCACTTCTCAAATGCAGCTCTAAAAGAAGCAGCATTTGTGGCCTACAGGTTAGGGTTTTTTCCAATGCTAGTCTGAGCTCTTACAAGAAAAAAAAAAAAGGGCAATATTATATCCAAATAAAAGCTTATTTGTGGGGGTTTATGTGTGGATGTGGAGGGGAGCGCTTTTGAACTAAAAATTCAAGTCTCGTTTAATAGACCTGTTGGGCTCTCCTGAAACAACACTGGAAATTTATCATCAGAGGTGAGAAGGGATGAGTTGAGAACCTCAATTACTTTTTTGTTCCAAATGTAAAGCCTGAGTTCGATTCCGTAAGGAGAGGTGCGGGTGATTCTACCTTTGTCCCCAGACTGGCTTCCTCAGTCCCCAGAACCAATCGTCCAAGCCAGCCTTTTTCCTTAAGGTGCCTCTGCTGTTCTGTGCAGCAGATGCCCTTATGGTAACTTGAAAAAGGACAAACGTTAAGTGAACCGCTGCTCCCTTCGGTCTCACTAGCATGCAAGTGCTGCCAACGTGCTGCGCAGTTTTAGGCTGGAATCAAGATCTATATACGGTGGTGGTCTCCAGTCCTGAAACACTGGAAAAGACCTCTTTTTTTTTTTTTTTTTTTTTTTTAATGAAGTTTACTTTATTTTCGTAATATACAGGGAATATTTTTCATTAACTCCACCAGCACCACTTCCTACACCATTCGTGTTTCCATACGTGTTTTAACCCAGTCCTTTAATCCTGATACCTGAAGAATAGCGTCAAGATGAGAACATCCAACAGTTGCAGCTGGCAGAAAATTTGTGTATGATCTGTTTTAGACAAGCAGCCTTATACGGGAAAAGGAGAGGGCAGAAAGAAGAAGACGAGCAAGAAGATCTTACAAAGGACATGGAGGATCCCACACCAGTACCTAATATAGAAGAAGTGGTACTTCCCAAAAATGGTAAAATATGCATACACTGGCTTCTTGGAATGTTAAAACATTTGCTTGAACTGCACTGAAAAAGTATGCATCTATTCTGTCAAACCTGTGAAATAGCATGGGGCCAGGTGATCTGTGCCCATCTAAATTTGTCTACTCTGGGATTTGAATGGGACAGCTGAGAAGGGCAGCGGATTCACCTTCTTTTAGCTCTTTGAAATATGTTTACGAAAATCCACCGAAATGTTCAGTTTCACCAATTTTTAGGATCGCTCTCCCCCATTCTACAGAGTTCATGTTTTGGGGTGTGGAGCTTTCTGGAGGAAATGAATTGTCTGCCAAGTACCCGAGATAAGCACATTTAAATGAGTGGGAACTCTGGCAGCACGGCAAATGCATTCAGTTCTTAATCCTTTTCAGAAAAGTGTTCATCTATGCAATACCTGTTCGGTAAAGATAAGTCAGAAAAATAATTCCTTCTGTTAAGCCCTGGACACCAAAGCATTTTGGGTGTCACACCATTTGGTTTTTACCTGGTTTGAACTTGCTTGTAGGAATTGTTACGTGTTGTACAGGTGGAAAACGTACGGCACTTGGTCCGTAACCGCGAGAATAGAAGCTGCTTTGTGTTCAGATGTGAAATGAGAGAGAAACCAAACAAATGGCTTGTTGTGCTCCAGCTGCACAGATGAACTCTCCTGAACTGCAAAGACAGGACCAACACAACTGTTGATTGATAAGACTGTAAAAGCATGCTGGACTTTGGTATTGTATCCTGTCTGATGGTTACTCATCAGGGTTTCAATCTTGCTTGCTTTTGTAGTGAACCCAAAGAAAGACAGCGAAAACACGCCTGTGAAAGGAGGAACAGTGGCAGACCTCGGTAAAACAAACGTGCAACACCCTCCAGCACCCCCTCCTTAAGTTTTATAGTAAAGTCTGGCTTGCGGGCCCACAGAGTAAATTTTTTTAAATCTCTCAATTTTAAAAGGAATCTTAGATTCTGCTCTTTTATTGAATTAATTCAGTTTTTGTGTGTATTCAAGTCAAAACGTACCGACTCTCTTTCACTTGCAAGGCTGTTCCCTTGTAGGCATCTTCTTTTGTTTTCTTTTTAATCTGAGGTATAATCCCTTCCCTGGCAGAATTTTTCTTTTCTTACTGGGAATCAAGGTGTGAATCACCAGTTCCCTGAGCTTTGCTAAGCCTTTGGCATAAGAGATATAAACTAGCGTAGGTACCCTGTTATACAAGGCTACCTCTAGGGCACTGGGAAAGGTGGTGCTTAGGTATGGATTCTTAAGTATGGAAAAACTCTAATTATCCTTCCTCTGTATTCGTATCTGTTCCCTTGTCTGGGGTAGTTGAGTGCCTGCATGAGGGTGAGATTGCCTTAATGAGGTGTGGTCCACTTTGCTTTCCTCTTCACTTCCCTTCCCAAACAAATGAAATGTTCTTTCCAATTAAGCAGTTGCATTGCTAGAAAGGCTTATGAGCAATCGGATGCTTTTTATCAGTGTAACTCTCTCTGCTTTTGCCTTTCAGATGAGCAGGATGAGGAGACAGTGGCAACCGGAGGAAAGGTAACAGCAGCCGCTTCTTACCAAGTCAAAACTGAGATCATAGAATCACAGAAGGGTTTGGGTGGGAAGGGACCTTCCAAGGTCACCCAGTCCAACCCCCTGCCATGAGCAGGGACATCTGCAACCGGATCCGGTTGCTCCCAGCCCCGTCCAACCCAACCTGGGATGTTCCCAGGGATGGGGCATCCACCACTGCTCTGGGCAACCTGGGCTGGTGTCTCACCACCCTCAGCGTAAAACAAATTTCTTTATCTATTCTAAATCTCCCTTCTTTTAGTTTAAAACCATTCCCCCTTGTCCTATCAAGATCTTAATCTCATCTTCAGTAGCTTAGCATGTCATGTTTTTCAAGTCACATAAATTAGTCACTTATAGGAACATTGTTTTGCTATTATAAAAATACTACAAAGGCTGTGAGATCATTTTGTATGTTTAGATCTAGTATATTAAAAATGAGAATGAGGAGGCAGATGCAAAGGATTTTCAAAGCAACGTTCTTCAGATGCAAGATTTTTTTGAATGTTATGCTTTTTCTGTAGGTGTCAGGGCTAAATCTAAACGCCAGTTAGGCTTCCTGATCATTTTAATAGAGTTGTCGGGGTAGTTCCTGTATTTAATTGCATTGTTGGTGTGCCAGGCGCTGGTTTTCACAGCTTGCCTAGTATAAGATGATTGCCTGATCACGCAGGTAAGAATCGATCACAGCTCTGTTGGCTTCACGCGGTCGCACTCCTGCGCAGACGCCAGACCCTTGCATTGGTTACGCGCGTAATCAAGAAAATCCGACTTTCTCTCCATACTGATGTGTTTCTAGTTTTACCATGTTTCAGTTCATATGTCCAGTCTCTTACATGTGCTTTCAGAAGTACCCAAAAATCCTTTCTCCTGTTTTAAAATGGGGGAAGGTGGCAACTATGGGCGTGCAAGCCACTGACTAGCTAGTAAGCAGCCTTTCTTCTGGGCTTTAGGCAGAGGTGTCGCACCAGGGAGCAGTGGGTTTAAGTATTTAGATACAGACACGTGAACAGAAATCGCCAAAATACGATTCTTCGAAACCGTTGTTTTCCACATTAGGGAAGCCAACTCAGAATGCAACAGCAGGCCATTCCAGTATGGAAATGCTCTTTTTTCCAGTGTAACTTCTCGATCCCTGGCTGTAGAATGGCCTGGAGCTGTGGGACTCATACAGCAGCCTTAGTTTTTGTTCCGTGTTTAGACTGGAAGAAGTTTGCTTTTATGTCCTGTGCTACACGGTGTTTTTCTGGAATGTGGTCTGGTTTTTTGCGTAGTGAATGCATTTTGAGAGGAGAGGGGTGTTAGAAGTTGAGGGGATGATGAGAGGAAGGATTTCTTTTCTGAATAGCTCGTCAGGTCACCAAATAGGTTTGGAACGATACCTTATCTTTGGGGGAATTTTGTCCCCCAAAAGATGTCATTGATACCAATGACTCTTTAAGGTCTTGCTTTAGGGACTCGGCTGTTTTTAAGAGTCTGTTGTTTCTCTGAAAGCTGTCTGGATTAGTAATTCAGGTAAAGAAAACCATTTAACACTGAGTTGCCCCTATGGGCTGTTCAGATAGCACCTGAGGGCTTCTCATAGAGTTCATACCATGTCCTGACCCTCTTGTCCTGCCTCCGTGCCTTTCTCCATCTTTTGGGATCAGGAGGCAAGCATGTGCTGGATCTCAAGTTGCAGAATACCTGGTGTTCACAGGGGACTTGTGCTGGGAAGCAAAAGAAAGCGACCCAAGGCTTGTCCCTCTTCTTGGAAATCTTAAAATCTTGCTTGCTGATGTCTTTGCAGCCCTGTACGAGCAAACTCATGGGTCTGTTCGCCCTCTGAATGGAAGCAGACATGGGGACATGCACAGTTACAGGCTGAACTTAGTATCCCTTCTTCACAAGGGAGAAATAGTCAAGACCAGCTTTGAGATTGATCAAAGTGAGTTTATCTGAGCAAGAATTTAGGGTCATGAGATGCAGTTTTACAGACATGAAACTACAACTGCTGACAAGCGTCTTCCAGTGAAACTAGAAGTAATGGATCCGATTTCCTTTAATACTCTTCTGAGGGGCGAGAAGGTTAATGGAAGAAGAGTGGCAAAAAAAAAAATAAATACAATAGACAATATTAAATGACAGAGAATATTAAAAATCGGTGCGGTGTCAGTAACTGGAGATGGCAGCGAGAGCTGGGCTGACGGCTTGCAGAGGACTCCAGACGCGTGCCGTATTCGTTACACGTGGTCGCAGTATACTGCAGAACCGAAACGCAGGGCTTGCTCCCACAGTGGGAGCGTGCTTAATTTTGTAAACAGGACGCAAAGCGTGATCTAACTGCACTGCCACGTACGTCCTTGAGATTTGAGAGCTGGCTTTGCTTCTTACTAGCCTTATGCTTGCTTTCATATTTTTATGGACACAGATTACACTTTCTCTGGTCCCTGAGATTTTCCCCACTGACCAGAGATTGCGTCAGGAAAAGTTTATTCAGCACAGGGTTGGAAAGCGCTTGTTTTGGACTAACTTTGTGCTGGCTGAGAGCTGTTAGCTGTGTCTCTTGCAGCCTACTAACCGTTGTATTCCCTCCGTGACACAGGAAGATGAAGATCCCAACAAAGGCGATCAAAGCCGTTCTATTGATCCAGGTGAAGATAACGTCACAGAACAAACCAACCACATCATTATTCCAAGCTATGCATCTTGGTTCGACTACAACTGGTAAGGAAGTAATGTGGAATGGGGGGAAGACAAGAGTTTTGGTGGTGGTGGTTTCTCATAATCAAGCTGAGAGCTGAAAGAAATGAGGTCTAGCTTAGGTCTAGTTCCTGTGTATGGGTACATCTTCTCCATTTAAAAATCTTTCTGAGCTGACTTCTGGCCGTTTTCAGGGATTGGGAATGAGGAAGAGAATTTCAAACAGCATAGATCTTCATCTTACCTTCTCAGCATTTTTTTTGCTTTACATTAATTTTTATTTCCCACCCCCATAGGAAGATAATTCCTTTCTCTTCCCTGCTTCTCCAGTCCTTGTATGATCTTTCTGCGGTTTTATCTACTTCTGAAACCTGGTGGGTTTTTATTTTGCTTCAGATCTTGACTTTGAGGATAAGTCACTGATAATACATATTAGGATTCACATGGAACTTTTAAAAGTGGGTAATTTCTTAGAGTAGTGAATTAAGATGGGAGCCAAACTGGTAGTGTAAGGGTTGGTTCAATTTCCAGCTCTGGCAAACCTTGCTACCTTGACTCAGTCGCTTAGTCTATGTCTCTGCTAGTGGCGTGAGTTGACCTAAATCCCCATGAGTAGAACCATCCATTTTTTCCATCCCCTTGCTCTCCCACTTTGAGATGATCCTGGAAGCAGAACAGCCAAGGATCACATAGGCTGAATTTATAGGTGCGCCAGTTGCTTTCTGAGCTGAAAAGCTTGAGGTGTCATTCTGTTAAGCACGGAGACCAAAATGCTCTGCTGGTGCAGAACCATGGATCTGCTGTAGATCAGGAAAGGCAACTTGGCGTAGATTTACTTGAAACCGAGGTAGGCACATCTGCAGTCTCTGTGCTTCAGTTCCTTGTTTGTGAAGTGAAGGTACAATAACACTTCCCTTCTGAGGAAATTACGGCGGTGACAAATCGTCACGAGCTCACTGTCGCTGCTGTACAAGTGCCTTTTGGGCACGATGGGTAACGATGGTTGGTTAAAAATTCTTGATCGGTGCATTCGTAGTAGCGGCAGTGGTTCTAATGGCATTCCTGGGAGCTAAATCCGTCTGGGAAACGCAGCTGAAAGACTTCATGCGCTATTTCTGAAGAAACAGAATGAACTTCTCATTCCATCAGGTGTACTTGCTCTGACCCTGCCGAAGGCGAACTTAAAGCATCTCTGATGGGAACGGTGGGCATCCCCAAGGTAGCGGGATGATATGAAAACAGGCTTTGGGGTTTGGGCGCTAGAGCTCCAGAAACAGCAGGTTAAGCTGATTTGGATTGAAGGCTGGAATAACAGCACAGCTGTGAGACTGACATTCTTCCATCTCCGAGATCTTTTCCATTCAGGGATCGGTTTTTGTAGATCTGGAGAACTAGAGAGCACGTATACGTGGTGCTGTCCCACCTCAGCCTGCAAGACGCTTCTTGGGTTATGTAAATATAAAAACAGATCGCTGTCTGCAGCCCCCCAAACTGCAACTACGTCTTTAATGTGTCCAGGCACAACTAATGTAAAGCGAGCTGAAGAATGATCCTAATCTCCTTCTCTCAAAATGTTTTGTAAGGTGCTGGTTTAGAATAGTCATTGCTAAAACTAACTTTCTAGTAAAAAAAAAGATAAATTTCATTTAACGCTCAGTTCAGTTTCAGTGTAATCTCTTAAGCTTTGGGCAACTTCATTGCAGAACGAGGTGATTTGTAACCAAAATCTGGACAGTTTATTGATCCATCTTCAAATTTGAGTATTTTCCTGTGAATGATGAGTTAAGAGTAAGCAGTATCTGCGTAAAGGGACAATTACATGGTGGGTTAAAAGCTGAACATAGAGGAGGAAGGAAGATTTGTAAGGGATGTATTTTTCTGTGCTTCCTTTAAAAATAACAAATATTAAAGAACCACTGTAGTTCTCCAGATTTTAACGTGCATAAAGTGTGTTATTGTATGAGTTTCTGTCTTAAGTTACTCTAACAAGCCCGCATTTCTGATGCTTCTTGATAAAATGGACTTTTTTTTTTTTTAAATTTTGAAGCTATTTCCTCACTTAGTAATAGGTGGGTTAAATCTTAGGTCCCTCAAAGAATTTGCATAGTAAGGTCTTAAAGGAAAAATGAGTTCACAGAATCCCAGCATGGCCGGGGCTGGCAGGGCCCTCGGGAGCTCCCCCAGTGCCACCCCCCTGCCCAAGCAGGCTCACCCAGAGCAGGGGGCACAGGACAGCGGCCAGGCGGGGGTTGAAGATCTCCAGAGAAGGAGACTCCACAGCCCCCCTGGGCAGCCTGGGCCAGGGCTCGGGCACCCTCACAGTCAACAAGTTCTTCCTCCCGTTCAACTGGAACCTCTTCTGCTTCAGTTTGTGCCCATGGCCCCTTGTCCTGGAGCTGGGCACCACTGAGAAGAGTCTGGCTGCGTCCTCGTGACCCCCACCCTTGAGATATTTGTAGGTGTTGATGAAATCCCCTCTCAGCCTTCTCTTCTCCAGGCTGAACAAGCCCAGCTCCCTCAGCCTTTCCTCGTAGGGAGATGCTCCAGTCCCCCCATCATCCTTGTTGCCCTCCTCTGGACTCTCTCCAGGAGTTCCTCATCCTTCTTGAACTGGGGAGCCCAGAACTGGACCCAGTGCTCCAGGTGGGGTCTCCCCAGGGCAGAGCAGAGGTGGAGGAGAACCTCCCTCGCCCTGCTGGCCACGCTCCTCTTAATGCACCCCAGGATGCCATTGGCCTTCTTGGCACCAAGGGCACCCTGCTGGTTCACGATCAGGTTGTCATCCACCAGGACCCCCAGGTCCCTCTCAGCAGAGCTGCTTCCCAGCAGGTCAGCCCCCAGTCTGTACTGAGTTGACTGATCAAGTTCTGGATGCTCTGGCTGCTTACCTGCATTGTAGTTTTGCTTTGCAGTGAAAACCCTCTTACGTATCACATTCTGTGCCATGGATAACACACAGCTATCTCGTTCATTTGTGGCTGGTAGAACTCCACAGGTGCAATCACCCTTCAGTTAAAACATTTTGGGACCAAATTTCCTAATTTATGTTAAAATAAATCATATTGCTTCCTCCAATCCATTATTTAGGGAATAAGAGAATGTGGTTTCTTAAGTTTCTGCAGTGCTATTGGCACTGTCGCGCTGGGAGTCCACGCAGAATGGAAGGTTCTACCAAAAGAACATTTAAACTTAAATGATCCTTTACCTGGTACAGCTATGGAAAGAAAAATATAATTTATGTGCTAAATAACTAAAGCTGAATTGGCTGGGATCTTTATTTTTTATGCTGCATAGCACCTCATGTGTCGTTCATTCTGCTCTTCCATCTGTGGCCAGGTTTTGCTCCATGTTTCTTCCCTGGAGTGCAAAGGAGAGGAATTATTTTTAAGACAGTGTTTAGTGGCTCGAAATATCCTTACACGGATTTTATTTTCCCGATTTAACCAGGGAGGGGCTAGCTCCTTCCTTGAAGCCAGTCCGTCTCCTACCTGACTTGGAGCACTGGTGGTCACTGTAGATCCAACGTTGGAGTTGGACTCAAACCCTTACATGTCCTCCCATCTCCTAAGCACATCCTGTGAAAGCTTGGTTTCTCTGAGGTGTTGGTACTTTGCTGAATGTTAGCAACTAACGGGGTTAGAGAATGGAAAGGTGCTTCTGTCAGAATACAGAACTCGGGATGGTGTGGTTGAAAACGGGCTGCTCCTCCGTCCTTTTCCCTCAGAGCTGCGTTAGGGCAGTTTTGCTTCAATCAGTGACTTCAATTTTGTGATGCTTTTTTAATACGGCTTTGCCTATTTGATAAAAATATACTTAATGTCAAAGGGTCGTGCTAGAATACCAGGGTTTCTAAAAGAAGTAACCTGTGCTAAAAATGTTCTCCCTCAAAATAGTCATTGGAAGGTCTGCAGGGTGTGCCAAGACTATTTAGTATTTGGCATCTGAATTGCGTATTTTTGTTACAGTATCCATGTGATTGAACGTCGTGCTCTTCCGGAATTCTTCAATGGGAAAAACAAGTCCAAGACTCCAGAAATGTAAGTAAAGCGTGTGAATATAGACGTGTGAGAGTTCAGCAAGACAAAGGAGCTTCCAGGTTCATGAATTGGCAATGGGACGAGGGGCACCGGCCTCAAGTTGTGCCAGGGCAGGGTGAGGTTGGCCCTGGGGAACAATTCCTTCCCCAAAGGGCTGTCAGGGGCTGGAAGGGGCTGCCCAGGGAAGGGGTCGAGTCCCCAGCCCTGGGGGGATTTAACAGCCGGGCAGGGGCGGTGCTGAGGGCCGGGGTTTGGGGGTGGGATGGCAGGGGTAGGGGAACGGTTGGGCTGGGGGAGCTTAAAGGGCTTTGCCAACAGAAATGGTTCTGGGATTCTATGAATCCTGTGGTCGCTTCAGCTATGAGTGTGTTAAGCAGATGTTGTCTGGGGGGGGATGAAGGAAGGAAAGAGCACCCTTAAAACCTCCTCTTGTAAATTGATAATGCCTGTGCGTTATTGTAGTAGAGGTAAAAGTTTAAATATCAAAGTAATAGTTAATAGTGGTTATCCAGGAAAAAGAAAACTCATTTCTCCCAAGTAATACTGGAACAAATTCTTGAACTTTTTAATGTGGTACAAGACATGATCATCTTCCAAAGACACGTGAAAAATTTCATGATACTGTAGAAACTTAATAATCCTCCTTCTTTTCCTCTCTCTCCTCATGCCATGCTATATTTTTGAGACTCGGGAGTTTTGTGTGTAAGCACCGATCGCCGAGTTTGTTGTAGGATTCTGTGTCAGGCTGTCGAATGGATTTTGCACAGTTATCTGTTGATTTTATGCTTCCCTGAGCAGCTGATGGGTAATTCTGAAAGAGCAGGTGAGGGCTGGAAAACAAATCTTCACAGGCCCTGGGATGTAGCTAGGCTGATTTAAATCAGAGAGCTGGAGTTGTGCACTGCAAAATACTTTCTCTTCTATAGCTGTTCCAAACCCTCTAGTGACATTTTAATTCTGGACATGCCTGTTAAATCTAGGCAGGGTTCATAGAATCACAGAATGGTTTGGGTTGGAAGGGACCCCCAGAGGTCACCCAGCCCAACCCCCCTGCAGGAGCAGGGACACCTTGAACCACAGGTTGCTCACAGCCCCGGCCAACCGGCCCGGGGGGGTCCACCCCCTCTCTGGGCAACCCCTGCCGGTTTCCCCCCCCCCGGCCCCCTTTCCTCTGGGCCCCCTTGAAGCCCTGAGCGGCCGCACTCAGCTCTGCCCGCAGCCTCCTCTGCTCCAGGCTGAACCCCCCCAACTCTCCCAGCCTGGCCTCAGACGAGGGGCCCCCCCTCCCCTGGCCCCGCTCCAACAGGTCCATGTCCTCCTGGTGCTGAGGGCTCCCGAGCTGGACGCAGGGCTCCAGGGGAGGTCTCCCCAGAGCAGAGCAGAGGGGCACAATCCCCTCCCTCCACGCTGGCCACGCTTCTCCTGATGCAGCCCAGGGCAGGGTTGGCTTCTGGGCTGCCAGCGCCCATGGCCGGCTCCTGGCCAGCTTTTCACCCATCAGTGCCCCCAAGTCCCTCTGGGCAGGGCTGCTCTCCAGCCTTTCTTCCCCCAGCCTGTATGGATACCGGGGGTTGCCCCGACCCAGGGGCAGGGGGATTCTCTCAGCTGAATTTAGATCCAGTTTGTACCTATCTCATCTCCTTGTGGGATCTGGTATCTACTGCAGAATTTAAGTCTTCTTAATTCAAGATTATACGCACGCAGTTGTTTAAACAGCTTCCCTGAAGCTGTTTAAAATAAAAAAAAAAAAAAGCTGATTATTGTCTTGAGGTATTGCAGGATTTTTCATACATCAAATGATTAACTTCTGCTCTGACTCAGCAGTGTACCAAGATAAGCTGCTGGGTTTGCATCATATGCTTGAGAATCTGCTGCAAGGCTTGTCACATGCGTTAGTAAAAGTACCTCCCCTTCCCCGAGAATGTTCTGTTGTAATGGTAAATGTTGTTACTCCGAGCAATCTTGAAAGGGGATTGATTAGAGGAGGATGGTCAGCATCAGGCTTTTGAACAATGGGCTTGTTTCCATTAAAATTATAAGCCTAAAACCTGACAGTTCACCCCTCCCAAAAAAAAAAAATCTTAACTGTGAAGGCCGTTGTATGCTTGTTGACTTGGGCAGTGGGACTGGACCAGTTGTGTTCGCTTTATCTTGGCATCAAGTCTTGGTCTAGTAGCAAAGCAGCTTTGGGGGATTTGAAACCAGGTGGTTTTTTTTTTTAATTAACCACTAAGTGAAGCATTTGAGGTGTCTTCTCACTCCGTGGTCTTAATGTCAGCAAAGTCATGTGTTTTTCGTGCACAACATTTCTTCAAACTTAACTTTTTTCCTCAGTTTTTTCTTAGTGCGAACAATAGCGGCAATATCATCCTGCCGTGCTCTTCCAGTGGGAAGACAAGGCAGGCTTCAGAGAGAGTGTTCTTGTGCTTGAATCACCTCTTCTCAGGCACGGCTGTTATTTTTGTGAGGCTTCTGATCTCATATTGAGATAGAAATTAGAAATGAAGCCTTTTCAGCCTGGAGAAGAGAAGGATTGGGAGACCTTGCAGTAGTTGCCCAACGCGCAAGGAGGTTACTGAGAAGGTGGAGCCAGGCTCGTTATTGAGGTCTGTGGCAGGAATAAAATAAGTCAAACTGAAATGCAGCAAGTTCTAGCTTGATATAAGGGGAACTTTGAACTCTGAAGAAGGTGGAGCATTGGGATGGGGCCCTGGAAAGTTAGGAATGTTCTTCCTATGATGCTTTCAGGCCTTGCTGGATAAGGCCCTAAGCAACCTGGTCAGAATGCAGTGCTGACCATGGTTTGAGTATGAGATCAGCTTAGAGACCTCCTGAGGTCCCTGGCACCCCGAAGGATTTTCAGACTATAGTCTTTACTTGCAACTTCTTTATGTGTCTGAGTTGCAGAGGTGACTGTAGCTGCGTCACAGGGATTCCAAAACATGTTCGGTCCAAAACGTATTTGACGCTAACTCCGTTCCATCAGTTTTATTACTCAGCATGTTTTTCTTTTGGGGTTTCTAGGACTTAGTGTCGAAGGCTGCAAACAGATTAAATTGTGAAAGAACCAGAATCTTTCATATTTGCCATCGATGTGGTCATGGCGTGTAATCCTATGCTTCCTTTTTCAGTTGACATCAACACATCAGGTCTCCTGATGCTCATCCTTGAGCTGCTACTGGTTATTGCCCATGAGTGAAGTAAATCAGGGACTCCTTCCAATCCTGATGTTATCCTAGAGATGTATTTTTTTTGTTGCCATTTAGGGATTGTAGGAGTAGCATGTGGTCTTGGCTTCGTGTTTTCTTTTTAAATAAAAATAGAAACACCCTTCTCAATGGAAATCTCTTGCCTCCAGCTTGGTTTTCAGGCCAAACAAAATACCGTGTTTCAAAAGCTCACCCAGGTTCATTCTTCTGACGGTAGTTACCTGGGGGGTGGCTTCTGTCTTAAAAGGGATTTTAGCTAAATACCAGTTGCCTTGCCTTTCTCGCTGTTGGCAAGTTTTGGCTGATGGGTGATGTCGTCGTTGAAAACAGACTCCCTTCAGGGTAAACTTTAGGCGTGTTTGTCTTAGGCTTCTCTCTCCACCTAGTAACGTGACCTTAACTAATAAATATTAAACTGATTTCTGCAGTCAAGACCGCTTTGAAATACCTATTCTGGAGCAGGTGGCAACCCAGTTCTCTCCAGGAGCATTCCAAAATGTTCCTGAATAGTCCTCTTTGGAAGAAGCTCCCTGTTTGTTTCCTGCCTACCAAACAGCATGGAGGAGCCCAACTCCTAGCCCCATAACTTTTTTCCAGCAAGTTTCACATATCTTTTGGTCAGCATGGAGGTGTGGGATGTTGGCAGGAACGTGTACTTGCAGCATCTGTCTGCTTATGTCTTGCCTGTGAAAGGCATTGGTGTTCCATCTCTGTAGGCTTTATATTTTTGCTTACCAGCTGCTTTTGCACACTGCATATGAGACATCCCCATCTTGAATATTCCAAAGGTAGAAACTGCTTATAACACGCTGCTTTGAGCACATCTTTGCATAGGATACTCACTCGTGTTTGGCAGGTTGGGTTTGTTCCCTGTAAAGAACAGGGCTAGCAAGAGTTTTATGGTAGTTTTTGTTGGTCTGAACAACTTGTATTGGGAAGCATTAGCACGTTCCAGAAACCTACTGAAAAAGACAATGAAGCAATATCTACAGTGCAGGAAATGGGCTGAACCCCCAAACCTGCTTACTTAAGGGCTGTTGCGTGCCGAAATATGGGAATGTGATGGGAGTTGTTTGGGCTTTAGCTGTTCCCAGCTCGGTGAGCGGGGAGTGCTGGCTTCTGGGTTCTTGCCCTCTGCTTTTCAAAGATCTTGTCTTCTCCATTTTGCTGTTCTTTCACCTTCCCTTACTGATCTTTTTAAGCATTAAAAAGTCCACATGTAGAAAGAGCAGCGTTCCATCCAGTGTACCACTTCTGCTTTCCGGTGCAGCGTTTTCTTCTTCCAGGCTCACGGAGGGGATCGACAAGGATTACTTAGCCTGTTCCCATGTGAAGGCCAGGCCCCATTAATTTTTTCCTGCACCTAGTAGTCTGTTGTGCAGTGTTTGGTTAATGACCAAACTACAGCAGCTACTTGTGTGATTTGCAATTTAGGCATGCTCTGACTTACTGCTAATCCAAACACGGATAAAATCCAGAATGAAACAATCTGGAAGAGATGGGACATATTGAGTATATAAAAACCAAGTCTATGTACCTGGGGCTTTTGATACTGACTTTTAAATTTCATTGTTAAAAATTATCTGTTGGTGTTTACTTGTCAGTAATACAGGTGTTTGGAGAAGGTGAATCCTAAAATATGTATTCTAAACTTTGTTAGACGTCAACGTACGTGACCTACGTATCGATTGCCTTTCAGATATCTGGCGTACCGCAACTTCATGATTGACACCTATCGCTTAAACCCTCAAGAGTACTTGACCAGCACTGCCTGCCGAAGGAATCTGACTGGAGACGTGTGTGCTGTCATGAGGTAAAAGCCATGGATCCTTCAGCCACCTCTTTCCCTTCAACCAAAAGAAATGGGAGCTGCTTTAGAAATGGAAGTGCTCCAGTAGGACAGTGTAGGTGTGGGCAGCGGCCATCATGCTGTTGATGAGCAGGCATTTTCCCCACTTTTCTGTTAACCAGACTATTTTACGCTCTTGTTTGTTTGTAATACTCTCTCTGCCTGCTAAACCATGCCTACGGAGTTTGGATCTTAATTTGTGATTATTTAGGTTCTGCTGTTTAGTAAGCACGTGGAGTTGTTTCAGAAATTCGGCTTTTGCAACTCAGCTTTGTCAGTTCTATGTTTCACCAGCCTTAAGCTGTGAGGCGCAGCAGAGCCCAAGAAATTTGGAACTTGCTAAATGTTGAGTCAGTGGAGAAGAGCTACAGGTAGATGAGCGAAGCAAACCAAGGGTTGTGCAGCCCTCGCAATCTGTACGTTGTCTGCAAATGGTTCCATGCATGTGGCCCTAGCTTTGCTTTGCCTTTCTCTTTAATCAAGTCATTTCCTGTTATCTATAACCAAAAATGTCGTGTTTTGTTTTATACAACATGCTGAAGTGCGCTCAAGTCTGCGCAAAGCTCATGCTGTGTGATTGGGATTACTGTTCATGGTTAGTGAAGGATTATAGAAAATTCTGGATCTGTGTTTGATCCAGAAACGTACGCTTCTCCCTTCGCTGTCTCCTTTCTGCAGTGTCAAGCACAGGCAAGGCTTTGGTTTTAAGGTTTTAATTTGTGGTGTTGTTTCACAGAGTACATGCCTTTCTGGAGCAGTGGGGTCTCATTAACTACCAAGTGGATCCAGAAAGCCGTCCCATGGCCATGGGACCTCCACCTACTCCTCACTTCAATGTGCTGGCTGACACACCCTCTGGACTTATGCCTCTCCATATCCGCACTCCGCAGGTGAGCCCCACAGGTCGCACAAACGTGTGTTTGCCTTAGCTCTAGCCAGTGCCATATAACATCTCGGTAGAATAATCTGCGCACGATTTGCTGAAACATTCCCTTTTTTTGTCCATCTAGGTTGAGAGTTTCAGGTAGGCGGAATCTCCAAACCAAATCTGCCAGCGCTGCGTGCAAGTGATGTTATGTAAAGTCATCTCTGTAGACTCATATTCAACTTAAATTTGTTCAGTCTGTGTTCTGTTTAACATTGGTCTGAAAACCTTGAATAACTTTCACTTCCTGCCCCTTTCACCTTTCTCTTGTAACGTTTGTTCACAGGTTCCAGCTGCTCAGCAGATGTTGAGTTTTCCTGAGAAAAACAAAGAGAAGCCTACTGATCTGCAGAACTTTGGGCTTCGCACAGACATTTACTCAAAAAAGACTTTGGCAAAGGCAAGTATGTGGGGATTTATTCGCCTGTGCCTTCTATTCATGTTTCTTCCTCAAGTGTCCTTCCCTGTGACACTGAGTAACTTATGTTACTTTTGCATTCCTCTTTTAGATTTCTTCCATCTCAGTGTAGGATGCTAAGATACCTCACGGTTGTGTTGGAGATCTGATTTGGTAGAAATAGAGACATGTACCTACCCTAGGCTACTCAATGATGTCGCTCTCTGGCCACTGAACTCTTGTTATGTTATTGCATATTTTACCTGAACGGTTCAGAATCATCAAACTAGCCAATAACTTAATAGAGAATCTGAGATCTTTCCTCAGAGCCTTTAACCATCCCATTTTCCAAGTCTGAGCAGGGTTTTCCAGACTGACAGCAACTAGACAACAGACAACTAGACAACAACTAGAAAGTTGCCTGATTACAAAAGGTGTCACAAAACCATTGCAGGGGATGTTTTGGCGCTGTCGTCGCAATGTACGGTATTGTGTAGTTCAAGTCTTGCGGCACCGTTGCAGTGATGTTGGTAATTCCATCACCCCTTGCCTTGAACTCCTCCTGCTGCCCGATTCACGCGTCTGTGCTTGGAGGTATTGCAGGAACACCAGCCGACCTCTTCAGCGTAGCCTTCGGTCTGGAAGGCTGCAGCATTCTGCTGATGAGTGCCTCTCTTGGGCTGGCGTGAGGCCAGTTCTGTCTGACTGGTTTCTGTGAGTACAGTGTTCGTTGTCCCGGGAGTTCAAGAGAATTATTTGGGGGGGAAAAAAACACCAAAACCCCCCCAAAAAACCCCAAACCACAACAGTTCTAGATATCAACGCTTGTTCATGAAGCTTGATTCCATATCGCATTTCATGGAGTGACTTTGTCGCTTAGTTTAGGGAGGTACAAATATTCACCAAATCCATAAATCTTCTACTGTTCTAGACGCTGGCTCTATTTACAAGCATCTGTAACAATGAACTTGAGCAGATCTATTTACAGAAGTTGGTTTCCCTTTCTGTTTTATGCGTGGGGCAATTACTTTTTTGGCTGTTCATAGCAGCCTCTTTTGAGAGCTGATCAGCTGCTGGGTGACTCACTTTGATCAACGTTCTCTGTGGGTTGATGATCTGCTGGAAATGCAGTGTGAGATAGGATAGATTTCCTTATCCGAAATACCCCTTTTCCTTTTGCTGGGGTCTTGCACAGAGACACCCAATCTAGATAATGTTCTTCCATAAGCAGGTGACTGGCTTGATATGTAATGGATGAGGGTGCCTGTAAGCAAAGAAGGGGAAGTTTTCACCAAGAGTTTTGTAACTTTTAGAAACCTCAGGAGTTACCCACCAGGTATAGGTTTGGGGGCAGCAACCCTTGGAGCAAGCGATTGCTAAATTTGCAGGTTATCTTGCTGTAATTACTTGTCTTTTCAGATAGCTCATCTCATTGGTAAAGATTTATTATGATTTTTTACCAAGTTACTTGTAGATAGGTGAACTTTTCTTTTTGGAGCAGCACACACCTTACACAGTCCAGTCAGTCTGCCTCGGAAGCAGAGGCTTAATGGGAGCTAAAGATCATAGAATCCCAGAAGGGTTTGGGTTGGCAAAGCCCTTGAAGCTCCCCCAGCCCAGCCGTTCCCCTACCCCTGCCATCCCACCCCCAAACCCCGGCCCTCAGCACCGCCTCTGCCCGGCTGTTAAATCCCCCCAGGGCTGGGGACTCGACCCCTTCCCTGGGCAGCCCCTTCCAGCCCCTGGCAGCCCTTTGGGGAAGGAATTGTTCCCCAGGGCCAACCTAAACCTGCCTGCAACTGTAGCGTTGCGTGGGGTTGTTGTTACCCCAGGGCAGGACCCAGCCCTTGGCCTTGTTGACCCTCACTCAACTGGACTGGGCCCATGGATCCAGCCTGGCCAGGTCCCTCTACAGAGCCCTTCCCCCCACCCACCCCCCAGCAGATCCACACTCCTGCCCAACTTGGTGTCATAGAATCACGGAATGGTTTGGGTGGGAAGGGACCCCCAGAGGTCACCCAGCCCAACCCCCCTGCAGGAGCAGGGACACCTTGAACCACATCAGGTTGCTCACAGCCCCGGCCAACCTGGTCCTCTGCAAACTGCCTGAGGGTGCCCTCAACCAAGTTATGTTGATATAAAACCCTGTTCCGTTGGGAAAGGTGCCCTTTAAGCTGCGAGAATCCCAGCCAAATCGAGCTGTGCTGTCTCCTCAAGGGACAGTAGCTGCTCGGGGGTTAGACAGCCCACTGTGTCTGTTGGCTGCCTCCATCCTTTGGTGTGAACTGCAGGATGCTTTGTTGTAAACTGCTCTGTTCTTGGCTTAATTTTACGGGCCAAAGTCACACTGCCCAGAACACCATTGGCACTCCTAAGGGGTTTTATTATTTAGGAAAATGCCCTTTTCTGTTTGCTCTATGTGCAAGCAAAGATAGCCAGGAGCCAGGAGAAAAGGGCACCAAATCACTTCGCTTTGGCTCAGCATAAACGAGGAGTTGCAGTTTCTCCTGGATGTGTTGGGAAGATGGGATCTCTTAACCCTGCGTGCTTTAGCTGCATAAGTAAATCATGTGAACTGGACCGCTGTACAAGATAACCAGGCGTTGGTTAGCTGTGGTGGGAAGGTTGTGAAAGGTACACGTTTTAGTGGGTTAAATAACAGATTCTTCCCCTTTCTTCCTCAATGTTTTCTTCTATGAAGCTCTGTGCAAGAAGACCTGTATTTACCTTATTTTTTTCTTTTGTAGAGTAAAGGTGCAAGTGCTGGAAGAGAATGGACAGAACAAGAGACACTGCTGCTATTAGAAGTAAGTTCATGAGGGCAAAGCCAAAACATGCAGGGTGTTCCGTGCTCTAAAAATCTACCTGTAGGTTAATAACTTTTTTCCAGTGGAGTTAATGACAACTGCACAGCGTGACAGAAGCTGGAATAGCAAAGCAGGGTTTGTCGTGGGAAGCAATCCCCTGGGACTCGACTGATGAAGCTGCGGGAGGGGGTGGTTGAGTATCTGTCTATGCACGGCTGCCTGCCTGCCGTGGTTATGGCTTTTCAACTGGTAAAAGGTTACAGCTCTCCCTCCAAGCAGTGGCTCTTTATTTGACCATCATGGCTACGACAATGTTAGTACTAAAAAGAGGTGGCAGTGACATCTGTGTGCTCCAGGGGCTTCATATACTTTAAGGTTCAGTTCTATCTGACTTGGATCTGCAAGCCAGAGAGTAAGTGCTAAAGAATGGTTGCATAAACTCAAGAACAGATCGTGCCATGCAAAGAGGTCTTTTCACTAACCAGAACTCACTAACAATATGAAATAAATGTGATTTCAGTAAATGGAAAGTCAAGTAATGCTTTATCTGCCACTAAGATGAGTATTTTGAAATTCTGATGAGTTTAAAGGTTCCTGGCTATGCCATAGCATGTGAAGGGAAACTGCTGATTTCTGAAGTTTAAGTAGTTAAGAAACAGATGAGGCTGTTTCCTGCCTCCTGCCCCTAAGGAGGGAAGCTCTTTATTTGGTAGCTCTTCAATCCCACGCATCTACTCATTCCTTTCACCCCATAGCTGCACTTGCTGTATTCTTTAAGCTTTTTCTGGAAGTCTACGAGACGTATACGTGAGATGACTCAAATCACATCAGCACTGTACAAATAAGATCAAAGAACTGTTAGCGCACTGGAATCCGGTCTTCGTCCCCCGATTGCTTCATTTGGCGCTCTTGAACCACATGGGAATTGGCAGGTCGCTTGGGGTTCCAGTCTAGGATGAAAACCATCACACGAGGTGCACGGCAGGAGCACGCTCTGGTCTTTCACACTGACATCAGGGCAGCGTTGTCTTTCGCAGCGTTTCGTCAGAAGAAGCATCTCCGTAGCCTGAAATAATTAATGTGCTGCCACTTCCTATAAGGAAATGATCATCTGCCAAGCTTTCTTTAACAGGAACGGTTTTCTTCATGTAGAGATCGGGTGGTTGATTTTTTTTTTTTTTCCTTTTATGTAATTCAGGGTTCTAGTATAAGAATTCCAGTTGGGGGTGGTGGTGTTTGGTTTTACTTGCAGAGAGAGCTCTAACCAGACCGGAATTGCATGATTGTTCTGGCTTTTTTGTCTTTGCATGTGTCAGTAATCCCCTAGAAAAGTTAATTTCATAAGGAGAAGCATGGACAGTGGATCTTGGCGGTGCTGAACAATCATAGAATCATAGAATGTTTGGGGTTGCAATGCTCAGCTTCTGTGTGTGGCTGCTTTCTGAGCTGGCCCAAGTGCCTCAGCAGCAGTGCACTCCATTCAGCCTTCACAGATAGGGAACAGTGTTCATCAAACGGCTAAAATCGATTTATTTATTTTTATTTTTTTTTTACGTTAGGTTGATAGGCACCGTTTAGCCAGTACTTTTCTGTTGGCACGTGGAAAAATTTTGCTTATAGGGTGAAAACAGCTAAGATGTCTTTCATAGAATCAAGAATGGTTTGGGTGGGAAGGGACCCCCAGAGGTCCCCCAGCCCAACCCCCCTGCAGGAGCAGGGACACCTTGAACCACATCAGGTTGCTCACAGCCCCGGCCAACCTGGCCTGGGATGGTCCCAGGGATGGGGCCTCCACCCCCTCTCTGGGCAACCCCTGCCAGGCTTTCACCACCCTCCCTGGAAAGAATTTCTGCCTTAGATCCAGCCTAAACCTGCCCTGCTTCAGTTTAAAACCATCACCCTTGTCGTGGCATTCTTGTATGGAGAAACAAGTCTGATATCTCGATGTGCTGGCTCCTTTGCTTCCTAGTGTTATTCCTTAAAATTCATTCTTTTGTACGTTCGTAGCTTATGGTCATACATAGCAAGTGGTAGCTTAATGAAATAACCCAGACACATTCTTTTTTGTTTTAAAAAACAAATGAAACCCGCCCTAAGTCTTGAGATTACAATTTTATTTAATGCGAGTTTAAATTAATAATGTTTCTCTTTCTTCATTCCTTGTGGGTTTAACCTATAAATAAATCAGGAAAGAGTATACCAGTTCAGGCAGAAGTAACTCAGCTACAACAAGCCAGCTCTGTCCAATTAAATCCTCAGGGTAGCTTGGGGGAGATATATGTGCAGTGAAGTTCCAAAGAATAAATCTTACCCAAAATAATTATTGTCCTTCCGCCTGTTGACTGAACGAAGTGGGGGGGGGGGGGGGGGGGTAGGGAAATGCTGCTTCCCTCCCAGCATCATCTTCCCTGCCCCACCGCTGCTCCCTGTCTCCATGGAGCACTCCGCTTGCATAGTTAAGTGCATTTTCAGCTATTTATAGTGAGGACAACTATTGTGAGAGCTAGTTCGTCCAGCAGGAAAAATAACAAGCAGAGAAGGAGAATGAGGGGGGGGGGGGGGGGGGGAAAAGAAAAAAACCAAAAAAAAACCCAAAAAAAAACCCAAACAAAAAAAACCACACCAACCCTGTGTGGCTCTGAAAAGCAAAGCTGATCTGATACGCTAGCATGATTAAAAATGGATGGGCAGTGACACATAACTCAAATTAGGTAAAGTGGAATGAAGGTTGAACATTGAATAAGTATTTCCCCATGAGTATGACCTGGTGAACTAAGCAGTTTCTCATTTCTTTAAACACTTGGGCAAGATCAGGCGGAGGTCGGGAGAACGGTTCGTAAGCAGTTGGGGACCAGTGGCTCCTGCGGTGGGGACCAGGCTGTCCTTTCTTCATTCCCCAAACAAATTATTCTGTCCTTTGAGCTTCTGTGAGCTAGGTTTTGGGTTTGTAAGGGTTTTGGTCTTCACCAAAGTTCCTGTGGTGTTCCTTCCATCCAGCCAAGCTCTGCTGGAGCACAGCGCTCCTGTGGTCTGGTGCTTGCCCGGCTAATCTCACACCCAGTGTTTTAAGGGAAGGAGCAGGGAGCCAGTGGCCTTCTGAAGATGTACTGAGGTTTTTTTCCCTCCTCCTCACCCAATCTGAGCAGTGAGATCCAGCTATGGGAGAGAGAAACTTAAAACTTCAGCCGGGTAAAGATTAAATTATTAAAGATTAAATTATTAAATTTGGGAGTGTTCAGTCTGGAGAAGAGAAGGCTGCGGGCAGAGCTGATTACGGCCGTTCAGTACCTAAAGGGGGCCTATAGGAAAGATGGGGAAAATCTTTTTAGTAGGGCCAGCTGGGACAGGACAAGGGGGGATGGTTTTAAACTAAACCAGGGCAGGTTTAGACTGGATCTAAGGCAGAAATTCTTTCCAGGGAGGGTGGTGAAACCCTGGCAGGGGTTGCCCAGAGAGGGGGTGGAGGCCCCATCCCTGGGACCATTCCAGGCCAGGTTGGCCGGGGCTGTGAGCAACCTGATGTGGTTCAAGGTGTCCCTGCTCCTGCAGGGGGGTTGGGCTGGGTGACCTCTGGGGGTCCCTTCCCACCCAAACCATTCCATGATTCTATGATTCTAAATCGCTTTCAGATCAGGGGGCTCCAAAGCTCCACCCGCTGCAGGCAACTTGGTCTTTTTTTGCCTCATTTGTTCAGTGCCTGTCGCGTCTCCTGACGCTTTTGGATTTAACTCCTCTGTCCTTTTAGTTAGTCTACTTCCACATCTTTGAAAATGTTACGGAGCTTGTGGTTTTTCCCCAGCTGACCGTCAACATCCATGTCGTGCCAGAGAGTCCTGTTTGGGTGGATTACCTTGCCTTTGGAGAATTCTCACAGCTGTAAAAACACTGAAACACTTCTTCTCCAAAACTGCTGTGAAAAAACCAGTATGTTCAGGAACTACAGGATTTAAAAAATCAATGGTTTAGTGTTGATGAAAAATACGGGTTTGCGTGTAGCCCTGTGGGCGAACATCTTCTGAACATGCAACCTTTTTATATACAGTAACTTGTTTTGTGGAAATGCCCCTTCCCAGGTTGGGAAACTCTTAACACATGAGGCTACTGGCTCCGTTTCGGTCATCTTCTTGTCACTTGTAACTCTGCCAAAACGTCCCTCGTGCTGGCCCTGTGTACTTCGGTGTGCTACTCAGACACGTTGGATGTATCCTCGTCGTGACGTCTGATGGATACAGGCTGGCTCTGAATTCTGACTGTGCTCTGAAAGGTTGTGTGTGTGGAAAGTTAAGTCAGCCTTGAGTGTTACCCTGAAGGTTGAGATTTCTGGTAGTTCTTGGCCTTGTGGGAAAGATTTCAGGTATTGAAAAGCCATTAACTTCATTCATAACATTTGAACGTGTCCAGAGAAGGGCAGCGGAGCTTCTGGTTGTCTGCGGGGGGGCCGGGGGGGTCGGGCTCTGCTCCCAGGGGGCTGCCTACAATGCCTGGGGAGGGGGGCCGGGGGGGAAGGGGCGATGGGACGAGGGGCACCGGCCTCAAGTTGTGCCAGGGCAGGGTGAGGTTGGCCCTGGGGAACAATTCCTTCCCCAAAGGGCTGTCAGGGGCTGGAAGGGGCTGCCCAGGGAAGGGGTCGAGTCCCCAGCCCGGGGGGGATTTAACAGCCGGGCAGAGGCGGTGCTGAGGGCCGGGGTTTGGGGGTGGGATGGCAGGGGTAGGGGAATGGTTGGGCTGGGGGAGCTTAAAGGGCTTTGCCAACCCCAATGATTCTATGATTCATGTTTAATTGGCCATACTGCTTATTTAGGGCAACTTGGTTGTCGTGAGCAGCCAGCTGGGGAGGAGGATGAGCTCTGTGTCTTCTGAAATAGGTTATACCTGCAAACAGGTGCCTTAAAATTCAAGGCAGCCTGCCTGCTGGCCCATGGGTCGGTAAGGACGTGTCGCGGGGTCCTCCAAGCTGTCTGATAATGCCTACATCAAGTTCCGTTCTTCCCCTTCCCCAGCCATCGGTAAAACGCCCGCTCGCTTGCTGTGAAGCAATGCAGAAGCTGGCTACCTTCAGTTTGGGTGTAGGCTAAGCACAGCATAAGAAAAAAGTAGCTTGGCTTTTTGGCCAAATATGTTAAACTTGAAAAAGCAAATGGGATTTGCAACTCAAAGCAATAACGAGGAAAGCGTTTACCACCCTTGCTCAGGCCTCTGTTGTTAAATATTTCCGGAAGACTTCTGTTAGGCCTGTGAGTTGCAGATCCCCTTTTCATTTTTAAGTTTAACATATTTTGCCTAGATCTCAAATTTTTACTTTTTTTCTAGGTGAGCAGACCATGAATCATCTCAGAAATGTAAAAGCTAACGGTTCAGGATACTTCAACTCTTACTTTATGCTATCCAAATGCTTAAATAATTAAAAGTTTTCGGGGAAAAAACCCCGCTTGTTAAGGGATAATGTTCTGATGGGCTCTGGGGTTTTACAGGACTAATTTGTTAGTTTTTCAGAAGCTAGCGCGGGCATTTCAGTAGCTCGTTGTTATTGAGTGGTTTGGTTAAGGCTTTACTTAAGTAACCTTAAAAGCGACTGAAATTCTGAATTACAAAATCTTTGACTTAAGCCACCTGATAAAGTAAGAACTTCTGGCTTATCTACACAAGGATTTGTTAACCTGAATGCGCGACGCAAATTGGACTGGTTAACAGCTGCTAGAGGACTGATCTTCCAGCTCTGTGACGCAGAATGTATTTTCCTCTTCCACTGGTATATTGGTTTGACGCGCTCCCATTTTTCATAACATCTGTTGGGTCTAAACTCTGGACTTCACCATCATAGCGAGTACAGACGTGTGAAATAAATCCCCTTCCTGCCCCAAAGAGCTTAGTGCGTTCAGACTTAAACGATAGAATGTGAGAGTGCCCTCGGGAAGTAGTTCTGGGAATTAATAGAATCGGTGAGACTTGGTAGGATAAGCAAACTTCTCTGTAAGGCTTTTTCATGCTGAAGCAAAATGGGGAAACACTAACGGTGCAAATATCAGTAGTAAATCCCAAATCTTCTGACAATTCTGTGATACAGTAACAGCATAAAACTTGTGTGATGATCCCTGCGGCTTAAATTTAACTGAGGTCCCAGTGAGATGTTATTTCTTATGCAGAATAATTTTTCTACCAGAAAAAAAAAAGGATTTTAAATACTCTGATCCTGATTTACTGTTCCATCACCAAAATAACTAATATTGAATTATTTTTGTATAAAGTAGAGTTGAGTTTTCTACCCCGGAGCAGTTAATGTGCATACAACGATTTTTTTTTATTTTTTTTTTTTTTCCTTTTGCAGGCTCTGGAGATGTACAAAGACGACTGGAACAAAGTCTCCGAGCATGTTGGGAGCCGTACCCAAGATGAGTGCATTCTCCATTTCCTGAGACTTCCCATCGAAGACCCCTATTTGGAGAACTCCGATGCGTCTCTGGGCCCGCTGGCCTACCAGCCCGTACCTTTCAGCCAGTCTGGCAATCCCGTGATGAGCACCGTTGCTTTTCTGGCGTCGGTGGTGGATCCCCGGGTGGCATCAGCCGCAGCAAAGGCTGCGTTAGGTATGAGTTTGCCCCAGGAATTATTTTTGAAAACAGGTCTACTGGTTTGTGTTCTTTTGTTACTGAAACTGCCAATTTACAGGCAAGTTAGAATAGCTCTTAAAGGCCACTGGATGTCTAAAGGTGGCTCGCAGTCGCCATTTCTGCTCACTGACTATTGATGGTGCTTGCAGTCCCCACCTCGTGGTTTGTGTTACTGCGACCGCTGTCGTCAGTTCAGCTACGGGTAAATGCACAATGCTAAACTTTGGGGTTTCCTGGCTTACTCGTGGGAAATCATCTGCCACAGTTACGTGTGTCCTCTAAGAGATGTGATAAAATACTCTCGCTTTTTTCCGTATTCTTCCTTGTAAAAGACTATTTTATGTAATTGGGAAGAGACTTTAGTACCACATTTTAGAGAATAACTACCTAGCGTGAGAAGGAACTTAAATATGTGAGAATTCATTTTGTCATGAGATTTACCTGCGCAATGGTCTGAGAAAATCATTGCTTTGCCTTAAAACCCTTCTGATATTGCATTTTCTGTGTCGTCTTTAACAGAGGAGTTTTCTCGAGTCAGAGAGGAGGTACCACTGGAGCTCGTTGAAGCTCATGTAAAGAAAGTGCAGGAAGCAGCAAGAGCCTCTGGGAAGGTGGATCCAACGTATGGGCTGGAGAGCAGCTGCATTGCCGGAACGGGGCCAGATGAGCCGGAGAAAATCGGTAGGCTGTCCAGCAAAATCCAGAAATCTCTGCACATAAGGTTTCTTAAGCATTTTCTTCTGAATCATAGTAACCCTTAAGTTCACTTCCAGTCTGAGATGGGAATTGCAGGTAAAGAGAGTGTGCCAGGTCATTCCCCTTCTGCTTGCTGCAGGATTATTAACTCTTGACACTAAATTAATGAAGTTACGACCAGCTTTGGTTTTAGAAATTTGTTTTCCTACTCTGACTGCGTGGAAATGCCATTGCTTGGGATACATAGAGTTGAGTGGGCAAAACTACCAGAGCAGAACATTTCATGCCAATTCTGTGGGTATGAGAGGATGCTGCCTTGCTAGTGTTACAGTTACCATAAAGCAAACTGAGTCTTACTGGCTCTTTGAGCTGCAACTGAATCTATAATGTTATGACCCACCCTTTGGTAACCAGTTTTAATGTAAGTCTTGGACTCTGGGTGCGTTGCTAACCATTGTGGTAGCGGAAGAGGAACTTTGTATTAAATCCCAGACTGGCAGGGGTTGGCAGTGCCCTCCGGAGCTCACCCAGTGCCACCCCCCTGCCCAAGCAGGCTCACCCAGAGCAGGGGGCACAGGACAGCGGCCAGGCGGGGGTTGAAGATCTCCAGAGAAGGAGACTCCACAGCCCCCCTGGGCAGCCTGAGCCAGGGCTCGGGCACCCTCACAGTCAACAAGTTCTTCCTCCCGTTCAACTGGAACCTCTTCTGCTTCAGTTTGTGCCCATGGGCCCTTGTCCTGGTGCTGGGCACCACTGGGAAGAGTCTGGCTCCGTCCTGGTGACCCCCACCCTTGAGATATTTGTAGGTGTTGATGAGATCCCCTCTCAGCCTTCTCTTCTCCAGGCTGAACAAGCCCAGCTCCCTCAGCCTTTCCTTGTAGGGGAGATGCTCCAGTCCCCTCATCATCCTTGTTGCCCTCCTCTGGACTCTCTCCAGGAGTTCCTCATCCTTCTTGAACCAGGGGGCCCAGAACTGGGCACCGTACTCCAAAACGGTGGGCTGGTACGTGATAATGCCCCGGTTCTTGGCTCTGGTTGTTGTACCTTACACTGCCACCCTCAAGCTCCCGTTTTAGAGCTTGGTTTCAGCTATTTCCTGTATATTCAGTAGAACTCTGGCATTAAATCTTATCTGAAACTTTGGCAGGTGCAAATTGTTTATTCATTACTATAGAGAGTAAAAGCAGATCTTGTGGTGGCTCCCTATAAAGCGACACCACTTTGTGTAACCCTTTCCGTTTAACTCTGGCTCTCCTTCAACAGTAAAATAAGTAGGGACCCACGTTCTGCTTTGTACCCTCCTGACTTCCTCAGACTTTCACCTCTTGAGTTTGGTACAGATCTACTGCCTTGCCTGTAGATCTTCATTTTTCTCTCCAGCATTGTTGGCTGCTGTTTCGTTCAGCTTCTCACAAATCATTTTGGGGAATTTAGCTATGAGATATTTGAAGTCAGCTATAGCTTTGGGTAAAACTGAACAGAATGGAATCTAGATTGACTAGAAGGGTTCATTTGGGCTGTGCCCTGTGCATCTCAGTTGACCTGCTGTCACCCCGTCAGAGGCGTGAGCAAGGTGCCAAATCGTGTGCTGGGATCCTAAGGGAGATCTGTGTCCCAGTGCTGTTCAGTTACCGACTGCTGGTTCTACAGGTGAAGACGTGTGCCTACTATTTATGGTATTTAATGTCCATTGTAAAACTGCACTTTTAAACTAGATTTAAAAGTACAGCTTAACTCATGAAGGTATTTCATGACGAGAAAGGAAGTTAACAGACCACTCAATCCTTCCGTTGCGTTTTTCAGTTCTACGATCAGCGGGATAGACTTGGTGTGAGGCAGCTCGGTGCTTTGGGAAGATGTGGAGTATGTGCTGGAAGGGGAGCACTAGCACCTGGAGTACCTGCTACTCCCATTCCACAGTGCTCTGCACGGAACTGGCAGCAAGCATCAAAGCCCTGTTGAAAGGGCAAGGCTTTGGGGTTTATTTTCATAGAATCCCAGAATCGTTTGGGTTGGAAAAGCCCTTTAAGATCATCAAGTCCAACTGTTCCCCTAACCCTGCCATCCCACCACTAAACCCCGATCCTAAGCAAGTCTACTGTAAACCAAATCTAGGTGTTACTCCATCTGTGACTAAGTTTAATTGATAGTTATTTTAAAATAAGCTCAGCTTAAGTTAAATTTTTCTTACTGGGACTTTGCTTCCTTTTTCCATATTCTCCAAGCACAGGCATCACTGTAGAATGCGAAGGACCTCGGTAGCCTCTACGCTGCTTTGAGTCTTAATTCTTAATCCTGCAGCGCGCCCGTGGAAGTTTACCATCGCTACGTCGTTGGCGGCACTGCTAGTCTGTAGGTTAGCCCTTTCTCTAGGAGAATTTGCAGACAAGTCGCAACTAGAGATTTTTGAAGTGCTTGTCACTTAATATGGGGAGCTGGAGAGCAGATGACCATAACACGATTATTTCTGAATGAGCTATGTGGTGAGTTCCATAAGTAATACTGTCCTGTTAGAGTTAATGCGATTTGTATTGGGCTGTGACTAATGGCATAAATTAGGACAACAGCAGATGGTTCTCCCTGGGGGAGCCGCTCCACAAGAGTGAACTGGGTCACTCAACAATCTGTGTTGCCTTCCACCTCCACAGCAGCTTTGCACTGGAGGGCATGGGGGAATCCATGGCTTGCTCTTGCAGAGGTGTGTTTAATACATTGAAGTAGAGCATCGTGGCGTGCAGCTGGGGAAATGGAGCTGTGTTTTTGACCGGCTGGACCTGGAGTTTTATGTCTGAATGTCACTATGGAGAACTGAAAATACATACTTAGGGTTCCGTACTATAATTAAAGTTCATCAGTTGTTTTGTTTTAGAAATAAAATTATATCATAGCCCTGTAATAATTTTAAAACTCTTAATATTGGTGAGTTCTAAGCAATGTGGAGTGTAAAAGGGGAAAATGTGATGGGAACAGATTGCAGGAGCTTACGTTAATATCCAAGAATCTCCTCTTTTAAGTTCTTCATTGTTAGTTTTTCTAAAAGCTGATGGTGGTTCCTTTTAAATTGGTATAGTCAGGCTTCAGAAGAGTTAAGAGGAGACTCAAGTGGTTCAGGTGCTGGGGTAAGCGTGGTAGACACCGTCTTTTGCTTTCCAGGCTAGCGTCCCACTGTAGGTTACGGAGTGCGGCAGACGAAGATGCTCTGCGTCGGTAAAAATGAATTGAGGAGAGCAAAGAAGGGATCCTGGCTCTTTAGGCTCGTGATTAAGCTCCGGAGAAGGGAAATATTCAGTCTGCCTGTGGTACTTAGTAGTTTCAATTAAGTCTTCGCTGAGCATGTGTGCTTTCTTAACGGCTTTCCAAAGGTGATTAACTGCATTGACTGCATACGTGTGCGCCGAATGAGGCAGGAGGCAGCCTCTGCAGTGCCTGTGTTGGAGGCAGTTACTTGTGCATTTTAGGTCTTATTCTAGCAAGTATTTCACTGAAAGTATTTGCACTGACATACGTGTATGGATGCCTCGAGCTGTAGCTCATCTGATAGTGAGCACTGAGGGAATGGTGGTCTGATTTACTGTCTTGGCTACAACTGTAAGTGATGTAAATGGATGATTAAATTTAACATTTTATGGATGGTTTTCTATCATTCTCAAATACACGTACTAGAAAACTACACACAAGTATGCGTACGCAGGAGAAGTTCTACTCCGTTTTTGGCAGGATGATTTCTCTTGTGGTCTCCAGGGCGTGCTTTAACTCTGAAATAATGCAAGCACTGCTAAAACAAACAGACTCAAGAGAACTTCATTGGCTTTGCGTGCATCCAGGTGCCTGTGAGCTAGTTCTGTACCACTGGAGGATAGAGCCTATCGATCCTCCCATGTTGGGCTCGTGCAGCTCACACAAAAGCTTCAGCAGCTCTCTGTGAACCTGCAACCCTTCTTCGTGGAAGCCCGCCTGGTGGTTGTGCTGTACGCCTACAAGCTGTGTGAAGCAGAAACAGAGGTGGCTGTGGAGTCCTGACTTACTGTGCAAAATGTAAACCACAGAATCACAGAATGTTTTGGGTGGGAAGGGACCCTCAGAGGTCACCCAGCCCAACCCCCCTGCAGGAGCAGGGACACCTTGAACCACATCAGGTTGCTCACAGCCCCGGCCAACCTGGCCTGGAATGGTCCCAGGGATGGGGCCTCCACCCCCTCTCTGGGCAACCCCTGCCAGGCTTTCACCACCCTCAGCGTCAAGAATTTCTGCCTTAGATCCAGTCTAAACCCACAATGGTTTAGTTTAAAGCCATCCCCCTTGTCCTGTCCCAGCTGGCCCTGCTAAAAAGCTTGTCCCCCCCTTTCCTCTGGGCCCCCTTGAAGCCCTGAGCGGCCGCACTCAGCTCTGCCCGCAGCCTCCTCTGCTCCAGGCTGAACCCCCCCAACTCTCCCAGCCTGGCCTCAGAGCAGAGGGGCTCCAGCCCTCGGAGCATTTTAGTAGCCCCTCGGAGCATTTTAGTAGCCCTCCCCTGGCCCCGCTCCAACAGGTCCATGTCCTCCTGGTGCTGAGGGCTCCCGAGCTGGACGCAGGGCTCCAGGGGAGGTCTCCCCAGAGCAGAGCAGAGGGGCACAATCCCCTCCCTCGACGCTGGCCACGCTTCTCCTGATGCAGCCCAGGGTAGGGTTGGCTTCTGGGCTGCTTTAGATAATGGAATTCTACTCAGATGCAGGAGTTTTCCATAGCTATAGTGTATTTCCTCTCAATTAAGTATTCCTATTCAAGTCTGACTTTTGACAGGTTGTGTGCGTTGCCTTAGTGAAAACAAAGGAGCCTTGGATGTCTTGAGGGCATCTTTAAACTCTTTGAGCTGAAACTCAAGCCAGCGATTCTGTGCATTTATATGTGGGGGTTTGCTTATTGTTCTTGCAGTGGTGATGGAGGTTGCGTATCTGCTCGTGCTGTGTCTGTTTGCTGGTAAAGCAGTAAGTTCTTACCATGGAAATGTTTTCTAGCTTACTTGTTGACCTAAAGTCAATTTAACTTCTCTGTAAAGTCACTGGGCTTCGTCAGAAGTCGGTTAGAAGTTCTTCATGTATTAGAAAACGAGGCTCGCTGTTCTTGGAAATAATATGCAAACCAGAACAATCTTCCATAAAGACAGAAAATATTTGCTGCCTCAGGTTTGAAGAGGGGCACAGAGAGGTGATGTTTCCTGGTCTGCAAGTGGTTTCTCCCTCTTGAAGGATGTGTCGTGGTGCCTCACAACCATCTGCCTCTTGCTGATTTGTGAAACGTCGTTAATTTGATTCCCCCCAGCCTGCACGGTATAATACCAGACCTGCTGAAGAGGGTTAAAGAGCATCGTTGGTGCTGCATACGAGGGATTACGGGCTCTTTCTCATTGAAGTTAAGTCTTCCCTTTGGTAACAGGGACATGTATCTCCGACTAATCAATTCCTGTTTGCATTGACAGCTACGTATTTTCATTAACCTCATTAGATCATAGAGGGAAATCGGTACAGTTGCGGGGGTATCCAGCTGGAAGGCAGGAGCCATTTCAATCATTCTCATGCCACGAGTCAGGAATGTTTCAGGCTTTTTCTGATCCTTTCATATTTGAATTAGAGTTTAATTTTTACGGGACTCTAAATCGGTTTGAAGTACTTTCAGTAGCCTCTAATTTAGAAGCAAAAACCTGCTTCAACCCATGTAAACTTATTTAACCCCCAAACCAATAATTAGTAGCTTTCATTTTCTTCTTCCTTACACATGTAGTGTTTCAGCATGGTCCCCTCCACGTACATGAACGCCAGTGGGAGCTGCCGCGGCGTAGCGCTGTCACGGCAAATAAGGGCTTAGTAGCTAATACAAGAAAACAGTTTCCAAAACCCATTGACTACAACCTGCCTACAGTTGTCATCCAAATTTTAAAATAACATTTGTTATTACAGCCAGGACTAGAAACCCTAAGATAAATCAGGGCGTCCACAGTAATCGTACTGTCACACATACGTACATTCTGACTCTCTGTAGCCGAACGTGTCCCTATGTAATAGAAAAGAACAGTTCATTTTGGAATGTGTCCGTCAAATGTATTAACGACGCAAGGGAGAGGCCAAGGGCAGCTTTCCTTACTGTGAGATGTTCTATGTGCTTTTTTTTCTTTGAGAAAATTTTCTCCAAAGGGTGGATGGGAAGGAGTTGGGTTTTCTGTTTGCCGCTGCAGTAGTCGCTTAACAACTCTTACCGGGGTCTACAGATTGGTCTACAAATTTGCCCGGTGAAGCTGTGGATGCCCCATCATTGGAAGTGGTCAAGGTCGGGTTGGATGGGGCTTTTGGCATCCTGATCTAGTGGAAGATGACCCTGCCTGTGGCAGGGTGGGCATTGGACTGGATGATCTTTAAAGGTTCCTTCCAACCTAAACCTTGCCATGCCTATATGAAATAAAAAAGGAATATTTAATAAAACTTGCCCCAATACTTGCAGAGGATCAATAGCAAACACTTAAAATCTGTGATGATGCTTGATGCGTAGCGCGTTATAAACCTATGCAAGCTCATCCTGCGCTCGTGTCTTCAGCTGCCGCAGCGACTCGCATGTTGCTGGATGCTGCTTTTCTGAAAAGCTCTACATTAAGATGGGAACTGGAAATGCCTTGTAATTGGAAAACAAAACCCGCATTCAAAATTGAGTGTAGAATGGAAAGGGAGTTCGGTCTTGCCTAAAAGACACAAGAAGAAACTGATTTTTTTGGGTAGAGGAGGAAAGTTTGTGTCTTAGGACTTTATTTTATGGCATTCGTAGGGGCAGCTTATGTGATTACTGCCTTACAGCTTTCTCTCAAATGCGATTCAGAATCCAGCAGGGATTTTTTGCCCCCCTCGGAGTATAAATGAAGCTGCAAGTTTCTGTGGGAACTCCTTTGGACTAGGAGCCTTCATAGATGAGATAGTAGCCCAATGGTCAAGATGCTCGCTGCTGGTATGGGATGCTGAGATTTGAGTCTCTGCTCAGCCTGATTCTAGCCTGGAGAACCTGAGTTCTGGTTCTTGTCTTCCAGAAGAGTGAAAAACTTACCAATTTGTGAGCTTTCAAGAGACAGAAGCCTCCCCATTTTGACTTTAAATTATCCACAGACTAGAGCTCTTCTGACCTGTTTCACTCTGACTTGGAGTTTTGTAGGACACAGAACTTCAGAATTGCATCATGTCTCCCTGTGGTTATTTTTGGGTTGTTTATACAAAATTAAGAGACTTCTTTCTTTCAATTACACTGTACCCCAGTACTAGGAATCTTGAAATTCTTGGTGTTCGGGCTGAGCTTGCACCAGAATGAGAACTTGTGTATTTCTGAGGAGTATTTTCCTAGTTTGAGCTCGTGATCTTCCACTCTACCAACCCAAGCTCACTTGGAGTATGCTGCACTTCGTCTCCACTTCTTTAGCTAAAGGAGAGAAGAAAGCTTTCTTCATAAAGCTTTGCCTTTCATTTACCAGGAGGGACAACACTTTTAAGCCCAGTTTGGAGCTCTGCTTGTAGGCTTGAAATCGCTGTCTGACAAGATCTAATCTAGATTTTCCCTATGGTGTTATTGGGTCACTAAGTCCTAATTCTGAGATAAAACTGAGGAGGTATGTCCCCAGTCTCCATAAATTGAATGATGGCGGCAGATACTTCAGAGAAGTAGGTTTATCCACTTAAAATAATTCCAGAGGAAACCCATTATGTTTCAATAGGACATTTTAGTATGTTTTTCTTATATATGGAAGGGGCTTTTGTAAAAACTTCTCAACGGAACTGTTGCTGTTAAAGCAAAACACTTTGTACGCCTGTTTGCCTTCAGTGTAGCACGCAGGAGTTGCCAGCAAAACGAGGATATCCGAAAATGAACACTCTACACCAGCCATCGTCTTCAGAAGCTGAGAGATGGATCAGGGCTCTTCACCAAGAGTTTTATATTGGTATGGCAGCATGTGTTGGAGTCCATGATCTAAATAAGCTCCTCCTTTAATGCCACTGTACCTTGAATTGTACTAGAGTTTCTGTTCTTGCAGGTCTGAGATCCTAGACAAGGATCCTAAGACGAGGTGGTGCTGCCGCTTCCCTCTTGTGCGTTTTTGCGGAACAGCTGGGTGCTGCAAATAAATCAGGATTTCTTGGACTTTTAAGCCATCCATATTGTGAAATACCTGGAAATAGTAGGACGTTATTCAGACACCTTCATGGTATTCTCCATCAGTAAGCTTGTTGTTACCCTCTTATCTCAGAGGCGCCTGCTGCCATTAGTAGGGACATTTTAAATACATATTCTCTAAAGGAATAACTTAATGAACCAAGGATTAGCACCAAGAGGTGTGTACTAAGCACGAGAAGATACTAACTGCTGTTAAAACACGCTTCTCTTAGGAGATGTGTGCATCCAGCCCATGACAACGCATGTGTTTTAATTTTAAATTTATTTTTCCTTCCTCATTTTGGCGTCACTTGTATACCAGTTAGGCTGTTACTGAGTCTTCTGGAGTTAGATGGTGCGGGTAACTGGTCTGCTGCTACTCAAAAAGCAATCTGTAACGCAAGGGCGTCTGGCTCTGTTTTGGCAGAACTCTTCAGATAGCTCCGTAATTGCTATTTGGATGCCAAACAGACAGTAAATAAGAGGTTACAAGCTTGAAGAGCTGTCTAGTCAGCCAAAAAGAGCAAAATGAGCAGTAGCGGGAAGCACGTAGCTGTGTATTGAAGCTGAAGGGTTTTTTACGCCTGGTGGTAGGGCGCTCTGAAGGTGCTTGTCATCAAGGTCAGGTTTTTATGGGTGTCTGGCAAACTTGATTTGCGTTCCGAATGTGAAGGCGTAAGAGGCAACAGGCATTGTCCATCCCGCGGCAGTGGGCGAACCCTCCAAGTATCGAAATCGTTGATGCTGTATGCTTGTAGCTCCTTACGAATGTTTCCCAAATGACTTGTACTCTTCTGTTTTGACTTCTGAGGAGAGGGAGGCTTCTTTGGCCAGACACTAGATGGAGGTTTTTGATGACCAGTTCAGAACTGGAGGCTGCGGTGATGTGGGTGAGCTGCCTCTGCTCTCCATAGAGTTCTCGTTGGAAGCACGTGCTTGGCATGCTTTTCCTTCCGTGAGGAGCTACTTCGTGACTCCAGTATGGGAGCCTCATCTTGGAGCCAGTCTTGGCAGAGGTCATCTCGTGTGATTTCTCTGCAGACTCAGGTCATGGTGTAAGGCTGAGGCTCTGCCTCCTGGAGCAGTTCAGGAAATTGTTCTTGCCTGCAGAACCCAACTGGTGAGATATGGAGAGCCCTGCACATCTTGCAACATCTCTCAACAGAGGTGTGCTCGTTCAGCCTCAGCTCTTTCTCATTTCTTTGGATGGCTGCATTTCAGATGCAGAGGAAACTCGGAGCTTTCAGCTGGTAATTTTACATGCTTTTCTTGCTTTATAGCTAACCAACAAGCAGCTGTTGTGCTCAGATGGGATTCATACCTTGTTTAGCACCTAGCTAGGCAGCTGCGGTTGGGCTCTTGAGGAGCAGCAACACTCTTTCAGTGAGAAGGCAAAAGAAAGTGCTAGGGCTTAACTTGGATCATTTCACTGATCCACTCTTCAGTACAAACCCACAAGTGTTGGTATCATTACAGCTGAGGAAGAAGCAAGAGAATGAAGGATCAAGGTCTGAGTTGAGAGCACCTTCCAGGAACATCTACCATAGGACTACACCTTTTGGGGCAGTTTCTTTGATTTAAGCTTCATCATTCAGTTCAGACTCAAACATTTGTTTTGAATAGATTTCTGAGGGCTTAGAATTTCAGGGTGCTTTTGGGAGAAACGTGTTTGGAGGAACAGCAGAAAGGGCCGTGTAGGACTGGAGAACCAGTCGGTCATTGTTTTTTATGCGGAGCTGCGGGTACAAAAGGTGTGAAATGAGGTTTCGCAGGCAGGGTTTCACATCGAACCAGTGCGGAGGATAACTGCTCGCTGCCTTCCACGCTGGGTTTTGGGGCCAGAAATAATGAGAGATCCTTAGTGCTTAAGAACGGTGGCAGTGCTTTAACGAATTTGCTACTGCTTAATGTTACTCTGGCATTGAATAATTATTTCCAAGTCTGCTTTGGAGAATTCTGGTATTTGCATCACCTGCGAAATGGCATTTAAATCTTGAGTTGACCTGCAACGCACGACGGTGCCTCTGGATAGACCTTTCATTGAAAGCAGCTCAGGGGATCTCGCGCTAAGGAGGAATTACAAGCCTGGCAGCGCTGTAATTGAGGTTAATCACGTAACAGACAACCAGCTACAGAATCAAATGGGATGGATGGGAAAAACATTTTATAATACTGTGACTTACCAGTGGGAATTACTGTATGACTTGAATACTGCAGAATTGTGCATCGAACTGTCCTTTATGTAGCTAAAATTGATAGATTTGGTAGTTTCTCTCTACATGGGTAAACTGGGGCTTTCAGCAGAGCATGGATAATTTAATGGTTCGTCCTGCTTGTTGGACTGAAAAGAAAAACCAGTTAAATTTAAATTTGCACGTAAACTTGATTTTTTTAAAACTAAAATTAGTGTAATAAACTAGTAGTCTTCCAGGAGTTTAGTGTTGTGGCTTTCTTTAAACCACTGTTAGCAGAGCATGGAAAACTTTAGTTAACCCTGGCGTAAATGCTGAGTGTGATAAACGGATGTTACGGCAATTCTAAATCCTTCACTTGTTTTCTCAGATGGAGCTGAAGAAGAGAAGATGGAAACAGAGACAGATGGGCAGCAGCCTGAGAAGGTAAGCTTGGCTCAGTACCCTGGTTCTGGAGAGATCGTTCGGGTGCTTACAGACCTGAGTTATGTTCTACAATGCTGTGTAAGAAAGGTAGATGGTAGCGTGCTGGTCAGCGTGCGTGTCCGTAGGGAACAGTGTTCAGTCTCCCTGGTGCCTCGTTTTCTTACGCGTGATTTAGGCTCAAGTCCTACAGAGACGTTTCTTTTGCTGGGTGAACGACAGGAATGAGATATCAGCGTCGTTTCTAATCCTCAGAAACAAAGACTAGGACTGGGAGACAATGTAAAATGGGCGATATCTGATTAAGTATAGAGACTTAAGCTGCAGAAGGACGTTGGTGTGTTATGGTTCACGACTGGTAGGCAAGCAAGCATCACTCGGAAGTCTTGCCCTAGAAAAGTTTGTCTTGGGACAAATTGCCTTCCCAAAGTCGAACACAGCTTTTGGTTCTGACAAGATCAGAGAGATCGGGGCTTTCCAGGACATGGGTGAGTTGTGTGGGGCTGAACAGAGAACGTGAATGAAACTATTGCCCCGGCTGCTTCCCCGCTCTCCAGCAAGTTACGTGTCCGTTCGGTCCTCACGATCGCGTGAGGATGAGATCTTGCTGACTAAATAAAGGTGCGTGTAGCCAAGCTGGTTGATAAAACTCATTGCAAGAAGTCTGGGCTATCTCTTGGCTATAGGTGTGTGTGTGTATTGTGTACTTCTGATGTTAGACATGATGTATCCTGCCCATAAAAAGCAGATATTTAGAAATCAATTCCTTCAACCTGTTGATGGTGCCTACAAGAGTGCGGTGGTTGGGGTTCTGTTGGGTTTTTTTACAACCCTGTGTCACCCGGTACCTCTTTTCAGAGAGTCTGCAATAATGACACTGGCTGTGACTGCTTCAGACGTAAACTCAAATTAAACGAATATCCTGGAATTAGAATATCACTCTGCTAAACAAATGGTAGCAGGCGCTTATTGAGTCTGCAGCAACAGGAGATATTTAGACTGGATCTAAGGCAGAAATTCTTTCCAGTGAGGGTGGTGAAAGCCTGGCAGGGGTTGCCCAGAGAGGGGGTGGAGGCCCCATCCCTGGGACCATTCCAGGCCAGGTTGGCCGGGGCTGTGAGCAACCTGATGTGGTTCAAGGTGTCCCTGCTCCTGCAGGGGGGTTGGGCTGGGTGACCTCTGGGGGTCCCTTCCCACCCAAACATTCTATGATTTGTGTTGCCTGCTTTGTGAAATGAAGGAGATACCACTGACCTCATGGCTGCTGCCCGTAGGCTTGATGTTACTTCTCACTCTGCTTTCAGACTGTTCTTTTGCTGCCTTTCTGAAGTAGTGTAGAAGACTTGGTCAGAGCTTGAAAAGATGCGTTGTTCTGTAGAGCAGCAAAAATGAGAAACGTGCGGGTCGGTTTGGAGCATTTGCAATGATGCTTCCAGTTCTTAAGCATGCAGCTGCTGCTGATTTCATTAATACTAAATTAAGGCTCCTAGATTTTAACAGGGAATATTTTTATTTTACTTCCATCTTGCAAACGTTGCTTTCTTCCACTAATTCCTGGACAGAAGCACCCTCCTGTAACGGGTAATTCCGTTGTGGCATTTATTGCCACAGGATGCAGTTGTGAACGTGAGTTCTGCAGAATTTGGAGCTGTGCGGAGAGCTGAATGCTGCATGAATTCTTAACATGGCAGGCACTGGAAAGGATAGAAAACTGATGCACAAAGTACTGGAATAAATGGGGGCAGAACATGTGCTTATGTCATCTTAGTTTAGGATTTCTTGCACCTTCAGATGAAATTTGGCCCAGGATGCTGAATTGGACAGACTTCCCTCCAGTATAGTGGTTGGTTATTTTATTCAGATTTCAGATGGTCAAAATGGGCTTAAGTGTAGTGGTCAGCCTTTAAAACTGAATCTTTTCCTTTATGATAGTGAATTAATTTGAAAGCTATGAACAAAGTTAATGGTGAATGTCTTCTATAGCTCTCAAACGATCTTTCATCCCATTTAGGTTGAAAGCAAAGCGGAGAGTGAAATTGAGGAAGGCGATAAAGTACAAGAAGGAGAAAATGAGAGAAATCCAGAAAAAGAGCAAGACAGCGAAGTGACTGCAGACACCAAGCCAGGTAATGGTTCCCAGCTGCTCCTCAAGCTGTGTTGGCTTTAATAGCCTTCCTCTAAAGTGCTCGGAATAGCCTATAAACGCAACCGTGGCAGAAATATTTCCTCTTGCACATCAGGCTGCCTCATGGTTCAGTAGTAAATATTCTAGCTTAATTTCACTGCAAAGCTTAGGCACTAAATTCTTTCCTCTGAACTCCTTTTAGACCTCAGCTGAGCTGTCGGTCACTGCGCGTAGCGACTGGGTGAAGGAATTGCAGTAGCAAAGTGCGTGTAGGTCATATAAATGATTTTATTTTGCCTGTCCTGCAGGCAAATGGGACTGCTCGCTTCTACCCTTGGAAGTTATATGGTAGCTCAGTTTCCCTGAGAGGTGATGCAGAGCCTTTATTTTGACAGACTGAATACCCTTTTTTTTTCTTCTACATAAGACATTCTTATTATTTATGTTTAACAAGTTCCCCTTGTACCACATGGATCTATAGCTTTTTCCTGGAACTTACATTCAGTATTTTAGCACCAGGTAGAACGAGGGGCATTTGGATTTGATATAATAACGGCGTTGATTTGGAAATGCAGCTGAAATTGTTCTGACGAGAGTAAGCTGACGGCAGAAGCTGAATTGACAGGATGGAAAACAAAAGCATTTAAAGTCACCCCGTTGGTTGGATTGGATCCTCTTAGACTTGAGTAGTTCCCGTCAGCGTTTGGATGAGTAGCAGTACTGTAACGTAGGAACGTGGCAGTGTGTGGATGAATTAATTTATTTGACTCCTAGCAGTGTGCGTAGTGCGATTCCTGTCCCGCCGCGATGCTGTTAACGAGGGGAGAATGGACGTAACAGACTTGGCGGTAAATCTCTTTCAGACGAAAAGGAGGCAGAAGAGAACAAGGAGAACGTTGATGCAAGCAAAGACAAAGACAACGAGGCTGGGAAGAAGAAAGTGGAACACGAAATCTCGGAAGGAAACGTAGCTACAGCTGCAGCTGCTGCCCTTGCCTCAGCTGCCACCAAAGCAAAGGTTTGTTGTGTACAAATATCCATTGGCTTGGCTTCCAGTTGGCATCAGAATGCTTCTCAAAGTGGTCCTTTGTTCCAGATCTGCGCGGCTTCATGTTCTGATCTCTAATACCTTGAAGGAGCACAAGTGCCATCTTCAGTTTCTTCTGCTTGAACTCCTAAGCGAAACAGTGTCTGGTTTTAATTTGGGCAGCTATTTTTATGATTAGGAAGTTGATGAACATCCCTACGAAATAGTCCCAAAACGTGCTAGCCGTTTTTGGGAAGACTTTTCTCTGCCTGATGGATCTGGCTGTAATGCTGAGGACATAAATCTGGGTGGTAAAACCCTTACGATGCCTTTTTTGCTGTGCCGCCGGCTGTTCTGGGGACTTCACACGAGCCTTGGGCTCCTTGTCTGTAAAACCAATGTGATGTTCACTTCTAGCATTACAATTTTTTATAGTCAACGTAATGATTTTTCTGCTAAGAGGTACCGTGGGTCTGTTACAAGCATGTTCTTGTCTTGCTGTCATTAAACTTCTGTTTGTTTGTCGGTAGTCTCTTAATGAGCTGTGGTTTGAATCAGTGTCCTATCTAACAGCTTTTCTTTACCCTATAATTACTAATTGCATGTTGTCTTTTATTTTCTTTTGGCAGGAACCAGACCGCCTTCGCTTCTTTCAGAATATCTTTTTCAAAAGCTGTTTTCTCTTTACTTTTTTTTTTTTTTTTTTGATTCAACTTGTGGTTTGGGTTTCTTAATCACTCTTGGATTCAGTGCCCTGTTCCATGTCACGTACTTTATAGATAGAAAAGCAAAGCATGGATGGTGTTTATTTCCTGATGGATTTCCAGGACATAATGGTGAACGTAATGAGGTGTTGCATGTCTCGTACTGACTCCTTGCAGTCTGGATCTTTGACTCTTAGCACTTTAGACTTTTTTTTTTTTTTCCCCAGCTGCATCATATATACTGAGGATAGTGCGATGATCGGTGTTGTCCGGATGATCCAGTCCCTCCTGTATGAACCCCTGAGAGTTGAGGGTATTTTTAGTCATCACCTTTTGAGTCAGGTTCTAAAATCACAAGTAGCACCAACTCAGTGTTGCGTAGCATCGGAGCCAGGCACCCTGGCTGCGTACAATCCCACTTTCCAGGCAAACATCAAGTTCGTTATTTCATAGAATCATGGAATGTTTTGAGTGGGAAGGGATCCCCAGAGGTCCCCCAGCCCAACCCCCCTGCAGGAGCAGGGACACCTTGAACCACATCAGGTTGCTCACAGCCCCGGCCAACCTGGCCTGGAATGGTCCCAGGGATGGGGCCTCCACCCCCTCTCTGGGCAACCCCTGCCAGGGTTTCACCACCCTCACTGGAAAGAATTTCTGCCTTAGATCCAGCCTAAACCTGCCCTGCTTCAGTTTAAAGCCATCCCCCCTTGTCCTGTCCCAGCTGGCCCTGCTAAAAAGCTTGTCCCCCCCTTTCCTCTGGGCCCCCTTGAAGCCCTGAGCGGCCGCACTCAGCTCTGCCCGCAGCCTCCTCTGCTCCAGGCTGAACCCCCCCAACTCTCCCAGCCTGGCCTCAGAGCAGAGGGGCTCCAGCCCTCGGAGCATTTTAGTAGCCCCTCGGAGCATTTTAGTAGCCCTCCCCTGGCCCCGCTCCAACAGGTCCATGTCCTCCTGGTGCTGAGGGCTCCCGAGCTGGACGCAGGGCTCCAGGGGAGGTCTCCCCAGAGCAGAGCAGAGGGGCACAATCCCCTCCCTCCACGCTGGCCACGCTTCTCCTGATGCAGCCCAGGGCAGGGTTGGCTTCTGGGCTGCCAGCGCCCATGGCCGGCTCCTGGCCAGCTTTTCACCCATCAGTGCCCCCAAGTCCCTCTGGGCAGGGCTGCTCTCCAGCCTTTCCTCCCCCAGCCTGTATGGATACCGGGGGTTACCAGTGAGGTGCGGAGTCCTACTGGGCTCCCTTGGGCATTGCTTTGCATCTGAACCTCTGGTCCACCACGCTCTTTTACTGAGAGTAACGTACTGTCAGTTCATCAGACTTACTGATATTTTCAGCCAAGTTAACAAAAAAAAAAAAAAAACCAAAGAAAAAACCAAACCAAAAACCTTCATATATATAAGGAGGCATGAAATTTAATCTCTGTTTTGTGGAAGGCTACTTTCTTCAGATCAAGATGAGCTTCTACTTTCCTTCCTTTGGTGATAACGAGTGCTAGAGGGAGAAGGGACCTGGCTAATGGCAGTTTTCATTACGGTAATAATAATATTCTAGAAGAATTTTAGCTTTATATTACAGGAATAATATATTGCAATTAGGATGTTCGCACTTCAGAGTAGAATTCAAGTTCGACAGGGATTTCTCTTTCTACTTGCACTTAAAAACGCAGGCAATATGAAGGCTTTCGCTGAGCTGTATCTTGTCTGAGAGAATAATTCAGTTCTTCACAATAAACTCAAAACCTGGTCACGTGAAGAGCTGGTACAGAGTTGTTTTCCTTACGATTTTAGATCAGAGGAGTATTGTAGTGTGCTTGTGAGGAGAAACAGGGGCTAAAGGCAGGCACTTTAAGGTTTGGGGGTGGGGGTTTTTTCCCTTTTGAGATAGGACAACTTATTGGTGAAGCCACTTGGAGAAATGGTGTCTAGTGAGTGTGTGCGTTCAGGGGCAAGGCTGGATTCCGATGTATAGAATGGAGCAATGATTTTAAATGGATTTTTACAGGTTATGGCCTCCGTACAAACAATATTAGAATTATGTAAGTCCCTTTTTCCTCATTTTCTTCTCAGACTGCCGAATCCATGTGAGCTATTTTTTTCCTTTCGGTGCACAAGTAGCACCTGATAGCCAATGTCCTCTCTCCTGCAGGTTGCTGGTAGCTTTTGTCTGGTTGTGACTGAGCTGCGGAGCTGCTGCTGGAGCTCTTGATCCATCACTTGCACAGCCAAAAAGGACTGGTCTGGTCATAATTTGGCTTCATGCATAACTCTGATCCCATAACTTCTCTGAATTTCTGGTTTGGGGTAGTTGTGATTGAACATACTGTAATTGAATACATCTTTTCTAGAAGACGCTGATATCAAAACTGCCAGCAATGCAAAACCTGCTCTAACTGCCCATAAGTTTTTTTCCATGGGTGGCAAACTTGGCTGTCAGGCTTTATTCCTAGTCCGATATTCCTCAACCAACAACCGTTGCAGCACTTCCCTTTGCCTACTCAATTAAAAAGCCTTCAGTTATCAACCGCTTTTTTTTTTCCATGTGTAAGTATTGAGAAGCACAAAATTCAGGAATAGAACAGACCCTGTTGCTAAAATTGTGTTGTTCCTTTTTGCAGGCAGCTACATCCCATCTTGTGTCGATAGGCAAATCAAATTATGTCTTTTAATTGGTTCCTTTTTGCTGCTGCTCTAGAAACTCGCTGTAGGACCTCCTTCATCTCCTGCTTGAAAGTACGCATGACAGGACTTAGGTTTTTTTCATTGTGTGCCTTAATTTAGGCAGTTCTGTGTTATCTGCCACCTTTATTTCTTCTGTGAAAGGCGGTCTTACCCCTCTTGGCCTCGCAGACAAAAGCTAGGTGAAGCATCTCATCTCCTCTTGCCAAAGAGGAAGAGGGAAGGAAGGAGGAGTGATTCTTGTCTGCCTTTTGCAGTTTCAGCTAACCTCTTGCGTGTGGATGAGAAGACTTCAGCACAATATTCCAGTGAGATGGGGCTAGGATGCTGTTGATTTTCCAGAGGTGTCTCATGGTCTGGTTTTACAGCTGTCCTGGGGGTCCTGGTGGCCAACAAGCTCCATAGGAGTGAGCAGGGTGCTGCTGCAGCCAAGAAGGCCAACAGGGTGCGGGGGGACATCACCAAGGGCATCACCAGCAGAGGTAAAGGAGTCATCATCCCACTCTGCTCAGCGCTGGTCAGGCCACACCTGGAATCCTGTGCCCAGTTCTGGTTCCTGCTGTACAAAAAAGCTGTGGGCAGGCTGGAGGGGGTCCAGAGCAGGGCCACCAAGGGGATCCAAGGACTGGGAAGCCCTCTCAGCCATATGGGGATGGGCGAGAGAGCTGGGTTTGGGGGATGTCATCACCACGTACCAGTACCTAAGGGGTGGCTACGAGGAAGATGGAGACTCCCTTGTCACCAGGAGTCCCATGGAGAGGACAAGGGGGAATGGGCACAAGTTGCTCTTGGGGAGACTCCGATTGGACAGGAGAGGGAAATTTTTCCCCATGAGAACAGTCACCCATTGGGATAATCTCCCCAGGGGAGGGGTTGACTCCGCCACATTGGACACTTTCGGGATGCAGCTGGACAGGGTGCTGGGCCATCTTGTCTGGACTGGGCTCTTGCCTAGAGGGGCTGGGCCAGATGATCCTTGAGGTCCCTTCCAACCTGGGATCCTATGATTTTGTCTATACCAGTTGTCACGCTTGGGCTCTTGCTGCGATTAGCTAGTTGCACAACTAAAGCTGGGTTTAGAAAGATCAGGGGGTAGGCTAGGCTCTGTCAGACTGCCTGCAACGTGCTGCCTCAGTAGCTGGTCTCATGATTCCTCCCAGGTTTATCAGCATCCACCCAGAAGGGATTTCTGAGCAGAGAAACCAGAGCCAGCACTGTGGGAATGGGCACCAGCCCGGGCACGGAGGCTCAGGGCTGTACCTCCATTTGGGATTCCTGTGTTTAAATAGGAAACCAAAAGCCTTGTTCCGTACCCGCTCTCAGCCAGAGGCCGGGTCCACCTTGCTTAGCAATGCTCCGGTTGTTCAGAATTGCTGTGTCCCAGGATAATGTCACAAACCATCTTTTTGGGGTTTTATTTTTTCTTATTTATGACTTAAGGTGGATGCAGCGATGTGTTTATCCAGCAATTTAAATTGCTATTAATTTTGTCTTGGGTTTTTTGTCAACCGTAGTCGGCAGTGACTTGTTCATTGTCCACGTGAAAGCACCGGGCAGTGCCAGGCCAAGGGGCGATCGCGCCGGGCCTCTTCAGGAAAAACTTGAACGATGGTTTCCTTTCCAATGTGTATTTTGAGACCCGTCTGTTACCTAATCGTGCGCCTTGCTGACTTTACATTAATCTGGTTTCATATTAAAATTGCACACATCGAGCAAGGCGAAGTGATGGCCAGAGGCCATGTGTATTGGCAAAGGTGCTTGTGTCACTCTGACCTCACACTAATGAGCTTGTTTTACTTAATGGTATTAATTGATGTTCCATTTTCTAGTTCTGTCAGCGTCTCAGTGACTTTCTTTCATGTGTGTGCCGCTCTTTGGTCGGTATTTAACTGCAGAGCCTGCTGCGATTTCACCGTGACCTGCTCAGGGCTGGGGGGTGAGGGGGGGCCCCGGGGGGGGCAGAGGAGGCTGAGGGGAGCCCTCATGGCTCCCTACAACTGCCTGAGAGGAGGGGGGAGCCGGGGGGGTCGGGCTCTGCTCCCAGGGAAGGGGCGATGGGACGAGGGGCACCGGCCTCAAGTTGTGCCAGGGCAGGGTGAGGTTGGCCCTGGGGAACAATTCCTTCCCCAAAGGGCTGTCAGGGGCTGGAAGGGGCTGCCCAGGGAAGGGGTCGAGTCCCCAGCCCTGGGGGGATTGAACAGCCGGGCAGAGGCGGTGCTGAGGGCCGGGGTTTGGGGGTGGGATGGCAGGGGTAGGGGAACGGCTGGGCTGGGGGAGCTTAAAGGGCTTCTCCAACGATTCTGTGATTCTATGAACTTGGGTGGGCGCTCTCAGTTCTCTCAATCTGCACCCAATTTAAAATGAAACTTAGTGAGAGCCTTGAACGTTCCCTGGATTCCCTGAAGCCTTGCTTTATTGCTGGTGGGTTACCAGAGGTGAACGCTGTCAAATGACACAATATATTAGCAGTGGAAGCCATTTTTGAGAAATCCTCTTTCTCATGAGGATTACCAGGGCGTTTGGTGATGCTGCTTTCCTCCAGCCCGGTGTTTCCCCTAGTTCTGCGCCAAGGTTTGGGGCACAGCTTGCTAAATACCCGTCTCTGTGTGCAGCTTGAGCTGGATGAGATCCAGCTGCTGCTTTTTCATTTCTTCCCCTGGGCCTTCACCTTTCCCTTCTCAAAGCCAACCTTCCTTCCCCTCGGACGTGTCGCTGAGGCTTTGCTGGGACGCTGGGGGCGGGAAGCATCGTTGGGCTGCTCATCCAGAAACCTGGGGGCAGGGCACGTGGTGGGGGCTTTGAGTGTATTTTCGTTGTGAAGAGCAGGCTTTCAACAAAAGCGGGTAGGAGGCATCGTTAACATGCCTGTCACACTTGGAAAAGGTGAAACATTTTTATAGGCTGTCTCGTATATCACAGATACACGCGCATACATCTCCTGTATCATTTATCTACGTGTCTGTATGTAAATGAGGTACAGCTAAAGCCTCGTAAAGAATCTATTTGCCTTCTTCCACCATTCGCTTTTGCTGTTTAAATACAGCTTTGCCTTCAGCTTTCTTCTGCAATAAGAATGCTCTGCGACCTGGTTATAAAAGGAAACTGGAGATTTATTTTTATTTAACAGTTTCTTCTGTCATCCGTGTAGAGATTTCTCGGCAAGCTCTCCCTAGCCCGGGGTGGAACTGCTGCGCTGAAAAAGCGTATGGCTTACTGATGCGGTGCTGCGTTTCATGGGAGCATCCTTACCTAGATCCATAGCTCCTCATTCACTTGAGCAAAAAAAAGAATATTTTAATGGCCAAGGCATGCAAGGGTCGTCTCGGTGGTTCTGTGGGTCGTTGCAGGTGAAAGCCTCCTGTGTGTGTTTTGGTGCAAGGCTTTTGGCTGACCTACAGCTGACTCGGCACAAGGTTCCCCTCGCTCCTCATCTGCATTTCCCCTGAAAGTGCTCTCTGTTGCGCGGCGCTTGGAGGGCTTCGAGGCAAAGCTGGGTTGCTTACGAGTGCTGAGCATCCACAATACCTCCTGTATGAAAACTTGGCACCTATTTATTTGCTCAAAAGCTTCATAATCTTCCAAGGGCTTCTGGTTCCCAGCAGAAGATTGATAATCTAATGCCCTGGTTTCTGTCCAGAAGTGCAGTAGGATGGCTAAAGCTAGATGCAGGCGGAGTGGGCCGATTAGTTCCCTTAAAGCACTTTGTTTTGTGAAAGGCATGTAAAGCAAAAACCTGTTTGGTTTGTTTTTGTTTTTTTTATCCTCAGCACCTAGCAGCAGTGGAAGAAAGAAAGATCAAGTCCCTGGTCGCCCTTCTGGTGGAAACGCAGATGAAGAAGCTGGAGATAAAACTTCGCCATTTTGAGGAGCTGGAAACCATTATGGACAGAGAGAAAGAAGCAGTAAGTAGGAGGGTGCTAAGCTGAAATTCTATGTTAAATCAGTCGCTGCCAAGATCTGTGTATGCTAACAGCTGGAAAACGAGCATCTTCAGCTGCTCCTCACCTTCATGCAGGTCTTCTTGCCTCAGCTGAATTCATAATTATCCCCTGCAGTAGTTGGAGCTCGCTCTTCTATCCGGATCTTCCTTTTGCCTTAGGCAGCACACTGCCTAGACTTGCTTCCTAATCCTTACTCCTGTCATCTAACTGGTCCGGAGCCCTTATGTTGGCCTTACCACCTGAATGGTACCTGATGTACAAATGGCTTTTCCATGTAAAGCGAGTGAAATGGGTGGGAACCTTACTTCCCTCTGCCTGCCTTTCCTTCCTGACCCAGTTTAGACTGGAGATTGGGTTTTAAGCGTGTAGTTCGGGTTTTGTTTGGAGGGCATCCTCAGTAGCTCTTGGGGAAGGTCCTCAAAGTGAGAGATGCAGTAGCAGAAGGATGAGTGCTCAGGAGTTACAGCTTCTCCTTGAGATGGTGAGGGATGTGCCTGAGCTGGAGAGGGCAACAGCAGCTTCAAGAGAAGGGAGGGTGGCAGCGATGCTGGGCGATAGGAAAAGGTGGTTACTCATAGGCACCAGAAAGGTATCAAAATAGAGCAAAGCTGAATTGACAAATGTAACGATGAAGCGCGACGGAGGAGGAGGAGGAGCTGGGCAAGCCAAGCAAGACGGTTGTTAGCTTCCATCCTCAATCTGGGCAGTAAGCCAGGGCACGGGTCTGGATTGAGCCAGCTGGAGGCGATGGTGGTGGCACTAAGAGAGCACATTCTGATGCATCCCGAGCGCGGCTGTATTTATATTGCAGCACTGGTAGCAACACCTTACTGGAGACTTGGGTACCCCTAAATTGGGGCTATAACACGGAAGAGAAGCCGTCTCTGCCTGTCAGTGGCTGGATCACGCATCAGTTACTGAGTGCTCTTGCATATTTGGCGCAGCGGGCTTTCAGAGAGGCGGTTTCTCTCCTCTGCTGTAAAGATCACCCAAAACTTCATTTTTAATCAGAGAGCAGCTGGGGTTTTGTACTTTGCTGTTGTGTAGCTTGCTCCCGTTTTGTCACTAGCAGGTCACTCCAGGGGTGTTGAAGATAGGGACTCACAATTCTGGGGGGTTGCCCGTTTGCCTGACCATGCGAGTTTAATGGAATTTACTTCCTCGCGTTGGCATGAGTCACATTGACAGAGTCTGACGAACGGTGCTCTCTTGTTGTAGCAGAACGTCAGCAAGAATTTCTAGATTGCTCAGCATCCACCACCATTCCGGTGTGGTGTTCGCCTCTGACACTGATTGGCAGCTCCAGAAATGGACCTAACTATTTTGCAAAGGTTCCCTGTAGATTTCTGTCTTTGGGGGATATATTCTATTAGTGACAAGGGGTTTTTTCCCCATTCTGAAGCATATGACATTTTCCTGTTTAAAAATGTGCATACAGATTTTTTCCCTTGGCTTTCTGGTAGTTAAATTCGGCCTTTTCACCTGTCACTGTGGATATTGAGTGGAATAATTAAAGCAAAAAATTCCTTGGTGCTGTTGCACACTATGCATACGTCCTTATTTGCTGCACTGGCTTTTTCTCGTAGTAAAGGTACGGCGACTCTAGGTGTTGAAGAAATCTGTGCTGCAGACTGGAGGGTGATAGATTTTAGGCAAAACACTTTTACTTCAGTGTTTAAGCTAAAGTCATTCCGGTGCTGCCAGCCCTGTGTCTACAGGGATCCTGTTGGTAGGAGCCTTGTTGACCCAGAGTTTGTAACAGCGCGTGAATGCTTTCTTTACCCATGTTTCGGGAGGATTTACTTGCTGGAGATGAGATTGTAGCACAGTGACGGTTATCGTGTATAAATTCAGTGTTTGCAATAGTCCCTCCTCATAGTGAATCCCTTTGGGACAGTGCAAAAACCCGCTGTTGCAAATTTGATGATCATCAAGAGCGTAGTATTCATGACTCTGTACCTGAAAATTTGGCCGATTTCCTGAATCGGGGTGTGTAGGGAGATCGCGTGGCAGACTGATGCATCCTGACCTTCTGTAGGGAGCCTAGCCGAGGTACAACTGAGTCCTGAGAGTCCAAGAGTAAATGCAAATTACTGCTAGGCTGCCCACCAGAAAATGCCTTCCTGCGAGTTGTCTTAACGCCAGTCTGGGCCGGGGCAGTAGGTTGTGTCCATAAAGCTGCTTCTGAAATGATTACAACAGATACAAGAACCTAGTACGGAACCAGGTGGTTTGGGCTCAGCGTGAATTTTAAGACCAGCTTGAGTTCTAACTTGAGTTTCTGTGCCTCCTTCCTCTGCCCAGCTGTCCCTCCTCATCCTCAGGGGAAGGGAGTGTGTAGAAGGGAACTTTTCACTTGTTGTCCTAAGTACAAGGTGTGTTTTCAGCCACTGGATGCTGTTTGGGGATACTTGTAAAGACTTTTTTTTCCTTTTTTTTTTTTTTTTTTTTTTTTTACCTGCGGGTGGGGCCTAAGGCGGGGGGGGCCCCCCGTGGCCCCCCGGAATGGGGGGGTTGGGCCCCCCCCCCCGAAGGCCCTGGGGGGGCTGGAGCGTCCGAGAAGGGCAGCGGGCTGGGGAGGGGTCGGAGCCCCAGGCTGCTGGGGAGCGGCTGGGGGAGCTGGGGGGGTTCAGCCTGGAGCAGAGGAGGGGGGCCCTCATGGCTCCCTACAACTGCCTGAGAGGAGGGGGGAGCCGGGGGGGTCGGGCTCTGCTCCCAGGGAAGGGGCGATGGGACGAGGGGCACCGGCCTCAAGTTGTGCCAGGGCAGGGTGAGGTTGGCCCTGGGGAACAATTCCTTCCCCCAAGGGCTGTCAGGGGCTGGAAGGGGCTGCCCAGGGAAGGGGTCGAGTCCCCAGCCCTGGGGGGATTTAACAGCCGGGCAGAGGCGGTGCTGAGGGCCGGGGTTTGGGGGTGGGATGGCAGGGGTAGGGGAATGGTTGGGCTGGGGGAGCTTAAAGGGCTTTTCCAACCTAAACGATTCTGTGATTCTAAGAGAGCAAAGCAGGAATACAAAAGAGTATAGAAAGAATATAAAAAGTTGGGTCCAGCTGTCCTTCTTGCCTAAGCCTTTGTTGCGGGTCATTTGCAGTCATTCTTCTCTGAACTGTCTACCACCTCCCGAATCTGTTTCCACACATGCACAATTACACCATTGGTGTACGTGTCCCTTCGTTTTATCAAGCTCTTCCCGCTAACTTCTCAGATTGGCCAAGGAAAAAGGAGTCATGGCAGCATGAATAATCGCATTGTGGTCCCTACATGCACAAAACCAGCCCCCACCAAGGAGTATGTATTATTCATTAGGCTCTGTCCCCATCTGGTTCCGTTGGTGAATGCGTACTCTGTAGCATTCTGTTTGCATCCATGCTTTGTCAGCAGTCAAACTGCTAACACAAAGTATTGACAGAGCTGTGGGATTCTTGGAGAACTTCTGCTAGGTGGAAGTCTCCTTGGCAACCTGCTTTTCAGATAAATTATGGAGTATATCTTAAAATACTCATTAAATATTTGTAAACTAGTCACACAGATCCACGTGTCCAGTTGCTTAAGAGTAATAGATGTAGAAATGCGTGATGATTTCTTAAATAAGGCAAATTACATACGCTTCCTTAACCAGGACAGTGATCCATCATATAAACGCCCAATAGTAAGAAATATTTTCTGTAGCTTTTTCTCTTTCCATTTAGAATCATAGAATCCCAGCATGGTTTGGGTTGGCAAGGCCCTTTAAGCTCCCCCAGCCCAACCATTCCCCTACCCCTGCCATCCCACCCCCAAACCCTGGCCCTCAGCACCGCCTCTGCCCAGCTTTTAAATCCCCCCAGGGCTGGGGACTCGACCCCTTCCCTGGGCAGCCCCTTCCAGTGCCTGACAGCCCTTGGGGGAAGGAATTGTTCCCCAGGGCCAACCTCACCCTGCCCTGGCACCACTTGAGGCCATAATTGGGCTTCCTTACTCTCTAGTGGCTCCATAATTAACAAAGTAGCCCATTTGATGTTAATTGGCCTAAATTACCTGAGGGGTTTTTACATAATAGTCTTAATAGTGCAAATCATTGCTGTCTGGCTATCCCAATGTCCAGGTCCTATACCTAAAATAAAGGTACGGAGCAGGATCCTGCCTGTAATCCCTGAGCTTGTGCTATTGCGCGTATATTCTGCTTTGGTCTTGCCCTAGAAAATCTTTTTGGTTTCCTGTTCCCCCTTGTTCCAACACGCAGAAGACAGATAAAAACCATACAGGTTCTTGTAGAATTGCTCTAACAAATGCTCTGCGTAGTACTCGTCGAGTAAAGTGTTGGGTTACTGAGAGATTCTTTGGGATGGAACAAGGTGAGTTCAGCCGTTCCAGCTGGAAAATGGCCTGGACCCTGGACCAAAACCTGCTGCAAATCAGACAGTTGTGTATCAATAGGAAATGTGGTTTACATGGAGAGTTCTTAACTTCGCTTTGCCTTTTTTCCCCTATTTTTGACATAGTTAGAGCAGCAGAGACAGCAGTTGCTGACGGAACGCCAGAATTTTCACATGGAACAGCTGAAATATGCTGAATTAAGGGCTCGTCAGCAAATGGAGCAGCAGCACAGTCAGAACCCCCAGCAGTCTCACCAGCACTCCAGTGGGCCTGGGATGAACCCCCTTGGGGCACCAGCACATCCAGGCTTGCTGCCTCACCAGCAGCCCCCGCCGTACCCAATGATGCACCACCAAATGCCACCACCTCACCCACCGCAGCCAGGTAAGAGCTGGAAGGAGAAAATCCCCGTACGTTAATAACCGTTCATAATGGAGTAAAATGAGAGGAAGAGGTATTGCCTAGTACAATTAGGGAAGGTGTAATGGATGGTGTGTGTTGCGTAGAGGTTTAGGATGGTGCTGCTTGTAAAAAGGAAACACGGTTTACTAGGAAGGTGAGGTCGCCCCTGTACCAGAGGTGTGGATGGAGTTTGGGGAGGAGGCATCTTGTCAATGTGTCTGAATACCCAAAAGGAGGGAATGAAATAGAGCGCCAGACTCTTCTCAGTAGCACCCGTGACAAGGCAAGAGGCAATGGGTGCAAATAAAACACGTGAACACGCAGAAAAATACTTTTTTTTTTTTTCCCCCCCCCTCCTTATGAGGGTCATCAACCCTGGAGCAGGTTGGCCAGCAAGCTTGTGGAGTCTCCATCCTCAGAGATAGTCACGCCAAGCTCTAAAGTAAAAAATGGAGCTGCTGCCAAGTATTTTTAAATGGCTTTAGCTTGTTGGTATTTCCTTGGACTTTATGCCCAATGATCTCTGCTCCTTCAAAAACAATCACTCCCTCAAATTCCTCAGGTCATGACACACCTGACTTGGGGGGGAAAGGACTGGAATGAGATGCAGATGCAGGAAGCTCCTTAAGCAATTTCCTTTGGCAGGAGACCTGCTTCTAATATGCTCCTATGCCCTGCTCAGAACTTCTCTTTGTGGCTTCTGCCCTTTGGTTGTGCTTGATGCCAGGGGAGATTGCAGAACCATCTTGGGCAGAAGGGTCTCTTGAAAGTCTCGGGTCTGGCCTCCTGCTCAGAGCAAGGCCAGCTGGATCAGATTGCAAGGGACTTGTCCCCTTGAGGTTCAGATATCTCCAAGGGTGGAGGTATTCCTAATGTCGAAGGATGCAGAAATTCAGTGGCTGTGGGACTGCGCCTGACCTCGGGAAGAGGAACGTCCTGGGTGTAAAAAACATGACTGCCGCTTACTCAAAACAACTGTGCTTCATGGCACAGCCCTGCTGTTAAGAAACTAAGCTGCTAATGGTATTTGCAGGCTCACCTTTAAACCATTTTACCTTTAGAAGGGATTGGGACTACCAAATGTTGTACTTCTGATGTGAAGATGCTTATGGGAATTAGGATTGAAAGCTTTACTATACTTCCTAAATGTTGTTGAAATGATAGTTGGGAATAGAATAGCCCCACCTGGCCTGGAGTGGCCTGACTGTCTGCCCGGGCCGTGGCAAAGGACGATGGCTTTTGTTCATTTTCAACTGTTTGAGCAAACACCAGTCTAAAAGACGACCTTACTGGTTATTAGCTAAAAATATTTGGGAAGATCTTGTATAGGCTGCTGCTGAGGAAGCTGAAAAGCTTGGGGTATCATGATCAAAACTAGGATGTTGCAACAGAAATCCTGTAAGAGCTTGAGTTTTCATCTTGGAAAAAGCACCTGGCCAAGCTGGAGAGCTGGGGTCATGGGAACCTCATGAGGTTCAACAAGGCCAAGGGCAAGGTCCTGCCCCTGGGTCGGGGCAACCCCCAGTATCCATACAGGCTGGGGGAGGAAAGGATGGAGAGCAGCCCTGCCCAGAGGGACTTGGGGGCACTGATGGGTGAAAAGCTGGCCAGGAGCCGGCCATGGGCGCTGGCAGCCCAGAAGCCAACCCTGCCCTGGGCTGCATCAGGAGAAGCGTGGCCAGCGTGGAGGGAGGGGATTGTGCCCCTCTGCTCTGCTCTGGGGAGACCTCCCCTGGAGCCCTGCGTCCAGCTCGGGAGCCCTCAGCACCAGGAGGACATGGACCTGTTGGAGCGGGGCCAGGGGAGGGCTACTAAAATGCTCCGAGGGGCTACTAAAATGCTCCGAGGGCTGGAGCCCCTCTGCTCTGAGGCCAGGCTGGGAGAGTTGGGGGTGTTCAGCCTGGAGCAGAGGAGGCTGCGGGCAGAGCTGAGTGCGGCCGCTCAGGGCTTCAAGGGGGCCCAGAGGAAAGGGGGGGACAAGCTTTTTAGCAGGGCCAGGTGGGACAGGACAAGGGGGGATGGCTTTAAACTGAAGCAGGGGAGGGTTAGGCTGGATCTAAGGCAGAAATTCTTTCCAGTGAGGGTGGTGAAACCCTGGCAGGGGTTGCCCAGAGAGGGGGTGGAGGCCCCATCCCTGGGACCGTCCCAGGCCAGGTTGGCCGGGGCTGTGAGCAACCTGATGTGGTTCAAGGTGTCCCTGCTCCTGCAGGGGGGTTGGGCTGGGTGACCTCTGGGGGTCCCTTCAAACCCAAAACATTCTTGATTCTATGATAAAGGACCTATATGAAGGGTATGGTTTGGAAAAGAGCAGAAGTGTGTGGTAAACAAGCAGGATTTGCAGATGACCATGAAAATGTGAGGCATCTAATCCAACCGCGTGAATCTCCACAGTAACAAAACTTGATTCAGTCAACGGACGCAGAGTAGCGCTCATTGGAGAGGAAGGGAAGAGTTAGTCTCGTGAGCTAGATGCTTAAGCTAAATATCTTCTTAAGGGATCAGAGCCAGTGAGCTCCTGGGTTCATCAGGCACTTGTAGATAGAAAGTTCGTGCTGATACTGTGCTGAGAGACGCTTTGGGTTTTGCTGAAATTGAATTGGGAGTGTGATAATATACGGTCTGGTCTTTAGATTCAAATAATACTGTAGCACCATTTGTTGCATGCTGTATTGACAACTCGGGTCTGTCTACTTCGCAGTGGAATAGAGATGTTCTGTGAAATGGAAAAATGGCAAATTGCAAACGGATTAAAGGGGGGAATCCTTGCATATCATTAGAGCAGCTCTTCCTTAGCAGCTGCGATCGAGACGGAAAGTGTAACAAGATTAAATGCATTGTTGTATTCACTAGGGGACTAATAAAACTTGATTTCTAATATATTCGTTTCCTTGGTTCACATAATACTTATTACTTCAGCCCCACCGTAATCATCCAGGCCTCCTCCATCCCCAGTGATCCCTTTCAGCGCCTGTTGTGGGGAGTGTGGTAGTGTGTTAATTAGTTAGGATGTCTCTTTTTCAAATTTGATTAAAGTTAATCAATAGATTGACTTCTCTGCCAGCCCTCCCGTTCGAGGGTGGCAAACTGATGGATGAGGCGCAGCGCTCCTGCGACTGAAGCATCTGGTGCTGCCTCATGCCTTAGCTACAGGACTGGGATCTCGCCCTTTCCCTAGCCCGACAGTTGGCTGGTTTGATATTTTTGGTGAAGGGGAGGATTCAGAGGCTCTTTTAAAGACTTTGAGAGCTTGAAAGCAAACGCCTCTGCTGCTTCTGCCATATCCCAACTGATCTTGCCTAGAAAACAAATCTGTCCTCTTTCCCTCAGGTTCTGCAGTGACAATCCTTAAGTTTGTTAGGAATGCTTGGGAAGTCCACAACTTCGTACCAAAGCTCTTTGTCTTCACGGTGGAGTTCTGTATAACTTGAGGGCAAGGAGAGAAAATGGCCAAGTTGACTGTTTTCCTTGAGTGAGTTCAACACTGAAACTCCGAGCTAGTCCTGGGACCGTGTGTGTGTAAACAGTAACGTGGGGATCCCTTGATCCCTGGAGATGGTGACTCACAAATTGACCTGATTTTCTGTCTAGGTAGTTTAAGATGCCCAGAGTTTGACTTCCCTTCCCAAATCATCGCGGGGTGACTCCGCTGGAAAGATCTCAGGTGCACGCAGCAGACATGAAATTACGGTCTCCAGGAATCTCACTGGCACGCTGAAGTAGTCAGTAGTTGCATTTTGGGTGCACACACCCACCCCCCATGTATTATATACATGAAAAAACAACCCCTTAGAATCATAGAATCGTTTAGGTTAGAAAAGCCGTTTAAGCTCCCCCAGCCCAACCGTTCCCCTACCCCTGCCATCCCACCCCCAAACCCCGGCCCTCAGCACCGCCTCTGCCCGGCTGTTAAATCCCCCCAGGGGTGGGGACTCGACCCCTTCCCTGGGCAGCCCCTTCCAGTGCTTAATATCTTATCACATCGTGTTGGTCCTGTTGAAGTGTTAAGTGCTATAGATCTTCTGCTGTATCCTATGTATCTTCCTTACTTTCACATCCTGAGGGTGGCTGTGGTGTCTTTATTGGACTCGTAAGTCTTGGAGCATTAGTAGTCCAATGCGTTCAGGACAGACCTGTACATATGTAGATCAGCCAGTTCTGCTGCTCGGTTGCTCATTTGGGATGCTTTGAAACAAACTGGTGAACTTCACCTTAATGCCCACGCGTCTGTGAGTTCCCTCACTGCACGCCTGCCCGTGAGTCTCCTGCCGTCTTGGTGGAGATGCCAAAATTTGGAGGGTGTGGGCAGATGAATTTCACCTAGCGGAGGTAATTCCTGCTACAGAGGGCTGAGAGACACTTGCAGAAGAAACCTGGAAACTTTTTTGCTGCTGTTGGTCCTGTAGATCACAGAATCCCAGAATGGCAGGGGTTGGAAGGGATCTCAGGAGATCATCTAGTCCAACCCTCCTGCCAAAGCAGGCTCACCCAGAGCAGGGGGCACAGGACAGCGTCCAGGCAGGGGTTGAAGATCTCCAGAGAAGGAGACTCCACAGCCCCCCTGGGCAGCCTGGGCCAGTGCTCTGTCACCCTCAAAGTCAAGAAGTTCCTCGTATTCAACTGAAACCTCTTCTGCTCCAGTTTGTGCCCATGGCCCCTTGTCCTGGCGCTGGGCACCACTGAGAAGAGTCTGGCTCCATCCTCGTGACCCCCACCCTTGAGATATAGATGAAGAGAGCGCCCTTGGTGCACTGCTTCCCGGTGCAGGGTTTGATGCCCTTTTGTCAGAAGGAACGTTTTCCTTACCCAAGTTCTCAGCTTCTCTCCAGCAACAACCTGCCTTTCCCTAAGGTGGCCGATTTCAAGAAACCTCAGCGACGAATACCACGGCGTAATTCTTTTTTCAGGTATAAAGACGTTATTGGAGACTTAAACAAGGGGCTGCCTGCTGGTCTGTCTAACAGCTCTGCGGGAAGAACTGACCCATTCAGTTTGTGTTGAAAGAAAAATCCCCAAACAGCTTAGCAGTAACTGAGAAGCACCAGTGGGCAACCTTCCAAAACCCAGCCCCGAGGGGAAGCTGGAGGTGGAAATACCCTTCACAATTTCCTGTTCAGCTGCCTGGTTTTAGCTCCAGACTTTACCTTGGTTCTCGCTGATGTTTTCAAACAGGTTTCTGACCTTCATAGTGACTAAAAGTGTTGGTTCAGTAGACCATGAACAACATGCCAAGTCGGATGTCTTTAAAGTGATTGACAAAAGCTGAAGAGATGGTAGGAAACAAAGTGATGAAAGGATCTGAAAAGGCATTTATAAATGGAAGGGGAAAAAAAAAATTACTGCTTACAGCTTTTCTGGATTCAGAGGCAGAAGCAGTTAAGCCAAATCTCTTAACTAAAAGTTAACGGTGAAGCTTTTTGCAGAAAAAAAAATGTTCTTTAGCTTAGATGTCAGTCTCTAGAAGCAGCCAGTGGAGGGTCAGTCTGGAAGCATCCGGTGAACGTCTCCAGTCGAGGGTCAGTCTGGAAGCATCCGGTGAACGTCTCCAGTTGAGGGTCAGTCTGGAAGCATCCGGTGAACGTCTCCAGTCGAGGGTCAGTCTGGAAGCATCCGGTGAACGTCTCCAGTTGAGGGTCAGTCTGGAAGCATCCGGTGAACGTCTCCGGTCGAGGGTCAGTCTTTGCATTGAGCCAGTTTTCATTGGCGTGGCCACGTCTGGTCCTGCTGGGCAGTAGAATCTGTTGGCACGTGCTGAAGAGCTGAAATCAGTCCAGAGGCCAGCACCCATGGGCAGGTTTGGCAAGAGAGAAATCAAGATGAGCCAGGAGAGCTCCTCTAGCGGCGAGAGCTGTTGGTGAATTCTGCTTAAACCATTTTCCAGCGGGCAGTAGACAGCGCACAGCCAGAGAGGCTTCTGAGAAGTGTTTGCTGCTTCTCCCATGGCTTTTCTTTCTGGGTTTGGGTAAATTGCAAGCAATTTTTGGGTCATAGCAAGCAATGTGGCTTGATGGTTAAAAAGCTTTGAGTTCAAAAAGCTGAAATACAGCTCTGTTACCCGTTTGCTGTGACGTATGGTTCAACTTAATGCCTGCTTCTCCAGTGCAAGCCTGTGTTCTGAGTCTGGCTGCCTTCAGCTTGTCCTTTGGTCCTTTGGGGGTGATGAGATTCTGGTCAACTCGATGACCAGGTGTTGCTGTTCTGGGCATGGGCACTGATTTCGGACAAGTCCCACTACTAGCTCATTTCCCAGATTTTTTTTTTCACATTAATTTCATTTTGGCTGAGCTTATTTTATTCTCTCCTTTCCCCTGGAATGAAGACTTTTCAAAATAGAAAAATAAAACTGGATTCCAATTTCACTGCAAAAAGCTGTACCTTGTAATTAGAACAGAAAACAAAATTCCTGATTTATTCTGGTGTTACCAGCCTTGCCACTGCTCGTATCGTTTGAAGCACATTATTGATTCCTTTATGTGCTGTCCTGGTTATCTGTGAAATGCTCAGGGCCCTGATACTCGCGGTGTGCGATGTGAGAAACTTCTTGAAATTCATGGAGGACGAGAGAGAGATCTGTACTAATAGCTGTCGTTAATTAACTCTTCCCTTCAAGGGGGGGTTTCAGCTAATAAATCATTTCTGACCCAAAGCAGAAATGGAAGATGGAGGTAAGGATGCGCCTTCCACGATGGCTGGATGAGTGACTTTTAACAACCTTTCCCCCCAGTGTATTTTGCATCGTTTTCTCTCGATGGTTGAAATATTCCAAAGAACGCTTTGTCAGTAATTTGGGGCTTGTGGTTTTTCAACAGAGTGTTGTGCATTTCATTATTTAAAGCTTGTGGGTTTAAATGGAGCTACTGGATGCTATTTACTTGCCTATTGGACTGATGGCAGTTCCAGGGTTTTTTTTTTAGTACAGATAAGGATTTTGAGTTAATGGTAAATATTTTTCGAAGACCTGTCAGTGCTTTCTTTTTATCCGTGGCACGTGCTGAGCTCACTGGCAGGAGGCGTGCAGGGAGCAGTCAGATAAAAGGAAAGCGAAGTCGTACGGGTGGTAAATGGGTTTGCAGCATTGGTCCGTGCTGCCCCAGTACAGGCGTAGCCATGGGTTTGCAGGGTGTTTCAGTGGTTGGTTATACGGAAACATTAAACTACCCCAGGCAACGCTCCAGGCGTGGGGCAGAGGGGCTGGAAAGCTGCCCGGCAGAAAAGGACCTGGGGGTCACAGAATCCCAGAATGGCAAGGGTTGGAAGGGACCTCGGGAGATCATCTAGTCCAACCCCCCTGCTCAAGCAGGTTCTCCTAGAGCATGTTACACAGGACTTCATCCAGGCGGGGGTTGAATATCTCCAGAGAAGGAGACTCCACACCCCCCTGGGCAGCCTGTTCCAGTGCTCCATCACCCTCAGAGTAAAGAGTTCCTCCTCATGTTCAACTGAAACCTCTTATGTCTCAGTTTGTCCTGTCGCTGGACACCACTGCAAAGAGACTGGTTCCATCCTCGTGATTTCTGCCCTTAAGATATTTGTATGTGTTAATGAGGTCCCCTCTCAGCCTTCTCTTCTTCAGGCTGAACAAGCCCAGCTCCCTCAGCCTTTCCTCCTAGGGGAGATGTTCGAGTCCCTTTATCATCCTTGTTGCTCTCTTCTGGACTCTCTCCAGGAGTTCCTCATCTTTCTTGAACTGGGGAGCCCAGAACTGGACCCAGTGCTCCAGGTGGGGTCTCACCAGCGCAGAGTAGAGGGGGAGGAGAACCTCCCTCGCCCTGCTGGCCATGCTCCTCTTAATGCACCCCAGGATGCCATTGGCCTTCTTGGCAACAAGGGCACCCTGCTGGTTCACAGTCAGCTTGTCATCCACCAGGACTCCCAGGTCCCCCTCGGCAGAGCTGCTTTCCAGCAGGTCAGCCCCCAGCCCCAAGGGTGTTGGTCTCCAGGCGGCTGAATATGAGCCAGCAGGGTGCCCAGGTGGCCAAGAGGGGCAATGGCATCCTGGCCTGTATCTGGAAGGGGCTGCCCAGGGAAGGGGTCGAGTCCCCAGCCCTGGGGGGATTTGAACAGCTGGGCAGAGGCGGTGCTGAGGGCCAGGGTTTGGGGGTGGGATGGCAGGGTTAGGGGAATGGTTGGGCTTGATGATCTTAAAGGGCTTTGCCAACCTAAGCAATTCTATAATTCTATGATTCTATGATTAAAGCCACCTTGGTTGCTTTCTGGTGTATTCTTGACTGTATGAGAACCTGGTCAGGCGTAGGCATTATGGGGCTAGAACAGTAAATAAGAGTCAACCAGGCGACAACGATTCCTCTGCGGATGCTGGACGATATTTTGTACCATCGTCTCAACATCTGCAGAGCTTCTCCAGCAAGTTTGAGCAGCTCCTCACTCCTTAAAAGAATGCATTATTGAAGATGCATTAATATTTGAAGGTCACGGGTGCTGCCCTGCAGAATGGGTGTCCTTGCTGGTGTGACAGGCGAAGCAGCTTCTCGACAAAGCATCATCCATCGTACGTGCGTTGTTGGAGAAAAATAATGGCGAGCCCTCAGTTGGGGAGGGGGTGATGTGGACGTCGAGGCCCCGTGAGCCTGGCACGGTGCGCCTCGGCGTTGGGAGGTGTCTGACTTGAGCACGCCGATGCCTCCATCATCAGCGCCGGCTGAATCGCGCCAGAGGGGAGTGACGGAAATGCAATATGCAAGTGAAGTGGAAATTCTCCCTCTCCCCCGAGATGCGATGCTAAATGAGTTATTGTGGTTAATTATTCACAGTTCTTGACGATGGGATTGTCTGCTGCAGCGCGCGGAGGGGGAGGACGTGCCGAAGGAAAGGACGTGTCAGGGAGGTTGGTTAGAAGCACGGATTTCCAGGTCATCTTAAAACCATTCCTGGTGGGAAGGAGCACGTCTCGCAGCGCTGTGCCGCAGTGAAGCCAGCAGGCGTTCCCGGGAGCGGCTCTCTGCTGGTTCCCACAGCAGGACTGTGAAACCATTCGTTCCGTAGCAGGAGAGGGAGATTTCAGCAAGGCACGTCCCCTAAGGAGATCAGGGGGACGTCAGAGTGCAGCCTGCTTTGCCCCCCTCCGAAATCCTGGCTGCCGGCGGGAGGGACTCCCTTTGCGCGGCGCTGGGCTGCGTTTGCAGATTTTTCCCTTGGAAGGGTCAATAGGGAGAGGTGTGCAGGAGGGTTTGGATCGGCTCCGAGCTTTGTGCATCGCGCCCTGTCGGCTGCTACAGCGAAACAAAAATGCTAAGACTGTTCACCACTCCAGTGCCCCTCAAGTAGCTGATTTAATAGAGGTAGAGGCTTATTTAATAGCGATGAAGGCCTTGGAGATCCTTTAAAAAACCGTTCCTCATCCGTGTCCCTGTTACGTGAATCTGCGGTTGGCAGTTTGCTAACAGCCAACGCTTCAGAGCATGCATTAGGAAATGTCAACAATCTCTAACATGTAAAGGATTTATTATTTTTTTTTTTTAGTCTGCTAAATCTCATTTTATTGAACCTTTTGGCTTTATCTCTTCCTGCGTCGGCTGTTTTTAAGCTCTCCCCCTTATGTAGGTCACACTTCCACATTTTATGCTTGAGCCGCTGTCTTGGAGCGGTATCTCTTGTAAAGTGGAAAAAAAAAAAACTCCGTACGATCACTATAAAATAGGACTTCATTTCTGCCATAGCGGTGGTAGTGATTTCCCCTTGCTTAATCCCAGTTGGGTTGAGTGTTGCTTGATCACTGCTCAACTTCAGCATTTTGGAGTTCTGCTATGTGATAGGATTGTTCCTCCGCAAGTACCTTAAGCTCATTTTAAGATAAAATTGTTGCGTGCCGTGTCAGGGAGGCAACAAATGGACAGCCGAGCCTGTGCTCAAACGTGGAGGAGCTTCTTGGTTTACCCAGAAAAACTGCGGAGCTGCTTATTTTTAAATCTCCAAGATTTAAGAGAGAAAAAAGCTCCACAGAGCTTCGGTTGGACTTGATGATCTTAAAGGTCTTTTCCAACCTAGGGTGCTTCCCAACAAGCATAATTACGAGATTTGGAGTCATGAGACACTTTGAATTTATGAAGAAACAGCTTTTAAAGTTGATTTAATTTCTGTTTAGTGGTGACTTCAGCTTGGCTGTGGTTGATTTGAATATAAAACCCAGTCCCTGAATCTGTGCGTTACTGGGGGTTTGACAGATTTCTCGCACTGAAGGAATTCTTGCCTGGTGTTAGAGCCAAGCCCCCATGTGAAGCCACTCGGTGTGTAGTTAAGTCTGACCCAGCTTCAGGTGTTTCAGAAGAGGGTTTTTAATATTAATTGCTTCGTTAGTGCAGAGAGAATCTTGTAGGCGTGTGGTGTGAGAAGGACGATGGCCAAATTACGCTTGGAGAGATCGAAGCTCCTGTCAAGTGGCAGCTCCCAGGCTGGGATTTCCAAGTTCCCAGCTTTCCCAGTCTTCTGAAACACAGCTGCATTGGTCCCATTTTTACATTTTTGTTCCCCCATCGTCCTTCATTGTGCCATCAAGTAACATCCCCCACACCTCTGAATGTCTTGTCCTCTTGCTACCAAGCCCTCTATGTCTTTGGGCCACGTTTTATCTCCTGTTTCAGCAAGGTTCAGCCCTTGCCACCCTTCTGCCCCCAGCAGTTGGAGTTGCCCTATGTCTTAATGGGTGGCCCCGAGAGGGGGTGGAGGCCCCATCCCTGGGACCATTCCAGGCCAGGTTGGCCGGGGCTGTGAGCAACCTGATGTGGTTCAAGGTGTCCCTGCTGCTGCAGGGGGGTTGGGCTGGGTGACCTCTGGGGGTCCCTTTCCACCCAAACCATCCCATGATTCTATGATTCTATGCCCGTTCTGCCTACTCCTCATCTCGGAGTGAGCTGGACCAAAACAGATGCCCAGATGCCAGCAGCAGTAAATTCATGCCGCGTCTGCTGGAATCTTCGGTTATCTGTATTATTATCCATCGATACACCTGAGGGCAGGGCTGTGGTTCAGGAGGGCTGGGGCAGGCTGGCGGAATGGGCTGACAGAAGCCCTGTGAAATTTGGCAAGGACAAAGTCCTGTACCTGGGAGGACTAACCCCGAGGAAAGCCCCTGTGGGTCCTGGTGGGCAGCAAAGCCGAGCGCGAGCCAGTGGAGCCGGGCAGTGTCCCAGGCTGTATGAACCAGAGCACAGGCATCTGCTGATGGAGGGATGTGGTTATCCTTGGCGGTGGTTAGACCAAATCTGGAGGATTGGGTCCCCTGGTACAAGCAAGGCATGGATAAACTGGAGTGACTTCAGCAGAGAGCCACCCAAGATGGTCCAAGGGCCTGAGCGCTTTCCCCATGGAGAGGCTGAGGGAACTGGGCTTGCTCAGCCTGGGGAGGAGAAGGCTTTGGAGGGACCTGCCAGCAGCCCTACAGTACCTATGAGGAGGTCATCAAGAAGATAGGCGTTTCGGTGATGCCCGGTGGGAGTAAGAGCTGGAGCACAAGAGGTTTTGGCTGGATATAAGGAGGTCACGTATAGAGAGATGGTGCAGTCTCCATTTCTGGTGCTTTTGGATATTGGGCAGGTCTTGACAAAGCCCTGAGCAACCTGGTCTGACCTTAGAGCTGACCCTGCTTTGAGAGGAGGTTGGATCAGAGACCTCCTGAGGTCCCACCCGAGTTATTCAGCAATGGAGATGGGCCACACTGAGGAACATCAGCTCAGCTTTGCCCGCAAAAGGGAAACCAGATGCTGGAGCTCTTGTTGCATATGGGACTCTGTCACCTTGAGTTCCCCACAGAGGCATGCCATGGAATGTTAGGAAATGTCCCACCTTTTCTTTCTTCTTCAGACTGTTGACTGGAGGCGTAAGGATTCTTCAAAGCCACCTATTCACCATCATCAAAGCAGAAAATATTTTGTTGATACAGGCGACAAAGGAGGGGATTAAAGGCTCAAACGTACATAGCTTTTTCTGGTTTGCCACCACAGCTGCTCTTTAATATATCCCGATGAAAAAACCACGATGGGTGCTGCAGGCCGCTGATCAGTGATGGAGTCTGTATGTCCAGGGATAAACTTTCAGAGTTGTTCTCCTCTGTAAATGTTTGAGAAGTCTGATGGTTTCTGTAGAGCTTCGTATCTGTTGCTTGCAGCTATGCTAGTCTGGCTCCTGTGATCACGCAGCGTCAGGTTGGCACGTGGACCTCTTGCTTGCATGACCAGGAGCTCCAATATTACATTTTGTGATTTGATGCTTCAGAATCCCTGTGAATTTAAGGTGGTTTGGTGCCTCTGCCACAGATCTCCGGGGCTGTATGAAACCAGTATTGGATTCTTTGGCACTGGGACTGTTAGTGGCTCTGGTTTCAGAAGCCTCTTACGCCGTCATCCTGCAAAGAGCAGGTTATTTGTTTAACGTACCATGGAACTACAGGCAGAGACCAACAGCCGAGGGCTAGACAAGCCACCGAGCGCTTTAGGTACTAGAGGTGTGCGTCTTCTGGAGGGACGTGGCTGAGCAGGGCAGACCCATGTGGTTAGCGAAGGCACCGAACACCAGGGAGGTGGAGAAAGTTCACCGGTTTGTGTCATGTTTTTTCTTTATTGTTCAGCAGTTAGACCTTACTCCTTGGAGTGCTCTTCGGTGGCCCCTCGGCTTTCTGCAGAAGGGCACTGATGGAGAAGCGTTTGGGATGGCTGCTGGACTTCACCTCTGCGAGAGCGTGGGACATGGCCCTCAGCAAGGGTGGCTGTGCAGGCATTAAGTAGAATCATAAAATTGTTTGGGTTGGCAAAGCCCTTTAAGCTCCCCCAGCCCAACCATTCCCCTACCCCTGCCATCCCACCCCCAAACCCCCCCTCAGCACCGCCTCTGCCCGGCTGTTAAATTCCCCCAGGGCTGGGGACTCGACCCCTTCCCTGGGCAGCCCCTGACAGCCCTTTGGGGAAGGAATTGTTCCCCAGGGCCAACCTCACCCTGCCCTGGCACAACTTGAGGCCGGTGCCCCTCGTCCCATCGCCCCTTCCCTGGGAGCAGAGCCCGACCCCCCCGCCCCCCCGCTCCCCCCAGCCGCTCCCCAGCAGCCTGGGGCTCCAGACCCCTCCCCAGCTCGCTGCCCTTCTCTGGACACGCTCCATCGACACAACGTCTTTCTCATGACGGTTCCCAAAGAGCAGGGTTTGCTTTTGATTGCCAGGGTTATTTTCAAGTGCAGATCGTTATTCTTCTAGGTCACAAATGCCCAAGCGTTCAGGCATAGACCAGCCCACTGTTTCCTCTTTGACTAAGCTTATTCCAAAGCTGAGCTTAACTAAGAGTTAACAGTGTTTGTGCCAAAGTATTGACTCGGTCCCAAATCCAGAGCTCCCACTTGCTTGGCCGCCAAAGTGGCCGTGATGCTTTTTATGTACATTCAGAGCCTTTATTTTTTGTCGAGGGTTCTATCATCACACTTTATTTCACGTAACTGCCTGGGGGTTGGGTGGAATGAGCTCTTCCGAAGGAAGCCTTTGCAATCCATGCCTAATAGCTGCTTTTCTAACTAAAATACCATACCTTTATGTAAGTGCGTAAAAAGTAAATGTAATTGGATTATGCAAAATAATCTCTACAAATGAGGTTTTAAAGCATCAATCAACAAGTTGCAGGTGTCCCAAGCTGAGTGACTCTAATGGTGCCGTTATGCAGCTGAGGCAGAAAGGTCTCATCCAGAGACGACCTACTGGAGCCCTCCTTCACCTCCAAACAGGGGGGGTTATAGAGGAAATTCCTTTACAGTCCAACTGTAGGATTTTGCTTCACCCATTAAATGAACCCATTAGGCGTTTGGTGGCTGCTCTTTTTCATCACGTGCTGTTACTTCGATGCCTTGTTATTCCAGTGCAATTTGTTTCCCGCGACTTCGTTCAAGGTTGCCATCAACCGCCTTTTTAGTAGGGGTTCACTTAAAACATTGGGGTTTGTGAGTGTTACCTTCAGTTGCCTCTTGTGCTGATGTTTTTGAGAGATGACAAGCGCCCCGTGGCCCTTCCTGAAGGGAGTGTGGTGACTTTGGGGGGGTGAAGAGGCTTTTCCTTCGGTGTTGGGAGCGTGTACGGAGTCGGCTCTCACGCGCGAGACTTTTCTCACCTCACGGAGAAGAGCAAGACTTGGTTTTTCTCTTCTGATCACTTCCATGTTCCCTGTGAATCTCACGATCGTGTCTCTTCGCTGCTCTTGCAGGTCAGATGCCGGGGCCCGGTTCCATGATACCCGGACAGCCCATGCCAGGCCGGATGATGCCAAGTGTGTCGGCCAACATCCATCCAGCCGGCGGTGGTCCCCCTCCACCCGGCATGTCACCGATGTCAGGGAATCTAATCGGACCTCGCGTTCCTCTAGCAGCTCCAAATGGCATGTGTAAGTGGATCTCTAGCAGAAAACATTCCGAATTTACCTGGTGTGGCTCTTCTGTTGCTGGCCTTGTTGCTGGCGAAGTCGCTGTAGTTGAAACCCCTTTATCTGTTGTAGGAATAATGGGATCTGTGCACGCTGGCAGCCAAAGATGGGTGCCAGAGGTGTGCTTGAAGCTTTAAGTGCTTGTCTCCCCTCTAGGCATCCAAACGTTGTGCTTTATTTTATTTATAACATCCCTTATTTTATTTCTAATGACGCTAAGGTTCTGTGTTCATCATCAAAAACCTCTCCTGACTTAGTCTGGACGAATGCACAGTAGAGGTTCAGGAATTAACTTCTAAATCCTTAAATAGTGGAGGTCAGAATACAATTCAGTTCAGCAATACCTTCCTGAAAACTTAGCCCTGTGAAATTAGGAAGAGGAAATCCTAATTAGGAAGAAGCAAAATCATAGAATCACAGAATCATTTGGGTTGGCAAAGCCCTTGAAGCTCCCCCAGCCCAGCCGTTCCCCTTCCCCTGCCATCCCACCCCCAAACCCCGGCCCTCAGCACCGCCCTGCCCCCCCCTGCCCTTGGGGGGGAATTCCCCGGGCCCCCCCCCCGGCACAACTTGAGGCCGGGCCCCCCCTCCTGGGAGCAGAGCCCGACCCCCCCGGCTCCCCCCTCCTCTCAGGCAGTTGTAGGGAGCCATGAGGGCTCCCCTCAGCCTCCTCTGCTCCAGGCTGAACACCCCCAGCTCCCCCAGCCGCTCCCCAGCAGCCTGGGGCTCCAGACCCCTCCCCAGCTCCGCTGCCCTTCTCTGGACACGCCCCCCCCCCAGGGGGGGCGGCCCCCCCAGTGCCCAGCACAGGGGCACGGTCCCTGCCCTGCTCCTGCTGGCCACACCACTCCTGATACAAGCCAGGATGCCGCTGGCCCTCTTGGCCACCTGGGCACCCTGCTGGCTCCTCTCCAGCCCCCTCTCGACCAACCCCCCCAGGGCCTTTTCCGCCGGGCAGCTTTCCAGCCCCTCTGCCCCACGCCTGGAGCGCTGCCTGGGGTTGTGGTGACCCCAGTGCAGGACCCGGCCCTTGGCCTTGTTGACCCTCACCCAGTTGGGCTGGGCCCATGGATCCAGCCTGGCCAGGTCCCTCTGCAGAGCCCCCCTCCCCCCAGCATACCCACACTCCCACCCAGTTTGGTATCATCTGCAAACTGACTGAGGGCACACTCAATCCCCTCGTCCAGGTCATTGATAAAGATATTAAACAAGACCGGCCCTAGAACTGAGCCCTGGGGGACACCGCTTGTGCCCGGCTGCCAACTGGATTTAGCTCCATTCCCCACAACTCTCTGGGCTCGACCATCCAGCCAGTTTTTTACCCAGCAAAGAGTACGCCTGTCCAATCCATGAACCAGCAGCTTCTCCAGGAGATCCTGTGGGAGATGGTGTCAAAGGCTTTGCTGAAGTCCAGGTAGACACCATCCATGGCCTGTCCCTCATCCACCAGCCGGGTCACCTGGTCATAGGAGATCAGGTTGGTCAGGCAGGACCTGCCCTTCATGAACCCATGCTGGCTGGTTCATTGGGAATGCTCCTTCCGTGGTGTAAATACCCACGCCTCCAAAAACGAAGCTGATTTATTGTAGCCAAAAAAAAAACAAACCCAGCCGAAGTCAATAGCCGCTGCATGGGTGTTACCTGAGTGAGTGTGAGAACATGGCCCAACGCAGAAAGCGGAAGCGAAGCTGGCGTTGGGCGCTCGGTCATCCCTTCCTCGATGACTTTGTCGCTGTTAGCTGCAGCCTGGGACGAGCTGAGGTCCGATTTGGCGCAACAGGCTTAACCCCAACAACGTTATTCGGCGTAACTGTGGCCGGACGGACAGGAATTGTGATCGCTCCTAGTAACTCTCCCAAAAAATAACTGGGAAAAGCCATCCCGCTTTGGCTTCAGCCGAAGGGAGTTGCCCAGGAGCACTGGCTCCTCGGCGCTAGCCCGCACAGGCGTGGAATGCTCCGTCCTGATGCTATTTTAGTTCAGACATTTGCTCCTTATTCTTCTGGTGCTTTACTTCCTTTTCCTTCCCTTTTCCTGAGCCTGTACCGCTGGCAATGTCTGATGTCAGGTTGGATTCCTGCTTGCTCGCTTCCCGTACCTTAATTTCTCTTTTTTTTTTTTTTTTCTTCTTTTTTTTCTTTCTTCTCCCCTACTAAACAAGTCAGTCGTGTTCCATTAACATCTCCTCTCCGGGCGCGTGAGCTGGCCTTTTGTATCCTTCGTTCCTTTCCTCCTACTTGCTGCATCTGTGGATTCCTCTGCTTTAACCTACATACGCTGCTCGGAGCTTAAGTGCGGGCTCTGTTTATCTCAAGTCTATTGTTCCCTCTATTCTAAATAGAAACGAGCCCTAATCCAAAGGCTCGAGCACAGAGTTGGGAGGTGACAAATGCTAATTCCAGCTCTGAAAGTTGCTTGACATGAACTTTGCCAGCAACTAAGCTGCATCCCTGGCATCTTTTCTGTAAAAAGAAGAATTTTTTTTTTTTTTTTATTAAATTTTTTCCCCTCTTTCAGGGTCCATGCAGTGCTTAGCGGTTGAAAAGCACAATAAAACATGCAGCAGAGCTTCACGTGGAGCTTAAGAGATGGGGATGCTGCAGTCGTGGCCGTTCCTGGGACCAGTCCTTGCTGCGTTCCCCTCGGACAGCCGCGTCCCCCACGGCGTACAGCCGTCCGGGCGTTTGCCTTGGGTTCCTTTTCCGCCTTCAGCCCCGCCTGGTGTCCCGCTCACTGTTTCTCTGCTCTTTTTTGCAGATCCCCCTCCTGCACAGCCGCCTCCGCCTGCGGAAGGGGTGACCCCACCTCCGGCAGGAGCCCCGCCGGCCTCGGCCGCTCCCTAAGCAGTCAAAGAAGAAGGAACTTCTACAGCAACATAGTGGTGACCAAAAAATGAATTTATCAGTTACCTTCTGTTCCCTTGGGAGGTTTTCACCTCCTGTTGGCTTCCCCGGTTGTGTATGTGTGCGCATGCATACACATCTGCAAGCACACACACACAGCATCTTCCCCCCCACCCCTCCCCACCACCCGTGACCTGGCAGTGCTTGGCATTCCTTTGGGAAAGCTTTAGATCAAAGGTGCCAGTCATGCCTCCCATGTTGCTGGTGGGAAGTCCTTTACGCTTTGGTCTGCTTGCCTTTCGAGTGTGCTCAACTCTGGTTTCTTCCGTCTTGGTGTTTTGAGCTTTGGGAGGGTAAAAATAAAAAAAAAAACAACCCAAACCCCAAGCTTTTAAGGTGGAGGCATTCACTGAGCTTTAGGATGTAGCACGTGCCCGCTCCACCTGTGATTTAAAGTTTGGGGTTCTCCAGGTAAAGCAAAGCATCAAGCTCGGATGCCAAACCAGTGTTTTGAGCAGAGAAGGAAAACAAGGGCATTCTGCGGCGCAGAAGGTGCAGGAATGCCAGCCGTGTTGGTTACAGATATCTGATCATTAAGGACAGCAGCCAAGTCCTGGGGCTGCCTCGCTAACTTATTAAAGAAAATATTGATCCAGTGCGAATGAAGCCAGGAGTGAATCAATTGGAATAAAACCACTCAATGGTAGGAGTTTTCTTGCTCCAGTTTTTACCTTTCTTTTGCCTTTGAAGGTGGTAGTGGAACCTTCCCTCTGAGTAGTTTGGTACAGTAGCCAACGTCGCCTTCCGCGGTCTTCGGGCGACCCTTTTTTGGAATATATTTTTATTTTTAAAACAAAAAACAAAAAAAAAAAAAAAAAATAGGTAGCGAAGAAGTGCTAGCGTACGGGATTTGGGTTGGGATGGCTGGGGTGCGGGTGCCAGAACTACCTCCTGTGGACAGCCGAGGGGGGCAGCGGTGGCAGCGGCCGCGGCACGCGTCCTGGGGACGCCTCGCACGTCGCCTTCCGCGGTCTGCGGGCGAGGGAACGGCTTCAGCCGGCAAATCTAGGAGCACGCGTTGGGCGAGACCCTGCTGATGGAGACCTCCAGACAGCCAGAGCTGCTCGTTTGCTCAGCGTTAGTGACTGCAAAAGAAAAAATCCTTTTCTGGCTGGGGTTTGGCTTCTCCTCCCTCTCCCTGGTGTAAGAGGGTTTGAGAGGTTTCCTTGCCGAGGGTCTGAAGACTGCTCACTTAGTTAGAGGGCGGCTTTCAGCGACCAAGTGCGAGGTGGTGGTCTAAGGCTTGACCCAGAGAGAGATCTCCCAAATTATTTGAGCCTTGCAGAACCACTTATACCATAAAAACAAAAGCGATTTGCTTTGAAGAGCACTCAGGTGATTGACTCATCGATATTAACGCTCGAACTTCCCCGGTCCTGAGAGGGCGCGCGCGTGGGGCCACCATCGCTGGGCTGCGCGCGCAGGCGATCGTCTGCAGCCCCGTGTTACTTCCAGCGTGGGGGAACGATGCTTTCCGCCGTCAAGCTCCGAGAAGCCACAGTGCCTAGCAGAGAACGGTCAGGGCCTGCCTGCCTTCCACCTCCCACAAAGGAATTTTCATCCCCACTCTTCCCTTTCCCTCCAGGGTCTTTGGGGTGAGCATGGGATTTTCTGGTTCAGACCATAGTCCGGTTTAGAATAACCTCAGGTTGTTTTTAGCGCGATCAACTTCAAATATAAAGGATCCAGATGGAGACTTATTTTTTACTGTACTAGTGATGATCCTACAGAGTACCTGAATTCTCGACACTGTTGTGTTTCTGTATAAATGATACATGTGCTGACTTTTTCATCTGATCCTCTGTATAGGGCCGGTTTTATTCCTGCAACACAGCCACCCAATTTTGTGAAATAAAAAAAAAGAAAAAGTGTTTTTTGTACAAAGCTTGTGCTGCTTTGTCTGGACTCTCCTTTCCCTCCCTGTGTGTCGTGGATGAGCCGAGAACCGTTCATACGATACGGATCTATTTTTGGGGCCGCGATCTTAACTACGCTGGAGTAAATACAAAGCCTGAGCTTGTTACCCGGTAAGGTGGGAGGCACCAAAGTAACGCGGGAAAGCGTTTGCATGGCGTGCGCACGCGGGGATCCGCTGCTTTGGAAAAAGGTATTTTTGGCTTTCAAAAGCTTAACGAAGGTGGACGAAGTAAAACAGCGTTCAAGGCCTAATGGGATTATTTCTGTTTGATTCCTGCTGTGCTGACTTGGGCAATTGCTCAGGCTCGCGCTCCCGCTCGAATCACGTGCTTGAAAGAAGTGCTCTGAAGTGGCAGATTTTAATAGAGGAGGTCCAGGCACGCTGACCTAGCCGGGTCCCACCGTTCCTCTATTCCCGTCCCAGCTCTGCTGTTAATTGTTTAATCCGGGTGCCTGTTCAGATGGTTTGTCCTCTCCTGCCGGGCTCCAGAGGCTGCCAGGGGTAGTTTGCCTTCTTGATTAAACTGAAACCGAGAATCCAGCCTGGATTAAGCTGTCGATGCTCCTGCTCCATCCGGTAGGAGCTTTTTCCTCTGAAGCAGCATATTAACTGCGCGTCTTCCCGGGCGTCCTTGCTGCGTAGTGCCCCTGCTCCCCAATTCCCTGAAGCTGAAGAAGGAGAAGCACAAAGGTGGAGATGTGCCCCCAGGTCCAGGACATCCCAACGAAAGCTCCATCCCCAACTGGGGATTCCTCCTTCGCTGGCATGGGAGGTCCCTAGGGCTGGGACCTTCTGCTGAGTGCTCCCTTGGTGGGCTCCTTGCTGCTGCTCCTGCTTCGGGCCAGGTAAGGAAGGGCAGGAGCTCTTTGTGCCTCTGCACTCCAGATGCCTTCAGCAAGGCCACTGCACCCTCCTCATCCTGCAGCATGGTGAGCAATGGTCATCTTTCCTCCTCTCGTCTTGAAGGCCTCTTCCCAAAGGAAGGCAAAGAAGGTGGTCGATCGTAGTGTCAATTCTTGAACAATTTTTTTCTCTTTAGGGGCCTTTAAACCTTTGCAGTCACAGAAGGTGGCTGAGACGGGGCTGTTGTCTTGACAGTAATTAAAAGTGAAGTTGAGGGGAGGTCTAAAAGCAGTTTGGGACAATGCTTTTGATGTATGGATGTTCAGATCCCCCACGGCTGGCCCTAGTGAGGGGTGGGAGCAAGTCCCAAAGGGCCGCTCGGGCTGCTGGGGTGTGGAGCGGTGCATGGTCAGGGCGAGGAAATTCATTCCCGTTGGCAGCTTTATGATCCGAATGCCGTAAGCTTGAAGGCAAGTTGAGGAGAAGGCTCTAAATTGTGGCTCTTTGAACCTGGCTCAGTGTCCAAAACCGCAGGTGGGTCATTGGAGACCACGATGCCGTCAGGGTCAATGGAAGCTTCCCTACTCAGCGCTGAGCCCTCGTCCAAAAAATTTGCCTTCCCTCCTGATAATACGCACTGCTGGGGGGGGGGGGGGGGGGGAGGGTTGCATCTTCATCTGGATAATTTCACCCTGTGGGAGGGTTGGTGTGCAGGTTTCTTCTCTTGGCGCTGGCGCCGCCCCCGTGGCGGGAGGAGCGATGGGGCCGCGGTCCAGGAGCGGGCGCAGGCGCTCGCAGCCCCTGCCTGCGCTTCTCTCCGCTCCTGATGAGATCCTAAGGCTCTCGATGCATCCTGGCTGGCAATGCCAGCTCCACCATGTGGCTCCTGAGAAGCTGCTTTTTTCTGGGTGGTTTCTCTTTTTTTCTTCTGGCTGACTTAAAGCCAAAAATACACACGGGGACACCGCAGGAGTTTGGGGTGTCTAAATATGAGTGCGCATTGTCCCCTGACACTGTGATTTCAATTCCTGTGCCTTTCTCAAAAGAAACTTTGAAATGAAATGGAATCGTTTAGGTTGGCAAAGCCCTTTAAGCTCCTCCAGCCCAACCGTTCCCCTACCCCTGCCATCCCACCCCCAAACCCCGGCCCCAGCACCCCTCTGCCCGGCTGTTAATCCCCCCAGGGCTGGGGACTCGACCCCTTCCCTGGGCAGCCCCTTCCAGCCCCTGACAGCCCTTGGGGGAAGGAATTGTTCCCCAGGGCCAACCTCACCCTGCCCTGGCACAACTTGAGGCCGGTGCCCCTCGTCCCATCGCCCCTTCCCTGGGAGCAGAGCCCGACCCCCACCTCGCTATGAAATAAAGGAAAAATTAAAAGAAATTAAAGATCTGGCAAGGCTAGAAACTCCTGTTCAACCTCTTTGGGTTTTACAGCACCAAGCACGACGCAGCTGGGGATAACCCCCGTGGGTATTGCCAGATGCCAGCACCCATCCCATGGACTAATCCTCCCACCACCACCAAATCCCGGTAGGAAACGATGTGTCCCTGCCAACAGCTTGGCTGTGCCGGAGCGGGTCCCTTGCCCGGCTCTCTAGGAACAGTGTCGCTCTTTGTCTGCGCCGTCTCCCGCCCGGCCGTGTCTGCCGCCCGCCTGGGAATTTCCCTTTTCAGCGGAACCTCCTGCTGCTGCTGGGGGTCACAGTTCGGGGACCCTTTTCAGCAGCCCTGGAAGCTCTCGGCCAGCGGGACATCGTGTGGAGGCTGCAGCAGGAAACCTAGGGGCGATGATTTGGAAGCATGGGGGGGGGGTGTCCCCCAAATCCCTCATTTTCTCTCCAAGTTGACCTGTGATAAAAACAGCCCGGTGTCCATCAAAACCAGCAGCTGTCCCAGCATGCTCCCGGTGAGCAGGTTCCCAGTGCTGGGATGTCTGGTAACGCTGGTGGTCACTGGTCTGTGGTTGCCCACCCGGGTCTGCGTTGCCAAGCCGACCGCGAGCCGGCGGGCAACGACCCGGAGCAGCCGCTTCCACAACACGGGTTCAGCCCCATCCCGTGGGGGACCCCGAGGGGCATCTCCTCACCCAACATTCATCCACGTGCTGCTGGAAGAGCCGCCGGATCCCCGCAGGAGCCATTTCTTGGGCATCCCGTGTTCCCTCCCGGCGCTGGGGACCAGGATGCTGTGGAAGACCCATTGAAACGGAGTCAGGCTCTGCCCCCAGAGGGTGCTCAGCGCAGAGCTGATTTCTGGTGCTGCTGTGGTGATTTTGGCTTCCCTCTTCCAGATGAAACGGGGCCCGAGTCTCAGATGTCGTTAAATACCCATGACCGCTCCGTGTGCTGCCGGGGTTCAGCTTTCCACCCTCCCGAACTTTTATTCCCTTCATTTTCCGGTGGGGGAAGAGGTGTCTTCGCTCCTCGTCCTTAGCTGTGAAATAGCCGCTTTGATTCATCCTGGTTTCCAGCAGGAATAAAAAGAAAAACCTTGAAGATAAAAAAGCGTTTCTGAAGTGCACTCAGTGCCCTCTTGGCAAAATCGCAAGTGCTAAACCGGTGCCTTGAGCTGGGAAGGGGCTGGTGCTCACCCCTGAGTTACCCCAGGCTGTGACAGTTTTATTTTTATCCATGCACATTCACAAGCACAAAAGGTGTTGAACACAACTGGCGGATGCGTAGTTTGGTGGGGGGGGCGGTGTTTGGGGTTTGTTTTTTTTTTTTTTTTTGGAAGCTCACCAGCTTGCATATCCCTCTGGCCAGGGGTAGGAGAGGACCCGGAGGGCTCGGGCACCGCAGAGCCCGCAGATCCGCGTGTCTTCAGCCCATCCTGCCCGCGTCCTTCCCCAAGCTGCTCATGCCACCCGAAATGTAGCTCCCGTTTTGAGGACTTCGAATTACAGCAAATTTTCAGCTCAGCTCCGCGTCAGGAGCGGTTTGCTGTGCGGCTGATAGCGGGCGGGTGAATTTATTCTCCGCAGAAATGGTTGGGATGGTTTTGTCGGGATGGTTTTGTCGGGATCGTTTTGTCGGGATCGTTTTGTTGGGTATTTGAGGCTGAAGGCAGTGGGGGAGCGGGGCCCGGGCGAGCGCAGCGGAGGCTGACGGGTGATTTTTAAGTCTCGCAGCTGAAGCAGGCAGCGGCTTCCTCCAGCCACCAGTGTCACATTGGGGCTCATCACCTCGGAGCCATGCCAGCCTCAATCAAGGGCAAAGCTGTCCCGCTAAGGCACTGCCTGCCTGAGCTGAGCTCTACCCCGGGCTCAGGCTCACCATCGAGGATGCTTGGAGGGAAGAGCTCGTGTGTCCAAGGCAGCAGTGCCCGAGTCGGGGCAGAGAACACCGACCTCAGCCCTGCCTGCTCAATCCGGCATTTCCCGGCGTCGTGATTTCTTTGCACCTTCCCAATATTTGTTAATTTAAAAAAAATATTGGAAAAGGGGGTGGTGTGAGCACCTGGGGTGCCTGGGCGAGGGGGGGGGGGATGTCAGGCAGGAGCCCAGGGAGAGACGATGGGAGAAACAAAAACTGGTGCTGAAGTGGTGGCCCCAGCCCACTCTGCCCCCTCCATCGACTCCCCCGTTATCCCGGGGGTCTGGATGCAGCTCGGCGTGGGCCCTGGGCCGTGGGGACATTGTCGTGCGAGCGCAGGGAGGAGATTTCCCCCATGCTCAGATGATGGGAAGGAGCCTGCGAAGGTGAGGATGAGGAGCCCAGTCTGCACCTCCCCCCAGCCTCTGTCTGTCCCCATGGGGTCCCTGATCCTAATCCGGGCGGGTGCCGGAGCAGATCTGCTCTCGGGGACAGGGGGACGATGGTGCTGGTGTGGGGCTGAGCTCCAGGAGCTGCCAGCCGGGACGTGGGGCTGAGCCAAGTGCTCCCCATGGCAGGGGCAGCCCCAGTCCCACGGCTGGGGGGGGAGCAGAGCCCCTCATGTGGGGTTTTGGGGACCCCCAGGCAGGGCAAGACCCATGAGCGAGCTCAGCTCCCAGCGCTGAACTGGGCAGAGAAGAGATTTGGGGTGAGATCCCTCCCCAGCTGTGTGTGACCCCGCTTGCAGGACAGACAGACAGACAGCGCACGCTGATTTCCTCTGGAAATGCCCCAAACGGGTCGCCACTGTGGCTGCGTTTCAGTCTTTTAATTCGCCTTAAATATTTTGTGTTGGCTCCTCCAGGAAAACGCGTGTCCGGCAGCAGCCGCCGGCTCTGCCCGAGGGGAGGGAGCTGCTGCTCCATTCCTCCTGCGAGCCTGAAGAGCTCTGTCTGTCTGTCTGTCCTACTGTCCCCCATCCAACCACTGCTGCTTCTGCCTCTAAGGAAGACAAATCCCAGGCGGGTTTGTAGGAAAGGTGGTGAAAGCAGGCTGGCGAGACGGCTCCCACCCGGTGTTGGGCTCTGCTGCCGTGTCTGGTGCTAAAACCTGAGAGGAGGGGGGAGCCGGGGGGGGGTCGGGCTCTGCTCCCAGGGAAGGGGCGATGGGACGAGGGGCACCGGCCTCAAGTTGTGCCAGGGCAGGGTGAGGTTGGCCCTGGGGAACAATTCCTTCCCCAAAGGGCTGTCAGGGGCTGGAAGGGGCTGCCCAGGGAAGGGGTCAAGTCCCCAGCCCTGGGGGGATTTAACAGCCGGGCAGCAGCTCTGCCCACGGGGGGCGGTGAGACCCTCGGTCCCCCCTTGCCCACCCAGGGTTTGACTGCAGGGGGGTCTGATCCAGAGCTGCTGGTGCAGGGATGGGTACGGGGCCGGGGCCGGGTGGGCTGCAGGGAAACACGATGGGCATCGTCCCCTGGGGCCCGGGGGAGCAGCCACCCTCCACCTGGGATGGGGGGTTCCAACATCCCCTGTCCCCCATGGATCCCGTGAGATCCAGGGAAAGGTCCCTCCTCCCCATGGCACTCAGCATGTGACGCCAGCTGAAGCTGGAGCTCTTGGGGTGTCGATACCCCAAGGGGACACCAGTGAGCAGCTGGTTGACCGTGGCCCAGGCGTGGGAGGAGGGTGTCCCCTGGGTGGGGATGCTTCTGGGTGAGGTGCCCCAAGGGCTGCAAGGTGACATGGGCCAGCACCACGCAACGCCCCCGGGGAGGACGAGCCGATGCTCCGGGACGCTGGCATGGGCTGTCCCCAGGGCTTGGGGAGCTTCCATCCATGGAGGTGTCCAAGACGTGAGCAGGCATGGTCTTGGGCAACCTGCTCCAGGTGACCCTGTGCGAGCAGAGGTCGGCCCAGCTGGTCTCCGGGGTTCCCTGCCGGTCCCTGTTGGTGCTGGAAGCTCCTGTGGGCTTAACAAGCACCAACGACTTGAGCACAGAGCCCTGGTGCTGGGGAGAGGCTTTGGGGTGCAGGATGGGTGCTGCTTCCCTGCCCGGGCTCCATCTCCCTGCCCCGCATGGCGTCCCCAGCACCGTCCCCAGGATCCCACCCATCTTCCCTCGGCCTCTTGCTGTGATGGTGGGGACCCAGTGGAGGGAACCCAGCTCCGGGCAGTGTGTGGGACCCCGATGACTCTTCCTCACCCTTTTTACCGGCTGTCACGGCCGTGTCCCCCCCATCCATCGCGGCGGCCCCTCGGCCGGTCCCCTTGGAAACGCATCCAGGGGCGGAAGCGTGGGGAATATTAAGCAGGTGCAGCCCCTTCAATCCCCCTTTGAGCAGGGACAGAGCGGGGCTTGTTCCTGGCGTGGGGAGCCCAGCCAGGTGCGGCGGCGGCTCAGGGGGAGAGGGGACCCCCACCCCGCCATTCCCCCGCAGCCCAGCACCCCCGCACGCCCGTCCCACAGCTGCCACTCTGCGCAGGATGGGGTGCTGTGGGCGAGGGGTGCATGGTGAATAAGGGAGGGGGGGTTGTGGCTGAGCTGATGTGGGTCCTACACGGGCTGGGGGGCACCGAAATGGGCTCCCCCGGGAGCACCCGTGGTTCCCCAGGGCCCCTGGCCCTGCCCCGAGCATCCTTCCCGGGCACGGGATGCCGGAGCCACCGTGGCCAGCACATTCCTGCGCTGTGGGCAGCGGAGGACACGCAATGACCTTGGAAAGCCTCAGCCAACCCAGAGCTTGCGCTGGCCCCCCAGGAGGAGGAGGTAGCCACAGGGCAAGCAGTGCAATGGACGGCAAAGGGTGCACGGGTCCGGGCTGAGCCTCCCGGTGCAGCTCGGGGGGTCCCCACACACGTGGTTGTCCCCAAGAGTGCAGAGGTGGGGTTCAGGGTGGTGACGGGCCGGGTGTCCCCCAGGTTGGCGGTGGCACCCGCAGGGTTTGGGTGCTGCCCCGGCTCCGTTGGGGCCAGGGGGGAGCACGTCCCCCGCCGGCTGGCCTGAGCTTGGGGGGGTTCCCCACCATGCCCGTGCCCACCTACACGTGCACCCGCAGCCGTGCGCACGCCTGGCTCCCCAACGCGTGCTCGGCCGCTCGGCCCTGCCCCAGCGTGCGTGCTGCGGGGCTCCTGCCCGCTGCCTGCCCGCTGCCTGCCCGCTGCCTGCCCGCAGCCCCTCCGGGCTCGCCCTGGCCCCATTGCTAGGCCGGTCACGTCTGCGCGGCTTCTCCTCCCCGGCTCTTCCCCTGCTCCATCCAGCCGCTGTGTCGGTTCGGCCTCGCCATGGGCTGGAGCAGCCCCTGCCTGCAACCCCTGCCTGCACCCCCTGCCTGCACCTCCTGCCCGCACCCCTGCCCGCACCCCCTGCCGCACCCCCTGCCTGCATCCCGACCCTGCCTGCACCCCCTGCCTGCACCCCCTGCCTGCACCCCGAGCCCTGCCTGCAACCCCTGCCCGCACCCCTTGCCTGCATCCCCTGCCCGCATCCCCTGCCCGCATCCCCTGCCCGCACCCCTTGCCTGCATCCCCTGCCCGCATCCCCTGCCCGCACCCCCTGCCCGCATCCCCTGCCCGCACCCCTGCCCGCACCCCTGCCCGCACCCCCTTCCCACACCCCCTGCCTGCACCCCTGCCCACACCCCCTGCCTGCACCCCCGGCGACCAGTTTGGCACTGGGAAGCAGCACCATGGCCCTGGCCCGAGAGCCGGTTCACGGTGCCCACAGGGAGGGCCATGGGTGACGGAGGCCGCGGTGGCATGGGGACCAGTTTGGGGGAAAGCCGGCACCCACCGGGGGGATGAGGATGGTCTGACCCGGCACCGCGGCCTTTTCCTGGGGGGGCTGAGCGGCTGCAGCCCCCACCCCCTGCTGCAGCCCCACGGGGGACACTGGGGCAGGGCTTCACCCCAGGAATTTTGGCCCCTGCTGCTGGGGGGGGTGCTGGGGGGGGCCGGGGGGGCCCGGTGGGGAGTGAGGGGTCCCAGTGCTGGTGGGGGTGCAGTGGGAGCAGTTTGAGGGGGTGAATGAGGAATCCCAGTGCTGGGGAGGATAGGGGGGGTGGTCCCAGTGCAGGGGTGCCCCCCCTGCAGAGCAGTTGGGGGGGGGGGTCGGGGGCAGCAGATTTGGGGGGGGGACCGGTGCAGGGGGATCCCATGCAAGGCTCCCCCAGTGCAGAAGCAGTTTGGGGGGGGGTCAGCGAGGGATGGATGCCCTCCCTGTGCAGCAGCAGATTTGGGGGGGGGACCGGTGCAGGGGGATCCAGTGCAAGGCTCCCCCAGTGCAGAAGCAGTTTGGGGGGGGGTCAGCGAGGGATCCCCGGGGTGCGGGGGTCCGGGTGCAGGGATCCCCCCCCCCATGCAGCAGCAGATTTGGGGGGGGGGGAGCCGTGCAGGGGGATCCCGTGCAAGGCTCCCCCGGTGCGGAAGCAGTTTGGGGGGGTCAGCGAGGGATCCCCGGGGTGCGGGGGATCCGGGTGCAGGGGTTCCCCCCTCCATGCATGAGCAGTGAGGGGTGGGGGGGGGCTGGTGCAAGGATGCCCTCCCCATGCAGCAGCAGATTTGGGGGGGGGGGGGAGCACTGAGGAATCCTGGGGGGGGGCAGGCAGGGGGATCCTGTACAAGGCTCCCCCAGTGCAGAAGCAGTTTGGGGGGGGGTCAGCGAGGGATCCCTGGGGTGCGGGGGGTCTGGGTGCAGGGATGCCCCCCCATGCAGGAGCAGTTGCGGGGGGGTCATGCCGGTGCCGGGGGGAGGGGGTGCTGCGGGGGTCCCCGGCCCGGGGAGCCCGTGCCGTGGCAGCCCCGGCCGTGCCACCGGCGCGTCCCCGGTCCCGCGGGCGGAGCCGGCGGCTGCCGCCCGCCCCCCGCCCGGCCCGGCCCGGCCCCCCCGGCGCGGAGCGGAGCGGAGCCGGGCGGGGAGGCGCGGGCGGAGCCGCTGCCGGTGCCGGCCCCGCTGGCGGAGCCGCGGGTCGCTCCATGCCGCCATGGCCCCCGCGGCCGCCCTGGCCCTGGCCCTGGCGCTGCTGCCGCCGCTCGGCGCCCTCGGTGCGTACCGGGGGGGGGCCGGGGCCCTGCGCGGCGGGGGCTGGTGGCGGGGGGCGGCGGGGGGGGGGGCCGGCCCCGGGGGGGGGGGGGGCCGGGGTGCCGGGCAGGGGCTGCGCCCCTCTGCAGGCTGCCGGGGCGGAGGGGGGGGGCCGGGGAGGGGGGCGGAATGCTGTTGCCGGGGCTGGATCCCCTTGGGGGGGGGGGATCCCTTTGGGTGCCCGAGGAGGGCTGGATCCCCTTGGAGGAGGGGCCGGATCCCCTTGCCGGGGACTGGATCCCGCTGTGTGTGTATGGGTGCGTTTGCAGGAGCCAAAGGAGGGGCTGGACCCCCCCTTGAGGGGTGGATCCTTGTGGTTTATGGGGTGCCCTTGCAGGAACCGGGGGGGGGGGGGGGGGGGGGGGTCCCCTTGCAGGGGCTGGATCTGGTTGTGTGCATGGAGTGCACTTGCAGGAACCCGAGAGGGCTGGATCCCTTTGCAAGGAGGCTGGATCCCCTTGCAGGGGGGCTGGATCCCTCTGGGAGGGGCTGGATCCCTCTGGGAGGGGCTTGGATCCCGTTGGGGTGGGGCTGGTCCCTTTGCAGAGGGCTGGATCCCTCTGGGAGGGGCTGGATCCCTTTGCGGGGGGCTGGATCCCCTTGCAGGGGAGTTGGGGGTCTGGGCTGAGGCAGCTTGGCTTGGCTTGGGGGGGGCCTGTGTCATGGGGGGGTGTTGCAGAATTGGGGGGTGATGACCAGGGCTGTGGCAGAGGTGGGGGGGACCCACGGAGCTGGGGGCTGCTGCAGGGTTTGCCCCTTTGGTCCCTGAGACTCTAAAAGAGTTGGGGTGCTGCCTCCCCTCCTTCCTCCCCCTCCCCCCCCCCAAAAGGCTTGTCATGCGAGCTTGAGCAGGCAGGGACCCACCGGGACTCCCCCCGGCCACCGCGGCCTCCCCAGGGTGTGGGGGGCACCTCTGACACATCTTTCTCTCCTTGTCCCCCTCCAGCATCCAAGTGGCCCCCCCAAAACGCCAGCGAGGCCGCAGGGAGAGGCTGGGAGGGCTCCCTGGAGAGCAGCCCCCCACAGTGGGACCCGGCGAGCAGAGACCCCCCAGAGGGGCCCAGCAATGGCACCAGCCCCGGGGGGGCTGTGGTGGGCAACGAGCCCCTGGTGGGATCCCAGCTAGAGCCCCCCGGGGGGGCACGGCCACCACCACGGACCCGGTGGTGATGGCGGAGGGGTGCGCAGGGTGCGCTGGGGAGGGCGACGCCAGCGCTCTGCCCCCCGAGCCGGCTCGCTGGAGGATGGCCAGGTGGCCGTCACCTGGCCCGGTGATGGGGGGACGGTGGCCGTGGCGCTCGGCAGCCCCGAGGAGCCGGGGAGCGGCGAGCGGCCCACGCGAGCCTCCCTGCCCAGCCTGGGGGTTTTTGGGGGGCTCACAGCTGCCCCACCGAGTCCCCCCGGCCCACAGCTCGCCACCGACTCGGCCGAATCTGACCTGCTGCTGGCGGCCGGGGGCTCGGCTGCGCCGCGGACCCCTGTGCTGGGCAACCCCAACCCCGTGCCAGGCGCCGTGGGGGACTCGGGGCGCGCCCCGGAGCTCTGGGTGGCCGCATCCAGCCCAGCCCCGGCGCAGGGGGCTCGTGGCCGGACGGATCTGACCTGGCTGGAGGCAGAGGAGCCCGTCACCGCTGCCCCGGGCCCAGCCAAGCCGCCCGCTGACCGGACGGCCTCGGAGATCATCGACGTCGACTACTATGACCTCTTTGAGGGGGGCGAGGGGCTGGGGGGCTTCCCCAGGGGTGGCCGGGGGGCGGCCGGCTCAGCGCGGCAGAGGGAGCCAGAAGAGGCGGCCACGCCGTGGGCCCTCCATGAGCTCTACGATGACTTCACGCCCTTCGACGAGGCCGATTTCTACCCCACCACCTCCTTCTACGCCGACGGGGATGAGGAGGATGAGCTGGAGGAGGATGAGGAGGAAGAGGAGGAGGAGGAAGATGGGGGGCTGGAGGACGAGAACGGCTACCGGCCGCCCGCCTCGGCCATGCCCGGTGCCCAGCCGGCACCACGGGACCCCCGACCCACCAGCCACCGCAACGTGGCCCCGCCGCAGCCCTCCGGCATGGCAGGGCACAGCCCCACGGCGCGGCCACGGCCCGGGGAGCGGGGCCAGCTGGAGAACGGCACCGAGTGCCGGAACGGCTACGTGCGGCACAACAGCTCCTGCCGGTCCGTCTGCGACCTCGTCCCCAGCTACTGCCACAATGGTGGCCAGTGCTACCTGGTGGAGAGCCACGGGGCCTTCTGCCGGTAAGGGACAGGGATGGGGACCCCAGGTCCCATGGGAGGCACATGTGGGCGCTCTCCAACCCCATGCGCCCTGCCCCTGGGCTCCCCATCCCCCTGCACCCCATTCCCAGGCTCTCCATCCCCATGCACCCCATTCCCAGGCTCTCCATCCCCTGTGCATCCCATTCCCAGGCTCTCTTTCCTCATGCACCCCATTCCCAGGTTCTCCATCCCCTGCACCCCATTCCTGGGATCTCCATCCCCATGCACCCCATTCCTGGGCTCTCCATCCCCATGCACCCCATCCCGGCTCTCCATCCTGGGGCACCCCCTTCCTGGGATCTCCATCCCCTGTGCACCCCGTTCCTGGGATCTCCATCCCCATGCACCCCATTCCTGGGCTCTCCATCCCCATGCACCCCATTCCCAGGCTATCCATCCCCTGTGCACCCCATTCCTGGGATCTCCATTCCTGGGTCTCCATCCCCGTGCACCCCTTCCTGGGCTCTCCTCCCCCATGAATCCCATCCTTGGACTCTCCATCCCTGTGCACCCCATTCCCAGGCTCTCCTCCCCCTGCACCCCACGGGTCCCTTTGCCCCCGCAGCCCCGTCCCACCGGGGCACAGAGGGGCTTTCCCTGCCCCCCGAGTGCCGGCTGGGCAGGAATTAGGTCAGGGCCGTGCAGCCGAGGCTCCGGGGCCGCCGCGTTAATCGGCCCCGGCAGATTGTGCCCGGGGAGGGCCAACGCCGGCTGTGCCGTCCGGTTCAGCACACGCCATGCGGCTGGCGCTGGCCCACCTGCACAGGGGGACGGGGGGGGTGTGGCATGAGGGGGCTGTCCCCTCCCTGTCCCCTGGGAGCCACGAGTGTGGGGGGCGAGCATCACCTGGGGGGACCCTGGCCCCGGTCCCAGCATCCCCCACTGTCACCCATCTTGCTTGGCCCCAGCGTCTGGGGGGGGGGGGTATCACCCCTCTCAGGGTGGCCCTTGGGGACCCATTCATCTCATCCCCTGTAATCTCCCCCATTACAGATGCTGGCGTCCCCTGAGGATGCGCTGTGGGGTGGGGACACGTTTTTGGGGTGGGGGTCCCTAACCGGCTCCCCTTGCAGATGCAACACGCAGGACTACACATGGCACAAGGGCACGCGCTGCGAGGCCATCGTCACCGACTTCCAAGTGATGTGCGTGGCCGTGGGCTCGGCCGCCCTCGTGGTGCTGCTGCTCTTCATGCTCACCGTCTTCTTCGCCAAGAAGCTCTACCTGCTCAAGACGGAGAACAGCAAACTGCGCAAGACCAAGTGAGTGGCATGGGGACGGGGCTGGCACCCCCAAAACTCTCCCCAACCACTCCAGGGTGGCACCTCAAGAGCTGCAGGGGTTTGGGTGGTCTCAGATCCCAGCAGTTGCACTGGAGCTGGATGCGGTCCCATCTCCAGGCGGTGTCATCGAGACCCCTGGTGCCGATGGGGACAAGGTGACGTTGGGTGGGGAAGCTCCGGGGGCCGGGTGCCCTGCACGGATGTGGCTTGTGGTTCCTGCTCCACGTTTAATCCCCTAAAGCTGCTCTTGACTGGCACCAGTTAATCTGCTGCACTGGTAGCTGGGGCCACCAGCTGGACTTGCCATGTTGCCCAGGGGCCACCAGAGATGGTCCCTGGGCGACAGGGCTGGGGCGTGACAGGGGAAGGTTGGGGTCACCCACCCCACCCCCCGAAATTGCTGCCCACCTCCCTGGAGCCGGGGAGGAGAAAGCCCTCCCAGCCTGGGTCCCTAATGAGCGGTTAATTAGTGTTGGGAAGTGCCAAGTGTAATTAGCAGCGAAGCTTGGTGCCAGCCCATGGGTCCCTGTCTCCGTCCCTGCGGCTCCTGCCTGCCCCCGGCTGCCCTCACCGCTCCCCCGCCTGCAACTTCCAGAGCTTGGGGTATTTAGCCCCAAACCCCCAGATCTGGAGGCATTTAAGCCCCCCAAAATGCCAGAGCTGGGGCATTTAACCCCCAAATCCCTAGAACTGGGGGAATTCACCCCAAATCTCCAGTGCTGGAAACATTTAAACCCCGAAATCCTCACAGCTGGGGGCATTTAACACCCAAATCCGCAGAGCTGGGGGCATTTAGCCCCAAACCCCCCAGACCTGGCAGCATTTAGTCCCCAAACCCCCAGATTTGGGGGTGTTTAGCCCCAAACCTCCATCGCTGGGGACATTTAGCCCCCAGCCCTCCAGTGCTGGGAGCGTTTACGCCCCCCAACACTGGTTTCACCCCAAAACGTGGCCGAGGGGTACGGGGGGTGCTCGGCAGCATCCCCAGTCTCATCGCCATCCTCTCCTCTCCCCCCTGGCAGATACCGCACCCCGTCCGAGCTGCACAACGACAACTTCTCCCTCTCCACCATTGCCGAGGGCTCCCACCCAAACGTAAGGAGGCTTTGCGGCACCGTGCCCCCTCCCGCTTGCTCTCCTACCCTTGTCCCTCTGTTCCGTTACGTCTGTCCATCCCACCCGTGGTCCTGGCACTGCCTGCGTGATGGTGTCACCACTGGGTCCCTGTGCACCCTCCTGTCCCCATCCCGCCGTGGCCACCGCTCCGTCACCTCTCTGTCACATCCTACCCCGAGTACCCAGGCTGGACCTGAGCCAGGCAGGGGAGCAGTGTCCCCCTTTGTCCCCCTGCCCTGTCCCCTCCTGCCCGCGTGGCACCTGGGGAAGCCACCGTCCGGAGTTCCCGGTGGTTTTGGCTCCATGTGCGAGTGGCGGGGCGGCTGTGCCGGCATTTTCGGGGCCGGGAGGGGGCAACTGGCGCGATGTGGCTCTGGCAGAGGATGCTCCCCGGCTGTAGCATCGCCGGGGCAGGACCAGCGGATGACGGCTGGCAGCGCCGGGCGATGCTGGGAGGATTGAACACTGCGGGATGCTGCTGGCGTGGTCAGGATGCGGCTGCCTGCGCCCCCCCCCCCCCCGGGGCTGCCCTTCCAACCTCCTGTCTTTCGAATCGCAACAGAGAGAAGTGAAGGGCTTTGCCGAGCGCGAGCCGGAGGAGGAGCGTAGGTCCCTCTAGCCTTTGCCTTAGCTCGGAGCCGTTTTCCCCGTCTTTCGACCGCCTTTAGCAGCCGTAGCGTCTGCTGCCGCTCGGCCCGGTCAGCCTGGCAGGAGGCTCCCGGAGCCGCCTCGCTCCCTGCTGCCAAGAGGATGAACCTTGGGATGAATTTGGTGCTGCTCCCCGGCGTCTCACTGGGGTCTGACCCATCCCTCGTCCCCTCCGGGATGCGGAGGGCTCCGTCCTACGGTGGCACACGGTGCCCGGGATGCAGCACACCGAGGATGAGGAGGGAACAGCAGGGTTCAACGCCTCTGGGAAAGGGGTTTCTGGGGACACGTGGTGCAGCCCCTCTGCTGGGCGATGGAGCTTGGTGCCCTGGCAGCGGTGCCCATTCCATGGGGTTTGCTGCGGAGCCGATGGCACAAGCCCCAGGCCGGCTGGGCGCTGCTCATGGGGTCCCTGCCCAGAAGCTGGAGGTTTCCCATCCTCGTATGAGCACGGCTGTGTGACACCGGCCCTTGGGGGGTCTCCATCCATCTGCCACTCGGCACCGGGACCACCGTAACCACTACAGTGCCTCATCACCACGGCCCATCCCGCCCCTGCAGCCCCCCACGCCAGGGCTCATCCTGCCCTGCCAGTGCCGACAGCGACACCAGGGCCGTCCAGGTGCAGACATTACCCAGCACGGCCGGAGCTCAGCCCCAGTGCTGGAGGGGCTGCTCTCCCCATGGATGCGGGACAAACTTGGGGCGCAGCCCAGCCCCAGGGAGGAAGATGCTCCTGGCAGCCGTGGGGGGGCATTGGGAAGAGGCATCCCTGGCTGTACCCCCGTACGGTGGGGCTGGCTGTACCTAACGAACTGCAATAAATCCAACCCCTTGGGCCTCCTGCCAAGCGCCGCTCGGGGAGTTGCTAATTGTCGCGGGGACGACGAGCTGAGCCGGGCTGGAAATGGGAAGAGAAACTGGGTGGTGGGGGGATGGCAGGGGGGGCAGTTGGAGAGGTGGCGGGTGGGACGGCACCCATGGCCCACTGGGTCCCCCCCGGCCAGCTGCGCGCTTTCGGGGAGGGGGGCACATTTGGATTCAGCTGGGGGCTGCCAGCAAGGAGGCAGAGCCCAGGTTGGGATGCCGGGCTGCCGTCAGGGCCATCGGGGCGGTGTCGTCCCCCCATTGCGATAGCGTCCCTGCAGCCCGGTCATCTCCTGACCCTCCCCGTCTCTCCCAGCAGGACGACCCCAGCGCCCCCCACAAGCTGCAGGACTCGCTGAAGTCCTGCCTGAAGGACGAGGAGCCGTTTAACATCCACACCGCCACCTCGCCCAAGCACGACGGCGGCAAAGGGGAGCAGGACGGCGGCGAGCTCAACTGCCTGCAGAACAACCTGACGTGAGCCAGGGGGGGCGAGACGGCGGCGAGAGCGGGAGCCAGCCCCCCCCATCCCCTGCTGTACAAATCTCCCCCCTCCTCCCCGCCCGGTGTCTCTTTCTCTTCCCGCTCCGTGGCATGCTTTGGTGTGTTTTGTACAGAGGAAAACAAAAATTAATTAAGAATACTACAACGTCGAAGGCTGTAAGCGGTCTTTGGCCGCGTCGTGTCGTGGGGGTGTTTGGTTCGTGCTCCGTGTCTTATCGCTTGCGTTAGTTCAGCGCTGTGATTTCTAAACCTTTGCCGTTCCGCAACTGACTTTTTTTGTACTTTTTACCCCACTTTTTTTGAAACACGAGTAAACCCAACAACAACAGAAAAAGGAAGAGCTTGAAATAAAACTTTGGGTTTTTTTTTTTCTTTTTTTTTAAAGTTAAGCCTCTTGCCGGTGCCTGCAATCTCCTGACACAGGCACAGCAGGTTCGGTCCCTGCTGCCCCCGGGTCCCATCTGAGCGGCACCCAGGGGGGTGGGGGGTGCCTGGTCCCCATCTCCCTGGCTTTGCCAAGCTGGGGGTGCAACACGTCCCACCGGAGCGGGGCCCCTGCGGGGCGCTGCCATCCCAGACACACTCGGGTGTGGAGGGGACACCCCAGGATGTTTGGCAGAGGTGCCTGGGCTGTGCCCCGCTCGGGGGTCTGCTCCATCCCCAGCACGGGGTCCCCCTGCAAGGTGTGGGTGCATGGGGGGGGGGGGGTGTGTGTTACTGTCACCGAGAGCGCTCTCCCAGCCACCTCCCGCCCAAACAGCCTCCTTCAGACGGAGCTGCCCGGGATTTCAGTGGGATTTGGGGCTTGGCAGCTCTGGGCTTGCCACCTCCCAGCTCCTTGTTGCCATCGGGCAAAACCCTCTGGCAGCTTTGGCAACGCTGGCCCAGCTTCTGCTGGCGTAAATCAGAAGCAGCCCCCCCTGACTGCCATCGCCCTGCCCTGGGACTAAACTGGGGGTGGGGTAGGGGGGTGTGTGTCTCTCCCTGGGGAACCCCAGGACTCCCACCACCCTCCCTGCTGGCCGCGGCTCCATCTCGCTTCCCACAGGAGCCAACTTCTTCCGGAGACAGACTCACCCACGAGCCAAAACTCACAGCTCCTTGGGAGAGAGGAAATGAAGCAATTAATCAACATACAATATTAAGCGTGCCGCGCATTAGGGATGCAGCCGGCGATCTCCCCGGGGCAGGTAGAAGCTAAAGCCGCAGCTCAGCGTGTTTTAGACATTCTCGATGCCTTCCACGAGCTGCTAAATAATTAATTCTCAAATCACTCGGGGAGATTAAAAAATGAGGGGTGGCAGTGGAAGCCGGCAGACGATCCCCAGGGTCACACAAAGCAGAGCAAGCAATTGGACGGCGTTGTTGGGGCTTCGGTTTTGCTGTTCCCCTTCTGGCACGGAGCCATACGACAGGTAAGACTGCGGATAAAGCACCGGGGGCAGCACGGCTGCAGCAATAAAAGCTGGCTGGGGAGGCCACCCCACATCTCCAGGTGCCCTTGGAGGGAGTCGGCGGGGGCTGGAGATGCGGGGTGGGATGGGGCAGCTGAGGAGCGAGCCCAGCCGGTAAATGTGCAGCTGCGTGGTGGGCTCTGGGAATTCCACTCCTCACCGGGATCTTTCCTGGCCGTGCCTGTGGGTCCAGCCTGGGGAGAGAAGAAAAGCTCCTTTGCAGGGAAGCGGCAGCCGGCACTATGCTGGTCTCCTGAGCAGAGAGAAACCTCGCTCCCGTTTTGCTGCCGTCTGGAGACGGGGCCGCTTTCACCCTTTGGGGGATGGGGGGAAGCAGCCGTCCCTGCTGTGCTCTGTCTTCTGCTCGGAGGCAAGGCTGGCACAGCACAGCCCCTCCATCACTGATGGTGCCCACCTTGGAGATGAGACTGGCACGGCACGGCCCCTCCATCACGCTGCCAGCATGGCACAGCCACTCCATCCCGGCACAGCCCCTCCATCCCAGCACAGCCCCTCCATTCCAGCACGGCCCGTCCATCCCAGCACGGCCCGTCCATCCTGGCACAGCCCCTCCATCCCAGCACAGCCCCTCCATTCCAGCACGGCCCGTCCATCCCAGCACGGCCCGTCCATCCTGGCACAGCCCCTCCATCCCAACACGGCCCCTCCATCCCAGCACAGCCCTTCCATCCCAGCACAGCCCGTCCATCCCGGCACAGCCCTTCCATCCCAACACAGCCCCTCCATCCCAGCACAGCCCCTCCATCCCATCCCGGCATGGCCCATCCATCCCAGCACAGCCCGTCCATCCCGGCACAGCCCTTCCATCCCGACACAGCCTGTCCATCCCAACACAGCCCATTCGTCATGGATCTGCCCTGGCTCAACACAGCGGTGCCCGCCTTGGAAGCCCCCCAGGTGGGCAAAGTGGCACCTGGGCATGCTCATCCTCTGCCACCCATTTTTTTGCCCTTCAGAGGAGCCCAAGACCCAGCCGAGGTGTGGTGGGCAGCGAAGGGCAGCAGGGGACCAGCCTCCGTGCAAAGCCGAGGTGGTAACTCCTCGGTGGTAACCCCTCGGTGGTAACCCCTCGGTGGTAACCCCTCGTTTAAGAGCGGTGAGGGGTGGACCTGAGCAGGAGTGGAGGGGACGGGCGTTGTCCTCGGCCCGGCACTCTCGGCTGCAGCTGCTCACCCACACGGGCTGTAGGGACTTACCGGGATTCAGGGCAAAATTGGGTCAGAAGGCTTTAAGCAGGTCTAAGGATGCTCCCGTTCATAATACACACGTTAAGAGAGCTGGGGGAATTTCCCCCCTGTCCCTCCGCTCTGGGCTATGGCTCTGACCCCCATCATTCCCCTCCTTGCTGTGCCCACTGCTTGGGACCCTACTCACCTACCCGGCACGCTCCCGTTTCCCGCACGAAGACACAACCTCCGCTCCCCATCTCGCTCCAGTTGGCCACGAGCCCTGGAGCCCCATCTCGCTCTGGGGTCAGCGTCCCTCCATGTGCCTCGGTTTCCCCCCCCGGGTGATGGCATGTCCCCAGCCCGCGGGCTCTCCTCCGGCTTTGCCGGAGCACTGGAGGAGGGAGGAGCAGGGTTTGCTTGCATGGGTGCATGGGGATGGAGGGGACAGCCAGGGTTACCCAGGGGGCTGGGCTCCCCGTCAGCACCTCGGCTGACATGGGGAAAGCAGGAGGGACGGCGAAGAGCATCTGCCGTGCGCCGTGCCGGTCACCGGAACAGATTTCATGGGCCCTGCGGAGGAATTTTGCCTGCCAGCCAGCAAAGCAACACATGGGCCTTAATCAAACACCTAATCGCTTTGAAACGGCGAGGTTGCGGACAGCTATTAAATTTAAATGCTTGGTTAGTTTGCTGGGAGGGGAGGTGGCCTTTTGTGGCCGGGCAAGGGCTGGCACGGGACACACGGTGCAAAGGGAAGGGAATTGGCATCGGTACCGGGTCTGTCCTCCTCGCTCCGTCGTCCTCTTTTCTCTCGCAGACACATAACAGGATCAGAGCCGCGACCCCGAGACAAGGAGCCTTTCTTCCTTTTGACGAGCTCCGGCTGCCTGAAACAAACCAGCCAGAGTTGCGATTCACCGGCTGAGCCCTGGCCGGGAGAGCGAAGGGGGGAGCGGGGGGGGGAGCAGCGGCTCCGTGGTCCCCGGCAGGCTCTGCGCACCCCGAGCCCCTGCTCAGCGCCCTTGGTGCGGGACGCTGCTCCTTTGGGACCTGGGGTTTGGCCGACCTTCCCCGAGCTGCTGGGAGAGTTCCCTGGGAGCGGAGGCTGGGGATTTATGTGATTCCTAGAGCTGGTGGGGGGAGAGCTCTGTGCCCACGTCCTCCCCAGCACCACTTCTTTGCTGGCTTGGGTTTACACACGCTGAGCGCAGCCGCGGCCATCGCTGCAGGGGGCTGGCACCCACCAGGCTGGCAGAGGCACCCGCTTTGCCCTATGTGCGGCCCCAGATGCTCCCGCCCCAAACCTGCTGCCTCGCCAGAACCCTGCCAGCGTGGCCATGCTGTGTCTTCCCCGTCTGCCCTTTTAAACAGCCCCAATGTGATTTCCTTGCCCGAGAGCTGGCCCCACAGCCCCAGCAGCTCCCCTTGCCTTTGAGGAATATTTGGAAGATGAGGCTGGCCGTCTCCTCACCCTTTGGTCGCTGCTTAACCTGACCCAGGTCCTGCACCGCGGTACGGTCTGGCTGCCTCTGACGGTAGCTGCAGCCCAGACATGCTCCAGTTGTAGACATCTACACGTGGTCAGATCAATCCCACCCTTACCGTCCCACCTCCGGCCTCCCAGGACCAGGAATAAGGAGGATCAGGCTTGCGGGACCATTCCCAAACCTTCCTGACCCTCCTGGACCATCCCTGGGAGTTGCTCTGCCAACCCCCAGCACAGGACCTGCTGTGCAGGGAGCTCAGGATGCTTCTTGGTGACCCAAAGGCAGATCTGGGAGGAGAAATGTCCTATAGGTCACTGTGGGGAGCTTGTGGGAGCATCTCTGCTGACATCCAGGTCTTCCCACCATCATCTCCTGGCTTGCAGGCACCCGTAACTGGTATTCGCACAGCCAGAAAACATCGGGATTTCAGTATTTAGTGATGGGAAATACCAATTACGCCAATATTCTCAGCCTCACGGTAACAGGGAGCGAATCCAGTATTAAACTGACTCTGCGCTGGATTTACGGAGAGGAGAAAAGCAAAATCCTCTTAGCTGGGGAAACTGTAAAATGCTCAGTGTGGGAAAGAACAGCTGGGCGTGTGTTCGCTGGTGCTGGCAAAGCCCTGGGGATGGCTTTAATCGCGGCGGCCCCTCTTTGTCACTGCTTTGTGCCACGCTGGCCAGCACCCGGGTGGGGTTAACTGGTTCTGCTGGGTGAGGAAGAGAGCAGGGCGCAGGCAGCGATGGCGATCGGCCATTTGAACCCTAAAGGCAGGAGGCGAATTGGCCGAGACCGAGCGTGGAGCGCCCAAGGTCACAACCCTCATGAAGGGATCTGGAAGAAAAAGGAAATAAAGACAAGGGACATGGAGCCACTTTGAGAACTGGTAAGTAAGATCTCACAGGAGGCACGTTTAGAGGTGAAAGGAGTTAAGGAAACTGGCAGTTCTTCAGAGAAACGATGCAAAGGACGCACGTAACAGGCCACCCCAATAGGAAATGTAGTAGGAACCAGCTTGGCTACATCACAAGGTCTTCACTGACCGCGGGCTCGAGAAAAAAAAGTTTACAGAAAGTGGGAACTAGGTCAAATTACTAAGGATGGTTTGAAGAGTAGCATAAGCATGTGGGGAACCATCAGAAAGGCCAAGGCACAAATTGAGATGGAAATAGCGGGAAACATTAAAAGGAAGGAGAAAAGACTGCATCGGCAAGGAGGAGAAGGAGCAAGGGAGCATTGCTCCGGACCTAGTGAAGAAGGAAGGCTGCTGACAAAGGAGGCTGAGAATTCAAGGGTTTCACTGCTGGTTTTTTTCTTAAAACCAGTCTTTAAAAATGCCAACTGCGAGCAGATGCCTACCACAATAAATAAGTGTCCTCTCCACCGAGAGAGTGGTAACTGCAGTAAATAAGAATACTAAATAGCGTACACAGACTGGTTAGGTATTTTCTGAACTTCATCCTGTGGTACTCAGAAAACCCAGTTAAAGCCACCTCAGACCTATTAGGTGGCACAGGGGTTGGATAAGGTTTTACGAGACCGGGTGCAGTTTGAGGCACGCCACTTCAGGAAAGATGCAGCCCATGGGAGAAGGTTCAGGGGAAGCAAGAAGAAAGATGAGGGATCCAGAAAAGACAGCGTGGAGAACTGAAGACCAAGGGAGACCTGAGAACGGTCTCAAAGGACGTAAAAGGCTCCTTCAAAGAGGCTGGGAATAACCAGGGGTGGCATGTCAGAAGACACCTGCACCCCTCCAAAAAAAAGGTGAACTTCAAGTGATGAACTACAGTTGCCAGAAGGGCGAGTTCAGCAAGACATTAGGAAATATTTCCTAACTGTAAGGAGGAAGAACCACAAGGACAGACCGCCTGGGGAGGGTGGGCAGCTCTCCTCGTGGAGCTCATCAGGACGGGGTTAGTTGCATCTCCGTGTGCGGAGAACTGCTGACTCTCCCATACGGCGGGGCTGTGGGATCGCTGAGCCCCTGGGTCCCTCACAGTGACGTTTTCCACAGTTTTGTGTTTTCCAGCACACGGCTTCTTCGCAGGGACAGAGGTGGGGCTGAAGGGTGAGCTAGTCTGGCTGCTCCACCTGCTAGACACTTCCCGCCTGACTTTTCGCTCCTTTCACTCCCCAGTATTTCTTGATTCTGGAATATTGCTCAGATCTACCTATACACTTTGCGTTTATTAAATGAGCTAGAAGTCATTCTGCAGAAGCACCTGGGAGTCTCGGTCTTGAGTGACAATCTTAGGTGCTACAAAAAGGCAGCATGGAAACATGGTTCTTGCTTCAGCGAGCTCAGAATTTAACTGCAAGGCAAGAGACAGCAGATGGAGACAATCTGTTGGGTAGAAGAGTACAAAGAAACAGTGAGACAATACTGGCTGGCATGGCAGACAGTGGGGTTTCACACAAGACGAGCCAAACTTGCCGGGGTTTTGTGCAGACGTCGGAAAAGAGATTGCAGGAAGGATTTGGGAAAAGACGAGGAGATTCTAGCTTCTGCATGCTGAGCTCGGCCAGGGATACAGATGTGAGTGGAGAAGTGGATCTCTGAAGTTGTCTGTATCATTCTCAGGCTGCTGCGCGCATGTCGTACGTGAGATTGGCAGAAATAGGAGAGGGCAGGAAAAAAGGAGCTATGGGAGAGCTCTGTGAGCAAGAGTTGGGAGGACGGGAAGGAAGCGCTGCAGAAGGGGGGATCAGAGAGGCAAGAAGGAAAGCGGGATGGGGCGACATGAGGAATCGAGTCAGGAAAGGGTAAGAAGTGTGGAGGATGGGGGGATGGCGGCGGATGGGAAGGGCAGAAGATCTGGCAGAGAGCGGTGTCTTCTGAGAGCTGACCACCTACGTCTGGGAGAGGAGGAGGACAGCGTTTCCCCTGCCCTGCTTTGATCCCATTCTGCTCGCAGCCATCCTCAGGATCCCGGCGGTTCCCTGCTGAGACGACTTTGCTGCTGGATCCCCGCTGGTTTCAGCACGTTTTCCTGGGGATTTTTCAGTCCCTGCTGGAAAAGGCCCAGAGACCCCTCGTGGAGAGCCAGCAGGCATTTTGCTTCAAAATAGTAACGTGATTTTTTAAAGGTGACCTGAAAATTGAATCAGAACTCTTTTTTTATTTTTTTCCCTCGCTTTATGAATGCACTCGATTATTCTTCACAGCCACTGGCAATCAGCAAACAAACGTAGCAAAGGATACTCAGGTTTGACATTAGCAGCAAGTGTATAAAGTGGGGATAATGAGGCGTCGGAACGAAATGCCAAGAGAGGGTGCAGAGTCATCGTCACTGAGGGTTTCTAAGAACAGGTTGGACAAACATCTGTCAAGAAAGGTTTAAATTGAGCTGATTTTGCCTGGCGGCAGGTGTTGCTCTATCTACCCGACCTCTCCGGGTCCCTCCAGACTTATGCTCAGTGATCCTGCGATGCTTCTGCTTTTTTTCTCATCAGAAATGTCAGGCCTGCTCTTCCATCCCTCTGCCAGAGTCGTTGCCTCTGCAAAACAGGTTTATGAGCTGCATCTTCACTGGGGGCTGACAGAATGGCAATTCTGAACCATTTTCTCCTACATTTTAAATAGTTGCTACATACACAGAGGGATATACGTGCATGTATGTATACCAACAGGCAAAAAGTAAGATTTGAAAAGGGAAAGGATAAAAATCATTGCCCTTCCTATCTATTTTCTCTATTTACCTTGTATTTCTTCTGTCCCAGTTGTATCAGCCCCCCATAAAATCTTCCAGGACAACAAATAGGCAGACGTGAGCCTAACCCCACCCTGAAGTGTGTATCTGCCTTCAAGCACCCAGCATCAGGAGAGGGTAAGAGCGGGAGGTGTACACACTGATGCTGTTCCGCGTTTTTCTTTTGTAGGTGTCTTTTAAAGGCAGCTCAGGCGTCCTGGCCATTTTACCGTGCCCTCAGGCATCTAAATTCATATTTATTTTCCCCATCTCCTCCCTGGTGCTTTGTCCTTACAGCCCAACCCAAACTATTCTATGGTCTGCAGCCTCGGGGAATCGCAGACCAGAGGCTTTGTAAATACCGGTGGGATTCTGTTTCAGCAGCAGCACTTTTCCCAACTGCTGCCAAGCTAAAGGAGACAGGAAGGTGGAAGCCAACGCTGCTCACTCCAGGGGTGCTGCTTGGCTATTTTACCCTGTGTGTTTCTGAGCCAGTCCCTGAGGAAGACAGCGAGGTCCTGTGCCAGCCGGCGTAGTGCCTAACCCCCAGGTCCAGCAGGCACAGGGGAGATCTGCTGGCTGCCAAAGGTGGGAAGAGCGGGTCCAGCGACGACCACAGGCAGTGATGTTTGATATCAGGCGCTGTACATAACTAGCTCCAGTGTTTGCTGCTCAGTTGCAAAGCATAGACAAGCTGGGAGAAAAAAAAAAAAAAAATAGTCGTCAGGTGTCTGCATTGCTAGCGCGACAAAAAGAAACCAGCTTTCCCTGAGTTTTTTCCTACAGAAAAGCGCTGCTGTCAACGGCGGAGGGGTGAGGAGCGAGGTTATGGCAGGGTGAGCCCAGAGACGGGTTTGAGTCACAGCGACAATGGCAGGAGCTGGCAGCAGCCGCCCCCAGAGAACAGCCCTGCCTCTCCCGCCAGGCTCCGGGCTCCCTTTTGCTGCTGGCTGTCACGGGGAAGGAGCCGCTGGCTTAGAAATTCTTTTCCAAGTCTGGCTCTTGCATTTCTTCAGAGAAATCCGGCACCTGGTTCAGCTCATCCATTATTCCTCCCAGCTGCTTTTTGCCATGTCAGGGCCCGAGCATTGAGCGGGCTGAATTTATCCCCCGAACACAAGCTGAGTTGAAGGGACAACTTGCCCATTTCTATTCTAACCCGGCCATTGACTCAGCCCAACATCTGCTCTCTCATTAACCTTCTCTGGCCTCAAAGCACTAATGATCTTTCATGACTCGAAGCATTACTAAAGCATTTAGCATTGTATCAGCAACAAGGGAGTTCTCCGAAGACAAGGAAACCCTCCCACTTTGGTACGCTCCTTTTGCTGTGGTGGAATTTGATTTGTGCGTTAAAATCCAAAGGGATGGGAACATCCCGGGTAGCTCAGCAATAAGTTACGCAGGCACCTCTGTCGCCAGAAACGGGTAATCAAAGGCAAATCAAAGCGCCTTCTCCCTCAAAATCCCTTCCCGCGCGCTCGCATCGAGAAGCCCAGTGCTTTTCGTTAACCTTGCCTGCCATGCTCTCGGGAATGACCTCAAACACCGCAAGATTAATTGTCTTTATTTGTTCAGTTGGTTTTTGTCATATTTTTTTTTTCCTGCTCTTGGTCATGAATTGCTTTTTACCCACTGGTCTGACATAGCAGAGGAGCTTAATTGTAAGCAGCATTGTTACCTATGGATGCCATATGGCTCCGCTGTGCAATACTTACAAGGTTTGCTGCATTGTAAATACTGCAAATAAGCACGAAGCAGATGGGAGGGAAGGGGCAACAGTTTTAACAGCAAAATTCTCACTGCCTTCGCGCGGTAACAAGTCATGAAATGTGAGAAGGAATATATTAAGGAGGACAAGAGGTGTTTTGAGAGACGCAGCTGTACTTTGCATGCGGTTTTGGTCCCCTTCCCACTGCAAAGAGAAAAAGAGAGGATTTTTACATTTCATTTACAAGGCATTTAGGGCGCTGCAGCTCCTGAAGGAGCTGGGAGGAAAGCGCTACAGAGGGAGAAATGTGACAGCGCAGACAAAAGGTGGTCTGCAAATGGCATATTTCCTAACATAGAAATGCAGCTCTAGGGAGAGCTCCCAGGTAGGAACATCTCCGGGTCCTTCTCCACCTGTGAACCCCCTTTTGCTGTCATCCGCCTGGCAGAACGGGGCTCTGCAGACAAACCGTGTGAAGCAGGAGGCCAGGAGCCAGAGCCAGACTATTTCAAAGGGCGGCGAAGGAATTAAGGCTCTGGCTGCACCCACACAGAGCAGGGACTTAGCTGGTTACTGGACTCCCTGAGACCAGACCCAGGTTCCCAGCTCTGTGAAAGGGTAGGAAAACAAAAGCAAAGTGATTTGGACTTTTAAAGAAGCTTTCAGCTAAAGCTCATACAGAAATGAAGCCATCAAAGGGGTGAGAGAGGAAGTCCTTTCACAGCTAAATAACTGGTTAAAAGACAGGAAGCAAAGGGCTGACACAAATGATCAGTTTCTGCAACGAAACCCGGGATGTCGCAGGCTCTGGGCTGGGAGCTGGCTTATCCAGCATATTCCTAAATACTCTGAGGATGGGATGGAGAACGGGATGGTAAATTTTACAGAGAATACACATACGAACATAGGAAGTAAAGAGAAGAACGGCTGCAATGGCTCAACCAAATACAGCCACAGCCCGTCGTCTTTTCTACAAATTGTCCCAGCCAGAGGGCAAGGGGAGACCGAGGCCAAGGCAAGCACTGCTTGTGTCCCCACAGCTCTTCTCCCAGGCCCCAGGAATTCGCAACTCAGGGACTTCCCGAGCCAGCGGTGGCCCTCAGGAGAGCTCTTTTCCCTGGCCTTGCCCCCTTCTCCTGTCAATTCACCCTCCTAAACCCATGTAAACCTTCAGTAGTGATAATTTGTGGTTCTGAAGAGCCCCGTGCTAAACTACGGAGGCGTCTCCTCTCTCTTGCACGGTGCTTGCCATTTATTAGCATCGTTTGATGCCCCCTAATGCTCACAGAGGATGAGACAGTGCAAGGCTGGTGCATCTTCTCTCCAGGCCCCTCGGCACATCCAGGGCTCTGGCACGTCCCCTCTCAGCCGGGCAATCCTCGTCTAAATTATGAAAATCAAAGGTTACAAAAGCTTAGATGGGGCCATGACATGGCAAGGTGAATTCAGTACCAAAAAAATGCAAATTCAGGCACACGGGTAAAAATAACACTAAATAATGTGGACAGGCTGAAAATTTGCTGTTACTACTCAGCTGCTAGCTGGGAACTGCTGTGGCTCGTTATCCGAGTGTGCCCAATTAATGCTCAGCAGCACTCAAATGTGCTAATAACATAAGAGGAAATATTAAGGGAATGATAGAACCCTCCCACTGTCCTGTGGCATAGTGTACCTGCCACACCAGCCCAGGGACCTGCAGTCAGCAATGGGGCATGGGGGGAACCTCTGGGACGAGGACCAGGGCCACCAAAAACAGCTGGAGAATGGTCACTGGTGGTGGGTACTGGGATTCAGTCCTGTTTAGCATCTTCATTAACCATAGAATCACAGAATGTTTGGGTGGGAAGGGACCCCCAGAGGTCACCCAGCCCAACCCCCCTGCAGGAGCAGGGACACCTTGAACCACATCAGGTTGCTCACAGCCCCGTCCAACCTGGCCTGGAATGGTCCCAGGGATGGGGCCTCCACCACCTCTCTGGGCAACTCCTGCCAGGCTTTCACCACCCTCACTGGAAAGAATTTCTGCCTTAGATCCAGCCTAAACCTCCCCTGCTTCAGTTTAAAGCCACCCCCCCTTGTCCTGTCCCAGGTGGCCCTGCTAAAAAGCTTGTCCCCCCCTTTCCTCTGGGCCCCCTTTAGGTACTGACCGGTCGCACTCAGCTCTGCCCGCAGCCTCCTCTGCTCCAGGCTGAACACCCCCAACTCTCCCAGCCTGGCCTCAGAGCAGAGGGGCTCCAGCCCTCGGAGCATTTTAGTAGCCCCTCGGAGCATTTTAGTAGTCCTCCCCTGGCCCCGCTCCAACAGGTCCATGTCCTCCTGGTGCTGAGGGCTCCCGAGCTGGATGCAGGGCTCCAGGTGGGATGGAGATGGAGGGCTCCGATGGGGATGGAGGGTCCTGCTGCTGCCCAGGGTGCCGGGCAGGTGGGAGAGATGGGCTGACAGGATCCTCACGGGGCTCGACCATGGGAAAGGCCAAGTCCTGCAGCAGGATGACCCCCAAAGCACCGGGAGGGGCTAGGGGCTGCCCAGTCGAAGCCCCCCCCGGTAGCGGCGGCCCTGGGAGGGCAGCGGGGTGAGGGTGCCTGGTGTGATAGATAGTAAACTGTTTGTTCATCAAATTCAATTAAAGACAATGAAAAAAGCAAGAAGTACGAGTGTAATAAATAAATCTATAATGAATTTGTTCTCAAACCGGCAGATGAGGGAAGAAGGCCCCCCCTTATTACTTGTGTCTTTGTTCCATCCTCTGTTTAAAGTCACCGTTGTGTGAAAACCTGATACATAATCAATTACCAAATTCCTGAGTGACATATCCTGATAAGCAAACAAGCACTAGCCCTCCCTGCTTCGTGCTGTCAGGATGACCCTAACAACAGTACGTGCAGCTGCAGAAAGATACCAGGATGCCATAAAAAGGGACTCTGGTGGGAGGGGAGGTGTATGACAGAAAGATTTGTGGCTCCTTACCAAGGACAGTTGTTGATAAGAACCAGGAGCTTCCCTTAAGAACTGATTTGCACCAACTCCGCAGTTTGGGCAAGAGCCAAGGAGCAACAGAGTCTGCGCGAGAACAGGGGGATACTAGCGGTGATGAAGAGGAGCCATCAGCCTTCATCCCCACGACCCCCGACGACCACCGCAAGGAGGCACTGAGCAAGCGCAGCGGGGAGGAGTTCATGGAAATGACTTCTTGGGGCTAATTTTCATACGAAGCGGGGACAAGTCGTGCATATGTACAGGCGTATTTGGGAATCTTATGTATATGTAACACCTTGTAGTATAACTTCGAGGAAAATCAACACACAGCGCGCGCCTTTGGAGGGAGCAAGGGTCTCCCGGGCCGCCCAGCGCTGTTTTGCTTGCTGACTGCTTACTCAATAAACTTGATACTAAATTTCAGAACGACTCCTATAAATTATTTTAAGGGAGTAACATATAACACCCGGTGACACTGCTCACCCCCCCCCCCCCGCCCCGGGCTGCCTGAGGGGGGGCATGGCCGGCGGGGCAGCCCGCGGCGCTGGGCCCAGCCGCAGCGGCACAGGCTGCCCGGGGCGGCGGGGAAGACGTCCCCAGAGCCGTCCCGGGGCACTGAGGGGAGCGGGGCCGGGCGGGCTGAGGCGGCGCCTCCCCCCGCCCTTCGCGGCTCCCCGCCCCTCCAGCAGGCGGCGCCCTCCGACTGCGCTCAGCGCATGCGCGAAGGCCGCCCCGCCCGGCAGCGTGCGGGTCACGGCGGCGGCGGGGGTGCCCGCCATGTGCGCGGAGCGAACGGTGGCGCCTCCCCGGCGCGCCCGCCGGGAGCCGCGCGGGCATGCGGGGGCGGCCTCCGCGGGCCTGAGCGGCCTCCGGGCCCTTCCCTTCGCCCGGCCCGGGCTCCCCGCCGCTATGGAGGGGCCGGGCCCTTTCCCCGCGGCGCCCGGGCCCTTTCCCCGCGGCGCCCGGGCCCTTTCCCCGCGGCGCCCGGGCCCTTTCCCCGCGGCGCCCGGGCCCTTTCCCCGCGGCGCCCGGGCCCTGCCGTGTGGTGAATAACGGCAGAACAGGGGGTAAGACCCGCTGCCCGGCGCTCTTGCGGGCCCTGTGGCGTACGGTTTCTCTTCCTTCAGGCCACTGAATTAATTCAGCTCATCCACGCATTTTTTGTGGTCGTGAAATCACGCTGTAGCTAAACACGCTCGCCCTGTATAAGAGCCGTGAAGTGCTTCAGGTAAAAACGTAATCTAAAATACGCGTGTGTTATGTATTACTCTTATGTTCTTCCCGATAGATACTAGCTTAAATAATAAAACCGTGTTTAGGGTGATAATTTATTTTGTAAATCTTGAGTTTCCCCCCTTCTCTCCTTGTAGAGCTCACGATGTGAGCAGGGCAGCTTCCTCCTGGGCTGGAAAGCACCGGTGAGGTAATTCCTTGTCAGCCTGCCCGGAGCGGGGCAGGGCTGGGTTCCAAGGAAGAAACACCAGGGAAAAGCTGGGAGAATGCTGCTGGATAGGGGCTGGGTCCTGGAGGCTCGAAGGAAACCTGGTAGGGGTTGTTGGGTGAGGCTCGGTGGTAGTGGTGTCGCTCTCTGCTAAGGATAGGCTGAAGCCATGAGCCGGCAACGTGTGCTGGCAGCCCAGAAAGCCAACCGTGCCCCAGCTACATCCCACACAGCGTGGCCAGTGGGGTGAGGATTCTGTCCCTCTGCTCTGCTCTGGGGAGCCCCCCTGGAGCCCTGCGTCCAGCTCAGGGGTCCCCAGCCCAGGACAGACAGGGACCTGCTGGAGCGGGGCCAGAGGAGGCCGTGAAGGTGATGCGAGGGCTGGAACCCTCTGCGATGGGGACAGGCTGGGAGAGGTGGAGGTGTTCAGCCTGGAGCAGAGAAGGCTGCAGGGGGACCTGATTGTGGCCTTGCAGGGCTTAACGGGGGCTGATACGAAAGATGGGGGCAGACTCGTTAGCAGGGCCTGTAACGATAGGACGATGGGGAATGGTTTTAAACTAAAACAGGGTAGATTTAGACTGGATAGAAGGAAGAAATTTTTTACGCTGAGGGTGGTGAGGCACCAACCTGGGTTGCCCAAAGTGATGGTGGATGCCCCATCCCTGGAAACATCCCAGGCTGGGTTGGACGAGGCTGGGAGCAACCGGATCTGATTGCAGATGTCCCTGCTCATGGCAGGGGGTTGGACTGGGTGACCTTGGAAGGTCCCTTCCCACCCAAACCAGTCTGTGATTCTATAGTAAGCCGAGACTGTATAAATTCTCAAGACCCCGTGGTTCCTGTGGGTTGATGATTGGGTTTTTAATGAACGTGAAATGCTAAGTGAGGAGCCCTTGGCGGAGTTGGACTGTTGGCAGAGCAGTGCTCTAAGGTGGGTTTGATGGTGGAGCTGGGAGACAAGTGGGAATGTTGTCACCTGCGAGCCTGGTTTTGGAGGCAGGGGGCTCACCTCAATGCAAATAGGAAATTCGGCAGAGCAAAACCAAAAGGAGTCTTGGCCTCAAGATCTTGGGTTTTGACTTGGCAGCACAGGCAGGACCCAGCAGAGGAGCTGAACCAAAGGCTCTTCTGTGTGAGGAAATGCCTCAGATTTGTGTCGGCTCTTCCTCTCCCATCAGCCTGGGACTTGGACTTCCCATCACACACTCCAGATTCCTCTGTCACTGTGTCTGGCAGTGGTGTAGCACCAGTATACGGCTGGCTGCAGAACAGGCGGTGTTATCTGATGCCAGAGGTGGAAGACTGAGTTCATACACTGTGTTGGGGACTTGCTTGGTGGTAAATGATGAGTATTCTTGTTTTGCAAGCTCCCCTCTGCACCGCTCGGCATCACTGATTGCTGCTCGGAGCCGTGCAGTCTGGAGCCAGGTGCTTTCCCTTGGGAGGTACGAACCATGGGATGTGCCGAGATACCTGGCCAGGGCTGGTTGGAAATCGGTGCCCCGCTGTGCTTAAAAAGCATCAGCCCTTTGCAAATCTCTTCTTCCCATCTCTGCCATCCCAATGTCTGCATCTCCATGGTAGGTTTGCGCCGTTTTCAAAGTGCTGACAAATGCCTTCACCGCAGGGCTGGTAGGTGGATGAAGCTGCCGCCTGCGTGGGTGTATCTGACATGTCACTGCTGAATGCTTGTGACACCCGCTGCTGCCCTGCCAAGGGATTTTGGCAGTTCCTAACAAGTAGCTGCAGCTTCTGCCTTGTAGCCTGCAGGTGGAAAGAGTGTGAAAGCAGAGCGTGGAGGGAAGGGGCTGGGGCAGGTGGGTGGAGACGGTGCTACAAGAAGGCCTTGCCTTTGGAAGTGCTTTGTCCCCAGCAGTGTCTTTCTGGGCTTGAGAAGGATGTGCAGAAAGGGGAAGAGAATCAGCACATCTGTGGTGGCAAATTGGGGGCCGGGGGGGGGGGGTGTGTCTACATGCCAGCAAACAAGGTCCTGGTGGTGGGGCCAGGACTTACCTGCTCCTCAGCAGGAGAATTCCTCCTGCCTGGCAGCAAGGGGAAGCCGCCCACCCTCAGGACCTCCAGGGATCTGGTTTGTTCCAGCTGACTGCTGAATAATTTGATATATGCCATCTGTGGGGATGAGTGCAAGAGGTACGTGGAGGCAGCATGGCCACAGGGGTTTGCAGAGCTTGGAAAGCCTCACAGATTCCTGCTGGCTTTGCATGCCTTCCTCCTTCCGTTGACGTGACTGGTAGAACCACAATTCCTGTGTTTGTGTCCCATGCTCTGGAGTTGGTAAAGGCTTTGGGGCAGCTCTGTGGCTGCAAGCAGGATGCTGGCGTTCCCCGGAGCTGTTGCCTTCTGTCCTTCCTTCCACCAGCTGTGCTTTGGTGCAGCTGCTGCCTCTGGAGATGCACAGTTTGGACATTTCCACCCCTGGCTAGCTGGGCATCTAAGTGTCAGAAAGAGTTTTGAGTGCTATTTAAGCAGCTGCAGTGTGACAGCGAAGCAAGGGTTGGCAGGATATACGGGTTGATAACTGGAAGGTCTGAAGAAGTGAAATAATGTACGCTCTGAATTATAATGTCCTGCCATGTTCTGCGCAGCGTATGTGGGACCAAAGGAGAGAGCTGGCAGGCGAGGGAGCGGACACGAGGTGACATTCAGCCTGCTCTTGCAGGGGGCCATTGCAGGAAAGAGGGAAGTTGAAGGGGATGGAGTCGTGCAGGAGATAAACCGCCGAACATTTGAGCTTGTGCTGTTTGAACCCAGAGACTCCTCCAGGCTCCACGAAGGATACATCCTGGTGAGATGCTCACCAGGGTGGTGCCTCCTGGTATTGCAATGGCCACAGAGGCATGACCCTTTTTTTTTGGGTTGGAAAGAGCTTTCTCTGGCGGAGGCAGAGCAGGACTTCTCTACCCTGGCTTCTGCTTTGCATTCCCTGCAGACGTGTTCAATATTTGCCGTTTCATTAGCACTGCTTTAGAACATGTTTTAGGCATCAGGGAGTTAATTCTGATAGATGGCTTGCGAATTGCCTAAAGGGCCTTTTTTTTTTTTTTTTTCCTTCTAGTAGATTGAAAAAAATGCATTGATAAGTTCTTTGTGATTAAAAACAGCCCTTCTATGATTTGTATTGATTAAAGAGACATCTTGACTAAGGTTTTAATGGAAACAAATGCCTTGATGAGACTGGTACTGATAACAAGTGTGCACTGATGAACGGAATTAATTTCCTGCGTGATCAAAACAAGGTGTATACTTTGTGCAGAGAGCTCTCCTCTGGTACACATATTTTGATGATAAAGTTTTCTGAATGTGGCACATTTGAGGTAAGCCTGAAACAGGGGGCAGGGAGAGCTGTTTGGGGACAGGAGAAGCAGCAGCTGTAGCAGGGCTGCCATTTTAAGTACACAGGCGGCGCTGGCCGTGGCAGCAGGAGGATGGACTGGGAACAGAGTGGACGGCTGTTGTCCCCCTGTCAGCTGTGCCACTTGGACTAGACGGAAGATGATGGTGAATTGGCAGAGAGGGGGACAAAGCTGGGAGGTGGGAATTGCTCACAGTTACCCATGACGATGGTGTCCAGCACCAGGGGCACGAATATGTGTGTGCTCTGAATGTGCCAGCAATGGAAAGCGTGGTGCTGCTCCTTGGTGTCCCCTGCAGCAGCTGGATGTTTCCATGTGAGGAGGTGGCTCTTGGTGGGCACAGAGCGTGGGGGTCCAGCTGAGCTCGCAGTCTAGTGCAAGGGCTTTTAGCTGTTGGGGCACATCTTTCAGAAAGAAGCGAACTCAACATCTTCTGATTCCTCCCGTTGGGCTGTGTCTGGAGGAAGCACTGGCATCCCTTTGTAAATGGACGAGTGGGTGGAGCACCGCTTGTCCCCTTCTTTCTCTGACTGATACCTGCAGAGTTTCCCCTAGCCTCAGCAGACATTGCCCTCACCTTCCTCTGTTAAGTTATTTTGCTTTTTCTTTTTCAGGGTAAATTCACGCTGCTGCGAGACACCAGAACAGATGGCAGCTTCCTGGTGCACCATTTCCTCTCCTTCTACCTCAGAGGTATGTCATCAGCAGGACTCTCCGAGGCAAGGGTTTGCCTTTACCTGTTCCTTGGAGGTTCCTTCAGCATAAAGTGTTTCCGTGCAAGCAGAGGCTGGTTTTGCAGAGCGTGAGGCATCCTTGGATTAGTGCAAAGCTTTAGGGTTAGGATTTATGGATCCCAGTCCTGACTTGTTCTTGGGACTTGCTTTATATCCTTGGGTACAGCCCATAAAGGCACGTTGTTTCATCATTAGTGCAGCGAACGCTGTAAATCACACGGGCATCTGACAGCAAGGTGCTGACTGCAATTCCTTCGCTAGCTGTTTTATAATGTACTTAAGAATATCAGGAACAACTAACAAATAGATAAGCTGGTAGTGAGTAAAGAAACAAACAAAGAGCCTGGCGAGCTGCCTAATTGCTTTTCTGCTAACAGTTTCATCTGTGAGTAACCTACCAGCTCCTGCAGAGCAGGTGCTGGACTCACGGGCTCCTCCGGCTTTCTGCTGGCAAAGCAGCCAGCCTAGCGAATCTGGTACCTATCAGACTTGAAACTCAGCTCGGAGTGCTGTGCGGGTAGCGGGGCTGAGTGCATCCTGCCCCCTATAACTGCCACTTCCTCAGCTATGGCTTTACTTCATTTTTAAAAATTTGTTTTACTTAATTGAACAGAGTCAAACTTCAGGAAAGCCTGTGGAGAGCAGGTTATTAACAGTGTGAACGATTCAAAGGGACAGCCCTGCTGAGGCTCTGCCTGAGTCCCCGAATGGCTCTGCTAATGTGCTGACCTGCAGCACTGTCCTGGGCGTAGCTGCATGGAGCTGCCCGGGAAAAGTCTCGCCCTCCCTTGTGATTAGGAAGCCCATTGGGATTATTAGTGCATCTCAAGGCAGGTGTGCTTGCTGTCACCCTCATTTTAGTCCTGGAGCCTGGGTGCCGGTTCCTCTGTCTGTAGCACCTCCATGTTGTCCAAGTACCCTTGTGGTGCTCAAAACCTTTGGGAGCTCCCGAGACGTCAGTGAAGCCTCAGCTGGGGCCACTGTCTTCTTGCCACTTGAAATCCACGTCCTGCTCTCTGGCAGGGAGAAACAAACACACTGGTTTTGTTCATACCCAAACCATGAGGCCAGGTTGTCACATGCTGGGTTTTCCAAAATCACATTTTAGTGAGGCGTCTTTGTGAAAATTGTTTGTTCTGTGTGTTTTTTTCCAGTCAAGGCCACTTGCCCTATGAGGGCCAAAGTGGGGATTTTGGGCACGTCAGTGGTTTCAGTAGTTCGTGTCACGGTCGGCCGTTGGCCTCCTTGCAGTAGTATCAGCAAACAGTGCCAGGAGATCCCAGGGCAGGATGGCACAAGACAGAAAAGGAGCCTCCTACTTTTTTTTATGTCATCTTTTTCTTGTTCTTTCCCTTTCTTTTTAAACTGACTAACATTTTCCCTAATGTGAAAATCCTATAGAAAGGTGAAAATTGAAAGGCCAGCCACGAGCAAGTGAGGGGCTGCCTAGGTCTGCCTCACTTCAAGGCCTTTCCAGACAGATTTGTAGCCTGGCTGCTGTGATTTATGTGCTTTGATAATGGCAGCTTGCAAAATTGAAATGATAACGTGTCCTTTTGTCTTCTCACCCAGCTGGCTGTAAGGTTTGCTTTGTGGCCCTGCTCCAGTCCTTCAGTCACTATAACATCGTGGCACAGAAGCTGGTAAGTCTCTTGGCGTAGGTTAATAATTATAGGTCCAGGTAGTTTCTGTTGGGTGGAAAGGAATGAGAACAGGGAACAGGAATTGCATTGTGAGCAAATGTTTTCAGATCTTGATGGGGTCAGGATTGGTGCTGTTGTGGCAGGGGATGGAGAGCACTTCTTGCTGGAGAGGGGATGTGATACAAGGAAAAAACCTGGCTACAAGGCTCACTGCAAGGGCCCCACCGGGCTCTGCCCTGGAGAGGGCATAGAGCTGAATGACTGCTTACTTTCTTTGTGCTTAGAAACGTTTTCTGGAGATCAGCATTCCCCAGACAGGCCCAGACTGGTAGATGCAGTTTCATGAGTGCTCTGGGGAGAAAAGTCCTGTGGTGCCTGGGTCCCTACGGGCTCCCTGTACACCTGCAGGATGCGCTGGCTGTTTGGCACAGGCAGTCCTGAGGTGACATTGTCTCCTGTCCTGGGGTTACGTTGTGATGAAGTGCTTTGGGCTGAACCACCTGGAGATTCAGAAGGACACCTGTATGCCTCTCTGTGCCTCTGGGCCAAGCCGTTGGTTTGAGGCCTCTGAGGAGCCACAAGCACTGAGTATGTTCTCACAGCTTTCCTTCCCGTGGTGAGTCAGGCAAGGATTATGTGTACCCTGAAACGAGGAAACGGAGAAACAGAGTAGGCAGGATCATTCCCAGTGTCAGCAAATCAGTCCGAGCTCTGGCTTTAAACTGCATCTCTTAGTTGTGAAGTCCAGGTGACCTCCCAGGGATGAGGGCTTGCATTGGTCCTCCCTCCTCTGGTTCTGCTGGAAATCCCTGCTGCTTATAAAGACTTTCAGGTGTTGAAGGTGTTGCAATAACAGTGTATTCCCCACTGTAAATGTGGGTTGAGTTTCGGTGCTTGCTAAACAACTGTATTTTATTTACTACTCAGTTTTTACTTTCTTTTAAAAGGAGATTGGTGGTCTGGGAGCTCAGACTTATGTTAAATAAAACGGACTGAGCAAACAAAGTATTTCCACGTGGAGCTTTAACTCTGTCAGAGACTCTGCGTGCAATTCCCCTGCAGAGCAAATTCCTGCTGCTGAGCAAACCAGCCTCTGCGAGCGCTGAGTAGTTCTGGCCTTTGTGTTGCAGAGAGGAGGAAATCTTCGGGGGAACTTGCTAAGTGGGACGGGGAGCAGGGCATAGCAAACGGTGTAGGTAGGAGATTCAGCTGTTGCATATGGGATCCTTGCCTGCTCTAAAAGCAGAGTTGTGTTTGTTGGTGTGTTTCCTAACGTGGTGAAATTTCCCGGCGCGCAGCTTGTGCGCGTGCTTTTAATAGGTGCGGTTGTCATCTCCCTGGTGGGAGAGTCTGAGAAGGGAGAGAACATGAGGATTAGCTGGAGCACATGTGCAATGCAAATCGGAACGATTTGCTGTCTGATGCTTCAACAAAAAGGTTGCTGACGTGAAGGGAGGTGATAAGAAGAACAATGCAGTTTGCCCAGGGGAGTTCAGAGAAGCGATTGCACTCGCCTGCAGCGGTGAGCTGTCCCTGTCCCGGTGAGCTGTCCCTGTCCCGTTGGTTTCAAGTCTGAGTCAGTCTTACACTCTAACTTCACAGGTGCCTGTGTGGTCGGTTGTTGTGAATTCTTCCTGAGCTCTGAGGAGTTGGAGGTCCTAACATCAGTTATTTATATCTGTCTGAGTTTTCCCTAAGATCTTGTCTTTGCTTTAATCCTCCTTTGCCTAAATCAGGCTCAGTAAAGGTGGTGTTTGGCAGGGTAGTTCCGCTCTTAGACTTGCTTAAGAATTTGCTGCTGTAGATCTCTACTGGAGACCAGAATCTGGCCTGTGGGCAGCCACCTGTGTTATATTATCCCATCCACAAGTTAAATCTCCCATGCACAATTATTCCTAGCAGAAGATGACACAGTTATGAAAGACCACTATTGGGAGAGCTTCGTAACTTAGTGATGCTCCTGTTTCTGCTGGGAACGGGGTGGTCCCAGGGGTCACGGAGCCAGCATTACTGCGATCTTTTGTGGATCTGGTCCTTGTAGTACCTGACATGTGGTGATATACTGAATATTTACACATAGTTGATGTAAAGCTTACCTTATGTGCTGCTTCCCCACTGTGTTACCAGCTCTTACCGGTCCAGAACCGGTTCCTTACGTGTTAGCTAAATGCAGCGATGTATTTTTACTTGCAGGAAAAAGCTTCCCCATGCTGGCTCTGCAATATTGACTTCACACTTTTCCTTTTCTACAAATCCTGCTCTTTTCATGAGGATCTGCAGTTCATTTTAAGGGACGGTTAACGTTATTTTGTCATGACCTTATAGAGAAGACACTGGGCCATAGCAAGACTAATGGCAGCAGGGCAGCTTGCCAGATTGGTTGCTCCCACCCTCAGTTGTACAATGTTTGTTTTGTTTTAAAGGGAAAACATATGTGTCCCTGTTTGGTCTCCCTCTTACCTTGCTCCCCTCTCCCCTGCCGCAGCGCTGAGATCACAGACCACAGGACATCGCTTGGTCACCTCTGCTTTCCCCTGCAGGTAGTTGTACTGGAGAAGAGACCTTGGCCAGTTGCCTGATTGCAGATCGTCACGCTTTGTACCACGCTGTTTAGTAAGCGCTGCCTCGCACACTCCGTTACTAGCTCTCTCCTGCAAATATTTTGCTTTCCCTTATGAAATGGCCAGCGGTGAGCGGTGGTTCTGTTTTGAAGGAATGTCACTGTTGGCCGCATCCCGGACAGACGAGAACAATTCTGCTCCGGTATGGAGCTTGCAGCCCCAGTTCAGAAGCGTTTCTGGGCTTGATCGATAAATTACAATTGCCAGAGATAATGTCTATGTGCTCCTGGTGATAATGGAGCGCCGTGCTGTGAGATAATGAAAGCTTTCAGGGCTGGCAATGCACGCTGTTTGGGTGCTCTGCTGCACTGTGGCTCTGCAGCAGGGACGTGTAGTGTCTGTGGCAGTCAGGCAGGTGCTGTTGGCCATTTTAAGCACTTCTTGAGCACTTTTTCCACCATCTCCAAGCTTTCCTGGTGTTTCCTGTGCTGCTTCCAGAGGTTATATCGGGTGGGCTGCTAGCTGGGAGACAAGCAGAGGTTTGCTGCAGCAGATGACTGCAGTGGGGTGAGTCCGTCCAACTCTGTCTCTCTGGGACCTGGTTCCCTAGCTGGAAAATGAGACTGGGCTTGGGGATTGCACCCAGGAACATCATGGCATGGAGGGGATCAAATTCCTGGGCTGACCCACAAGCACACACTGCTGCCTTATGCTGTGGCCCTTCTCTCTGTCATCCAGGCAGGCCCTGGTGTAACAGCACTAAGCTGCTGGGTAATTTAAAGAGGGGACACTGTTTTCTTGCTGAAATATAGAGAGTTTGTGTGTGCAGGAAGAAATGGTTAAAGCAAAGTTAAAATCAGTTTCCAAATTACTAACGTTAATAACGAATTTAGCCGCTGCTGTAGCAGAGCATTTCAGCAAGTGCCGAGTCCTGTAGACTCCAAAAAATTCACCAGGGGATGAGGTTTGTGAGACTGCCGTGCAACCCGGCCCCGCTTTATGGCACGTCAGGTATTTGCCGGCTGTTCCCCGCTCCTGGCCTGCCACATAAAGGTTCTTCTGTTCTTGGCTAGAAATTTTTCCATGGTCTGTGCTTGCTGTTGCCCAAGAGGCTTCCCTTAGCGCTCCATTCCTGCCCTGCTTTCTGGCATGGTTTTAGTGAGCAAATATCACCTGCAAAAGCCAAATCCCTCCGCCTGCAGCCCACATCAGCCTCTGCTGGGCTCGGGGCCGGCGGGAGGTATGGCAGGGAGAGCGAAGGGCCCCACGCTCTGTAAGAGTTCTCATTCATGGGAATTACTGCTCCTGGCTTGCCTGGGAGAAGGGGAAAAGAGAGGAGAGAATGTGGATTAAATGAGGCAAGCGTGTGCTGCAACGCTCTCTGGTTAATGCTATTTATTGAGAGGGCGCTTGAAAACAAAAGGGATACATCCAAAAGTGCTGGCTGGTGCCTTCCTGAGGTTTTTCTTCCCAGAGTTTGTGTGGCAGGTAGGACCAATTTCCTCCCAAAAGCACGTGCGGAAGACCGGGGAAAGAAGGGCAAGCTCAGGGCTGATTTAAAAACTGGATCTGAGGTGGGTGTGTGTCAGATGGCCTTTTCCCCGGAGTAGCCTCTGCTAGTCGAGGGTGCTCATATCCCCTGGCCATTGTGGCAGACATTCCCTCCGATCCATTGTTTTCTAATTGCTGAAGACAGTGTTTTCTGGCAGCAGCCCTGATGAATGGATCTCCCCTGCCTCGCATTTCGGCCGGGAGGAAAAGCAGTGGAAATCTGTCTTTCCTCTCATTAGCACTGAACGTGTGGCAACTGATAAGGCTTGCTCCTGCCTCAGGGTTAATCTTCCTGGAAGGGACCTCTTCCTTATCTACCCAGACCCTTGTCTCTGGAGGTCCTCCTGTGGAAATGCTGTGCTCACAAAGCCACTGGGCCCTTGTAGGGATTGTCTCATTGATCAGATGCTTAAGATGTGGCTTTACAATCTTTTTTTTTTTTTTTTTTAATAAATAGAAGAGAAGGGGGTGTGTGAAATGTTGGCACTTACATTTTCATGTCAGAATAACAGGAAGGTTGAGCAGGTGAAAAGAAAGGGTAGAAAGCAGGAGGCAGAAGTGGCCACATCGCTTTGCTGCATCTCCCTCTGGCCTGTGAGCACAGGGAGCGCGATGGCTCTTGGGGGGTGTCGTGAGGACTGAGAAATGCTTGGAAAACCTCCAAGGTCTTTTCAAAAGAAGGTGTTGGGGCAGTGCCAAGCACAGTGCTCTGTCCAGTGCTTGAGGTCCTGGGGGAAGAGCTGCTACGAGCCTTCCTCTTGCTGGGTGACTCGAACAGACTCTGTGCTTAAGTGTCCTGCAGCTCCTGGCACGATCACTTAGGAAATAAGTAAAAAAATCTGTATTTTCTGTGATGCTTAAAAAGTTCCTGGTCAAAAGCACCAGCGCTGCTGGTGTGTGTCTCTTCCAGCGTTCAGGTAGAAGCCAGTCCTGGCTTAAGGTAAGGGCTCCTGCTCCTCCTGCCCCAGGACTTGCCTCCATTCCTGAGCGCTCCTGCTTAGCCACCCTCTTTGGAGGGTGCAGAATCTTGCAGCATCCCGAAGGGATCCCCCTTCTCTCAGGGGATACAGGAACTGCTTTCTCAGGATGCTTGTTTCTGGTTCCTGGCCTCTGGCTCACCAGTTCTGCCTGTCAGGCAATACTGCATTGAGCTAAACCTTCCTGAACTCCTTGTAAACCGTCTGTCTTGCCATCTTGTCCACCTACCTGCTGCATTGCACAACAGCCCTATTTCCAGGCTGCCGAGACACTGTGAATCTTGGCATTAATGCTCCTTGGTTCCATTTTAAAAGATTACAGTCCCGTTGTGAAATGTGGGAAGCAACCTACACTGGAGACCCGAGCAAACTTGCGCTTCTTCCTGCTGGGAAACGCAGTTTGGCTGAGGTTTGAAGATGGTTTGCATTAGAGATCTTTTGTATGATCATGTCAGTAACAGGCACTGAATTCTCTCCTGAAAGGTGGACTGATGCAGTTATCATTAAGCTGAGGAGCTGTAGAATGGTTGGCAGAAGTAGCCCTTGCTGACGAAAGACAGGAGGATGAGACAGGAGCTCATGAACCAGATCTCCAGCTGGGGTCTTCTGCATGTCTGCTGCAACTCTTCCAGGGCTTTCTCCACTGGGGCTGGACGTGCCCGGCACGTGGCTCTTGAGGTCGGCGTCATCATGAAGCAGGGCTGAGAGCTGGAAATCTCAGGTTGAGTTTGAGTCATGGCCCCAGGCGGTTTGTCATGGTCCCTCCTCCTTCTCTGAAGGGGAGTTGGGGCTGAGGCCACTTCCCAGGGGAGCCCCGGCTGCACTGCTCTCTCCTGGATGTTGTGCAAGCATCGGGGTGCCCAGCCCACAGCCTTCTCCAGGTCCAGGCCGCGCCTCGCTCAGGTGCGTGGGTTGCGCTGGGGAGTCATTATTGCCACAGCGATGATTTGGAGATAGTGAAAACCAAAGGCTTTTGCCACCCAAGAAGGGAGGGCGAAGAAATTGCTCACAGCAGGGTCCTTGAGACAGCCTGGAGAAGTCTGTACCTGTCCTCTCCCTGCCTCTGGATAAGAAGCTGTTTTTCTCCCATGCAACGATGCTGCTGTCTTCCCAGGAGCAATTCCAGGATGTTTAAGCCCCCTGATATCAGTGTGTTTGTTTGTTTTTTTTTTTTACCCTCCTGGCAAAATACAGGAAAGCAAATGTGTCCACCAGCGTGTGTAACAACCGCCTCTTTCATCCCCTGTGCGGGAGTCACTGAGGCATTGACTTTATGAGCACATTTAGATAAGACCTGATAAAAATTGGCTGTTGATCTGCTTGGTTCTGTTTGCACCATTTGTCCAAAGCTGTTTGCTCTGCAACATAATGTTTTCTTCTCTTGAGGGAGTCAGCCTGACAGCTGCCAAAGAACGGGGACAGCTTGTCTTCTTGGAAGGCCTCAAGTCCTGCCTTGACCTCTTGTTTGGAGAGGAGGAGGAGCAGTCAGGACAGCCCAGTCCTCTCCAGTTTATAAGGTAAACCTGACCAGTTGGTGGTTCTGCTGGGGCTCGGCAGGGCCCCCCTCATTTCCCCCTCTCACGTCTCCTGCCACAGCAGCCTACACCGAGAGCAGCAGTGAAGTCCACAGCTGAGACCCAGCTCCCTTTGGGCTTCCCTCTGGGGCCCCAGGACTTGGTAGCTGGGCACCTAAGTCAAGGGAAACGCCAGCGCTGTGCACATTGCTGTACTCATCCTTCCCTGTCTCTCCCTGCTGCTCAGAGAGGGATTCTGTCCCCCTTCTCCAGCATTTCAGGACAATTTCTGCCCCCAGCCCCATTGCCAAGCATGTTATACGTACAGAGAAAATTTATTTCAGCCCTCAACATGTTTGTATCAAATAAAAGTCCATCCAAGCAGTTTTGTTCCTTTTTTTTTTATTATTCTGAGTTTTATTCTCCTCCAAGAGAACAGCGCTGCTTTAACCATGATGGCTTTCCACTTCGCTTTCTTCCTGATGATTTGATACAATAAAATCCACTGAGGGCAGTTAAATTGGAGGATACTACCTCTGGGTCAGGCAGCCTCTGAGCAAGGATGGCCATGCGCTTGCCCTGTCCCTCTACACTCCCAGCTCTCGGCTGGTTTGATGCTGGGCTGGAGGGGCCTTTGGAGAGACGCAGGGCAGGCACTGAAATGCTGCAGACCCCTGTGCCATGGGACCATGCAACGCTTCGGGTCTGGGCTAGCGGGTGCTGATGGAAGTATGGCAGAATCAAGCACTGGAGAAGCTGGAGAAGTGAGCCCAGGTGAACCTCTTGAGGCTCAACAAGGCCAAGTGCAAGGTCCTGCATCCGGGTCAGGGCAACCCCTGGTATCAGTGCAGGCTGGGGGGTGAAGGGATGGAGAGCAGCCCTGCGGACAAGGACCTAGGGGTGCTGGTGGATGAAAAGCTGGCCATGAGCTGGCAACGTGTGCTGGCAGCTCAGAAAGCCAACCGTGCCCCAGCTGCATCCCCCACAATGTGGCCAGTGGGGCAATGGAGGGGATTCTGCCCCTCTGCTCTGCTCTGGGGAGCCCCTCTGTACCCCTGCATTCAGCTCGGGGGTCCCCAGCCCAGGACAGACAGGGACCTGCTGGAGCGGGGCCAGAGGAGGCCGTGGAGATGGTTGGGGGCTGGAGCCCCTCTGCAATGGGGACAGGCTGGGAGAGGTGGGGGTGTTCAGCCTGGAGAAGGGAAGGCTGCGGGGAGACCTGATTGCGGCCGCTCAGGGCTTAACGGGGGCTGATACGAAAGATGGGGACGGACTTGTTAGCAGGGCCTGCAGCGACAGGATAAGGCGGGGATGATTTTAAATTAAAAGAGGGGAGATACAGCCTAGGTACAAGGAAGGAATTGTTTACGCTGAGGGTGGTGAGGCAGCGGCGCAGATTGCCCAGAGCAGTGGTGGATGCCCCATCCCTGGAAACATCCCAGGTTGGGTTGGACGGGGCTGGGAGCAGCTGGATCCCAACGCAGATGTCCCTGCTCATGGCAGGGGGTTGGACTGGCTGACCTTGGAAGGTCCCTTCCCACCCAAACCAGTCTGTGATCCCTGGAGCAGGCCACGAAGGTTTCACTGCACACAGGCGAGCAAAGGAGCGGGGCCTGTTGGGGAGCGTAGGACCTGGTGACTGTCACAGCAGTGGGGACAGCAGGGATGGCGCAGGCTGGCATTCCCGGTGTCGGGTCAGTGGGCGAGGAGGGGGACACACAACGCGCGTGTGGGCCAAACCCCTTGAGACCTCCTCCTCTTCTTCCAGCGAGAGAGCTTCCAACCTCCAAGCCTTGTTTGACTTTGTCCGGGCGTCCCTGACTCCCGCCAGCGGCGACTCCTGGAAGGGCCCCGTGCTGCTGGTGGACGACCTCAGCGTCCTGCTCAGCCTGGGTGCCACGCCGGTGGCCGTGCTGGACTTCATCCACTACTGCAGAGTCGCAGTGTGCTCCCAGCTGAAGGTACTGCTCCCTCCGCATGCGGCGTCCCGCCTGCTACCTGGACAAAAGAGCCTCTGGAGCAAAGCTTGGCTTTCTTTTCTTTTTCCACCTGTGCACGATGAGGTTTTGGAAGGCTTTGTCTGTCCAAGAAATTAAAATCATTGCTCTCGGGCCGCTCTCAGGGAGTTGTGTTAGTCCTTGAGTACCTGTGTAGGGTCCTTTGCAACTGGTTTCCCAAGGAGTTGCTGCCCAGAGAAGGGCTCGCTCTGTCCCTGCTGTGTGAGCAGGGCTTCCAAGTGTAAAATACTGTTTCTTCGAGCTCCTGGCTCTCCAGAGATCTCTGCTCACACCCGTCTTGGTGTGTGTGTGGGAGGGCAGGGAATGAAGCGGGTTATGAAGATAGCGAGGGGCTGATGAGTCTGGTGGGGGACAGAGATGAAGCTCCACTTGCAGGGGACGTGAATCTCTGCTTCCACCAATCTTCAGTGTGGCTGCATGTTGCACCAGCTGGTTTCTAAGGGCGTGTGACAATGCAGCACTTCTACAAAGATCTCCCTGGCCTTGTGCTATCTTCTGAGAGCATGGCAGCCAAAAATCGTTACAGTCACATCCAGCCTTTGCTATTTACATTGCAGCATCCCCCGCCCTGGCCACTTCTCTCTCTGCTTGAGTGAGAAATAAAGTAGACGGTGTCAGGTTTTGTTATCCCGCGCTTCATGTGGTGCCAGGGTGTTTGTGCTGTAAATGCTGATGGGGGATGTTCTGCTTGCTGAGAATATTTACCTCCAAAACAGATAAAAAAGATGGTAAATCATGCTAACACATTTCTATTTCTGTCTTAAGATGTTCTGAAGCTTTAAAGGACATTTTAATTGATTGGGAATTTCATGTTACTTTTAAGTCCTTGGTGGCCTGCATGGGCTGAGGCGGAGACTCTTGGGATGTGTTTTTAATAGAGCTGGTGTTGCGTTGGGGAGCTCTTTGCTTCTTGCGGGAGCTGTGAAGGCTCGAGCATCGCAGCTCTGGCTGCGGCCATTTGGCCATGTCTTTATTTAGCTGCTCGGAATTCATCCAGGAGTTGCCATTGGTCTGGCCTGACAGACTGGTTCAACGAGACAGCTCTCTTGTAACCAGGGCTTGATGTATTTTTAGGCTGCAGAGTATGTGTGTGTGTGTGTCTGTGTGTACACACTACATATAGAGCAAGCTGTTTCAGAGATGTATATATGTATCTGCTCTTCATCTTCCCAGTGGACTTTAGCTCAGAACCAGCTGCTGTGCTGGGGGATGTCTAAGCAGCTTAGTTAGCGGGGCATTTGTGCGAGCTCCCGGTGCTATCTCCCCTTCCTTCCCCTGAGCGGATTAGGAATCAGCCAGGGGCTCATGGCTGTCTGGTGCTCTCGTTCCAGGGAAACATCGTGGTGCTGGTTCACAGCAACGAGGATTCAGAAGATGAGGAAAACGAACTGGTTGTGAACTCCCTCTGTCACCACAGTGACCTGATCCTGTGGGTAGAGGGGCTGGCGACCGGCTTCTGCAAGGATGTTCACGGGCAGGTAATGCACGGAGAGGTGACGCATGCTAATGTCACAGAATGGCTGCCTGCAGGCCCAAGGGTAGGTGAGACACGCTCCACGTGCCCCACGGGAGATGGCCCGGGGCTAGCCTGGGCTGCAGCAGGGCTAAGGACTAACAAGCAGCCTCGCTGCGGTCAGCAGGATCTGCTTGGAGCACCCGGGCTCTTAGAGCTGTGCCTCTGCTTCCGCAGGGATATACAGGGATGTTCTGCCACCTGGGGACTCCCCCACTCCTGGAAGCTGGAAAGGGGTCATCCAACAGCTACAGCGCAGGCTGTCACCTGCCCGAAGACAATGGCAAAGAAAATACCTAATTTTTGGGAGGCTTCCCCAAGCTATCCCATCAGTGGATCTCAGCCTGGCTTGTAGCTATCTTTTCTGGGCTGGGAGGGCAGCTGGAGCCTGGTTACTGCCTGGTCTCACATCAGGGGCTGCTACCAAAGGGACTGGTTCCAGGCAGCTGCATGGTGGGTTTTGTTTTTATCAGTGATCCCCCCCCCCTTCCCTGCAGGCCAACAGGAGGCATGGGGGGGACGATGCTGTGACCGGGGTGGCCAAAGGGATGATCATAGAATCATAGAATCACCTCGGTTGGAAAAGCCCTTTAAGATCATCAAGCCCAACCGTTAACCTAGCACTGCCATCCCACCACTAAACCCTGGCCCTCAGCACCCCATCTCTCCTCCTTTTAAATCCCCCCAGGGATGGGGACTCCACCACCTCCCTGGGCAGCCCATTCCAGAGCCTGACAGCCCTTTCGGTGAAGAATGATGTTCCTCTTCTTTTCCCTTTGCAGATTAAAATAATTAAGAGAGTGTCCTTGGAGCTGACGGCAGAGCCGGATCTCATCCAGATCTACCAGTATAAGATCCAGGACAAGAACGTCACCTTTTTCGCTAGAGGGCTGTCAGCTGCAGTCCTGTGATGCTGCGGTACCGGCACAGCGCCGTGAGAGCAACGCGGAGCAAGGCCGGGGAGAGGCTGGGACCTCTAGACTGGACGTGCCACCAAACCAGCCTGGCTGCCTCACCAGCACCTTCCAGGAGCGATGCAGCAAACTGACCCAGGGAGGGAAGCTTAACCGCGCGTTGAGCTGTGTGCCAACGAGGGGATTCGGAGCCCGCTGCGTCCCTGTGTCCTCCCACCCCCATCCCAAAGTGCACAGGCCAAGAGAAGAGGAAAAACTGGCAAGAATGGCTCTTAGAGCATGTAAATACAAGCAGGGGGGGGTGCCCCAAGGGCGGGGTGTGCCTCACCTTTTCCGGTGTGTTACGGGGTGGCAGTGCCAGGCGCTGCTGCCTGGAGGGATCACCCCACCCTCCCGCTGGCGTTTAACGAGATGACACAGAGCGGGTGGAGGCAGGGATGGTCTGGGAGCATGTTGCAAGCCTTACTTTCCTCCCAGCTCTGGCACAGCAGAGATTTGCTCAACCCCCAGCTTCCACAGAATTAAAAAAAATTCTATAGCTACACGTATAGACCCTCACCTTGCTGCCGTAAGACCTAAAGGCTGCCTTGCTTGGTTGATTCCTTGTTTTGGTTTGTTACCTTGCCCTCTTTTCACGTGTGTCTCCTTAGCCGCGGCTTCCCAGGCTCGTCCTTGGCTTTGGGTGACAGACACTTGTACACGAGCCTCTGTCTCAGCCACTGCTGGTAAAGATCACAAATCTTTACTAGCACTCATATCACCTGCCTGTATTGAAGCATTATTGGGGTGAAAATCACTAATTTTAATTAGATAAGGGTACAGTCATTAAGTAACCATGGATATCTGTATGGAAACCGCTCCCCACAGGCTCCTTTGGCAGGGGGAGAGAAATGGGCATCTCCTGAGCCTGAGCGAGGAGATGGTTTTGGGTCTCCCTCCCTCCCTGAAGACGCGAGGACAGCCCCGGGAGCAGAGCTCAGACCTGGTAGATGCTCTGGCTGTAGTGGGAGATAAATAACATCCCGCGTGCTTGTGAGAGACAAGAGTGAACCTGCCAGTTCCTCTGCAGCTCCAGAGCCGGGGTAGCGACTCCGGCAGTGGGATGTGTTCCTGCTTTTGCCGTGCAGAAACGCTGTGTGGCTCAGTGACCCATGCTGACGTGGGTTTGGGAATGGTCCCCTTTGGATTGAGTTCGGGGAGCCCCAGCATGCTTGGAGGCTGTGGCTGCTTCTTGATAGCAGCCCAGGAAGACTGGGAAGGCTCTGGGGATCATGGTGAGTGCCAGGGAACTTGTGAGGGGGAATGAAGCCCTGAGTCGTGTCTCCAGCCCAGCCTTGCTCAGCAGCCTCCCAACTTCCAGGCTCAGGTAGCGCCTGCTGGGCCCGACCCAAGCCTCAGAGCATCACGGGCCCAGATTATCTTTGGTGGGTGAGCCCCGAGCAGCCTGTCTGTGCGGAGGCAGAGCTGGGGACGCCGCCATGGCTCGGGGTCCCGGCTGCCCCCAAGCTGCGCACAGAGCCCAGGACTCCTTGGGAAGGTTTCTGGTAGCTTCTGGTGCCTGGCCCGGTGGTGGTACTGCTCCAGGTGGTGCAAAGCACCATACCCTGCCCTGGAAGAGGCAGGCTGGTGGCTCCATCTCCTCCCATGTCACGCAAACCCTCAGGCTGGTGCCTGCTGTGCTTTGCCAGGATAAAATGTGTTTCTCGGCTGCTGGCCATGCAAGCAGCAGAGCCCAGCGCCGGGGGGTGGTGGCCAGGGGGACAGTGCCCAGTCACAGTCTGCGAAGGGAGGACGAGATGACCAGTGGGTTTGGGGAACGCAGCTGCTGGCACCAGTTGCTGCAGGCACTACAGCTGCTTAGGAGAGCAACTAGGATGATAAAGGGACTGGAGCATCTCCCCTAGGAGGAAAGGCTGAGGGAGCTGGGCTTGTTCAGCCTGAAGAAGAGAAGACTGAGAGGGGACCTCATCAGTACATACAAATATCTTAAGGATGGAAGTCACAAGGACGGAGCCAGACTCTTTGCAGTGGTGTCCAGTGTCAGGACAAGGGGCAATGGGCACAAACTGAAGCAGAAGAGGTTTCAGTTGAATATGAGGAAAAACTTCTTTACTCTGAGGGTGATGGAGCACTGGCCCAGGCTGCCCAGGGGGGCTGTGGAGTCTCCTTCTCTGGAGATATTCAACCCCCGCCTGGATGAAGTCCTGTGTAACATGCTCTAGGAGAACCTGCTTGAGCAGGAGGGTTGGACTAGATGATCTCCCGAGGTCCCTTCCAACCCTTGCCATTCTGTGATTCTGTGAAAATGCACCCGTAATGGGCATCTAACGGTGTCTAATTGGAGTAATACCTGTATGAGTAGCTTCCTCCTTGGAGAGATCCCAGAACATCCCAGCTCCAAGGCTCTGCCTCCCTCCTCTGGAACTGGCAAGGTGACTGTGTGTCACTGCTGGTGGCTTTTGCCTGGTTCTTTCTGCGCTCGACTGATGCCTGCATCCAAGCAAGAAACCAGAGGATGCCCTGGGCTCGGAATCAGCGCGTCCCTGAGCACCATGTGGGGAGCAGCACCCCAACCCCTGGTGTCTCCATGCAGGGGGACACTTCCCTGGGATCCAAGACTGCTGCCTGCACCTGGTTTCCCAACGGCAGCAGCTTCAGCCCAGTATTTCGGCGTGCCCACAGGCCTTTGTCGCACTGATAACCAGTGGCAATTGCAGAGGGGAGGCAGCAAGGACTTGGACTGGCAGCATCTGGGAGATGCCTCCTGGAGGAAGGGAAGTGAAACCTCCTGGTTCACGGCGAGGACCGAGCCTGGCGTTTCCTCCATCCCTGCCTGACATCCAGAGTTGGCATCTGCCACCAGGACGCGAACGCCAGAGGCCGATCTGGCAGCTTTGCTGAGCCAAGGCCACCTGGCACGGCCACGACCGAACCGAGACCTTGCTCGGGAGCTGACGCTGCGGGAAGGCAGCGCAGAAAGCGGAGATTAGGAGGGATGCGATTGATGGCAGAACAAGGCAGCCTTGCCCAGGGTCGGCCAACATCTGCGTGCTCAGGGCCGCCGCTACGCCAGCTCTTTGTGAGCCAGAGCTTGTGCAACGCCACGTCTCGACCGATAACGCAGGTGGGACTTGGCCCGAGGCTCGCGCTCGCTCTGGTCTTTGTTCCCTCGGCCTCGGTGGGAGCAGCCTGGGGCCTTGGATGGGCAGCTAGAGGGGAAAAGCCCACCAAGGCTGGGACTGGTGGGACAGGGGTGCGGGTCCCCCAGGAGAGGGTCAGATGCAATGGTATCGGGCAGGGCTGCCGGCAGCAGGGCTGGTCAGAAAGTGTCAGAGCCTGATGGCTGCAGGAAAGGTCCTGGAAAAGGCTGGTTTGTGGGGGGTGCTCAGCCCCAGGAGATGAATGAGCAGGGGCTGCCTTTCCCCTGTCCTATTTCTGCTCCTTTCTTTTGCTCCTTCCCTGCTCCTTGCTCTGGTTTCCCACCCAGACCCATCCACCACCGCTCTGGGCAATCTGCGCCGCTGCCTCACCACCCTCAGCGTAAACAATTCCTTCCTTGTACCTAGGCTGTATCTCCCCTCTTTTAATTTAAAATCATCCCCGCCTTATCCTGTCGCTGCAGGCCCTGCTAACAAGTCCGTCCCCATCTTTCGTATCAGCCCCCGTTAAGCCCTGAGCGGCCGCAATCAGGTCCCCCGCAGCCTTCCCTTCTCCAGGCTGAACACCCCCACCTCTCCCAGCCTGTCCCCATTGCAGAGGGGCTCCAGCCCCCAACCATCTCCACGGCCTCCTCTGGCCCCGCTCCAGCAGGTCCCTGTCTGTCCTGGGCTGGGGACCCCCGAGCTGAATGCAGGGGTACAGAGGGGCTCCCCAGAGCAGAGCAGAGGGGCAGAATCCCCTCCATTGCCCCACTGGCCACATTGTGGGGGATGCAGCTGGGGCACGGTTGGCTTTCTGAGCTGCCAGCACACGTTGCCAGCTCATGGCCAGCTTTTCATCCACCAGCACCCCTAGGTCCTTGTCCGCAGGGCTGCTCTCCATCCCTTCACCCCCCAGCCTGCACTGATACCAGGGGTTGCCCTGACCCGGATGCAGGACCTTGCACTTGGCCTTGTTGAGCCTCAAGAGGTTCACCTGGGCTCACTTCTCCAGCTTCTCCAGTGCTTGATTCTGCCATACTTCCATCAGCACCCGCTAGCCCAGACCCGAAGCGTTGCATGGTCCCATGGCACAGGGGTCTGCAGCATTTCAGTGCCTGCCCTGCGTCTCTCCAAAGGCCCCTCCAGCCCAGCATCAAACCAGCCGAGAGCTGGGAGTGTAGAGGGACAGGGCAAGCGCATGGCCATCCTTGCTCAGAGGCTGCCTGACCCAGAGGTAGTATCCTCCAATTTAACTGCCCTCAGTGGATTTTATTGTATCAAATCATCAGGAAGAAAGCGAAGTGGAAAGCCATCATGGTTAAAGCAGCGCTGTTCTCTTGGAGGAGAATAAAACTCAGAATAATAAAAAAAAAAGGAACAAAACTGCTTGGATGGACTTTGATAAAAACATGTTGAGGGCTGAAATAAATTTTCTCTGTATCTCCCCTCTTTTAATTTAAAATCATCCCCCCTCGTCCTGTCCCTGTAGGCCCTGCTGATGAGTCTGCCCCCATCTCTCCTATAGGCTCCCTTTAAGTACTGGAAGGCCCCAATCCCAGGGCGCTGATTCCCAGGGCGGCCAGTGCCCGGGCTGCTCCCCTCTCCCGACATCCCCTCTCTGCCCAGGACCCCCCTCCCCTGACACCTCCCCCCCACCCCACGCTCCCGGTCTGTCCCTGCCATCCCCGCTCCACGTGTTCGATCTGGACTTCTGCAAAGCCTTTGACACGGTCCCCCACAACATCCTTCTCTCTAAATTGGAGAGCTATGGATTTGATGGGTGGACTGTTGGGTGGGTAAGGACCTGGCTGGATGGCCGCATCCAGAGGGCAGTGGTCAATGGCTCGATGTCCGGATGGAGACCGGTGACGAGTGGTGTCCCTCAGGGGCCCGTACTGGGACCGGTGCTGTTTAACGTTTTCATCAATGACTTAGACAGCGAGATCGAGTGCACCCTCAGCAAGTTTGCGGATGACCCCAAGCTGGGTGGTGCGGTTGACACACCAGAAGGACGGGATGTCATCCAGAGAGACCTGGACAGGCTGGAGAGGTGGGGGCATGGGAACCTCATGAGGTTCAACAAGGCCAAGGGCAAGGTCCTGCCCCTGGGTCGGGGCAACCCCCGGTATCCATACAGGCTGGGGGAGGAAAGGATGGAGAGCAGCCCTGCCCAGAGGGACTTGGGGGCACTGATGGGTGAAAAGCTGGCCAGGAGCCGGCCATGGGCGCTGGCAGCCCAGAAGCCAACCCTGCCCTGGGCTGCATCAGGAGAAGCGTGGCCAGCGTGGAGGGAGGGGATTGTGCCCCTCTGCTCTGCTCTGGGGAGACCTCCCCTGGAGCCCTGCGTCCAGCTCGGGAGCCCTCAGCACCAGGAGGACATGGACCTGTTGGAGCGGGGCCAGGGGAGGGCTACTAAAATGCTCCGAGGGGCTACTAAAATGCTCCGAGGGCTGGAGCCCCTCTGCTCTGAGGCCAGGCTGGGAGAGTTGGGGGGGTTCAGCCTGGAGCAGAGGAGGCTGCGGGCAGAGCTGAGTGCGGCCGCTCAGGGCTTCAAGGGGGCCCAGAGGAAAGGGGGGGACAAGCTTTTTAGCAGGGCCAGCTGGGACAGGACAAGGGGGGATGGCTTTAAACTGAAGCAGGGAGGTTTAGACTGGATCTAAGGAAGAAATTCTTTACAATGAGGGGGGAGAAACCCTGGCAGGGGTTGCCCAGAGAGGGGGTGGAGGCCCCATCCCTGGGACCATTCCAGGCCAGGTTGGCCGGGGCTGTGAGCAACCTGATGTGGTTCAAGGTGTCCCTGCTCCTGCAGGGGGGTTGGGCTGGGTGACCTCTGGGGGTCCCTTCCCACCCAAACCATCCCATGATTCCATGATTCCCCCCGCCACCGAGCCGCTTCCGCCCGGGAGGGGGCGTGGCCTGACGCTCGGAAGGGGCGTGGCCAAAGCGCTAGGCTGCCAGGTAGGGGGCGTGGTTCTGCGGGGGGGCGTGGTCATGGGGGGGGGGTGACCCGCCGGGGCGGCGGCGGGGGGGGGGCCCGGCGGCGGCGGCGGCGGCAACGGGGGGAGGGCGGGAGGGGGTGGGTGAACCGGAGTGGGAACGACGGGCCCGAGCGGATAAGGTTTAGGGTTAGGAAAGGGATTACGGTTAAACCATAAAAACTAAGCTGAAATTTAAAAAAAAAAAAAAAAAAAAAAAAAATTTTTAAAAAGAGAGAGAAAAACCAACAAAAAGGACTCACGGCCGCCGAGAGGTCAAAGGTCGGAGGTGAGGAGGAGCCGCTTCTTCCCCCGTCGGTGAGGTGAGAGGCACCGGCGAGCGCGATCGGGCCCCGGCGGACACCGAAAAATTGCCGCCCCCCCCCCCCCGCCCCCGGTTTACCTCAGCGCGATTTCCCGCCGGGCCTGGGCGCGCGCCTTCCCCTCACACACACGCACGCGCGCGGCCGCGCCCGTGCGGGTGTGTGAGGGGAGGGCGCGCGCCGCCGCCCGCCCCCCCCCCTTATTTTATTTTATTTTTTTTAAAAAACAGTCGTTTTACGGTCGCTCGCAGACCCCCTCCCCATCCCCTTCCCTCCTGAGGGAACCGCGGCCTTTAGGCCTCTCCCCGGCGGGAAGCCTGAGGGGGAGACCCCTCAACCGTGGCGATGGCCCCCGCCCCTCGTGGGTGCCTTTTTTTTTGGGGGGGGGGAGGATTTGGGGTGCCCGAAGGAGGGTGGGGGGTGTGGAGAGGCCGGTTGGGTCCTCCCCCCCCAACCCCCCGCAATCACCTTGCAAACCGGTGGTGCTTGAGGTGCCCGTTGGGTTTGGGGATTTGGTCTCGGAGGGTGGTGAATACCTTCTTGTATGGAGGGGTGGGTGGTGCGGATTGCAATTTATGTTATCAAAAACGTGTTTTCTAATCGTTTAGCGAGAGCGTGGGTGTTGGCAAAAAGAACAGAGAGTCGTTTTCGTGTTTGCAAAGAGCAAGGCGCCTCCGAGATACGCAGAAGAAGGCACTGCCCGAGGATGAAGAAGCAGGTGGGGTTTGTGGGGAGGGAGGGAGGGAAGGTTGGGGTTGGGTACTTGTGCGGAGGGTCTGCTGAGGGCCCGGAGCAGCGACTGCCCTGCCTGCGGGAGGATTTGGGAGGAACTGGGATGGAAACATAGAGTGTTGACCCCTTAGGAAAGCGCGAGTTGTCAGCCTGAAGGGTTGGGAAAGCAGGGAGGAAGGGAGGGGAAGCATGAAATGTGCCTGAAAGAGGGATGTAGAAAGTTTTGGTGGGTCAGAGATGGTGCGATGGGACTCAACCGGTGAAGAGGGTGAGATGAAGGAAAGAGTTCATCATCTCTGCTGCAGAATCAGAAGAACGTGCTTAACAGAAAAGGAGGAGTGCGTACGTAAAGGGAACGTAAGCTCCTCTGCTCAGTAGGTTTGCCTGGTACGTCCGTAGGCAGTTGCCGACCACTTCGGAACCAGAACTGTTCCGCTGCTTTGATTTTATGGGGACTTGGCTCTGTGGTGCCAGTAAGGTGCTGCAAGTACCTTTCACTCGGGCTAATCAGCCCAGTCTTTGAAGTTTGGTTAAAAATTAGGAATCAACTTCCTTATGGGAAACCAAATGAACCTTTTTTTAGATTGTTTTCTGATATAATGAGCAAGGAACTGTTTGAATCCTGGAGTGGTGTGGTTGTGGTTTTGTGTTTGGGAGAATCCTGAGGAAGGGACTAATGCCTTAATGCCAAATTTTCCTGAATGAAAAGACTGCTTATTTTTCAGGATTGTTGAAAGACAAAGTAAGTTTTCTTTTGTGAGAGGGGCAAAGATGAGGCATGATCTCACTCTTTATGAAACCTCTAACTGTTATGACAGCATACTAGTGTGATAAATTTAGGATTACATGAGCTGTTGTGTAATGCAGAAAGGTTAGCTGACTTGAATGCAGAAGAAAGGGAAACACCCTGGGATTTTCACTGGATGTATGACGCGTAGAGCGCTGTGCTGTTAGCCCCCGAGTCCTTCCACCAAAACAGTTCTGCTCAGTGTTTTCAGTTACAGAGCCTAACGTGGTGCCACACTGTTTATTTTTCCAAAGATGATTCAAATACAACATCACAGAAGAGCAAAGACAACTCGGGTTTTGTCTCAGGAGCATTAAAACAGTTTTTCAAGTGTCAGAATCTCAGTGATGAATGTATTTGTCAAGCTCACTCTGAAGATGGCTGTTGAGTTATTCAATGTTATTTTTATTCAGTGGGTTGCTAGGCCTGTCTGTCGTCAGGGTTCATATAGTTATGCATGGAAATGTGTGGTTTGGTTTTTTTTTTTCCCCTCTTTCAGAGGGAAGAGTTTAAAAAAGTAGAATAGGTACAGCTTGATGAACAAAAATAATTTACCTGTCTGTAGCGGAACGTAGTAGGTAACGTGTGGAAGGGGAGTAGCAGCCATACAGCAATTTCAGCAGATCTTGTGACCTGGGAATCCTCCTTTCTATTCTGGCTGCGGCTGACTTTCTGTGCTGTGCTGGTGGAACTGGCAGACCTCCCTTGACTGTCTTTCCGGAGAGCTGCAGGCAGCTTTCTCCCATTTTACAACAGACTTGTAGAGCGTGCTGGGGCGGCGTGGAGCCCTGGTGATGGGGAGCACACTCCTCTCTGCTGGGCAAGGAGGAACTGATGGTGCTTGGCCCAAGGAACTTGGTCTTGAGTATAGAATGAGACTAGCAGTGGATGTCAGCTGAGCTTTATAAGTGTTCCTTAGCTGTAATAGCATGTGTTCTAATTCCTTCGAAACTTACACGGTGCATTAAAGGGTGAGAAAGAAGGGTCTTAAGGAAGTTCTGGGGCAGTTCTGTGGTCCCGCAGCCCTCTGTTTCAATGTCTGTTAAGCTATTACTTCTCACAACCAAAATATCAAACAGAAGGCAGAGGAACGGGGACTTAAAGGTGGTTGTCCTCAGGTGAATTTTTTAATTTGTGTCCTCAGGTGAAGACACAGTCTTGGTGTTTCAGAACGGCCGGTGTCCTTTCTGCGTAACTGGGTTCCCTTGGGAAGAAAATAAAATTCTACGGCTCCTGCCAGTAAAGGAGCGAGTTTCAGCTGCAGCGAGAGCATGGTGGTGAATGAGGAGGGGAGGAGGGTTGCAATTCTTTGGTTAAAAACTGAATTAATCCTGTATGGACCATTGTGATAAAGATGCCATGGGGATAATAGTTGGTTTGTTTTCCAGAGACAATGTCCGAGTCAGACTTTCAGACTTGTCATCTAACAGAGAAGTTTTGGGATTGTTTCGCTGTTGGGAAGAAAGAGTTTAGTGATTTGCCGATCCGGGGTTTTTAATTGGTGATTATTAGGAAGAAAAATATTTAGTTCTGCGTGATGCTGGAGACGACAAAAAGCTCCCTCATCGGATGCTGGGAGTCCTGGTAGTTTGCTTATCCAGGCTTGCCAAGTGTTACTTCTGTAACCTAGAACCTGCTGAAAATCAATCCCATGCAAGCGAGTCACCTTACAGGTGTGTGTTCCCTTCTGCCTTCTCAGGGAGCTTTTCAAGCCTGAAAGATCTTAAAGTGCAGGCTTTTTTTTGTAATGAAAACTGTTCTGATTACATGTTTGGTGATTTGTTTGGTTTTTTTGGGGTTTTTTGCGGGAACAATGTAGGGAGGTACATGCTGAAGTTTCCTTCTTAATTTTTGCATTCTGTTTCATGGACTAAGAGGTCAGAGTTGTGTTCGTTGTCTGCCTTATTTCTGTCAGTGTTAGCATCCTGCCGGCGAGAGGATGCCTGTTAATGAGATGACAGACACAGCCAAAACTTTGAGCATTCAAGAGTTCAGAGTGAAAATACCACTGGAGCTCTAATGTTTGGGAGCTGTAGAGAGGGTCTGTGTGGAACAGGAAGCGCATTTCCCCAGGGCGCCAAGGGCAGACTTCTGTTTTTCTGCCAAATCCAGAAGTTTTAGAAACCCTTGGCTTGACAGCTGTCAGAAGGTACCCAGCCGGTACTACAGAAACCAAGTCTCCCTCCTGAGATGGGAAGACTTGTGTTTTGGCTGTTCCCACAATGTATTTTGCAGGAAAACGATAGTGCTTAATGCGTAAACCTAGTTTGATCCAACTCTTATGGTCAGGAAACTTCTGCCAGTGGTAGCTGGTCTTTGTTGCAGGGGCGTGTTTTTCGTGTGATGGAGTGGGTTATTCAAAAGCTATTTCTGAGGGCTTTGGGGGGGTGGATTTTCTTCTTGGAGGTAAATGAGCCAATATAAGCTGTGGTAAACCAGAAAAATAGAGACCATCAAAGCTAGCTGCTAAACTAAACTGGAAGGATTGCGGGAGCAGCAATGAAAATGTTGGTGATGCAAATGGTGCTTGAAACTTCTGTGCTGCCAGTACAAATTTCAGGAGGAGGAAAATGCCTAAAAAAGCTCTTTTGCCCTTCCTCGGTTCAAGTCAGAGCCAGAACTGTTTTCTGTGCGGTGGAGGGACTGTCCCTTTGTATGGGAAGTGGAGTGGTGCGTGGAAAATGCAGAAGTCTGCCAAAAGTATGTACGTAGTTGGGGGTTTATCTGGAAGGGTTTCAGAAACCCACTGTGTCTGTAGCACCCGGGACCGAAGTAGCAACCTAAACATAAGCAGTGGTGTAGTCGGCTGCTAAATGAACTACATTTCCTTCTGAGGAACGTATTTGCCTGTTATGGGGGCTTTAAAAATATGTTATTGTCCAATTTAACTTGCCCTGCCCTGTAAAACTGCTGAATAAAATATGGATGCTAAGCATTTATCGTGGCACAGTCTCTTAAAAGATAGTTGCAGTCGAAGGTGGTATTCCGATAGGCAGACAAGACCATCTATGTGAGAGAGAGAACTGAAGCCCATGCAGGCAGAACCTAGGGGCTTAATTAAATAGTTGTGGGTGGGTTTTGGTTTTTTTTTTTAATATTGGTCATTAACGATTAATTCCGATTTCTGTCCTGAAGGAGAGTTTTGAACCAGGAAATGTATCCTTTGCGAGGGAAGGAGCCCCAGCTGTAGATAAAAAAAATCAGGAAAGAAGTCATGCTCATTTCAGGTACTTATGTGGTGAGGTAAATGAGTAATTGCAGCTGGAGAACTGTTGAGAAAAAAGAGTGAATCTCCAGTGGGTGTGTTGTGGTAATAAATGACTGCTATAGGTACTTCCCAGTTACGTGAACTTTGTGTTTAAAAAAAACCAAAACAGTGCTGCGTAGAAATCGCATTCTTATACTTAAGGGACTAATTGCAAACGTTGTTTTCATCACTCCTGCAACATGGGCGTTACTCAAACCCTGAGGTGCTTCCGTTTTTCATTTGGAGAGTGGCAGGACCGTGTAAGAAGAATTAAGATGGAAGTCAAACCCAACTAGCAGAGTCCATCAAGGGATACAGAAATTATTCTGTGACTGTCTTAATAGAAAGGAGCTGACAGAGGAAAGAACAGAGAGGAAAACTTACTGTCTGGTGTCACCGAAACTGAGGTGTTCAATATCTTTTGCTGTCGGTTCTTACTGAAGACCAAAGTCAGCTGGCGAGCAGCTACCGCCAGTGACAGACTAGAAGAAAGAAAGAGCAGGTTTGCAAGCAGTCATCTAAGTGAGATATTTTCATCACTTAAAGTACAGTCTAAAAAAAAAACACCCCAAACCCTTAAAAGCTTTAGTAGAGAGATGGAAAATAAGGGGTGTTTTGAAAGACTGGAGAAGAGCAAGCAGTTTGTGTGGGTGAAGGAGTGGGAAAAAGAGAATGGAGAGTAGTAGTCATCTTAAAATCCTGCAGCAAGTAGTCAAATGATTTGTAAGCGCCTGAAAGATTACAAGGAGCATGGAACAGCCAGTGCTGGTTTGCTGGGGGTATTTCCTCGGCAAAGCAAGTTTACTTCTTTCTAGGATAAGACGTCAGGTCTAAAAAAAAAAAATTGAGAAATGGATTTGATGACTTAAATATTGCCTGAAACATAGGCTGTGGGTCAATAAGGACAGTGGTAAGGTTTTGTATTCAAGCAAAAATAATCAGCTGCAGGCATTAGAATAATTGATTAGGTATAACCCAGAACTAAAGGAACCTTTTTACCTGCACTGGTGACCGGTGATCTCCTGTGGGGAAAGGAGGGGAGGCAAAAATCTTTTTTGTGTATATAAATGGTAAAATACGTCACAGGTTGTGATGTAATCCTTCTGTTCCACCCAGTGCTGGTAAAGCTTCACTGGGACACCCCATGACCTGGTTTTGGTACGACACTGGAAAAGTAACGTGAACTAAGTGGGGAGCTCTGGAAAGCATCATCGGGGAAAGCTGCTTGCCCCAAAAAGACTGAGGGGAGACTCAAGGAATTTACTTCTTACAAGTGTTGCTGCTGAGGCTGTCCTGTCCCCTGTGCTCGCTGAGAACAGCACAGACGTATGGGTTTAAATAGTGGGGAGGGACACAGAGAAAACATTAAAAAAATATATAAACCTAAAGGTTAGTGCTAAAGTATGTTGCTTGGGGTGGCTGTAGAGTCTCCAACTAAATTCTTAGGAGCAAGTTGGATAAATGTCTGATGGGAATCATCTGGGTGTAGCTCATGGTGCTCTGAGTGTGGTGCATGAGTTAGAGCCCTCAAAGTCCTGTATTAGCACTGTCTCCTCTCATGTGTGAGCTGTAATTGCTAACGAGGTTTGTTCTCTTGCTGCCTGGGCTGTGGGTCTCTGACCATGGCTGGGTGAGGGCAGAATAATGGGAGCAGGCGAAGGGCAGCCTGCCTTGTAGTTGGTGCCTTTCGCTGTGGCCAGAACGAGGCATGAGGCACGTGAAAAAGGTGATGTTCCTCGGTGCAGAAGCATGCATCTGGCCTTGCAGAAAGCTGTCATGGCTGTGCTCAACTGTTTTATCTTGGTTTTTTGCAGTTTGCATGGTTCAGTGGGGTGGGAGGCCTGCTTTTGGGAGGTTTTGACTTGCTATTGCTAGTCCGTAATATATGTAGTACTTGGAAACTTTTCAGAAATGACACCGAGGATAGATCTGACAAAGTTACCACTTCATGAATGACATCCAAAAGTATGCTGTGTATTTCCTATCACAAACAAGAAGCGTGGGCTAAGATGTTAAATTTGATCGTGCAGAGAGGTTTAGAAAATGGCATTAGTAGAAGCAGTAGCCGTGGTAGGAAGTCAAGCGTATTGCAGCCGTGCTGGGTGAGCTGTTTGCATACTGCTCTCAGAAGTCTTGCTTAAAGAGCTGCAGTGATTGTTACAGAAAGCCAAGCAATGACATCGTGTTTGGGAGGAAGCGCAAATGTAGGCACAGCTACTTTATATTACAGCGATGGAGCTTAATTAAGACCTGCAAGAAGGGAAATAACACCTGATTAACACTTGGAGTCCGTATTATTGTTGTGGAAATGAATTTTCTCCATACTTCAGAAACTTTAAAATATGGGTTTAAGATGCCTGCTCAGTGCCTTCATACAGACAAGGCATATCCTAAAAAGGATAAAAGATGCTCCTTGTTGGTTACTGTTTGTATCCTGGAGTTTATTTTTCTACAGCTGGAGTCAGGAACTTCCCGAGCAGCCAGGGAGTGAAAAGTTGATGGAATTCTGCAGCGTTTGTGCCTGGCCACTGAGTTGGGGGATGCTGCAACAGGCCAGCACGCTCTCGTTGAAGTGAAAGGTGGATTTGCTATGGCTGGATTTAACGGTAAAGCTCTGATACGTAATCACATGTGGATGTTGCATCAGTCTTTTGATATTTTTAGGAGAAAGTGATTCCCTAGCCATTTGTTGTAAAGCAGCTACATAAACAAAAAGGAGCGGATTATTCCAAAAGCGATCACGTGAGATGCATTGCATAAGGAGAGCTGCTGGGTCGGACCGATGGCCGGTTTAGTACCTGGTTTCTGAGCGTGGACAGTATTTAGTACAGGGGAAGAGTGTACAAATGAGGCAAATACATTGGATGCTGGCAGCCGGCACCGTGTTTGGGAGAAGTGGCTCGTGGCTTCTCAAGCCAGAGGAATGCCTTGGCTTTGCGCTGAGTAGTGCTTCACGGCTCGCTCTTCCAAAGATTTGTCCGCTTGCTTTTTTAAACCACGTGACGTAGACAATGTCCTGGGGTAAAGATTTCCACAGCTTAACTGTGTGTTTATTTTGAGCTGCTGCTTTGTAGTTTCGTTTGATGCTGAATTATTCCTGTACTGAAAGAGGCAGCCCTCCCCTCTTTGGTTTCCTCAGGTCACCTTTGCTTTTTGTATCCATTTGCTGATAAAATCTTCAGATCAAAAAGTGTTCCAATGCTTTTTTGTTTTATGGAAGCTGCTCCATATCTTTGATCATCCTTGTTGAACTCTGTACCTTTCCTAGTTCCTCCTGCGTGTCCTTTTTGAGATGAGGAGGAAGCGGAAGAATGACCAGAACTGTATAGAGCGCTTGGTGTGTGCATAGCACAGGTTTACATATTAATGTAAAGATTTCTATGGGTTCTCCAGACCATTATTAACAATTCCTAACATACAGTTTGCTTTTTTTGACTGCATCGAGTTCACATTTTCAGAGAATTAATGATTAGGAGCCCAGGATCTTGTTCATGAGTGGCGATAGCCAGTCAAGAATGCATTCCTGTATGTGACATTATGTTCCCTGTATGCATCATGTACCGTTCGTTGGCATTGAACTTAATCTCTCATTTTGTTGCCTGGTTGCTTGGTGTGGAGTTATTTCTGCCAACTCTTCAGTTGGTCTGATCTTTGCCACCGTGAATAACAGACAACTGAAAGTGTTATTTATGTCAACGTTGCACCTTTTTTCCAGGGAGATTGTGAATATGTCAAACAGCAGAGTTCCCTGTGGGACTGTCCAATTACTTCCCTCCATTAAAAGAATCAGGTATCTGTTAAGATCCTTTTTTAACCTCTCTTACAATTTCTGTCCATATGAAGGCCCTCCCCCTTTATCACGTGACAGCTCAGTTTTTCAGAAGTCCCCAGTAAGGAGTTTTGTTGAATGCATTTTAGCAGTCAAGGTAAACTTTCGAAATTGGTGCTCTGCTCTACGTGCTCGTTTATTCCTCTGAACAAGTCAGTCTGACAGATTTGTGAAGCTGACTCTTCCACAATGCTTGGTAACTCTCCTTCCATCAAACTGTTGCTTGCTGTTTTCTACCAATTTCTTTTACTGTCTGCTGTAGCAATCTGTGGTTTCCCAGGTATTCCCTAGTAAAAGTCGGAATACTTCCCACCTTTCAGCAGCCATGCTGGGAGAAAAGGTTATGTGTTACTCCAGCTGTTTGGTGTTGGAGTTCCTCTGGGTCTTCTGCAATAATACCCTCTGGTCCCGCATCCTGGCCGGCGTAACGTCACGTTCTGTAACCCCTTCGCTGACACACCAGGCTGTGACAGAGCCTGATGTCCCTCCTCAGAGGATTTTGGCAGGGAAGCTTCCTCCCCCCTGTAACTTCTCCTCTGTGAAGATTGATTCAAATTTTGAGAGTTTTATCTTGTTTCATGGTATCTGAATTAGCATTTATTTTAGTTATCCTGAATTTAGCATTTATTTTTAGTTCTTATGCCTCTTCCCAGCAGTTCCTCGGACTCCTTTTTGACCTGCTCTATAACGTTCTCATACATAGAGTGCAAGAACCTCTCTCCTTATTTTCCTCATTTGGACACACCTTCAACCCTTCACTGAATTTTTTGATACGTCATAGGCATTCCTTCTGAGCTTCCCATGTAGTGTCTCTAAGTAGCCTCTGTCACTTCCAAACATTTTGCTCTTCTAATTCCACTTAAGTTTTTCTTAAACACACTCTTTTATGTAGTCTGCTCCCCCTGCCTTTTCTTTTTTCTCCCCTTTGCTGTTATGCAAAGCAGTGGGTTTTTATTTGGGACTCTGTTATTCCTGGAAAGATGTAACTTTGGTTGTCAAATGAGGTTTTCTTGTAAAAGCAGAGCCACTGTCCAAACCTGCTTCTCTGTGCTTTGCTTGTTGACAGTTTTAAATACAGAGTTAGTTCAAGCACTGCTTAGGTCTGATCCCGTTGAGGTGGTGCCGCACATGAAGGAAATCAGACCTCATGCTGGCGAACCAGATGATAGCTCAAATCTTTGTTCTTTTTTATTTCTGTTGAGCCTTTTAAGGCCTTACGCCTGGTTCTGTGTGCCCTGCCATGGCGACATCAACAAGGAGAAGCATACCAAAGCCACAGCACCTGAGCAGAGCTTGGCTGACAAGGAGCTAGCTACAGGACCAACCGTACAGCAGAGATAACGTTGGAAGAACCTTTAGCGGACTGAATAATAATGAATTGGTGTTGATCTTATTGATGGAGAAGTTCAGTGAAAAATGCGTTGGCTGGCGAGTTCTGAACTCAATAAATTCCTTGATAAAATGAAGGAATTGGCACTTTACAGTTCAGTGTGGTCTTTGCTGAGAGATGGTGGACGAGGTTGACGAGGCATTTAAAGACTTTTTTGAAAGACATCCTAATATTTGCATATTGCATGGCGCTTGAGAGTTCATATCCTTTCCAAAGCTCCTGGTAGTTTTTAAGTAGAGCATTATAACTGTGGACTCTATTTATCTAAGTAAATGTCTATTTTCTGTAGTAAAAAGTTAAAGAATTAAATTAAAAGCCAAACACTGCAATCTGATTTGTCTCTCTTGCCTTCTTATCTCATTAGAGCAAGAGTTTAGTACTCAAATTGCCTAAATCCTGGAAGAAATATAACGTGGTCGTTGCATTTTTAAAATTTGGTTGCAGGTGATATGTTGGTGTTGTGGGAAAAAAAATCCACTTTAGCTAGAAATCCTCTGCGCAGTTCACTGACAGGTAAAGTGACTGCTTTCTGGAGGGCTTACAGACTTTACGTGGCTGAGAATTGACATGCGTCTTGGCCTGCTCGTTAGAAAAGCACGTTCTGGTGACAGTGAAGAAAGTAATAAGAGTTTGATGCGTATCTTCATAATATTTACAGTAGCAGCTTTTGGACTGTGATTCTTAGCTTGATATTTCACAGTATTTTTGAATGGAATCAGTATCATTTACTTTCCTGTTGCAGACTAGCGAGTCTAGAGGGGACAAGCCTTTTGTCCAAAATCTGCTCAGCAGCTTAGTGCCAAAACCGGAAGCTGATTTTGGGGATTCTCTCTATGGTGTATATCCTGCATCTTTTCTTCTCTAGATTAAACCTTGTCCTAACTAATTTTGCAGGTTCTCCATTGCATTATCTCCATCACTTGCCCTGCGTGAGGTACATACTACTAATATTTCTCAAATTGTAGTAAGTGCTGCTAAAACAGGCTCAACCCATATTGGTAAGGGAGAAGCTGTCTCGTATGATCATGTTTCTGTGTAGTAAATTGACAGCGGAGACCAGATCATGGCTAACAAGAACTAGGCTGGGCAAGAACTCTGTGGTCAGGAAGAAGAGATTGGGAAATGTTTTCCTGTGTTTGGTAAACTGTCGATACACTGCATAAGCCAGTAAGCTTCCTTTGGCTGGAAGCAAAAAGAAGAGTAGACTTCGAAGTTGTAGGATTCTTCTAAATTGGGATACTTTCTATTTTTGTTACATATCCCAAATTTCTGTGTTTTATGGTTCTTCATGTGGAACAGCCTATCATTTAATCTACGCCAATAAGTTGCTGTCTAATGCTGCTGGAAGTATTTTAGGAAGCAAGGAAGAACATTTAATAGAAGTTAATTCAATGAATTGCTATTCTGAAGCAGGAGTTTAGCTGAGGTGGTTCTCTTGTGGCATGAAAGTCCAAAAGATGTCCTGAAAATAGGTTTGGAAACTTGGTTTCAACGTCAGTCCCTTCTTTGATAGCAGATAACGTATCATCTGGGATGTTAAGATTATTTTGGTGCGTTCTTTTTTGAATCTTTGCTGCAGTATTCCTCTGTCCTTGTTGCTACTCAAGCATTTCAAATGTGGTTAAAACTTGTAAAAGGAGTGTAATACCGCTTGTAAAATGGCATCTGTTTCAGAGGACATCTCGATTTTTAAACTCTCAAAACATAAATGAATATTGTAGAGGGAGGAAAATGGGCAAAAAGCTGAGAAGGAAGTGAATGGCTACTGTGAACTTGTGTAGAATTTTGTATCAAGAGTAACTCCTTCATCTTTAAACCTCTTAAGTTCCTGGCAAGCATGCTTTTATTTGGTTTTGGTGGTTTGTTTATATTTTTTTTTTTTTTTTTTTTAGTTGGCTGAGGGAAATGAGTTGCCAAGCAAGTTCAGAGCACACAGTCGAAATGTTAGACTGGTGCGAAGAGCTTTGAGGTGTCTTCAGAGAAGGAGAAATGAGAAGGGAAGGGTACGCTGGCGGTGTTTGATCCTCGCAATGTAATATTGTACTCTTATATTGTACTGTCGAGAACTGGGAGGTTCTGCTCCTGTCAAAACCAGCTTGTTTCTGACCACAACTGACCAGAGGAAGGTGAGAGTTGCGCTGAGGGCATGTGTGCCTGGTTATCCTGGGCTAGATGCACATCTTGAAATCTGGTTCAAAAACTCGGTTCAGACTTTAAATAGTTTTGGCCATCTAGCTGGAACGGAGGGAATGCAGCCTGCGATTTAATTTATTGAAGAGTTCCTACTTTTTGAATATGAAAAGTACGTTTCTATGAAGAATACTTGACTGAGAACGTACAGGCTGTTCTGGAGCCTTGTTTCCAAAAGAGCGGTGTCAGGATTAACCCGTTCCAGACACCAGCCTCTGGGAGGTTAGCGCCCTGGTCATGATTTTCCCATAGGAAGTATTCTGTTGCCCATGACCTCTGTGTCCTTTCACAGCACAAAGCCCGTTATTCTTCTCCTGGGAATGCAAGTGGAGAATAGGAACTTGGTGTTAGAGCTGATTGTGTAGTGTTTCTGGGAAGGGAGGTTGGTGTCCTGAACATGTTTCTTGTTTTCCCACCTCTGAAGTCTTCGGAAGAATGATTCATCCCTGGCCCTCACTGGAGGAGAATTCATGCCTGGCTGAAGAGTGGGGGAATTGGGTTCCCAAGGTCCATTCCTCTCTTCCTTCCCCTTCTCCTTTTTCTTGATGCTGGGATGCGAGAGCTCCTGCAGCAGCCGACACCCGTCGTTTCGCTGAGGGGACCACAGCGATGATAGCTTCAAGCATCTCAAGGATATGAAGCACCTCTGCAGTCCCAACAAAGAAACTCAGTTTTTTCTTTGCTGGTGTGGGAGTGATCTAACATCTGGCTGTTCTCTGCCTCTGCAGGGAAACTCTTTGATTTCACTTGTTTTTTGGGGGTGTGTGTGGTGCTGAGTTTCCGGCATTGCCGTGAAATCGCAGCTCTAGCAAGGGCTGAAAAGAGGTCAGCAAAACGTTTGCAGGTTGAGTGGAGACTCTAAATCAGACAGTGGACTCTATATTGGTGGTCACTCTTGATTTTCTGCTTTGTGTGTCCTGGGTGTAGCCCAGGAATGCACGAAATACCTGCAGCCAAGTGTGTGTGAATGTGTCCCTGTAGGCTGTAGAAGTGCTGCCGTGTGAAGGAGGTGGCATGGAGGTATGAGAGAGGTATTGCCCTCCGTGGACCCTCTGCTCTGTGGCTCAAGATCTTAACTGGAGCCCAAATCAAAATTTTTCTCATTTGACAGTAGAATTTTGAAGTAGTCTGGCTAATTGTGTGCCTAGCAGCATCAGTCCTTGCTGTCTCCACTTGTTTCGTGGTAACTTGGGACGGCAGAAGGTTGCTCCGCTGATTCTGCTGTCTCTGGGGAGCCTGCCTTGGATTGATGGATACGCGGCAAAATGACTGCAGCAGCGGGAGGGTGAATTATTGCTAATGGTCCGTACGCCCGCCTTGCCCTCGGGTGCCGAGAGAACAGCAGTCAAATTGATCTGCTCTCCTGGCAACAGCAGAGAGCGACTGAGTGACCTTTAGAAATCCCAATTTTTAATAAACTCTTTTCTCCTTTCCCCTTCATTCCTCCCCTTTCCTTCCCCAGATACGCAACCTTGGCAGGAAAGCTTCTGAAATTCTGCGTCTGCGTGTGTGATGTGGTTTGCTGTTCCCCTTGTAAAGGACAGGTACGTCGGAGAGACGGGTCATGACTTTGAAATGTTAGGTCCCTGTGGGGATGCCGCAGCTGGTGGTCGGGGTATGGGGGGACAGAAGGGACGTGTCGGATCCATTCCTACTTTACCAAGCTCTGTGTTTTAAATGGAAAATGCTAGGTTAAAAGTCATGTTGAAAGTTTAGGTGTAGGATTTTGCTATAGGCAACAACATGGAACAAATAATTTTACGTATTGAAGTGCAAAAATTACTACAGAACAGTGATCTTTTTATATGTATAATTTTTTTCCCACTCTTCACTAGCTCAATAATGTTTTTATGACTACTTAACACTAAGGCCTGATTCGAGAATGTTTTATGGAAAACTGCAATGTTGAATTTAATTTAATAAAAGAGGTTACTGTTTATTATAAAGGGAAAAGTTTTCATGCATAGGATGACTTTGCCTCTAAGCCACTGGGCTCGTGTTGTAGATAGCAGCAGCTCAGACATATGAGAGCGCTGCATTTTCCTGCATGTCAGTGCTAAAGGGACGCCTTCTGTGAAGGCTGGAAGATGCTTTCGGGCAGAAATGTAAAGAATTTGGAACATGTAGCTATTGTTAAGTGAGATAAAAGCTTTTGTCTTGGGAAAAGGAGTATCAGTCAACTTCTGTTAGTTTATTTTTCCTGCAAGAAGAAATTCTACATTTCTTCCTTTGCTGGTCAGTCTTGGTTTTTCTAATGCAGTAGAGCCAGCAAACTACAGCAACAGTAGTTTTCCAAGAAAGTATAACCATTCCAACATCTATAATACCGTGGAATACCCACCTCTTTCTTCTTGCATTTGAGGCACACTTTGGTGTTAGCTTAGTCTGGACTGTCTTGGCCATACACTCGTTTAGTAAGGAGGGTTAAGAAGCTGTGCTGGTTCCATGTCCAAGTGTTGCAAACCTGGTGTGCGGGTACAGGTAGGGATGAGAAGGCTGCCATCTGTACGTAGAGATCTTACACAGTATTTCTTAAGCCTTAGTGAGGCTTGTAGAACCATATTTCGCCTGGAGAAAAGGAGGCTGAGAAGGAGACCTTATCGCCCTCTACAACTGCCTGACAGGAGGCTGTAGTGTGGTGGGTGTTGGTCTCTGCTCCCAGGTAATAGGCAATAGGGCCTCAAGTTGTGCCCGGGCAGGGTGAGGTTGGCCCTGGGGAACAATTCCTTCCCCAAAGGGCTGTCAGGGGCTGGAAGGGGCTGCCCAGGGAAGGGGTCGAGTCCCCAGCCCTGGGGGGATTTAACAGCCGGGCAGAGGCGGTGCTGAGGGCCGGGGTTTGGGGGTGGGATGGCAGGGGTAGGGGAACAGTTGGGCTTGATGATCTTAAAGGGCTTTCCCAACCTAAACAATTCTATGATTCTATAATATAGTGGGCTACCAAGTGTCTCACATTAAGACTGATGAGATGTGTGTGTGAAGTGGCAGCGCAAGTCTTCCTGTGCAGAGGCTTTGTACAATATGCTGGGGGACTAACCTCTGGAGAACGCCTTGGCATCTGCTCTTTTACTGTGGTCAAACACTGGAACCAGTTGCAGAGAGGCTGTGGAGTCTCCATGGGTGAAGGTACTCGGAATCTGAGTGGGCACGGCCCTGCCTGACCTGCCCCAGCTTACCCTGGGTGATCTCCAGGGGTCCCTGCCAACCTCCGCCGTGCTGCGCTGTCCATGAAGTTGTCTGGGTTTGGCCTTGGTGCAGCTGTGTTACCTGGTGCAGAGCTGGCCACCGCAAGCTCCTCATCACTGGAAACCTTTGGAAGTAGAAAGCGAATCATCTGTTCAGCTCCCGGACAGGTGGGAAACGGAAGGGCCTGACCTACTGTCAGCGAGCTAGAAGTTCTGGCGAGCCAGAACTGGTTTTTGGGAGGGGTTTGGATGAAGAGCTGCTGCGCCGGCGTGCGCTGAGGGGACGGCAAGGAAGGCTGGGAGCAGGTGGCACGATGCAGTGCTGATAAGCACTGATGCTGGTGCTTAATTTCAGTTGAAAAGTTGCTTTGTCTTGGGACAATGGTCAGTGTGGAGTATATTATGACTGATGTGTAACATAACACTTTCTAATCTGGGTAAGGATCAGCTTGAAAAAAGGTGGCCTTGGGGCTCTGCAAGTGTGGGGGGCATTTAATATGGTTCTGCCTGTCTTGCGTTGTGAATGAATAGCAAAAAGTGATTGTGCTTTCTCTTGATGAGGTGGTAGAAGCTCTCCTGGAATTGTAGCATTATGTGCGAGAAGAGTTTTTGGCTACTTGAGAACCTCATTGGTAAGTCTGTGTGCGGCAGAGGATGCAGTACACCCAAAAAAGTACAAAGATGTGGTGTATAACATGGTGTCAGAAAAAAATTGCAGTTTTTAGTCCTATTTCCCTTCCTGCGTGTGGGTGAGGAAAGGGGCTTCAGAGGGAAACAGAATTCCAGCTGAGAAGCCCTGTGGTAACAGCCAGGCTCCCTGGAGGAGTTAGCAGAGCAGCTCCTGTGGGCTGGAGGGCGAGGGACGCTGGGCAGCACTGCAGGACCCTGGCTCTGGTGTCTCGCCTTCGCCTGGCTTGTGCTACTACATTGACTAGTCGCAGGCTATCAAGATTTTCAGGATTTTGGTTCAGGACTTTCTCACCCACTATTGTATGTGTTGCCTGTGGCACCCTGATTGTGAAGTGTGCTTAGTCCCGTATGCAATGTAATCTGCACCAAATTACCTTTTAGACCATGGCAATTGGGGTGTTTCGGCAATTGCCTTTTCTTCTCTGTGTAACACAAGAATGGGGGGAAAAAATTCTGGTTTTATGAGGTGGATTAATCTGCTCTTCTGCAGCTATCCAGATGTTGTGAATTTGTTATAATCCAAATTCTATTGTCTGTCTGCAGCACTGCCGCAGCACTGAATTGCCAGTTTGTGACAAGTATGTGTTGCATCTCATATGAAACGTCTGTCGAGGCTGCACAGAAAAACCTGTTTCTTGAGGCGTGGATGGGTAACCTCGGTGCAGGGTGCCCTTCCCGGACCTACGCCCCCCCAGCCAGCCCCTGGGAGTAGTTACCACGGGAAGCGCTGCAGCTGCATGAAACGTTGGAATTGGATGTGTGTGTGCGTGGGGGGGAAAGCATCTTGACTGAAATCACACTCGTGTAGAGCTGAATTTGTGTAATCCTGGCAATAATAATGTTTTATGCTCCTGTAAATGGAAGGAATGACTAGAGCACCTGAGCAGTTGCTTCATGTGTAACTTAGTTTGGGAATGAAGAGACTTTAAAAGCCAAACCTTGCTCTTTCAAGCCTGCTGTTGGCTTTTGTTTCCTCTGCTCTTATCTCTGAACTTCATTGTGTATCTGCCTCTTGTACCTGCAGTGAACCGGGAATGCAGTGTATTATGTCAAGGAAACGTCCTGATTTCTGCTGATTTCCAGTCAAACTTTGTCTTGGACTTGCAGTCACGCAAAAGGAAAGAAATACTCTGAATGGATTCTCCTTTAACATTTGTCCTAAAAGCAGAGGGTTTAGTTTGAGTTAGCTAATCTTTGTTTGTAAAAATGACTGAATAGGAACGGTTCCTGCTTTTAATTTTTATGAGCACTGTTGTAGCATAAAGTCAATAAAGATTTCAGAATTTAATATGCCAAGCCCCAAAAAACGAATCAGCAAATATTAGCTTTGGAATGCTTAATGTTTCCTTCTTAATGAATGCTGATGTTTCACGTCAGGTGAAGCAAGTAAATACAAAGTTTTCCTCTTTGCAATTAGTAGAAATGGTTCCCAGTACAATGCTAACAACCAAAATTGCTGTTAGAAGGTGAGGCTGGTCAAAGAGCCAGTCCTGGCATATTTCTGCCACAGAAGTAGAATATACGCCTTGTTCCCGAGTTACTCATAGAACAGGGGTCGGAAGGGATGGTGCAAACCTGACACTCAGCCCTAAAGGAAGATCAGATCTGCTTGGCTATTTCTTTCTAGACTGCAACGCCCAAGTCTTTGTGGACGCCCAGGTCTCTAGAGACGTGCGTGCATCAGAAATGGCGATGTATTTGCACTTTAAGGTAAAGGTGGGGAATCAAATGCCAGGTACTTGAACTGTGCGGATGCAGGCAGGGTAGCGTTGGCACAGCTTGAGGTCCTTGAGGTCCATCTCGGGCCGAGTGCCGGCTGCCCACGGGAGGCAGCACGCAGAGAAGCAGGAGTGGCCCTGCTTTGCCAGAGCAGTGTCGATCCAAGCCTTCCTTGTTCCAAACGCTGCCACGGTGATGCTGCCTCTTGGGGATGAGAATTTTTCTTCACATCTGACCTATGCTTTATGTTGCGTGCGTTATGTATAGCCGCTTGGATTTTTCAGTAGTCTAAACTCGGGGGGGAGGGGGGGGGGGTTTGCCCCCTCCCTCCTCCTTCTGTGACCAGTTAGAATAGAGTAGAATATTTCAGCTGGAAGGGACCTGCAACGATCATCAAGGTCAGCTGCCTTCTAATGCTTGAAGCTTTTCTCATAATTCCAATTCTTGCACTCGCAGCATTCATAAACTTTATTACTAATGTAAATGGGGCTCATAGGAAGCTTATTAATTTCCCCGCCGCTTGCTTAGGCTGGGCAATCATGTTACCTTGCATCCTGTCACAAGGGATCAGATCTTCTGTGGCAGTGGGACAGCCATGGAGTCTGGGTGCTGAAAACCAGAGGTTTTGCAGTGTGATCAGTGTTGGCTTTGCTTTTAAGGATTATTTAATATTTGCTTTTTGTCTTCTCCCCTTAAATTAGGGTTATGATCCGTCTGTGAGCCCCAGCATAATGCCTTCTAGCTTTAGCAGTCTCAGAAAAATCACCAGTGGGATGAAGCCCAAATGTTTCAGTTCCAATATACCTGTTTGCAACTTCCTTTCCCATTCTGGTAACACAGACTTTGCATTTTCAGTTCGGTTACTGCCATATATCTGAAAGGTATTTTTTGATTATTATTTTCAGTGGGCTGTTCTGAGTAGCAGGCTTGTGTGTGCAGGGATTTTCTGCGTTATTCCCCACTTTATGAACAGCTCCGGAAGATGGCTTTGTCATTGAAATTCTGAATTTCTGTTCATTTTTCTGCTCTCTCCCTGATACCGAGCATAGAAAGTCTGCATTGCTGGTGATTTCGGTGCACCTTTGACATTTTTTTAATTGTCTTTTTTACATTTGCCTTGGACTTGATTTGAACAGGTCGTATTTGCCACTGGACCAAAACAAGCTAAAGGTTAAAAATCGAGCTTTTCCTGATGTAATCGCTACAACTCCTAGGCATATTCTTACGTGCCGTGTGTCTGTTCCTTTGCGGGGTATGATATTTTAGCTTGTCTGTGTGACTAAGACAAAACCTTTCTATTCTGCATGAACACGACGTATAGCATTTTGGCTGGCTTGTCGGCCTTACCCCTTGCATTGCAAGTCTCCAGGCAGTAAGAGGACACTTCTCATCCCTCCCCTCTCCCAAAATCCTGGAGCGTTCGTGCTGGTGTTGGACTACAGGTAAACTGAAATTGCCTACAGCTAAGAAAGTGATATTGATTCTTACAGAAAGATGTAGCGCCTTGCTAAAAGGTACGAGCAAAAATATTTATCTGGGTTTTCCATTTGGTCATTAGGCCAATATACTGGTGCTTCTGTTGCTCAAAATCTGATTATTTTTAGTTGCATTACTGAGGGGAAAAAGATAGGTAGACCATTGTAAAATAGCCCTGTGGGCATTAAATAGAATTTCATCTGAAATTAAAAGCATAATGGCTGTGCTTAGGGTTTGTCTTCCCCTGTATGCTCTCTCCCATCTAGCTGAAAGTGGATGCTTAGGAAAGAATATAACACAAACCAGCACCTGTGATACCTCCCCAGCTTCTTAAATATTTAAGGCTTACAGAATTCCTAAGCCAGATAGGTACAAAAACCCTTAATGAATTTCTTACCTGCGTGAACCTATTGGACCTTCTCCTCTAGTATTCTTTATGTTTAAGATGGTGAAGGTGAGGAGTTCCAAATATCAGATGGACCAGCTGGTTTTAATGGGGTAGCCTGGGGTTAGGTCTGACATTGAATTCTCTGGCGCAATCATTAAAGGGCTTTTTCCTGTGGACAAAATGACTTCTTTCATATGCTTTGCGTCTCTTATTGTCCCAATCTTATTCTGGAGAAGCCAGGAAAAATGTATTTATTTTCTCTCTGCTGAAAATATAAACATCTTGGGTAATGATAGCTTTGAACTGTACAAAAAAAAAAAAATCTATCTTGCCTTTCACTTCTCAGAACACCACTGTGAATCACATGCTTTGCATTTAGCCTGAGATTTTAAAAAAAAAAAAAAAAAAGTTAGAGGGTAGGTTTCTTCTGCTCCATCTTTCCTAGAAATTTGGTTTGTGCTTTATTTTAATCTATTATCTTAACCTTTTCTTGGGACTTTTATATTGAATTTTTTATACTTTGTAAATCAAATTGCAAGTTTAAGTGGCCCAGTTCTGACATCTGCAGTTCACTTTGCACTTGGTAAACAGCCCAGTCATAAGTCTTACAGTCAAGTCAAAATACGTTTTGATGAGAAGTATCTGCATTAGTTTATTTTACTGTGTAGCGTACTCTGGCTTCGTCCTCTGAACTGTGGCTACTTACTCTTCCCTCCCTCATTCCCCATGCAAAAATAACTTTCTTTAGAGATTGTCTTAGCTGTAAAGCCTGTTCTGGTCTCTTCTCTCATTACTGGTGTGTTGCTAATAGTTAAAGCACTGAAAGTGCTTCAGTCGGTGTCCAAGAGCACTTCCCTTAAGACCACGTTGCTGACAGCTAGCCTCAATCCTTCTTTTCTAATTGGCATTTTGGCATCTCCTTGGAGTACGGCTTAATTCTTTTACTGCTGAGCTCCTTTTCTTCCTTCCTTTCAGGCGGTTTGGTTCCTAGCTCTGTTCCGGCGTGTTCTCTCTGACCAGCAGCTCACGGCAGCGGTGTGGGACGTCTGTTCAGCTGCTGTTCAGTCTCTGCTTATGTTTGCTGCCCTTCCTTCCCTTAGGCAAAAACCGATAATTTGATCAAATTGCCTGTAGGCTCATAACAAGCGCTTGGTGTGTGGTGTCTTCTTCTCCTTTTTCTTCTGAGGAGGTACAATGCCGGAGGGCCTTTCTAAAACAAGTTGGTAATGTTTATTTGCCTTTTATTTATTTTTCTCACGAGCTTGCTTTCTTTCCAGTTTCTAGCTGGATAAAGTGCCTTTGCTGAAGGTTGCACATGCTGGAATTGCCCGACCCCCTGATGTATCCCGGGATGGCAACTAGGTGACGACAGTTGAGGATGACCCTGACTGAAAAACTGCGCGAGAGGATATCGCGGGCATTCTACAACCACGGGCTGTTGTGTGCTTCCTACCCCATTCCCATCATCCTCTTTACTGGACTCTGTATTCTGGCCTGCTGGTAAGTGACGCAAAGTACTTGGTGTCACGGGGTGCTGCTGCTTTGTGGGGTTTTCATAGCAACGCCATGAACGTGTTCAGGTTTCCCTGTCTGGTGAGCTGTCCCAGAAGTTTGTGGTTTTTTTTTTTTTTTTTTGTTTTTTTTTTTTTTTTTTTAAACCCAATAGATTTTTGTCATGTTGTTTTGTGGGACAGAAGAAAAGACAGGGATGAAGTATCTTTGTGTGGTTTAATAAGTAAATAGTGAAAACTAATTGAATAAGTGAAGTAAAGCAATAAATAAAAGTAATCCCCAAACACCTGGTGGTGGACTCCAAAACCATGAATTAAAAACGGGGAGAAGGAAAGTTGATCTCTATCTCCCTCCATGCTTGCCTATTCTGTTCTCCCTGAAGCTTGTACTCTTCTTTTCAGCCCTTGCCTTGGCATGCATGTGTGGTGGTTCTTACAAACTCCCTACTGTCCTTATGGACTCTCAGCCGCAAGGTGTATCCAGATTAATATATTTTCATCCTCAGAAGTGTTGCATCGGCCTCTTAATAATTTCCAGGGAGGCATTCTTACTGCTGGAGTCGAGAAAACTTTTACGCTCAGGTTTGTGCAGACAGACATGCACAGACAGATTCTTTTGCCAAGGTTTTAATTTCAAGTATCTTGTCTCTTTTGGTCAAAATAAACCCTGTGAGATGATGTACTCTAGTCCTCTGCTTTTAGAAAAGCTCCACCTGTGTTGATATAGATACAGACATAATTTTTTTCTTTGAACATCGCTGACGATAAGACGGGCTTCTTTCACATCTACTGTTAAAAGATTATGGAAATGATTATTTTCATGTATTGAAAACCTGTGAGATCACTTCTCGTGCCTGTGACCCTTCGAGGTTGTGAGCAGCAACCCAGGGGTTGCTTCCCTGATTTTGCACTGCTTCATATGAATTCTTGTAACTGTCAATGGTAATAGTTTTGTTTGCAGATCTCTTGTTCTGTAGAAATACAAAGCTTCTACAAGGTCCAAGCCAGTGGATTCTACATTCTGTTTATCTTTGTTAATATGGTTGCAAGTAGCAGCTCTGTCTTTTGACTTCAGCTTTGCTGGATGCTGCGGTGTCAGCCCTGCGTTGGCTAAAAGAGAGTTCCACCACGAGTGGAACCACGCCGCAGCGCTCTGCCTTGCTAATTGCTTCTCTGAGCTGATTGCTTCTCAGAGCTGCCAGTGGTATTAGGCTCCAATCTTCAGTTATTTTTCAGGTGCTGTTGCCTGGAGCTGAATGCGGGAATGCAAGACAACTGCTTCAGTATGAAATGTTTATCCGTACAAATGTTGCATTTTGGGAGGGATCAAAATGAAAACTGCATGCTTGCTCCCTTTCTTAAATTTAGGATTTCCTGGACAGGAGGAAATCTGATCTAGGATTACTAGCAGCTGTCCCCATTCTTCTGGGGAACCTTGTTCCCACGAGGTCAGGATTTGTATCTGTCCTGGCTTCGTAGTCACTTTTTTAGGGCAGTGTGAATTGAGGTGTTTCCACTAAATCCCTGAAGCTTCAAACCAAGTTGTCTTTGGCAGATTTGCTGCTGGGAACTGTGTATTTGTGGAAGTGTCTGCGTTGCTCAGTGCCGGTATTTGAGGACTCTGCAGTTATTGGTTACCTTCAGGCTGCAGAAATTTGTCCCAAGACATCATCAGGCATAAAGTGAACAGTCTATGTTTTCTTTAATGAGTTTCAGGAACCCATTAGAAAAGCAAATAATGGCCTTAGGAGAGACAGGGTTGTAAAAATACTGTGACACCCTTTGAGAGCAAGAGTACCTTGGCAAAAAAATTGGAAGTGTGGCTAAAGTGCTCCCTCTTTGGAAGCAATTTTGGGGATGTTTCAGTTCCTGTTCTGAGCTGCTCTGTATTAACTGGTATTAACTAGGTGTTAATTCTGGCTTGAGAAGTGGCATTACTAACTAGGTCAAAACTATTCCAGAGCACAGCCCTTCTACACTTGAGCATTTCAGTGTGGTAAGACTGAACTCCAATGGGATATCCGTGCACAGGATACTGAGATATTTATCAGCAGTTTAGTTTTGGGTTGAGGTCTTCAGGTCTTCCTCTTAGTTTGAGCCTGAGATCTGGCTTCTTCCTTGTTGACCTGGATGGTGGAGCAGACTGCACCCTCAGTGAGTTTGCAGATGATATAAACTGGATGAAAAATGGAAAGAGTAGCTGATACACTGGCTGCATGGGCAGAGAGGAACCTCATGAAGTTCAACACAAGGAAATGTAAAAGGAAGAATAACCCCAGGCATCTGTACAGACTGGGGGTCAGCTCACTGGAAAAGAGCTTTGCAGAGCAGGTCCTGGGGGTGCCGGTGGACACCACGCTGGGCAGGAACCACTCTGTGCCCTCGTAGCAGAGGGGCCCACAGCATCCTGGGCTGCCTTAGGAGAGTGTTCCAGCAGGTCGAGGGAGGCGAGCCTTCCCTTTGGCGCAGCACTGGTGAGGCCACATCTGGAGCGCTGGGTCCAGTGCTGGGCTCCCCAGTAAAAGGATGTGGAGTTAGTGGAGCAAGTCCAGTGAAGGGCCACGAAGATGATGAAGGGCCTGGAACATCTCTGCTGTGAGGAAAAGCTGACAGAGCTGGGACTGTTCAGCCTGGAGAAGGCTCGGGGGGATCTCCTCACCGTATATGAATACATGAAGAGAGGGTGTAAAGAGCATGGAGCCCGACTTCCCATCCAGTGACAGGGCAGGAGGCAAAGGGCACAAACTGTAGCACAGGAGATTCTGTTTACATACAAGAAAACAATTTTTTACTTTAAGGTTGTTAACCATTGGTGCAGGTATCCCAGAGAGGTGGTGGAGGCTCCATCCTTGGAGGTCTCAGAAGCCACCTGGACACAGCCTTGAGCCACCTGCTGAGGCTGGCCTGGCCCTGAGTGGTTTTAGCCTTGCTGATCTCCAGAGCTGCCTTCCAGCCTCAACTGTCACTCTCTGTGCTTTTTATTCTGCTGATGAAGTTTCTAACAGAGCTGTGACAGGCGAAATGACTTAGGAGAAATGTTTTTAAGTTCCCTTTTCAGTTTCTCTAGTGTAAGTCGTCTTGATTTATCAAGGTGTGAGGAGTCTCCCCTTCCCCCCCCATATGCTTTTTTCCTTCCATCTTCTGTTTTTTTCCAAGCTGACAAAGGAAGTGGTGCTAAAGGGAACACACATCCTTGCTATCAAGTGATTCGAGAGTAATTCCTGTTTGCTTCAGGCTGGGTAGCTTTGCAGTTGCAGTCCACCTATTATTCATTCATTTAAAACAAGAAATAAAACTTATTATGTCCACTTCCAATGAAGCTACATTACCAAGTATCTTTTATTTCAGGCTTCCTTGGCTTGTACTATAATTTGGGTATTTTCTTGCCAGAGCTCACATTCAGGGGCTGCTCACTACAGCGAGCACTTGATAAATATCCTCAGAAGTCAGAGATGCCTTCTCCTTGTTTGCTCTGGGTGGAATAATCTGATATTTGTGGTGTCTGGCTGCACGCAGTTGTTAGCTCTGTGGCTTATGCAACTATAGCTGTTGAATGCTAATCCCTTAACAAGTGGGTAGGGACTATGACCTGGACCAAGATACTCAGTAGATTTTCAGACTGTGCTGCACTATAATCCTTCTAAACGAGTCTTTTCATCAGATCTAGTAAAGATTTATCATTTTGGGGGGGGGGTGCAGGGTGCCAAGGCCAACAAAAGGACTGTAATTTCTTTTTTTAATCAGGGTGCCTGAGTATATAAAATGGTATGAAATAACAGGAAACCAGAAGCCATCTACAGTCATCTTGATGGCTGCTGGCTGTCTATGGGGTGGGGCAGGAAACTTCAAAAGTATTGTAGCAATTATTTGGAAAAATGAGTTTTTTAGCTAATATACTAACTCACGTTAGGTTGACTTTTAAGTCCTGGAACTATGTCCTGTGGTGGGCACTTCATGCATTATATGCTTGCCCTGTTCTTCTACTCTTTCCTAGATGTCTGCTATTGGCTGCTGTAAGAAATTGGCTGCTGGGCAGATGGACCCTTGGTCTGAGCCAGCACAGCTAGCTGTAGGTATATTTATTTTAAATGACATCCATCTGAATAGCCTTCCAGAATGCAAAACTGGCAGCTGTGGGGTGTGTTCAGCACACCATGTGGGTTGGGTGCTGTCCACAGGAGCGGCCACATACCATCGCTTACCGGAGCCGTGGGATGGCCACCTCCTGTGGAAGCTTTCTGTTGGCTGGGGAGGAGGAACTTGCTGATGGGCCACCAAGTGTCACATCTGCGTTTTTTCCTGCAGTTGTATTGTGAGGACTCTGAGTAATGGTCTTTCGCACCAATTTACTGCTGGAATTGAATTTGTGCTTTTCAGAAGCGTTCCATTTTCTTAGGACAGATCTCACCGATTTCATCTCAGCCACTGTCCCGCAAAAATGAGAGAGAAATGTGCTGAAATTTGGAGGAAGAAGCTGGTGGAAAAAAATCGAGGCCCAGCTTCAGGGTAGAAGTTCATTTAGGCAATGTTTCTGTCCAACATGATTGGTGAGAGACCAATTGTGTAGTAATACGAATTAATGTCTGAAACAAGCGTCAACGAACTGCAGGTCTTTCTAAGGAGAGAAGATGATACACAAGTGAATCCAGTGGTTTCATACTGACTTTTATCAACAGGGAAGGAGCCAACACCATCCTCGGTGTTGCTGAGAAGGTTAGTCCCTGCCCCTGAAGACGTGGGTGGAAAAAGGAGAAGGTGGTAAAGCAAAAAAGGAAGCATTCTGTATTCTTCAGCTTTACACATGGTTAATGGAGACATCATATTGTTAAAGCAAACAAGGGTGGATCCTACATCCTGAATTCTTGAAAGGGAGAGAGGTTAAACAGTCTTCTCTTCTTCTGCACCTGTGTGCGCCCAGAATTGAGGAAAGCTTGTAAAACTCTGCTGCAGAAGAAATTAACTCAGTTGTTCTCGTTTTCCTCCCCCATGCCTCAGTAGAACTTGACCATCTTTGTGTTCAGATAGCTGCTTTTTTTTTTTTTTTTTTTTTTTTTAAAAAAAATCTGAAATAAACAGCATGGTCCACAATTTACACAGCATCAGTTCTGGTTCTTGGTCAATGGGACAACATTTAACATGCAGGTGTTTCTCCTGTTCTAGAAAGGTCAGGGTTCAAGGATCAGGTAGCGCAGCCACTGGAGCATCTGTTGTAGGTTGTTTGAACGTATTCTGTCTTTAACCTTGGATGTATTTTGTGCAGATGCTATTTTCAAAGCCACCTGCAGACAAGACATGGCAGATCTGGTTTTGTCAATAATTAATACTCAAAGCAAAAGCAAAGATTCCTGTGACTCATTCCTCTTCTGTAGTTGTAATCAAAGTCTGAAAATCCAAGTTAGTCTTTGGTTCAGAGGGCAGGTTTTCTGCTGAACTAGCTATCGGCAGATGTAGGGCTTGTTAGTTAAGTTCTGCTTTTGCTATATATCCCTTTGGAGGTGACGTTCATTTTCATCACCCCGCTTAAATGGATCTGCATTAAGAAACATTCCTGTTCTTTACAGGGACAAACTTACCTGAGCGTTTCCTTTCCCCCCTCTCGCCCCCCAGTAGAATGAGCGCCACTTACCACAGTGCCTGTCTGACACGAGTCGTTCCTCCTCCCCAGCTCAGGGAATAACAGATGATACCTGTAGATCTGGTAATTGGGGTAAATTTGACATCCCTGTGTAGTTCTGAAGAACAGTTTTTAAATTAGAGTAAGATTTTAAAATCAAACCGTTGACTCTGTGAAGCAGGTTTGGGAGAATTAAACAGGGTGGGTCTCTGCAGGTGTTCATTATTTGACTGGAGCACTGGGTTCTGCTACTAAAGAACTGTAGAACTAACTGGAACCAGAGCCCTTTTGTGTGTGTGCGCATACATATATTTCTTTCCAAGAGGACATTTCACCACCTTACAGGTTTGTGCTATCTCGTGTGATAACCGGAGGAGCTGAGTTGCTGTCAGACTCTTCATGATCCAAATCCACAGAGGCTAGAAGTCTTCTGTGGGCCCGCATGATGAAATTAGAAGCAAGTTCTGTCTAACGAGGCCTCTATTCTGCTTTGCAGAAAAAGGGAAACTGGCAGCGTGGAGCCAGGGCGATCTTTACTTTTGCAGTGCAGATTTTTGAGGGTCCTGTCAGTGGGAAGCGGTGCCAAGCAAACACGGTTTCTTCAGAAACAGATACTGTTTAAGCACTCACCAGGGCTGAATGGGGAACTGTTGCTGTCAGGTATCTGGCCTTCTCTACCCACTGGCAAGGCCCTTTTTACCAAATTTCAGATCTCTCATTAGCAGTGGGCTTTCAGGTGGTTCTGTCTTTGTGATAAGCTGGAAACAGGCTAAAAGCCTTGTTTTACAGTGTGCAAAGTGAAGGTGGTAGCTGTTTTAAGGCAATGTATCACCACTTCCCCTGTTATCTAAGACCTGGCAGCTCTCTACTTTCCTTCATATTCACCATCAGAAGACTATTCTGAGGTGATGGAGATCTCCACTTTGATTCTGTGAAGGAGGAATATGTAATTGTAGGGTTTGCAGTTGAGTTGCCAGCTGCCTCAGGCTGACCTGGCAGTTCTCCATCTTGGCCCTCTAAGCTGTCTTGAAAATATGTAAAGTAGTTGGATGAACATTTTTGCTTGAACCTACCTCATGCTTGGTAACTAAAATGCACTCTTGCTTGAATTCAGCAATATCAATTTAGAGATGATCTATTTTTCCCTTATTTCGGATTTGCAAGAGCATGTCAGAGTGTGCTGTTATGTGAGCGTCTAAAAATAACCCTTCTCGAAACCAAAACTTATTTTTGAGGTTTTCTGTCACCTGCTTTACATCCTGCTTTCTTCCCTTCTTTCTCTATCCTTTCCATTCTGGTGTTCACCTCTTTCCCCAACGGTCAAAAAAATCTCTTAACGAGAAGGAATGTGAGGAGAATCAAACCCGAGTGCTAGAAATTGCTTCCCTGTAGCTGACTCGGAGTGGTTCTTGCATTTGGTAAGAAGTGCCCGTGGGAAGGACCTAGGCCTGTCGCATCTCACAGCCCTTGCAGCATTTATCATAGAATCACAGAATGTTTTGGGTTGGAAGGGACCTTTAGAGGCCATCTAGTCCAACCCCCCTGCAGTGAGCAGGGACATCTTTAACCAGATAAGGTTGTTTAGTGTTTGTAGGAAGCCAGGAGGCTTCTGACAGCTCAGCAGCAGCTCTTGGCTTGTTTTTTTAACAAAAAACTTCTTTGCTTAAAAGATGCTCTAAAATTGAGGTCTCGCGGCTTTCTTGGTATCATTGGGTGGCTCTTTCTCAGTCTGTCCCTTTTTTGTCTCTGCTGTCGGTCTGTCTCGGGTATCACTGACTAGATCTGCTGGTCTTGCATGCCTGTATAAGGCTAATTAAATTCAAGAGCTAATGTTTTAGCTTCTTACTGAAATAACTTATGATATAGATATAATTATATAATTTAGGTATAATCTAGAATATGTGCTTTGTGCGTTCTTCCATCAGACATTCTCAAAACCTTTCATAAACATGAATCTTCAAATATCACCATGATACAAGTAAATATACATCCCTGCTTCCCTTATGGGGGCATATGCTTATGTTGTAGTTGGCTCAACATGTGGGAGCTTTTGATGAGAGTCCCAACAGCAAGTCTTGTTCCTGAGCTCTGCTGCAAAACAATACCATGAGCAGTCTACGCTATCTAGATCACGTTGCGATAAGGACTGTAGGAGCTAAACATAGGCGTGTACAGACTACCCGGTCCATTTTAACCTTTTTAACCTTTTAAAAGTGGATTTCCTGTGGGGCCTTTTCTCTGAAGATGGCTGCTGAAAATGTGGGTGATAATCAAAAATGGTTCCAGCTTTTTTTGGGTGTGCCAGACAACCTGCTAAGAAGTCCTGTTCTGATGGGTGCACATCAGTGTCTTCTAATACCACAGCTGCCACCACAGCTTTTCTACTCTCAGTAAAATACAGAATCACAGAAAGGTTTGAGTTGGAAGGGACCTTAAAGATCATCCGGTTCCAACCCCTGGCCACAGCCAGAGACACCTTCCACCAGACCAGGTTGCTCAACCTGGCCTTGAACACTTCCAGGGAGGAGGCAACCAGAACTTCTCTGGGCAACCCCTTCCAGTGCCTCACCATCCTCAGAGTGAAGAATTTCTTCCTAATGTCTAATCTAATAATCTAATATCACCAAAGACAAAAGCTCTTGCTCCCGATGAAGGCAGTAACTTATGAGAGTAGATCCATGACTGAAATGTATTATGTCTCACTGTCTTTAACAGTGAAGAGTGGAGTACCAGAATGAGGACTCGTTAGTGTATGAGGAAACGAAGAGAATCATGTCCTACTTGGCAATATGGGTTTTGTTGGCCAAGCAGCCTGGAAGCCTAGAGAAAGCTGAAGGAGCCCATCAACGTGACCTGCAGAAAACTTCAGACCAGATGGAGAAAATCTAACGCTGTTTTGCATCGCACGAGCAAGGGGCAAACAGTTTGAATAATGGCAGCATTAGATGCTGCTTTCCTCTTCCTTGCCTACTGTAGGGATAGATTAAAAATACGGATTGAAGGGAGCACATAGATCTTTTCCTATGGCATAAATCCTGTTCTGTATTCATGATTTAATCAAATTGCAGGGAAATGCTGAAGCTGATTTAAATTTAGACCTACCCTGACCTCAGGCTGGGAGAGGATGGTGGCACATGGGAGTCTCCATTGCCTTGGTTTGGCAGCAGCTGCAGTAGGATCTTGTCATCAGCAGTGCACAGGCATCTCTAAATTTCTTTTATTTTTTTTCCTTCTGTCAAAAATCTCCTTTTTGTTTTTCCCCTAATTTTGTTGCCCTTGAGTTTTCCAAGAAATGCCATTCGCTCCTTCCTCCACTGCATTTGCGTGTACTTTCAAATTTTTTGGACAAGTTTGAAAATCTTAACATGAAGAATAAACCCCAACAAAACAAAAACCTCGGTCATTCAAAAATGCCATTAAGGAGCTGTGAGTTGCTGTGTGCAGTATTTTGGGAGGTGGCTTGCACTTCAGGATGGGAGTGGTTTGCTTTTTCCCCTCTACAGAAAATAAAACTTTGGGGTTTTTTTAACAGCAAAAACAAATACAGGATTCTCAGCTAACCTTCCTATTAGCTGCTGCATGTCTTGTGTCTTTCTCCGAGGCCGCATGTAACCCCGAGCCAACTCGTAGCCATGTACAACTTGCCACTGTTTAGATGAACATTATTCCTTCCCAACTTCTCAGGTAGCTTCTGTAGCTAAAGCCGAGGCTGCTGCTGCGAACGGCTGGTACATATGTAGGCGGAAATCATTTGACAGTAGAGGAGTTGACACACATCTGCACTGCACTCTGACAACAGGCATGTTTCTTGGAGACAAAGTGGTTTTGTTCAGATGTAAATATACCAGTGGCTGAGAACCAACATGGTGGAGCAATCGAGAACCATCTCCAGAGGCTAGCTTTTTTTTAAAACATAGAAATACTCTTTATTCCAAGTTTCTGTGGTATGTCAGCTGGCATGTTAAGGCCTTCTGTTGTGGCCGCAAGCACAGAAAGGGCATAACAGAATCCAGAACTGCTTGACGTGACATGCTCAAAACTGGGAAAACATCTGTGATTACAGCCAGGTGGTTATTTTGCAGACAGCTGTGGAAATTCAGGTCCTTCACCTTCCCCAGCTGTTCTCCTGTCCCTCTACTGCAAGGTGCTTCTCCTGCAGCTCCGCCAGCAGTTCGTGTTAACCCCCTCCTCCACGAACTGGGGCAAGGTCTATTTAACATTGCTGTTTATGACCCGGATGAGGGAGCAGAGCACACAGTCACCACAGTTGTAGATCGTGCCAGACATGGGAGAGCAGTCAGTGTGGTGGAGAGCAGGGTTGCCATTCAGACACCCTTTGGCAGGTTGGGAAGATGGACTGGCAGGAGCCTTGGGAAGCTCAGCAAAGGCAAAAAGGCAAATGCAGAGTCCTGCACCTGGGATGGAGTAAGCTCCTGGAGCAGGACAGGCTGGAAGGCAGCTTTGCAGCAGAGGACAAGTTGGACATGAGTCAGGCAGCATGTCCTTGCAGCAGAAAGGCCAACAACTGCACGAACAAGTGTAGCCAGCAGGCTTACAGGGGAGCGTGTCTTCCCTCTTTTTGGCCTTTGTGAAACCACGGTTCTCTCTCCAGTCTGGGGCTCTGCGGTGTGAGGAAGGTGTTGACACAGTGGAGCACGTCCAGCAGAGCTGTCGGAGCGGAGAGGCTGAGGAGACGGAGTATCTTCTGCCCTGGTCTTATTGTTGGCCTACAACTGCTTATCGGGAGGGTGCAGAGAAGGTGGAGCCAGATTTTTCTCCAAGTGCATACTGGAAGGACAAGAGGCAATGGACAGATGGGAAATTCTGATAGATCTAAGGAAAAAAAAGTTCATTGTGAGGGTTATCAAATACTAGAATAGGTGCCCAGCAAGGCTGTGGGACCTTAGTCCTTGGAGATACGTAAACCCAGGCTGCACATGGCTCTCAGCAACCTGCTTGTCTTGGACCTGGTTTGAGCAGGAGTTTGCACTGGAGCCCTCGAGAGATCCCTTCCACATGGGGGTCTGTGGCAATGGAGGTCATTGCTTGAAGCAGGGCTAGCCCCAAATTTAGGCTCGCACCCCTGTCTGGTTGGCTTTTTAATAGCAGCAGTGATAGAGAGTCCACGGCTACTCTGGTCCCTTTTCCAGTGTTTGACTGTTCTTGGTGTGAATTTTTTTTTCCTTATATCTAATCGGAGTTTCCCTTGCTGCGCTTGTGTCCTTTCCATGTGCACCCCTGAGACAAGTCTTGGGTCATCTTCACTATAACCACTAACTAATTAGCTGAAGACTACATTTTAAATTCCCTCCTCAGTCTCCTCCAGGCTAGATGAGTCCAGTTAACCCAGTGTCTCCTTTTGCACTGTGTTCTGCCACATTGCCATTTTGGTGGCCTCCGCTGGACTAGCTGTGGGAAGGCTGGTGAGGCTGGGGGCCCCCCCGGGGGTTTTGGGGGTTCTGTTTTATTTTGGGCCCCCCAGTCGTTTGCAGGGACACCAGCGGGCGGGGTGTGGGTCTGCTGGGGGGGGGGGGGCTCTGCAGAGGGACCTGGCCAGGCTGGATCCATGGGCCCAGCCCAACTGGGTGAGGGTCAACAAGGCCAAGGGCCGGGTCCTGCCCTGGGGTCACCACAACCCCACGCAGCGCTCCAGGCGTGGGGCAGAGGGGCTGGAAAGCTGCCCGGCGGAAAAGGCCCTGGGGGGGTTGGTGGAGAGGGGGCTGGAGAGGAGCCAGCAGGGTGCCCAGGTGGCCAAGAGGGCCAGCGGCATCCTGGCTTGGATCAGGAGTGGTGTGGCCAGCAGGAGCAGGGCAGGGACCGTGCCCCTGTGCTGGGCACTGGGGGGGCCGCCCCTGGACTGCTGGGGTCAGGGTTGGGCCCCTCCCTCCCCGAAGGCCCTGGGGGGGCTGGAGCGTGTCCAGAGAAGGGCAGCGGAGCTGGGGAGGGGTCTGGAGCCCCAGGCTGCTGGGGAGCGGCTGGGGGAGCTGGGGGGGTTCAGCCTGGAGCAGAGGAGGCTGAGGGGAGCCCTCATGGCTCCCTACAACTGCCTGAGAGGAGGGGGGAGCCGGGGGGGTCGGGCTCTGCTCCCAGGGAAGGGGCGATGGGACGAGGGGCACCGGCCTCAAGTTGTGCCAGGGCAGGGTGAGGTTGGCCCTGGGGAACAATTCCTTCCCCCAAGGGCTGTCAGGGGCTGGAAGGGGCTGCCCAGGGAAGGGGTCGAGTCCCCAGCCCTGGGGGGATTTAACAGCCGGGCAGAGGCGGTGCTGAGGGCCGGGGTTTGGGGGTGGGATGGCAGGGGTAGGGGGGCAGTTAATGAGCTTAAAGGGCTTTGCCAACCCAAACCATTCTGGGATTCTGTGATACTGATTGAGTGGGTGGAAGGGGAAGGGTGGCTGCTTGTTCCCCAGGCGAGGTGTGGGTGACTGGGACGACAGGCAGATGCAGTCCTCTTCCTGGGAGGTGGCAATTTCTTGCTTCTGTAGCCTGAGCTCATTGCACCCACTGAAATTACTTCCATCTCTGGCTACGGAAAATAGTTTTCCTTACCTTGCAATTAGTAAGAAGGCAAAATCCTTGCATCCCAGCAGGTCTTCAAGAAGTGAAAAAAAAATCCACATGCAAGTTACACCTCTGCCAGGATTTGGGGCATTTTTGCTTTGAAAGACAGGAAGAGTTGAAAGGGTTCTCAGGCTAGGATTGTGCACAGGGCTAGCGGAATCTCGCTAAACTGGGAAAGAGTACTTGTGAAAAGTTCAGCATCCAGAAGAGCTCAGTGTTTCCATCGCCCTTTACTTGGTGCCATAGCTGTGACCTCTGGCAGCCATCAGGTCTTCGCCACTGTCTGCGGAGATCCGACCGTCATCAGCTGCATTGCCGCACCGCGCTGGCCGTTTAGATTTTGTGCCTCTAAATGAGTTAAGTTTTAGAAAAGATTATTGTTCTGACTCAGAACTGACGGGGAAATCCACCTCTGGATAGGGATGTAGTGTGAATCTAAAGCGTTTTCCTTAGATTTCTGGACTTACTCAGGCATCGACATCAGAATAATTTACTGAAAAAAATCATTCTTCCTCGGTCACCTGTTCCAACTCATTCTGCTCTGTTTACCACATATACTCGACTTTATTATTTTAATTTATGTGTCTCAGTCAGAGGCAGGATGATTGCTCTATGTATCTCCCCCGGGCTTTGGTTTTCAGCAGATCGTTAGTGACAAGCAGGTGCTACGTGTCATTTAGGACGCAAACCGATTGCTGCCTGTGGGAGAAAAGCAGCTGTGCCGCGTCTCCAGATCGTGGCTTTTGTTGGGCATTTTCACCTCCGATGTATTACGATGTGATTTTCTAATTTCTCTCTCTCTTCCCTCCCATCGCACAATGAAATGATAATGATTAGATGTTGTATTTTTGTCACACTAATAAAATAGCAAATCCAACAAGCTTTGTTTCTGATTTCATTGTTCTTTTTCAGCCTTTTGTTGTTCTGTCTGAAGCTTTGTCTTTAGCTGTTGCTCGTCCCCTCCTTGGCCTTTGATGATGCAGGCTGATCCCTAACGAAGTGGGCAGAGTATTGCACGAAAACAATCCCAAGGCCTTTATATTTGTTCTGGCAGTATTGCAAGAAAGACCTGTAAATGGGAAAATATGTCAGAAATTTAAGGCCTGATACATTGTCGTGCATCAGACAATAAAAATACAATACATCCTCAGAAAGCCCAGGATACTCAGATCTCTGGTTCATTTTGGGGCTGACAATTCCCACTTGTTGGTTGATACCTCTGCAACAGCAGTCTTGCTTTTTCCACCAGTTCAGTTCTGATACGGTTTTAATGACTTTCGAGAACCTCTGGAGTGGAAACCACTATTCTAAACTCTCTGAAACCTCAGTTTCTCAACTTTCAAGTAGTTTGAAGCCTTTGTTGTGGGATAGCTGCTACAATCATCTGAAAATTGTAGTAGCAAAGATAAATCTTTTGTAGCTTTTTTGGTGTCTCATTGCTACTATTAAAAGTGCTTTGAGGACAAATGAAGTTAATGACAAATATTGGAAATAGTTTAAATCTTAAGGGGGAAAATTAGGTGACTGGCATAGGGTTTGGGTCAGGAAAAGCAGCCATCTGGAGACAGTGAATGCCTCATTTTTGTGTGGGCTACAGGACAGTTGAGACCTGGCTGTACTTAATGTTTATAGCACTAGTAACTTACAGGTGATGGAGAGTAATTCAGGGGAGGTCCTGCAAGAACTTCCCTTCTTTTTCTCCCAGGACTTTTAGTTATCCCTTTCCAAGGAAGAAAGACCCATTACCTCTTGTGCTGGGGTAACATCAAACAGTTCCTATGCGCGCTAAAGCCCTCTTGTATTGCAGCTGTGTCTCCTGTCCTGCAGAAGTTGGATTAAGCTGGAGTGGGCTCATTTTTCACAACCCATTCATTTTTTGAGCTCTTCTCTCTAAAAGCCTAGTTAAAACCAAAGTGCAACGTTTCTTGCTTATGTCTTAATCATAGTTATCCGCTGCTGAAGCTGCCACTGCCTGGAACAGGACCTGTGGAGTACAGCACCTCCATCAAGGATTACTCTCCACCCTCTCCGGACACGGGTCTGCAGCAAGGGGATCTCAGCGAGCGTCCCGACTGGGTGAGTCCTGCACTGAGGGGTGTGCGGGGGGGAGATGAGATGGTGAAACATCCCTGCTGTGTTACCTACGCTTTACTGTAATCGACGGAAAATAGTTCTAGTGACGCACGCGTTGTTTTGTGTAACTGCTAAGTTTAGGTTGTATTTGTCTTGTCTTAGTCTTGTTCTACCAGAAAAACGGATGCTAGGTGTTTGCAGGACATAAAAGCTTTGAAATGCTGTTTAAGAGCCTGTTTTCCAAGGATAACTTTATCTAAGGCAAGTAGTACACTTATTAAAGCATGAATAGTTTTAAATAAGTTTAGTGATGGGTTCTGGCATAACAGCCCCCAGTTTCCTAATGTCATATGAAGGCACGCAGTTTCCCCAGAGCAGCAGGACAAGCCTCCTGCTGGCACACACCGCTTCACATACCTGTCCTTGGCCTTCTCTGAAGGGTGAGAATAGGATTTAGTCAGCCTTTACTGCAGTAACTGTCTGCGGAGACGGTACCAGTAATTACGATGGTGGTTTTGGTGTTGTCAGCCTCTCTCTGAAGGGATCTGGCTTTGGATTCTGGCTATCAACCAGCTTATCCTTACAGGATCACTAACTGGCTGTCAGAATGGAAACGTCTGTCTGGCCCGGAGGTGGAAGACAGACTGTCCAGCTCCTCAGCGCTTGCAATTTTCTCTCCTTTGGCTTTAAAATACTGCATCTCGCAGGGTTTTTTCTGATGACATAGGTAGTCCAGGCTTCACCTCCCAAGACATAGGCTTTTTTCTTAAGGACACAATCAAGAGTTTTTCGTTTGAATTAGAATTTAGGCAGCCAAAGAGACAGCTACTTAGGTAGCTGTGGAGCTAGCTACTACAGCATGGTCTGGGGAGTGTAGGGATGCTTGGAGAACCTGGTGAATTGGGTATAATCTAAAGGTAGGGTTTGGTTTGGGTTTGGTTTGTTTGGTTTTTTTTTTAATTGGCTGGTATGTATCATGCAGGCAAACTAGACTTATATCCTTACGTTAAGCGTAAGGAATTAACTTTTCTTTTGCATTAACAACCTGGAACCCTGAGGCTTTCCAAAAAGGCTGATAGCCTGGTCCAGGCAATCGGGAAACAATTCTGCAGTCATCCTTTGTAACCTGCATTGTTCTTTTCCGTGCCAGGGTCTCTCCTAAGTAGAAGTTACCTGTTGGATTAATACTTTTGATGCCTCCAGCTCTCTACTCGCTCCATGTGTGCTTTTTTTCACTGTGATTGAAATAATTTGCACCCTGGTGCCACTGCAAGCTTTTTGCACTATGCTGTTGACTCGGACTGCCGCTGGCTGATTAAATCTTCCCTTCGGCTTTGTTGCCTAGTTCAGCTAATAGAGCACAAAAGTTCTGGCTGCCACGGCATGTCAGCGCTGTGCTCCCCAGCACAGGGTCAGCAGCCTGGGCACAGAGACCGGGAGGATTTAAATGGCACTCAGCAGAATCAGCACAGCGCAGCGTTGTGAGAGGCTTCGGTGAGAGGCAGTGAGTCCCTACTCCTACCTTTCATTCCAGTACCAAATCCAGCAGGAGCTGGGAGCCTCTGCCTCACAAAGAAGCACAACAGACTGATGCCAAAACAGTCAGTGGCGGTTTGCTTCTTCGAGAAAGAGACTCTTTTTGTTCTTGCTAGGTTAGTACTGTCATGTTTCACCTCTAATTTGGGAAAGGAAAATACAGGCTGGCAAACCCCTTCCTGAAAAGTTGCCAAGCTGTGGTCTAATTCTGCTAAGCAGCTTCCCACTCACCTTGTGTTTTCATTCTCCCTCTGGTTTACCCCACAGTATGTTGGTGCTCCTGTGGCCTACATTCAGCAGATCTTTGTGAAGGCTACCGTCTCCCCATGGCAGAAGAACTTCCTTGCTGTCGATGTGTTTCGCTCACCGCTGTCCCGTGTCTTCCAGCTAGTGGAGGAGATTAGAAACCATGCCCTGAGAGACAGGTAATTACTGTTCATTAAAGTTTGTGTAGAAGGCAGACTGGCCCACTGTTGTACACACCCATCTTCTAAATGACTCATAAGTCTGATTATTAGCTTTGAATTTGTAAGATTCTCAAAATTAAAAGAAAATGAGAGGTCGCTGCTAACAAGTGACATCGTATCCATCCTGTGTGTAGAGAAGTTCAGCTTTTGTGCTGGAGAACTTGCCTGTCCTCTAGTCACTGATGATTGTCAGGAACCTTCCAGTCAGAGGCTTAGGCAGAAGGGGCTGGAAGGCTTCTCCAAGGTTACGCCTGCTACAGCAGACAGCTGTGTCATCTAATCCCTTCATGAGCACGCAAGCTTCGTATTAAAGCGAGTTCATTTGACACCCCCCATACCTATTGTGAAGCTCTTCTAGAATTCCACACGGTCAGGAACCTTCTCCTGACTTTCTACTTGAACTATATTTAGGACCAGTTTATACCTGCTTGTTTTTGTCTTTGTACAAAAATAGCTTTCTTCTGCTTCCAGGTATTTACAGGGAGAACTCGTACTCCCCACCCCAAATCCTTGTTAAGCTAAACATACGAAACTCTTGGCTTACTCTGGTGAGGCGGCTCTGTATTCATTTGTCATCCTGGTTGTTCTTCTTGGCACTGTTGGTGGTGGTGTATCATTCCCGAACGTGGGAGATTAGAACTGTACACAGTATTCTCAGAAAAATCTCATTTGTGCGTTGTTTTTCTGAAACACAGCAAGATTGCAGGTCCCTTTTTCATGGCCAGTCACATCAATTTTACACGTTATGAAACGATCGATTAATGTCTCCATGGCCCTCTGTCATTTCCAGCTGATGAGCTCCCACCTTACAGCAGAAATTCTTCTTAGTCCCCAAGTGCATGGTCTTGCACTTTGTAGTCTTAGTAGAAAAGGGATTTAACTTATTCCAGCCCTCACATCATCCATTTCAGATATTCTGTTCCTTTTCTGTATGAACAGTGTTTCTTTATTTTGTGTCATTGGCAGATGTCCCGAGGTTATTAATACAAGTACATAATAATCCTGTTTTTCTGAACTATCTGTGAGAAATTCCACTTTCTTTTCCTCAGTACTGGTGGTTCCCCTTTCAGCAGCTCCATGACCATTTCCCTGTTAACCTGGTTCTTTACTGCATCACAGTCTTTGTGCTAATTTTTGTGTCTTTCCCGTGAGCTAAAGCACTTTCTGTGTGGTGCTGCATCAAAAGCTTTATTGGGGCCCAAGGAGATGAGATTTGCTGTGCCATCCAAGAAGTCAGGCATTTTGAAGAAAAGACCACTCAAATTAGTTTGGCACGTTCTCTCTTTGTAAACCAAGAATGCATTTTATACATATTAACTTGCCTCTGTTTTGTTGTTTGTTTTTTTTAAAATAAGTTTTCCTTTGAGTTCTAAGTTTTTATCTGTGGTCAAGTTCTTGGCTGGGTTTACTTTCTAAGGACAGAAACGCTTCCCTACTTGTCTGTCTGTGTTCAGTGAGAATAATGATGCTGAGAACAGGCCAAGTGTGGTGAAAAATGGTGAGATCAGAGTCTTTGATCATCTCCTAGCTTTTGCAGCCAGGAGCTTTCTTCACTCTTTGTCCTCTAACTCACATGGGTAGGGAAGATTTACTGCTTGTTCATCCTTCTTGACAGCATCCTTCATTGCTTCGTTTTTGAGGGTGTCCCCTTTGCTACTCTACCTGATGATTTGTCCTTGTTCTTAAACCATTCCTTACAAGCTAGCTGCCTGCTCTCCCTCTGGTAATTTGTTTAGAAATGCCATTTATGCTGTTAAATACGTTGCTCTTTCCTATCAGCTCACAAAGCCTTGGCACTGACATTCTTCCTGTGTTTCCAGTTCATCTCCTCCTTTACCGTATGTGTAACTTTAGATAGTAATCTGTGTGTAGTTGCCAACTGCATCTTAGAAACAACTTGCTCCCAGGACGCGTGTTGTCTCCTCATTATCTCCCCTTGATGTTGCCCTTGATGAACAGTGATGCAGCATGGAAGCAAAATTAAACCTACGTAGCCACCAGAAGAAAAAGACTTAAGCATTTAGACCTAAACCTTGGGATAAGGGCTTCCATTTTGTTGTGGACTCGGATACTTCAGGAAACATCTAACTTTGAGATAAATTCTGAAATTACCTCAAAAGTCATCATGGAAGTTCCTCATCATTTGCTTTTGTCGGTATCAAAGTTAAGTGCAGCTGATTTTCTTAATAAGAAGAAAGCATTATTTTATACTAAAGTGGTACAGGAAAAGCTGAAGATTGTTGACAACTGGGTAAGAAACATGAGGTGAATATTTTTTCGTCAGCTGTAAGATCACTGAAACGTTGAGCAGTCATCATTTGTAAGAAGTCAGAAGTGACCTGGAATTTGTAGGTTGCTCTAGTTCCTAATATCACTCTGCATCCCCAACATACTGGTAGGGACATTGGCTGTGTGCGTTTGCTTCACAAATAAGAATGTAAGTACGTTTATCTGCAGTATAAACTGTTAATCACTGTTATGTCGCAGAGTTGAAATATGAAACAACAGTTGTCTTACTCTTCCTGGAGCTGTTATCGGAGGCATCACTGCATCAGTTCCTTTAGATTATCTTTCAGAAAGCTTCTGTTCATATAAACACAGTATTTTCGAGCACGTTTTCTAGTATTTTCTTTTGATAGCTGTGACTTTTCAAGGTAGCTTGCCATATAGTGACAGAATATAGGTTCTGGAGGGAGCGTTCACAAAGACATAACTCAAATCATCATTAGTTGGTTTCCACGTTTTCTCTTTGTAGTCATTGAAACTCCTCTAGAGAAGGCGTCTTACAATAGGACCTGAACTGATTTGCCTTCTGGAGCCGCTTTCTCTGTAATCTGCGAGACTGGAGCCTGGGGAGACTGGTCTCTCATATCTTAATTTAACCTTCCTTAAATATACCTTCCCGTGCAAATCCCACCAGTTGCGCCTATCACGTTGAAGGAAATGTTCTCTTTTGGACAGGCAGCTCTTCCTTGTCTAGCCAAACAGCATGCTGACAGGTTTTGTCACTAAACCTTCACAGTTGGATCCTATTGTAAGCCCCAGTCGAGGCTTGCTTGAATTGCTGGTTGATAAGGATCATGTAATTGTGTTAAAATGAAGCTTGGGAACAAACACAAGTTCTGTTTCATACCAGTTATGCCTCTATTGATTTCTGAACCTGTAAGGCATTTTCTTTTCCATACAAACCAGAGAAATTCTGAAAACATTTTGCACAGTCGCTGATATTGAATCCTTTGTACATTTTAGAGCACTCGGTACACCTTAAATATTCCACCAGGAAAGCTAATAAAGATTTCTGTAAAACGTCCCATTGCGTACATGGTAAGAAGTATGCAGAGAGTTTAAGGTCTTTGAAGAATTCCAGGGAGACAGTTTCTCTGTAGGCTGGAGGCATCTTTAATGTAGAACTGAAAATTGTGGTGCCTGGGATGAGTGAAGAGTGAGAGCACTGTGTGGCCAGACAGTATGCAGAGAAATGTTAAGGGGGTTCTGGAGTCTGTACCCCCGTTACAGTGAGAACCTGGTCTGTGGCCCGAGGCTCTCGATCCTCAGTTATGAAGGACAAGAGTAGCAACATGGTGATGCAGGTCCTTGGGGTATTCATCGCGGCAGCTTTGCCTTTTGCTTGTGAGAGTTGCAACATACATGGCAGCATCTAACCTTTGTTTGCGTTTCAGTTCTGGTGTCAAAAGCTTGGAGGAAGTTTGCCTTCAGGTAACAGATCTTCTGCCTGGCCTCAAGAAGCTGCGGAATCTGCTCCCCGAACATGGCTGTCTGTTACTGTCTCCAGGGAACTTCTGGCAGAATGACCGAGAGCGATTCAATGCTGACCCAGATATCATCAAAACCATCCACCAGCATGAACCAAAGACATTACATACATCAGCTACTCTCAAAGGTAACAGGCTGAAGTGCCAAAGAAGTTGTGAGACGTGCTTACAGCTTGCATTGCTGTTTTGTCCTTACTGTCTTCAACATCTAGATTGCCAATATTACCAAATTGGGTGGCATTTTGTTACTCACAGCATCTGGAATGAAACTACCAAATATATGTCATCTCTCATTTTATATCTGTATTTGACTTTGGCTCTGTATTTGTGGACAGTAAATTATTCCACTCAGACTCCTTTCTGTAGGTGTAAAACCAGCAAGTAATGTGTCCCAAGTCTTTTTGTTCCTCAGACTCCTCATATGCTCTAACCCATTTTTTTCCCTCACGCTATTGTCTGTCATACTGTCATCCCATTGTCACAGATAAATGAACATTCATCCTGCTCCCTCTTGTGCAACTGATAGTTGCTTGCATATACCCTGAGTTACACTGGATATCATAAAAGTACTTTTCTCTCTTAATTAAAAAAGATAAGACTAACCATGTCTGGGATCGTGCTATTCAGTGGTTCCACAAGGCCAGAGGAAATGCTGGTTCCTTTGGTTTTAAAGGAGCTTTGTAGGTGTCAGGAAGCCTATAGTATGACGTGTCCGAATAGGGGGTTTGTAACCCTAAAATGAGTTTGGTTTAAAGGTCATTTCCTGAGCATCCAGAGCATGTGCACACTGTGGTTTGGGGCACGTGGAGCCTGTCTTTGAGTGCTCATTCATAAACAAGATGGAGGTCCACAACGCCCCGGGAATTCCTGAGAATAGTGGTAGTGTTCATCAGGACGCATAATTCTTTTAAGTCTGCTTTTTAGCACGCAAGATTAACAGAAGAGACATTGAATAGTCCTTCGCAGTGCAGAGCCTTCCTGGGACCTCTGGTTCCAATCACACACCAACATGCACAAAAACAAGCGTCTGAGGATTTCTTTGGCTGCATCCCTAAAGATAATGTCTGTTGAAAGACAAATTGGGTGCCCACTTGATGTGCCTGTACGCTAACACACACAGCATGGGGAGCAAACGGGAGGAATTAGAGGTGCGTGCAGTTGGAGGGCTACAACCTCATCCAGCTCACAGAGATGACGTGGGGTAGCTCGCAGTACTGGAGTGGACTGTGGGTTAGGATTAGAGGGCAGACCTTGTCTGATATAGACTGCCCGAGCAGGAAGATGAGGACAGACAACTTCCTCACAGGAAGGAAGATGTTTCTTGTGTTTAAGGGGAATTTCCCGAGTTTTAAATTCCGCCCATTGCCTCTTGTCCTATCACTGGGCACCGCTGAGAAGCTCCACCTTCTCTACTGCCCTGCATCAGGTATTTATCCACATATGGTCTCACCAGAGCACTGAGAAAGCACTTCCTATAAGAACAGTAATTCTCACTCGTCATTCTTCACAATGAACACCTCGTGTATCCCATCTTTTTTATTTATTTTCTTGTTATCCTAATGTTGCGTTCATGCCACATTTTTGCAGATCTGTTGTTTGGACTCCCTGGGAAGTACAGCGGGGTGAACCTCTACAACAGGAAGCGAGTGGTGTCATACACTGTCACACTGGGTCTCCAGCGATATGATTCCAGGTAAGGAGCTTTAGCTGTGCTGTTTCTATGGGAGGGATCCCTTCTTCAATTCTTGGCAGGTTTGCTGTTTTCTCTACTCTTGATTACTGTTATGTTTTTCTTTAATCTCCATTTTCTTGTGGTTTAGAGTATTTTAGGATCTTCTGAACGTGCTGTAGAAAAACAGGGTGCTGGTTTGGGGAGAAAACTTGCTGTGTTTTAAGGAAATAAAATACTATCAGTTCTCAGTTTCTCTTTAAGAAAAGTATATACAACATCCAAAGCTGCCAACGGGAGTTCCTCTGATGATGGCTTCGTGTGCACACAGAGCTGTCATTGTTGCAGCCAAGGCCCAGCAGGTCTGTTTTGACCCAGTTCCTGGTACATAAGGGTGATTTGCTTTCCAGTAAGCACTAATTCCACTGGTATCAATTGTGAAACCCCTTTGGCAGTGTTGTCAAAGCTGGCTTGGACTGAGTGGATCTGAGGACTAAACACTCTGCTCAGTGCTGCACAGAATTCCCCAAGGAATGCCTAGGATAGAATTGGCAGCACGGCAGTCCAAACTTGCTCTGCTGCCGCCCGTGCAAGAACCCTTCAGCCTCAAGGACTGTCCTGTAGCACCTTTCATCAGTCGTACTTACGTAAAATTCAGGGGATGCTTGAGACTACAGCATAGAAAAGGACCTGAGGGTGTTGGTTGACAGCCAGCTAAACATGAGCCAGCAGTGTGCCCAGGTGGCCAAGAGGGCCAGCGGCATCCTGGCTTGTATCAGGAGTGGTGTGGCCAGCAGGAGCAGGGCAGGCACCGTGCCCCTGTGCTGGGCACTGGGGGGGCCGCCCCGGGGGGGGGGCCCCCCCCCCCCCGGGGGGGGGGGGGGGGGGGGGGCCCCGGGGGCGGCTGGGGGAGCGGGGGGGTTCCCGGGCAGGAGGGGCGATGGGACGAGGGGCACCGGCCTCAAGTTGTGCCAGGGCAGGGTGAGGTTGGCCCTGGGGAACAATTCCTTCCCCCAAGGGCTGTCAGGGGCTGGAAGGGGCTGCCCAGGGAAGGGGTCGAGTCCCCAGCCCTGGGGGGATTGAACAGCCGGGCAGAGGCGGTGCTGAGGGACGGGGTTTGGGGGTGGGATGGCAGGGGTAGGGGAATGGTTGGGCTGGGGGAGCTTAAAGGGCTTTTCCAACCTAAACAATTCTGTGATTCTATGCTTCTATGTTCTGTTCCCCATGGCAAAGATTTTGGATGATGAGCCCTTGCTTCAAATAGTTTTTTTTCTTTTTGAACTTTCAAATAGTTCAAATTTTTCTTGAGTCTTCCCAGCTATCTTTGGATCATCATAGAAATTAAGGTCTGTGAGATTGCCACAGTACAGATGTGATAAATGTTGTTTGGGCCACAGAGGAACAGACTTAGCGGTCGGGCCTAGAGAGAACAGTGCTTTGTAAGATCCTGTGAATCTACGGAGCTTCCTCCTGCTTGATCTATACTGTTGAGCTTCTCCTTGGAATTGTGTGCTGGTCGTCGTGCACAGTGTGACATCCTCCTGCTTGCTTTTCATCTCAGGTTCCTCAGCAGCCTCCGCTCTCGCCTCAAGCTGCTGCATCCCAGCCCTAACTGCACGCTGCGAGAGGAGAACATCGTTCACGTCCACTTCAAGGAAGAGATTGGCATTGCGGAGCTGATACCCCTCGTCACCACCTACATTATTCTCTTCGCTTACATCTACTTCTCCACACGTAGGTTTGTGGGGCGGAGACCCTTGAGGGGAGAGCCAGCTAATAAGCCAGCTACACGCTTGCCAGCTGAATATATGCAAGGGATCATTGATGCAGTGCCCTTTCCCTGGCTACAGATAAGAGAAGGACTCCTGTCCATAGCACTGCAGTTCCCTCCTGTTTCAGCAGGAAAGGTGGTGTTGAAATTTTACCCTGAACTGTCACGTAGAGAATTAATAGCCCTGTTTATCTGATTTCTGTAAATTTGTCCCTCTTAGCCAGTGTGGCGTTATTCCTTCTGATATCTTCTGAGGTGTTTTCTACCTTATGCAGTTCTAAATGCCACAGCAATGACATTTTTTCCAATTTGGAGAGACAGGTGTGTAGTGAGGCAGATCATATACATGTTCTGGGCTGGTGGTTTTAGACCTTACTAGCCACATTTAAGTTCCTTTTTTCATGCCCCAACAGTGCTGTACTGGAATTGGTTTGAACTGCAAGCCATGCATTATCTTCTTTCCCATCCTTGTTACAGTACCTCTTACGTACTGGGAGCATCTGGGAGGTGCATTTCGGCCACTGGGACTGAGCTACCACTACTTCTGGGTTGTAGGGCTACCTGCTGAAATCAGTCGGGATGAGGATCCCTTCTCCTTGATTTTTTTTTATTGATGTCATTTTTCTTTTGCTTGCTAACCGAGACTTTGCATTCTGTTTTTCAGGGAAGATTGACATGGTGAAATCAAAATGGGGTCTGGCACTGGCAGCAGTCGTGACGGTGCTCAGCTCTCTGCTCATGTCTGTTGGGCTGTGCACACTATTTGGTTTGACGCCTACTCTTAATGGAGGGTATGTTTCCAGCACCAAACCTCTTCCTAAAGAAGGGTAGATGGAGGTGATATAATTTGAAACCAGCCATTCAATGCTTAATCTTTATCATCTAGTATTCTTCAAATGAGCTTACATGACATATTACACACTGCTGTGCATAATTATTATCGGCCCCACGACCTGGGCTGAAGGGCTATGTGTTTCTCTGCTGGCCAGCAAATAGACCTGACTGGATCCCAGTCTTCCTGAAGATGCCTTATTGCTTAGCAGTTGGCTCTTTCTGCCTGAAAAAGTACAATGCCCCTGTGCTGGGCACTGGGGAGGCCGCCCCTGGAATGCTGGGGTCAGGGTTGGGCCCCTCCCTCCCCGAAGGACCTGGAGGGGCTGGAGCGTGTCCAGAGAAGGGCAGCGGAGCTGGGGAGGGGTCTGGAGCCCCAGGCTGCTGGGGAGCGGCTGGGGGAGCTGGGGGGGTTCAGCCTGGAGCAGAGGAGGCTGAGGGGAGCCCTCATGGCTCCCTACAACTGCCTGAGAGGAGGGGGGAGCCGGGGGGGTCGGGCTCTGCTCCCAGGGAAGGGGCGATGGGACGAGGGGCACCGGCCTCAAGTTGTGCCAGGGCAGGGTGAGGTTGGCCCTGGGGAACAATTCCTTCCCCAAGGGCTGTCAGGGCTGGAAGGGGCTGCCCAGGGAAGGGGTCGAGTCCCCAGCCCTGGGGGGATTTAACAGCCGGGCAGAGGCGGTGCTGAGGGCCGGGTTTGGGGGTGGGATGGCAGGGGTAGGGGAACGGCTGGGCTGGGGGAGCTTAAAGGGCTTTGCCAACCTAAATGGTTCTATGTTTATATGATTCTATAAAGCAGAAGGAACTGTAGGGACAACATCTTATTCATAACCAGATTTCCTGGCAGCTAAGTAGGCTCTCACATACCTTCTTCCTGCAGTGACTTCTTGTAGCATCCAGAAGGGTTTGTTACCTTTTCTCTGGCTGACGGAGGTCTGTTTATGTTTTACTCCGAAAAATCTTTAAAGGTGGCAGAACTGACTGGTGATATTTGTGCCTGGGAGGCTACCTGGGTAACTTTGCACCCACTGCTGACAGTTGTCAGCACTTCTTTTAACTGGTGTTCCTGTGCATGTTAAGAGTTGGCGTTTGGGATGTGGTTACTACCATGTGTTATATTTGTGTCAAGCTGAAACCCCCCGAGAAAGCTCTAACTGGCACCTCACCTGCCTGAGTTCTGCACGCTGTTCATTCCTCATTAATTAAAGTTCAGGTCAGAATCTTTCTTTTGATTTCCAGATCCCTCTCCTAAGTAGTTAAGGAAATACCCATCATTTTTCTTCCCATCTCCTCCTCGCAGCTGCACAATGAAAAGTCTGACCTGTGAGGGAGGCTCCTCAATGTTGGTGGTAGTTTACCAGGAGCCAGACCTAGATGTAGGAATTTCTCTCCTAGAAGGTTAAAAGAGCTCTGAATAATTGACTTCAGAAACTGAAATACTTGTTTTACTGCTCTGCTGCTTAGGAACCTTAATTACGGATCAAGACCACATTGTTCTGATAGCTGTACAAATAAATCAGATAGGATCCACTGGGTGTTAATAGTTTTAATGCAAGAAAAAAAGGCAGTATTTGGATGCAGATACCTGGGGGGGATCCAAGGGAACAGTTTTGGTTAGTGCAATGACCAAGGCCTTTGTATATAATCAGCCTTACTATTGTCAGGCAGAAGGGCTAAGCTAATCTAGTTATTGCTCCTGCAGGATAGAAGGAGTTAATTCAGCAGAATTTCTTTGCCTTAAAATGATTGCATGGACAGTTTCCTTTGGGGTTGAAACTTAATTCTTGCAATTCTTTATAAACAATGTCCAATTAGATGGAAGACACTTGGATTCTGTGGTGATGGGGTCTGGTGACATTGAGGGGTTTTTTTTACTTTTGGCGAGTGACCTTTTCCTGATTCCCCAGTGTCCACCGGAGCACTTTGCCTCTAGTGACCTGATTCCCCACTGGGAACAGGGTGTTCTTGGTGTGTCCTGTACCAGTGGCAACGTGCTAGGACTTGGCCAGCTTAGGGTGCAGAGTCTGGTTAAACTTTGATCTGACTTTCTGCCTTTTTTATCCGTTTTGTTTGGTATCCAGACATGGGTGTGTTTGTTTTTAATGGTACCTGTATTTATGATAAGGCTTTTTCCCTCACTGGTTTTTGTGAAGTATTAAAATAAAGCTTGTTGCTTAGAGATCAGTGTTTGCTTGCTACAGATATGATATATAAACTGGACCTTAATCATTCTCAATCAACTTTTATAATGGAGTAAAATTATTATAGGTGAGGTAGGCATTAGTCTTATTTCACAGAAAGGAAAACTAAGTGGAAACAGATGACATGATCTGTGCAGGATTTAAGAAAGAATGAAGAGTGAAGTTGAGGAGAATGCCTGGAGTTCACTGGAAGTGGGATTCCTCCGAGCTGGTGGGCTGGGAGAGTCTCTAGATGAGTCCGGAGCACAAGCCACCAACCCACAAGTTGGCATCTCAGCTAGGTTAGAGAAATCACAATCTGAAATGACGAACTACTCCTCGTTGCCTTTAAAAACCAGCCTAAACCCACTAGTTCAAATGCGACCGTTTGCATTTTAGATGAGAGGCTGATGTGATAAATCCTTACATCTTCCAAACATTTTGGATAAGCCAGAGGTTGTCTCTGCTCATAAGTATACGATGAGTCAGAGAAGATCTGTTTTCTTTATGGGTTAACAGCAGTGTTTCCGTTGACTCTCCGGCATGCTGGATCATGCTATGATGCAGCACCTTCTGGCATCAAAGTGGTACATGAAGTGTAAATGTTTCAGTAGATGGACACGATACGGCGTCTCCCCTTGCTCTTCCTCCTTCTCAGTGCTTGGCACTGTATGGCAGAAAATGCAGCGAGGATCTCTTGCCACCTGCCTCACTCTGAGTGGGGACAAGTGAACTTGGGTTTTGGCATTGTAGGGCGTGGACAGCTTGGGTTTGTCCTGCGTGGAGTCACTTGAAGTTACTCTTCAAGAAAAGCGAATGTCTTGTTGCTTTTAAACTGCTGGTCATTTAACATGAAAACTGCTGAATCTTCAAGGACTATTGAAACTCATAACCTGGGTCTATTAGTTAATTATTTCCTGCAGTAGAAGCTACTGTTTAAGTAGGACATAGTTGATGAGAGAATTCTGAGTTTTCTTTCCCGTATTTGTACTGCCTTCCGAAGGCCTACTGCAGCTTATCTGGAAACAGTGCTAGACCCCCAGCCTATCTTGCAGGACTGCATAAGGACAGGACTCTGCAAGAGCGTACCCTTGCAGATAACATGCTCTGCAGGACAGTGCTGCGCCGTGCCGGACAGCAGAGCTCTCCCTCACGTTTGCTGCATTCTCTTTATTTAGCAATTTCCATCCCTAAGGATCACGGAGAACTTCTCTCACATCTGTCTCCTGTTCTGTAGTACTGCTCGGAGGAGCGACACAGGCTATGAACTGAAAATGCTTGAGAGAAAGGCAGAACTCAGTTGTACTTTCTAGATTTTGGATTCTTTGACATTAACAGCCCATGAGAAGCTTATATACATGTTGTATTTTTAATGCACTTCCTGCACAGGTTTTGGACAGAAGGTCAACGGACCAGTGTGTTGCACAATTGTTAGAGATAAAATTTGGTTAGGATACCTGGAGAAAGGTGTGTGGAGTTTGTTTTTTGGTTTGTGTAGTCTTGCTTTCAGTGGAATCAACTGGAAGGAACTGGCTGAGTTAGCAGCAGTTCCACACACGTGTTTTTCCCCAGCTGAGCCCATCAGGCGCAGGCTGCTGACAGCTCTGTGTGTGCAGATGTTGAAACCCGTGTCAGATGGCCATAGGCAGCCGCAAGCAGCATTTGGGAAGGTGGTCCCTGGGGGTTATGGCAGGCAATGGCAGAAAGTAGGAGGTCTTCCAAAACTCTGCTGTTTACCTGTCTTGGCTGTTAGTGATTGCCAAGGGGTGTGTGTGCACGCACACACATTCTCCATTTGGATCTGTCCATACCGGCACAGCACAAATCCATTACCCTCCGCGATGAAACCTTTAGTATTTTGCTGAAGTGTAGCTGGAAGGAAATTAAGAGATTTACTATCTACCATGTTCTGGCATGGAGCAGCTTTTTCTCTCTGATTTGGACCTGCAAGTAGTTCAAAAAAGAGAAAAAAAATTTAGGGGTGAAACGAAGAGTTGAATAAAGTGACTGTGGTGACCTTGGGTAGTCTTACTCTTCTGTATATGCTAAGGGGCAAATCCATTTCAGTGTGTTTTCTTGACTATCCCTGGCAGGATTTAGTTGATTTATGTACAAAGCATATTTACACTGTATGTTTTTCTCAGCGTTGTGGCTTCTGAGCTACCCGGTGTACTGGAGAACAGAGCTCCATGCATGCTAATTTATCTCCTCCCAACAGAGAAGTCCCTTCACGCATCTCCTTCACTGCCCAAGGCTGGGTTGCTCTCAGCAGCTGTGAGGTTTGGAACCTTTTCCCCTCTGGGTTTCTGAACCAGGCGGTGCCCATGCTCTTCACCTGAGATTTTTTTTTTTGAAAGTTTTGTTTAATGTAACGTTTAGCTGTGATTTATCAGGATTTTCACTGTCGGTGATGGGACATGCTCCCTACCATCTTGTTGTAATGCGCTCTCACTGACTAATGATTACCGAGTCTATCACACTGTTGTTCGAAGTCCATCTTTTTGATTTGCACCCCTTTGTACTAGATGCTGTAGAGGCTCTTTGAGGGGCACTGTCCCAAACCCTGGGAAGCACTAAAACTAATTTAGGGGTGGTCTGCAATGGCCATTTTCCAGAAAATCATGCAGCTTTGCAAAAGTGTTAATATTTGTCCAAAGCAGATGAAATACAGACCCCTTACCTCATCATAGAGTAATATTGTACGAGAAAGGATTTGACTGAGAGCGCTGGATAGTGTTTCCCGGCCTTGACTCTAGGATGTGTGTTTGCTGCTTGAGTTCTTCCCTTCTTTTTCACCAAGGATCTCATTCTCAGTTCTGCTTCTGTTTCCTCTAGAGAAATATTTCCCTACTTAGTTGTGGTGATTGGCCTGGAGAATGTGTTGGTTCTCACCAAGTCAGTTGTTTCCACGCCCGTTGACCTGGAAGTGAAGCTACGCATTGCCCAAGGTATGCAGCCTGCTCTGGAAAAATGTTGAGAGAGAAAATTAGGGTAACCCAAGGACTGGGAAATGGGGAAAGATCTTAATTCTGGCCTGCAAAGGAAGTAAGGACCGTGTGTGTTGAGTGTGAATCGGGAATTGTAGTCTGTTAGTCTTTTTGTACTGGCTTCGATAATTCCAAGAACGAACGTAAGCCTGTTATTGCGGGCTCTGCTTTTTAAGATTGTTGCCTAAAACATTGGCTAAAAGTGTAAGGGAGAGCTGTATCTCCTGGTGTAGATATTTAGCACCTTGTCCCCTCATGTCATGAATATTTTAAGTGCAGTCCACAGGTCATATGAAGTTCTGCTGAGTCTGTGACAAAATTATGTTCTCTATTATAGATACACTCTGTACCTGCATAAGGATTTGAGTGTACTCAAACCATGGATAAATGGAGTTTGCAAAATTAAAAGATGTTTCTAAACATCAGGGAAGAGAGATTCTAGAGTGACGCCTAGAAAAATCCCACCTAGTTTTAAAAATACAGGCGGTTTGTATCCTATATGGAAAACAGATCTCAAAGACTCATGGTCCTTTACACTTCTGAGTCCCTGTATTGCCCTGTGCAGTACCCTCCAACTGCTTAAATCAGGACAGTTTTGTGAGCTGAGAGAGTCATCCTGAGCTCCCTTTGTAGTTAATGATAATCCTGCTGATAAAGACATTGGGAGCCTACAGTCCGATTATTTGACTTAGATATTCAAAAGAGGTCAGATGAATTTTAGCCTGAAGGTGCCTTTCTTGGCTGTTGTCTACAGATGCCTAATTTTAAAGAAGGGAAATCCAGTTCCTTTTTGCTATGCTCATGTCTGTCCACTAGCGAACAGCCTTGTTTTACTCATCTTTGCATGTTCTTTCTCCAGGCTTGAGCAACGAGAGCTGGTCGATTATGAAGAATATGGCAACAGAGCTTGGGATCATCTTGATCGGGTATTTCACCCTTGTCCCAGCCATCCAGGTGAGCAGGGCTGATCAGTTTGAGTTTGCAGGACAGAGGCTTGTTGGACCTGCCGGAATGCAGTGGGCAATATTCGGCTCCCCTCTCTGTCTGATTGCATTAAGATTCTGTTAATGGGAAATCTATACGTTGTGGATCCCTCCAGGCTTTAGGCTTCTGTCCAGCAGCTGTCCCTGGATCCCCAGTCTCCCCAGTTGGGATCCTTCCAGTACCTGGGCTTACACGTTCAGTTCATCCAGTAGTTGGCCCTGGATCCTTGCTCTCCCCAGTTGCCTTACACACACGCGTGTGCGGGTGGGTCTCTCAGTCGCCCCAGCCCCGCAGTCCCTCTGGCAGGTGACCTGGAGCCCCTGATCCATCTGGTGACCAACTCCCCCATCTTTCTTGCTCAGGGACACCCACGTACCTGGCTCCCAAGCCACTCACCCTGCTCGCCAGCTGCCTGGCTCAACAGTCACTAGTGATCACATGCTGATGTGCATACTCTGACGCGCTCCGGTTGCTGGTGACACAGACACGTGGGTCCCTGTGCCCTGTGGCCCCCGTTCCAGTTGCTGGTGCTTAGACCCTGCTCGTTCCAGTTGCCGGCACCACAGACACATGGGCTTGTACAGGACAGATGGGTTTGGAGAGCCTCTGTCACTGAGTCATCGCAATGGCTGTCACCCCCAGGCTGTGGGGCTGATCACTTTGCTGTGACAGCCCTGGGAGAAGCTGGAGCAGGGGCTCATTTCCCTCCCGACCACCCATCCATGCTCCTCGTGTTTGTGGAAATGAGCTTCCTATTGCAGAACTTAACACTGCCCAGTGCCTTTGCTGTGCAGACGCCTTTATTCCCACTTTATTCCAAAGGTCTTTTTTATGGGCTGGCTAATCCACTTTATAAGTGGATGGAAGAAAAAACCCACCCTAGTGCAGAATGTCTGCTCTGAGAATTAGGGTGGGCAGTCCATTTGGGGCTCTTTCACCAAAGTGATGAATCTGTAGGTTTTTACAACCACGGCTATCGCTGCCTCTGTTTCATGGGTGGGTAAACTGACAGCTCAAGGCAGAACGATCTGTCAGGGGTCAGGCTGCTGGGGCTGTGTAGCACTGAAAACAGCATCTTCTGCCTGGCAGTGTGTTACTTTCTCTGCTGTGCAGTCTCCTTTTCAGGACTGTGCTTGCCGAGTTGCATCAGGAAGTTAGGATCGTAGAATCGTTGGGATCATAGAATCTTAGAATCATTTAGATTGGAATCATAGAATCATAGGATCATAGAATCATAGAATCATTAACTCATTTAGGTTGGAAAAGATCTTTAAGATCATCAAGCCCAACCGTTCCCCTACCCCTGCCATCCCACCCCCAAACCCTGGCCCTCAGCACCGCCTCTGCCCAGCTGTTAAATCCCCCCAGGGCTGGGGACTCGACCCTTCCCTGGGCAGCCCCTTCCAGTGCCTGACAGCCCTTTGGGGAAGGAATTGTTCCCCAGGGCCAACCTCACCCTGCCCTGGCACAACTTGAGGCTGTTTCTTCTTGTCCTAGTTGACACCATTTGATTTCTGATCTTTGACCAAGCAGGGCTCGTGCCTGGTGAGGCACAGGAACAGAAGTACTGCCTAGCCAAATCCTCATTGCCAGTTCCATAGCACCTCTGCAGCCAAGGCTTCAGGGGGGTGTCAGCCTGTTGTCTCTGGAAGCTTCTAGCAGGCGCAGTCCACAAGCAAAGGCAGGAGCACCCCGACATCTACATAGTTGGAAGCTACTCTGGGCACTTGCTGGGTGCTTGCTGGCCACGCGTGACCGTGTGAAGAGGGTTGGGTTGTGGATCTCCTTGCCTTAGCACTGGGGAGTCACCAGTAGAGACTGCAGATTAAAGCATGTTGTAATCTAAGAAGATTAAACATTCAGGTTGGACTGGAGCACTGGAGGCTGAGCTTCACAGTTCCTGAACCTCTCTCGGTATCCCAGAGGACGGCAAGAGAGGAGCTATAGCAGAATAAGCTACAGCCAGCCACCTATTGTGGCCTAATTTTTTTATTTGAAGCTGATTGCAGGGCTTCCTCAGCTCAACCACTGGCATGATCCATCCTTTGGGTCTAAATTGAGCTCATCCGTATGATATATTAGTGCCTTTTGGCCTCTGTTTCATTGCTTGACCTCAGAATTCGAAGCTTGGCAGTGTCTGTGGAGCGAGCGTCGTGCCAGCAGCCCTGTTGCATGGAGGCCACTGCGGCAGTTCGCTTTCTTGTTGCACTCTGCTGTAGAGGAGCTTGCAGGGTGCACTGATTACAGGAGATAAAGGAACGGGATAAAAGGGATGGGGCAGAGCCATGTAAGTGTCAGCAGAGCCATGGGAAGCAGTGACACCATGCCCCCACCCCGGTGTTATCTCTATTAAAGTACTCCTATTTATTCCAGCATGCTGGCACATGTGGTGACGTCCACTCCCTGCTCTCTGTGTGATCCTGTCTTCCCTTGGATGCTTGCTTTCTCCGGAGGAAGAATCTCACAGGGGTGCTGTCTGTTAGAGACCGAGAGCTGCTCTGCTGGAGCCTGGCGTACGCCCCTTATCTTCGTCCCTGAGAGTGAAGGACACTGTACAGATAATGTGCTGTACTCGCGTTGCAGAGTCCAAGGAATCTGGCAGAAAGAGATCCAGGCTGCGTAAATCTGGCAGGGACCTTTGCTCTAGGCTGTCAGAGGGAGCAGTGCAGTGCTGGGGTTGTTCAGGTGCTATCTGGTAGGGGGAATAACAGAAGAGGGAGGCTTTTCTTTGCTGAAGGCTCTCACCTGCCCCAAGGGCTGTAATGGGTCTCGTCCTTTTCCTTGGTTACTCCTTGACAGTGCAGCTCGTTTAGCAGAAGGGAATTTTCTATGTTTTCCGTGACTCTCTTCCTCCTAAAACAGAGTTTGGCTGGAGATGAGATTTGTGCATTCGCTTGAAATCCCTTGTAACTGCGAGGACCAATGAAATCCTCCTACCACGCATCACGGGTGGGTAGAGACCCCCGTTCTCCTGGCACAGGGTCACCATTGAAGGTCCTGAGATGCTGCAGGGCTGTGTGCCGAGCGCTCGCCCTGTGCTTTCCATCTCTTATCCGCTACTTCGCTAAGAGCCCACTCCTGCGCCCCCTGAAATCACTTTGGGTTTTGCCATAGGGTGTGCAGTATCCAAGTATAAGATGATTTTCAATTTCCAGGGCTAGCAGCTTCAGAGGTCTCTAACCCTGAGTAAGTGGGGGTATTAACAGGGTTAATATCCCTCTATGCAGAGCCTGCCGTTTGTGGAGCCCATGTTTGCAGAGGTCTGGATGAAATCCGTCTGGACGTTGCTTTCCTTCTGGTTTTCTCCTTGAGAGAGAGGAACCTGTGTTGTGTTTTCATCCCTCTGCTCCCCAAGCCTCCTGTCAGATGTTGGGGAAGGGGCTAAAGAGAAAAACCTGATGAGAAGCTGCTTCCTTGTGCTGCTGTTGCTGGGAGGTTTGGGGAGGGGCAGCTGACCTGGTGGGTTATCTCATTCCATATCACACTGGTTTTTAAATAACAGTTGATTGCTTGTGTTTTGAGAACAGTTTGGACAGGATGGGGGGGCTTCGAGGTTGTTTACAGGTTTTCACACTCTCTCTTTTCATTTCACTGTGCTGATATTGGCCTCCAGCCTTGTGCAAGAAGCTGGGGCAGACGTAGAACGTACTGAGAATGCCACGCCTGGGCACCAGCAGCCAGGCAGTGAATGGCAGTGGGTGTTTGCCAGCTCAGGTCTGCAAGTGAGGGTCTTTAATCTGTTGTTTAGCTGAAGGTTTTTCCTCCTGCTTACGTTCAGCTTTCTTCATCTCTCCATGTTTACTAGATCCTTTTTAGGTCCTGACAGGTCCTGACAGAAATTTGTACCTCCAAGGGAAACAAAAACGCCTCTCAAAAATATTTTAATTCTGTCTTCCTGTGAAGTTTTGAATGTAGTGGGGGGAGAGGGGATGGCACTTAGCATTCATGGGGATCAGGGTAAGAGCGTGCATTTGTTTTGTACGGATGATCTGGGAGCCAACTGCATTTCTGCTGCTCGGCAGAATCTTTTAATCCTTATTTCTGCAATGGCACCTGCTGGGGAAAGTGGAGCATTACAGCAAGTTTAGGAAACACCGGCTTTTGCACACCTTATTTCCCATATACCTGGTGTTGAGCGACCTCAGAGTGGGCGTGGGACTTCTCTTCCAGGGGCGTAGGAATGAAATGTGCCCATCAAATACTCATTAGCCAAAAGTGTGATTTAAGCAGAAATGGTTTAGCTGGGGCCCTGGAGCATGTCTACAAACAAGAACATGGGTGTACAGTGGCTACAGTCGTCTGGCTTTGGTTGGAGAGTGATTGATCCAGTTCCTGAGCAACCCTGTGTTCCTGGAGGAACTTTAAATCAGGGCTGAGGTTCGTTGGTAAAGTGCAGGGAACTGTCACGGTTGCAGGCTGTTTGCCTTTGTGATTTGAACACGTGGGCAAGAGGCTGAGAGCTCTGGCTGCCACCCTGCCATGGCTTTGTGAACTGGGAAGACATCCTCTGCCGATTTTTCCTTTAGTGCTTTGATGTTTTATGGCTAAGAGCAAAGAATGCGAACCTGAGTAAATATGCCTTTGAGTTCTCACGCAGACTTCTTTAGGGCTAAACTCTCAACTGTTACAAAATACCGATAATAGGCTTTGTCAGTAAAACAGACTCAGGCCTGCGCTCTGGGCAGGAGTTTGCTGACTTTCCCTTTTTCTGAAGTTGAAATTTTTACCGTTGCCTCCGCAGTTGCTGTAGCTAATCAGTGTCTCCTGTCTGCAGGAGTTCTGCCTCTTCGCTGTGGTCGGCCTGGTCTCTGACTTCTTTCTGCAGATGTTTTTCTTCACTACTGTGCTGTCCATTGACATTCGCCGTATGGAGGTAAGGAAGGGCTGAGAACACGGGGGTTTGCCTTGGGTCTTCCTTCTTTGCTATTGTGGAACGATTAAAGGAAGCACACCCTGTGATTTTCACTCTCTAAATGGAAAAGACCGAGCCGTGAAAGTTCTGGGGCAGTACTTGCTTAGTTACACATACTCAGTGACTGGGGACAGGATGCTTGAGGGAACAAGACACCCTCAGGTGCATAAACGTGCAGATTTGTGGTAAATGGGCTGGAAAGAGACACGGTCACAGATGGCCATGGCTGGGCGAAGAGGAGAGTGCGTGCTGGAGAGAAGCTGGGACAGATTTGACTCGAGGGTGAAGGTGGGAGCTCCGCTGTGGGCATGTATCGAAGGTAGCTGACTGCACGTGTTTCTCTTGAGGGACCTCACCGCCACGGCTCTCACACGTTTGCCTTTCCCTTGGCAGCTCGCTGATCTGAACAAACGGTTGCCAGCAGAAGCCTGCATGCCCCCAGCAAAGCCTGTCAGCCGCTCTCAGCGCTACGAACGCCAGCCTGCTATGCGACCTGCCACCCCCCACACCATCACCCTGCAGCCATCGTCTTTCAGGAATCTGCGCCTGCCAAAGAGGCTGCGGGTGATCTACTTCTTCGCCAGGACCAGGCTGGCCCAGAGACTCATCATGGTACGCCTCGTGGTGTTTGTTATCTGGTGCCCCTTCCTGCTGGACGCTAACCCAACCCAAATAGGCTTCCAGGGAGGGGAAAAAAAAGCCCAATTCTTCCATGCATCCTTGTTCCCCTGGAAGATTCATGCTGCCCCGTGGTAAATACAGTTTGAGAAATACTTCCCTAAGAACATGGCTCTGCATGCGTTAGGTCCAGGGCTCTGCTGTTGGCACGGTGTTTGGGTGGTAGTGGGTAATTTTCTGATACTTGCTTTTGAGACAAAAATCTGCTTTTATGTAAGATTTTTTCTATAAGCAGATTTTCAAGGACTGTATGAGTGGAGAGAGAAGATGTTTACAGAGCAGAAATCATGTTTTGTTCTTGCAAATAATGTGGACTGAAGACACAGGAGATATTTTGCAACATGAAAGACTTAAGGCTTTTCCTTTTGCAGGTGTAACTGCAGTGGTTACACCAGTTACTGCCCCTGCTTGTCTCCCCCACCTCTGTTCTGGGTGTCTGTAATGGGAGTGGAGGAACATGTGTGTTCCTTGGCTCTACACACCACAGCCCAGTCTGTTACTGTCAATGAACACCAATGGCAATTTGACTTAAATTAATACATCAGCCTGTGAACCGAGGCTGCTGCAGTAGGGCTTGCAGAGTTCATGAACCAGGACCCTGAATTAAGCCTTTCCAGCCCTCCTTGAGGGAGGCAGGTGTGCTGGTCCCAGCCACCAGTGAGGAATCTCTTCCCTGCTGTGCGTTTGCGTGGGAAAAGTGGGGTTCCCACCGTCAGGTAGAGTTGGATGGCTCACAGAAAAGTAGCATTCCATTTTTGTGCGTGCTGAGCAATCTCTCCCAGTCCTCTTAGAGGATAAGCATCTGCCAGGAGTAAGACCATAACTGAGTGCAGGGTGTACCCGTGGTTGGGATGTTGTTGATCAGCTCAGAGGGCTGATGAGCTGTTGGAAGCGGAGTGTGAAGGCCGTGTACTAAACGAGCTTGTCTCCTTGCTCATCATGTGTAGGCTGGGACGGTGATCTGGATTGGAATCCTGGTTTACACGGATCCTGCTGGTCTCCGCACCTACCTCACGTCACAGGTCACTGAACAAAGTCCTTTGGGTGAAGCAGGTCTGCCTCCTATGCCTGTTCCTGGAGGAGTCCTACCTGCTGGGGACCCCAAGATTGATCTCTCAGTCTTCCCATCGGACCCTATACAGCTGTCAGAAAACCAGACGCAGCAGCGTGAGCAGAAGTCAGGGCTGGAGTCCCTGAGCAGGCTGGAGCCAAACCAGCACACTTGGGCCCACGGACCAGAGGGCAAAGGGAATGGACAGATGGAGCTTGGAGCTGAAGCAGAGGTTACCTGGGGAGCAGAGGATGAGGAGATTTGGAGGAAGCTTTCCTTCAGACACTGGCCATCCCTCTTCAGCTACTACAATATCACTCTGGCCAAAAGGCAAGTGGGTTGGCATCAAGTGCCGCAGCCACTTTGAATTGTGGAACAGACCCCAAGGGTTTTCCTTCTGTCCTTCATCCTTCTGGGCTAGGTCACTTGTGTTCCACGTGGCTTACTCCAAATGTGTCTTCAGGAGGAGACGATTAAACAGGGCCCTCCTGCATGGTGCGGAGGTACCAAACTCTCCAGGGCATGTGTGAGAATAAGGGATGTGTTCCTCTCTGTGCTCTTGGTGTATTACTTCCCTGTTGCCTTCCTTTACCCTGGAGCTGACATTTAGAATTTTGCAAAACAATATAGGATCATCTGTAAGTGATGGGGATGGTACATGGGAAGAATAGAGACATCTGAGCTGAAGAAACTCCTTGGTGAGATCTTCTGGCCTGCAGGGAACAGGAATCCAGACCAGATCATTACTTAAATCTGTGTGATCCATTTGATCTCATCAGCAGTTCATTCCGCTGTTGGCTCTTAACGTCTTCCACAGAGTTAAGGGTTAAGAGCGGGGAAATATCTTTAGAGAAAAATATTTCAAAGGAGTTTTTTTAGTTTAGAATACCTGGAACTGCTGGACTGAAAGTACGTCCCGAGTCCTACCGTGGCTGCTAGTGTGAAGATGGGCTGGGTTACCCGTTAGGATTTTTGTGTCTTTTGCGTTCGTTATTCCTAAGCTATTTGCATCTTTCCATTCCTTCAGATACATCAGCATCCTTCCAGCAATCCCTGTCACGCTGTACCTGAACCCACAAGAGGCCTTAGAAGTGCGGCATCCCCAGGAGGCTAACCGCTACCACCCCTTCTTATCGTCAAGCGGTGGGAAGCTGGATGCTGAAGCTCAACCTGACCAAGCCTCATCCAAGCTGCAAGGGCACCAGGATGTCACCCTTTACAAGTAAAAAACTCCTTGATACAACCTTCTGGCCATGCCTTAACTCCCACGGGGTTACTCTTTGGCCGTTTGGCTCTTCTCTTGGAGGGAAAACAAAAAAATATTTGTAAAGCTCCAGTGCAAAATCCTGTAATGCTCAGGACCCTCCAGCTCAGCTAGGGCAGCGTTAATTTAATCTCTCCTGGTGCTGTTTTTTCTGAGTTCCCTGGCAGGAGATGGTGTGTGCAGCCCAGGTCGTTAGCACGCGTTGCTGTTGGTGGGAGCTGCTTGCCAATATATATCAACGACTATGGACAAACGGCGTACAAATTTGATGCATATGCAAGCGTTTGCTATGATCTAGTAACCGTTGTGCAATTAGTCATGCATTTTGAAGATTAAGCTTAGACATGTTTTAATTGGATGGCTTGGTGATGCTAAAACTGTTACTCCTAGCACCACACGTGGTGCGTTACGGGGTTTATCGCTGGGTAACAGGGATGGGAATAATCTTTGGGAATAAACGTCGTGATTCAGTAATGCTTTACTGGCTGTTAGATCAAGCTCTCAGACAAGCGGGGACCTTCCTTTTCCTACTGAGAAGACAGGCTCCCAGCTTGCCCTCTGAATCTGCAGTTTTCCTTTGGCTGCGTTGAACACACTTTGTATTACCCCGATCCCCATCTAGCGTTTTTCTTAAAGTCTTAGTTGCTATGTTCTTTTCTTCGTGAAAAATCAGAAAAACTTGTCGAAATTGACATTTTCCCATTTAAAAACCCCTTTGATTTTCCACAAATCACTACCGCTTGTTGGAAAGTCTTCTCAGCTGAAAAATTTAAACCAGCAACACGTGTAACTCTTTCACAGCATTCATCAAACTCTGTCCATGCCCTAGTAGTTAGATCTTCTATCTCACCTTCTTTTTGTCTTTGTTTCTGTTTGTTTCTCCTGCCAGGGTGGCTGCTCTGGGTCTGGCCTCAGGCATTATCCTGGTCCTCCTGCTCTTCTGCCTGTACAGGGTGTTCTGCCCCAAGAACTATGGGCAGAACGGGCTCTCTCACAGCAGGAGGAAGAGGGGGGACCTGCCCTGCGACGATTACGGCTACTCCCCACCTGAGACTGAGATTGTTCCCTTGGTTCTCAGGGGTCACCTCATGGTAGGTCGGGCGGGTGCAGCCTTTACAAGAAAGGCTTTTTACTGACTTGCGCCACTCGTCTTCGGTTTTCTTGGGTTTACTGAAATAACAGCCCTCATGCAGGACAGAGCGGCTACGCAGCCGTGGAGGCTAACAGCTGGGATGAAAGCTATAGATATATATATATATTTATATGTATATTAGGATATTGTAGCATGAAGTTTCCTGTACGACTTTTCCATTTCTTTCTGGGACTCGCTCTGAGCTTCTTGCAATTTCTGTTATTACCTTCTCTGTGTGGCCAACTGTTGGCATTTGTCGACTGGGCTGATCCAGCCGCCTTTGCTGGCATAGCTCTAGATTTCTGGTAGTTAATGCCTACTGGAGCCTTTTTTCCCTGCTTCCCAAAAGTTACTGCATAGGTTTGGGCTGTTAAATGTTGTTTCCAGTGTTAAAAGCATCCATGGGTTTGCACAGAATTGTGCTGCTGCTCAGTTCACTCATTTTTTCTTGAGGGGAAAGATGTTTCTTCCCATTCTGAGATGAAACAGAGCACTTGGGCACCCAGTTGGATGGAGTTTGAAACACTATGCTGTGTCATCCAGAGAAGCTGCACCTCTGTTCCTGATCCTACCATCACTTTGGGCCACACTTTGTCAGGGAAAGGGAAGACAGACGGAGTCTGTTTGATTTGCAGCAGTCCAGTGTGCATCTAGGACTCTGGGCAAAGATGTGCTCATGTTCGCAGAGTATCCCAAGGTTTCTAAGCCAGCCATGTTAGTTTTGACATAAAATTTATCATCTGTATAGTTCCTCAGCCACACGCAAGGTGATCATCAGAGGCCTCGGTGGTGCTACGCGCTCAGCTGTGCGTGTTCTTCCTTCCCAGGACATCGAATGTCTGGCCAGCGATGGGATGCTGCTCGTCAGCTGCTGCCTGGTGGGCCAGATCCGTGTGTGGGACGCTCAGACTGGCGACTGCCTCACCGTTATTCCCAAACCGAGGTAAGTGGTGTCCGTACCACATCATTCAACCCTCCGCAGTCGCTGCTCAGCAGCTGGTGCAAACCCCTCTGTAAGAAATGGGCCCTCTCCGACAGCAGAGGTGGGGGGACTGAGCTTTCATTACTGTGTTTTAGGTTGCGAAGAGACAGCAGTGGCATCTTTGATTACCAGGAAAGCTGGGATCATAGCCCAGATGGCAAGAATGGTCTGGACGACTCTTTTGAGAATGGTCACCAGCTCAAAAGGATGCTCAGCCCTCCCCAGCCTCCGCTTTTCTGCGACCAGCCAGACCTCACCTCTCTCATTGACACCAACTTCTCTGAGCAGGTGAAGGTGGCCGAGTCAGAGACGCGGCTCCGTGCCGTGGGCAGTCGCCAGAAGGAGACCGGCTACGATTTCAGCAGCCTGGTTGGTAAAGTGTACGAAGAGCATGGCACCTCCAACTGCATGAACTTCACTGGCCTCTCAGCCCCGCACGGGCAGGCTGGCTTCTGCGCGGGGAGCGGCAGCCCCCGCTCCCTGGGCTGCGGGACCAAGGAAGGAGGCTGCAGCAGCCGCAGAAGGAGCCTGGGGGACGAGTCTTTTACGGGATTTGACAAATTGGCACCGCTTCCTTCCTGGGGAGGAGACTTGGAGAGCTCTGTCTGGAGCCTGGACCTGCAAGGGAACCTGATTGTGGCTGGCCGGAGTAACGGGAAGCTGGAGGTGAGGAGCGAGGGTTTGCCAGCCCAGGGACTGGGTGAGCTGCCAGCAGCTCTTTAAGGCTGAAGAAGCTTAAAGATTGCCGTGGCATTAAGCAGTGTTACGGGTCAGTCACGAAATAAGGTAAAATTAATAGGAAATTCCGTGGGAATGATACAGGTTTTGAAGCAAATTTCCTTCGGAAATTCAAATCTCTAATGCGAAACTTTCAGAATTAGTTTAATTTCATTTTTGGACATTTACTCAGTATTTTTCCTTTAAAATAAATGCAGGGATTTTTTTTTTAAACAAACACATTTTGAAATAAAATTTTAAAGGATTTTTGACCTGGGCTCCCTGTGGGTGGCTCTCATTCTTTCCAACAGAGACACAGGCAGGCCACTCCATTGTTTTTCTTTGTCCTTTAAATATGCTTTTGAGCTCAGATACCTTCTCCCGCGCAGCTGCACTGACTGAATTTTGCTGCTGAATCTTGTTTCCAGTCCACATCACAATATTGCTTCAAAATCCAGAGTGCTTCATGCTCGGAACAGGGCCGAGACCTGGAGCAAAGAGGGGTGCTGTGGACGGGGGGCGTGCAGCAGGAGCCCGCGCTGCTGCCGGCTGCGTGTGTGGTGCACCGGGGCTAGCGTTCCTTGTGACCCCGGTAAGAAAGGCACGCAGGTTGTGAAGTATTGATTAAAATGCCATTTATTGACAGTAGCGCTAGAAGGAAAAATAAAAAGAGGATTTTAGTGTGATTTTTACGTCCCTCCCGTTGTGGGGAGCCCCATGTTGTGTGCAGCATGGGACAGACCTCCAGGCCGAGCATGGCACACCGTGCCGATCGTGTCCCTGGAGAGGTCAGCTGGCACTGACTGTGGTCCTTTGAGCTCTTAGGGGATTTTCTTCGAAGAAGAGAATTCTATTCATCATTTCTGCTGTCCAGCAAAAGGATCTTCACTCGAGAACTCGCTGCTTCGCTTTAAGATAGATGGAGATTGATGGTTGTAATCACCAGTGCCAAGTGGGAGCTGCCTCCAGGCTCCTTCGTTAAGATCAGACAGCTAGGGGGGGCCAGGGGATGTGCGCAGCGTAGCACAGGTTAGCTGTTACCTGGATTACAGGTTAGCTGTTACCTGGATCCTCGATCTGATGGTCTTCTGGCTGGGATCACAGCATTAACCCCTTCTCCTTCCAGGTTTGGGATGCTATCGAGGGGACCCTCCGTAGCAGTAATGATGAAGGTCAATCTGGCATCACGGCGCTCGTCTTCCTGAACAACAGGTAATTGCGTTTGCGCTCGGTGATCTCCTGCGAGGGGAGGAGAACGTGGGGTGTAAGCCAGGACCCCAGCCCTGACCCTCCTGCCGTGGAGGTCGAACAGCTCCAGATGGCAGAGGCTCAGCTGGGAAGTCTCTTCCTTCCCACTCCTCTGCCTCTCAAGCTGGGCATGGTGGAGCGAGGTTTCTTGGGTCTGGGTCTGTTCCAGCAGCCACTTCTTCCTCACACAGATATTCAGCCTTTCTGGTAGCTGAATATCCAGAATAATTCACCCCTCTCCCTTGCAATCAGGAGTGCCCCCTCGCAGGGAGAGCCTGCCTGGTTTGTGCTCTGCCTCGGCAGCTCTCTGGGAGCAGGGAATGGCCTCTCCTCACACGCCTGCATTTCTCCCTCAGGATCGTCGCTGCCCGGTTGAACGGCTCTTTGGATTTCTTTTCACTGGAGACACACACGTCCTTGAACCACCTGCAGTTCCGAGGTAAGCGTGTGTCTGAGCGTGCTGTGCACCACTCTGAGCTCTGCCGAGCCTCTTCCCCTTCCCTTGCCTTCTTGCAGCTGACTCATCCTCACACCCACTTCATAAGTTTTTGTGATAACGCTCCGCTCAAAACACCCTGTGCTGCAGGATGCTGAACCAGCGGCTGTGGAGGGCTGGGGAATACTTTGGGACTTCCCTGTTCAGGGAGAGCATCTCGAGTGCTGGTTTTCTCCAGTGCATAGGTCTGGAGGCTGAGACACGCGTTCCCAGACCAGCTCTGCCCCATACCTCTTTCCTCTCCCACTTCTCCCTTATTTTCTCCTTTGGCAAGGTCTGTTCTCACATGTTTGCACACCACGTAGTCCTGCGCAACCGCAGTACAGCTTGGGACCTCGGCACAGCCACGGCGCTTGCAAAACTAATCCGTGGTGGTAACTGGTTCGCAGTGCAAGTGGCTCCATTGGTTCTGGAGTGGCCTGGAGGGGAGAGAAGCCTTGGCCTTACTCCAGGAGAACGGCTGCATTCCTGGGGGGGGATGCCCTGGGATCCACAGATGTGGAAGTGGCTCTGCAGGAAGGGACTGGCTGTGGAAATGCTGTGGGAATGACGTTTCCCCATAGGGTGCAGAGTCTTGTGCCCAGCTGTCTGTTCTGCCTCTCTGACGAGGGTAACCACAGTGCTCTTGGGCTTCAGGGACCTCAGTCTTGCAGAAGAGCTACTGGGTAGGGGCCACCGGTCTGTGGAAGGGAGTTCTGCTGCTGAGGACCCTCTTGGAGACCCTCGCTCCAGTCCTTCCTGAGCCCTGAGCAGCTGTAGCTGGTGTCAGCCAGAGTGCTGAGTGCTCAGCTCTTTGGAGGACCAGGTTCAAATTCCTTAAAGTTCAGCATCCGGGCATCCTTGATACCGCCCCATTTCTGGGTGATATTAGTGCTGGAGTGTAAGGCTGTGTCGCCTGCACTGAGGACTTCGCGGTGTGTTTCGCCGCAGGAGCCCCGAGCAGAAGCAGCATCCCGTCCTCCCCCGTGTTCAGCAGCAGCGACATCATCGTGTGTCAGCTCACCCACACCGTGTCCTGCGCCCACCAGAAGCCGATCACGGCGCTGAAGGCTGCGGCGGGACGGCTGGTCACCGGCAGCCAGGACCACACTCTGAGAGTAAGGCTTCCTCAGCTGCAGCCCCGGGCTGCTGCTGCCCTGGGACGGGGGGGTGTGGGTGCTTACCCCTCCTGCGGACGCTGTGGGACGTGAGCTTGTCTCGTACGTGGGCGGGGGCAATGCTGACCTGTGTATGTGCACAAGGGTAGGTGAGGGGTTGGGGTGGTGGGGTTGGAATCCAAGCCCGTGCGTTCCTGAAGCTCCCCGTGTTATATTTGTCAGCCTGGATGGGGCTCCTCCGTCGAGTTAGGAGGACAGAGCCCCATCAGAGGTGTCTTACTCAACAGAGCACGAGATCCTCTTGCCTTAGGGATGGCTGACTTCATGAATAGCAAGGTGTGGGTTCTGGGGGACCCCTGTCTTAGTCACAGAATCGTTTTCTGTTGGAAAAGACCTTTGAGATCATTGAGTTCAGCTGTTCCCCTACCCCGCCATCCCACCCCCAAACCCCGGCCCTCAGCACCGCCTCTGCCCAGCTGTTAAATCCCCCCAGGGCTGGGGACTCGACCCCTTCCCTGGGCAGCCCCTTCCAGTGCCTGAAAGCCCTTTGGGGAAGGAATTGTTCCTCATATCCAATGAATTAATTAATCCAAGCCTTCCCCTCGTCCCTCCAGCAGCAGCTGTCCCCTTCAGCCCTGCACGTCACTTCCCCGCCCTGGCACTGCCCCACAGCCATTACCCTCTTCCCCTGCCCTTGGCAGCAGCATCCAGTGAGCTCGCTGTCCCGAATCGCTGGCAGGGTCTCCCTCTGCCCTGAGAGGGGGATGGCAGTGAGGAAGATAGAGCGAGATCCGTTGCTTCGTTAGCAACAGCGATGAGGCTCAGGTAGAGTCGTTCCACGGCACGCCTGCCCCGCGGACGCTCACATCTGCCTCTTCTGCCCTGCAGGTGTTTCGGCTGGAAGACTCGTGCTGTTTGTTCACGTTGCAGGGCCACTCAGGAGCAATCACAGCCGTGTACATCGATCAGGTGAGGTGTGGCTGGCTCTGCGCCGGGAAGAACGTCCTTGATGCGAGGCTGCTGAGCCCCCGGTTCAGCCAGAGGGACCCCGCTGGGACCCTCTTCTGCTTTGCACACGGAGAAGTTGGTGTGGGCTTCTCTGAGGACGCAGAGGCTTCGCTGGCTGCTGTCAGGCTGTGCTCACCGTGTGCCTTACAAGCTGAACCATTGTTTTCCCATCCCAAATCATAGAATCCCAGGTTGGAAAGGACCTCAAGGATCATCTGGTCCAACCTTGCTAGGCAAGAGCCCAGTTTAAACAAGACGGCCCAGCACCCTGTCCCACTGCATCTTCAAAAGTGTCCAGCTAACCGCCAGCTTGGCAGCCCCCTTCATAGAATCACAGAATGTTTTGGGTTGGAAGGGACCCCCAGAGGTCCCCCAGCCCAACCCCCCTGCAGGAGCAGGGACACCTTGAACCACATCAGGTTGCTCACAGCCCCGGCCAACCTGGCCTGGAATGGTCCCAGGGATGGGGCCTCCACCCCCTCTCTGGGCAACCCCTGCCAGGCTTTCACCACCCTCACTGGAAAGAATTTCTGTCTTAGATCCAGCCTAAACCTGCCCTGCTTCAGTTTAAAGCCATCCCCCCTTGTCCTGTCCCAGCTGGCCCTGCTAAAAAGATTTTCCCCATCTATCCTATAGGCCCCCTTTAGGTACTGAAAGGCCGTAATCAGCTCTGCCCGCAGCCCCCTCTGCTCCAGGCTGAACCCCCCCAACTCTCCCAGCCTGGCCTCAGAGCAGAGGGGCTCCAGCCCTCGGAGCATTTTAGTAGCCCCTCGGAGCATTTTAGTAGCCCTCCCCTGGCCCCGCTCCAACAGGTCCATATCCTCCTGGTGCTGAGGGCTCCCGAGCTGGACGCAGGGCTCCAGGGGAGGTCTCCCCAGAGCAGAGCAGAGGGGCACAATCCCCTCCCTCCACGCTGGCCACGCTTCTCCTGATGCAGCCCAGGGTAGGGTTGGCTTCTGGGCTGCCAGCGCCCATGGCCGGCTCCTGGCCAGCTTTTCACCCATCAGTGCCCCCAAGTCCCTCTGGGCAGGGCTGCTCTCCAGCCTTTCCTCCCCCAGCCTGTATGGATACCGGGGGTTGCCCCGACCCAGGGGCAGGACCTTGCCCTTGGCCTTGTTGAACCCCATGAGGTTCCCATGCCCCCACCTCTCCAGCCTGTCCAGGTCTCTCTGGATGCCGTCCCGTCCTTCTGGTGTGTCAACTGCACCACCCAGCTTGGGGTCATCCGCAAACTTGCTGAGGGTGCACTCGATCTCGCTGTCTAAGTCATTGATGAAAACGTTAAACAGCACGGGTCCCAGTATGGGCCCCTGAGGGACACCACTCGTCACCGGTCTCCATCTGGACATCGAGCCATTGACCACTACCCTCTGGATGCGACCATCCAGCCAGGTCCTTACCCACCCAACAGTCCACCCGTCAAATCCACAGCTCTCCAATTGAGAGAGAAGGATGTTGTGGGGGACTGTGTCAAAGGCTTTGCAGAAGTCCAGATAGATGACATCTATTGGTTTTCCCTTGTCCACTGATGCTGTCACACCATCATAGAAAGCCACTAGGTTCGTCAGGCAGGACTTGCCCTTGGTGAAGCCATGCCTTCCCCGGGCGGTGGTTTGTCTCCCTGCCCTGTTGGGAGCAGGAAAGCCCCATTCCCACCGTACCCGTGCTGCCGGGTCAGCCACTCTGGAGCCAGGGAGCCTCTGGGGGCAGAACCGGGAGCAGGGGCTGAAACTGGCCCGGGAAATGTTCCCTGCCCCGTGAAGGTCTGCCCCCCTGGGGACCGGCGCTCTCCCGAGAGAGGCGGCAGAGGCCTGGCTGAGCTGACGCGCAGCTGGGGCTGGAGAGGTGAGCAAGGCTAACGAGAGGGCCTAGCGGAGCGTGCCCTGCTCTGAGGGGAGCCCCGGGGAGGCTTTGCCAACCAGCTCCCCTTGGAGAGGAGGAGGAGGAGGAGAACATGTCCAGAGGAGAGCAACCAAGCTGGTGAGGGGGCTGGAGCACAAGTCATATGAGGAGTGGCTGGGGGAGCTGGGGGGGTTCAGCCTGGAGCAGAGGAGGCTGAGGGGAGCCCTCATGGCTCCCTACAACTGCCTGAGAGGAGGGGGGAGCCGGGGGGGTCGGGCTCTGCTCCCAGGGAAGGGGCGATGGGACGAGGGGCACCGGCCTCAAGTTGTGCCAGGGCAGGGTGAGGTTGGCCCTGGGGAACAATTCCTTCCCCAAAGGGCTGTCAGGGGCTGGAAGGGGCTGCCCAGGGAAGGGGTCGAGTCCCCAGCCCTGGGGGGATTTAACAGCCGGGCAGAGGCGGTGCTGAGGGCCGGGGTTTGGGGGTGGGATGGCAGGGGTAGGGGAACGGCTGGGCTGGGGGAGCTTAAAGGGCTTTGCCAACCAAAGAGATTCTATGAGGACAGCCACGCCCGTGTGCTATATGGCTCTGTTTAACGGAATTTGGGTTTCTCTGCAACTGGGGGTCCTGGTGGGCTTGGGGTTTTGTTCCCTCCAGCCTGCCCGAGTGCATGTACAGAGGCAGGGAGGGCACCAAGCCGGCAGTTCAGCTTTCCACCCCACATTCCCGTGACTTCCTCCAGCCTGGGAGCGTGCCTGGAGCACTGGAAGTGCTCGTATACAGGATCGGCCTCTGTGTTCAGTGCTTCCCACGTCCCTGGCGCTGTGAAGCCCCGGGGCGCGATGGAAAGGGCGCTCGGCCCCCTCTGCTGAGCTTCCTGACCTGGGTCTGCCCCTTCTCCTTGCAGACGATGGTGCTAGCGAGCGGCGGCCAGGACGGTGCCATCTGCCTTTGGGACGTGCTGACGGGGAGCAAGGTCAGCCACATGTACGCCCACCGAGGGGACGTCACCTCCCTCACCTGCACAACCTCCTGTGTCATCAGCAGTGGCCTGGACGACGTGATCAGCATCTGGGACCGCAGCTCGGGGATCAAGCTCTATTCTATCCAGCAGGTTGGTAGCTGGGGAGCAGCCAGGGAAAGTCATAGAATCACAGAATCATTTGGGTTGGCAAAGCCCTTTAAGCTCCCCCAGCCCAACCGTTCCCCTACCCCTGCCATCCCACCCCCAAACCCTGGCCCTCAGCACCGCCTCTGCCCGGCTGTTCAATCCCCCCAGGGCTGGGGACTCGACCCCTTCCCTGGGCAGCCCCTTCCAGCCCCTGACAGCCCTTGGGGGAAGGAATTGTTCCCCAGGGCCAACCTCACCCTGCCCTGGCACAACTTGAGGCCGGTGCCCCTCGTCCCATCGCCCCTTCCCTGGGAGCAGAGCCCGACCCCCCCGGCCCCCCCCCGGGAGCCATGAGGGCTCCCCTCACCTCCTCGCTCCAGGCTGAACCCCCCCAGCTCCCCCAGCCGCTCCCCAGCAGCCTGGGGCTCCAGACCCCCCCCATGCTTTGGAAGACTTCCCTGTTTACAAATACAAGAGCTGAGAGAAGACCCAATCCGTTGCTTGGCCAGACTGTGCTGTCCCGGCCGCAGGCTCTGTGGCCCCTTCCCAGCACGTGTGCACCCGCGGGGCCGGGCTAGCAGAGGGGCTAATGGCCTCAGGCCGGCTGCAGAAGCCAGCGGCAGAATTCCTGCCTGGCTGCCTGCCGCAGGCCCGGCTCCCCGACGCGCTCTCATTCCGCACAGGAGATGGGCTGCGGTGCCAGCCTGGGCGTGATCTCCGACAACCTGCTGGTGACGGGAGGCCAGGGCTGCGTCTCCTTCTGGGACATCGGCTACGGGGACCTGCTCCAGACCGTCTACCTGGGGAAGAGCAACGAGTCGCAGCCCGCGCGGCAGATCCTCGTGCTGGAGAACGCCGCCATCGTCTGCAATTTTGGGAGCGAGCTCAGCCTGGTCTACGTGCCCTCGGTGCTGGAGAAATTGGACTGAGGAGGAGGGGGCAGGCGCTGGAGCCCGGGTGGAGCGAGGCAGGTGGGAGGGGGTGCCCGGCCCCCGCCGTAGGTGAGGGCAGCGGAGGGGTGGGGCGAGGGGGACGGGGACGCCAGCTCCATCGCTCTGTCTGTGCCTCTGTCACCTTCCCTCCTCCTCGTCAACTGGACTCTTGTCACCCAACGGTCTGCGGGGCCCGAGCCCTCCTCTTCTCCCCGCTTCCTGCATCTTCCACCCCATCACCGGGGCTCCCCAGCGGCGCGTGTGGTCCCGGGGCCACAGGGGCTGGTGCTGAGGGGCACGGGGGGGGCTGCAGGGATGGGAGCGCCCCAGGACAGGAGAGGGGACAGCGTGCGGTGGCAGGGGCTCCCCAGAGATGACGCGAGCCTGGCGAGGCTGAGCCGGGCCCCCCCGCGTCCAGCGCGCTCGCAGCCCGGGACGTGGCGGGGCAGGAGCGGGGCCATCGCCGGCAGCTCTGCCGTTGCCACCGCCCCGGGCCCGAGGGGAGCAGCTGGCGGCTGCCAGCCCCGGGGGAGCCCCTGGCACCGGGCACAGCAGCCACCACCGGGGACGGACGGGGCTGACCCCGCCTGGGCACTTGGCCACCACGTGCCTTAGAGCGCAGGCAGGGCCCCCACCCGCCTGGCCCTGCCCCCGGCAGGCTGGGTGCTGCAGCCGGCCCTGCCCTATTTATTTATGTGCTGTATATATTTATTTATTATGGCAGGAGAGCGCGGGAGCAGCAGCCCGGCAGCGCCCACGCTGCACCGAGCCGCCGTGGCAGAGCCGCCCGGGGGCTTGGCCCTGCTGCCGCACGCTCCTGGCACGGGACCCGCTCCTGCGCGCGGCCGCCCTGCCCGGCTTTCTCCTTCGCCCAGTTTGCAGCAATAGCACCTTCCTCCTCCTCCTCTTCCTCCCGCCGGGGGCCAGAGGAGGCTTTTCTCAGGTTGGGAGCGGGCAGGCAGCCCTCGCCCCCATCCTCCCTGCAGAAACTGGGGAGAAGCCCCCCCCCGGGGGCTGGGACAGACGGCCCAGCCGATGCTGGGGGGAGCCCGGGGGGCTCGGGGCCGCAGTGGGACCAAGCGCCCAGCCCTGGGCTGGCAGCGCCTCCGGGCTTCTCCCCTGGGATCCCCTCCCGGATGGGCCGGGGGGCTCCGCTCCCCGCCCCGGTTGTGGGACAGGCCCTGCCCCAGCCTGGGCGAGCAGAGCCAGGGCCGAACCCTTCCCAACGCTCGCGTCCCTCGAGTAAACGCCCAGCACCCCCGTTAATTGCATCCCAGTGATTGTAGAGGCAGGCGGGAGGCCCGGAGCGCAGCCGGAGGGGCCGAAGGCTGGGGCGCTCCCCGGGGAGCCCTGCCCCCCCCCGGCTCCCCCTGGGCCCAGCGCCTCGGGTGGCCTTAGCCCAGCTGTATGCTTTGTACTGTACAGGGGACGCTTTTTGTACCAGATCGTGTTTTATAATAACGTGTACGAGGACACCTCTATTAAACGGAACTAACCCCAGCATGGCTGCGCCCCTGCCCCACGCCTCCGCTCTGCCCCGCAGCCCCCCGGGGCGGGATGGGGGGGAGCCCAGCACCCCTGCCCCACAGCCCCCCGGGGCGGATGGGGGGGAGCCCAGGCCCCTGCCCCACGCCTCCTCTCTGCCCCACAGCCCCCCGGGGCGGGACGGGGGGGAGCCCAGCGCCCCTGCCCCACGCCTCTGCTCTGCCCCACAGCCCCCCAGGGCGGGATGGGGGGAACCCAGCGCCCCATGCCGCCAGCTGCAGATCAAACTCTCTTTATTTTAGTAGCAAAGAGCTGAAAAAGTCAGTTCTAATCGGAGCCACGCGGCGCCCGCCAGTGTTACACCTGTACAAAGGGGCGGAGGGGAAGGCAGCCCCCCCGCCCCCAGTGCCCCTCTGGTCCCAAACTGGGACGTAGTGCTGGGAGGGGGTGGGGGGGGGAGGCCTCACCGCTCCCCCCCCCTCACGTTTTGTTGAGCGTCCAGAGGGGGTCGAGCAGGCTGAGGGGGTCGTCGCTGGGCCGGGGCCCCCGCAGGCCCTCGCCCGGCTGCGCCTGCAGGAAGTTCTGCTTGTTCATCCGCTGCTTGCCCTTGAGCGCCGCGTCCAGGGTGAAGGCCTCGGGCGTCAGGGAGGCCAGCAGCTCCAGCGAGGAGGAGGGGGGGGCGGCGGGGGGGCACCCCTCCCCCCCGCCGGGCTGGGGGCTCTCCCCGACCTGGTTGCTGCTCTCGTTGGCAGCGGGGGGCTCAGGGGGCTCGGGGGCACCGACGCCATCGACCGCGCCGTCAGGCAGCAGCAGCGGCAGCGCCTCCTGCTCCGGCATCCGGTGGGGGGGCAGGATCGGGCACCCAGCCCCCCCCGGGCTCCCCGCCCACCCCCGCTGGTTTGATGCTGAGCTTGGCGATGGTGGCCTGGATGGAGCTGATGGGCACGTCCCCCCCCAGGACCAGGTCCTGGGGGTCCTGGTGGAAGTAGAGCTGCGGGAGAGAGGCACAGTGAGCAGCAGAGCCCCCCCCAGGACCCCCCCCCCCCCCACCCGCACCCACCTTGGGGGAGGCACTGTTGGGGGCCTTGGGGACAGCAGGGGCGCCCACGCCGTGGCGGTGCAGCACCTGCTCGGCGTGCAGCAGGACGGCCTCGTAGCAGAACTTGAGGTGGAGCTGGAGGGGAAGAAGAGGAGGAGGAGGGTGGGGTGAGCCCCAGGGCAGCAGCCCCCCCACTCCCTGGGGCGGGGGGGGGGACACACAGTGACCCCCTCCCTGCTTACCTTCTCCTGGAGCATGTGCTTGCGCTGCCGCCGCAGCCGCTTCACCAGCTGGGCCAGGTCGGGGATGCCGTTGCCCGCCTCCAGCTCCTGCATGGCGGCGTAGAGCAGGCAGAAGGCCCCGGTGCGGCCCCCCCCCGGGGGGGGGGGGGGGGCCCCCCCCCCCCCCCCACCCCACCCGAGCCCCCGCTCACCTGCAGTGCACGACGACAGGGGTGTGGAGCGGGCGCTGGTGCAGGTAGTGGCCGTGCACCTCCTGGATGAAGCGCAGGAGGCTCCCCTTGCTCTCGGGCAGACCCCTGGGGAGGTGGGGGGGGTGGCGCTCAGTGGGGTGGGGGGGTGTCCCCCCCCCCCCAGCCCCCCAGGAAGGCTCAGTGCAGCCCCACGCCAAGGCTCCAGCCCTGCGCCCCCCTGCCCGCAGTGACGGGTGACCCCCCCCCCGCTGCCCCCTGCCCGCAGTGACAGGGTCCCCCCCCCGCCCCCTGCCTGCAGTGACAGGGTCACACACCCCCCCCCCCCCCCCAGGACAGGGTCACACACACCACACCCCCCCGCTGCCCCTGTCCGCCCTGCCCACAGTGACAGGGCAACCCCCCCCGCTCCCCCTGCCCGCAGTGACAGGGTCACACCCCCACCCCCCCTGCCCCTGTCCCCCCCCCTCCCCGCGCCCTACAGCTCGGGCCAGGAGGTGAACTGGAGGTGGACGACGGTGCGCTTGAGGCTCTGGTCGCGGTACTGCAGCGTCACCATCCGCTCCGTGTGCGTGGGGGCGACCTTCAGGCCCGTGAGCACCAGCGTGATGGGGCCCTGCACCAGGGGCTGGCCCCGCTCCGGCGGGAAGTACCGCAGCACCTTCTGCTGCGGGCAGGGAGCGCGCCGACATCAGGAGTGGGCGCAGGCCGGGGGGGGCCACGGCACCCAGCCCAGGGAAGGAGGGAGGGGGGGCTACCTTGTCCAGCTCCTGCTCCGACACCAGCATGACGACCACCGAGACCTTCTGCTCGTAGATCATCAGCCAGAAGTCGGCGGCGGTGCCCAGCAGCGGGGCCTGGGTGGCGATGATGGTGGGGCAGTAGGGCGAGAGGTCCTCCACCCTGCTGGCGTTGATGTAATCGTCCTTGCCCGAGCAGAGGACGACGCGGTTCCTGTCGTAGGGCATGATGTCCTGGTGCCGGTTCTTCATGGAGTAGCAGCGGGCGATGGCGATGGAGAGCTGGCGGGCGTCCCGCTCCTGGGCCTCCTGCAGCTCCTTCCAGACGGCGTCCAGCTCGGCGCTGCCGCCGGGCCCCGGGCGCTCCAGCCGCTCCACCAGCCCGCGGAAGCGGTCGAGCTCCGCCAGCAGCCGCAGGACTCGCTCCGGCTTCTCGTAGGGATCGGTCTCGATCAGCTGCACCGCCTTGGGCTTCTGCCCGTCCTTGGCGTCCGCCTTGGTGGGCTGCAGCAGCGGCTGCCCCACCGCCGCCTTGGAGCCACCGTGCTGGCTCTCGGGGCTGGAGGACAGGAGGTCGTCGGTGGAGGAGCTCTGCCGCTGGAAGGGGGCCTCGCCGGGGCCCGGGGGGAGCGGGGCCGCCCCGGGGGGCGGGGGTCTCTGCCGCAGGCTGCCCCCCAGCGCGGGGGGGGGGGGGGAGGGGGCGAGGGGGCCCTGGACCCCCACCGTGCCCTGCAGCTGGCCCAGGCCGGGGCTGGCTGAGGGGGGCACCCGGGGGGGGCCGGCCTGCCCGGAGGGGGGGCCCAGGGCCACGGTGCCGGGGGGCGCCGGGCCGCCAGTGGGAGCCGGGCCGGGGCAGAAGGGCAGCGCGGGGGGCCCGGCGGGCACCGGCTGCAGCCCCCCCAGCGCGGCGTGCAGCGGGGGGCCGGGGGGGCCGCTCTGGGCAGCGGCCCCGGGGAAGGGCAGGGCCCCCGTGTGCGGGGGGAGCGCCGGGGGGGGCAGCTGGTCCTGGAGCGGGTAGCGCGGCGGCGGCCCCCCGGGGGCGGCGAAGGGCTGCGGGGCAAAGCGGGCCGGGGCGGGCAGCGGGGGCGGCGCGAAGGGCAGCGGGAGCCGCGCCCGCCCCGGGGGCAGGAAGGGGCCCGGGGGGAACGGCGAGGGGTCCGGGGCGCGGGCGGGGCCCTCCGCCCCCGGCGGGAGCTGCGCGGGGGGGGCGAAGGGCGGCGGGGGCTGCGCGGGGGGAAGGGGCGCGGCGCGGGGGGGCCGAAGGGCGCAGCCCCCCCGGGCCGTGGGGACGGGGCCCGGGGGCCGCCCCCGGGCGCTGCGGGGCCAGGAAGGGGCCGGGGGGCAGCGCCGGGGCTTGGCCCGGCAGCCGGGGGGCAGCGGCGCGGCCGGGGCCGGGGGCCTGGGCGCTCTCCGGGGCGGGGGGCGGCGGCTCGGGGCCCGCTGCCGGCGGCCGGGCACCCCCGGGCGGGCCCAGGCCGTAGGCGGGGGCGGGAGCCGAGGCGGGCAGGGCCCCGGGCTGCGGGGACGAGCGCGGGGGAAGGAGGCGGGGGCCGCCGTAGCCGGGCTGCACCGCGCCGGCGGGGAAGAGCGGGGCCGAGCCGGGGGGGGGGGCGGCCAGGGCGGGGGGCGGCAGGCGGGCCAGGTGCCCGGCCAGCACCTCGGGGGGCAAGCCCCGCAGCTCCTCGGGCAGCTCGGCCAGCAGCGCGAGCCCAGCGGCGGTGGCAGGTCCCCGGCGTCCAGCCCCCCGCCGCCTTCCAGCTCCGGCGCCTTCTTCTGCAGGGCGGGTTTGGGGGCCGTGGGCCGAGGGGGCGGCTGCTTCTTCATCTCCCTGCCGGGGGGGGGGGGGGCAGCGGGGGCTCAGCACGGGGCTGCCAGCACCCAGTGAGGTGCTGCCTCCCTCCCCCTGGGGCACAGGGAGCCAACCCCACCGAAGCCAAATTCAGCCGGCAGCACCCAAAGGTGCTCCCCACCCCCCAGGGGTGTCAGCCCTGGCTGCACGCCCCCCACTCCAGGCACGGCCCCACCTACTTCTCCAAGATCTGCTGCCGGGTGGCCTCGGCAGCCTGGCAGGCGGCCCGGGCCTTCTCCAGCAGTTTGGCTGCTTTCCCCTCCAGGTCGGTGTAGAAGTCCTTCCCCTCCTGCGATTTCTTCATCAGGTCCTCGTAGGCTTCGTAGGAGGCCACCAAGGTCTGGACAGTGGTGTTCCACCTGGGGACAGGGGGCAGAGGGGCTAGGGCAACACCAGAGCCGGGCATCCCTGCCCTTGGGGAACCCCCCCAGCACCCACCTGGGACGGACACTGGGTGCAGGACAACCAACCACTGGTGACCCCTGAGCAGTGGGGCATGACGAGGGACAGGCTGGAGAAGCCAGCAGTGACCCACCTCTCGGGGTAGGAGAGGGCTGTTCCCACACACCCAAACCCCACCAGGGCACCCAAACCCTACCTGGGGGTGACCCAGACTCTCCCTGCCCCGACCCTAGCCAGCCCCACACACCACTCACTTGTGTTCCACCTCGGCCAGGGCCTTGCGGACAGCAGCGTATTTGACATTGGCATCCGTCAGGGCCTTCAGGACATTCTCCTGGGCAGCCAGGTTCTGCTCCAGGTAGACCTTGATCTGGTCATACTTCTTCAGCTGCTCCTCAAAGAGCTTCTGCCAAGGGAGGGGGGGATCTGAGGGGCTGCAGGCAGGCTGGGATGGAGCAGAGCTCTTGCCGCAGCCCCGATGGGGACACCCGGCACGCAAAGGGGCTTCCCCAAACCCAGCAGCTGGCACCCACCTTCATCTCGGAGCGGTCGGTGGTGACCAGCGAGGTGGTGATGTCGTCCTTCTGGATCATCTCGCGCAGCTGCTGCTCCAGGGAGGTCCGCTGGTCCCTCATCTCCTGCACCTTGCCCAGGATTCGCTTCAGGTTCTGCAGCACCTGCTTGTCATCTGTGGGGACAGGGAGGGCTGAGGGGCCGCGCCAGACCCCACCGAGCCCCGACACAGCCGCCCCGGCCTGAGCCCGCTCACTGGACGTGCTGCAGCCAAGGGGAGGGAACCACAGGGGGAAGGAGCCAGCCTGGGGCTTTGTCCTGGCACTGCTGGCAGTAAAGCCAGGCGTGCGCCAAGATGGCAACCGGGTCTCTACCCCCTCTGTCCCCACCCCACGATCCCACTTGTTTTTTGGGGGGATAAGCCCCCACCCTGGCTCGCACCGGACCACGCAGCCGGCTGACGCCAAAGCCTTGGCATGGGGCACCACGAGCGTGGCCAGTGGCACCGCTCACCTTCGGTCAAGGTGGGGGAGGGCAGGGCGGCCCGGACCTGCTCGAGGGGCCCGCTGAGCAGGCGGAGGTTGCCGATGTGGAGGTTCATGGCCTTGTGGAGCTCGGTGTTGGTGAAGCTGGCCTTCTCATGCACCTCCATGTACTTGGAGCACTCCTTGCTGACCTCGGCCAGCCCCGGGGATGGCGGCGGGGGGGATGCCTGGGGTGGCGGGACCTTCCCGAGCAGCTCCTGCAGCTTCCGCTCCTGAGCCTCGTCCTCCTCCAGGAGGTCTCGGATCTCCTTCAGGGAAGCCTCCACGTCAGTGAAGACCCCGGAGAGCACTGGAGGAGGGGAGAAACACGAAGGGCTGAACCACCGCCTGCTCCAAGTTCTCCCAGCCCAACCCCTGCGGCCACCGCCTGCTCCGACCTTGAAGCCGGGCATTGACACGGCAGCCTGAAGAATAAATCTGGCTGTGGGCGACCAGAGGAGGCAAGAACACCCCAGCCCAGACGCCTGGGTGCTGGGCTCTGGGCCTGCCTGTGCTGGGAAGATGCCCACAACAGGCTCCAGACAGCGCAGACCGCCAGGGCTGCAGCCTGTGGGCAGGGCGGGGGGGCTGCGGCCACCGGCTGCAAGGAAGCAGCATCCCCTCCACCGGGGAAAATACTTTGGGGTTGAGGAGTTTTATAAATCAGCAAAGAATTAGCAATGGGAGTGGCCATTCCCAATGCCCAGCCCCAGACAGGGAGCAGTGCGCCAGCCCTGATGTCCCCTGTCCCCTCCGGACGTCCCCATGTCCTTACCCTGCATGGACTGGACGAGGTTCTTGACTGTGTCGGGGCGCACGCTGAGCGCAGCGCATTTCTCCATCAGGATGGGGGGGATGTGGCTGTACATGTCCAGGTTGTCCACGGTCTCGGGGTCCAGCTGCATGGAGTCCATGAACTGGCTGCAGGCGAGAGAAGATGCCCCTGAGCGGCGGCAGAGCCTCCCCACCTCCCTGCCGGTCCCCCACCCTGGTCCCAAAATGCAGCCAGCTCGGGGCACAGCACCGCAGCATCGCCCCCGATGGCCTGAGCAAAGCTGCAGGGTGAATTTGGGGACTGGTCACCAAGACCAGGTTGGACGGGGCTCTGAACAACCTGATCTGGTTAGTGGTGTCCCTACTCACTGCAGGGGGGTTGGGCTGGGTGACCTCTAGGGGTTCCTTCCAACCCAAAACATTCTATGATTCATTCTATGACTGGAACCTGCTGAGGGATGAGGTCTTGCCCCAGAGCTGGACAAACTGGTACTTGATGGTGCTCAGGAGGAAGGGGACAGAGATCAGGGAGGTCTGCGTTCCCATCGGCACCAGGGTGGGAAACCCTCCCAAGCGGAGGAATTGGCCCGGGCCCCCATCCAGGTGCGGCTCACACGTACTCCAGCACTTCGTTCTTGGCCTCGATCTTTGCCATCACGTCTCTCAGCAGTTTGGCCTTCTCCTCACTGCGACAGAGGAGAGAAAAACCAACAAATCCTTTAGTGCTGCGACAGCATAGGGAAACCCGCCCCCCCCCCAGTCACAAGTGCTCCGAGACCCAGGGGAATCAGCCAGAGTCTCGTCCGCCCATGGCCCTTTAGGGCAGCTCCAGCTGCCAGGAGAGACAACGGACAGGAGCATGACTCTGGGGGCATCTGGGGAGGGTGGTGGCTCCCCAAGGAAGCCACCGCAGCTGGTTTGGTCCCCTCCAGCTCCCTTCAGCCTGCGGAGAGGCTGAGCTGGGGCACGGGCTCCTTGTGGAGCTCGGTGCCGGAGATCTGTGCCCCCAGCTCCGTGGCCGCTGCGGCTGGCTGGCTTGTCCTGCTCCGGCCAGAGCCGTGCCTGCCCACGCCACGGCCCGGGACACACCTGTACAGGGAAGAGGCCTCGTGAGCAGCCATGGGCACCAGTTTGGCAAATATATCAGGGCCAGTGACAGCTGGATCCGTGGGGTTGACGGGGAGGGCTTTCACCAACGGGGCACCTGGGGGTCAAAGACACAACACACGCCTGAAACCTCCATGGGGAGCTGATTATTCCAAAGATGGATCCTCCCACTTGACACCTTCATTCCCAGCAGATCAGGGCACAAAGCCCCGAGGGTCCCAGAGCCCCTTGGGATTCACCCTGTGTGCCCGTGCGTCCCTCTCCCATCAGCAGCTGGCAGGAGAGGGCACTGCCTGTCCTCACCTTTCACGGACTGCAGGGTGTCCAGCGCAGGCACAGCTTCGTGGTAGATGAAGTCATTGTCCTTTTTGGCCGAATTGTACCTAGAAACAAGCAGCGATGCTGCGTGGGTGAGGAGCAGGCAGCACCCCTGGCTCCCTGAACTCACTCCCAGAGGGGTCAGGCCCCGGGTCCCTTGGGCTGGCTTCAAGGAGAGCAAAGAGCAACTTCCATGGCAGCCACGCATCCCGAGAGCCTTGGGCAGGATGGGGTGCTTGGCGTTGCGTGTCAGGGGACACCAGGGACACTCCCTGGGCTGCTCCGGCCACCAGGCATTTCTGACCCACAGAGAAGCACAGACTCACTTGCCACCGATCACATCCATGGTGAATCTCAGGGCTTCCTGGACGGTTTCTGGCTGGCCCTGCAGGAATGAGAGCCAGTTAGCACAGGCAGGGAACGGGGATTGCTGCCACAGCGGCCGGCCACAGCCCTGAGTGCTGCAGCCACAGCCCGAGCGTGCCCGCGAACCAGCAGTGGCCTCGCCAGCCACCTCTCCTTGTGCCCCAGAAAGGAACAAAGATGCTTGCAGGCAGCCCCAAATCCTCCATGTCCCCATTTCGCACGCAGACCCTGCCACGGGGCTGTCCTCTGCTTCCTAAGGGCCACAGCACCGACACGGGGGGCTCTGTGGGGAACCCAGGGCCACGCGCTGCAGACCCACAGCCCTCCTGGAGCTGCCCACATGCTCCCGAATGACTAAAACCAACCCAATCCCTTCCTAAAGCTCTGGTAGCCCAAGTGGCCAGGAGGTACCAGAGCCTCGGACTTGGCTGGATGTCCCAGAGGGAAGCAAAGTGACGCTTTGGGAAGTCACCGCAGGTTTGCCAACCCAAGTCAACAGCAGAGAAAGCTTTTAAACTGACCCCACCAGTTCTCATCTTCTCAGGCTGGCACCCCACTGGGCCTGCTCAGCACAGTAACTTTAAAAAAAAACCAACAACAATTAGGGCTAGCAGATGGAGCAGGAACGCACCTTTGCCAGCTTGATAGCTTCGTTGAGCTTATCCAGAGCACTCTGGAAGTAGATGACCTGCAGGGAGACCAGGAATTGGGGTTGGCACAGAAGCAGGCGCCCTCGCTTCACACAGGACCCACCACCACCACCACCAGCCCCCAAGAGCTGCAGCTTCCTTTGGCGTAAGGGGGCTTTCTGAGGATGCCCACAAATGCTTGCAGGAGGCAGGGAGTCGTTGGGGACACACTCGCATCTCCAGCCTGCGGATACCCGGTGTCACTAGTGTGACAATCCCAGGACTCAACCCTCCCAGGGCAGGGCCACAACCCAGAGCCTGGATGGGATGAGATGGGCCGACACGGCTCTGCTTACCCTCTCCCCAAATTTCTGCTGCTCCTCAGCCTGTTTTCCCATGTGGAGCTGTAAGAAAACATGCATCGGCGGCGTCAGAGCTCCTTAATTCAAGGGAGATCTTTGAAACGGGCAAGAAAACCCCACAGAGCAGCCAAAGGCCGTTCCTCGGTCGCGTCGTGGTGAGCAAAGCGGGCGTCAGCCACCTGAGCTGGGGCAGGAGCCAAGGGCAGGTCCCCCCACCGCAGCCAAGCAGCCCCCCTGGTTGGTCTCCCCCACTTACATGGGCCACAGCAGCGAAATAATAGATCTTCATTTGAACCAGCTTCTTCCAGTCCTTCTGGATCTTTCCCAGCAGCGAGGCTGTCTCCGAGTTTTCCAGCGCCCGGCAGGCCTCTTTGTAGTAATCCACCACCTACAGAGAAGGGGACGGGCGTTTGGAAACCCACCCCAGAAAGCCAGATCCCAGGTGGAACAGAGAACAGCAAGGCAAAGGAGGATTCACCGGGGCCAGCATTTGCGCCCACGGCCTCAGATCACGCAGCCGACACAGCGGAACGGCCGGCGTGGAGCCCGCGGGTGCGTTTTGGGTGAGAGCCAGGGACTCACAACGTCACCACGATAAATCTGCCCCACATGGGGGGTTGGAATCACAGAATGGTTTGGGTGGGAAGGGACCTTAAAGATCATTTAGTTCCAAGCCCCTGCCATAGGCAGGGACACCTTCCACCAGATCAGGTTGTCCAAAGACCCGTCCAACCCAAACAATTCCAGGGAGAGGGCATCCACAGCTTCTCTGGACAACCTGTTCCAGTGCCTCACTGCCCTCACAGTGAAGAATTTCTTCCTTATATCCAATCTAAATTTACCCTGTTTCAGTTTAAAACTGTTACCACTCATCCTGTTGCTGCAGGCCCTGCTAACGAGTCCATCCCCATCTTTCTTATCAGCCCCCATTAAGCCCTGCAAGGCTGTAATCAGGTCTCCCCGCAGCCTTCCCCTCTCCAGGCTGAACACCCCCACCTCTCCCAGCCTGTCCCCATTGCAGAGGGGCTCCAGCCCCCAATCATCTCCACGGCCTCCTCTGGCCCTGCTCTAGCAGGTCCCTGTCTGTCCTGGGCTGGGGACCCCCGAGCTGGATGCAGGGCTCCGGGGGGGGCTCCCCAGAGCAGAGGGGCAGAATCCCCTCCCTCACCCTGCTGGCCACGCAGCTGGAGCATGGTTGGCTTTCTGGGCTGCCAGCGCACACTGCCGGCTCATGGCCAGCTTTTCATCCACCAGGACCCCTGAGTCCTTCTCCCTAGGGCTGCTCTCCGTCCCTTCACCCCCCAGCCTGCACTGATACCGGGGGTTGCCCCAGCCCGGGTGCAGGACCTTGCACTTGGCCTTGTTGAGCCTCAAGAGGTTCACACGGGCCCACCCCTTCAGCCCATCAAGGTCCCTCTGGATGGCACCCCGTCCCTCTGGAGTGTCTTACGCTCCCCTTTGAGAAGCTGGTGGTTGTGCTCACAGCCTGAGGCAACAGCAGCACCCTGTACCACTGTTTGTGCTGACACTGCATGGGATGTGGGACACCCTCCCCCAGCTCCCGATCCCACACGTCACTGTGCAGCAGGAGCAGGGCTGTGCTGAGAACAGCAAGCGCTGAGGCAGAAGCGGCCGGAGTTCAGTGCAGCAGAGATTGCCCAGGAGCTCACCTGAGCGCTGATCCGGGCCACGAGAAAACTCTTCCTGTTGTCCAGCATGGACTTCTCCAGAAGACACTCCTGCGCCTGGCCCTGCCGAAAATAAGAGGGGAATATTCGGTATCCCCTACACCTTGGGACAATCCCCTGCATCCAAGCCCCGACCCCTGGCAGGGCCCACCAGCTACAGCCCCTTTCTTGAGGGGAGCACTGTAAATGCCAGCCCCAGGGGATGCCTGAGCAGCCGGGGGAGAAGCAGAGCAGCACAGTGCCTTGCTTCTTCCCCGCTGCCTCCCAAAAACCTCCTTCCCTCCTGCAGGAGAGAGCCCCTTGTGCCTACAGCAGCCCAGACCCTGCAGACGACAATCCCCCGTGGGGCACTGGGGTCCCGTCTCACCCATCTCCACACACGAGGAGCGCCCAACCCTATGAACACCCCTTGGTGCAAGCAGCCATTCCAGTGCAACCAGCGCCCTGGTGGAGGCAGAGCCCAGTTCCTACCAGCATGAGGTTGATGTTGAGGCTGAGGATCTGGTGGCTCATGTCGACGCTGTAGGAGTGGGGGAAGTGATCCCGCAGGTATGTGAACGCCCCGGCAGCACACTGGAAATGGGTGCAGGAAACCTTCATGCCCTGAGAGGACGGGAGAACACGTGTCGGGGCGTGCACAGCTCTCTTGCACTCACACCAAGCCAGCTGACATCCGCAGGCACGTACGTGCTGCCAGATGTGAGGAATTTTGTGGAGGCTCGGCAGGACTGGAAAAGCAGTGACCTCCCTTCACACGGGGTGTCAGGGTGATAAACCCCAGCTCAGCAGGGGTTCGATGTTTCCTGCCTCCTCCCAGACCCCAAAAAGCAGCCACCACAAGCCCGGAGCAAGCTCCTGGGGCTCACAGGGCTCTAAAACAGCTCCATGCTTTCCCCTGGCCGTGCATGCCCCAAGCTGTGTCAGATCTCTCCCTTCCTGGCCCTACGTGCTGAGGGCGGGAGGAAGGTCAGCCGGCAGAGCCTTGCTGGAGCAGGGACAGCAGTGACAGGGCAGAGAGGGACACAGCCATGAGGGGGGCAGCCCCTCTTAACACTCTACAGCAATATGGAGTCACAGCAGACGTCCAGAGCTGGTGTCTGACGTTGATGGGCTTGTAAGCACCCAAGTTACAGAGAAGTCCTCAGCATTACTGGCTCGTGGCTATTAACCACATGGGAGAGAAAATTCCTCAAGGGAAGACCCAGGGGATCGTTACCTCCTCGGACACTCTCTTGTCCATGGCGCCCAGCATGGAGTGCAGTGCACCTGCGGAAAAAGGACGGCGGCTCAGCAGGGCGAGCACACCCTGCCAGCCCCCACTCACCGCTCCCGGAGACTGGGGGTCTTGTTCCAGAGAAGCCTAAATCTGCAGCAAGCTGGCCACAGACACCCAGCAGCACCCAGCCGGCTCTCTGTGCCAGCAGGGAACCGTGGCATGTGGAACACCCATCTCAGAGGGCACCCACATGCCACAGTGCCCTGTGGAAAGACTGCACGCACAAGTCATTCAGCACAGGGAAGTGCCAGGTTGGAAACAAACCCTAAATATTAAAAAATGAATATCTAACACACTCCTGGTTGAGCAGACATGTTTCTACCAACATCAGGGAGCCAGCCAGCTCTCAAAAGGGGTCAGGGTGCCACATCAGCTCCTGCCATGCAGCGTGCAGCCCTGCAACGTGCGGGGCTTAAGCTGGGAGAGCGGGGTCGGCTGTGAGAGCGCAGTCGGCTCCCAAGCTGCAGCGAAAGGGGCAGCCACAATGCCAGGGATGGGAGCATTTTCAGCTGCACTGTGTCCAGGAGCTAAGCATCACCTTCCCTTTGGGGCTACCAAAAAAAATAAAAAACCTCACTCTGTGCCATGATCATCCACAGCTGGAGTGCAAGGGTTGGGGGAGAAACATTAGATTTTATGCTTTTACACCCAATTTGCTGCTTTTGAGGAGGTGGGATGCTGGATGAGCTGCACAAAGCCTGACTGTGGCTGTCACCGTGCCAGAAAGGGCATTTGCGGTGCCGCAACCCGATGTCAGCCTCCCCGGTGCAACCTCTGACCGAGACAAGGGGCAGCACACGAGCAGGAGGAAAGGAGAGGAGGCTTCTGACAAAAGCCAAAGTCAACCTCTCATGCAGCTCCGATGCTGAGCACCCAGCCCCACAGGCAGCACAGAGGAGGGGAAGAGGCACAACCAGGCTGAGCCACAGCTGCTGGTGGGACCATGCGGGCCGTGCTGCTGCCTGGCTGCTCCGAGGGAGGCTGACGGGCAGCTCAGAGCAAAGGCCAGGCAGAGGGGAGGGACATTAGGGCCACCAGAGCAGACCATGAGGACAGCTGGGTCTCCCAGGCCCTTACCCAGGTTGTAGAGGATGCACGCCTGCTCGTACTTGATGTCCTCGTGAGTCACCGTCTTGCCTGAGAAGATCTCAGTCCTGCAAGGAGAGAAGCCTGGTTAGCAGCTGCAGATGGAGGTGCTGCTTTCCCGGGCATGGGCCACGTGCCAGGAATAGGATTTGTCAGGAGACGTGCTCCCTCAGAGGGTCGGAAAAGGAACCCTCCTGCCTGGTGTGTCACCCTCTGCATCGAATCAAGGTGCTGGAGATGGTGGGAGCTGGTGTCTCTCCACACGGCGGGCTTGTTTTAGCTTTGTAAGCACACAGACACCCCGTTTACACACAGCCAAGCAACTCCACCACCCCCAGGGGGATCTCAGCACCGTCACCTCGCATGGTGACACTGTCCTGCCTCTGCCTGGCATCTCCTCAGAGCCGACTACTGCCTCGCGTTGCCTGATGTCTCAGCTCGGACATCCAGCCAGCCCCCCAGGCCAGGATGCCATTTCCCAAGGGGTCCCCAGGACACCCCTGTGCCCCCCAGGTAGAGCTGATGGCCTTTGGGGAGGAGCACATCGGACGCTGGTGAAGGCCATGCACAGGGAAGAGGGAGCAGTTGCTCTGCTTTGGGTCAGCCTCCGCATTTCAGGAAGCACCCAGTGGGAGCCAATCCTCCCATCTGCAATGCCCAAGCTCCACATCGGAAAGAGGGGAAGGGGAAGAGGCAATGGGATTCACCACGCGATGGGGACAGCCGCCTCCTGCTCGGCGCCCATGGGGATGCGGCTCTGCAGGTAGTGGAGTTGGCCGAAGTACTTCCGCAGCGTGCTGCAGCCCTCAAAGTCCCTGGGCACGTTGACGGCGCTCTGGAGAGGAGAGAGGAGGAGGAAGAGGCTGTCCCGGGGACAGGACCACGCTCACGGGTAACACGCCAGGCAAGAACAGGAGCCTGGTTTGTGGTGAGATCTGCAGGAAGGAGGGGATGGCCAGAGCCGGGCATTGACCAGCTCCCCTGGGATGAAGCGGTCCTTCGGGAAGGAGCAAGGCCTTATGGAAAACACCTTGTTAACACAGCTAGAAAAACAGGTCTGTTCGCCTAAAAACGAGGCTGAAGGGAGCCGCTTTACGGATCCAGAGCAACCGGTTCAGGGAGGAAGAGTCTCTGCTCTCCCTGACACAGGCTCCTAAGGGTGAAATGAAGGGGAGGAATTTGGGAGCAACTGATGAGGGGGTGTCCTGGACAGGGCATGGGACCCGCTGCTACAGCAAAGCTGCATCGGGAGAAGGAAGGGAAGAGACAGGAGACCTCGGAAAGGTTTCCCAACCTCCCACTTCAGGGTTACGCCCATGGGCAGAGGCTGGAGCTCTCCAGATCCCAGGCTGGGACTGTTTAAGCACCCAGCCACCTCCGTGCCTGCTGGCAGACCACCACTGGGCTTTGGAACCACTGGTGAAATGACTCCAGTGCCAGCACTGCAAGTTACCCCGGCTCCACTCTGTGCATCGGGCTTACGGCCCTGCTGCAAAATCTACAGCGCGGCACAAACCGGCATTGGTCCCGGCTCAGGGAGAGCCTCTGCTGTCTCTATTTGGTTTTACCACCCATGTCCCAGCTACCCGCTGGCCAGGACTGGGGCCGGCTCTAACCTGCTCAGCAGCCCCCAAATCAATGCGCCCAGTGTCTAACACAAGCATTTGTGCTCCGGAGCTGAGAGCAAAGGGCTGATTTATTCCCTGCAAAGACCTCGGGCGCCAGCCCAACTGGACAAAGTGATCCCTTCCACCCAACAGGGAACTTTTATTCAATGCAACACCCCCCCCAAGGGGGGGCCCCCCCCTCCTTGGGAAGCCTGAATCATCCAGGGTGCCCGGGACACAGCCTGGCTGCCAAAAGCCTCATCTGTGGGGCCACCAGTGAGGAAGAGGAGCAGCCGTGGCAGCGCTCCAGCACAGCTCCCAGTGCAGGGAAGCAGTGGGAGCCAGCAGATGCATCCCTGAGCACAGAGCAGGCAATGAACCAGTACCCCCGGTTCGGCTCTGGCAGGTCTCACCAGGGCTGTGAGCAGCTCAGGACAGAGCCCGGCTTACCTGCCGGAGCAGCTCCAGCTTCCGCAGCTCCTCGTTGTAGTTCTCTGGGTTCTCCCCATAGTTCTTCAGGACAAACTGGAAGGGGAAGAGAAGGGTGAGAGACTGGCCCTGTCCGACACCCAGAGCCCCCTTTCCTGACCATGCCAGAGCTACACCCAGCAGCTCTCCAGGGAAGCCTGGGAGAAGCCCCCACAGCAGGTCTGGCAACACGAAGGGGCAAGTGCTGGCTTGGGGCCTTGCATCTCCTGTTTTGGAACTTATTTGCCCTCCAAAAGCCCCCAAATCTTGCCCGGCTCCTGCTGAACCTCAGCTTAACGCAAAGCCAGGGCACAGGGTCCTGCGGGGACAATGTCAGGAGGTGGCACTGATCTGGCACACACCAGGAGCCAACAGAGCTGGGGTGGAAAAGGCGGAAATCAAGCGGCCGCGAGGTCCTGAGGAGTCGCCAGTGAATGGAACAGAACTGAAGTTACTCCAGATTCATGCTCTGTACCCCTCTGCACTTGGATGAAAGCAAAGCCCCCTCGTCAGAGGGTGAATGTCATGCTGGCAGCCAGCCAGGAAGGCAGCTCACCACGGCGAGGGCTCAAAGGGAAACGAAACAGGGTAGCGCGTGCCCACGCACAACAGCACGGCCCCGCGGCCCCCGCCAGAGGCTCCTCAGTCACCACAGAGCAGAGCTGAAGCCAGGGCTTGGCCAAAAACGCTCCAGCACCTCTGAGGAAGGTGCTCGGCGATGAGCTACGTCTCCTCACCGCTGTGGAGGGAGCTGTGGGGACTAAGCTCCCCAAACCTGCCTCTAGAGAGGGTTTCGAGATCCCTCAGATCACAATGCCGTCAGCAAGCACGGCACTTCCCAACTGCAGGCAGCTCAGGATCCTGCAAGGGTCCAGGCAGGAATCGATCCAACCTTCCCAGCCACCATGGGGGAGAGTTGGGGACGCGGCTCAGGCAGACACTGGGGGCTTGATCCACCCCAGCAGTTCCCAGGCTAAGGGAGGTTCGGGACACATGAAGGGCTGCCTGCACCCTCTGTCGCTTAAGCTCAAGGTTAACACAGCTCAGTGCTGGAGAAACGAGGGAAGTTTCCTCTCCTCCCTCTCCGTTTCGACTGGGGTGCCAGGTTTTTATTCCCTGTCACTTCTCGTGAGCCAGCAAAACAGAGCACGTTTCCATCTAACATCTGTGGGGAAACCTGGTTCGCAAAACAGATTTCCACCTGCCACTGTATGCAAAAATTCCCTAAACAACCTGCTTTCGATAAGCCACCAACTCAGACCCGGAGGCCACCATCCCCTCTGCCGCAGCTCCCCACGGAGCGCTGCCCCAAGGCCCAGGGCACCGCTGGCTGCCCCGGCACTGGCAGGCAGGCACCGCCGCACCTTGTCCCGGCCGGCACGGCATGACTCAGCTCAGTGATCCTGCGATGCCTTCCTCCCAGCACAGGGACGTCCCCCATCACACTAACACCAAGGTCTGACAGGACTCCAGGCCTCCCTCAGCACCCCAAAAACCAGTGGGGCGGGAAGCAGGCAGTGGCACCGCCGCAGGAGAAACACCCCCATCCTCCTCCCCCATCACTAAATTGTGCTTTTCACCTGTAGGCAACACTAAAAAATGCCAGTCATAGGTGGGGCTTGTTTACAGCTGCCAATTAAGCGCTTGACTTTCCTTAAGCCATGGGTTCAGTCCCTGCCAGGGCACCAAGCGCAGGTCGTGCCCCCCACAGCCCTCAGCGGCTTCTGGGAAGAAAGGAGCCTGTCACCTCACACCCACCGTCCTCTCAACCTTCCTCCGCCAGCACCACGAACCAGCTTCCCCCTCCTCGGTTCCCCCTTTTACACAAGGGTGGAGAGAAAGGAGACGCGAGGGATCGGCCATCGCCGACCCGGATCTCATAACGACGTGCGCCACAGCATTAATAACGAGCGCTGCCGGCGGAGCCCAGATCCAGTGGCAGAGCTCAGGGAAGGGCGGCTGCGGTGTCAGGAGCTGGGAGTCAGCACAGTCACATGCAACGGGGATGGACTTGCCAACTCACCGCTCGCCCACGATGTGGCTAGGGAAGGCTCTGCCTGGGGCGAGAAGCACTCTGGGGACTCACCCCTCCCCAAACTCTGCCCCTGGCAGCACTGTGTTAGCAGGGACCCGCTGGCCCTGGCCACCAAGGAAGGTCCCACGGCCCCGAGAAGACAGCAAAGCAAGCAGGGCCGAGACAGAGGGGGCTGACAGGGGTACAGATGTGCTCATGGCTTCACTCCCCTCTATATCATGCAGGACAGAGCCACCCGGGGTGAGGAGCCACCGCGTGCCTCAGCCCCCTCACTGCCCTGTGACACCCAGCAGCCCCCCAGGCCCTGCCCGACAGTGCCCCCAGCAGCCTGCCCATCCCCAGATACCCCCCGCCCCCTCCCCCCCCCCCCGGGCCCCAGCTCTCCCCTCCTTCACAGACCCCAAACACCCCTCACAGACACCCCCCAGCACCCAAACCCCCCTCAGACACCCCCCCAGCACCCCCTTCTCCCTCACAGACGCCAAACACCCCTCACAGACACCCCCTTCCCCACACCCCCTGCACTCCTCTCCCTCACAGACCCCAAACACCCCCCTCGGGCACCCCCCAGCACCCCCGCCTCTCCCTCACAGACCCCAAACACCCCCCTCGGGCACCCCCCCCCCCCCGACCCCAAACACCACCTCGGGCACCCCCCAGCACCCCCGCACTCTCCCTCACAGACCCCCAAACAACCCCCCTCGGGCACCCACCCCCCCCCCCCCCCCAGACCCCAAACACCCCCTCGGCACTTCCCCACACCCCCGCCTCTCCCTCACAGACCCCAAACACCCCCCTCGGCACCCCCCCCCCCCGCCCCCTCCAGACCCCAAACACCACTCGCACCCCCATCGCACCCACCCCCCCCCGACCCCAAACACCCACCTCGGGCACCCCCCAGCACCCCCGCCCCCCTCACAGACCCCAAACACCACCTCGGGCACCCCCCAGCACCCCTGCCTCTCCCTCACAGACCTCAAACACCCCCTCGGGCACCCCCCAGCACCCCCCTCCAGACCCCAAACACACCCCCTCGGGCACCCCCCAGCACCCACCCCCCCCCCCAGACCCCCAACACCCCCCTTGGGCACCCCCCAGCACCCCCCCCCCCCCCCCAGACCCCAAACACCCCCTGGGGCACCCCCCCCTGCCTCACAGACCCCCCCTCTTCCTCTCCCTCCCAGGCCCCACCCGCCCCGCCCCTGACAGGGCCCGCCCGCCAGCCCCGGGCCCCTCGCAGGCCGCAGCTGCCCGTTCCCCGGCCCCACCTTCTTGACGGCAGGGTTGAAGGCGAACTCCCCGGCCTCCTTGAGGTCGAGCCAGATCATGGGCATGCGGGGCACGGCCTCCATCCCGGCCTGCGCCCGCCGGAACCCTGGGCCCGCCGGAACCGCGCGCGGAGCCTCACGGGAAACCGAGTCCCCCGGTCCCATGGAGACGCCCCGCCTCCCTCCCCCCCGCGGCGTATCAGCGGCGGTTGCCCTGGCGACGCTTCGCCCGCCTCCCGCAGGCGGAGCTGTTGCCATGGCGACGCCGCGCTCGCTGATTGGGGGGGGGAAATGGCTGTTGCCATTGGCGAGGCTCCGCCCCCGGGGGGCCCACCCCCGGGTTTCATGGAAACCCCCCCCCCCGGCAGCCTCGCAGCTGGGGGCAGGCCCAGCCCGGAGCCTGGGGCTACCCTGGACCCGCGCCGCGGGGCTGGGGGCGGCTGGGAGCCATTTTGGGGGCCCCCTTTGGGGCCACTGGACTCGGCTGATGCTCGCCCACCCTCCTCCCCGGCCCCAGAGATGGCCCCTGACGAGAAACAAGTCTCGATTTGCCAATCGAGAGATTAATTCCGTAATCAAAAGGTGAATTATTTCGGAGCAAGGGTTTGGATGCTTTTAAGGCATCCTCCTTTGGACTGGCGTAGCTAATTAGCCCTGTTAATTAGCCCTTTTCCCACAATCGCCCGGGGTTCCCCCCTCCCAGTACCACAACAGATTTAAACCCAGGCCCATAGCCCCTCGGCGGTCCCCGGCGAGGCACCGTTCTCCCCTACCAGAGCACCACCAGGTCTGTTCTAACAATGCGGTTATTCTCAAGAATTATAATGGTGGCTTGTTTGGGGTTGTTTTTTCCTATGATATCCCATTCATTTGATTGTTTGGTGAGTTCTGGCCCAGGACGAGCTCTTCCCCATGCACCAAATGCTTCCCGAACACCGGTGGGGCAGGAGCCACCTTCCACGTGTGAAAAATTCCCCCCATTTTCCCATCCCTCGTTTTTGGATTTGTCACTCCCCAGGGCACAGGGACAGTGGATGTTGGGGACATTGGGATGCGGGACATGGGCACAGGGACTTTGGGGACATTGGGACCCAGGGACATCGGGACATTGGGTTCAGGGGGTGGGTTGGGGGGGCCGGGAGGGGAGGGACACAGGGATCTGGGACACCGGGGCCCGAGGACATTGGGACCCAGCGATATCGGGACCTGGTGCATGGGGGCACCGGGACACAGGGACATCGGGATTCTGGGTGTTGGGGACATTGGGACCCAGGGCACAGGGACAGTGGGACACCGGGTACTGGAGCATCAGGGCCCCAGGGGGTATAGGGACGGGGGGGGGGAGCCAGGGCCTTGGCACATGGGTCCCCAAGCCCCCTGGCTGTGGGGTGGCACTGTGGGGACAGCGTGGGCAGGTGGTGTCTGCGTAGGGGACACATAGAGGGTCCCCAAGAGGGGGAGGTGGGGGTGCGGGTGAGCCCTGGGCCCCAGGGCCTCGGTTCCTTGAGCTCTGGGGGTGCTGAAAGGTCCCAGCTTCCCCCCAGCACAACAGGGGACAGACCTGCCCACCCCACCCCACTGATCCCGTCCCACCCCACAAATCCCAGCCGCGCTTTGGGGGGCTGCGGGGGTCCCATCCGGCTCTTTATTCCCGGCTCATGCAGAGGCTTGGCATCATCCCGGAGGGGCCGCAGGGACGTGTGGGTGGGGGTCAGGGGACCCCAGGGTCCTGAGCGGAGGCAGGGTGCGGGCAGGCAGGCAGGATGCGGCCAGGGGGGTGGCGGAGCAGCTGCACCCCCTCCCTCATCTCCCAGGCCAATAAAGCACGAAGCCGTCGCGGGTCTTGCCAAAATCGGGGGTGGTCGCGTCCGGCCGCATCTCCACCGTCAGCAACCGCCGGCGCCCTCGTAGGCTCAGCTGGATGCAGTCGGAAACCCGGACCTGCAACTCCCGCTTGGTCCTACAACATCCTGGCATTAATGGGGGGCTCGCGGGGTGCTGGGATGCCCCCCCCCCCCCCAACCCTGAGCCCCCCAAAACCCCCCCCCAGTGCCCGGGGCCCCCAACCCCCCGGCCCCCCGGCTGCATCTTGTGCAGGCACACGGCCAGGTCCTCCTGGCTCGGGGTGTGGAAGACCACCGCTGCGCCCGGCTCACCTGCAGGGACATCTGGGTGTCACACCCACAGCCACAGCGGGACTCGGGGTCATGGCATGGCCAGTGTGGGGTGGCCAAGGCACCGATGCAGCATGGTGGGGACAGCACGGTGTGGCCGTGGACCTCTGTCCCATGGGGACTTCACCGGGCCAATGCCAACAGCCCCGGCACTACGGAGGGGTCTCCAACCTCCGGGTGGGAGCACGGCAGCCAGGACACCTGGGTGCCCCCAACCCCAGCTTGCCAGGATAGGAGGGGGGTGGCTCCCCAAGACCTTAGGGACACCAGCAGGGCTGGGGACACTCACGGTGCTGAGGGGCAGCGCCCGCATCACCCGGTACTGCTGCCGGGGGTCCATCTTGTAGAGGTGCTGGTCCGTCACGAGGATGGCCCGGTCCCGGCTCTTACCAAAGCGGTTGATCTGTGGGGACAGGGCCAGGTGAGGGGACACGTCACGGGGGTGACAAAACAGCAGTGGCCGGGTAGGACCCCCTCCTTCTCCTCGCCCTCACCTTGCGGACGTGGCAGGAGAAGAGGACAGAGCCAAAATGCACCTTGTCCCTGAGGGCCTGGAGGCGGTGGGCGAAGGGCAGTGCCAGCCCCGGGTTCTCGCTGGGCTGCGGGGAAGCCATGGCATAGGTGGCACCCCCAGGGTGGGGGTGGCACCCCCAGGGTGCACCACAGGGCACCCCCAAACCTGCCGCCAGCCCTTACCGAGGAGAGGTAATCCCGTGCCCAGCTGCGCTGGCAGCCCCACTCCTTCCGCAGCCCCGCCAGCGCCTCCATGGCGGCCACCTTGGCCCGGATCTGCCCCATCTCCGAGGGCGGGATGTTCTTGACGATCTGCCGTGCTCGCCACCTGCGGTGGGGGGGGGGACACGGCATGGTCACGTCACCGTCACACATCCCCGTCCCATGTCCCCATCCCCAGCCCACTCCCTTGTTCCCATCCCACATTCCAGTCCCATGTCCCTATCTCTATCCGTGTCCCCATCCCCACATTCCCAACCCACGTCCCCATCCCCAATCCCACATCCATGTCCCGCATCCCAACGCAGCAGTGGAGTGGGATCCAGGACAGTACCTGCGGAAGAGGCGCTGGCTGGCATCCTGGAAGCGCGCCAGCACCGCCGGCGGCTCCGGCCAAACCACGCTCTTGCCGAAATCGGGGAGGGTGCGGACGGCCTGGAAGCGGCGCAGCAGCTCCCACAGGTACGCCTTCACCTTGTGCCGCTTGTAGTAAGCCATGATGGTGTATGCGGCGCGCAGGTAACGGCAGCGCCGGCGTGCCAGGGCGCCGCGCCAGGCCTGCCGAACGCTGACGGTCAGGGCGGGCGCTGCCCCATGGATCCCCCCTGGGAGCGTGGCTGTGGCACCAGGGTGGGCGCCCGGCACCACACCATGGCTCCGGCCCCCTGCTGCCCCCGTGCCGCCCATGCTATCCTCTGCCCCATGCCATGCTCTGTGCCGTCCCAGCCCTCACACCCCGTGCTGTGTCCCCTCCCCTGCCCCACGCTTTGCCCATGCCAAGCCCGTGCCCCACACCGTCCTGTGCCCCACATCCTGCCCCATGCTGTGGTTGCCCCCCTCCAAGCCCACCAAGCAGGTCCCAGTGCAGGAGCTGCCCGCTCGCCCTGCCAGCACCGCGATTACCCATCCGGCACCCCGCGCACCAGGGCGTCCCCCCAACCCCGTGTCACCCTGGCAGAGCTGAGACCGAGCCAGCTCGTGCCACACGTGCCCACCTTCTGCAGCAGCAGGACGATGATGGGGATGAGCTGCGCCCGCTCCTGCTCGAGGCAGAAGAGGGTGCGAGGCGTGCGGACGAAGACCTTGGTGTGGCCGTAAGCCACGTCGTCCTGGAAGCCATGCTGCTCCAGGAGGGCTTGTGTGGCCTCCCGGTCGCTGGCCATCAGGTGGTTGGGCCATGTGTACTCACAGGTCATCTTGTACCGGGGGGGCAGAGCGGGGTGAGGGGGCACAGGGGGGTTGGGGGTCCCGGGGGGCGCAGGCCGTACCGGAGGAGGAAGCGGTCGTAGGGCTGGCGGTAGGCGAAGCCGGCGCGGCGCACCCGGACATTCTCCAGCAGCCCCAGGTAGGAGACCTGGTGCCGGCAGCGCTCCTCATCAAAGAGCGTTGGCGACTTCTGGTCGTTGGGTTTGATGCAGCGCACGTAGTAGGGCTCCTACGGGGGAGGGGGACATGGACAGGGTGGCACCATGGTGGCACCCGCAAGTGGCACCGAGCCCATGGGTGTCCTGGACTGGGGGGCTCCGGGCACGCAAGGTGGGATTGCTCCAGGCACAAATGGCATGGGGACAGGAGGACTCAGTGGCTTGGGGCACTTGGCTGGACAGGGGAACCAAGATGGGTTGGGGATGTGCCCAGCTGGCACGGGGACATGTCATGTTGGTGCAGGGACACGCCAGGCTGGCACGGGGACATGCCTGGCTGTCCCCAGTCCCCTACCTTGGAGGCGAGGTTCTCCACCAGGGCCACGATGGAATTCTTGAAGAGCGTCCCAGTGGTCAGCGGGCGCTTGGTGACCTCGGTGATGCTCTGCTCGCCGTCAGGCCACATGGCACGCAGCACAGGGTCCATGCTGGGGGACGGCATTAGTGTGGGACTGGCAGCACTGGGAACCCCACTCCTGCCCCATGGCTGTGCCACCAGCCCCCCAGCTGTGTCCCCTGTGTCCCCAACCTGTTGTAGAAGAGCCGTTTGAAGTCCTGGAAGAGTGTGTCCTTGTTCTTGTCTAGGAAACCCTCCACTGAGTACCTGAGGGAGGGGGACACCATGTTGGGGGGCAACTCCAGCCACCCTGGGGTGTTGTGGTAGGGGGATGACTGCACCCTGCAGGACCCAGGCATGGGCCAGAGGTTGCTGGGGGTACCCAGCCCCATGTAGAGGTGACATGTGGCCCTGGGGGCACCCAGGGAGGTCAGGGAACTGTGGGGCTCATGGACACTGAATCCACCAACCCTGTCCCCAGGGCATGGCATGGAACATCCTACACAGCCCATCCTGCTGCACGTGGCCTCTGGGGCCCCCCAGACCCTGGGACCCTGACAGTCCCCCGGCCCCCGGCCCAAAGGGGCCAACCAAGGCCACCCCATAGTCCCCCAGGGGCCCCTGTGGCTCCCCATGGTCCCCCCCTCCCAAGGTCCCTCATGCCCCCGCCCCAGTTTTCCATGGCCCCACCCACCCCCAGCCTATGATAGTCCCCCAAGGCCACCCCCCCCACGGCCCCAGCCCCGGCCCCCAAGGTCCCTCATGGCCCCAAGGCCACCCATGGTCTCCCATGGCCACTCATGACATCGATTGTCCCTGAGGGCCACCCACACTCCCATGGCACCACATGACACCCCCCACATCCCCCATGGTTCACCATGATCCCTGCAGCCCGATGGTCCCCTGACCCCAACCACCTCCCCCGCCCTCAACCCCCCCCCCCACTCCTCCATTCCAAGGCCGGCCCCCCCCCCCGGTCCTCCACACTCTTCCAAAGTCCACCACGGTGCCCCACAGCCCCATGGCCACCCAATGACACCCATAGCCCACCGTGGCCCTCCCCATATCCCCCCAGGTGCCCCCCTCACGTGACATCTCCAGCATAGTGCTTGATGCGGAAGTCCCGGTTGAACTCCATCGTCTTGTCTGTGGGACAGAGCTGGGAGAGCAGGGGGGTGTGTCAGCCCCCTGCTCGCACCCCCCCCCCCCGCTCCCCCTGACCCCCCCAGAAGCACCTTGCGGCTGGTGTAGTGGGGGTGGCGGCCGAGGCGGGTGTCCATGGAGGCAAGGAAGAGGGAGTCGGTGATGGTCCCTGCGGCCAGGCAGGCCTCGTCCAGCAGTGCCAAGATGCCGCGGTGCGGCTGCTCCACCAGCTCCACGATGGGCTCGTTGCTGAAGTACTCGATCTGGGGGGGGTGTCCAGGGGGGTGGGCACCCTGAATTGTCCCCCTGGGCACCCTGATTCATCCCCATGCACCCCAAATCTGGCCCTGCCAGGCCATGCCCCTCCCCCCATGTCTTCCCTGGCCCCCCAACTCGCCGGTCCCCTACCCTCCCCCCCCCATGTCCCCCCTGTTCCCTCATGCTCTGCCAGGAGATGCCCCCATGTCCCTCCCATCCCCTCATGTCCTGCCAGGCGACGCCACTGTGTCCCCCCCGTCCCCTCACACTCTGCCAGGCGATGTCCCCATGTCCCTTCCATGACCCCCCTGTCCCCTCACGCTCTGCCAGGCAATGCCCCCATGTCCCTCCCATGTCCCCCCCGTCCCCTCACGTTCTGCCAGGTGATGTCCCCATGTCCCCCCCATGTCCCCCCGTCCCCTCACGTTCTGCCAGGCGATGCCCTCCCGCTGGTACTCGGCCTGCTCCTGCCGCAGGATCAGCTCAATGAAGAGCTGCTGCAGCTTCTCGTTGCAGTAGTTGATGCAGAACTGTTCAAAGCTGTGGGCAGGGGGTCAGGCTGGCCACCGCCACCCAGCCCCATGCCATGTCCCCTGTGCACCCGGCCCCGCCATGTGGCCCCGAGCCACATGGCCCTGCTGGGGACCTCCTGGTCCTGTCCCTTCATGGGTCCCTTGCAGTCCTATCCCTCCTGGGTCCCATCCCCCACGTGTCTCTCCCAGGTCCTGTTCCTTCCACATGTCCCCTGGACATTCTCCCTCCCAAGCCCTGTCCCCTCCCTGTGTTCCTCCCAGGTTTTGTCACCTCCCTGTGTCGCTCCCAAGTTCTGTCCCCTCCACATGTCCCTCCTGTGTCCCAGTGTCCCCCCACCCACCCCTGGGCCAGGTCACCTATTGGTGTCGAAGATCTCAAAGCCGTAGATGTCAAGGACGCCAATGACGGTGCTCTTGCCGTGCAGGCGGGCGTCGTAGCCGCGGGCATCGATGCCGGTGTTGATGCGCCCCACAATCCAGCAGAAGAGCCGCTCGTAGATGGCCTAGGGACAGGGTGGTGGGCACCCAAGGGTGTTGGGGGGGGATACCCCCATCACCCCGTGTCCCCTTCCTACCTTGGCGCAGGCATCCCGGGCGTAGGCAGCCTCCTTAGGGCTGTGGCCCTTCTCGATCACCTCCCCGCTGCCGGCCGCCACGGTGCGGGTCAGGAGCGCCTGGCACAGGCTGTCAGGTGCCGTGGCCGTCAGCTCGGCCAGCGCTGAGAGCTGCGCCGTGTCCTCCACCGCTGCCGTCTCGCCCTCCGCCGTGAATTTGATGTTGCCCTGGGGCAGCCACGCCACGTTGGTGGATGAGCATGGTGGGACACCCGGGAACTCCCGGAAAGGGGCTGGGGTGTCCCGGCACGGGCTCCTCCCGCACCACGGGCTGGGCTGGGACATACAGGGCTGTACTGGTCTGTATCGGTTCATGTCAGGCTGCACTGGGCCATACAGGCCTGTGCTGGGACATACGGTGCTATACTGGTTCGTATTGGGCTGTGATGGGTCATACAGGGCTGTACTGGTTCGTATTGGGCTGTGATGGGTCATACAGGGCTGTACTGGTTAGTATTGGGCTGTGATGGGTCATACAGGGCTCTACTGGTTTGTATTGGGCTGTGCTGGGCCATACGGGGCTCTACTGGTTTGTATTGGGCTGTGCTGGGCCATACGGGGCTCTACTGGTTTGTATTGGGCTCTGCTGAGCTATATGGGGCTGTACTGGTTAGTATTGGGCTGTGATGGGTCATACAGGGCTCTACTGGTTCGTATTGGGCTGTGCTGGGCCTACAGGGTCAGGTTTGGGTTGGGCCATACGGGGCTCTACTGGTTTGTTTGGGGGGGGCTGGGTTTTTGTATTAGGCTACACTGGTTTGTATTGGGCTATACTATTGGGATTGCACTGGGCTGTACTGGGCCATGCTGCTTCGCATTGAGCCATACTGGTTTGTATTGGGCTGAACTGGGACTTGCTGGGCTGTCCTGGGCCAGACTGGTTTGCTCGTGTGGGGGTGCTTATTTGCATGGGGCTGTACCGGTTTGTCCAGGGCCATACTGGTCTGCTTGGGGGGTACTGGTCTGCCCAAGACTGTACTGGTGGCATGGGGGCCATACTGGTGTGGGGGTGTGTGTACTGGTCTACCTGGTGCCATACCGGTATGCACGCCTGGGGCTGCCCCCGGGGACATACTGGTGCGTGGGGAGCTGTAGCAAGCATGGGGCGGGGGTAGGCCGGGGGCTGGCTTGCGCTGGTCTGTACTGGGTAGTGTGGGGCCATACTGGTGGGGGGGCTCTCACCAGGTGCAGGATGGCAGCCAGGATCCGGCGCACGGAGCCCATCTCCTCTGGGGAGAAGCCGATCACGGCCATTGCCTCCTCCACCGCCCGGTAACCGGCTGCGTCGTCCCCACAGGCCTGGAGTGGGGACACGGGGTGAGGGGCTGGGCCCCCCCAGTACCCCCCAGTCCCCCCCAGTCCCACTCACGCTGCCCTGGGTGCCCTCCTGGGTGTAGCGGTAGGCACCGGGGTCCTGGCAGAGGTGCAGCGAGGCCAGCAGCGCCGGTGGGGCCCCCAGCAGCAGCTACGGGGTGGGGGGAAGGGGTCAGCCCCTGGGGGTTGGGACCCCCGGCCCAGCCGGAGCCGTTCCACATCCCCCTGCCCCCTTACATCCCCCCTCCACCCCACCATCCCATCCCACCTTTCCATCCCACCCACAGATCCCAGCCATCCCATCCCAACTTCTCATCCCAGCCATCCCATCCGCCCCATCCCATCAGAGCCACCCATCCCACAGATCCCAGCCATCCCATCCTGTCCCCATCCCATCAGAGCCACCCATCCCACAGATCCCAGCCATCCCATCTTCTCCCCCCCCTCCAGGTCCCCCCCCCCCCCAACCCCCCATCCCACCTGTCCCATCTCATCCATCTCCTCCATCCCAACCCAGCCCACCCCATCAATGCCATCCCTCCCAGTCCCATCGATCCTGTCCCATCCCATTGATCCTGTCCCCATCCCATCCATGTCCCTGCCCTCAGCCCCTGGCTCACCTGGTAGAAGGCGTGAAAGTTCCTCTCTCCCGGCTGCTGCTGGAGGATTCGGGACTGGAAGAGGGAGCAGGGGGTGGGTGCCAGGCAGTGCCCAGGTGGGACCAGCACCCACCTGGCCGTGCCCACCCACAGCACCACCCACAGCACCACCCACACCTTCTCCAGGAGGTAGTTGTGGATGTGGCCACCAGTGGGATCACCCTTGAAGTCAAAGTTGATGTCCATGTACTTGCCGAAGCGGCTGGAGTTGTCGTTGCGGTTGGTCTTGGCATTGCCAAAGGCCTCCAGGACACAGTTGGACTTCAGCAGCACGTTCTTCACCCTGGGTGGTGTGGCATGGCACCGCAGCACGGTATAGCATGGCACCACGGCACGGCACAGCATGGCTCAACCCGGGACCGGACACCCCTGGCCCCCACCACCACACTCCCGCCCCCACCTCCTGGCCCCGGGCGGCCCCACACCACCCAGGCAGGGGGCACCCCAGGACTCTCAAGAACCACCCCACAGGCATGGGGCACCCCTGGTTGCCCCCCACTATCCCCATGGCCATGGGACACTCCTAATTGCCCTACGCCACCCCACAGGCATTGGGTACTCCTGGTCTCCCTGCACCACCCCTAGGGGCATGGGGCACCCCAGGACCCTCCAGGACCACCCCACACAGGGTCCCCCCAGCCCTGGGCTGGCAGGTCCATGGGGCGCACACCCCAGCACCCATCCCTCCCTCCATCCATCCAGCGCCATGGGGCTGGACCCACCTCTCCACCTCGGCGCGCTGGGTGGGGTTGGTGATGGCGGCGATGTACTGCATGATGTATTTGCTGGCCTCAGTCTTGCCCGCCCCACTCTCACCTGGCAGGGAGAGCAGGGGCTGGGTGAGGGCGCCCACCCAAGGGTGCCCCCCCCCCCGGTACCCCCCCCCCTACCCGAAATGACGATGCAGGTGTCCTTGGCGCGGCGTTTCATGGCCTTATAGGCGGCGTCGGCCAGGGCAAAGAGGTGGGGCGGGCGCTCGTAGAGCTCGCGGCCACGGTAGCGCTCCACCGCCGGTGGGCCGTACAGCTCCAGCGCCCGGTAGGGGTTCACCGCCACCACCACCTCCCCGATGTAGGTGTAGATGCGGCCCTGCGAAAAACTGCACAGGGGGACGGCCGTGGGGCAGGCTGCGGGGCCACCCTGTGGGGCACGGTGCTATGGAGCAGGGTGGCATCCCGTGGGGTGGCACGGCGGGGGGCAGGGCTGAGAGAGCTATGGAGCAAAGCGCCGCTCCGTGGTGTCCTGTCACCCCAGCTCCTGGAGAACCGCGCTATGGGGCAGAGCCAGCTGCCCCAAGGGAGCTGTGGGGCAGCGGCTCTTCCTGCAGGCAGCACCTGCCGGCGCGGGAACAAGCAGGAAGCAGGGGGGATGTGCCTCAGTTTCCCCCCTCCGGCAGCGCGGCACCGCCCAGATGCTTCCTGTGGAGCTGGGGTTTGGGGCTGGGCGCTTCCGCAGCCCCCATGGGACTCAGGGTCCCCGGTGCCCCCCATTGCTGTGACATGCCAGAGCCCACGTCCCCACAGCGGGCGATGCCGTGGGGTCCCGCAGTGGGCGCGGCACACACCCGGGGAACCACCAGCAGCAGGGCTCAGCCCCAGGGATGCTGGGGCGGTGCCTCAGGGTGTCCCCAGCCTCCCCCCCCCCCCCCGGCTCCCCCCGGCCGTCCGCAGGGCAGGTTCGCCAGGAACTGCTCCATGGTCACCTCATCCAGGAGGACAAAATCAGCTTTGCCAAATTCGGGACCCTCCAGCTCTGCCATGCCGCACCCGCCGGGCACCCACTTCCCCCCTTCAACCGTGCCGGCTTCCTGCACCACCAACGATCGCCGAGGCCACGGCGCAGGCGCAGGGAGGACCCGGTGTCATCATCACCTCCCATGGGTGAGGGTGAGGTGGCCACAGGGCTAGGGAAGCCCAAATTTGGGCCAACCTTGACCCTCACCGCATGTTGCCTCCCCCATTACCACACCGTGCCAAAAACCCATCGAGAAATTGATTATTTATTAAGATGCTGGCATCAACCATTGTCATCCCAGTATCCCCAGTTAAATCCCAGTAACTGGGAGTTCTGAGGAGGACAAGCCAAAGTGAGGATCATCGGAGAGGGGACCCCCACGCCGGTATCCAGCTGGAAAAGAAGGGGAGCAATCGTTAAGACAACGAGGATTATGGTATTAATGAGGTGTCGCCGGAAAACATGCGGGAGATGAATTTCACGGCTCCACTCGCTATTATCACGGCAAACCAACGCTCGTCACTATTCCCAGTTCCAGTTTTTAAGCTGGAAGTTATTCCCAGTAAAGCCCAGTAATAAAAAAAAACTTCTTACTGGATGAGGCGAGCTTTCTGGGGGGCTGCCATCCAGTTTTCCTGGCGGTTGCGTCGAATATGGGTGATCAACCGGATTTCTCACCTAAAAGGGAAGGAAAAAAGAAAACAAAAACCCCAAAAGTTTGGAGTCGTGACGGAGAAGCGCTGGCTCTGCGCCCGGCCGGGCCTGTGATGTGGAATTAGGTTAATTATGATGAGGGAGATGGGGAAGGGGGAGTTGGGGACACCCCCCTGCTCAACTCACCTCCTCATTCCGCGTGGATTCCTCCTTCCCACCAGATCATCCGAGCGGGAACCTGCGACTGGAGAAGGAAAAACCGGCGTCAGGTCCCCCCCCGGGCCGCCGCCACCTCCTCTCGTCCCCCCCTGGGCCATGGCGGTGTCCGGGGGGTCTATAACCCCCCCCCGGGGAGAGCGGGGGGAGGCCTCAAACTGGCCCGGGGTTGCGGAAGGAATGGCGGGGGCCACGACAGGCCCCCCCACGCTGGAAGGCTTGCGGGGGGTGGGACGACAAAGGGAACCGGGCCCGGGGACCCCGCTCCCCCCCAGGACCCCGCTCCCCGCCGGGGGACTACCCTTCCCGCTCCCCGCGGCGAGGCCCGGCGAGGGAAAAGCGCCTCCCCCCCCCCCTCACCCAGTCCGCGGAAGCGGCGCCAGCCCCGGATGGAGGCGGATGGCGGCGGATGAAGGCGGACCTGCCGCTCACACGACCTGCCGCTGCTGCCGCCATGGCTGAAGGCGGAGCCACGCCGGCGCGTGACGTCAGCGCGTAGGGGGCGGGGCTGCAGCGGCCGGCGCATGCGCGGGAGTGGCGGTGCCGTCGCCTCCGGGCTTCGGGCCCGGGCCCAGAACTCAAGCCCGGCTTCCCCCCGGTCGGGAGCGGCGGCGCCCGCCCAAGCCCCTCTCACAGCCACGGCTCCGGCCCCGGGCTCGGCCGCCCCCGACGGCCACGCAGGCCGCTGCGCTGGGCGGGGCCAGGGCCAGCATAAATCATAGAGTGGTTTGGGTGGGAAAAGCCCTTTAAGCTCCCCCCCCAACCGCCCCCCCCCCACCCCCCCCAAACCCCGGCCCTCCCCCCCCACCTCACCCTGCCCTGGCACAACTTGAGGCCGGTGCCCCTCGTCCCATCGCCCCTTCCCTGGACCGCTCCAGCCCCCCCAGGTCCTTCGGGGAGGGAGGGGCCCACCCTGCCCCGCTCCAGGGGTGGCCCCCCCAGTGCCCAGCACAGGGGCACGGTCCCTGCCCTGCTCCTGCTGGCCACACCACTCCTGATCCAAGCCAGGATGCCGCTGGCCCTCTTGGCCACCTGGGCACCCTGCTGGCTCCTCTCCAGCCCCCTCTCGACCAACCCCCCCAGGGCCTTTTCCGCCGGGCAGCTTTCCAGCCCCTCTGCCCCACGCCTGGAGCGCTGTGTGGGGTTGTGGTGACCCCAGGGCAGGACCCTGGGGTTGTTCAGCCTGGAGCAGAGGGGGCTGAAGGGGGCCCAGAGGAAAGGGGGGGACAAGCTTTTTAGTAGGGCCAACTGTGACAGGACAAGGCGGGATGGCTTTAAACTGAAGCAGGGCAGGTTTAGGCTGGATCTAAGACAGAAATTCTTTCCAGGGAGGGTGGTGAAAGCCTGGCAGGGGTTGCCCAGAGAGGGGGTGGAGGCCCCATCCCTGGGACCATTCCAGGCCAGGTTGGCCGGGGCTGTGAGCAACCTGATGTGGTTCAAGGTGTCCCTGCTGCTGCAGGGGGGTTGGGCTGGGTGACCTCTAGGGGTCCCTTCCCACCCAAAACATTCCATGATTCTATGATTCTATGACCCGGCCCTTGGCCTTGTTGACCCTCACCCAGCTGGGCTGGGCCCATGGATCCAGCCTGGCCAGGTCCCTCTGCAGAGCCCCCCTCCCCCCCAGCAGACCCACACTCCCGCCCAGCTCGGTGTCCTCTGCAAACCGACTGAGGGTGCCCTCGATCCCCTCGTCCCAGTCATTGATAAAGATGTTAAACGGGGTTGGCGCGGGTGGGCGGGGCTACGGTGAATGGGCGGGGTTAAATGAGTGGGCAGGGTTATGATGTGGGCGTGGCCACGGGGGGGCGGGGCCGGGGGTGGGGGGGCAGGCGGGGGGGTGGGGGGCGCGCCGCCGCCCAAGATGGCGGCAGGATTGAAAAGTTGTTGGTGGCGCGAGGCGGCCCAGGCGGGCCGCGGCCCCAGAGGGAGAAGGAGCAGGAGCAGGGCGGGCTATGGCCGCCGCCGGGCAGTGAGGCCGGGCTGCGGGCCCCGCCGCGGGGCGGGAAGCGGGGGGGGGGTGGAGCGGCCCGCGTCCGCCCCGCCTCGGGGCTCCTCGGCGCTGTGCACCCCCCTGGGGCGGAGGGGCCGCCAGCGGGCCCTGCCGTGCCCCCGGCAGAGCGGCCCTCCCTCAGCCCTGGGGCTGGGGGGCTGCCCCGTCCCGTGGGCCGTGGCTGCCTGGACCCTCGGTGACCCACGGCCCCTGGTCCTGAAGCCCTGCCAGGGGTGGCTGGAGCCCCACTTGGCTTCTCCAGCTTTGCTTTTTTTCCTCGTGGTGGTTTCGGGCTTGGCCCTGTCCGAGCTGAGCATCTCCCCGTCGGTGCGCCTGCTCCGAGGGCTGGGGCCTCTCTTCCCTCACAGAAAAACTTGTTCTATGTGTGAGTGCAGGGCTTGGGGGGAGCGCTACTGTGGCCTCACGGCCTTCTGGGCAACCCCCCTGTGCTCAGCCGTGGGACAGGTCTGCACCCACTGCTCTGCCACTGTCCTGACACCCATCAGGGGCTGATTTACCCTTCTGCTTCTCTCCCCAGGCTGCAAACAAGATGAAGAGTTGATGAAATGTCTTAAAATGTGTTCCATAACAGTGCTGGACTGGCTTGTCTATTGATCGTGGTGCTAAGCTGGGAGTGCTATTTGCATATGCATAAAATAGATATAAAGATATATAAAGCATTGCTTTATATATCTTTATATCTATATTCTGACTATAGTTAGGACTGCTGCCTCAAAGGTCAGCAAGCTCCGTCTGCGTCGACTGCAAATGGGCTGCTCTAGTTTCTCTTGTTTAAACCTATTTTTATGTTGTGTGGGGGAGGTGAAGCTCGAGCTGAAGGCCAAGGCTGGGATACTTGCAGAGACCAGTGCTCCCTTAGTGGGGAGGGTTGGATTTTTCTTTGCAAAAGTCAGCCCTTCCCTTGGTTTGATGACATAACTGGGGGGGGAAACAAGCTATTTTTAGTCATTTTGGGGGCACCTGCAGTAACGGCGATCTCAGAAGGTGGCAGCAGAGTCTCCTGCTGAAACTGGTTTGAAACAATCAGAATACTCTCAGAATTAGAAATATCGAGTGGGTTGGTTTGTGGTTTTTTTTTCTTTTCTGGAGTTACTGTACAGACTTCCCACAGAGTCGCATTCAGAAAGTTAAAGCCACCGATGTCCCCTTGCGATGTCCGGTGACCCATGCGTGGTATGGCAGGATCAGCAGCACGGGTGGGAAGAGAAATTGTTCATCTGGATCTGTCATGCTCCTGCTTTCAAGAAGCAACTCCAGATGCTCCCTCCTGGGGCTCTGGATAATTGTAGAGTAACTTTAGATGTAAGTGAATGCCTGGGTTTCTGTGGGAGGCAGTGGCTGCAGGGTTGGGAGCAGTGCTTGACTAGATACCTTGTAGAAGAGGAATCATCTCTTGTCTCTGCTGAAAACTGTTTTTCTGCTATTTGGGGAAAAATCTGGGGTTTTTTTGCCTTAGAAAATGGTGCTCTCTGGACTTGCTGTTTGCTTCTGTGGCTGGGTTGTACCAGCTGGCGTGATCTGTGACCCTTCTTTTGCTGTCTGGGTGTTTTTAGTGCAAAAAGAAGCAGCCAGCTCCTGTGGTTGTGGATCATTGGGATGGCTGAGGTGGCAGGGACCTCTGGAGATGGCCTGGTCTGGCATCCTGGAGCACCAGGCATTGGAGCTTTTGAGCACCTCCAAGAATGAAGACTCCACAATCTATCTGGACAACCTGTTCCATATTCACCCTCACACTAAAGAAAGTTGTTGGGTTTTTTCTTATGCTTGAATGGGGTTTGCTGTGTTCCAGTTCATGCCCATTTTCTTGTGTCCTGTCGCTTGGGAAGAGCGCTGGATTCTTCTTTTCTCCCCCACTAGGTCTTCGTACATGTTGATGTGATCCCCCAACCTCCTCTTCTCCAGGCTGGATGATCGCACCTCTCCCAGCCTCTCCTTGTGCAATAAATACTCTGTTCCCTATAACCTCCTCACAGCCCCTCTCCCTGGGCCTGCTCCCACACATTCCAGTCTCTCGTATACCGGTGACACCAGAACTGGCCCCTCCAGTCCCCCCACTCTTTGCTTCTCTGCTGCATTGTAGGTGATCCCGATGGATGAGGAGCTTGCTGAGATCTGCAGGAGCGGGGCTGCAGCTGGGGAGTGAGGATGGCATCTCCTGGGGCAAGGTGTGGGCTCATAGAGTTTCCTTGGTGCAAGTTTTCTATCGTAGCAGTGGTTTATTAACCCTTGGAGCAGGCGCCTGCGGCTCTTGAGCTTGGACTGCTATCAAACATGGTTAGTTTGGCTATGGAGATAGGTGCATTCATCTGCTGTGCCGTAGAGGTTCCCAGCTGCAGGGAAAAACTCTTCCCATTTTTTACATGCGGTGGCTCATTCCAGAAGTCAGGTGCTCAGCCCTCAGCCAGCAGCATTATGGGCTGAAACAGGGCAACTGAGTTTCTTTGGCGCTGCTCCCAAGGGGTATTGGGGTAGGTTAGGACTACGGAGAAAATCCCAGTCCTGCTTTGGCGCTAACTCCAGTTTTAGGCAAAGAAGGTACTTGTTAAACTGGAGCCCTGGAAATCCTGCCAGGAACTTGTGTCTCCTGGCTTTTGGTGGCTCATGCCAACGAGGTTATCCCAACCGGAATGTGGTAGCGGGTGGGACGGAGCACATCCAGCCCGCTTTTGGCTGTGGTCACCAGAGCTGGGTCTTTAACAAGTTTGGGATAAAACACCCATTTCTCACTAATATTGTGAGGAAGGATGGATCGATTCGGAGGGCGTTGGCTCCGGTTGCGCTGCGAGGCCCTGTGGCTTCCTTGGCGCTTGCCAGCGCAGCCAGCTGGGCCGTGGGAACATGCCCGGAGCTGGAGAGCAGTCGGTCTCGCGCCTGGGAGCCTCGGGTGTGCATGGATGTTCCTGGTGCCCTCCTTCCTGCTAAGGAAAAGAGGTGGAAGGAGGATGGAGGCAGATTTCTTGGCTACCCTGGTTATTATTTGCCTGTAGAGAGGATTTTCCTGCTGGTCTCTCAGAGATGGTCTTGCAACATCTCAGATAACTGCTGGGATGCTGCAGGTGAGCGCAAAGCGCTTGTATGGTTTTCCTAAAGTAATTCTGTGGGTGGCATCAGATATTAGCATAAAATTCCTGACTTTTCCAGCTCGGATGTGCCCTAGATCTGATGTTGGCATGCTTCGCCTCTTCCCAGGGGTGAATTGAGCTGCTTCTGCATGAAGTCTGAGGCCTCTTACACCAGCTGCTCCAGCAGTTGCCAGGTCTGCCTCGTAAAGCTGATCCCGATCTGTAGCACTGAATTCTTTGTGGTTTTAAATGCTGGTTAATATTAAGGATATTGGCCAGGCCAGCAATTCCTTCTCATACAGATCATTGAGAAACATCTGCCAAAACTGAGCTTGTAACTCCAAAGTGTGCTTTGCTCCGCACCAGAGGACTTGGGCAGCAGGGTTGTGTTCCGCACTGGTGTTTCTGGGAGGGAATGGGAAGCTGAGAAGCTTCTGGGGGGAAGCGAGGTGGTTGTTAAAAAGCTGAAATAGAGCTGGTTCTTCTTGAAGCTGGGTGAGTGCCCAGCCTTAATATAAAAAAAATTGAGGGGCTGAGCTGGAAGTCACAGCTTTGTGGGAGTTTCTGCTTGCAGGACAAGTCGCTTGAGCTTCCTTTGCTATCCTGAATATTCAGCTTGTTCATGCCAGAATGACAAGCCCCTCACCCGTGTTCCTGTCTGAGATTCTTTTTGCTGCTGGAATGGTTCTTCCATGACTTCACTTATTTAGGCCACTGGAGTGAACGCAGTATCTGTATTCTTTAGCTTGCTTGGGAGGTTTTTAGGCTGACAAAAGCATGCATCTGCTCAGAGCCTACACGCTTTGTGTATGGAGCCTAGGTCTGTGCTTCCAGCTTAAGGAAGCTCTGGGAAGAGCATTCCTGTAGGCTGCCTGCCACCCGTTGCTCTCTTCTATTCTAAGACCTGATGCAGCAGCTGTGACCTGATCCCCAGCCCTTTTGGGATGCGTAAATTTGTCAGGTGGGCCGTGACTCTTTGTGATAAAGCTCCAGGTACTGCAGTCTGGTGTGGCATCTGGTCGCTTTGCACCTTGCTCTGAAGCTGTCCTGTGGCAGGTTGCACCCCAGGGTATGGCAAGGGGTATTTAGCCCCATTCTCTCACTTCTGTACCTGTGTAGGAGGCTGAGCTGTAACCTAAAAACCTTCTTCCAGGGCAACAGTGGAGTCTACAGTAGAGTCTACAGTCCCATGAGGTGTGGTGAGTGCTGCCACCTTCTCCTCTGCTCCTGGTGTGTCCCTTGTCCCCGGGCTCATGCCGCTGCTTGTGAGCTGATGTGACTCATGGTGGAAACAAAGCAGGAGCTGCCCAGGCATCTGCCTGCTGGTGGATGGAAGGGTTGGCCGGGAACTGGTGGAGGAAATCAGAGGGCTGGGCTTCAGTCGCTGGAAGGGCTCGGCGGGGGTAAGGCCAGCCACCCTTGTTGCAGCATCCATGGGCGATGCAGTTTGGCGTGCCGGCTCTGCCATCTGGGTATCGGGAGACAGCTCGGTGTGCTGCAAACTGCTGCTGCTTCCAGTGTGGGGGGCACCTGCTGCTCTTAAAATGGGAGCCTGGCTTCCGAGCTACAGATCTAGCTTGAAGCTTGTGCTGTTTAAGTGATGTGGTTTAAAATCCAGCTGGGGTCCAGCTGTGAGAATGACAGAATCATTTGGTTGGAAAAGACCTTTAAGATCATTGAGCCCAACTGTACCTGTCCACTACTACACCCTGTCCTAAGCACCTTGTCTGCCCAGCTTTTAAATATCCCCAGGGATGGGGACTTGACCCCTGGGCAGCCCCTTCCAGTGCTTCACAACCCTTTTGGGAAAGGAATTTTTCTTAATGTCTAACCTAAACCTCCAGAGAGATCCTCTTGTGACACGGATGGGTTGTGAATTGCTGGTCGAGGTGCTGCCCTTCCTGTTCTGTGCTTTAATCCAAATGCCCGGGTGCTTTGGCTGCTGCAAAGCTGGGTGAGCTCAGTCAGAACAGCACTTATGAGGCTGTCCTTGGCTCTCCTGCTTGGAGAGTGGTCTCTAGTCTTCTGCTGTAGCTAGAACATCATTTGCTGTGTACCTTAGCTGACGTTTCCAGACAACAGACTTGTCTGAAGTGGCTAATATTTGATTTCTCTGCTGCGCTGCGTTTTGCAAGCCTAGCTGGGGCTCATGCAGGTGAGAACAACCAAAGATCTCCGATACAGCTCTCTGACACCCTTGGCATTTCCCTTGCTTATCCCATTAAACTTTAATGGTTGCAGTTACAAACCCTGGTGCTGTTTCAGATGGAGTTTGGGAAAACTCCCAAGTGCAACTCAGCGTTTCCCTAATGACACTTAAAACCTCTGCCTACATTCAGCAGCTCAATAAGGAGTAAATTTGGAATCCCAGTTCCCTCTGAAGGGATGGTCTCTGGGTTGGGAACCGGGCTTTTCATTTTGAGAGCCGTCTCATGATCTAAGTCTTTGTGGGGAAGCCGGTTGAGCCGCTAGACTGGGTTTTAGCAGCTGCTCTCCTTTGAACTGCCGGTGCTTGGCTTGCTGCAGGGCTCAGCGGGACGGTCCTGTCCTTGCTGTTCTTGGCTGCTTTTGGCCTCGGCCCAGCTACAAGCAGGGAGTTGCTCTTTTTCTCTTCTCAGTGCTTCCTCCTGCTTCTGGAGGAAGCCAAAAAAACCTTCTGTAATATGAGGAGCAGAGGCTGAATGGAGGTGGGATTGTCTTGAGTTTAGGCTTGAAGTCCAGAGGGGGGAAATGTGGGATAAAAGCTGGCTGGGGAGGAAAGGGGTAGGAGAGATGGGACTCTGGTGTGCTGGCCTCGGGCAGGTCTTGTGCCCCGCTCTGGGTGGTGGCATCTTCTTCTTGATGCTGCTAAACCTCAGCCACTTGGCACAAAGGTTTGGATGGTTCTGGTGGATTTTGTGGTGCCACACATCTGTACTTGTCCAACTTTCAGTGAGGAGCAATTTTAAAGCAGTTATTTTGGGAATTAAGCTTAATTGTGCTTCTCGAGTGGGGCCTGTGAAAGTTGAGACTCGCCTGGCTGAAGTTCAGTGTGACTCTGTCTCCTTGTAGGGTGTGTTTTAGTCTCATCCATGCCCTACTGGGAGACCCTCTGTCTCGTCTGGGGCAGAGTGAGGACCTGTGGTGTCAGGAGGGACTGGAGGACTCTGGAAAAATGCATTGGTGTTGCCCTGCAGCATGGAGCTTTGCTCCTGCCTTGCCCAGAGGTCTGGGATGCTGTTGGGGTGCTCCCCTTGTGTGGTGGGTGACTTCTTCTCTGTGGTCTCAGCTGCTGGAATTGGTGCCAACTGTAGTGTGGGACATCTCCAGCAGCCCCTTTCCTAGGCTCAGGTCTACATCTCCTGGCTGGAGGGCCAGGAGCAGCTGTAGACAGGCGTGGAGCTGTGAGTGTAGGTGGATTTGGAGCACACATTGCATGGGTGCTTACTTAGGAGGAGCTTACCCTGAGGAGCAGGGTTCAAGGGCTTTGCGGCAGGGCAGTCTTCACTGCACTGCTCAGAGCCGGATGATTTTGGGACTCTCGTGGTAGGTGGGATCGTCCTGCGTGTTCAATAGTCTGTGGTGGTGTACTGCTGTCTCGGGGGAGGCTGGGGAGGAAACATGGGCATGTCTCAAACACAATGCATGTCCCCAAAATAGGGACACTGGAAGCTTGAGAGGCCACTTGAGACCTGGTGCTTGACTCAGGTTGAACATGGGACATCTGGCATTTCTGTGGCTGAGGGCAGTGACCTGCAGTGGTGAAGCTGCTGGGAGAGCCAGCCCTGCTTCCCTCCGCCCTGGCTCCTGCCCTGTCCTTGGCACTGGCTCCAGGGCTCATCTTCTGCGTGCCTGCCTTCCCATGCTGCCTGGCATGTGCCGTGGTGGGAGCAAGACAACCCTTTCCTCTGGCAGACGGCCACGAGATAAGAGGGTCTGCTCTCAGGGCCATGGGCTGCCTCGAGACCAGGGAGGCTGTCCCTAAAACCAATAAGGGCTGTCAGCAGGCACTGGCACAGTAACTGGGAACAGGGATGCATTCCCAGTTTGCTTCTCCCCTCGGATTGGGCACTGGTGCCATGTCTGTAGCTGACCTCTGAGCTGTGCAGCAGCCCAGGCTCCCAACCTGTCCTGCAGCAGGTTCTCCATGGTGTGCTGCTGGCCAGCAGCGTGGCTCCTTCATCCTCAGGCTGACCCAGCTTGGGATAGTGTCACGTCCCTCATCTTCAACTGGGAGAGGCAGTGAGCAGGTCATCTCTACTGGAGTTATAAATGCGTCTACCATGGTGACTTGCCTGGGTCTGCACATGGCATCACCTGGGCATTGCTGCTTGTCCAGGCTGAAGGAAGCTTGGTCTGAGTCGCACAGCTCCTCTGGGCCTGCGGTCACCCCCGTCCTGAGCACCTTCCTGGCTTTCCCAGTCTTCCCCTGTCCCTGTGAGATGGGCAGATCAGAGCTTGGCATCGGGGTGGTGATTCCAAGAAATGTGGCATCGTCCTGGGTGGAAGCAGGAGTGGTATGAGCCAGGCAGGTGAGGAAGGGAGCTGTCTGCCTTGCCCTGGGTACTGCCCTGGCTCTGCCTCTGCCCAGCTGCTTGCTGTGGACAAACCCGACATGTTCTGTTCTTTTGTCCTTGTTTCTACCCTTGCATAACTGATGTTTTCAGTAAACATTGCCACCTCACTGGTGTCCCTTTTCCAGATGACCAGTGCAGGTCCCTGGGGTCTGATCTCCACCCCACCATGAAGATGGACTGTCTGATCCTGAGCAGGAGCTCCCAGCTTCTGTGCACCCTTGTGTCCTCCCTGGTGCTGCCTGGCACCAGGACATGAATAACAGCTGTGACTGGAGAAGAGTTCCCCAGGATGGGAGGTGCTGGGGAGGACAAAGCTTTGCTTCAGAGTCACGGCAGTGTCCTGACATCCAGCTATAGGAAACCCTTCCAGTTTTGAGGATGGAGCAGCGTGTGGGAGTCAAGCGGGTGGTGAGGGGCGTTCCTGGGGGATCATCTCTTTGGGGAGCTCATCCAGGGCAAACCATGGCCTGGGGGATGAGAGGGGTCACATATTGGGGACTAAGGCTTCACAACCATGGAAGCTAATGGCTCCCACTTCAGCTTCTGGTTACCTTCACTGTACACCAAACTCCTGCTTTGCCACTGAGGCTGGCATGGGAAAGAACTGATCCTACAGCAGTGCTTAATGTAACACAGACTTCTCCTGGGCTTGCATGCCTGTGTTAAAATAGTTTTGCTGTTGTGGGTTTTGCTCAGTACAAAATAATTCTACCATGTAATTGGGTAAATACTTGCTTTGCTGCTTGGTTGGAGAACAGCAGGCAGAGCTAATGCTTCCTAAAACTGCGTTGCTCACACAAGATGCTGGCTGAAGTAATGCTACCAGCTTTCAAAAATGTAAATTGTGCGCTCTGTAAAACTTTCCATGACAGAAAGCCCTGACCCAAGACAAGTCTGGTTGCAGCCCCAGATAAAAGCATGAGGTATCCCTGACCCTGCAGCCCCTGTTAGTTGTGTTTTGAATACTCTGGGTTTAAGCCTCTGTCTCCTTTTGTGTGTGTAACATCTAGAGAACAGGTAATGTTTTCTGTTTCGGAGGTGCAGCCTGTTTCTGTGCTGGTGAAAGCCTGAAGCCACACGGGAATAAGTGCTCTGGGACAAGACAGTGCCTGTTTAGCCCAGAGAACTCCTTGAACTTGAGCAGTTCCCATATTTCCAGCATGCTGCCTTGATGCATGGCAACTCAGCAGGCTGGCTGAGCCAGCAGACACGAAGCTCTACCTTGTGGGATGTGTTTCAGTCAGAGGCTCATCTCCATGGACCTGTAGCAAGCTGCAGAGCCTGCTCCTCCAGGGATATGACCAGGAAGACTCCAGGTTTGCTGTGAGACGACCAGGATTACAAATCTTAAAGCAGCGACTTGTCTCCTCAGTGGTGGCTCTTCTGCAGAGCCCTAATCCTTTCATCAGCCTGTGGCATCCTGCTCCCAGGGCAGTGTTTTGGTTTTGCACGGGCTTAATCTCCAATTATTTTACTTCCTGCAAAACCGTATCAGCCTCCAGTGCGTCTTGATCCTTTTGCTCTAGGATTTAGTCACAGCAAAAAAAAAAGTCAGTCAAGGGAGAATGTGCTCTGCAGAACCACAGAGTTTAACGTGGCTCCAGAGCTGGGCTGGGTGTGAGGAGAGGTGGCTGTAGGTCTCATGAAGCACAAAAAAGCGCCGTCTTGTACTGACCAAACAGGGAGGAAAAAAGAAAATGAGGTAGCAGTTGCACTCATCCTGATACTCGATCGATTCTGTGCCCCTGGGCTGGCTGGGTGCTTTGTCTTGCCTGTGGTAGGGAACAGCAGTTGTGTGCCACTAAATGCTGGTGGGTAATCAGAACATACTCGTAGGTGGTGCAGGTGGATCAGCATTACTGTGAAATTTTGGAAACCTCAAGCCCCACATTCAGCGAAGGTCTTTGGGTCTCACTTAAGCTCAGCCTGCAGAAGGTGCTCAAAATAGACCAGCAAACACGGCTTCGAGGAAAGGTACGCTGCTACCTGGGGAGCAGACTCCAGGACTGGGTTTCGGCTGGAGTTTGCTGGAAGCAAAGCCATGGCTGGCCAATAGCTGGGAAATTTTTATTTGCCCATTTTAGGTTTGGGTACCAATGCTGCATTGGCAGCTATGGTTCGTGGTGCCTGACTGCATTCGCAACTTGCCTGAGGTCTTGTGTTCTGGTGCTGCCGGTCGCTGCTGCTGGCTTCGCTGCTGGCTCATATTCAGCCCCCTGTCGACCAACCCCCCCAGGGCCTTTTCCGCTGGGCAGCTTTCCAGCCCCTCTCCCCACGCCTGGAGCGCTGCGTGGGGTTGTGGTGACCCCAGGGCAGGACCCAGCCCTTGGCCTTGTTGACCCTCGCCCAATTGGGCTGGGCCCTCTGCAGGGCCTTTAAGTCTGTCCCCATCTTTCTTATCAACCCCTTTAAGTATCAAAAGGCTGCAATAAGGTCTCCCTGGAGCATTCTCTAGGCTGAACAACCCTATCTGAATGGCAAGGGTTGGAAGTGACCTCAGGAGATAATCTAGTCCAAGACTAGATGATCTCTCAGCCTTTCCTCGTAAGAGAGGTGTTCCATCCTTTTGATCTTTAGGTTTTGGGTGACTTTTTTTCCATTTCTGTTCTTTCTGAAGAAGCTTCATAATCCTTACCTCCAAATCTGAGAACGTTACCTGGTTATTGCATGTCTCTGTGCTGTACCTGTGTCTGGAGCAGTACCTCCAGCAGAGAAGCACCTTCTGACCGAGGAGGTAGATCTCGTGAGCAGCTTGGCACTGGCAGCTGTCAGGAGAGGCACGATGACAGGCCGACACATCTCAAGGCGTCCTGTGGGCACGGTCCGTGCAGCTTGGCAAATCCCCTCTGCGAGTCTGGCAGAGCTTTGGAACTGCTCGACGGGATGAGCCAGGAGTGGGATTTAAACCAGGAGACTCTGGATGAAGAAGGAGCTTGAGGGCGCTTGGTCAGTCTGCTTGCAGAGCTTGTGTGTTCATTTCTGACGGGAGGTGGTAAAAGGATGGGAGTCAGGCACACTGTGCTTTGCTTTATGAACAGTTTATTTCTCCCGGCTGAAGCATACAGCACGGGGCTGCCCTTTCCTCCTCTCCAAGAATTGGGAGACTCGGTGCTGATGGGACCAGCCCAGACACCGGAGAAGGACTTTACAGGCTGTGCGGGGAGCCTGACACATGGATTTTTAACTTTTTATGTTCCTGATCTCAGACTACAGCTGCTTCCTGCCTTAATCTTTAATCTGATGCCTTGCTTTTAAGACACTAAAATTTCCCCAGAGGCAAGGTAGGATGACCAAAATTCACTGCATTGGCTCTATTGGTATTTCCAAGGGAAGATGAGCTTCTGTAAAATCACTGCAGCAGCACTGGCCATCCTGGTGTCGCTGTCTTATGGTGCCTTAAGGACAGGTAAAAGGAGAACTAGGGGATGAAGTAAATGGGTTTAATTATGCTCTGTTGTGTAAGGGGAGCTTAAAGCAGCTATTGGTTCTGGGTGGCTGAACTGGGCAAAATGGGAGGTCTGGATCTGACCCATAGTGGGCTGGAGGTGGTTGCTCTCAGGTGGGTCAGGTTGTGTATTTACAGTGCAGAGAGCACTGTAAATAAAAAAAAGGTGAAATAAATGAACATTGGCAGGAAAGCAGTAAAAGGATTTATAAAAACTGGTGAAACTGCCAAGCTTGTTGCTGAAGCTGGAGGATGAAGAGCACACGGGTCAGAGCCGGCTGACCCCGCTGTGGGCTGGGCGAAATGAGAGCTCCATACTTCCCCCTCTGCAATTGAATACTCCGGGCAGGAATACCAATGGTAAAAGGATTCCTAAATCGCTGGTTTCTCAAAGTCTTGGCAAAATTTTAAGTAAATAAACATTCTCGAGTGGTTGGCTCCTTGCAGAGGAAATGTCAGGAGCCAGACTGAGTGGCGGTGAAGTTGTAGGCTCTGGCCTCTGCCCCTGGCCAGCTCTGGAGCCTGTTGTCTTACGCGTGTGCCCAGGGTCAGGAAGCCTTGCCCTGTCTGGACCATCAGGATCCTCTGGGTATTGCCTCACTTGGGCTGGAGATGGCTGACTGATCCTGCTGAATTGGTTGACAGCTGGCTGAATATGAGCCAGCAGTGTGCCCAGGTGGCCAAGAGGGCCAGCGGCATCCTGGCTTGTATCAGGAGTGGTGTGGCCAGCAGGAGCAGGGCAGGGACCGTGCCCCTGTGCTGGGCACTGGGGGGGCCGCCCCTGGAATGCTGGGGTCAGGGTTGGGCCCCTCCCTCCCCGAAGGACCTGGGGGGGCTGGAGCGTGTCCAGAGAAGGGCAGCGGAGCTGGGGAGGGGTCTGGAGCCCCAGGCTGCTGGGGAGCGGCTGGGGGAGCTGGGGGGGTTCAGCCGGGCAGAGGAGGCTGAGGGGAGCCCTCGTGCTCCCTACAACTGCCTGAGAGGAGGGGGGAGCCGGGGGGGGGGTCGGCCTCTTCTCCCTGGTAACAGATGATAGGATGAGGGGAAATGGTTTGAAGCTGCGCCAGGGCAGGTTTAGGTTGGACATTAGGAAAAACTTCTTCACTGAAAGGGCTGTCAGGCTCTGGAATGGGCTGCCCAGGGAGGTGGTCGAGTCCCCATCCCTGGGGGGATTTAAAAGAAGGAGAGATGAGGTGCTGAGGGACAGGGTTTAGTGGTGGGATGGCAGGGTTAGGTTAAAGGCTGGACTCGATGATCTTAAAGGGCTTTTCCAACCAAAGTGATTCTATGATTCCATGATTCCTCTGGCAGGGAATGGCAGCGGATGCAGTTGCAGTTTTTGGGTCTGCTCTGGCTGCGGATGAGCCAGGCAAAGGCTGTTCTTGCCCTGGCTTCTCACCTCCACCTCCCTGCTTCCCATCAACCAGCCTGCGTGGGTCCTCACCAAGCTTATCAAGCTTTCTTTTAGCATAAAAACCTCTTGAGTTTTGGTCTGTGCTGGTTTGTTTTGCTTCCTAACTTGGCTCTGGCTGTTATATGTGCAGCTATGCAGCTGTATCTGAGGGGGGGAGCTCTGGAGGAGGGTGGGTTGGGGCTGTACCCCCTTGCCTTACCACCTACCCTCCAGACAGGTATGATCATGTCCCTGAGAGCTGTTGTCCTGCAGCATCAGCTCTTCTCTGGTTCATTTCCAAACAGCTCAGGGGGTTTCAGGCCAGCAGCACTTTCTGTGTCTGTGCTCACTGGAGGGCTGAGCCCAGCTGGGGACTGCACAGGAGCCCAGCCAGGCAAGGATGTAGGGAATATCTGGTAAGCCCAGATCACCAGAAGAAAGATTAGAGATTCCAGCGATGCTGAATTCCCCACGTCCTCAATGGGGCTGAAGGGATGTGTGCTGAGCAGCTATCTGGAGAACCTTGAGTATTCTGGAGTAAAATAACAATCCTTGGATAGCTTTTCCTGAAGATACGTAGGTATTAACCCACCACCCTTTACCTGCACAGCTTAACACAGCAGCCAAGGAAGGAGACAGTACGCTGGGCACTTCTACAGGTTTCCTTGACCAGTTCTGATGTGGAAAAGCAACTCGGGGATCTTCTCCCACAGCTGGCTTCCTGGCCCCTGGCAGCATCAGTCCACCAGCCTCCGTGCCTGGTACATGCCAGGATGAGCAGCCAGGCAAAGGCTGGTTTGCAGCATCCTTAGCAGTGTCTGATTGCAGAGAGCTCTTTTGCTGCACAGGCGTTGCAAACCACCTTTTTCCTCAAGGACTCCCAAAAGAGCTGATGCTGCTGTTGCATGCTGTGTTTTTACGGGAAGGGAAGACAAAGGTCCCTTTGTGCCCCCAGCGATATGTGCAATCTGTGTCCCGAGAAGGAAAGAAAGGCTCGAAGGTGCATAAGCTACAAACGTGCATTCTTAACGCAGGGATTTTGGCTCCTTGGATTGATGGAAACAAATAGCAACACTTCCCAGAGAACATGCTAAAACAAACCAGGCCTTATTTCCTATTGCCAGAAACCTCCCCAGGTCCTTGATCTGACAGTCTAGACAAAAACCTGTCAGGCAGTTTATGTCTACAGCAAAGGTTATTTCCCTGTGAAATTGGCAGCCAGCTGTAAACTACATGACTACAGGTCTGGGTGTTTCACCTCTCCTCTTTCAGTATGCAAAGAATGGGAATAACTTTCTGAAAACTGGAACTGAAGTGGCTGTGCTGGAGGATGGGCCTCCAGCTTGGTTGGGCACGAGGGAGCTTAGACATTCTCTTGGCTGCTGCTTCCTTCCCTTCCCTGGCTCCCAGGTCTTCAGGCTTGGAGCAGTCGGTGTTAGCGAACACTTGTTTTGTATGCTGCATCGAGGCTGAGCAGTCTTTTGGCTAACTTAATCAAGAGATGCATGGCTTTTGTAGACTGTGGGAGAGCAAAGCCTTGCCTCAAATGCTCTTTAGCTTTGGGATAAACAGGTTTCCTGCTTTTTAGATGCTGTGATACGAGCGTGCTTTGCCAGCATAGCTCAGAACAGATCTTTGCAGGCTTTGTGTTGATGTGGATGTTTTTGAGCCATACAGCTTTGACTGTCCTGCCCAAAAACCTCAGATCCTCCATCTCAAAGCTTTTTTTCCTTGATGGTGGTGACATCTGCTGTCAGATGTCCCTCTTCCCATAAACCCTGCTTTTGTGTTCTCCTGTGCTGCAAACTGCTGTTAGGTAAATCCACTGCCTTGGCCACCTGTGGAAGATGCCAAAAGGCTACGCTCTCTATTTTTAGGCCAAAAACTTCTCTGATGCTTTCCTCTGTGCCTGTGGAACCAAACCTATAGGCTTTACTGGGGTCTTGGGTGGCCTACAAGTGGGAAGAGACCTGAAAAACACCAGTAAGCCCCAACTTCACCTTATCTGTGGGTGCCTGACCTCTCTGTGGTGGCCATCCACCTCCTGGACCTGCGGAATAGATCTCTTCTGCATGTGTGGCCTTTACCTCTGCATAGAATCCCAGAAGGGTTTGGGTTGGCAAAGCCCTTGAAGCTCCCCCAGCCCAGCCGTTCCCCTACCCCTGCCATCCCACCCCCAAACCCCGGCCCTCAGCACCGCCTCTGCCCGGCTGTTCAATCCCCCCAGGGCTGGGGACTCGACCCCTTCCCTGGGCCCCCTTCCCCCCTGACGCCCTGGGTTTTCCCCGCCGCTGCCCTTCTCTGGACACGCTCCAGCCCCCCCAGGGCCTTCGGGGAGGGAGGGGCCCAACCCTGACCCCAGCAGTCCAGGGGCGGCCCCCCCAGTGCTCAGCACAGGGGCACGGTCCCTGCCCTGCTCCTGCTGGCCACACCACTCCTGATACAAGCCAGGATGCCGCTGGCCCTCTTGGCCACCTGGGCACCCTGCTGGCTCATATCCAGCCCCCTCTTGACCAACCCCCCCAGGGCCTTTTCCGCCTTTAAGCTTCTGAGGCTTGAAGAGGCAGCTGGGCTGGGGAATATTGTTTTCCTGTCCTTAAAGTCATCCCTGCAGCTGGGTGGCCCTGGGAGCACTGGGATGGCATGCCGTGGTCTTAAGGGGGTGGTTGTACCGAAGCGTTGACTGATGCTGACGGATCTCTGCAAGAGTCGCTTACGTGAGCAAAGGACTATGAGTAAGAGCGTGGCTCTGGCCAGGCTCGTTGGGAAAGCCCATGGACCACAAACCTGTGCGGTGCTGGTGGGAGCTGTGATGATGCCCATGGAGGAGGAGCAGAGGCTCAGTGGGGAGGACTCTACCTAGGAGTGACCTGTGCAGAGCTGGGACCTCAGTTCCTTGAGCACCATTAATTACGCAAATTAAAATGGCTGCATTATTCCTGGCTGCTTCACGACCTCCTTCACCGCGTGGCTGCATGACTGGCTGGACTGGCACAGCCAAGGGGGGCACAGAAATGGTGGGTGGCTGGGAGAGACCTCCTGGAGCTGCTTTGGATGCTGGAAAAGCCTGAGTCTTTGGGTGTTTTGGGGATGGACATAGGGCAGCCTCCTCCTTGGGGGCTGGTTTGCATGAAGCTCCAACTTCAGCGTGACTCTAGAAGCTGGACTTAAGGAGAAGACCCTGGAGGTTTAATGTTGGTCAAAAATAGCTTAGGAGTGCGAAGCAAACGTTTAAACTCAAAAAGCAGGTGAGTGTTCAAAACCCTGGAGTTCTGCTACCTCGGTGAGAAATGTGTCGGGCAAATCAGGGATCACTCCTTGGCATAAATTAACATCAGCTGCGTGCAAGATAAATGTTTATCATACTCAGTAGAAGGGGACTTAACACATGAACCGAAGTAATCCGGTGTCCCGTGTTAATGGCAGTATGTGCGGCTAAAAACTGGGGATGTAGGGGAAGGAGAACAGGGCAAGCCAGCTTCCTTCCTCGTCCTCACCTCACTTCTCTGGGCTTACCCATGTGTAACTGGTATTCCTCTGGGAAAAGGGAGGACCTTGCATCCCAGGGAATTGGCTGGAGCCAGGGAAGCTGCCAAGCTCACGTTTGCCCTTCGCAGCCAGAAATGGAAAATATGGTTCCGTAGCTGGAGTGAAGGGACTTGCCTATGGCCAGGCAGCTCTAGTGCTTTCCTGTGCTAAAACGCCGCTTTGCAGAAGCACTCCAGAACCTTTTTGATCTTTGAATTTTGGCAGGACCCCCTGGAAACTGTGGAAAATGGTAACTCTCCCTCCAAAGCATGCTCCTGGTGCCGATAAGGCTGCAAAGAAGCTGATCTTACCACCCTTTTCCCCCACAAATAGCAGTAAATGCTAAAGATTAAAGGCGAGCCGGTACTGCTACTGTACCCCTTGGAGACCCTCTTCTGGCTGGTGCTGCTGGTACCAGCAGAAGGCTGTTTCCCACCACTAAGACCCTCCAACATCAACGTACATTGGAGCGGGAGAGGCAGTGAGGACATGCCGGGTCTGGATCGCCTGGGCAAGAAGGTACCGGTTTCTCATCTCTTGTCCCCAGGGCTTAAATTTAGCTTAGAATTTAAGATGGGCTTAAATTCTGTCTGGTCCTGCGGATGTGGATCCCTGAAATCAGGAAGGGAGGCAGCAAGAGATTAAATTGATTAAATCAAGCCCATGAGCTGTCATTTCATGAGATCCTGAGCTGCACATACTGCACTATGGAAGAGCCTGGGCTAAAGCCTAGCTTAGGAAGTACTGCTCTCAGAGGAGGAGGATTTAGTCGGAGGCTGTGTGGATGTCTTCCCCTCCTTGCCGAGGGAGCTGCTTGCTTAGAGGATCCACTGGAAACTGCTAAGCTGAGTCAAGGCAAACCTCCCGCGCATCTCTGCCTCCGGCCTCCTGCTCCAGATGTGTCGGCTCAGCCTCGCTCGGCTCCTCACCCAGCGATGAAAGCCGTGGGTGGAGGGCTGAGCTGGGCCGTCGGAATCTCTTTGGGAGGAGGAACAAGGCTCTGCTAAAAATAGCCGGGGAAAATTCCTTTCCTCTTGCCTTAGAGGAAAATCCTGTCGGGGAGGCTGGAGCCCAGCTTAGCTGGCAAGGCGGTCTGAAACGTGAAAACATGGAGCTGAGCCTTGTTTTGGAAGTGGGTTTTGTGCAACCCTTGCCTTTAGTCTTGAGCTCCTGCGTTGTTCGGTTTATTTTAAGGCTTGACTTGGGCGCCAGCTCACTGTTGTTAGGACAATTGTGTTTCTGCATTATTTAGGTTTAATAATGCATTTGTTTGAAGGAGCAGCTTTGAAATCAGCGACAGTGTTTCTGGCTGAAATATGAGAGTTTTATTAAGTTCGCTCTGATACCGCTGGTGAGTGTCAGCTCCACATCAGCCTGCTGGGAGTTGGGGAGGAGTGAGAGGTCCCAGGGCCAGCGGGGACCCCTCGCTCCTATCTCTAATTCAGCCCAGCAGAGATGAAGCCAGGTCTTGTGGAGCCACGTGAAGACCTGGTGGGGCTGTCCCACCAGAAGACGGCCGGGCAGGGTCACCTCCAGAGGCTTCCCTGCAAGCTGGTCAAAATGATCTCGGGGAGATCCGGCTGCTGGCCGTGTGCGAGGAAAGCTGTCGGGGTTAGAAGGGGGATGGAACGTGGCACAAACAGAGCTGGAAAACTACCTGCAGGGTGGGGTGAGGAGGGACAGTGACCTCGACCAAAACCCCTCCTTCGTGCCCCAGTGAACACAAAGCTATTTTTACCTGGTGCTAAAACGCAAGAGTTCATAGGATCATAGAATCCCAGGTTGGAAGGGACCTCCAGGATCATCTGGTCCAACTTTTCTAGGCAAGAGCCCAGTCCAGACAAGATGGCCCAGCACCATGCCCAGCTGCGTCTTGAGTGTCCAATGTGGCAGAGTCAACCCCTCCCCTGGGGAGATTATTCCAGTGGGGGACTGTTCTCATGGGGAAAAATTCCAGTCATGTCCAGTCATGTCCAGTCATGTCCAGTCAGAATCTCCCCAAGAGCAACTTGTGCCCATTCCCCCCTGTCATCTCCATGTGACTCCTTGTGAAAAGGAAGTCTCCATCCATCCCCTTTGTAGCCACCCTTTAAATACTGGTATGTGGTGATGACATCCCCTCTGAGCCTCCTTTTCTCAAGGCTGAACAAACCCAGCTCTTCCAGCCCATCCCCATATGGCTGAGAGAGGCTTCCCAGTCCTTGGATCATCTTGGTGGCCCTGCTCTGGACCCCTCCAGCCTGCCCACAGCTTTTTTGTACAGCAGGAACCAGAACTGGGCACAGGATTCCAGGTGTGGCCTGACCAGCGCTGAGCAGAGTGGGATGATGACTCCTTTATCTCTGCTGGTGATGCCCCCCGGCGCCCTGTTGGCCTTCTTGGCTGCAGCAGCACCCTGCTTGCTCCTATGGAGCTTGTTGGCCACCAGGACCCCCAGGTGCCTTCCCCCAGAGCTGCTCTCTAGTTGCATGTTATCTGTTCTGCAGGCAAGGCTGCAGGAGGTCTGTAGCCTCCTTGTCAAAGGAATTGAGCTTTATCCCTCTTCTCCTGACCCCCAGCACATTGGGTTGTGGTCCCACATGTTCAGATCCTCAGGGAGAGGAGGGGACATCCCTACAACTGCCCTTTCTAGTGGTCAGCTTACGGTAAGGTCTTGCACCGGAGAAGCTGTGTGAAACTGAGATGCAAGCCCACGCAAAGCCCGAGCATCGCTGGCTCTGCCAGTCCTAAGAACAGAGCTGTCTAAGATGACTTTTCAGCAAGACATAGGAAGAGCTGCAGGTCCCCGGGTGATCCTTTTGCATCCTCCTTGCTTAGATGTCTCTGCTCCCAGGTAACGGGCGATGGGAAACAGCCTCAAGTTGTGCTGGGGAGGTTTAGATTCGACATCAGGAACAATTCCTTCCCCAAAAGGGTTGTCAAGCACTGGAAGGGGCTGCCCAGGGAAGGGGTCGAGTCCCCAGCCCTGGGGGGATTTAAAAGCTGGGTAGATGAGGTGCTGAGGGCCAGGGTTTGGTGGTGGGATGGCAGGGGTAGGGGAATGGTTGGGCTTGATGATCTTAAAGGGCTTTTCCAACTCAAACAATTCTGTTATTCTGTTCTGTGATTCTGTGTTCCCTGGGCTTCAGTGTCTGGTTCAGGCGCAGGTAGATCCTCACCCCTGAGGCTGAAGTCTGCGGCAGCAATGGGGACTCCGCTGCCTGGATGACCCTCCTAAGATGGAGTGTGCTCCGCTCGCTTTGGAAAGCACCGCAGGACCCTTCCACGTGTTCTTCACTCCACATGCAAAGCAGTGGCTAAGCACCTGACTGATGCCAATGAATTTTGAAACACCCTTCTGGCCAGCCTGCTGCCGACAGGAGACGCTGTGGATGGGCTTCCAAGGTCCCTTACTCCAACACCCTCATCCCGGCAGGCGTCGGCAGAGCTCTGCGCGGTGAGACAAAGCCGAGGACGCTTTGCAGCCTGGCTTCAACATCCTCCCAGTGCCAAAGGGGGAAAAGGGTCTGCGGCTGTGACCGTGCCTTTGCAGAGGGACAGGAGCTTGCGGAGGGTGGCATCCAGCCCTACAACGCCTGCCCGCAGCTTTGGTCTTGATTCATTTTTGACTCTGTGCCTGGCATCGTTATCCGGAGCTCCCCCTCTTAAATCCTCGCTGTAGCGTTTCACAAAAGCTGATAAAAAACTGAAGCTGCTCTTAGCTCTCGGCTTCAAAAAGGAATCCCTTGAATAATGGTTTGATTTAATGTTTTAGCGTCCAGATGTGCTTGTGGCGAGGAGAGCAGCTGACCACGCCGAAGCGGCTCTGCTGCAGCAATGTTGGCGTGCCAAGTTCAGCGTTGAACCCGGAGCTGCCCTGTCTGGAGTTTCCCAGACCAAATGCCGACACACGCTCATCTCACGGCGCCTCCTGTGTAAATAAGTCCCCCAACGCCAGCTTACCGCTTCATCAAATGCCTCCCGTTGACAAAAACTGAAGGGAAGTGAAATAAAAGGGCTTTGGGAAGATGTTGCCAGCCGGCATGCTGCAGCATTGGTGCTCTGAACCCAGCAGTGAGATGAGGAGGAAGCAGCCAGGGGCACGTAATGGGAACACGTACCGTGGGTGGTTTTCAGTCTGGATCCCATACGGAGCTTCGAGGGGCTTCCCAGGCCGGCTCCTGCAGTGTTGCTGAGCTATCCATGTGTTTTTCCTTGCAGCAGTGGGGTACGAATGGTGCATTTGGAGGTCTTGGGGTGGCGGGGACCATCCCACTTACTGAAAGCTGTTTTCCTACTGAGCATGCCAGCACCAAATAGTGTTCCTTAATGAAACCACCTCTGCAAAATTAAACGTGGAGAGGGTCCTGCTCCTAAGGCAGCACTGAAACGCAGCCTCGCATCCCTGAGAAACACAGGGCTCTTGCTCAGGGCCACGGCTGCCGGCAGTGGGCTGGGTGCTGCTGCTGGTCAGATGGCTGGGAGACTGCTTGGCTTTGCTGCGTCATTGCTGAGCTGCTTGTGGAGCGTAGATATGGGCTTGTGCTCGGATGTTTGGTTTGTAGAAGACAGGCAACGGCGGCCTCTGGAGTGTCTCAGTCCTCTGTGTAGCAAGGGCAGGGGCAATCTCCTCCTTGGCCATCCCTCTGTAAGTTCAGATATGTGGGCGGCTTCTTTGGGGAAGAGCTGGAGTAGTAGCCAAGTCAAAATAAACCTTGTCACAGGGACAGGATGATCTAGAAAAGGTCGCATCTACCTGAATGCCCGTAGCTGCTCCTGGTACTGGGTTGAGTCCTCTTGCTTTGTTCTAGTCCAGGACCAGAGAAGGTCATGGTGGGCATCAAGGTGAGCATGAGCCAGCAACACGTCCTCGTGGCAGGGATGGCCACCAGCCTCCTGGGGGCAGGAGGTGATCCCCTGGAGAACTGGGCTCCCAGTACAAGAGGTGGGGATATACTGGAGAGAGCTCAGCAAATGGCAAAGGGCCTGGAGCATCTCTCGTAGGAGGAAAGGCTGAGAGAGCTGGGACTGTTGGACCTGGAGCGGAGGAGGCTCGGGGTGTGTGTGTGTTTATTAACGTATATAAAGCCCTCAGAGGGGGAGTGAAGAAAAGGAGGATCCGGGCTCTTCCCCATGTCAGGGCAAGAGGCAACGGGCACAAACTGAAACACAGGGACTTGTATTTAAGTATTTAAGCATAATAAACTTTCTTTAGTGTGAGGATGGTCAAATGGTGGACAAGCTGCCCTGGAGGCCACAGGCTCACCATCCTTGGAGATGCTCAAAGCCTGACCAGATGCCGTCCAGACCCTCTGCTTCCCCCCAGTGCTCTTGGCCAAGCCTCTCTGCCCGTAAACGCGTGATGCTGCCGTACAGACCTGGCTGCTAAGGATGGAGGTGTGGGGGGAAATCCAGCCGTTACGGGCTGCGGAAGGTCTGCAGCCTGTTCCCTGCAGCAGGGCATTTGCTGGGAATTAAAATGGGGTTTTTAAGCAGCCGCTGCTGTAATCCCATCACTTGCCAGGTCAGGAGCTGTGCTGGTGTTTTATCGTCTTGAGCGACTTTGCCTTGCGCTGAAGGGCTGGAGAGAGCCCCTGAGTAATTCACCACCCGGACAGGGACCCGCCTTGGTCAGGCAGAGAAAAATAAGGCTGTTAGGGCTCCTTTCTGCCAACAGGCTGAGGAATAGGAAGTCGTTTGGAAATAAACCTCCGCCCAGCATCAGGAGGTACCTGTGGCAGTTTGCAGCTTTCTCTTTGGAAGCCTGTGTTCGTGTCGAGGTGGTGCGAAGGAGCGGCGGATGCGAAGGTTGGTGTAAAACCAGCCTATTCTCTGCTTTCTGCCTGGGTTTCCCCAGGGCTGAGCCCTGAACCAGCCCCCCCTGGTCCCCTTCCTGTCACAGCGCTTCTCTGCGGAGCAAAGAAATATAAATAGTGAGCCCTTCTTTTGGCAGGGCTGGGTGCTTGCGGCTTTACTTTGAGGATACCGAGTGCATGCTCGTGACGTGCCTGGTTTTCCCAGGTCATAATTCACCCGGGCTCTCGTCACCCTCAGCTCTCGGAGCCCGGTGGCCGGTGTTGCGGAACCTGGCCCCCAGGCTCAAGCCATGCCTGGGCAAAGCCAAACCAACAGAGCCCGTGTTTTCATGGCATCGCCACGCTGGAGGCTGATTGGAGTTTATTTCCTAACAGCCAACGCTCTAAACATGGCAAACGTGTTTTTTCTTGCTTGGTTTCACATTTTATTATTACAAGCACCTCCCGTGACTTCTTATCCTTCCATGCACGCCGCTGTGGTCCTTTTCTTCATTTCCTCGTTTCCTCTGCTGGCAGTAAGCTGACCCGGAGCCCCTTTGGGCTTGGTTAATTATTTCACCCGCTGCCGTATCACGTGCTCCCTTTGTGCAGATACTTCCTCCGCTGAGCCCAGCCTTTGCAGCATTGGTACGCTCAAGGTTGGCTTTCTGATCCGCTCTGAAACATAGCCTGGTCCTGGGGCGCTGCCGGCAGCTCTCTAGGAAAGCGCTCTGGCTTTACCCTAAGCCAGCGTACCCTGCGTCCCTTTAGGAACAGGTTAACTGGATTTGGGGCGCAGGCTGTCCCTGGGGATACGCAGCATGCTGGCCAGCAGCGTCACTGGGTGGCTGTTCGGAGCTCTGTCTCCCTTAATCTCCGTGCAGACATGCCGGGGGAGAATTGGCCTGACAAATTTGCATTTTGAGATAATCCCCTCTAGTGGATTAAGAAGCTGTTTCTACTCCTAACGAGAGGGATGCTCTTTCTCCTTTGTGTTCAGCTCAAAAGGTTGAACGTATTTAAAGGGGCTGTCTGAGACCTGGTTGATTTTTGGATGGATACAAGCAGCTGGGCTCTGGATGAAAGCAGCCCGAACTCCAGCGCCTTTGGCCGACAAGCACTTACACTGGAACCAGCTTCGTCCCCTGTGAAATGCAGCCGGTGTTGCTCGGCAGCACGGAAGCGGGTCTACACCTTAATATGAACCCTGTCCTCCTCCATGCACTCATGGTCCTGGAGATGGGTGTCCCAGGATCTTCTGTAGCTTCTGAAGCGTGGGAGAAGGTCCTGGTCTGCTCCATGGTCCAGCGTTGTGTCGATCAGGGTTTAATTCCTGGCTCTGTTGCTGACCTACAGCCTTCAGCAGCAACCCCCCTCCCAGAAATTTTCCAAAACCCCCCGATGCTCCAGCCAGAATAATGACAGTATAGATAAAGGATAAATCCTCCCTTTTCCCAGAAATGGCTTTCTCGGAATTTCCGAAGCCGAGTGGGAGCTGGGGACAGGATGCGCTGCTGGCTGGGGGCTGCAAGGGGGGGTCAGGGGATGGGTGAGCAAACCCCGATGAAATGGGTGCTGCTGATGATCCAGGGGACCCCGATTTTTCCCCAGCAGCAAGGGGAAGCTGCACCTCGTTGGTCATCCTACCTCTAATGGGACTGGGGAGGCCAGTGCTTACGCTGGCAGCAAGCCTGGGGGTGGGGGCTGCTTATTTGGGGCACCAAATAAAGCGGTTTTTTGAAGTCTCGGTGTTGTGAGATGTGCTGAGAGCTGCAAGTGCTTTACTGGGGTACTGATGCAAACTCATCTGATTTAACTCCTCGCCTCCCCCTGTCACCTCGAGGGGAGGACAACATGGAGCCTAACGTAGCTGGTCAGTGAACTCCCCCTTTATGTGTTTTATTGGCCTCAGGCAGGAGAAATGGCATCAGAGGGACGAATCACCCCGATGCAGGCACCAGCTCAGGATGGCGAGGGGTTCTCTGCACTGCACCCCATCTCTGTTTCTCTCCTGACAACTTGTGGCTGTGCCCAGCCTAGGCTGGGGGGCTTAGCCCCAGGCTTAAGTCTGGTCTCCTGGGCTTTTGCTGAAGGTTTGTCCTATTTCCATTGAATTTGCAGCCCCTGGAGCAGCAGCAGGCGGCTTGGCTGAGGTGACCTTTACCACACGGGCCACCAAATCCAAGGAAGGGCTGGCCATGGCCGGGAGTGTCCCTTGGAGCCTGGGGGCAGCCAGTTCCTGGCATTCACCAGAGCCACGCACCCTGGCCCTGGTGGGTTTTGGGGGATACTGATGAGTTCCTCGCCAGTGTTCCTCACTTGAATGTACATGAACGTGCATCGGGTGAGCTGGGTCTCCCAAAAAAATCCAACCAAAGCCCATCTGCCATTCATAGAGCTCCCTCTGCTGCCTGATGGTGTGCCTTTCCCTGTCCGTCTGGCCTGGCGGGTTAAACCCAGCTGTGAGATGGCTCTCTCTCAATTAGTCAAGTCTTAAATGCCTTGTTGAGTAGATGAAATAACTGTTTTCCTCCTGAATTTTGGAGCCAGTAGCAGCAGGAGGCCCTGAGGAGCGACCACGTTGGCTGTCATCTGCCAGGAGCCGCCGTGAAATGCCAAGTCCTGGCTGGCACAAGGTGTTCCCATAGCTCCTTCTCTGCCTTTTCTCCCACCTTCAAGATGTAAATGCTTCTGGAAGCAAACTACGTGGGAATGGGCTCCCAGCAGCTCTTGCCTGCGCTGTGCTGCCGTGCCTGGCCACTCCGCCAGCATGGGTATGGACCCAGCCTTTCCAAACGAGCTGTGTCATTTTGACTGAGCCTGCTCTCCATTCCAGTGGCTTTTACAGCAGATGCCCAATGCTTCTTGTCATGAATCCTCTGAGCCTGACTCTTGGGCTCATGTTTGAGCCCAGCAAGGCTCGCTTGAACACTTTGCGCTTTCCCAAAGTGCCTTCTGGGAAGCCTTGGCTCAGGGCAGGGAGCTCTTACCCTCATTTCCAAACTTTGCTTTTCTAATGTGAGCAAGAAACTTGAGGCCTCAAAATGTGGGCCCTAAGAAAGCTCTACAGCCCTTGATCTCAATAGGTGGTGCTGGACCTTGGAGAGCAAAGAAGCTCTGAAACATAGAGGAGAAATCAGGGTTAAAGATTCCTGTGGGCTGGGGATATTTCCATCCCTGTGCGAGTCCAGGCCATAGTGGGAAAGGCTTTGGGGGAGTTTTCCAGGGGTTTAGGGATGCAGGAGGTGGGGTGGGATGGCATGGCTGGGAGCTGGGAACGGGATTGAGCTTTGCAAAATGGCCTTCTGCTCCTCGCCTCACCTCGTGCCCAGCCCTGTTGTTGCCAAACCTTGCCGTTTTAACCAGCAACTTTTATTTTGTCGCTGTTGCTGCGTATAACAGAAGGAAACTGTGGTTATCGCACTTCCTGGCCACGAGCCGGCAGGCGAATGAAAGCTCACGGGTTTGCCAGCCCTTCGTCACGGGCCACAAGCTTCGGAAGCCCCCGAGACGAGGGTAGCAGCTTCTCTCCCCCCGGGAGGTGCTTTCGGCGAGCCACCAAAGGCTCTGGCGCCGGCACGGTTTGGTTCTGCTCTTCCATAGCCAGGTACTTCGATGGAGAACGAGGTAGGCGCTGGTTTTAGATCGGCTCCCAGAAATGCAGAAGCTGTTGTTCCGCATTTTGTCATGCTGGGTGACGCCTCCGCCTTGGATTTGGGCTCCCCAAATCCTCCTTCAAGGAGAGCCTGTGGCTGGTGGAACGAGATCTTTATGTGGCAGCAGAGGGTTGGACACCCTTGTAGTTGGGGTGGCAGAGCCCTATGCTCCGGTCTTGGCAGAAAGACCTGTTTCTTTCAAGATTTTCTTCTTTCTGGAGCCAGGAACGGTCTCCTGGCCCCTGGGCAGGAGCCAGCTGGGTTGCACAGTGCAGGGCGATGCTCCATTTTGGGAGCCCAGCTGAAGGGAGAGATGCTGCCCCTAAAATCTGCAGTGGTTGGCAGGACCATCCTGCTGCTGTAAAGGCAGAACTGATTCATGAAGCCAGCATCATGTTAGCTGTGTTTTCTATCCATCCCTTTTGTCCTATAAGCTCGCTCTATTTTTATCTCCCCGGTCCAAGGGACGTTTTTCAGGGCCAGGCTGTCCCCAACGTCCTTGTGGTGCCTGGCTCACTCGGGGATTTGGTGAATACTATTCAACCAGGACCTTTTTCATCCCACTTCCTAGTACAACGATTTAAATTTATTTCAGTCTGGCTTTGATCTCTCTTGTTCCTGTAGATCTTTCACCCTCATCAACACTGAGAAAAGCAAGGAGAGAGGCTGCAGCTGCCTGGTGGGAGCAGGTCCCACGCATGCACCTGAACTGGGTGCATCAGCGGCTGTGCAGGGAGGGACGCTGCTGGGAGTAGGTGACAAATATCATGTCCTATGGCAAGGCTCGGGGGGTTAAGGCGAAGGGTTTGCAGCAGTTCTTCTCAGCGGTGGTTCCCAAGGTCCTGCAGTGGACGGTGGCAAGAGATGAGCTGAATTTCTTGGGGGCTGCTGCTCTTCAAGGTTGCAAAGCACCCCACGCTTTTCTGAGGAGGAGCACTTGGTTTATATTTCATTAATTTGTCTGTCAAAGCATCTTTTCTGCCCTTGCAGATCATACAGTCCTTTTTCTTGCCCATGAGAATCAGCAAAGTCAAAGTGTGGTTGCCCTGAGGGGTGGGAAGCAGTCTGCCCTGGCATGGGACAGGGCAGCCAGAGCCACGTGGCCGGGCAGCCAACGAGGCCACCGAGGAGCTCTGCCTTTCCCCTCCGGACTGGCATCGAACACTGCTGTGAATCCTGAATGTTGGATCTGCCCACTTCAAAACACCCTTTTGAGCTGGTAAACTTGGAATTGGGGAAGTCCACGCACGCTCCCGGTCATTTAGCCGTCGGGCAGGCTGGTGTGGAGCTTGGTGGGGATCTACCACGGATCGGCTCTGCGTTCCCAGGCTGTCCGCCCCGTGGAAGGACGGTGGTGATGCTCCCTCTATAGCTGGGAATCCATGTGTGCACGCTCCAATGTTTTTCCAAACCCAGCACTCAATGGTTTGGGAACCACGAAGACCTGTTTTTCCCGGAGGAGGCCATCTCCTGGGTTGTGTATTCGCATTTGTGGGTCTCCCTGGAGACCTCAGGCAAGTTTTTAGCATCTCTGCCTTCTCCTTTCACAGTCCATCATCGAGTTGCCCACTGCAAATGCTTGGGTAAAATACAAAATTGCACTGAGGGGAGGAGGAAGCCTGCTGGTTTTGTGCGTGGCCATGGCTCGCTCACTCTTACAGCTCTTAATCTGAATATGGATTTGTATTTGTTCTTAACTGAAAGGTCGGACATCGTAACTTTGGGGGAAAAATCATCCCGTTTTGGTAAGGGGCACTTATCAGCACTCACGTTCTTGCACCATGTTGCGGGAAAGGGGTTTTCAGTGGAAGATCACGCACGCGTGGATTCGTAGCTCTAAAACCAGCCTGTCCACAGGGTGGTTGGAGCTGGTAAAATCAGGCTGTGAGCACAGACGTACAGGCTGGAGGAGCACTGGGCAGAGGGTGCTGCCAGTTTCCCCCCATTTTGGTGCAGAAATTCCTTCTCTTCCCCTTAACCCCAATGCCCTGGTGTTTCCCTTTCTCTCTGCAGCCTGGAATAGTGTCTCCTTTCAAACGAGTCTTCCTGAAGGGCGAAAAAGGTCGGGATAAAAAAGCCCAGGAGAAGGTTACGGAGAGACGGCCTCTGCATACGGTGGTGGTGTCCCTGCCTGACCGCGTCGAACCAGACGTGCTGCTGAATGACTACATCGAGAAAGAAGTGAAGGTAATGTCTGCCTGGCTGGGGCTCGTATATAACTAACTATAGCGTTAGGATAAGTTAAAGGCATGAGAGATCATCCATAATGGGTGTATTTAGCAGCTTGGGGCACCAGCCTCTGTGTTGATGGTGTCTTTCTTGCAGTAGCTGGCATGTTCAGGGGTGTGCTCAGCATGTACACACTGTGGTAAAGGTTTGGTTCTTCTTTTCCAGTATTTAGGGCAACTTACATCCATCCCAGGGTACCTGAATCCCTCCAGCCGCACCGAAATCCTGCATTTGATCGATAATGCAAAGGTGAGCGCCCAGCCTGTTGCATGACCCGCTCCGCGTAGTCTCTACCTAACGTGTGGCTTGGGAAAAAAAAAAGGAGCTTGTGGATCTTCCTTGGGGCTAGGTGCTGGTCTGACTTGTGTCCTCCGTCCCGTGGGAGGGAAGCCTGATACCAGACTGTTACCAAAGGGGAAAGAGTTCAGCAAATCAAAAATATGTTTTTATTTTAGAGAGCACACCAGCTCCCGGGGCAGCTGACCCAAGAACACGATGCTGTCATCAGTCTCTCTGCCTACAACATCAAGCTGGTGTGGAGGGATGGAGAAGATCTCATCCTCAGGGTCCCCATCCATGACATCGCGTCCGTTTCCTACATCCGAGATGACTCCTCTCACTTGGTCGTGCTGAAAACAGGTAGGTTGTGACCAGCACGGGCAGGCTGTAGCTGTGTGTTTGGGGGTTGCCATTTGGGGTTGTGGGGCAGAGCCCTACAGCAGCCGGTACTGCCCTCATGTAGGACGGCAGCCAACCTGACACAAGATAAAGGCGATGCTGGGTGAGAACAGACCAAAACAATCAGTGTCCTTCACAGAATCATGGAATCACAGAAAGGTTTGGGTGGGAAGGGACCTTCCAAGGTCACCCAGTCCAACCTCCTGCCATGAGCAGGGACATCTGCAACCGGATCCGGTTGCTCCCAGCCCCGTCCAACCCAACCTGGGATGTTTCCCAGGGATGGGGCATCCACCACTGCTCTGGGCAACCTGGGCCGCTGCCTCACCACCCTCAGCGTAAAAAAAGTTCTTCCTTAGATCTAGCTTCCTGCCTGGAATTGTTTCAGACCATCCTCAAGTTGCACCAGGGGAGGTTTAGATTGGACATTAGGGAAAATTTCTTTACAGAAAGGGTTGTCAAGCACTGGAAGGGGCTGCCCAGGGAAGGGGTCGAGTCCCCAGCCCTGGAGGAATTTAAAAGCTGGGCAGAGAAGGTGCTTAGGGCCAGGGTTTGGGGGTGGGATGGCAGGGGTAGGGGAATGGTTGGGCTTGATGATCTTGAAGGTCTTTTCCAACCTAAACGATTCTGTGATTCTATGATCCTTTTCTGGGGGGGTGGAAGAAGGACTGGGTTTATGCGTGTTCCCCCGAAGGTACTGTGACTCGCAGAAGAGCAAGCACGCTGGGAAGGATGAAGGCTGTTGGAGCTGGGCTGGGTTGTCCCTGGAGAGGCACTGCCACCTCATGTACAGCTTAAAAATCCCTCCCGTAGCCTGTCCTCCCACAGCCACCACCCCCCAAATGAGAGCTGTCAGTTACTGACTCTCAGGGAAGTTTGGGATCTTCAAGCGTAGTGGTTTATTCTGCATTGCCCATCCTGCTCCGGTCTGTGGGATCCTCTGCGAACATCAGAAAAAGCAAGGAGAGCAGGTAGAGGCAGCTCCTCCAGCCTGGTCCCCACGCATGTCGGGCCTGCCCTGCTCTTCGCAACCCTTGTGAGGGTTGTGCTAGAAGGATTTCGGCACGGTGCTGGATGTCTAAATGTCCATGTTGAATAACTGGGGTGATACCCAGCACTTCCAATGCACCTTACTCTTTGTAATACCCGGGGAGGACCTCGAATCTGTCCCCAGCAGCTCTGCGCATGTCAAACCTGTGTGGTTTGGGGCTGGAGTGTTTGGAGGAGGCTGAGCTACTTAGAGGATGTAATGACAGAGACTTAGCGGATTACAATGACAACAAAGGACAGTCTATAGAATAAATAAGTGACTTAGAAGGCTGTAGTTCTGCTGATGGATTTCTGAGGCTGGCTAAGCCATGGAAGCCATGGAAGTGAAGCTGGCAACTTACAGAGTTGTCAGAAACCAGCTCTAAATTACAGGCTTTTCATTCAAAGACTTTCATAGAATCGTTTAGGTTAGAAAAGCCGTTTAAGCTCCCCCAGCCCAACCGTTCCCCTACCCCTGCCATCCCACCCCCAAACCCCGGCCCTCAGCACCGCCTCTGCCCGGCTGTTAAATCCCCCCAGGGCTGGGGACTCGACCCCTTCCCTGGGCAGCCCCTTCCAGCCCCTGACAGCCCTTTGGGGAAGGAATTTTCCCCGGGCCAACCTCACCCTGCCCTGGCACAACTTGAGGCCGGTGCCCCTCGTCCCATCGCCCCTTCCCTGGGAGCAGAGCCCGACCCCCCCGGCTCCCCCCTCCTCTCAGGCAGTTGTAGGGAGCGATGAGGGCTCCCCTCAGCCTCCTCTGCTCCAGGCTGAACCCCCCCAGCTCCCCCAGCCGCTCCCCAGCAGCCTGGGGCTCCAGACCCCTCCCCAGCTCCGCTGCCCTTCTCTGGACTTTGGCCCTGGGCAGCATTCCAGTGGAGTTCCCAGGCTCCCAAGAGCTCCCTCCTCCAGGCCGTTCTCTCCCGGCTGCAGGATCCTCTGCTCTCCTGCTTTGGGGCCTTTCCTCTCCCCACGGGCAGCTTGCTCGGAGGATAGCTTGCTGCATGAGGACTCCTTGCTGTTCTCTACCTGCCTCGACCTTCCCATGACGATTTCTCTCTTTCTCAGCTCAGGACCCCGGGATCTCCCCAAGCCAGAGTCTCTGTGCCGAGAGCTCCAAAGCCCTTACTTCAGGCTCACTGTCTGAGAGCGGGGTGGTTCCTGTCGAAGCTTGTTGCTTGGTGGTCCTGGCTACAGAGAACAAAGTAAGACTCAAAACACTCAATAAAAACTCTGTCCTGTGTTGGGGTTGCCTCCAGAATTGCTCTCTGACTGCAACAGCTCTGGGACTGGGATTACTGGGAGGTTTTCTGTCCTTAGATGGGGTGGCCACAACCTCTCAGGTTGGTGGTGGAGAACCACGGTCCCCAGGGTGGCCTCATTTCGCTCTTGCCAAGTGTCCCCTCTGTTAAGTGACCAGATGCCATAGGTTGTGTGGAACACGTCGGCCCAGTTTTAAGACTGCAGGGTGTGGGTTGGACTTTGCTGGCATACTGGAGGAAGAAACCTGGTCCCTGCCCCAGCCCTGAGACCTGGTTTGGACATGAGAGGGTATCAGAAGATGGTTTTCCCTTGGTGGTGGTGCCTGCTGCCTGGAGCTTTCTCCAGCAGCGGGAAATCTATAAAGACAACCGAATCTCTCCTACAATAGGATTTTGCTAAGCAGGGCATTTTCCTGATGCTGACCTGGAAATTTGTTTCATCCGGTGTCTGGATCCAGAGATTCTGATCTCAGTCTGTGTGCTCCTACTTCTACATCAGGAGCCTTTTGCCTTCAGGGTGGAGTTTTGCTCACCTTGTTTTCGGCGCTAACGCTTTCTGGGGTGCCTGCACCTATTTGGGATGTGGCCAAAATCCCAGGGAGCTGAACTGAGGAGTAGCACAGAGCATGGACGCAAAATTCGGGTGCTATTTCATAGCTGTGAGTTGACAGCGGAGCATCCGATCTCCTATTGCCTGGGTCTGGCCAGTTGGAAAGGGCTGGGATGCTTCTCTAGCAGTTTGGGAGGACAATGGTGGGCGATACATCAGGAGTTTGTCTCCCCTAGCACCGAGGAAAAGCCCAGGGGAGAGCAGGAGGTAGCTAACGAGAATCAAGGTTTGTCACCTCCAGCTCTGGAGACCCTGTGGGTCGAGCAGTGTCCTCGATCTTGGACGAGTGGGTTCCCTCTCTTCTCTAGGAGGACAACAACCTTACAAATACAGCACACTGCTGTCCCACATGGTGTACCCACTGTAGGGAGCCAAAGAAAAAGCCACCATGGTACCTTCTGCCTTGCTGCAGTGCTTCTTTGCTCCCTTCCCAGGTGACTGCCGAGGAGCTGTGCTCACTTCTCAGCCAAGTCTTCCAGATTGTTTACACTGAGTCCACGATAGACTTCTTGGACAGAGCGATATTTGATGGGGCGTCCACGCCGACGCGGCACATGTCCTTACACAGCGGTAAGTCCCTGCTCTCCCTGTTTGCCTCTTTCTTACCGGGCCCGTCTGAGGGTCCTGGAATCACAGAAAGGTTTGGGTGGGAAGGGACCTTAAAGATCATCCAGTTCCAACCCCCTGCCACAGGCAGGGACACCTTGCACCAGACCAGGCTGCTCAAAGCCCCATCCAGCCTGGCCTTGAACGCTTGCAGGGAGGAGGCAGCCACAACTTCTCTGGGCAATCCCTTCCGGTGCCCCACCATCCTCAGAGTGGAGGATTTCTTCCTTATATCCAATCTAAATCTACCCTCTTTCAGTTTAAAACCGTTACCACTCATCCTATCACTACATGCACTTGTAAAAAATCCCTCTCCAGCTTTCTTGTAGGCCCCTGCTAAGCCCTACAAGGCCACAATCAGCTCTGCCTGCAGCCTTCTCTTCTCCAGGCTGAACCCCCCACCTCTCCCAGCCTGTCCCCATCGCAGAGGGGCTCCAGCCCCCAATCATCTCTGTGGCCTCCTCTGGCCCCGCTCCAGCAGGTCCCTGTCTGTCCTGGGGACCCCCAAGGTGGACGCAGGGCTCCAGGGGGGCTCCCCAGAGCGGAGCAGAGGGGCAGAGTCCCCTCCCTTGCCCCGCTGGCCATGCTGTGGGGGATGCACCCGGGGCACAGTTGCCTTTCTGGTCTCACCCCCTCTTCACCAACGTCCATCACCTCCCCTCCTGCCACCCTCCAAGAGCAGAGCCAGCCCGGTGGCTTCCCTCTTGCAGGGTATCAAAAAAGAAACCCTCGTCTGCTTTAATTGTGTGAGCTGGAAGGGCAGGAGGGCTATCCCCTGCCCGCAAATGTTTCTCCAGCTGGGCTATGGGACATCAGCCCTCCTCCTTGTCCCCTGTACCCTTTGCCTCTCTGTTCATGTTGGAGGGAGGCACTTAACAAAACAACCCCTTCACGCTTCTGCATCTCTGCTGAGTGTGCCCAGTCCTGACTCAGCCCCGCTGCCTCTCACCTTCCAGCTGTGAAAGCCGAGCCAGAAATCAGCATCACACATCGGGGAAAAAAAACCCACCCAATTTCTGCCTCTTAAACCCCGTGTCTCAAATGTTTTCCTTGCAGATGACTCTTCTACAAAAGTGGATGTTAAGGAATCTTACGAAACGGAAGCAAGCACTTTGTAAGTTAAATGTGGTACGCTGAGCCCGCTCGGCTCTCCGGCTTATTAGTGCAGCCTCACTGCTGGGTTTAAACCCCCCGGAGCAGGAACCGCTGCCGTCTGCACATTGAAAAGCTTCTGCTCGGTCTGGCTGAAACATCGGATGGTGTTTTTGCTGTCTGTGTGCGGTGCCTCCGCAGCAGCCGTGGCCGTATTGTTCTGCCGCTGCGGGATTCCGGAGATGATCACGTACACAATGTATGCGCAGCCCCCTGCGTCAGCAAAGCGGGGATGTGACGCTCGCCCGGCTGCTGTGCCTTGGCAAAGTCCAGCTGGAATTGGGAGAAATGTTTTCCCCGAGCCCCTTTATTTTGGAAATGTTTTTTCCCCCCCCGAATCGGTGACTGCTTGAAAATGCTGGTAGTGTTTGTGGGCTGAAAACCCGACACCTGAACCGGTTGTTTAAAATTGACGGATGCTCTTCGAAAATTTCACATTTAATGCCAAAATAAGGTGGTTCGAGGCTTTTCCTCCTACTGTTCCAAAATGAGAAAGCAGTTGGAGGGGGGGTCTTTGCTCATGTAGGGCTTCATTTTCAGCAGGTCACCAAACCAGCATAGTTTGGGTCCTCCGTGCTGTGCGGAGCCTTCAGACGCCCTCGGGAGCGGAAGGCTGCGAGCTTTACTGCAGAGCGAGCGCATCTCCTCCAGCCTCTCCACCCTTCCAGGCTCCCCCGTGCCCCAGCAGCCGGGGACGGCGATGCAGAAGGTGCCCGAGGAGCTCTGGAGGACTCACCACCACTTTGTGTTTCAGTTCCTTTCCAGAAACCTCGGATGCAGGTGACAACTCCCCCTCTTCCTTCTCCACGCAACAGTCTCCGCACATTAAGACGGTCAGCGAGAGCGAGCTGAGCACCACGGCGACAGAGCTGCTCCAGGACTATATGATGACGGTAGGGTGCCCCAGGGTCCTGGGAGAAGGGGGGGAGGGGTTTTCTTCCCATTCGGGTGCTCTTGGGATATGGATTCATCACCTCAGCTTGTAGAACGTGAGCCCAGGCTGCTGCGGGAACATCCCATCCTCCTCCTCTTCATGCAAGTTGTCCTTGGAGGCTCCACGGGACCTGAACATGGGCTCACGTCCTTCTCCTGCAGGAGCATCCCCACCCCCTCGTCCCCTCTCGCCACGTGAAGGCACATCACGCCATCCACGGCGCTCGCGGTTGTCACCTCACGAGTCAGGGTCCCTGCGTACGCTCACGGCTTGTCCCCATTTGAAGCTGCCAGCTCAGTAGCGGGTCGCACCCGCCTGTCCTGCTTTTCTCTCTGATGAGCTGGTTCATTGCTGCAGCTCTTGTCAAATAGCAATAAATCCAGTAAACACCGTTCCCAGGCTTCCCATTATCTCTTCTTCCTAAAAAAAAACCAAAACAAACAACTCGGTGACGTTTGCAGTGTACTTCTCTTCCGCAGCTCCGAACGAAACTCTCTTCCCAAGAGATCCAGCAGTTCGCCATGCTCCTGCACGAGTATCGCAACGGGGCTTCGATCCACGAATTCTGCATCAACCTGAAGCAGCTCTACGGGGACAGTAGGAAGTTCCTGCTCTTGGGTGAGTGTCAGCTGTCAGGGATGCATCGTGGGTGACTGACCAGAGGGTGACAGCCAGCGTCGGTCTGCTCGAGCCCTCGTGACGTGCCTGGTACCGATTGCTGATGCGCAGGCCTTCCACGTGGGCGGTCTGGTCCTTGGTCCAGGCCAGCCTGGGGTTGACTCTGCCATTCATCGGGGCATATTGAACCTGCGTTCCCCGGGGAGAACGTTACAGTCCTGGAGAGAAGGTGACCAGACCCTTTCCTTCCCCTTCATTAAAGGGAGGCTGAGAGCCCCCAGGGGCTCAAACTCCACGATTTGATTTTGGCTTTTATAATCTGAAGGAGCATCGGTAATGGGAACCTGTGGGGTTGGGGCAGGAGCACATGAGCCTGACACAGTGTCTGCTCCTGTCCTGGAGCAGGCAGGGTCTCAGCTGGGCGCCGAGCTGACCCACACCCTGAACAGAGGGGCTTTCAAACCGCACAGGGACCAAAGGGGAGATGCCTCTTGTCACCAAAAAGCTGTTCTAAAAGCAGATCTGCTGAAAGCACTGGGGGCTGCTCACTGGCGTCGGCGTGCCGCAGGGAGAGGGGCAGCTCTCGGCGAGCTCTCCCAGCAGCCAGCTTCTCTTTCCTTTGTCCTGGGGATCCAGCAGCGCAGCCGGGTGCCTCCGCCAGCACAAAGGCATTTTCTTTCAGCAATGCGCACGCAACCCGCTCGCTTTTAACGTCACCGGCGCAACGGCAAGGTCACTGTGCTGGGAGGCTGACTGGATATCAGCTGCGTGTCACCAAAAAAGCACCTCTGACTTGCTTTTCCCAGCCCGGGCAGTCGTACGCGTGCCACGCTCTGCCGGGACAGATCCAGGCTGAGCACCGGCCGCTCCCCACGCTGTGAGATAGAGGGGAGAGGAGCAGCAAACCTCCTGCTCTGGCTCAGACTACACTGGAAAGCTCCTGTAAAGGGTTTTTTTTTTTTTTCCATTTTTAGAATCGGAGAGTCACTTGGGTTGGAAGAAACCCTTGAAGATCATCGAGTCCAACTTTTTTTTTTTTTTTTTTTTTTTTTTTTTTTTTTTTGAGTACCCGGAGTTTGGGTAGTGACTGTAGCCCTAAAGCTGGGACTGACCAGGGAAACAGGGGGGGTTAATCTCATTTTTTGGCTGGTAAGGACACACATGATGGTGGGAGAGAGATGATCACGGAATCGTTTAGGTTGGAAAAGCCCTTTAAGCTCATCAAGCCCAACCCTTCCCCTACCCCTGCCATCCCACCCCCAAACCCTGGCCCTAAGCATCTTCTCTGCCCAGCTTTTAAATTCCTCCAGGGCTGGGGACTCGACCCCTTCCCTGGGCAGCCCCTTCCAGTGCCTGACAGCCCTTTCTGTAAAGAAATTTTCCCTAATGTCCAACCTAAACCTCCCCACCGGTGCTGGGCAGCTGCTCTGTGATTGCAGCTGGAGCAGGATGGGGCCCATCAGGAGAAGATGACATTTAAGCTTAAACACTTGCTCTTGAGGACTCTCACCCTCCTCTCTAATTATAAGGAGAGCCTCCAAGGGTAATTAGCATGTGCCTGAGCTGCAGTCCTGGTGACCCTCTGCTCGGCAGGGGGTGACACCGGCGCAGGGTGCACAGAGGGAGATGGGGCAGATGCCGTTGCAGCAATAAGCTTCCCTAAAGCCGAGCAATATGGTTCAGTAAGGAATTAGCAAATGATCCTTTTGAGCTTGGAAAAATCCTGCTTTAGGGGGATTTTTGTCCTCAGTGGGCAGCAGCTGCAGTTCTCAAGGGTGTAAAATGGGGGATGTGGCCCCATCCCCCCTGCCCCAAAACAGGCTCCTCGCTAAGCCCTGCACCATTTTGGGGCACAACCTTGCAGCCGGTCTCTGCTGGAAGGTGCAGAAGCCACGAGGAATTTCAGAGAGCTGAGCACATCTACATGGAAACCCTTCCCTGCTGTCTGGGAGTCCTGGTGGATGACAAGCTGACCATGAGCCAGCAGGGTGCCCTTGGTGCCAAGAAGGCCAAGGGCATCCTGGGGTGCATCAAGAGGAGCGTGGCCAGCAGGGCAAGGGAGGGTCTCCTCCACCTCTACTCTGCCGTGGGGAGACCCCACCTGGAACACTGGGTCCAGTTCTGGGCTCTATGGTTCAAGAAGGATGAGGAACTCCTGGAGAGAGTCCAGAGGAGGGCAACAAGGATGATGGGGGGACTGGAGCATCTCCCCTAGGAGGAAAGGCTGAGGGAGCTGGGCTTGTTCAGCCTGGAGAAGAGAAGGCTGAGGGGGGATCTCATCAACATGTACAAATATCTCAAGGGTGGGGGTCACAAGGACAAGGGGCAATGGGTACAAACTGAAACATAAGAGGTTTCAGTTGAACATGGGGAAAAAACTTCTTTACTCTGAGGTTGTGGAGTCTCCATCTCTGGAGATCTTCAACCCCCACCTGGTGAAGTCCTGTGTAACATGCTCTAGGAGAACCTGCTTGAGCAGGGGGGTTGGACTAGATGATCTCCCGAGGTCCCTTCCAACCCTTGCCATTCTGGGATTCTGCCTCCCCCACCCGTGCCATACGAAACACACGGCGACACTAATGCTTTCCTCCTTGTGTGTTCCTCCCTGCTCCAGGTCTCCGCCCCTTCATCCCCGAGAAGGACAGCCAACACTTCGAGAACTTCCTCGAGACCATCGGGGTAAAGGACGGCCGGGGCATCATCACAGACAGTTTTGGGAGGTACAGGCGGACTCTGAGCACCACCTCCAATTCCACCACCAACGGCAACGGCGCTGCCGGCAGCTCGGACGACCAGTCCGTCCCCTCGGAGGAGGACGAGTGGGACCGAATGATCTCACACATCAGCAACGACATCGAAGCCCTGGGGTGCAGCATGGACCGCGATTCCTCCTGAGGGCGAGGGGGGAGAGGACAGTCCCGGTGGCTCCCCGCACCCTCCGGCCGAGCCCCCACAGCAGTGCCTGGATCCCGACCATCCTTCCCAAAGAGGTTTTTTTGGGGCTCCATCAGGATGTAATTACTCTCCCACCCTCATTAACGGCTCTGAGGGGCTGTCAGCAGGTGCCTGGTGCCCTCTTACCGTGCCAGCCCCCGGCCAGGGCAGGAGTCCAGCCTGCGACCGTCCCGGGTTTGGTTTTGCCGGCACATGCGGGGAGCGAAGCCAGGGCGACACGTTGGCTGCAACCCTCTGCCTGGTTTACAGTTTTGCACATGGTATCCTTATTGTAACTGCTCTCTTCCTCCTCTTCCTCCTGTTTTTGAATGAAGTTTACCACAATGTGAATTATTTAAACCTATTGTCGATGGTGTCGAAACATTTCAGCTCCGCAGGAGATGCTGCCGATGCCGGCCACCCTGTGAGCTTCGTGCTGCTGCAGCCCAGCCTGCAAACCCCACCCGCTCCCATCCTGTCCCCCCCCCCCCCAAAAGCTTTGCTCAGGAATAGCAGGGGGGCCCCAAGGGAGGTAGGGGGGCACACAGCTGCTGTTTCACCCACCGTGGGCTCCCGCATGCCCACCCACCAGCCTGCCCAGCACAAGGACTCGCCCCATGCATCCCCCCCACCTTCCCCCAGTCTGGGGGTCCCCACCAGCCTCCCCAGCACCCATCCTGGGGGTCATGGTGCTGGCACAGGGTCCCCAGGGCCACCATGGGGGAAGGCAAAGCCACTCCAGGACCCGCTCTAGGAAGCATGGGGGGGGGCTGCAGGGTGCACTGTACATGTTGTATATATATATACACATATTTTACATGCTGTTATAAATATGCACTTATTTTTTTAATCTATCCCCTGCCAGCGGAGCGTTCCCAGCAGCCCTGCGATGGGGGGGGAGATGCCATTTGGGGTAGAGGAGTTTGGGGGGGGGGTGTCCCCAGTTATCCCATGGCCATGAGGAAGGATGGGGGGGGCTGGATTGCACCCTAGGAGGTATGGGGCAGCCCAGGCAGGGGGCTGGGGTCTCTGGCAGGCTCCTTCGTGCCTGCACTGGCTGCGGTGGTGCTGGGAGGGGGCCACTGCAATGGGTGCTTTGAGCCCAGATGCTGGCTCATCTGTTTTGGGGGGATCCAGCCACCTCCTGCACATTCCCCTCTCTTGCCCCACAGGGCTGGGGCACACCCACCCCCCTCTTTTGTCCCCAAAGCCCCCCCAGTGCCTTTAATCCTCGCCCTCCCTCGCAGGCCGGGGCCCTCCCCCCCCCCCTGTCCAGCCATCCTGGGCAGCAAGCAGCCTTCATCCCTCCATCCTCTCCCTCCCCAGCCCCGCTGTTCCAGCCATTCACTTACCTGCCCTTCCCAGGATCGCAGGTACCGGTCCCCGGTACGATCCTGCATGGAGCCGCCGTCCTGCCCTGCTTCAGGCTGGGGGTGGGTGACCCCCTTCTGCTCCCAGGGGGGTCCCCACAACCCCCATCCCTCCCTCCCCGGGCTTTAGGGGGTGAATGCAGCCATGTCTCCCCACTGTGGGGTGCACGGCTCCCTAGGGACAGGGGTTGGGAACAGCCCCTTCCCCAGGAACAGGTCTCGATGGAGAAGCTCGAGGTTTCCTCCTCCCATTTTTGCTGTCCTCCGAGGGTGGGGGTCCCGGCTCCATCCCCCAGCTGCCCAGCTCCAGGCTCCCCAAGAGTTTGGGGGGGGAGGGGGGGAACCAGGATTTTCCTCCTCAAGCCTGGGGTAGCTCCTTAGTGCCTTCTTATGCAGTTACAGCTTAAAAACCCACCACACCTGCGGACATTCAAGTCAGAGACTTAAAATTTGGGAGTAAAAAGCCCTATTTTTGACACGATGGTATCCAGAGCCCTACGGACCCAGAGCTGGAAAGCTCCTTAAATACTTCAGCAGGAAACGGGACTTAATTCTGGAAATGCCCCTGCCTTGCAGCGCTGATGGGAGTGAGGTGACGGCAGCAGCCGGGGGGGTTGTTCTGCCGCTGCCCTTTCCCCATCGCCAGCCCTAGAGCAGCCCCGGGGACAGCGGGGGACAGGGCCTGGGGGGCACAGTGGCCCTGGGGGGGCTGTGTACATTCGCTTGCTGTACGGGGTCTTTGTTACAGGTAAATACAATTCTGCACCCGACGCTGGTTTGTCTCATTGCTAAAGCCCACCCTCAGGCTTCGTTAAGCATCTCCAAATTCGCAATGGGGGGGGGGCAATGCCCCAATGCCCAGGACCTGCCACCCCACCCCCCCACCAAGCCAGGGGCTCCCAGCCCCCCCACGTCCCACCATGCTGGCCCCAACCGCTCGCCCCCCTTTCCCCAAGCCCCCACCCTTCCCCCCCCCGGAAAGGGGGGGGCCCACCACCCCCCAAACACCCCCAGAGATAGAACCCTGCTGTACTACAGGGCTGGGGGAGCCCAACGCCCCCCCAAAATCACCGTCAGCGGAGGCGGTGTGCGATCCAAGTGATACGTGAGGCCATTTATTGAGCATTACAGACAGGGGGGAGGAGGAGGATGGGGGGCTGGAGGAAGGATGGCAGGTTGGGGGGGAAGGAGTAACTGTGCATCTATACAGGGGGGGCTGGGACCCCCCGGCCGCTACATGGTCAGCTCCTGCAGGGGGAGAGAGGGAGAGCAGAGCATCAGCGACCCCCGCAGCACCCTGGGGCAGTGGGGTTGCACCCCAAATTGCTGCTGGGAGAAGCAGGGGGTTTGCCCCCCCCCCCCCGCCCCCCACCCACTCACCATGATGGCGTTGACGATGTCGTTGTTGTTGTGCCGAAGCGCCCGCACGGCTTTGGGGCGCGAGACGTTGGCCTGGGCCATCACCAGCTCGATGTCCCTCACCTCCAGCCCCGTCTCGTCCACCTGCGGAGATGCAGGTGACATCGCCGTCACCCCCCAGGGCACTGACCTGTCCCACCCATGTCCCCGTGACACTTGGGAGGGGTGGGTCCCTCTCCACCCCGCTCCCCAGCACCCACCTCCTCCTCTTCCTCACTCTCCTCCTTGATGGTGAGGGTGGGGGCCGCCTCCGTGATGAGAGGCGAGTGCTCCATCGGCACCTTGAACTTCTCCGCCGCCGCCTTGTGCACTTGCTGCGACAGGTCCTCGATCTGTGGGGACACCGGGGTCACCCACGTGTCCCCACGGGCCACCAGCCCCAAGGATGGGGACCCTCCCCGCCCACCATCACCTTGGCTTCCCCAAAGACGATGTAGATGTCGGACGCGGGGCTCTTGAAGACGTCGGGTTTGGTGATGACGAAGAGGATGTTCTTGGACTTGCGGATGGTGATGCGGGTGACGCCGTGGATCTGCCGCAGCCCCAGCTTGGACATGGCCTGGGGAAGGGGATGGGGGGGACGACACAGGGGTGACCCCGTGTCCCCCTGCCCGGCATCACCACACCCAGAGCAGCCAAGGTGGGAGGTGGGGGGGCATCTCCAGCACCCCAGAAACACCCCAAAATCCCAGGGACAAGAGCAAAACCAGGGATGGGGACAACGCTGTCCCCCAGCACAGCCAGGCTGAGTGCCCCCCCCCCCAACAGGGGACCCCACAGCACCACCCCACCCCAGCATCACCCACAGATTTTCCCCCCCCCAGAGCATGGACCTGCCCCCCAACACCCCAGGGCTCTCCCCATGCCCAGGGCTAATCCCCTCCCACCTTCCTAGCTTTTTTCTCGCTCCGGCTCTGCTTCGCCTTGCTGACCGTCTCCTCCCCGGTGCCCAGCGAGTGGGTGAGCTGCGCCTGCTGGAGACCGGTGGGTGAGGGCAAGCGCCCAGGAGGGGTCCCCCCACCATTGCCCCCCATCCCCACAAAAGACCCCCACCTGGGTCTGGGCCGGTGGTGGCTCCGAGCCCTCGGGCTCCTCCAGCTCGGGGATGGACTCATCGTTACTCTCCGACTCGTTACATGACCCTGCAGCCAAGTGGAGGGGTGAGATGGAGACCCCAAAAACATGGGGAGTGACCCCCACAAGGACACTCCCCCCTGTCATGTCCGTCCCCCCCCAAAATCCCTCACCTTTATGGTTGGCCTCACAGCGGTGGGGGCCCGGGGGCTGCTTCTCTGGGCGCAGGGCGATGCCGGTGGCTTCCCGCAGGCGCTGGATTTCGGGGCAGGGGTACGGAGCCTCCGCCTCGCTGGAGGAGCTCGACTCCGACTGCAGGGACCCCCGGGGGGGGCCCCGGCTGCCCGGCCCTGCCTGCCTGCCCCGGGCCTCCTTCTCCTTGTGCGGGGAGGGCTGGGGGGCTGTGTGGGGCGAGGGGGGGATGAGCTGGTGGTGCCCCCTAAAATCCCCTCCCTGGGGTTGACCTCAGCACCCTCACCCACCCTGGGACCCCCCCAGCACCCCACCATGGATGGTGCCCAGCAATGCCCACCCTGGTCCGGCAATAACCCACAGCGGTAGGGGCAGGGGCTGAGCTGGTGGTGCCCCCCAAAACCCCTCTGTGGGGTGACCTCAGCCCCCTCAATCCCCCCCAGCACCCCACCATGGATGGTGCCCAGCAACGCCCACCCTGGTCCGCGCAATACCCCACAGCAGTGGGGACAAGGGGGGGGCTGAGCTGGTGGTGCCCCCCCAAAACCCACTCTCCATGGGGCTGAACCCAGCCTGCTCCCACCCCACCCACCCTGGGAACCCCCCCAAAAGGGGACCCCCAGCACCCCAACATGGGTGATGGGACCCCCCTAAAAGGGGACCCCCAGAACCCCACCAGCACCCCACCCTGGGTGATGCCCACCCTGGCCCCACTCAACACCCCACGGTGATGGGGGGGATTTTGGGGGAGGGGGTGTCTCTTACCCTCGAGGTGCTTCCTGGAGGGTGGCAGGACAGACGGACGCTCCTCGCTGGTGGGGAGTCCTGAGGTGTCCTGGGGGCCGCGGGCCGGATCCGGGCACAGCGATGGCGGCGACAGCGCAGCGGTGAGGGGAGGCACTTGGCTGAGTTTGGGGAGCGGAGGGCAGGGGGCCGGCAGCGGGCTGGGGGGGGCTCGGGGTGCTGCTTCCCCAGACGGCTCCGCTGGGGGCTCCGGTTGAGCGCCCCCCGCTTCACCAGCACCTGGAGTGGGCTGGGGGCTGGATGCAGCCCCCGCCATCACCTCCTCTTCCTCCTGCTGCCCAGGGGGTGCCGGGGGCTCGCTGGGGGGGCCCCCTTCCCCGTGACCTTCACGGGTGGGCCCCGGGGGGGGGGTTCCGCCCTCCAGGGGCTCCGCCAGCACCTCGTGGGGCTCCGGGGCCTGGGGAGGAGGCGGGGGGCCGGCAGGTCCCCGAAGGAGCCCCGTAACATGGCGGTGACCTGCTGCCGGTCCTCCCGGCGCTGCCAGGCCGCCCCGCTCTCCGAAAAGGCACCGGGTGGTGGGAGCAGTTCGAGGGGGGCCGGGGGGACCCCCACGTACACCTCCTGCTCCGAGGCGGTGAAAATCAACGGGGGGGGGGGGCGAGGCAGGCAGGCAGAGGGCCAGGCAGCGGCGGGCATCCTCCTCCTCCTCCTCGGAAGATGGGGGTCTGGGGGGGGCGGCTGCCTCCCCCGCGCTGTCCTCAGGGGCGGTGAAGAAGCTGGAGTCGGTGCGGGAGCGGGAGGTCTCCAGCAGCTCCGGGGACGACTCCTCGGAGGAGGCAGTGGCAGCATCCCACTCCTCAGGGGCTTCGCCAACGTCCCCGGGGGGAGGTGCCAGCATCCCCTGCCCTGAGGGACAGTAGTCACTGGTGGCTCCAGGGATGCCCCGGCTGCCAGCTCCTTGCCCACATCACAAGGGGACGCATCCTGCGGTGAGGGGGACAGTGCTGTGATGCTGTCTGTTGGGCTGGGCGGCACCAGGTCGGTGGCCACGGTGTCCGGCTCATCCGGCGGGCTGGGCGGCACCAGGCTGGTGGCCACGGTGTCCGGCTCATCCGGCGGGCTGGGCATCAGCGATGACACCAGGTCGGTGGCCACGGTGTCCGGCTTGTCCAGGGGGCCGCGTGTCACCAGGCAGTGGCGGTGTCCGGCTTGTCCAGGGGGCCGCCGGCCGGCCGTCCAGGGGGCTGGGTGTCAATGGTGGCACCAGGTTGGGGTCGGTGGCTGCAGTGTCTGGCTCATCCGGCCAGCTGGGTGTCACTGATGGTGCAAGGTCGGTGGCCGTGGTGTCTGGCTCATCTGGTGGGCTGGGTGTCACTGGTGGCACCAGGACAGCGGCTGCGGTGTCTGGCTCATCTGGTGGGCTGGGTGTCACTGGTGGCACCAGGACAGCGGTTGCGGTGTCTGGCTCATCTGGCGGGCTGGGTGTCACTGGTGGCACCAGGACAGCGGCTGCGGTGTCTGGCTCATCTGGCGGGCTGGGTGCCACCAATGGGACAAGGTCGGTGGTCACAGTGTCCGGTGCAATGGGCATCACCAGTGGCACCGGGTCACTTGCCACAGCATCCAGTGGGCTGGGTGTCACTGGTGGCACCGAGCCAGTGGCCGTGGCATCCAGCTCATCTGGTGGGCTGGGTGTCACTGGTGGCACCAGGTCGGTGGCCATGGCATCTGGCTCATCCAGTGGGCTGGGTGTCACCAGGTCAGTGGCTGTGGCATCTGGCAGACTGGGTGTCACTGGTAGCACCAGGTCGGTGGCCAGGGTGTCCGGCTCACCTGGCAGGCTGGGTGTCATTGATGGCATCAAGTCAGTGGCTGCGGTGGCCAGCAGGCTGGGCACCACCGATGGCACCAGGTTGCAGTCAGTGGCCACCAGGTCCAGTTCATTGTGGCCATCAGTGGCTGCCGGCTCAGCACTCCCTGCTCTCACAGTGCCAAGCTCATGGTCACTGTCGCCATAATCGTCACCGTCACTCCTGGGGCTGCCTTGGGGCTCCCCATTGGCTGGTGCCATGTCATCGTCCTCCCCTGGCCCATCGATTTGGGGGTCCCTGGGCTCCCCAGAGCAGAGGCCAGGGGGCTGCATGACGCTGCCGCTCGCTGCCGGCTCCGTGCTGGGCCCCTCTCCCGCTGCTGCTGCGCTGGGATCATCCTCGGCCACCAGCTCCTCCTCGGCACCCGGCATTGCCGCAGTCTCCTCGGGGAGCTGGGGGGGCTCCGGTGGGGGACAACCCCCTGGGATGGGGTCCAGTTCCCATGGGACATGGGGCTCCAGGGCTGAGGCCTCCTCCAGCTCCGAGGAGGAAGAGGAGGTGGTGAGGAAGGTCTCGCCATCCGGCTCCATCCCGCCTTCTCCGGAGAGCGCTGAGGGGGTCTCGCTGCCGTCCCGCTCCGGCGCCCCCGGCTGCACCCGCTCAGCACCGGCGTCCTCCGTGCCGGGCACCACGCTCACCGGCTCCTCGCCGCGGCGGTGCCGGGGGGACCCCTCTGCTGACCCGGAGCCGGCCGCCGCCATCCCGGCGTGAAGGTGGAGCTCGATGCCACCGTCCCCGGAGGCGTGGGCGCTGGGGGGAGCAGTGGCAGTGCCGGGGGCCCCCCCCTCGGCCCCCACGGCATGGCGCTCGGTGCCGTAGAGCCGCTCGTCCTCCTCGCCATCGTAGGCGGCCGAGTCGGAGGAGGCGGAGGTGTCGTCGCGGAAGGCGAAGGACTCGTCCACTCCTTCGGTGATGGAGGTCTCGGACAACGAGCGCAGAAAGGAGGCCGAGGTGCTGCCACCCTCCTCTTCTTCCTCCTCCTCCTCCTCTTCTTCTTCCTCCTCCTCCTCATCCTCCTCTTCCTCAACGGAGAGGGGCAGGGGGGCCATGCCGGGGGGCAGCGGGGTGATCTCCACCGCCTCAGCCTGGAAGAGCAGGCTGCCACGGAAGGGCAGCAACGCCGCCGGGATCAGGCCTGTGCCGGGCAGCCCCTCGCCCCCCGACACCTCCCACTCCTCTTCATCCTCCTCCGGCGTCTGCCCATCATCATCATCCTCATCCTCCGGCGGAGCGAAGGGTCCATCTTCCTCCTCCTCATCCTCCTCAGGAGACGGTGGGGTGAAGGCGGGGGGGTCCTCCAGGCAGGCGGGCAGCACCACCATGGCATCGGCCTCCATCAGGCCTTCGGCCTCGGCTTCAGCCACCAGGTTGGGGGAGCAGGACGGGGAGGTGCTGGCGGTGCCGGAGGAGCCCCAGCTGCCCCCCTCGGCCGTCATGTGGAGCCGGAGGGGGAGGTGGGGGGGGAGCAGAGCCCCTCGCTCTCCCCATCCGTCTGCTCCTCAGGGGGGGGCGGCGGTGGCAGCCGGGACCCCCCAGCCCGGACAGGGGTGGAGGGGGCTGTGAAGAAGAGGTCCGGGTCCAGGGGCGTGGCGGGGGGTCTGCCCGGGGGGGGCTCAGCCCCTTGGCGCTGGGGGGGGTCTTTGGTGGGCGCAGGGAAGGGGCAAGGCACGGGGGGGGGGGAGCCCCCCCGGAGCTCGGGGGTGGCAGGGGAGTGCGTCTCCTCCCCCATGACGATGCGGGTGTCCAGGGGGTCCGCGGCGGGGGGGCAGGCCTCGTGCGGGGGGGGCGGCGGGGGGCCGGGGTCACAGCTGGCCCCCTCGGGCTGCGGGCGAGCCTCCTCCTTGGCCGGCAGCGGCGGGGGGCCGGTGGCCGCGGGGGGGCTGCAGAGAGAGGGGAGACCCCCCCCCAGGCCAGGCCACCCGGGGGGAAGAGCAGGGTGACCCCCACACCCCCCCCAGAGCACCCAGGGGTCAGCACGGGCTTGGTAACACCAGGGGTGACTCGGGGGGGGGGGATACACACAGGGACACCCCGACAGCTCCTCCCCCCCGGGACACAAGGACACAGCCACATTGAAGGGGGACCCAGGGGTCCCCGAGCAAGGGGGACCCCTTCATGGGGGTGGGGGGCACCCCACATCCCCCACCCAACAAAGGTCATTCCCCCCCAGCAGAGCCTCGCCCCCCCCCCCCCCAGCATCCCCACTGCAGGGAGCTCCATGCCCACCCATGCACTGAGTTTGCAGGTCCTCAGTTCCCCATTTCCCAAGCAGGGTGAGGGGTGCAGCCCCCTCCCCACCTTAGAGACACCCCAAAACCTCCTGGGGGAACCTGCTTTTGCTTCCCTTCCCCCCCCCCCATTACCTGGGGCCCCCAAGGGCAGGTCCATAGGGCAGAAGGAACCAAGACCCAGCAGCACCCAACCCAGCAAAGCCCCCTGCCCCCCCCCGGGGGCTTTATAGGGGGGGAGGGGGCGGGGCGAGGCCGCGGGGGCTGCTGGGAAGGGGGTGGGGCCACACCTGGGTATTTGGGGGGGTGAGGAACGTGTACCCCCCCACCACCCCGAAGGGCTGGTTCATTCCTGGGGTCCCCCCTGGGAACTGTGAAGCCCTTAAAGGGTTAACTTTGGGGGGATGCCAGGGGGTCGCTGGGGCTCTGCCCCCCCCCCCAGGTGCTGGTTTGGGGGGGCTGGGATCCCCTTAACTTTCCCCCCTACTGCCGGCCAGGACCTTCCCACCCGGGGGGGTTTTGGGGTTCCCCCAGCTCCCACCTGACACAGGGACCCCAAATCCGTGCACCCCGCCGCTGCCCTGGGGTGGGGAAGCCCTGACCCCCCCCCAAACCAGACGCTCACCCCCTTTTTGGGGTGAGCCCCCACCCCTCCAAACCCTGGTCCTGGCCGGGAAACTGAAGCACGGGGCGGGGGGGGGCAGCGGGCCCCCCCGGGGGGGGGGGCCCGGGGCCGGGGGACCTTGGGCCACAGCCCCGTGCCTCAGTTTCCCCACCCGGTGGGATGGGGCTGGGGAGGGGTTCAGCCCCCCGGGGTACCAGGACCCCGACCCCTCCCCAACCCTGGGCCTGCCAGGGCCTCCTGGTTTTGGGGGGGAGGGCACAAGCCGAGGCCAGCCACTGCTTCGGGGGGGTCCCCAAAGTCACCTCCCGGCCTTGCCCCGGGGGTGCTGGGACCTGAACCCCTGGGCGCTGCCGAGAGCTGGCCCTGCGCCCCCCATCCCCCGTCCTCCTCCCGCTCCTCCTCCACCCCGTCTCCCTCATCCCTCCGCCCCCATCCCTCCCGCTCCACCCTGCATCCCCATCCCTTCTGCTCCCCCCCATCCCTCCGTCCTTCCATCACCCCCTCCCGCATCCCTCCATCCCGCATCCCTCCATCCCCGCGGCGGCCTCCCCTCGGCCTCACCTGCCTCCGATCCCTCCGGCATTCCGTTTTCCTTCTCCAATCCCCCCAACCCTTCGGTTTTCACCGATTCTCCGGGCATGGCGATGCCAAGAGCCCGGCCGGCCGGCCTGGGGGGCCGCCTGCCACCCCGCTCAGCCGCCGGCACCCTGGGCTCGGGCTGGACGAAGGCGGCTGCGCCGGGAGAAGCCGAGCATTAGTGGGGCTCCGGCGGGGGGGCCGGCAGCCGGATCAGCCCCGTCATCCCAGATGATGTCAGCAGGATTTTTTTTTTTTTCCCCTGGCTTGGTTGGTTTTTTTTTTTTTTTTTGGTTGGGTTTTTTTTTCCTTCCCCCCCCCACCTCTGTCTTTTCTTTCTCTTCTGAATTATGATTCCCCCCCTCCCCGGCTCCGGCGGTGGAACGCGGGGTGTGTGCCAGGCACTGCGGCGGCGGCAGGGCCCACCCCGGCGCTGCTTGCATCAGCTCGGGGAGGGGGTGCGGGGGGATGCCCCAGCTTTCCCCCGGGGGGGAGGGGGGGGGGGGGGGGTTTCCCCCCCCCAAAAAAAGGGGGGGCATCCGGGTGGGGGGGGGGGGGGCGCCCCCCCAGGCCGGGGGGCCCCCCGGGGGTCCGGGTCCCCCGGCCCCCCAGCGGGGAGGCAGGATGGGTGCCTGGGCGGTTGCTATGGGAACGGCCCTTCTCCTCCTCTCATCTCCATGGTGATGGCGAGGAGGATGAGGATGGTTCCCTGGCAACACTGGGGGTGGGGGGGGTACCCCCCTCGGTCCCAGACGGGGACCTGCCAGCCCCCACGGGGGACCCCCTGTGCCCAAGGGTGGCGGGGGGAAACTGAAGCAGGGCCCGAATGCTGGCAGCGAGCACAGAGGGGTGCTGAGTGCCTGGTGTTGGGTACCGGATCCTGCCACCCCCAGCGTGGTGCTGGCCGCCACCCCGGGCACAGAGTGATGCCGGGTGCCGGCCACGCGGCGATGCCGGTGCCAGGAGCAGCCCCGAGCCGTGACTCAGCAGCTCCCGGTCACCGCCGGCAGCTCAGCATCGCCGCGGCCTCCTGCCAGCACCGCGCCTCCTGGAGCACTGGGATGAAGGGGCACAGCCCCCAACTGTGCAGATTTTGGGGGACCAGGCCGTGCCCCCCCTCCTCCCCCCCAGCCAGAGGGGCTGGAAGGGAGGTGGCAAGGACCAGCAGTGGCCAGATGGCCGCTAATCCGTCCCCAAAGCCCTTCCTTGGCAGCCGGCTGCGGTGCGTCACAGCATGGCGGGTTTTCCTGACCCCACCTTGTCCCCCCCCCCCCCGGGTGCACGTGGCCTTGGGGACACGGGGGACATGGCGTGCGTGTGTCAGGGTGCACAGGGCACTGGGCCACGCTCTGGGCCTGATCTCACCCTTCCGGGTCGGATCCCCCCCCCCCCAGCTCCGGGGGCACCCGGGCTCTCCCGCGCCCGCTCGCGGGCCCCCCCCCCCCCCCCCCCGCACCCCCCCCCCCCCCCCCCTGCGCAGCCGCTCCGGGGACAAAGCCCCGCTAATAAGACGGGAATAAGAGAGCCCGGGGACGGCTCTTAATCCTAAACCCTGGCTCAAGCTGGCTTCCTGTGGGGGAAGCTGAGCCGTGGCTGCAGGGAGCAGGGTCCCACCTCCCACCCCGGGAAGAAGCGAAGCCGTGTGCCCACCAGCCCGGACGCCAACCAGCCCCCCCAAACCACTGTACAGCGGTGGGTTTATTCAAACAGGTTTCTAACAGAGCCGAGCGCGCTGCCGGGGCGGTTAGCTCGCCATCTCTTTGGCCCAGGCCTTGCTGAGCTTGTCCTTGAGGTAGGCTGTCCGCTGCCGCTCCAGCTTCAGTTCCAGGAACTCATAGTGGGGAACCTGCAGCCAGGAGAAGAGGAGATGCCAGCAGAGCCACGAGAGGCACAGCCACAGCCCCACATCTGCCCCACCCCACCAAGGAGCATCCCTAACATATTTTGATCCCCAAAGCTCCACAGCAGGGACGCGGGGCCCCTGGAGCACAGGCAGGGCTGTGGCAGACAATTCAGGACTGTCCCCAAATCAGACTGCGTCACCACCATCGAACAAGGGGCTTCTGTGAGCAGCTGGGACAGCACAAAGCCCCAGGAGCTGCACGGGGAGCACACCGAAACCCGCTCCATTCTCCCTGTGAGATGCAGAGGATGTGCAGGACCTGGGGGTGCGGCCATCGGTCCGTCCCATCCTCCTCCCCGCACCTCTCCCGGCCAGTGGCAGATGAAATGTTTATTTGGAGAGAAGCTGCCGCAGGAGGAGGGCGTGCAGGCTGGGGAAGAGGGTCAGGAGCCCCGGCACTTGCTTTCCAGCCGGCAGCTCCATCGCATTAATGTCTTTATCAATGACCGGGATGAGGGGGTCAAGGGCACCCCCAGTCAGTTTGCAGAGGACACCGAGCTGGGCGGGAGTGTGGGTCTGCTGGGGGGGAGGGGGGCTCTGCAGAGGGACCTGGCCAGGCTGGATCCATGGGCCCAGCCCAATTGGGTGAGGGTCAACAAGGCCAAGGGCCGGGTCACAGAATCATAGAATCACGGAATGGTTTGGGTGGGAAGGGACCCCCAGAGGTCACCCAGCCCAACCCCCCTGCAGGAGCAGGGACACCTTGAACCACATCAGGTTGCTCACAGCCCCGGCCAACCTGGCCTGGAATGGTCCCAGGGATGGGGCCTCCACCCCCTCTCGGGGCAACCCCTGCCAGGCTTTCACCACCCTCACTGGAAAGAATTTCTGCCTTAGATCCAGCCTAAACCTCCCCTGCTTCAGTTTAAAGCCATCCCCCCTTGTCCTGTCCCAGCTGGCCCTGCTAAAAAGCTTGTCCCCCCCTTTCCTCTGGGCCCCCTTGAAGCCCTGAGCGGCCGCACTCAGCTCTGCCCGCAGCCTCCTCTGCTCCAGGCTGAACAACCCCAGGGTCCTGCCCTGGGGTCACCACAACCCCAGGCAGCGCTCCAGGCGTGGGGCAGAGGGGCTGGAAAGCTGCCCGGCGGAAAAGGCCCTGGGGGGGTTGGTCAAGAGGGGGCTGGAGAGGAGCCAGCAGGGTGCCCAGGTGGCCAAGAGGGCCAGCGGCATCCTGGCTTGGATCAGGAGTGGTGTGGGGGAGGGACCGTGCCCCTGGCTGGGACTGGGGTGGGCCGCCCCTGGAAGCTGGGGTCAGGGTTGGGCCCCCCCCCCCAAGGCCCTGGGGGGGCTGGAGCGTGTCCAGAGAAGGGCAGCGGAGCTGGGGAGGGGTCTGGAGCCCCAGGCTGCTGGGGAGCGGCTGGGGGAGCTGGGGGGGTTCAGCCTGGAGCAGAGGAGGCTGAGGGGAGCCCTCATCGCTCCCTACAACTGCCTGAGAGGAGGGGGGAGCCGGGGGGGTCGGGCTCTGCTCCCAGGGAAGGGGCGATGGGACGAGGGGCACCGGCCTCAAGTTGTGCCAGGGCAGGGTGAGGTTGGCCCTGGGGAACAATTCCTTCCCCAAAGGGCTGTCAGGCCCTGGAAGGGGCTGCCCAGGGAAGGGGTCGAGTCCCCAGCCCTGGGGGGATTTAACAGCCGGGCAGAGGCGGTGCTGAGGGACGGGGTTTGGGGGTGGGATGGCAGGGGTAGGGGGGCGGTTGGGCTGGGGGAGCTTAAAGGGCTTTGCCAACCCCAATGATTCTGTGATTCTATGATTAAAACACTGGAGCCGTGCTGTCGTTCCTCGGCAGTGCCTCCACCAGCCTGTACGAGGGAGCAGACTTGTCTGGGGGGATCCCACCACCCACCCCTGCCTCTATATTTAGCAGCTGGGAGGCAAGGCTGAAGCTGCGGGAAGTGGCACTTCCCTCCTCCTCCTCCTCTCTCCCCTCTGAGCCTCTCCAGCCAGCCAGCGCAGGGCGGGGGGAGAAATTACGCAAGCAGCTGGGCCAAGCAGTGCTGGTGAACCTCAAACCTCGCTTCACATCAGCCTCAAAGCGCGGCAGCAGGCGCAGGGAGCAGCGGGGCGGACACTGGGGAAGCGCTGAAGCTCAGGGTCCTTGCGGGGAAAGGGGGAGGGGGACACGACCCAGGCTAGGGGTGACAAGGACGCTGCTCTGGGGTGACACGTGGCCCCCCCAGGAGCCACACCACTGGTAGGCAGCTCAGAGAGGACAGGGCTGACCCCAGGGCTCCACAGCGCTTGCTGCCTGCCAGGAGAGCTGTAATTACCTCTGGGAAGCTAATTAAGGTGTGACCCCACTGGAGCACAGGGTTCCGGTGCAGGGGATCAGCTCCCTAAGACCTTGTCTGCCATCTTTCTTGATTACTGATCCCGCCCCCCCCTGCCTTGCCAGCACCTTCGGGCTGCCAACCAGCTGGCCTGGAGGGGATCACGGCAGCTAATCCCGGCGCGGGCAAGGAAGGAGCACTCGGAGCCAACACGGGGCTCTGCCTCATTGTGCGGGACCCAGAGCCGTCGGGAAGAACGTGAGAGGAGCGAGAAGGAAGCTGGTACCCCCCCTCCCCTCCCCAAGAAGGTGTCTGCTCCTCCGTCTCCATGGAATTAAGAGATCCCTCTCTTCCCCGCAGCTACTCACATCCACCACGAGGAAGCCGGCCGCCTGGACGTGGCGCCGGGCCATGACGTAGCGGCCCAGCAGGTCCTTGCTTCTGTTGCTGAAGTTGGGGAATTCCCACCGGAGGAAGGCGACCCTGGGAGATGCACATGGGGCGGGAGGCTGTGAGACCAGCAGAGCTGGCAGCAGCACCCAGATCCCGAAGGGAGCTGCGGCAGAAGGGCCTGCTCGGCACTGCCGATTGCCCCATGCCAGCAGGACATGGAGTTGTCCTGCTGGAGACGTTATCCTGCCTCTGAGCCACCAGAGAAGCACCAGGACAGCGGCTCAAGTGTAATTTATCCACAGCCCAGGCCTGCTGACAAGCTGAGTAGGGCGATGCTATCTTTTTTCCAGGCAGGCAGGAGGCAGCTCAGTCCCCAGGGCCCTGCAGACAGCCGGGCTCCGTGGCAGACAGACCTGGCAGAGGCTCTTTTCGGAGAGAAAACCATCGCCACGACCAGCATCCGGCCCCCTCCCCTGCTGTGCCTCCACCAGCTGGGCTGGTCAGAGCAGCCCCGGCTGCAAAACATTACCCCATGTGGGGCTGGCATGGCCCTACCCCCAGTTTCTGTCCTGTGCCCCCCCTCTTCCTGCTCCCAAATGAGGGGGGATGCAGCTGGGCAGGGTGTCCTTGGCACACTGGCAACCCCTGTGATGCAGCAGCGAGCCACCGGCCACTGCGCCTGGGAGGTGCAGAGCCCACGATTCCCCAGCACCGCAAAGGCAGAGCCTTCCTCCTCCTCCTCCTCTCCCCACAAAGCCCTGCCCGGACGGTGGGGCACAGCTGAGCCCAGACCCACCTCCTGGCACCCGGCGGCAGTGGCTTTTTTCCTTCTGAGAGGAGCAGATGGGGAGCAGCAAAGTCCTTCAAGGGGAGAGGTTTGTTCTCGCTGTTCACCACCATCTCAGCATCTGCACGGAGAGGAGGGAACACAGGGACTCCCTAGACCCACCCAGACACTGCTCACACCGTCTCCCCCTGGTGACGTGAGGTCCCGCTGCTCCCTTCCCAAAAAACCCATCTTTGCCGGAGCCGCGGAGCAGCTCTGTGCGCACGGCCAGGGTACAGCATCCTCCTCGCACCGCCATAGGGCAGAGGCTGCTCCCCCCCCAAGCATCTCCTCGGGCAGAAGACATGTCTGTGGCATGATTTTTACCCCCCGGCATCCCACGGGTAAGGGGACATGGGGCTCGTGGACTACAGAAGTTGCTGTGGCAGCCGGTTGGCCGGTCCCCACCACGGAGGAGGCAGGGACCGAATTTGACAGGGCTGCAGGAGAGCAGGGGGAGCCTGGGGTGAGGCAGGGGAAGGGAGGGCAGAGCCAGAAGCCTTTCAAGCAGCCTGGGTGCTGCCTGGCTGCAGGAGGAGGGCTTCTCTCCTGCATCTGCTACCCACAACCGAGCCCTGGGCTGCGGTTTCTGCTTTGCCTTTGGAGGAGAGAAGGCTGTGGGGAGACCTGATTACGGCCTTTCAGTATCTAAAGGGGGCCTATAGGAAAGATGGGGAAAATCTTTTTAGTAGGGCCAGCTGGGACAGGACAAGGGGTAATGGTTTTAAACTGAAGCAGGGTAGGTTTAGACTGGATATAAGGAGGAAATTCTTTACAATGAGGGTGGTGAAACCCTGGCAGGGGTTGCCCAGAAAGGTGGTGGAGGCCCCATCCCTGGGAACATTCAAGGCCAGGTTGGATGGGGCTCTGAGCAACCTGATGTGGTTCAAGGTGTCCCTGCTCACTGCAGGGGGGTTGGACTAGATGACCTCTAGGGGTCCCTTCCAACCCAAAACATTCTATGATTCTATTCTATGAGAGTTGTGGGAGGAGATGGGAACAAGGCAGGGCAGCTGCAATGAGGAAGCAGAGGGGCCTGAGGCTGAAGGATGAGGCGGGATAAAGCCTGGTAGCCGTACCCGAGTCCTCAGGTTCAACTCCCTCCAGGCAGAGCCCGCACTCACCGATCTGCCAGCCGTAGATGGTGCGTACGTCGAAGCGCCCGTTGTCCCGGCTGCCCAGCACCCCTGCCAACGCCTCCCGCAGGCTGCTCTGCAGCAGGGTGACCTTCTCCCCTGCCAGCTCCACGAGGCTCAGCATCTCTGCCGGCAGGAACGGCCCCCGGTAGTCAGGGGTTTCCAGCTTGGCAGCAGCATTGATGTGGATGAGCTTCAGCTGTAAGTTCTGGGCCTTGGGGGACTGATCACCTGGTGGGAGGGGAGAAGCAGAGCTAGAGACACAACCCAAAGCCCCAGCCCACGGCAGGGTCTGGCTCTTCATCTATCAGCCTATCTGATCGGGATTCCTGGTTCTGATCCCCCTACGATGGGTCCCTCCCTGCTGGCATCGAGATACAGATCACCAACAGCCAAATTCTGGGGTTTCTGGCCTTGCTCCTGCTGCTGGGTGCTCTCAGGAAGCCACCACGAGCTGGCCAAGCCAGACAGGGCCCTTGTTCAGCAGGGACAGCCCTGTTGGAGCCCAATGTCTGTGGCGTGGTTTTATCCCCGGGGTCCCATGGGAGGGGACGCAGGGCCCATGCACTACAGAAGTTGCTGTGGCAGCCGGCTGGCCAGTTCCCACCACGGAGGAGGCAGGGACTGAATTTGACGGGGCTGCACCTCCCCAGCAGTCACCATTTTGTTAGGAAATAACAAGCCCTCCCAATCTCTTCTCGAGGTCTTGGGGGAAGCACACGGGCAGTGCCGGAGCAGAGCAACAAGCTGTGCCTTGGGGCACGTGATTTCCATGTCAAGGTTGAGGGCAACATGTCACCCTGCTGTGATTCAACCCTGCAGACACCACTCTGGCCGAGTAACTTTCGGCTTCGGGCTGGGCAGAAGAGCAGACAGCAGGCAGGACCCGAGGAGGAAGGCAGAAGAGAGCACAGGGAAGGCATGAGCAGGATGGCGTGGAGGAGGACAGCTCGAGCAGATACCCTTCGCCATCTCATTCTCCTTCTCCCCCATCTCACACAGGCACAAATCCACAGCCCAAGGGGGCTTGCTGGAGCTGGAGGCTGTGGCTCTCACTAGCCCAGCTCCCCTGGTGCTGCTGCCCTGTGCTCGCTCCCCTTGCCCAGGTACCCTGCACAGAGCTGTCCCCGGGGGGACCTGTCAGAGCCATGAGATAAATTCCCTCCTGGTTAACAACTCCTTAACTCAAACTTTGACAGACCAGGCTCAGTATCCCCACTCCCTGCCCCAGGTCTGAGGTTCTCAGTCCCTGTTCCACCAGCAGAAACGCCCACCTCACCTCGGATCCGAGCGTGGAAGTCAGGCGCCAGCACTCGCTGCAGGTAGGGAGCCTTGGCCTGCTGCAGCACACAGAGCGACCACACCAGATCCGTCAGCACATGAGGCTCCAGGCTGTTCAGCTGGCTCTGGAGCTTCTCGTGGACCTGCAGAGAGGGAAACCAAACAGCTCAGCTCAGCGCAGCTGATGCCTCAATCCTGAGGTCAACAGGATCTGGCAGCTCAACAGATCCCTGAGGCGTTACAGTGCACCCGATGCACGCTGTCTCCTCTACAGCAGTGCTTCTCCCCTGGGTTATTTGCAGAGGGGAGATTTTAAGATCACTCTAATGTGACCCTGCAGCTCATAAGCTGCAGTTCGCTGGCTCAGAATGCTGCATCGCTGCAGCAGGGCTCATCAGAAAGCCCAGCAGCAAACTGCAGCAGCCGGGGTAAGGCACCGCTGAGGCCAGCCCTGCCACGAGGGCCATGTTCAGAAAAGGGAGGACTGGAGGCCATAACCTCTTGAGGATTTGCAACTCAAACCTGCCGTAAATAGAGCTGGAGGTGTCCGAGACTGTATCGGTGGTGTCAGGATGCCTGTCCAGGAATCACAGCAAGAGCCCGGAGCTCTGCACCCCACAGGGGTTTCTCCTGTTAAACCTGGAGAACTGTTTTGCAATGCCTCAAAAATGAGTAGTTTTGCACTTGCTAGAAAATCCTTCTTCACGGTGACTACGACTAACGCTGGCAGAGGGAGTCCAGAGCCCTGGATGCTACTTCCACACCTCGCCCTTCTCACTGTCCCAGAGAGACCCCCTGCTCCTCAGGCTGGCTTGGCCACGGGGGCACAGGCTGCCCTGCGGTGGGACGTGGGGTCCTGCTCATTAGAAACACCCATATCTGGGTCCTCTTCCCTCTCAGCCATGCGTTGCAGGTGGGGCTGGGCAGGCCACGCTCCCTCTGCTGGGTGCTCAGCGAACGCCTGCTTACTCGGCGACAATGCAGCTCCTCTCTGGAAATCATCAGCATAAATCTGTCCCCAAGGAGGTCAAGGTGACTTCCTCCTCTGCTTCAGAGGCCAGCCCGGCTGCCTCCCCGAGCCGAGGAAGGCAGGAGGATGCCAAGGACAGCGCCTGCCCCACGCTCACCTCCTGCCAGCCTCTTGCTAAACCACGCAGGAGGCTCCTGCCTCCGCTCGATCACATCTCCTCACCCCGGGATCTGGCAACCTTCCCCCTGCCCGAGGCAGATGGACAGCAAGCACATCTGCCTGTGGCAGCCTCCATCCTTCTCGACAGCTCCCCAGAGCTGGTGGAGCAGCCTCAGTGCTACCAGACCGAGGGTTTGGCTCAGCTGGGAGAGCCACACAGCTCTACCAGGAATGGGAGTACAACCATCAACACCCATGGCCTCGTTATAAAGAGTTAATTACAGCAATCAGAGTTCAGGAGGGTATGTGAACACCCACACGCTGCTTGTGTCTGCTAGAAAAGCGAGCCTGCGGGGCCTCGAGCCAGTCACGGGCTGGTTTATCGCCCGGCACGCAGCCAGAGGAGCACGGTGAGAGTTTTTCAGCCTGGCCTGAGCTCTGGGCTCCCCCTTCCCACACCATTAAGCAGCCAGATCGAGCCATCCACCACCCGCTTTTGGGCGTGGATGTGCTAGAAGGAGACAGGCAGCCTTCCCCGCTGACTAGGGAGGGAGGAAGGTTGACGGAGAGGGGGAAAGGAGGATGGTTACCATGTCGAAGAAATCCTCGCTTCCGCTGGGCTGGAAGTTCAGGCGAGCAAAAGACAGGATGATACTGCACAGATGGGTGACCGACAACTGCTTGGTGTTGTCCACGGCGTACTGGAAGATAGAGGGGGCAAACCCAGAGGTTTAGGCGTGTCCTACATGAGGATGGATGGGAAAAGATGGAAAGCATCAGCCAAGGACACATCCAGCCCCGTGGCAAGATGGGAAAACACAAGCGAAAGATCTTTTAGTGCTTCCCTGGGATTTTACCCTGGCACAAGGGAAATCTGTGAGTGGAAGCGGAGCTCTGTAATATTCCAGCACAGATGCAAAAGTGCAGGCGCATAAACTGGGGCAGAGCTGGGAAGGCGCCTGGGGAGGGCGAAGCAGCGCGGGCACTCAGGAGCAGAGGCTTGGATGGAGCCGAGACCGGCCCAGCTCAGCACAGATCCCCAGCGCTGACTGCAGCGGAAGGTGAACAGCGAGTCCTGTCAGACTCGATTATAGCCACCGGCTGGGCAGGGAAAACAGTGACGACATCCCAGAGAGCACCTCTGGAAAGGTGGGGGGAAACCGCTCCCATCTCCTGGGAACTGGGGTGCATCACAGTTGTACTGGTGCCGGTGGGGGCTTCCCTGCCCCCCCCAACCCCCCTCACCTGCGCAATGGCCTCAAACAGCGGCAGGCTGAGCCACTTGAGGAGGGCGAAGGATCGGATGCACCGCGTCACCTCGATGGGTGTCATCGTCGAAACGTGGAGGTGCAGGTCAGTGGCTATCTTCTGGAAGACCTGGGGCTGGTGGAAATTCATTTTTCCTTAAAGGAGCAAAAGAAAGCAGCAGCCACTTACAAGGAGCTGGTATGGGAGCTGTGCCTGGACGGGCAGCGGCAGCACAAGGGAACGTACGAAGCTAGTCTTTAAGAGTAGAGGAGGCTTGGAGACTGGTATTGCCTCTCCCAGTTGGCTTGGCCCCATTCTTTCTGGTCAAATCCAGTCTTTGCTGGGTCCTGCTCTCAGTCCCAGTGCCAACTCATGGCTCCAGCCTCCACCAGTTGCTGGTAGCAGCTTTTATCCCCACTGTCTCCAGCTACAGATCCTGGGCTGGCCAGAAGAGCCCTGAACTTGCTAAGGCTACCAGGAACCTCACGCTGGCTGAGGAACAAGCGAGCAATGATTGGCAACCAGCAGCACCAAGCCCCAGAGGTCAGTGTGGGCCAGCCAGGACGGGAGGGTCCCCATAAGAGGGACACAGGCAGGGTCTGAGACTGGCTGCAGCGGCAGCAACAACAGGTACAAACCATCCTGACGCAACGATGAGGCAGTGACAAACATCACAGAGAAACCTCAGTGCCAGCATGCCAGCGTCCTGGCCAAGAGCATCCCCACCATAGCGCTGCTGGAGCCTGCAGGAGCCAGTCTCACTCCCAAACCACATCCAACCATTGCAGTTGTCCACTTTGTGTATTTTAAGGCTGGGCAACTGCTGGATTACACAGTCCAACCTCTGTGTATGACCCTGGCCTGTATATACTGTCCAGCTGCCCTTCCTGAGCTGGGTCACCTACAGCCCTGCCTCTGAGAAAGGCACCCAGCAAGGATTTGGAGGCTGTGACACACAGCATCCACTATTCTCCTTAAAGCACATTCCAGATTAAAGAACTTCACAGCAAATAAGCTGGTAACATCAACGAGATAATCACAAGCTCCCTCCTAGGCCAGGTCTACTGGGGTTATTTAGAATCATTTGGTTGGAGAAGACCCTTAAGATCATCAAATCCAACCCTACGTGTCCACCACTAAACCCTGTCCCTAAGCACCTCATCTGCCCGGCTGTTAAATCCCCCCAGGGCTGGGGACTCGACCCCTTCCCTGGGCAGCCCCTTCCAGGGCCTGACAGCCCTTGGGGGAAGGAATTGTTCCCCAGGGCCAACCTCACCCTGCCCTGGCACAACTTGAGGCCCATGCCCCTCGTCCCATCGCCCCTTCCCTGGGAGCAGAGCCCGACCCCCCCGGCTCCCCCCTCCTCTCAGGCAGTTGTAGGGAGCCATGAGGGCTCCCCTCAGCCTCCTCTGCTCCAGGCTGAACCCCCCCAGCTCCCCCGCCCTCCCTGCCCTGCTCCTGCTGGCCACACCACTCCTGATACAAGCCAGGATGCCGCTGGCCCTCTTGGCCACCTGGGCACACTGCTGGCTCATATTGGATCCAGCCTGGCCAGGCCCCTCTGCAGAGCCCCCCTCCCCCCCAGCAGACCCACACTCCCGCCCAGCTCGGTGTCCTCTGCAAACTGACTGAGGGTGCCCTTGATCCCCTCGTCCAGATCATTGATAAAGATGTTAAACACAACTGGCCCCAGCACTGAGCCCTGGAGGACACCGCTTGTGACCGACCGCCAACTGGATTTAACTCCATTGACCACAACCCTCTGGGCTCGGCCATCCAGCCAGTTTTTTTACCCAGCAAAGAATACGCCTGTCCAAGCCACGAGCCACCAGTTTCTCTAGGAGAATGCTGTGGGAAACAGTGTCAAAGGCTTTAATAAAATCCAGGCAGACAACATCCATGGCCTGTCCCTCATCCATTAAGTGTGTCACCTTGTCACAGAAGGTCAGGTTAGCCAAGCCAGGATCTGCCTTTTATGAACCCATGCTGACTGGGTCTGATCTTCTGGTTGTCCTGGATGTGCCCAGTGATGGCACTCAAGATGATCTGCTCCATGACCTTCCCGGCACAGAGGTCAGGCTGACAGTTCCTGGATGTCCCAGTTGATGGTCACTCAGATTGTCTGTCCATCACCTTCCTCGGGAACATTCAGTGACAGCTGTATTCTCCCGGATCCTCCCTAGTCGAGCTTTTAGTAGTCATGGGCATCACCAAATTTGCAAAGAGCTTTCACACCATGGACTACTACCATCATGAAGACTGCTTTATTCTTGAGAGTCTTATCCTGTTGCCACATGGACCACGGACTCAAAAGTGACCCTGAACTGATCACGTATGGAGAGGACAATCAACTAAAAACTCCCTTAAGCTACCCTGGCTTTAACTGTTTGCATGGGTTTTTGTCACCCTATGGTGGCTTTGTTTTACCCTGTGGCCAGGAACATCACCAAGGTGGCTGTCACCACCCCAAGCTTCTGCCAGCACTTGTACAAGTACTTGTAGCCTCTCGCTTGCTGAGAGTACAATTCAGCATCCCAGGTGCTGTCAACTAATTACACTTGTCAAGACTCTTGGGGGAAAAAATCAGCCATTTTAGTGCCACTCTCCCCAGGTAAAAAGTCCAGCTCTCCCCAGGGCTCCTGCTCAGCCCTCCTGTTACCGAGGGCTGCGTTGTGCAAGCGAGGAAACAGAGGCAGGGGCTCCCCAAGAAACCCAGGGCCACGGGAGGAGCTGAGAGAGGATTTGGAGCCATTTGGGGGGATCCTAGCTCACTGGCTGCCTACACTGCAAGGCAGAGGGGCTCCCTGGCACCCCCACCACCCTGCCGAAGCACCCCTCTCATCACAAGTTCCCTCCTTCCCGTGCATTGGAAGGAAAACCAGGGCATACCACTGCCATGACCACGCCAAAGCGGTACCAGGTGTACCTGGGCTCGGAGCTGGTACTACCCAGCTGTGCCGGCTGGTGTGCTAGGTGCAGCCTAACATCCCCTGTCAGCCTTTCTCCTTCCCCTGGCCTTGATGCTGTAGTAGCAATGCCATCAAATCCTCACTCGAGCACCCAAAATCAACTGGGCTCTACCACCCGTAACATCCAGCAGGTCCCAGTGTGACCGAGCTGCTTACCATAGGCGAAAATCAGGTCCATCAGGATGTTGAGGCTGAGCTCAGAGTGCTTCTGGATCAGGTGGTAGGACAAGGCTCGAAGCAGAGGCACGCAGCGCCGGTTCTGGTAGGCTAGAGCCAGTGTTATTTTCCGGATGTCATCAGGGTTGAACTGTTCAGCAAGTTCCAGAGCCTGCCAAGAAATGTTTTGAGCAGGGATGTAAAGGGAAAGCACAAAGCAAGGTGCGGATAAAGCCATTACATGGCATGGGGTGCACTGTCGCTACCGGCTGAGCCCCTTTGAGGGTGATGGGGACTGGAACTGGCGAGGGTTTAGTGAGGCTATGAGGCTGGGAGAGAGCGTAACAGCTCACATGGAGGGAGGGTGAGGGGAAGCAGAGCCTCCTCCTCTCAGCAGAGCTCAGCCAGGGTCTCCCCACTGCTGGCTCTGCTTCCCCCAGCTGGCAGAACCTCAGTGTCCACTCCTCTTGTGTGTCCAGGCACTGTAATATGCTGTCGGGCAACGACTGACAGAGCAAAGGCACCCCCTGCTGGATCAGCACCCCGCTTTCCACTGTAATTTCGGCTTCGTTTGCAGGCCACTAACCCAACATCATTAAGTTTGGGCTCTACATAAGCTGACAACCTCGTCAGACCCAGCTACAGTGTTCTGCCTCATCACACGCCGGTGTCTGTAGCATTTATTTATCCCCAGGGTCGAGGGAGAGGGACAGTGGGGATCATGAGCTACAGGTATTTCTGTGGCAACTGTTTGGCCAGTCCCCAGCACGGGCTGGATGAGGACTGAATTTGACACAGCTGCAGTCAGAGCTCCTGGAGTGGTTCTGAAGGATGTTTCCCCGCTCCTGCGAGCTACAGAAACAGGGACTCACTGAGCACCGGAGGGGACAGACCTGCCCCCTTTGAAGATGATGGATGCCCAGAGGCAGCTGGAAGGCGAGGACAGTACAGACACTCCTCCTTCCAGCTCCCCTCACCGCCTGGCCTGTACAGAGAGGCAAAGGATGATGTTTTTGGCAGCTGTGTTATGCTGGCTCTGTAAGTTACTGCCTGCCAGCTGAGCTAAGGAAATTTGAGCATGTTCTCTGCAAACCTGCCGCAGCCACAAAGTAAAATGCATCACCTTCCAGCAGCACAGACCAGTGCGAGTCACACACTCGCACCAGTATGGGCTGGGAAGGGGCTGGTGAGTGCCAGCTCCCCCAGTCTACGTGGCTTCTCAGAGGGAAACCCCTCTTAGAAGCAGCCCTGCAGGAGAAGCTGCTTAAAGAGCAGTTCCTAAGTGCACATTAAAGTGTGCTCTGGCGCAGCAATGAGCACAGCCTGGGGGGAATTTGTGTTCCCATATAGGATGTGTCGAAGGGGACGGGGCTCTCCCTCCCGCTGTTGTCACCTGCGGGAGGTGGCCCATCTGAAGGGAACGGAGACATGAAAGGAGAGCCCAAGCCCCTACCTTGTCCTCCAGCCGGTCCATCAGAGCTGGGGAGATGTGCCCAACCTTGCTCATCAGTGTCACCACGGTTCGGGTGCCCTCGAGCTCTATCCAACGCAGCTCCAGCTTCTTGATGACTTCGTTCAGCAGCTTGCTTTCCTTCCCCTGCCTGACTGCCAAGAACTCTGCCAGGGAGGCAAGCTGCTTGAAGGTGAGGCGCCGCAGCCGCCACAGCACCTCCTGCTCCACTGACTGCATCTCCCTCCTGGTGCTCTCCATCCCCAGGGAGTAGAGGCTCTTCAGGAGGTTCACCAAGGTGTTATTCCACACTTGAGAAATCTGGGCAGCAGAGAGAAATAAGGGAAAGGTGTTGATCAGAGAGAGCACGAGAATATTCAGTTGCCAGTCATGCCAAACACCAGGCAGTGCTCGGCCTCTGCAGAAAGAGCTGCACAGCATTGAGGGGGAGCCAAGAGAGTCCTCCTCGGTCTGAGGACATCCAGCTGTCCCCCACTGCAACGCAAGATCTCTGCTCCTCCTCACAGGCATAGCCTGCACAGTCAGAAACAGACTGGAGCAGGCTGGCACCCTGACGAGGAAGAGGAACCTCAATGCCTGTACCACAAGCTGAGGCCATGCACCGATCCCGTTGCTTATAGAGCTGCCATATAGGCAGTGAACTCTCTCCGCCTCAGAGAAGGAAGCTATGCAGGTTTACTACTGGCTGGGTGAAATATTTAAGTAGACTTTACCCTTTTCTGGAGGCACTTGAGCTTCCCTGTGGTGCGGCTGGGATATGACACGGGGTGGCTGGTAAGATGGAAAGTGGTAGGAAAGACTGAGCATTCAGGGGCAGAAACTTGACGGTCTTGAGGGGAATGCCACGGGACTCCGACTCACCTCAGCACCCCAGGTCAGATGAAACTTAGCCTAAGAGCTCCAATTTCTCTCCCGTGTCTCCAAAAGGAGGCTGGACATGAATTCCACTGGCTGCTGGGTGCACCAGGACTCGCCCAGTCCCACACTCTGCCCGCTGCATCTCTCTGCCTGGCCACCACTGGCTGCTTGCCCACCGGCAGCCCCAACGCGAGGCAGAAGTTGTGGTTTTCCACCAGCAACCGGTCTTCCAGCTTCCATCTCCTTTAGCATCCATCAGTGAATGCCGGGCACCTCTTTATTTCCAGCCCAAGCTTCCCCAGCTGCACTCTGCTGCTGCCACGCAGCACTAAAAGGCAATTCCAATCTGAAAGCTCTCCCTCTCATGAGGCAAGTTCACAGGTCAGGGCAATCCTCCGTACCAGCACAGACTGAGGGATGGATTGAGAACAGCCCAGTGGAGAAGGACTTGGGGGTACTGGTGGGTGACAAATGGGATGTCAGCCAGCAACGTGTGCTGGCAGCCCAGAAAGCCAACCATATCCTGGGCTGTATCCCCAGCAGCGTGGCCAGCAGGGCGAGGGAGGGGATTCTGCCCCTCTGCTCCGCTCTCTGGAGAAGAGAAGGCTCCAGGGAAATCTTTTTAGCGGCCTTTCGCTATATTAAGGGCCTGATAAGAAAGATGGAGAGACTTTTTACCAAGGCCCGTAGTGACAAAGAGGGGCAACAGTTTTAAACTGAAAGAGGGGAGATTTAGATTGGACGTAAGGAAGAAATTGTTTATGCTGAGGGTGGTGAGGCAGCAGCCCAGGTTGCCCAGAGTGGTGGTGGAGGCCCCATCCCTGGGAACATTCCAGGTCAGGTTGGACAGGGCTGGGAGCAGCCAGATCCAGTTGCAGATGTCCCTGCTCATGGCAGGGGGTTGGGCTGGGTGACCTTGAAAGGTCTCTTCCCACCCAAACCATCCTCTGATCCCACGACGTGGGGCCCATGAGCTGCAGGTATTTCCCTAGGATCTGGCTGGGCCAACACCAACCGCAGCAGATGGCACTGCCAAGGTTTGGCAGTACGACGCGCCGAGCACGGCGCACTGGTTCCCTCCAGATGCTCCATCTTACCCGGTGGCTTCTGCGCTGTCCGGCTGTGTGGCTCTGATGTGTCTTTACCACAAACGGACAAAGGTGCACTTTTATCTTACTGAGAAAACCAAAAGTTCATGGGAACAGGGGCAAGGAAGCATTTATAGAATCACAGAACCATTAAGGTTAAAAAAGACCTCTGAGATCATCAAGTCCAACCATGAACTCAACACCCTCATGCCTACTAAACTGTGTCCTGAAGTGCCATGTCTACACGTTTTTTGAATGCCTCCAGGGATGGGGACCTCTCTGGGCAGCCCGCTCCAATGCTTCACCACTCTTTCAGTGAAGGAATTTTTCCTAATATCCAATCTAAACCTCCCCTGAGGCAACTTGAGGCCATTTCCTCTCATCCTATCACTTGTTACTTGGGAGAATAAACCAACCCCCACCTGGCTACAACCTCCTTTCAGGCAGTTGCAGACAGTACCTCTTCCCCACACCTGGAGTGCTGCATGGGGTTGTTGTGAACCCAGGGCAGGACCCGGCCCTTGGCCTTGTTGACCCTCACCCAGTTGGGCTGGGCCCATGGATCCAGCCTGGCCAGGTCCCCCTGCAGAGCCCCCCTCCCCCCCAGCAGACCCACACTCCCGCCCAGCTCGGTGTCCTCTGCAAACTGACTGAGGGTGCCCTTGATCCTCTTGTCCAGATCGTTGATAAAGATGTTAAACACAACTGGTCCCAGCACTGAGCGCTGGGGGACACCGCTTGTGACCAGCCACCAACTGGATTTAACTCCGTTGACCACAACTCTCTGGGCTTGGCCACCCAGCTAGTTTTTTTAAGAGTTTAACGAGGATGATACACATCTCCACTACGTTTTGTCTCTGGTCCAAAAAGCAGCGCTTTTAGATAGAAATAATCAGGCATCCTGCCTAGAACTAATAATTTCACCTCCTGGTCCCCTCAACTTCATCTCTTACTTGGAAAGGTGATGTACAAACCCTAAACAAGCACCAGTTCAATCCCAGGAGCATCATCCCCCTTCCACCTCGCATTCTTTCCCCAAAATGCTTCTGTGGCTAGGACGGAACTTACCTGGGAATCTGTGATGCTGGTGAGCTGTTGGAAACGTTTGTCTTGCAGAATGCTCTCCGTTTCCAGTTTTTTTTCCGCTGCAAGGCGGGAGAGTTGAGTAATTATTAGTGAGGCTTCGTTGCTATTAAGAGCATGGAGTTCACTCAGCTGGAAGAGTTCCTGAGGACTCGTGGCTGTTTCAATCAGTTCGCCAATCACTTTGTGCTCTGGATTTCTGCTGTCATCCACCTGCTCTTTGACCGAGAATCCATCTGCCCAGCTGGAAGGGCTCGAAGTATGAAATAAAGTGAAAGGTGCTTGAGGCAGAGCACTTGCCATCACCACCTTCCCAGCTGGCACCATCAGAGAAGCCGGGACTGCTGAGGGAGTAGAGACGAAGGCACCGAAGTGCCGCCAGCAGCACCGTCGCACCAAGCGGGCTGCCATGGTGGAAGGCATGGGGAGAAGGAATGCCAGGGGCGGTAAGCGGCTGGAGGTCAGCGTCGCATTTCAGGAATGCTATGGAAGGAAAAAAAAAACACCTTTAGGAGCGGGAGAATTTCAGAGGTAAAAAGGAGGAGGTGACTGACTTCTGGCAATGCTTAGGAGGACAGGAATTTTTCAACTGGCAATATTGGAGAGGAAAGCTTGCATGTGTCGGAAAAGGCTACACGCTTTCCTGCTGGGGCTGCCGAGCTCCAGCAGGGCTTTCCAAGGCAGCCAGCAGCGGGGCTGAAGCACACCCAGCTCCTTGCCAGCCCTGGCTGGGCCTCGCCCAGAACTCCAGGGGCACAGCCCCATTTCCCCAGCTGCTCCCAGTTTCCCCACGCCATCCTCCCAGCCCAGTCCCCACTCCTCCAGCCCTTGGGCCCGGCCCACACTTCCCTGGCCTGTTCCCCTCAGCCCCCCCCTAGGCCCAGCCCATTCCCCTCAGACCTCCCCCACACCCCCCGCCCAGCCTGGCCTTCCCTCCACCCCCAGGGCCACCGCTCCTTCAGACTGCCTCCAGCCAGCCGTTCCCTACAGCCCCCCCCGAGGCCCGGGCCCGTTCCCCTCCCAGCCCCCCGGCCCGCCCCCCCGCCCCCCCCCCGGCCGGGCCCCCCCCCGGCCCGGCCCGTTCCCCTCACAGCCCCCCAGGCCCCCCGGCCCTTCCCCGCCCCCACCGGGCCCGACCTCGCCCGCCCCAGCCGCACACCGAGGCCGGCAGGGAGGCGCTGCGCGCATGCGCGCCGGCTAAGACTAACAGCGTCATCGCACCGCTGCGGCTCTCTATTGGCAGCACGCCGGCGCAATCTGATTGCGTCATGACGCCGCGTCGAGCGCCTATTGGCTAAGGCGGCGGTACTTCCGGTGCGCGGGCAGTGAGGGTGTGTGGCCGACGTTAGGCGCTCTCACCCGGCGCTGTCCCCGTCGTCCCTGTCCCTGCGGCCCGGCCGGGCCCGGAGCGCGGTGGGCGGCCCTGCCCGAGGCCGCGGGTCAGGCTGGGCTCGGGCTCGCCCTCCTGGGCCGCCATTTTTTGGAGCAGCGGGGCCGAGCCCGCTGTGGGAATGACGGGGGGGGGGGCGGGGGGAGAGGCCGGGCCGCTGTGGGGCTGCGAGCGGGTGGGGCTGCCGGGGCTGCCCCTCTCGGGGGTCCTGCGGGGCTGAGCCCCCGTGCTGCCCCCCCTCCCTCGCCCTCTTCCTTCCTCAGCTCCCCCCCAGCCCCCTCAGAGCCTCCCCTCCGGCTGCCTGGGTTCATGAGAGGCAGGTCCTGCCTAACCAACCTGATTTCCTTCTACGACCAGGTGACCCGCCTGGTGGATGAGGGACAGGCTGTGGATGGTGTCTACCTGGACTTCAGCAAAGCCTTCAACACAGTCTCCCACAGCATTCTCCTGGAGAAGCTGGCGGTTCATGGCCTAGATGGGTGTACTCTTTGCTGGGTTAAAAACTGGCTGGATGGCCGAGACCAGAGGGTTGTGGGGAATGGAGTTAAATCCAGTTGGTGGCCGGTCACAAGCGGTGTCCCCCAGGGCTCAGTTCTAGGGCCGGTCTTGTCTAATGTCTTTATCAATGACCTGGATGAGGGGATTGAGTGTGCCCTCAGTAAATTTGCAGATGACACCAAACTGGGTGGGAGTGTTGATCTGCTGGGGGAAAAGAGGGCTCTGCAGAGGGACCTGGCCAGGCTGGATCCATGGGCCCAGCCCAACTGGGTGAGGGTCAACAAGGCCAAGGGCCGGGTCCTGCCCTGGGGTCACCACAACCCCATGCAGCGCTACAGGCTTGGGGAAGAGTGGCTGGAAAGCTGCCTGGTGGAAAAAGACCTGGGGGTGCTGGTTGACAGCCGACTGAATATGAGCCAGCAGTGTGCCCAGGTGGCCAAGAAGGCCAATGGCATCCTGGCCTGTATCAGAAATAGTGTGACCAGCAGGAGTAGGGAAGTGATCGTGCCCCTGGACTCGGTGCTGGTGAGGCCGCACCTCGAATACTGTGTTCAGTTTTGGGCCCCTCACTCCAAGAAAGATGTTGCCTTGCTGGAACACGTCTAGAGGAGAGCAACCAAGCTGGTGAGGGGTCTGGAACACAAGTCATACGAGGAGCGGCTGAGGGACCTGGGGGTGTTTAGTCTGGAGCAGAGGAGGCTGAGGGGAGACCTGATCGCCCTCTACAACTGCCTGAAAGGAGGCTGTAGTGAGGTGGGGGTCGGCCTCTTCTCCCTGGTAACAGACGATAGGACGAGGGGGAATGGTTTGAAGCTGCGCCAGGGCAGGTTTAGGCTAGACATTAGGAAAAACTTCTTCACCGAGAGGGTTGTCAGGCTCTGGAATGGGCTGCCCAGGGAGGTGGTGGAGTCCCCATCCCTGGAGGTATTTAAAAGAAGGAGAGATGAGGTGCTGAGGGACAGGGTTTAGTGGTGGGATGGCAGGGTGAGGTTAAAGGTTGGACTTGATGATCTTAAAGGGCTTTTCCAATCAAAGTGATTCTATGATTCTATGCCTGGCGTTGTGGGGGGAGGATCTGTCCCCCTGGCCCTGCTCCAGGGCTGGTGGCCCGGCCATGCCCTCACTTTACCCGCTGAGGTTGTCTCCGGTAAGGTAAGCTGGGTGCCACCTTGCCTGACCCCCCGTGTTTTAATTCCTGGGCTATCAAAGTGTCCAAACAGATCAGAGCCAGGCTGTGGGAACAAATAAAAGCCAAATAAATCCATGGGCTGTCAGGAATGAGGAGGGGCAGGTCAATCTTGCGGAGGTCAAACAAAGTGAGCGACTCTTGATTTATGAGCAGGGAATTTCTCACAGCTCAGGGCCTTGGTGTTTGGTTTTGGGGGTGTTATTTACACACACACCCACCCTGCAAGTTGGTTGTGGGGAGTTGGCCTGCAAAGTGCAGCTGCGGCTGTGTGAGCGTGGGGTTACCCTGACTAAAACTCACCACATCTTCCCTTTTGGTTCCAAAAATGGCCTTGCAGGTTTTCAGGTCTATTTTGAAAGGGGTGAGCATGCTCGGGGTTTACATAGGACACAAAATTATTATTTGGAGGTCTTGATGCTGCTTTTTGGTCTCTGTTAAATCCCAAGGGAAGTGGAGTAAAAATTTCCTCTGGAGGCCTGGTGCACCTTCCTGTGGGACCCGGGCTCTTGCGTTGACGCTGGCTCCCTATGGGACACGGTTGCTGCTGGGCTGGATGTTCCCTTCTGAGAGCCAGACGGATTTTTGGCTCTGATAAAAGACAACTGACTTTGCTCAACTTGGCGTTGTGCCGCAGAGGGACAGGAGGCCCAGCAAGGACCCCCAGTGCTGGGTGTTCCACCTGAATCCAATTTTCTGCATAAATGAAGAATTTGGAAGGAATTTGGAAGGAACTGAAGAACTTGGCATGAATTTGGCATGAATTTGGAAGGAACTGAAGAACTTGGCATGAATTTGGAAGGAATTTGTCTTCCCCAAAAGCTTGTCTCAAGCTGAAGAAGCATGGAAGGGCTGGCCAGGACCCTCCTGAGAGCCAGCTTGGCTGGAGGAGGTTGCCCAGGACCTCCTCCAGTTGTGTTTTGGGTTATCTCCAAGACCAGAGGCTCCACAATCCCTCTGAGGAACCAGTTCCTCTGTTGACTTTTGCTGTCCACCAAGGCCCCCAGGACCTTCTCTGAGGAGCTGCTGGGTGGGCACCAGCATGTCCTGGTGCCAGGGGTTGTTCCTCCCCCATGCAGGTTGTGGTGCTTCTCCTTGCTGAACCCCCCCCAAAGTTCCTGCTGGCCCATCTCTCCAGCCTGTTGAGGTCCCTCTGGATGGCAGCATGACCCTCTGGCGCATCAACCACTCCACCCCATTGGGTGTCACCTACAAACCTGCCGAGGGTGCACTCTTGCCCCATCATCCCAGTCGTTAACAAGGATGTGAAACGGTTCTGGCGCCAGTATGGACCTCTGGGGAACACCGCCAGTGACCGGCCTCCATCTGGACCTTCTGCTGTTGCTGGCCACCCTCTGGGCGTGGCCGTTGAGCCCCTTTTCACTCCATGCTGATGGCTTCTGACCATCGTCTTGTTGGCTGCAACCCTTGGTGGGCTTTGGTTTCCTCATCCCAACCCGCACCTTGGGCGGAGTCTGTGTCTTCCTCCCGCGTCACCCGTCCCTGCTTCCACCTCTTGTACGCATCCCTCTTGTCCTTGAGCTCCTCACTCATCCGTGCAGATCTCCAGCTGCCTCTTTTTGTCTCCTGCTGGTCAGGGCGGCTCGTTGTTTGGCTTGGAGAAGATGATCCTTGGAAATCAACCAGCACTCCTGGACCCCTCTTCTCTCCAGGAATATATCCCATGGGATTTTTCCAAGCAGGTTCTTCCAAGCCAAATTCTGCTCCCTGGAAGTCTCCAGGGTGGTGAACCTGCCTTCTGCCCAGCTCCCTCTCAGCATCTTGAGCTCCACCATCCCATGGTCGCTGCAGCCAAGGCTGCCCCTGACCTTCTTGTCTCCAGCCAGCTCATCCTTGTTTGTAAACGGGAGGCCCGGTGGGGCACCCCTCCTCATTGGCTCCTTGGTTGCCTGGCCATCCTCCAGCCATCCCCTGGACTGGTGTGTCCACTTCTGGTCCCCACAAGTCAAGAAGGATGCAGACAGACTGGAGAGGGTCCCATGGAGTGCCAGGATGGTGGTCAAAGGGCTGGAGAACCTGCTCTAGGAGGAAAGACTGAAGGAGTTGGGCTTGGGGTGGGGGGGGACCTCACCACAGTAGGCCTGTACTCAACAAGTGGAGCCACATGGAGAAGACAAGGGGCAACGGGTACAAGTTGCACCGGGAGAGGTTTCATCTCAGCTTTGGTTTCATCTCAACTTCCCAGTGAGACGAGTTGTTCGCTGTCCCTGGGGATGTGGTGGAGTCCCCATCGCTGGAGATTCTCATGATGAACCTGGATGGGGAGTGAGATAATCCCACTTAGGGTCCCTTCGCCACGGAAGGTTGGATCTGGTTCAACCTGAATCTTTCCAGAGCCAACCTGGGCTGTCTTACGGGTATGTGATTGGCAGCGTTGGTCTCTGGGGACTTCCCAGACATGCCATCCACCAGCTCTGACCCGGGCGCGCTTGTTCCTGCTTGATTTACAAGCTCCTGGGAGAACGTTCTTGATGGCCTCCACCGATCAGGAGCTCTGAACCTGTTGGGTGGCTTTGGGCTTCCCCTTGATGCGCAAGGCAGTAAGGACAGGGGTTGAACAGGGGGTCATCTTCTGGGCAGGGTTCCTTGACGTTCTCCTGGAGGTTCCTGCTTGGCCTCGGAGAGGGCGAACGCTCCCAGGGCTGGTGTTTGGTAAACTCCAGCTTGTTTGCTGTGAGGGACAGATGTCTTCACCGCTCTGCCTAGCCATAAAACACCCCCAGGGGGCTGGAAAACCCCGGCTGTGGGGCAGGGTGGCTTCTTCATCCAGCCCTGTGGGAGAACGGGGGTGAGGAACCCAACGTTGGTGTCACCCTACGTCCCCATCAAACCCGAGGCAGCTCTTTGGTGGTCACCTTGGGGTGCACCTTGCCCCAGCATGGCAGCTCGTGGTGCCCAGGGCCAGCACCCTCCATGGCCACATTGTGGCTCGGTATCGCCCCTGTCCTCGCCATCACCATCCCCGGCCATGTGGGGCCCTCCCATGGGGACACCCATGGCAGGGAGACCCCAAACCTTGTGACCTCCCTTCTGCCGAGCCCTGGAGGTGGCCTGGGGACCAAAGCAGGATGGATTTGGCTCGGGGCCGGATTCAACCCACCGGGAATTTCCTGGCGGCTCAGGGGGAAGCATCGACCTGTGGGAACGCCCATCACGGCGCTGCCGGCACCCCCGGGGCAGCTGCCATAAAAGGGCTCCCTGGCCTGGCGGGCGGCAGGAGGCAGGATGAGGCCGTGCCGCGCTGTGCCACTGCCGCCGCTGTGCTGCTGCTGGCCTGGGGCTGGGGCTGGGGCTGGCCGGAGCCACCACCCCGGCACCCACTGGATCCACGCCAGCCTCGGCCAGCTCCGTCTCGCCGTCCCCGCCGGGGCTCGGGGCCGTCAGCTACCAGGACGTCGTCTCGGCAGCCGTGGAGCTGCTCAACGCGAGGGCCGCCGCGCCCTACGTCCTGCGGCTGCGGGAGGCTCAGCTCCAGCAGGAGTGGGTGAGTGCCGAGCGCCTCCAGCCCGGGAGACGTGCTGGGCCCCGGCGGTGCAGGATCCGGCCCTTCTCCGGGCTGAATCCGGCCCGGTTTGGGGCTGGGGCTGACCCCGCTTGCGGGATGGAGCCCACCCAAGCTGGGGCTGAGCCTGACCCACCTGCAGGCTGGATGTGGCCCCTTTTGGGGCTGGATCCAGCCTGTTTTGGGGCTGGGCGTTGGGGACAGCGGTGCCGTGGGGCCCTGATGGCTCCTGTCCTTCTCTCCCAGTCCGGGGACCTGCAGCAACGGCAGAAGCTGAGCTTCACCGTCGAGGAGACCACGTGCCGGGCGCCGGGGATGGCCACCGCCTCCTGCAAGAGCCGCTGGCTTGGGGTGAGGCTTCATCCCACGGGGCCGCCCGCTGCCGTCCCCACCAGGGATGGGGAAACTGAGGCACTTGCGGGGGGGGAGGTTTGCTTTCGGGGCTCCTCTCGGCCTCAACTTCCCCGTGTCCCCCTCTGCTTCCCCGCAGGCGGTGAGTTGGTGCCGGGGCTTCGTCTTCCTGGAGCAGCAGCAGCCCACGGTTGAGCTCACCTGCGAGAAGGTGCCCGTCATGGTGAGCAGGTGCCTGAAATGGCACCGTCCCCGCCGTGTCCCCTGGCTTCACCAACCCCCCCCTCCCCATCTCCCCAAACTTGGACGCCGCTGCTTCTCCTCCCAGCTCGGCCGTTTCCGGACCTCCAGGCTCACGGACTTTTTTGCCAGGATCAAGGAGCGTTTCAGGGGCTTCTTCCAGTGCAGCAGGATCTGGATCCGCGACAAACTCAACCTCAAAAACCCCAAAGCCTGAGCAGGCGACTCTGTCTCCCCCCACGCCCCACGCCCGGGCGCTCTTCTTCCAATAAATGTCCCTGCAACGCTCCCGGTGTCACCCCAGTCCCTGCGGGTCCCTGCGCTGCCCCGTCCCCCCCTGTGCCCTGCCGGGAAGTGGGGACGCTCCCCGAGGGCTCGCGGTCCCACAACCCCCCCCCATGCCCACCCAAGGGGCTCTGAGGGCTGGGGACGCCCCCAGGAGCGGGGCTGTGTCACACGTGGGACACGTCCCCGCAGCTGGGACGCACTCAGGATCCCCCAACCCCACGTGTGTGTCCCACGTCCCCTGTCCCCCCCCAAAAAAAAAAAAAAAAACGGCCGCACGGTGGGCGGGGGCCAGGCGTTTCCGGAGGGGGGGAGCTGAGCCCCGGGGCGGGTTCCCCAACCTCCCTGGCGGGGATAAAAGGGGACACGGGGGGGCCGGGGGACAAGGATGCTGGGCTGCTGGGCGCTGGTGCTGGCGGTGCTGGGGGGGGCCTGCGCCCTCCCCGCCCCGGCCCCCCTCGCCTACACCCAGGCGCTGGCCCAGGCCATCGACTCCTACAACCAACGCCCCGAGGTGCAGAACGTCTACCGGCTGCTCAGCGCCGACCCCGAGCCCGCCCCAGTGAGTGCCACCGCCTGGGGACACCGCCGGGTCTGCCCTCGATGTCCCCATGGGGACATTGCAGGGATGCCAGGACCCTGGGCATGGGGGTTGGGGGGGTGTTGGGGTGTGGGGTGGGATTGAGGAGGACGCTTGCCCCTGGGTTGGCTCTGGGCACCCAGTGATGGGTGCCATCGCTCCCTGGTGGGTGCCACCGTTGCTGTCCCTGTCCCCGTCCCCGCAGGACATCCAGCTCAGCACCCTGCAGCGCCTCAACTTCACCATCATGGAGACGCAATGCCCCGTCCGCTCGGGCGCCCGCCCCGATGCCTGCGAGTTCAAGGAGGACGGGGTGAGAGTCTTGAGGGGGGGGGGGAATGGATGGGGATGGGGGTCACCCACCTCCCGTGGGGTCCCCAGCCCTGGGGACGGTGTGTGTCCCCCCCCCTCCTGTCCCCCCGCTCAGCCCCCCGCTCTCCCCAGCTCATCAAGGACTGCTTGGTCCCCGTGCCCCAGAGTGGCGGCCGCCCTGTGCTCGACGTCACCTGCGTGGACTCCAGCATGGATGTGAGTTTGGGGGGTCCTGGGGGGCGGTGGGGCACAGCCTCAGGGCCTGGAGGGGGGAGTCGGGGGGTCCCCATGGTGTCATTGTCCCCCACCCCGTGACGCCTCCTCTCCCTGCAGCCCGTCCGTGTCAAACGCTTCTGGCATCTGGTGCCGGTGGCCATCAGGACGGTGGCCGCTGGCATCAACCTCTTCAAGGCCATCAAGAGGAAATGAGCCCCCTCTTCGAGGACCCATGATTTTGGGGGGACCCCCTGCTCCTCCTCAGCGCCCCCCCTCCCTGAATAAAGCTGCTTCCCAGCCCTGCTGTGCCTTTCCCGGCTGGTGTCACCCCGCCGGGGACCGGGGATGTGCGGGGTGGGGGGTGCTGCTGCTGGAGGGGGGTCCTGGTGGGGTGAGCAGGGTCACCCCCCTGGCCTCACCCTGGCACCGGCCTCGTGCAGGGACTCGTGCCCCCAGGACTGGGTCCCCCACGACTGGGTCCCCCACTGCATCCTGAGACACCTTGGGGACCAGAGGGACCCTGGGAGCCTGCGCCAGCCACGGGGACCCCATGGAGTGTGGGGCAGAAGCCCACGGCCCCATCGGCCCATTGCAGGGGTGGAGGGGACAGGAGGGGACATCCCCAGGGTCCTACGGGGCCACTGGAGCTGGGGCTGCAGGACACCCTGGGGTGGCCGCTCTCAGGTCATGGGGGTCCCTGTGCCACCGTGTCCCCAATGTTCCCGTCCCAAAACAGGGGGTGACGCCGGCGGTGGTATGGCTGAGGTTGATGCCTGGACCCCCCCGGGCAGGGGTGCACCACGGGGGTCCCTCAGGAGCTGGGGGGGGTGCCATGGGGGTCCCTCAGGAACTGGGGGTGCACCATGGGGGTCCTTGGGAGCTGGGGGGTGCACCATGGGGGTCCCTCGGGAGCTGGGGGGGTGTGCTGTGGGGGTCCCTCGGGAGCTGGGGGGTGCGCATGGGGGTCCCTCGGGAGCTGGGGGGTGCGTCATGGGGGTCCTTGGGAGCTGGGGGGGTGTGCTGTGGGGGACCCTCGGGAGCTGGGGGGTCCGCCATGGGGGACCATCGGGAGCTGGGGGGTGCGTCATGGGGGTCCTTGGGAGATGAACCCCCCATGTCCCCCCCGTCCCTTCTCTTGCAGCTCCCTGGGGGGTCCACACAGCCCCAGTGCCCCGCCCCCCTGCCCCGTGCCTCCCCTCCACCAACGCCACCGCTTTTGGGGACAAAACCGCCATGGGGACAATGGGGGGTGGGATGTGAACGGTGTCTTTTTTGGGGGGGATGCCCTGGGGGCTCCCCGGAGCGTAGCTGGGCCCTGTCCCCAGTGCTGACCCCGCATCCCCTCGGGGCCAAGCCCTTGATCCCCCAAGGCGGGGACGCGGGGTGCGTGGGGGCTGGCGGATGGTGCGGGGAGAGGAACCCCCCCCCCCCGTCCCCTCCCCACGTGCCTCAGTTTCCCCCCACCGCGCACCCCAGAAGGCAGAGAGGAGCCGGGCTGAGGCGCAGTGGCCGCCGAGGGCCCCTTTATTGGGTCAGCCCAGGCGGATGGAGCCCCGGGCGTGGAAGTTGAAGCTGACGCGGGGCCGAAAGCGCCGGATCCTGCCCAGGAAGCGCCCGAATCGGCCCCGCTGGATGAGAACCGGCTGCAGGAGGGAGAGCGAGGTCACCGGGGTAGGGTGGGGGGGCTGCTGGGGACCCCACACCCGGGACCCCACACCTGGAACCTCACCCAGGACCCCACACCCAGGACCCCGCACCCAGGACCCCATATTTGGGACCCGCACCCCACACCTGAAACCTCACCCAGGACCCTGCACCCGGGACCCTGCACCCAGGACCCCACATTTGGGACCCCCACACCCAGCACCCAGGACCCCACATTTGGGACCCCACACCTGGGACCCCCCACCCGGGACCCCCACATCTGGGACTCCCACACCCAGCACCCCATATTTGGGACCCCACACCTGGGACCCAGCACCCAGGACCCCACACCTGGGACCCCCACACCCAGCACCCAGGCCCCCAGGGCCCCACCCGCACCCGCCCCGCCCCGCACCCCCCTGGCCCCAGGCCCCCCCCTCCCCATCCCACCCTCCACCCCCCATGGGCTGGATCCATCCTGATGGGACAGAGACATCGGGGTGTCCCTTTTTGGGGCAGCATACCCCAAGACAAGGGGCAGGAGGTAGGACGCCCCCTCCCCCCCTCCCCCCACCCATGGGTGCCCCATCCCCGCTCAGCGGGTGCCGGGGGTGGGTGCTGCCCCCCCCCCCCACTCACATTGGAGGAGGCGTCGGTGCAGCGCAGGTCGATCTCGGGGGAGCTCTGCAGGAGCTGCACCGGCCCTGAGCACTCCTTGATCACCTGGGGGGGGACACGGGGACACCCAACATCACCCGGGGGACCCCGGGTCAGGACCCCCAGGCCCCCCCCCGGGGCCCCCGCCCAGCCTCAGCCTCCTCATCCTCACCCCGTTCTCCTTGAAGTCGCAGTCGTCGGGGTTCACGCGGGCGCTGGCGGCGCACTCCGTCTCCATCATGCTGAAGTTGAGTCCCGGCAGCGCGCTCAGCTCCACGCCCTGTGGGGACACGGGTGGGGAGGGGGTCCCGAGTGGGTGGGGGGGGGTAAAGGGGGGTGGATGGGGGTCCTGAGTGGGTGGGTGGGGGTCCCGAATGGGTGTTGGGGTCCCAACTGGGTGTGGGGGGTCCCGACTGTGTGGGGAGGTAAAGGTGGGTGGATGGGGGTCCCAAGTGGGTGGGTGGGGCACGAATGGGTGAAGGTCATGAGTAGGTGGTGGTGGGGAAAGGTGGGTGGATGGGGGTCCCGGGTGGGGGTCCTGAATGGGTGAAGGTCCCGAGTGGATGTGGGGGGGGTAAAGGTGGGTGGATGGGGGTCCCAAGTGGGTGGGTGTGGGGGGGGTAAAGGTGGGTGGATGGGGGTCCCAAGTGGGTGGGGGGGGTAAAGATGGGTGGATAGGGGGTCACGAGTGGGTGGGAGTCCCTAATGGGTGTGGGGGTCCTGACTGGGTGCAGGGGTCCCCAGGGGTGGGGAGGTAAAGGTGGGTGGATGGGGGTCGCGAGAGGGTGGGGGTCCCAAATGGGTGAAGGTCCTGAGTGGGTGGAGGGCTCCTGAGTGGGTGGAGGTCCCAAGTAGGTGGGGGGGTAAAGGTGGGTGGATGGGGGTCCTGAGTGGGTGGACGTCCTGAGTGGTGGTGGTGGGTGTCACAGATGAGTGGGGGGGGGAGTCACGGATGAATTGGTGGGGTGTGAGTGCGTGGGGGTGTCACAGGAGGGGTGGGTCACGAGTGGGGTGGCACTCACCGGGGCGGGCTCGGGGTCGGCGCTGAGCAGCCGGTAGACGTTCTGCACCTCGGGGCGTTGGTTGTAGGAGTCGATGGCCTGGGCCAGCGCCTGGGTGTAGGCGAGGGGGGCCGGGGCGGGGAGGGCGCAGGCCCCCCCCAGCACCGCCAGCACCAGCGCCCAGCAGCCCAGCATCCTTGTCCCCACGGCCACCCCCGTGTCCCCTTTTATCCCCGCCAGGGAGGTTGGGGAACCCGCCCCGGGGCTCAGCTCCCCCCCTCCGGAAACGCCTGGCCCCAGCCCACAGAGCGGCCGTTTTTTTTTTTTTTTGGGGGGGACAGGGGACGTGGGACACACACGTGGGGTTGGGGGATCCTGAGTGCGTCCCAGCTGCGGGGACGTGTCCCACGTGTGACACAGCCCCGCTCCTGGGGGCGTCCCCCATGGGGGGGGGTTGTGGGACCGGAGCCCTCGGGGAGCGTCCCCACTTCCCGGCAGGGCACGGGGGGGGGACGGGGCAGCGCGGGGCCCGCAAAGGACTGGGGTGACACCGGGGAGCGTTCCCCATCTCAGGTTGGTGCCCCCCGGGCTTGCACAACCCCAGGCTTGCCCCATCCCTGTTGCCCAATGCCAGGGGTGCCCCCCCTGCTGCCCCCCTGCCCTGTGTCACCCCCACACACGCACATGTCCGACCCCAAAATATCTTTATTGCAGCCCTGCAGGGGACAGGGATCCATGGGATGTCCCTGGGGGGGATGCGCCAGTGGGGGTCCGTGGCCGCAGGGGTGGCTTTGAGGAGGAGGAGGATGATGATGGTGATGATGGGTGATGCAGGCTGGCGTCTCGCGGGGTGCCGGGGGAGCGGGGCTGGGTGCTGCTGCCGGGCTGCTGGGGGTGTGGGGGGGAAGAAATAAAGGTGGGCTTCACCCTGCAGCCAAAAAATGTCCCCAAAATGGTGGGGGGACGTCCCTACCACTGCCACCCCCCGAGGATTGGGGGGACCCAGGGCCCTCACCGGCTCCCGGCCGCACTCCACCATCGACAGCGGCACGTCGGGCAGGAAGGCGAAGACGGAGACCTGGGCCGTGCACCGCTGTACCTGGGGGACGCAGGGACCCTCAGCGCCTTGACGTCACCCTCCTGTCCCCCTCCGTGTTTTTTTGGGGGGGGACCCCATCCCACACTTACCCTGCCCGGCCGGGCTTGGCAGCCGGCGCCGCGACGGTCGGGGAGGTTTTTGGGGCAGGGGGGCTGGCGGGCGGTGAAGTTGATGCTGAAATGGGTCCCCCAGTCGAACGTCTGCCGCGGGGGGAAAAGGACAGAGCGGTTGGCGGCTTCCCAATGCCAATGGGATAAGGGGTCCCTGTTGGGAGCTGGCCGCACCCCCGGCATCGCCCACCCTGCTCCTACCGTCCTGGCGACTCCCAGCAGCTTCAGCAGCCTCAGCTCCTGCCCGTGGGTCTCCAGCACGGAACGGGCCAGGTCGCGGGGAGCCGGTAGCCCCAGAGGGACCGCGGCGCCCGCCGCCAGCAGCATGGCTCCCAGCCAGCGCCATGCGGCCCAGGGAGATGAGGGAAGGGGCTGTGGGCTCGGGGCCCCCCGACTCGGCCGCCTTCGCCTCCAGGATAAACACCGGGCCCCTGCCGCCGCAGGGAAAGGGATCCGGTTGCTGGTGTTTTCCTTGGCACGGTGCCATGGTGGGTGCTTGGCCGGACCTGGCAGGGACGTGGCGATGCTGGAGGAGCAGCCAGGCCGATCCCCCCTTCACGGCCCCTTCCCTTCATCCGCGCCTGATTTCGGGGCAGGATGGTACAACCGATGCCCCCGGGATGCCGCCAGCCACACTCGACATCCCTCTCCTGCCGGCTCCGACGGAGAGAAAAACCAGGAGTCCCCTCCCCTCTCCCTCTTTCTTTCCAGTTTTGTTTTTTTTTTTTAATTTTAAAATCCCTCTCGCTCTGCTCAGCCTCACCTCAACACCCCATCCCCAGATGGAGACCCCGCCATCGCACCCCAAAACCCTCCCCACCCCTCCCCAGACCCCATGCACCCCAAACCCCCCCCCCCATCCCCAGAGGAATCCCACCATCGCACCCAAACCCTCCCCACCCCATCCCCAGATGGAGACCCCGCCATCGCACCCCGAAACCCTACCTACCCCATCCCCAGATGGAGATCCCACCATCGCACCCTGAAACCCTCCCCACCCTGTCCCCAGATCCCGCCATTGCACCCCGAAACCCTCCCCACCCCATCTCCAGATGGAGACCCCACCATTGCACCCCAAAACCCTCCCCCATCCCATCCCCAGATGGAGACCCCGCCATTGCACCCCAAAACCCTCCCCACCCCGTCCCTGGATGGAGATCCCGCCATTGCACCCCGAAACCCTCCCCATCCCATCTCCAGATGGAGACCCCACCATCGCACCCCAAAACCCTCCCCCATCCCATCCCCAGATGGAGACCCCACCATTGCACCCCAAAACCCTCCCCACCCCGTCCCTGGATGGAGATCCCGCCATTGCACCCCGAAACCCTCCCCATCCCATCTCCAGATGGAGACCCCACCATCGCACCCCAAAACCCTCCCCACCCCATCCCCGGATGGACACCCCGCCATCGTACCCCAAAACCCTCCCTACCCCATCCCCAGATGGAGAAACCGCCATCGCACCCCAAAACCCTCCCCACCCCATCCCCAGACCCCACCACCACACCCCGAAGCCCAGAGACTCCACGCCAGCTGGCCAGGGGATGAATTTCTCTTGGGTTTAATAGCAAAAGGGCGAAGCGACAATAAAAGCGCCCTTTCGGGGGGTGGCCGAGGGTTGGTGGGTGCAGGGCTGGGGGGGGCGGGGGGGGATCAGCCCCCGTGCTGCCCCGGTGCCAGGGCGGTGGGTGGGGACGGCAGCGCGGCCGCAGAGACGTGCCGCTGTTACGAGGCTCTTCAACGCATTCTGCAAAATTTGGGGGGGGTTTTCCTTGAATTCGAAGACGCGGGATTCAGCGAGGATTGCTCGCACTTTCCCGGGAGTTCACATTTCCTGGGTGTCCGGGGCTCATTTCCCCAAAATTCAGTATTTTTCTGTCCCCTTACCTGTGGATGGGGCCGAGGATGGAGGTGCTGCAGCCTTGCTGAAGGGCCCGGAGCTCCCCTTTCCCTTTTGATTCATCCACAAAGCAAAGAAACCCCCGAGGAACGAAAAGCCGGGGAGCTCCCGCAGCGTGGCTGGGCCCGTCCGAGTGCCCCGGGGCCACCGTGCGGCTGAGCACCGGCTGGGGACCCCGTGGGGCAGCAGCAGCCCCGGCTTTAGGGGCTGAAGGAGAGCTGCCCCTTTTGGTTTGAGCCAACGTTCACCTTCGGACGGACGCGAAACCCCGGCTGGGGAGGGGTGGGAGATGCTGGGAGAGGGGAGGCAAGCCGGTAACCCCCGGTATCCATACAGGCTGGGGGAGGAAAGGTGGAGAGCAGCCCTGCCCAGAGGGACTTGGGGGCACTGATGGGTGAAAAGCTGGCCAGGAGCCGGCCATGGGCGCTGGCAGCCCAGAAGCCAACCCTGCCCTGGGCTGCATCAGGAGAAGCGTGGCCAGCGTGGAGGGAGGGGATTGTGCCCCTCTGCTCTGCTCTGGGGAGACCTCCCCTGGAGCCCTGCGTCCAGCTCGGGAGCCCTCAGCACCAGGAGGACATGGAGCTGTTGGAGCGGGGCCAGGGGAGGGCTACTAAAATGCTCCGAGGGGCTACTAAAATGCTCCGAGGGCTGGAGCCCCTCTGCTCTGAGGCCAGGCTGGGAGAGTTGGGGTTGTTCAGCCTGGAGCAGAGGGGGCTGAAGGGGGCCCAGAGGAAAGGGGGGGACAAGCTTTTTAGCAGGGCCAGCTGGGACAGGACAAGGGGGGATGGCTTTAAACTGAAGCAGGGCAGGTTTAGACTGGATCTAAGGCAGAAATTCTTTCCAGTGAGGGGGGTGAAAGCCTGGCAGGGGTTGCCCAGAGAGGGGGTGGAGGCCCCATCCCTGGGACCATTCCAGGCCAGGTTGGCCGGGGCTGTGAGCAACCTGATGTGGTTCAAGGTGTCCCTGCTCCTGCAGGGGGGTTGGGCTGGGTGACCTCTGGGGGACCCTTCCCACCCAAACCATCCCATGATTCTATGATGCTGGGGGAGCAGCCCCAGGCTCACCCAAGCCTCTGCTGCAGGAGGTGACCAGCAGGAGGAGGTGGCCTGGAGGAGCGAAGAGGCTATGGGGTGGGAGACATGGGGCAGGTTCAAGGCCATGGGAGCATGAGCGGTGCAATCCCCCCCCCCCCAGCAGCACCAGAGCCAGGGGAATTTGGGCAGAGAGACAAAACCAGGGCAGGGTCCTTCCCTCCGAGGGGACAGAGGCTGCTCCTGCTGCAACGGCCCCGACACCGCTCCAGCTCGGCCATTTCCACAATTCAGGGCACAAAAAGCAACGTCCCTGCGATTCCAAGGATTTTGGGTTTTGAATTTTTTTTTTTTTTTTTTTCTCTTCCTTTTTTCCTTTTTAAAGAGTCTTAGCAGCATGGAAACCCCGCTGAATTCTCCCTCGGGTGACGCCAGCCGTCGCTACAGAGGGAGGAACTGGTTTATATCCTGACAAATCACATTTATAGCCAGATACGCTCCTTATATATACCTCAAATATACACAGTACCTGAATATATAGACTTCCACATATACACCCAAGGTTAAAATCCCGAGCGGCGCTAGGAGTCAGGTATGAACACGTATGGGGGGTGCGTGTCTGGATTTGGGGTGAATGTCCAGCACACCCCGGCTTGGTGCGAGGTGGGGGAGGCTCCGAGCCTCCCCGAAAGATGGGGATGGGGCAGGATGAGGGGTGAGATCCCCGTCCCTTGGCTGCTGCCGATGGGATTAGTGTTGGGTTCCTCCTGCCCATCCCTGCGGCGGCGGTGAAGGGGTATGGCTTTGCCGAAGGGCGGCACGGGAGGACGCGGACGAGAGCCATGGCAATTCACATTCATGCAAGAGAAGAGCTGAAGAGCTGCCGCAGGCAAATAAATACCAGGCAGGGAGCTCCTTCGGGCCGGTCACGGAAAGTTTCCTGGCACAAAACCCACCGCAAAGACCTTTCCCGGCGTAGCAAACCAGAAAATGCCGATGCCAGCTCTGCCGACGCGCGATTTTCCCCCCCGGCGCTTTGCAGGGAGGCTCACCCCGCGTCCCCGTGCGGGATTTCTCTGCCTGCGCTGCCCGGAGGCTGAGCCTCTCCCCGCCAGGGATGGCAGCTCCCCGCGCCGGCACAGGGGTGGGCTTCCAGAGCTGGCAAATCCACTGTGGATTTTTCTTGCCCCTCTTGAAAAAATCCTGGCCCTTTGCTGCTCCAGCTGCCTCTTAACCATTGACTTTGAAAAGACATCAATATTTAATTTAAGGGACATCTGTACAATGAACACCTTGGCCTATTTCCCGTTTTGAAATCCTGAGACTGTTGCTTAGTGTCATTTACGCTCAGCCTTCTCCTCCAAAGCTTGCCAAAAGCCTTCGATGGTTTAACCGACCAGGTTTTCCTCTTCCTCGTTTCTCCATCATGTGGCTCTTGTGGAGAAGTTTTCCCCATCGAGCTGAAGAAAGCCCAGCTCTGCTTCGAGAAGCCAGCGATGCCTTGTGTAAGAAGCACCTTAACGACGCAGAGCCTGGATGAGGTCTGGGAACTGACACTGTGGGGTTGTGTGGTTTTTTTTTTTTTCTTTTTTTTTTTTCTTTCCCCTCCTGTTTTAATAAACCAGGGGAGAGGCGCCCGTGCCCAGCAGCAAGCTGCCACGAGACCCAAAAACATGGCTGCGGACCGAACCCCTTGGGGTTTGGGAGCAATTTTGCTGCTGACAGAAGGCGTGGATGTATTTTCAAAGTCATTAAAGCGGCCGTTTTGATGTCGCAATTAAGCCTGCCCTCCTCCCTCGCCCTACAACAGCGCTTCCCAGCGGACCGCAGGGCTGTTTGGAAAACCAACGGCAAGAGGAAGGATTCGCTCAGCCGCCGCCGCAAGGGAAGGCCAAGGGGTGGCGGAGGGAGGCGGGGGCAGGTCCTTGCTCGCCCCAGCACGTCGACGCACCGTCGTTCAAAAGGGTTTGATCTTTCGGGAGCCTCAGCCCAAAAAGCCAAGGGTGGGGAGTGTTTGGTCAAGTTTTTGTGTGTGTGCGTGCGTGTGCGTGTTTGTGAACGACACTTGAGCACCTGGAAACGCATCTCACATCACAACCCCCCCCCCCCGAACCTCTCCCCCGATTGTCGTTGATAAAGGCAGCCCCCCCAAACACTTCCCCACACCCCCCCCCCCACCCCCCTCAGATGGTGAGGAGAGGTATGCAGCCCACGCCAACCCCTCCCTCGTGGCACACCATGGGGGCCATGAACGTCCAGCGGTTTGTCTCCGGGTCATACATTTCTACCGAGCTGAGGTTGGACTGTCCGTCGTAACCCCCCACCGCGTAGAGACGGCCACAGTTCGCAACGAGGGAGACGCGGCTCCTCCGGGTGTTCATGGGGACGATCAGGTACCACTGATCCGCCATGGAGCTGTAGACTTCAGCGATGCTGAGGAAGCCCGAGCCGTCGTAACCTCCGCAGACGAACATTTTGCTGCCCAGCGAGGCGGCTCCGTGGCGGCAGCGCTTGTTGAGCATGCTGGCGACCGGGTGCCAAGTGGCCGTGTGATGGTTGTAGTACTCCACCTGCAGTCACCGAGAGCACACGGCGTTAGGGGACCCCGGCTCCGGGCCGACCGCGCCACGCAGAACACACAGAACTGTTTCAACATGCAACTGCAAGCCTGGCTGGGGAACTGGGGTTTTGTTTCTTGATTTCGTACAGTCATACCGCCTATCGTTATTAAGCTTTTCTAACCTCCTGGATCTCACCGGTCATCGCGTTTCGCCCCGCTCCCTCCGACCTCAGCCCAGTAACTTGCTGGTTGGCTGGAGCAAGTGAATGGAGGAGACCGCTCTCCCCACCCGATACGCTGCAGAGACCACAGCAAATGCAGCTTTTGAGATGCTCCCTCTACCTCTCTCCCCTTTCATCATCAGCTCCTGTGTGGCATTTCCCATGGGTATCTGAGCCCCAAGCACCAAAACGACTGAGCACCCTTCGGTTAAAAGTTCAGTTGCCACAGGATTACGTCTTGATTTCAAGGTATTCATGCACATAAGACCGTGCTGCCACCCCAAGGCGGTACCAGCTCTGTCAGACCCAAGAGGCCAAGTCCCTAACGATCCCCTGAGCCGCCCCCAACCCCAAGTGAGACCCCCCCACCCTCTCCAGGCAGCAGATTTCAGCTCTAACACTTCACGCTTTCCTGTTTCTCACGTTGGGCAACCACCGCTCCCGACGCAGCTCAAGCCTAGGTCCTGCACCCCATGGCAAGGGGCAGGGTTTCTTCCCTCCCTCTGCACAGAAAACTCTTCCACTTTCAGAAAAGGCTGACATCTCCCCCCTGTGCATTTGTAGGAGAGCTACCTGGCACCTGAGGGGGGGGAAAAAAAACCCCCAACCAACCACCATTTTGCATCCCTTGCACTTCTAGAGAGGCCGTTAGACGGACCCCTTCTGCAAGGGCTCCTGCACTGCTCTGAACTTGTCACGCTCGGGAACGTGCTTGGCCAAACAGATTTGTGGTTCTTGGCTCTGGGGTGCTTCAGGCTGCCGACAACAGCCCTCCCCACTCTGCTGAGCAAGGCAGAATTGGTTATCGCTACTCCCACCAAACCCTTTCTTTACAAATTTGCCAGCCCAGTGCGTTAAGTGACGGACCCCACTCTGACATGGCTCCCTGCGTTCTCACTCCTGAGCAGATGAACGCATCGTTTCTGTTCCATGTCAGGTTTTTCTGGATTTCCAGAATTCCGTGTCTGGTTTTCCAGGCTGGAAAGCTGCCTGGTGGAAAAGGCCCTGGGGGGGTTGGTCGAGAGGGGGCTGGAGAGGAGCCAGCAGGGTGCCCAGGTGGCCAAGAGGGCCAGCGGCATCCTGGCTTGGATCAGGAGTGGTGTGGCCAGCAGGAGCAGGGCAGGGACCGTGCCCCTGTGCTGGGCACTGGGGGGGCTGCCCCTGGAATGCTGGGGTCAGGGTTGGGCCCCTCCCTCCCCGAAGGACCTGGGGGGGCTGGAGCGTGTCCAGAGAAGGGCAGCGGAGCTGGGGAGGGGTCTGGAGCCCCAGGGGGGGGCCGGGGGGGCCCGGGGGGGTCAAGTTGTGCCAGGGCAGGGTGAGGTTGGCCCTGGGGAACAATTCCTTCCCCCAAGGGCTGTCAGGGGCTGGAAGGGGCTGCCCAGGGAAGGGGTCGAGTCCCCAGCCCTGGGGGGATTTAACAGCCGGGCAGAGGCGGTGCTGAGGGCCAGGGTTTGGGGGTGGGATGGCAGGGGTAGAGGAGCAGTTGGACTCGATCTTAAAGGGCTTTTCCAACCAAAGTGATTCTATGATTCTATTCTTTAGAGAAGAGGCAGAAAACTGAAACGCGGAACGGGTGGAAGAGGGCAAGCGGCCTCGTACCACCAACTCCCCCTGCCGTGAAGCTTGTTTCACAGATTATCCAACAGGCACGGAAAGCAGGGGTGAGCACCTGACATCTGGGATACTTCAGAGCTCAAAGGGATGCCACGATACAAGGATTTAAAAAGTGAATGAAGCAGGGAGACAACAAAAGGCACCAACTTAATCCTTTTGGCACTGGGGAACAAGAGCAGCACTTCCAGGTCAGTTCCCAGTGGGTACCTGGCTGGCTCATTTCTTCCTGAGCAAGAAGGGGCAGCCCTGGGAATGACAGAACTTGGCGGTGCGAACGCTTACGGCAATTTGGGCACACAGGGAAAGGGCACGGAGCCTTCCCAGCCCCAGCCCGACCTTTTGGCTACCTGCAGTTGATTAATTTCTGCACAAGGCTTGCAGGAACCCGCCCCCTGCAGACTTACACTGTTGAAGATCTGCAGGCCGTCGTGCCCTCCCGATACGTAGATCCGGCCCTCGAAGACGGTGACTCCAGTGGCACTGCGGTTGGAGCTCATGGGGGTCACCACCGTCCACCTTGCCGGGATAGGGGAGAGGTTAGCAAAGGCTCCTGCGGGCACGGCACGCATGCAGCCCGCAGATTACTTCAGCTCGATCAGATTCTCTAGCACGAAGTTCCAGTAACTCCTTTTGCTGCCTATTTTATTTAAACCGTGTTTTTGTTGGCTTGCACCCAGGTAAACTCTCGTGAGGAGGGACGCTGCTCCACCGTCAGGACACGTTTCTTTTCTAGCCCGAATGCCCAGCGGTGCCACGGCACGGCACTACCCCAGCAGCAAACCAATGGATAAGGTTTAGGGTGTGAAGAGCTCTTACTTGTTTGTTTCTGGAGAATAGGACTCCACGGAGTTGAGGGATGAGTTCCCATCGTATCCACCGCATACGTAGATCTGGCCATCCAGCACCACTGTTCCCATGGCACTGCAACCAAGAGCAGGACCCCGTGAGATGGCCGTAGGTGCCACCACGCTGTCCGTAAGGCAGTAAATCTGCACAGCCTGCCTTGCCTGCTGCCTGCCATCGCCTCCTTCACCCCACCAAAACTCCTGCTCTTCCCCTTGCTTCGCCTCCAGGCTGCTCAACCGCTCAATCCCACCTGAGCTCGGAGCCTCACAGGTCATGGAAGATGCTTGCAGCATAAGCACACCCCGTCTTCCTGATCAAAGGAACTAAACCATAGAATGGTTTAGGTTGGAAAAGCCCTTTAAGATCATCAAGCCCAACCGTTCCCCTAACGCTGCCATCCCACCACTAAATCCTGGCCCTAAGACCAAAACACACAGAGAAATTTTGACCCAGATTATGGGTCAAAATCCCAGTAATTCTGGCTTCCCATGAAGGACCTCCTGGCTACGGCTGGAGGGAAGTAACTCCGGTGCGGGGCATCGCTGCACGGCCGCAGGACATGCACTAGTTGCGGTCAAACGTAAAGCTCCTTAAAACAAGGTGCCTGACCCTGTCATTGCACCTTGTAAATCACGTGTTTGGCTCAGAAAGGCTATGGAACGGGACACGTGGGGCGAAGAGAGCAGCATCCCACCTGGAAAATGGAGTCACCAAAGCTTCTCAGAAAAGCTCAGCAACACAATCCTCCTAAAACCCCAGCGCTACAGCTGGAGCCAAGCAGTTTGTACAATAACTGACGTTTCCCTCCACGCAAGAGCATCCGATGCCTGTTCTGCCAGGCTTCGAGGCAGAACGACCCAATCGTGGAAGAGCAATTGCCTCTTGCTGTGGGAAAAGCTCCCAGGAACCTCATTGCTATGGAAAAAATGAGCTTTTCCACTACAAATCGGAGACTTGTGCCCAGGATTTCATGCACTCAGCCGCCTGGAGCATGCTCTTCCCAAGCAATCAATGTCCCAGACCACAAAAAAAAACCAACCCAACCCCAACCCCAAGCCAGACAAACCATTATGGTGAAGAAGCGCTGCAAAGCTTGCGGAAAAGTGAACAATTTAACAACTCATAGGGATGGGCCACGAGCGCAAAGAAAACCGCAGCAGAAACCCTGGATGCCAGGAAGAGGTTTAAACATGGAAGCAGCTACTGTGTTGTGGTGGGGAGCACAGGGTGACCACACAACTTAATAGGTGGGTTTTCAAAATAATGCAGGGTAAGCTCCCAAACCCAACCACAAAGCAGTCCCTAGGCTGGCCGGGAACCGGGCAGCGTTCCTTGAGCACAAACACCTTCTGCTTAGCTGTGGACTCCTCTCCCGGGACAACAAAAACAGTCCTCTCCTTTCCAGCTGCGATTCTCTTATGCTTTCTGGTAGGGAAAGAATATGCCAGCAATGGACAGAGATGGTAAAATGGGTTTATTTGACTCCTAGGAGCACAGAAGTTTCCTACATGGTGCTCACCAGCGCTTTACCTACCATCTAGTACCAGAACATGAAGAAATGGGGCTCTGCCCACCTCCTTTGGGACTCCAATTCAAACCCTTAGACCTCACCAGCAGAACTTTATCACTCTCTGAGTTCCATTTCCCTCCTTGATGCCACCAAAACGGAGATCTCCGTAGCTTAGAGCCCACGCTGCTCAGCTGCTTTCTACTTAACGAGGTCTGAACGGCTTCCCTTGTAAATCAACACTGGATGCCTAACTTTGTTGAACTGCTGATTGTTTTCCCCTCTCACCAGCAAGCAGCGCCCAGACTCAGCACTGGAGTGCTGAGAACATGTCCAGAGAAGGGCAGCAGAGCTGGGGAGGGGTCTGGAGCCCCAGGCTGCTGGGGAGCGGCTGGGGGAGCTGGGGGGGTTCAGCCTGGAGCAGAGGAGGCTGAGGGGAGCCCTCATGGCTCCCTACAACTGCCTGAGAGGAGGGGGGAGCCGGGGGGGTCGGGCTCTGCTCCCAGGGAAGGGGCGATGGGACGAGGGGCACGGCCTCAAGTTGTGCCGGGCAGGGTGAGGTTGGCCCTGGGGAACAATTCCTTCCCCAAAGGGCTGTCAGGGGCTGGAAGGGGCTGCCCAGGGAAGGGGTCGAGTCCCCAGCCCTGGGGGGATTGAACAGCCGGGCAGAGGCGGTGCTGAGGGCCGGGGTTTGGGGGTGGGATGGCAGGGGTAGGGGAATGGTTAGGCTTGATCTTTTCCAACCTAAACGATTCTATGATTTATGATCCAGCATGACTTGCCTGCCCCAAATGCAGCCAGGCGAATCCCACCTTGCTTCCACACTGCTCCACTCCCCCGTTTGCTTTTGCTCCTTCCCCACACCCCCCCCCAACACCTCCAGCCTTCCTACAACCTAATTTTTTTAGTTTTTCTCCCCCCACTCTTGCTCTAAAGGTCTCCCCTTTCCCACTAAGCGAGCCACACGTACCTTCGCTTGCTGTTCATACTTTCCACTTTGGACCAGGAATCCATCTCTGGATTGTAAACTTCCACAGTGCTCAGCCTTAGCTGACCGTCGTAGCCGCCGATGGCATAGAGCAGTCCATTCACCACCGCCACCCCGACTCGGCTCCGGGCTGTTGTCATCGGCTGGCACTTCTCCCAGCGGTTGGCAATGGGATCAAAGACTTCCACCACATTCAGTGAGTCACCTGCATAAAAATTTGCTACTCAAATTAAAAGAGGAAGACCTGATAAAACACTGCTCTAGCAAGCTTGCCCGAAGCAAAGGCAGGCGAGGGATAAGTAGTCGCCGCTCTGACCCCAAAGCTGGGGCTGACACAGGGGCTTTGCCTGCTCTTCTCTGGGATAAAGGCCAGGATCTCACAGGCCTGACCTATTCTGGGCTCTCACACGGCCTGTTCCAGCCTCCCTGCTTCCCCATCAAAGGCAAGTCAAAGGCATTTCCCAGCCACATCTCTACTCACCCGCAAAGACAGCCCGCTCTGAAAAATTCACATAAACTGCACTCCGCAACGCAAAAAGATTGTAGCTTATTTCAAAGCTTGCCCGTGCTCCATACCATAAGACTTGACAAGTCCTAGACTGTGGAAATGGGGCCTCTTGCAACCTCAAAGGGGCAGCAGAGACCTGCAATGCCACATCTGTTGGTGTCGCTGCTTCCTGGGAACGCAGCTTCTCTATAGGACAAACCAGCCATGTTGCGGTGTGACTGGGGTGTGAATCCCAGGAGGCAGTGCCTGGCACAAACCTGTTGCTCAGACCTTATGTCTCACCTTAACCAGATTGTTCGTGGCTCCAGCAGAGAGTTTCGTGAGCGCTTTCTGTCCCCTTTTTATGCTACGGGTAGGCTCATGCAAGAGCGTTGTGTCTGCGATCCCACAACCCCACCGATATCACCTCGATACCTCCGAGTTCTGCTTGTTGCTACAGGCAAGGACACCATCCTCAAAATGCTGATTCTTTAAGAGACACAAGAATAGCCATCCTAAATAAGCCTGGCCTGGAGAGGGTTTCTAGATGGAAGATGTTAAACTATGGGCATGGTCACCTCGAGCGTTTCAGTGGAAGGGTCAAGGTGCTGCACGGAGGAGGAAAAACTGCTCAAGGCTTCACGTGAGGGAAGTTCACGATCCCATCATCCTACCCAGCAAACCACGCTGCCCTCTCCACTGCGGGGAGTGGATATGCAAGGTACCTGCTGAGTTAAGTCCTCCAACAGCATAAATCAATCCTGCAATCGACGTGCAGCACCGAGGACGGGTCTTGAACGCTGGGAGGTGCGGCCGGCGCTCTGGCATGAGGTGATAATCTTTCGCCTCATCAACAAGATCCCTAAAAAAAAAAAAAAAAAAAATAATCAAAGCCAAACAGTTAAAGAGCTCAGTTGATAGGATGAAATCTGACTGGCTGAAGTCAGAGGAAGATTTAGGCAACTGACTTTCCCCCTCTGTGGCCAACACTTCTAGAAGGCAATGTGGCTCTGCTGCCAGGTTAAAACTGGGGAGGGTGCTTCGTTTTTTTTGTTACACAAGGTGCTTGTCCACAGAAAGAGAATTTCAGCCTCCGAGCCTGCTGGACTGCTCTGCTGCTCCCTCCACCCCACTGAAAGCCACCATCCCCCAGGTGGTTTCCTAACCCCACATCCAAGCCTCACCTGCATTTGTGGCAGCAGCGGACCAGGTCATCTTGTTGCACGCGGTCAGTGAGAAACTGAGGTCGACAAAGGGGCAGGCGGATTTTGGACAGGAGCTCGGGTAGGAACAACTCCCTCTGGTCTCGGTCATACCGTATCCAAGCTAACGCAGCTTCAAACACCTACGGAAGAGAGGAATGGGAAGTTGGAGCTTTGAGTTTGGTTTTTTTTTTTGGCTAGTTCCTAATGCTGCCAGGTGTCTGATGGAAAAGAAACCATGTATTGACAACGGTCTTCCCCTGATCTCAGATGAGGCTGTTTCAGGGCAGAATGGTGATGTTCTCCATAGCACTGGCGGGCTCTCCTGTGGCACGATGCTCGGGAGGCTTTGCCTCGGCACTGCTTTCTCTGCCTCCGACTTAGGCTGCGAGAATACCCACCTATTGTCCTGTGGGATGGTATTTTAGTATGAATGTTTGCAGGGAGATGAGGGAGCTGGGAAGAGGGTTTGGTTAGAGGAGGTGGGACAGAATGCAAAGCCTTGTTTATGTGGTGTCAAAAATTAGCAAACAGGGGAAGAGGAAAAGGGAACGGTGCTGCTCTGTGAAAACTAGAAGATGCTTTTGGTGAAAGGGATCCATCCGTTAACTTCAGATAACGGGACAACAGACGTTTGGAGCCGAGCTGGTCCCTCTAGGCTCCCTTTGCAGACGCTGGAGGGGACGACCTCTGCAAAGCACAGTTCACCTGCCCCGCTTTGGATGACTCAGATTAGAGAAGGAGCCTGGTGACCAGGTTAATGAGAGATGTGTACTCCTTGGTTCACAGGACTCTCACAGTTACAGCCTGAGCTGGGCTCTCCTACGCTCTTTTGCACTTACATCCAGATGATTATCCATGTGAGGATGGGCTGAGAGCTGGGTTTGTTCAGCCTTGAGCAAAGGAGGCTCAGAGGGGATCTCATCACCACGTACCAGTACCTGAGGGGTGGCTACAAGGAAGATGGAGACTCCCGTGTCACAAGGAGTCACATGGAAAGGACGAGGGGGAACGGGTACAAGTTAATCCTGAGAGGATTCTGATTGAACATGAGAGAGAAATTTTTCACTATGATAACAGTCCCCCACTGGAATAATTTCCCCAGGGAAAGAGTTGACTCCGCCACGTTGGACACTTTCAAGACTCAGCTGGACAGGGTGCTGGGCCATCTTGTCTAGGCTGTGCTCTTGCCTAGCAAGGTTGGACCAGATGATCCTTGAGGTCCCTTCCAATCTGGGATTCTAGGATTCTATGATTGACCACATTCAAGTCCCATCACTGTCACCCAAGGCAGAGCTCCCACTGAGTGCAGCGTCCCCAGCAGTTGCATTGACCAGGGGTCACGCTCCAAGGCCAACATCGCAGCCTCATCTCTACTCACAGGTTCAGCTCAGGGAGATCACAAACCCACAGCAGTCTCCCAGAAGCTGCAGGAGAACTGGTCACTGTGGTCATGGCCACCACCTTGCAGGACAGCTGCCCTCCCGCGGTTGTAGGGAAAAGTCCAGCAGCACCACTGACCAGAACAGAATTAAGTCTTTCTTTTATGGTGGAGATCCAGAGTCTCTCACATTCCCCCTCCTGAGGCTTTCAGTGCAAAAGTACTTCTTCAACAGCACCATGGTGAGCTTAAAAAAAAAAAAACCAAACAAACCCAAAACCCAAACTCAAACTTACTTCCACTCTACCAGGTGCTTTATGACCAGCAGATAGGCTGCACTGCGCTAAAATACTGCCATTTCTGAAGAGAGGGCTGGCAGCTATCAGGACTCCTACCTGTACCACAAAGGATCCACTTGGAAAAAAGCCAAACCAGCAAGAGGCAAATTTGTGGTACGCGATAGCAACGTGGCTGGAATGTGAAGCAGGTTCCCCTCCCTCCCCCTTTCAGGGGCGTTTCAGACAGCCTGATTAACAAAGCGCTCTCTTACCCTACATGGAGATAGCTGTAGGTCTGCTTTTCGTTTGTCACCTCCTTCGTAACCTCCTCGGAAAGAGCAGGACAGATTTCCTGGCTCGAGGACAGGTTCTGTTTCTCCTGCAGACTGTCAGCCCAGCACCAATAGATTCTCAAGGCTGTTGAAACGTCCTAAGGTTGCTCAGCCCCGCTTTCTGTTTATTTTCTAGGAACAAGACAGCTTAGAGGAGCCTCTTGACAGAAAATTCAGTGGAACTTTTGTTATAAAATACTGCAGCACTCGCAGCGAAATTCTTTACACCTCAAAAGGATTCCTCTGGACTTGAACATGAGGTCTGTGAGCAAGGGCTCCCCTCCCTGCTGCTGCCTACACCCTCAGCCTCTCTTCACTAGGACTAGCAACTTATCGACAGCAAGGGGCACGGCTGAAGGTCCTCGGGACCCACCAGCTTCCACTGATGAATCGGAACACCTCAAAACCATGCGTTGCAAAATCTGTGGTCTGAGAAACCCTACCAGGCATTTCTCAGAGCAAGGTGACATTGGCAGCACAGACAAGAAGTGGGGCTTAGGGAGTCATCGTAGGCCTAGAACCTCTTAGTGTCCTTGCTCTGCCAGGACATCTCTGCTTCATTCAGACCAGGAATAGGGTTATAACCCATTCCACGCCCAACCCAAAGAACAAAAAAACCTCCAAAGGGCTACATCGGGTACACACCTGCTCTTCAGACTTCACATTGAGCTCATCCCTAGAAACGAGCTCCAGGACGTCTTCGAACGGCAGCGCCAGGAACTCTTCGGACATGGATACCTCCACGAAGTGCTGATGAATGAAGCTGTTGGCAGCGTCGTAGAGCACCGCACACATCATCGTCTCTGCAAACTGCCGCACTCCCAGACAGTTCTTGGGGTGAAGCCTGGGAAAGGGGGGAAGAGAAGAGCAAAAGTAATGTCAGTTTAATAGGGTAGAAAGAATTACAAACAGGTTCAGTGAAGCAATGTGAGCCTCAGAGGTGGCGCAGGGAAGGCCACAGCTGTGTCCTCTTCACCGACGGCAGGTTCCAGCTCACCGATGAATGTATCTACGCAGAGATTGGAAGGTGAATCCACAGCAGAGCCAGAGGATGGAAACTACAACTTAAAATAAATCTCTCCCACGTCCTGCCGAGGAGCTGCTGGAGAGACTCGGCTGGCTCTGTGTGAAGGCTGCAGGTCAGCAGAGGGGAAGCATGAGGCTCTGCACAGCAAACTCTCCCTCCCACATCTTGGGGTACCTGGACTGTGCATCTCACGCCTTCTTTTTTATTATTTTTTTTTTTTATGCTTTGTGTTGGGCAAAGCTGGATTCAAGCACATTGGGCAAATACCAACCATCAGTCTCAAGTTTTTCATCTTACACCTTCTCTAAGCATTACTGAACAGCATCTGTTACAGCTTCATAAAGCCACTTCCTGAGATGATTAAGGAGACTTTATCACCAAAGATGCTTTTGCAACTGGAGGTTAGACTGTAGGTCCAAGCTGCTCTCCAGTGCAGCCAAACAGCCACCACATAAAGCTGCTGGGTGGCACGAAGAAGCTGGGGAAGATGATATTCATTACAGTCAGGTGCTCTGCAGAAACAGGTCTGTGTCCTGGACACTCCTGTCCAAACAAGGAGCCCTGCCCAGCGCAGGCATCTCGCCGTTCAACAAGAGCCGATAGTCGTGTTGTTTTCTGGTGCTGTCAGGTACTAAATACCGCCTATATGGAGAAAGTCATAGAATACCAGAATTGTTTGGGTTGGCAAAGCCCTTTAAGCTCCCCCAGCCCAACCGTTCCCCTACCCCTGCCATCCCACCCCCAAACCCTGGCCCTCAGCACCGCCTCTGCCCGGCTGTTCAATCCCCCCAGGGCTGGGGACTCGACCCCTTCCCTGGGCGCCCCTTCCCCCCCAGCCCTTTGGGGGGTTTTCCCCGGGCCTCACCCTGCCCTGGAAGGCCGGTGCCCCTCGTCCCCCCCTTCCCGGGCCCGCCCCCCCGGCGTTGTAGGCAGCCATGAGGGCTCCCCTCAGCCTCCTCTGCTCCAGGCTGAACCCCCCCGCCCCCCAGCCGCTCCCCAGCAGCCTGGGGCTCCAGACCCCTCCCCAGCTCCGCTGCCCTTCTCTGGACACGCTCCAGCCCCCCCAGGGCCTTTTCCGCTGGGCAGCTTTCCAGCCCCTCTGCCCCACGCCTGGAGCGCTGCCTGGGGTTGTGGTGACCCCAGTGCAGGACCCGGCCCTTGGCCTTGTTGACCCTCACCCAGTTGGGCTGGGCCCATGGATCCAGCCTGGCCAGGTCCCTCTGCAAAGCCCCCCTCCCCTCCAGCAGACCCACACTCCCGCCCAGCTCAGTGTCCTCTGCAAACTGACTGGGGGTGCCCTCGACCCCCTCGTCCAGATCATTGATGATGAAAATCGTCAATGAAATGATGGAAATACCTCGAGCTCTGACGGTTTCAGTGTCTAACAGTCTGCAAAACCCCACAGTGTCCAGGTGCATGTGAGGATGTGACATTGCTTGTGGCCACTTTGGGGACAGCAGCCTCAGTTACTGCCCTGGCCTGTGCTAAGACCAAATACAGAGCCCTGATGGGGCACAGAATTTCATACGAGGACGGCTCACAGGGCTCACGCAGGGCTTGGTTATAGCACTACGGACCTGTCTGTGTGCAGGGGCCTACAAATATCCCAAATCTTAATTGCATTTAAGAATGAGAGCTCAGTGTGCATGTTCCAGCTCTTCAGGATGGTCACAGTCCACCGATTTTCTTGTTATTAACCTAAAGTGACAGGACTTAATTTAGGATGGACACCCAGTTGCTCCTGGTAGATTTGGGAGGACTGTAGCAGGGAAGTCTCAGAAATCAAACCACCTCGCTTAGTCTGCATATAGGTACAGCCACCTAAAGCTAGCAGAGACTCAAAAATCAATGTCACCCATCTCTTTCTAGCTTGGCATCATATCCAGTGCCCCAAAAAAAATGTTTTTGCAAGAAAAACAAATACTCTGTAATCTCACGTAACATAATTTTAAACAAACTGCAGAAAGTCAGGAGGCATATGGGACTGAGAATTGAGATGCCTTAAAGATGGAGGAGGTTTTTTCTCCTCAACCCATGGTTTTAGGATACTGCTATTTAGAAGTAAAGAAAAATAACTGGCTGAGACATCCCGTGTATGTTTAATATCATGCCATGGAACACACTGCACAGCTGCAGAGAAATCAAGCTGGGGAAGGGAAGGGGGAATTAAACACGTAAGACTCCCTGGCACGATCCAAAAATGCGTGTGGTACGTTTCCAAAGAACAGCCCAGCTTTTCCGTTTCCAGATTGTGCTGCTGGAACAGTCTCGCAGTCAAACACCAGCGAGGGAATTGAAAAACCTGGGACCGATTTAAGGTTCTGCCACAGCTTCCTGTCCTGCTGCTTGGCCGAGTCCCTTTGTTCCTCCCCTCTTACACACGCAACGGGTAATTACTGCGAGGATGGGGTCGTTAGTGGTACAGGCAGTCACGCACCGCTGTGATGGGGAACCGGCTAGCTAACTCTTAAAAAAAGGTTAACGGCCGCTGAGTTTTGCTCTAGATATTAATTCCCATGGCTGGCCACCGCCTTATTGTGCCGCAGCTGTAGCGTCTCATAAACCAGACAAATTATTTTATAGGCAATGGCAAGTCTCAGGAGACATCCCGCTCCCTCCCAAGCCCGACACAGATGACTAAAACCTCGCTGCTGTTGGGGAGCAGTGAGCACAGCCGAAAGCCGAGCCCTTACCTCTCTCTGAGGAAAGTGCAGCAAGCGTCTTTGATGTTCTGCAGCTGAAGGAAACTTGCCCCCATCAGCAGAGACTGGACGTTCTGCTGATCTATTGCCAGGTGACCGTTGTAGGCAAAGTTGATCAGAGCCTCAAGTGCGCTAAAAAAAGGGGGAGAAAGGGCAGAAAATCCACTGAATTCGAGCTAGCGTGGGACCCTACTAACAGAAAAATATTTTCTAGAGCCATTCATGCAGAGGGTAGGCTTTCAAGCCTTGCACGCACAATGCCGAGGTCCGCAGAGCGCCCGCGGTCCCCTCTGGATATCCTCGCTCGTGTGTCTTGGGATGTTACCTGGGATCCATCCCCTGCATGACAATCTCATCCTGCTTGCACTCCATCATGTCGTTGGTGAACATGGCATGGAAGTACGGGATAGAAGCTGCCAACACGATCCGGTGAGCGCTGAATTTATGGTCCCCTACCTAAAAGGAGAGAAAAGGGAAAGGAGGGAAGGTCAGCGCCATCCACCGCCAGCCACACCGTCCAGAGGATTCACTGGAGCACAGCTCTGCCAGCCCAGCAGTCACCGAGGGCTGAAAGCTGGACAATTTCCATTTGCAAACAGGACAGCAGCCTGCCTCTTAAATTCAAACTTTTGAATCCAGTTTTCCAGCCTCATAAGCTGCCAGGAGTGGTCAACCAGGCAAAGCTAAAAGTGTGTTACAGCCCAAGAGTGGGTGGTCTCCAGACGGCTAACAGAGAATGGCTAGGTCCACAGAACTCCAGAAGTTCCACAGAAATCCAGGAGTGCAGCACAGACCGGGATCCACCCAGCTGGAGAGCAGCTCTGTGGGAAGGGACCTGGGGGTCCTGGTGGCCAACAAGCTCCATAGGAGTGAGCAGGGTGCTACTGCAGCCAAGAAGGCCAACAGGGTGCGGGGGGACATCACCAAGGGCATCACCAGCAGAGATAAAGGAGTCATCATCCCACTCTGCTCAGCGCTGGCCAGGCCCCACCTGGAATCCTGTGCCCAGTTCTGGTTCCTGCTGTACAAAAAAAGCTGTGGGCAGGCTGGAGGGGGTCCAGAGCAGGGCCACCAAGGGGATCCAAGGGCTGGGAAGCTTTTCTCAGCCCTAGGAGGACAGGCTGAGAGAACTGGGTTTGTTCAGCCCTGAGCAAAGGAGGCTCAGAGGGGATCTCATCACCACGTACCAGTACCTGAGGGGTGGCAACAGGGAAGATGGAGACTCCCTTGTCACCAGGAGCCCCGTGGAGAGGACGAGGGGGAATGGGCACAAGTTGCTCTTGGGGAGATTCCAACTGGATATGAGAAGGGAATTTTTCCCCATGAGAACAGTCACCCATTGGGATAATCTCCCCAGGGGAGGGGTTGACTCTGCCACATTGGACGCTTTCAAGCCTCAGCTGGGCATGGTGCTGGGCCATCTTGTCTGGACTGGGCTCTTGCCCAGAAAGGTTGGACCAGATGATCCTTGAGGTCCCTTCCAACCTGGGATTCTATCATTCTATGAACTACGTGTTTACACAAATCGACTCTGTATTGAACTGCACGCACAGGTTTCAAACCCAAATCTGCTTCCCCCAGCTGCCCGGGGCAGAAAACGCTTCCCCATGGGACTGCTTCAGATCACACGCTGCCCCGAAGATCTGGCGATCACCGATCCCGCATCACCCGTCTGATTCCGGGACACCTGAGCGCAGTGAAGGCTCAACCCGAGCCCTGGACTACAATTATTCTGCAGAGCTAAAAGCTGGGCGACACGGCTGCCTGTTTTCTCTTCCTTAGCTCTTCCTCTGAACTGATGACCGGCTTACAGGTTAAATCCCATGTGCTTTTCTTCCTGGCCAGCCACCACGTACCTTCAGCTTATGCTCAGAGCCGGTCACCTTCACCATGACCCAGAGGCTTCTCTAAATCTCTGCAGGTTCACTTTCACCAGCTCTGCTATACCTGTTTGCATTTATATCCTTGGAAGAGCCTTCCCGAGCCATATGGAGCATCTCCAATCGCAGTTCTCACTCCTGCAGATGCTATACAATATTTTATCCTCTTCGGAACTAAACAGGACTTTGCTCTCATTATTCCTCTGTTGGGTCAGAAATTTTTTTTTCCTAATTTCCAGGCTAATCTGACTCATACCAGCCTATGGCCATCTGAGCTTGTGCAGAACTGCCCTTTTCCCTCACTTCAGCAATATTTTCCCTTTTGAGCTTTGTTTTGCTGGGCCAAACAAGCTGGCACAGCAGGTCCTCTACAAGAAGAATCCCTTCTCTTCTCCTCTGCACTTCTCTACAAAAAGCTTCATCACCCTTTCATGTCTAGGCAGTTTATTAACAAAACTGTTTGCATTCAGGGTTTTCACGGTTCCCAACAGTGCCTTGCCTCTCCCTCTAGGCCCAGAGCTCTCACACTCAGTAAACACCAGTTGCTGGGAATTGAGAAAGCAAAAATCCCGACACATTAAAAAAAAAAAAGAAAAAAAAAAAAAGAGGAATTGGGCACTACACAAGATGCATAAGCCAGAGGTGGAATATTTTTCTTTTTCCCTTTTTAAGCAAAAGCACACTCAGCTGCCACAAATGCTGTTATGAGATTTTTTTAACACCAGCTTGACCACCCAGCTGCTCGCTACGCCTGCCTGCACGACACCCAGGACTCGCAGGCAACCAGCGTGTGGTCAGCTCGCAGCACAGCACGCCTCGGGTGCAGGGGCAAGTCTGATTTAACAGAGTGCTGCAAACATCCACTCAAACTGCTTCCAAGACTTGCTTCCAGACTTGCCTCTGTCCCAGTGTGCCCGAACCCATGCTGGAGTTACCTGGATTGCCCTGCACAAACCCCGCTGGCCTGGATTTTGCAGAGTTCCCAATGCCCAGAGCAGAAGCAGCAAGTGAAATGGTATAGACCCTTACAGCTCATGGGAAAAAATATCCCTCACATATATATTTGTGCGGTGACTGGTTAGCTCAAGATGGGTAAAGCCCGACATCGAGCTCTTCTACTAACCCAAACCCACACTTAAAACATCTCAAAGGCTCCAAGACTTTAGAGAGCCCTGCTCCAAACACCAGCAAATCCTCTGCTGCTCTGTTCCCTTCTCTGCTAACTCAGTCACTGATTTACCTCGTGCTTTACCTCTGCCTCCTGCCCTCCTGTGCCAGCATCGAGCAGAAGGAGACAAAGCTCCAGAGACAGGCGAGCAGGAGTCAGACCATGGTGGAGAAAGAGGCAGGAATAAGGGGTTGCTTGGCAGACGAGAGCTAAGATGATGTTCCAGGAGAAAGAGGGAAGAAGCAGAAAAGAATAAGGTAACGAAAGCAAGAGGATGGGTATTTCATAGCAGCGAGCTGGTAAGGACAAGCATGGAAGTTAAGACAACAGCTCTACTACTGCTACAGCAGCAAGTGCTGGACCACGGTACGGGCAGAGCCTGTGCTCCCTCAACGTGCAAAATCATCATCAGCTTCCTCGCGTGCACGCAGCGGGATGGGGAATCTCTGGCAAAAGGAGCAGAGACTGCGAGGACTCGCAAAGGGGCCCACGGTGAAAGAGGGGACTGAGCTCGAGGCCACAAGCCCCAGCCCTGTCTGAGCAACAAGCGTTTGCAGCGCAGGGCTCCCCACCCTGGCTTTACACAGCCTCCCGTAAGCGAGTGCAAGCTCTGGCCTGGCCTCTCTAACACAAGAGGTTTAAAAATACTTATAAATAACACCTGAGTTTCATGAGAAAAGCCCGTAAGAGGAAGGAAGCGATTCAAGAACCTGCGCACCCCTGGAAGCTGACAAAAACCTCGCCGTGTCCGCGGCCGTGGGGTTTTAATTTCCTTACTCCGTGTGGCTCACCGCCAAGTCGAGCACACGTGCGCATCAACAGCTTTGCTTCCGTTCATCTCTCCGCGTAACCGAGTGACCAAGGTGCTGCTTGCGAGAGAAGCCCAGGAGGTACAGGATTAACCATAGAATCATGGAATGTTTTGGGTGGGAAGGGCCCCCAGAGGTCACCCAGCCCAACCCCCCTGCAGGAGCAGGGACACCTTGAACCACATCAGGTTGCTCACAGCCCCGCCAACCTGGCCTGGAATGGTCCCAGGGATGGGGCCTCCACCCCCTCTCGGGGCAACCCCTGCCAGGCTTTCACCACCCTCACTGGAAAGAATTTCTGCCTTAGATCCAGTCTAAACCTCCCCTGCTTCAGTTTAAAACCATTACCCCTTGTCCTGTCCCAGCTGGCCCTGCTAAAAAGCTTGTCCCCCCCTCCTGGGCCCTGAGCCCTGGCGGCCGCACCAGCTCTGCCCGCGCCCCCTGCTCCAGGCTGAACACCCCCAACTCTCCCAGCCTGGCCTCAGAGCAGAGGGGCTCCAGCCCTCGCAGCATTTTAGTAGCCCCTCGGAGCATTTTAGTAGCCCTCCTCTGGCCCCGCTCCAACAGCTCCATGTCCTCCTGGTGCTGAGGGCACAGGTAAAGGAGGAGACTTGGGTGCTGAAGCTCTTTGGGATTTCTCGTTGGGGAAAGGTTTACATACGACCAGCCGTAACCTGGTTGACCTCAATGACTAACTGGCTGCTCAGCCTGTCCATGTTCCAGCCCCAAGCCTCAGAAACACTGGACCTGCTCAGCAAGCTCCGCATGGCTCCAGCGCTTCCCGGCCCATTCCTACCCGGTGGATGAAGCCACTCCGCCAGCTGTGCCTGCAGCAGCCGCTCCTGGCCCAGCCCGGTGAGGAATTAACACCGGCGACGCTAACGAAGCAGGTCTCGTTATTTATGTACCTTAACGCTCTGCCTCTCGTGCATTGCACACACTCCTGCCAGCCCAGGACGTCTTGCACAGACCTGGCAGAAGCTGCAGGAGGACACTGGTGGCAGGACATGGCCTGGCCTTGTCACTTCCCCAGCTCCTCACCATCACGTGCAGAGTAAGGTCGAAGTGTTATCAATGTCATTTCGGAGCTGGGGGACGGACACCACTGCTAAAGCAACAGATATATGCCTGCAGCCGAAGCCTGCAACACAAGAGAGGTTTGTCCCTTGGTCAAGGGCAAAGGGCTGATTAAAAACTCCAAAATTCCAGGCTATTTTCTTTCGCGCGAGATGCATTTCTTCTTTAAAATATTTTTTTTGGCTGAAAATGTTTTCAACTAAAGGGCAGAGGACGAGCAGTGCTGGGAGTCACCGACCAGGAGCTGGCCTGGAGCACCCGGCTTCTGCAGGGAAACCCCTTCCCGGGTGTCTCAAACATCCCAAAACATAGGAAGGCTCCGTTTTTGCTTTCGATATTTCTCTGGCTTGAAACAAGGCGAAAGAACAAGGCCTCGTATCTCTCAAATTCTGAAAAGGTGTTGTGGTGCCTGCAAGAAAGTCAGTCCAGCCACATTGGTTTAATATATCTCTTAACTACAAGAGGAGTTTGGATGAGTGTTCCCATCCAGGCAGCGCAGATCGTGGTTGAGCGTGCAAGAAAAACATTCGAGTTGAATTTCATTTCCACCCGAACACAATTTGCCAAAAGTCACAGCTATTCGAATGCCATTTTGCCTTTTTAAAAATAAAAAAAAAAGTAGTATTAAAATTGAACAGGGACCTATTAAAATGATTCACGGGCTTCACACGCATACAGCGATCCTCTACTTATAACCCAAGTCAACCTAAGAACTAAAGCAAATACCAGGTCTAACGGCAAGGTTGTATTTACTCCAAACCAACCAGCCTACGGCGTTACCCAACCGTGAGAAAAAGCCCTCTGTTCTGGAAAATAGCTCTAAAGTACAAAAGCAACACCAGCTTGGCATTTATTTTTAAAATAGGTTTAGTTTTAAAGCGGATCTGCATGTCGGCTAGCCTCTAAGCCATGGTTAAATTCACCGATTTCAGTCGTTGGGATTTATCCAGTTGGCTGTGCCCCGGGATTCTCCCAATCCTCCAGCAGCTCGTGCTTCCCTCCCTGCCAAGCACGAGGTCAATCAGCGCTTCCCGTGTCCTTTGCCAGCGCTGCATTTTTCCGTGTGCCAACATCCCTCTGGGCCGCGGTGAAGGACCGTGGCACGCAGAGAGCCACCACCGGTAACGTCACCGCTGAACCAAACGCCGTCTGCGACCGCCTGCCCTTTTTCTTCCGAGGACTTCAGCGTCGCAGCTCCACACCTTCGCCTCCTGCTTGCAGCGTAAGCCTATTTTTTTTTTTTTTTTTTGACCTTGCCTCTCTGATGGGTGCATATATTAAACTGCACCTCCACTGCCTGCATTTCTCCCGAGGGAAGGCAGAAAGGGATGAAAACACAAGCGATGCTTTACGCTCGAAGCCCAAACACAACAGATTTTAGCACTGCCCAAGAGTCCGCGCAGAGCTGAAGCTTTCCACCCCGCTCCGGTTTCAGGGACGCATCACCGTGATCTCACCCCACGACGGGCTGCCACCAGCCAACCTTCTTACAAATCATACGCCTGGTTATTGCAAAAGCAATCATTCATAGTCATTCAGCCAGATTCCTGACGGGTTAACGAGAGCTGTATCATCACAGGGATGAAATACCTTGCGTCTGGGCAGCACCACCCTTCCAGCTCCAAGCCACTCGGCAGCTCCAAGGGGCAGGATTGTTCCCCCAGTGGGGTACCTGCCCTTCGTTAAGGAAAGGATTTCACCTTGGGGAATGCCTCATTTAACAGATTAACTGCACTGGGGCCGACCCTGCACAGGCAGGGCAGGGTTTGAACTAAGCAGAGCTCCTTTTGGTTACCTGCAGGTAAATAATAATAAAAACCTCAGCTCCTCATGCAGGGCTCGACCCCATCCGGGCACGGGGTGCAGCCAACACCACGTAGTTCACTTCTTCCCTTGCACTGGTGATTGCACTTGCCTGACCTCGCCGTGCAGGGAAATAAAACGGAAATAAGCTGTAACAAAAAAAAAAAAAAAAAAAAAAAAAAAAAGGGAATAGTTTTCTGCTGTCGTAGCAGGGGAAGATGGGGACTGGCCCCTGTCAGCAGCGAGATCCATGGAGCTGCATCAGCAAAGAGTGGGATCCACGCTGCGATCGCCACCAGCTGAACGGAAATGATTTCCTGGTACCGGATAAGAAAAAAAACTGATTTTTTTTTTTTTTTTTTTTTAAAAAAACCCGAAACAAACCAACCCCACAACACAACTTGCTCCTGTATCATTACAGGTGGGCCCTCCAGGAGATTTATAAATTGGGATTTCTGGTCTAGAGGCTATGATTATGTTCATACCATCAACACTTAATGGCAAGGCCTGAAGGAACAACTAAACTTATTGCTGCAGATAAATGACAATACCTGTTTTTCCTGTGGAAGATAAAAAATACTTCCGAGGATGAGCACACAGTGCACATCCCATCCACTCATCCGTGCGCCTTCCGATTCAAAAAGCGCTCCCTGTCTCCAGAGCCAAATGATCTCCCTTGTCTCCAGAGCCAAATGATCTCCCTTTCTTCTGACTAAATCAATACGCTGTCCTAGCCCGACGGAGTCCCGCTACAGCCACGTAAAGTCTAACAGGAAAGTGAAAAAGAACTCACGCTCGTCTCGATATCGTTCCGCCCTCCCATTGACAGGTTTCCCCTTGCTCAAAATCCATCACAGCCCTGCCCACTAATTCCAGAAGTACCAGCAGAACTTAAAAAATATAGAAAAAGTTTTGTCTGTTTGAGGAAAACCCCGTTTTTGTCCTCACTAAGTGCGGCCGGTGGGGACAGTCGGCTCGGTTCCTGTTTTTATTTTACCAGAGCAGCTTGAACTTGGCCACGCAGCCTTTGGAACTGGCTGCCCTTTCCATCTGTATTCGAGAGTTGTTGCAAACGAATGATTTTTCCTTTTTATTTTAGATTTATCTACTGCTGCATACGGCCCAGGACCAATGTAATCACAGGGCAGGATGCTGCCAACCCAGAGAGCTGGGTCTCCGACAGGAGCAGCTCCCTCCTGGCAGCGGGATTTTATTGCCTACCGAGCGTCACGGGGCAAACTGCAGAGAAACCTCGGTAAGCTGGGATGTCACTCGGCATTTGGCTTCCCTCACTCTGTGTCACCACGGGACGGGCGTCTAAACCAGAGGCTCGGCTGGGGACTTCAGCTTTCAGCTAAAGGTGGAAGCTCCCGTTGGCAAGAACAGACTGTTTCATGGCAATGCTTGCGATGTTAGAGAAATCATAGACTCACAGAATCGTTTGGGTTGGAAAAGCCCTTTAAGATCATCAAGCCCAACCGTTCCCCTACCCCTGCCATCCCACCACTAAACCCTGGCCCTAAGCACCTTGTCTGCCTGGCTGTTAAATCCCCCCAGGGGTGGGGACTCGACCCCTTCCCTGGGCAGCCCATTCCAGATACAAGCCAGGATGCCGCTGGCCCTCTTGGCCACCTGGGCACCCTGCTGGCTCCTCTCCAGCCCCCTCTCGACCAACCCCCCCCAGCGCCTTTTCCCCGGGCAGCTTTCCAGCCCCTCTGCCCCACGCCTGGAGCGCTGCCTGGGGTTGTGGTGACCCCAGGGCAGGACCCGGCCCTTGGCCTTGTTGACCCTCACCCAGTGGGCTGGGCCCATGGATCCAGCCTGGCCAGGTCCCTCTGCAGAGCTCCCCTCTCCCCTCCAGCAGATCCACACTCCCGCCCAGCTCGGTGTCCTCTGCAGATTTACTGAGGGCACCCCCGATCCCCTCGTCCAGGTTGTTGACAAAGATATTGAACAGAACTGGCCCCAGAACCAAGCCCTGGGGGACACCGCTTGTGACCGGCCACCAACTGGATTTAACTCTGTTGACCACAACTCTCTGGGCTCGACCATCCAGCCAGTTTTTTACCCAGCAAAGAGTACGCCTGTCCAAGCCATGAGCCGCCAGCTTCTCCAGGAGATGCTGGGGAGATGGTGTCAAAGGCTTTGCTGAAGTCCAGGTAGACAACATCCACCATGTGGGTCACCTGGTCATAGGAGATCAGGTTGGTCAGGCAGGACCTGCCCTTCATGAACCCATGCTGGCTGGGCCTGATCCCAAATCAGGATGGGGATCCTGTTGGGTTAAACACAAATCAGCACATTTATCTTTTGCTTTTTTGAGCCCGGAGTTCAGGACCGTCTCCAGGCAGAAATGAAATCGCCACTAACTTAATCATACCCACATCACTGAGCCCAAATTAGCTGTTTATACAAGCTCCAGAAAGAAATATCCCAGGAACTGGGTATCAGCAGCTCACTGGGGAAGAGGCTTAAGGATAAATCCTTCGGGCAGGACTGCTGTCCCTTTCATGGCCCGAGCAAAACAGCTTACCTTTCAGAAAATTTCCACCTTTATGCAAGGATCTGCTAGTTTACAACACATAATCTTAGATGCTTTTCTTTTCAGGCAAAATATACTCTTTACCAGCAACAAGAGCAGAGCCATCTCTCGCAAAGTATCCTTCCTGACCACAAATATCACAGAATTCCCTTCCAACGTCTTCTCTAGCCAAGTAATAAAAGGCACGCTCTCCCTCACGCTCCCACGTCCGCAAAATGTTAACAAGTTTCAGGCTACAATGAAGCTTTCTCCACAGAAAAATGGTGTAGGTGTAATAAAAGCATCTATTGTTTTCACGCCGTCCTTATGCTGCAGAGATGAGAAGCCTCTCATGTTCTCTGCTGCAAATATCTTCTCAAAAAGAAAAAAAAACCAACCCATCTTTCTTGACATTCACGTCACAGAGAGCCATAGTAGAAATGAAACTGGTGTCCAAGCCATCGTAGCAACATTTTGCTAGGCAGAAGATAATGGAACAGTAAAGTTTAAGAGATCTTGCACAATAATTCAGAGATTCTGATAGATTCCCTTCCTCCCTGTCTACACTTCCCCACCCAAACAGCAGCTGAACGAGACGTGAAAGAGTTTTGATCAAACTTGGCATGTGCAAAACTCAGCGATTGATCCTGTTAAGTCGTACGTCCTTCTGGTCTAATTAGAGTCCTGGAACCAGAACAGACATGCCTTTTGCATGTACAGCACGAACACGCGTTCCCAGATAATTCACTTCCAATTCAGAGGAGCCAAACTGCTTTTGCTGGACCTCGGTCTCTTCATGCTCCGGAAGGATCAGCAAAACCAAAGTTGGGGTTAACTCAACAGCCGAGGGACCCTCCTGGGCCCTCCAGCCACAGGCACCCCACTTCCCTGCCACGTTCCCCCAACCTCTTCACAAAAATAACCCCAAAACTCTCCTGTACTCTGCCAACCCCTATGGCAATGCAGAGAACGCCCAGCCTCTGCTCTTAACTCATCCCACGGCATCCTGCTTCTCAACAGGCAGGACGTCCCTGCCAGACTCTGGGTTAAGCAGCCAGGTCACCAAAGCCCACCTGAAACCATAGGACAAGTTTTGCTGTAAGGGAAGGAATAAAAACCAGCGCAAATGGGTTTGGAAGGCAGAGAGCATGCCTTTTTGCCACGCTCAGAGGAGCGGAGTAAAAAGCTTAGTGCAGAAACGTGTGGTTTCTGCTAACGCTTTAATGTCTTCATAAAGGCCTAAAAATACTTGTCTGTTATATAAGGGGAACAGCATTTACGCTAGCTGAGACCTCAGGTGAAAAAACAAGCCCGACTGTAATCCAAAGTAGCTCGTTACCGCTGTACAACAAGATTTAAGTAAGATCCTTAACCTAAAGGTCTCATGTGCATAACAGATTATCTGGGGGTTTTTTTTGTTTGTTTGTTTTGTTGTTGTTTTTTTTTTAAATCTATTACCTCCTCCTCAAATAAAAAGATATCCTCTGTCCTACCAAGCCCATTTTCCTTAAGGATCTCGCAAACATACTCAAACATCTGCAGAGCAGCCAGGCACAGGGTTTTCAAGGACCCTGCTGAAATTACGCACGCAGCCTGAGCTGTCTGGAATTCCACTTTTCTGCCACGTCGGGACAAAGGGAGGCTCCTCCACCTCTGCGTCTGCTTGGCAGCAGCAGCTCTCTCGGGTGCATCTGCTGGAGTTTGGAGGGTTTCGAGTTAAGCATCTGCTTTGGAAAAACTGTGATGAGAAGGGGAGAAAAGCCAAGAGGGCTATCACCTACTGGTCCAATTCAGATTGTACATGAAACAAATAATAGAACCTCTCCACGGCTTGGAAGTATTTTAACTTGCCAGGCTTGCATTGTTTTTTAAGAGACTTTTCTTAATTAGGCTTGGAGTCACTCATGGAAATATGGCATTCAAGCGATTCGAAACCAAACGAACAGCAGCTACAATAAGAGGAGCTCGTGATTCAGAAAGGCACAAACCTCATCTCTTTTGACAGAGGTTCATCCCAGACCGCTGGAGGTGCCAGCCTGGCTCTCAGTTCTCTGGCTCTGACCGCAGTGTGCAGGAGCTATAAAGAGAATTGTTCCCCCCCTGAATTTATCAATGAAGAAATAGGACGAGTATTGCTTCCCTGTTTTATGGAGTGGTGCAGCCCACAGGCTTCCAGCAGGCTGCTGCTGTGTCCCCCGAGAGCACTTGTACCTTGGCTTAAAGCAGAGACGCAAGCTCCAAAAGCAAAGCTGCCCGAGCAGCTTTCATCTCGAGAGGATGTTCATCTTCAAAAAGCAAAACAAAAAACAATGTTCAGGAAGAACACGAATACCAAGTAGCTTCTTTTCTGCAATTAAAAAGCAGGCCAGGATCTCCAGATCAAGGACTAACGCCCCCAAATACCCGCATTTGTCAGTGAACTGAGATTCTTCGCACTTTTGCGGCATTTATTTGTGAGCTACTTCAGAGCATTTCGAGTCAAAGCATTTTAGGCTTTGAGAACACACACGCACACACGTAGAAAAAAACCCCTACAAACCCACACTAAGATAAGTGGGAAAGGTTCTGCCATGCTATGTGTGCAGGAAACCAAAGCAACGAGGGCCCAAATCTTTAATGCAGTTTTTATCCAGTGAGCTTAGCACAAAGCTAAGTGATTTCTACCAATAAGGTAAAAATCAACGGCTGTGCTGACTGTAGAAATAGCTGAAGACTCCTAGCTTGCGTTTAGAGAGAAGGTGATGCTATGGGGGAAAAGCTTTTGGGAAGAGCTCCGGGGAGAAGCAGAGTAGTGCCCAGACAGGAGCACAACAGCAGAAAACCACCCAAAAGTCTCCCAGTATGAAGACAATATGAAAGAAAACGCTTTACATCCAGCTTCTAGGGAAAAACAGGCAGACACAGGAATCAAACCTCACTGATTTCAGCCAATAAAACCCCCCAGCGATAACACCTGACCCATAGGAGGTGGCACCCAGGGGGGATCTCGCTGCAGCCCGTTTTGCTCCACAGCCAGAGATGCCAAGCACATTAAATCCAGACCTATCATCTGTAGACTTTGCCACTCGCAGCCCATTTCAAGCCCAAGAAATCGGGACAAGGCAAACTTTGGTCCATCGCTGGAAACCCCAGTTTGGCCCCAGATGTGGGGTGAGGAGAGGCGCGTGGAGGGCGGCTGCTTCTCTGCTGGTTTTGCTGGACGCCCTGATTTCAGAGTCTACTATTGCACCTCAAAGCGTACCGTGCAAAACCAAAAACTCAATCTGAAACAAGCTGACCGGTCTTCAAACTTCTTGACACGTCCATGTTTGTAGCTAAAAGCTACAAACCCCACCAAACTCAAAAAAAATACCCAAGTAAGGAAGCTTCCTTTCTGCACGCTTGACGATTGCTCCTGGCTTGGTGTTTCCCTGCCGCAGACGCAACCACCGACAGCTCGGCCAACACCAACACTGAATACGGAGAGAAGCGCAAATCTCACCTGGAAGATTCTTCTGTAATATTACTCTGGTTAGGTTAAACTGGCAAATAGGTGGGGTTTTTATTTTAACCAGACAAGGTGGCGCTGAGAGACGATCTAACGATCCTGCGAGAAGAAAGCAGTAGCAGAAATTTAGCTTTAGTAAGCAAAAAAAATCCTACTTTCACCCAAGGAACATGAACTAACCACAGGATAAGGTGGGCCTCCTTGCTTCCCTCCTCCCTCCCGTTTATTCATATGCGTTTCTACCAAACCATCCTAAAATTATTCTTTAAGTAAACACCTCAGCGAGACACCAAAGGGAGACAGAAAGGACAGATGACTGCAGTGGAACGTCTTCAAGAGGGGCCTCTGACCTGCGGCTATTTAAGAGCCAGGAATAGAAAAGGACTTTTCAAATCCGTAGCCTCGACCCAATCCATGCAGGAAAGGAGCTTTGGCTCTTGATGAACACATCCTAAGCCACTGAAAAGACGCGCAGCTTGCTCACTGCCCCGTGAAGCTTTGTTTTCACATGGGCAATCGTGAGAAGGAGCGACAGATTTCCCTAAGCTGAGTTGGAATAACTGGAGCTCCAAGGGAGCCGGGGCAGATCAGCACTTCTTGCTTTTAAATCGCATCTAAACCCAGCTGCCATAGGCTGCTGAGGCAGCAGAGTCTCCCGCGGAGCGGCGCGAGCTGCAGCAAGGTGGTTTCTGAGAAAGGAGCACAAATTCCGCCCCTCCGAGTTACTGAGCAAATGCTCGCCTGGCTTTACGAGGGGAATAATTAAAACAAACAAACCAGTACCAACGCTTCCTAATGATTTTAGGCCGGTTTGTACAGCAAACATTTCTGTGGGCTGGGAGAATCATTTCCAGCCGTTGATCCCAACGCTGATGCCAGTAAAGAGGCTGCTAAAAACCTGAACTGCACTGCAACGACGCTGCTTGCTCCCGTTTCAGTCACAAGCCTGAACACTGGTCACATCAGGAAGAATCCAATTTTGGGCCCAAAGCGGTGTTTGGCAGCTTTTTTTCTTGATAGAGGCGAGCGCCTAACAGCAGTAGGTGTGAAAAAACAGCAACAAACTCGCTCCGGTGGGGCGACAAGCTTCAGGACCCACTATGGTCTCCTTCAGGTATTGACTTTAAATGTTTCTCAGCACTTCTCCTACCTTCATTTGGGGCAAGATGTATCCAAACACCGTCCCCGCTAGACAGCTCACTTGGCAGGCTCCTCCCGCATCGCGCCGGATTTACAGCTTTGCCAACGCAGGCGGAAAGCGTTCCCGAGTAAGGTCAGGGAAGAGCGCGTTTTGCGTCAGCGCTGTTCAAGGTGGCCAACTGATTCAAAGCCGCCTCCAAAGGCGAGCTAAGAAAAATGACTTCTTAAGCGTTCAGCAGCTAGAGAAGACACCCCGTACCGAATGACGGGGAGGAAAGGCTTGGCTCGGATTCAGCAGGCAGCATTAATTCAATCGCCGGGGGACAGGCAGGCGCTGAGAAACCTGCTGTCAAGAGGCAGAAGCGGCAAAGAGGGGGGATATTCTGCCGCGACGAATCGCTACAACAAGAGGAATCAAAGGAACGAAGGAGGTGTATGAGGGAAAGCTGGGCTGTTTGCTTGACCCAACATGGAAACACCCTGTCAGCCCCCTGCCAAACCTATCAGTCATTGCTGGGATCTCTCTTCAGTATAATAAAGAATTAGCCAGGCGGCGGAGAAAGTGAAGACTCATTTGAGGAAGGCCAGAGACATTGTTCTTAATAAATTTTACACCTTTGTAGGAATGAAAGGCTCTGCACTCGCCCCAGGTAGCAACAGTCCCTGGAACAAAATATAATAAAAGCAAAAAAAGAAAGTGGGGCCAACATGGTACCCTCATCTTTAAAGCTGCCCTGCACCATCAGGGCACTCATTCTGATGGCTGGACTGGAAAGCTCCTTCAGCCCTCAAGACTTTAGGATGAGAGGAAACAGCCTCAAGTTGTGCCAGGGCAGGGTGAGGTTGGCCCTGGGGAACAATTCCTTCCCCAAAGGGCTGTCAGGCACTGGAAGGGGCTGCCCAGGGGAGGGGTCGAGTCCCCAGCCCTGGGGGGATTTAACAGCCGGGCAGAGGCGGTGCTGAGGGCCGGGGTTTGGGGGTGGGATGGCAGGGGTAGGGGAACGGCTGGGCTGGGGGAGCTTCAAGGGCTTTGCCAACCTAAATGATTCTATAATTCTATGAAAAGCGTTCCCACTCTGCCACCAAAAATATACAAAGGAAGAGAAGCAAGATTAAATAAAAAAAAAAAAAAAAAAGCACTTTGCTAGGGTAAATCCATAGGAAAACTTATTCAGAAGAGTTTTGCAGAAGCAATGGTGGGGTATTTATCTGAGATAAGGCTGGGGTCGTATATCTCATCGCTCTGGTCTCCCTCCAGCCCAGACCCTAGGGAGAGCACCCACAGCTGACTCACTGCCGTGATTCCAGAGACGTGGGACTTGCAGGACCTGAGAATATTCTTCTGCAACACGAAGCCACCTCAATAATACACAGTTTAATTCTAATAAAACGGCGCTCTCCATCACGAACGTGTTTGGTCACCAAATTCCTCCAGGTTACGACACAGATGGCCGCAAATACCACATCTTGGAAGAGACAACCTCTTCTGAGGAGGATCAGCACGCTGCTGCGCTCTTCACAACGAGCATGTCAGCCTGCGAAGTAGACCCTCTTCACAGGAGGCTATAGCTGATCTACGGGGAGGAGGCAGCCCCCCAACCGCTCGTCCTGCAGTCTCCCCGAGAGGCACAACCCTCGCCGGCTCCTTCTTCAGCAGCAGGAGGTAGGTGAAAAGTTTCAGCATGAGTAGGCCGGGAAACACCTTCACATTTAATTAAACTCGAGATTTAATTCTGGAATGACTCAACCAATCCGAGGAGTTGCATGTCGCACCCACCCCCACGACAAACTCCTCTGCCTGCGAGCTCCTGGGCTGAAGGACTCCGGCATCTCTGGCCACGGGCCACTCTCACAGCCCTTACAGCCCACCCCTGCAGAGCCAGGACCTCGATCCTGAGGATTTACCAAGGTTACAGATCATTTCTTTGATGTAAACGAGCGATATTCTTAAAAAAGAAAGGTTTCCTAGGGAGAAGGACTCTTCTCCCACGGGTTGGAGCAGAGGTTGGTCCATAAACTCGCACCAACCCCATCTACAGTGTGACCTCCCAGCCTGCTCCTCAGAGCCGGGACCCCCACCGAAACGTGGCTGGGGGGGTCTGGGGTGCCCCTTTTCCTCCCCAAACCAAGATATTTTATTAATCACTCTGCCTGGCTGCTGGAAAACTCACGACAGCTCCATGGGAGATGCTGGTTCTATCTCCCACCCTGTGCCTGGGGTGAGGGGCAGCGTCGGAGATGGGGCATCACCAGCATGTCCCAGCACCCAGCCTGGGCTGGAGGTCCTCAGCACCCCCCTCACCCCCAAGGGGCCCTCACAGAGCGCCCCCCCCCCAGGGTTGGGGATGCCCAGCACCCCCTGATAGCCCACCAAAGGGCTCACACCGCCCTTCTGCTCCAAAAGCCTAGGAAGGAGGGGGGGCGACCTCTCGCTCCCCCTCCCCCCCCAAAGGGGGGGGGGGGCCTCAGCTCCGCCCGATACCCCACCAAAGGGGCCCTCAGCTCCCCCCCGCACCCACCAGAGGGGCCCGCTCCCCACCTTCCCCCCCTGCAAATGCACTCGAGGGGACCCCAGCTGCCTCCTTCTTCCCGGGCGGGTCCCTCAGCCCCCCCCCCAGCCCCCCCCCCCCCCAGCAGCCGGGGTCCCTCAGCCCCCCCGCCGCTGCCGCCGCCCCGCCGCCGCCTCCGCACCCGGCCGCTCCCGCCGCGCACCGCCTCGCTTCGCCTCCCCCGCGCCTTGGCCCCGCCCGGCCGCCGTACCGCCGCCCCGCCCACTTCCGCCTCCCTCCACTTCCGGCCTCCCCCGGAAGTGGCGAGTGCCATGGCAACCGCGTCCACAGCCCTATGGGCCGTCGCGGCTCCCCCACGCCCGGGCCCGGCTGAGGAGGGGGCGCAGGTAGGTGAGGGGCGGGGGCTGCTCCCAGGAGCCGCCCCTTCCTCAGAGCCTGGTTGTCACCCGCCTGCCCCGGCAGTGGTGTCCCCACAGGCCGCATCAGCCCCGCAGCCCTTGTCACCCTCCTCCAGGCCTCGACCCTCTCCTCCAGGCCTCGACCCTCTCCTCCAGGCCTCGCCCCTCCTCAGCCTGCCCCTCCTCCAGGCCTGTCCCCCTCCTCAGCTCACCCCTCTCAAGCCTCGTCCCTCAAAGCCTGCCCCCTCCCTTCTCCTCCCCCAGGCTTTGTTTCCCCCACCTCAGGTGATGTCTCCACAGGCCTTGCTCTCCCCCTCGCCACCCCAGCCCCCTCTCAGATCACCCTCCTTTGCCCATGTCCCCAGCACATGGGGTCCACAGCTCTCTCTGTGTTCCCTGTTATCTCGGCCATCCTCCTGCCTTCGTCCGATGTCTTCCGTCATCTCTCCTAGGCCCCCATTACCAGTGCAGCCGTGTCACCAGCTGCCTCGCATCCTGCACTTTCTGGTTGCTTTGCACTCAGCTGGGAAGGCAGCAGGTAATTTGGGGCTCTTCTCTCCCCCATTCTCTGTGGGGCGGAGGTGGCCCAGCTGAGGATTGCACCCTGGGGTGCTGGGGATAGAATTTTTGGTGTCCAACTGGGTGGATTCAACTCTCAAAGCATCACTGGAGTTTGAATTTTAGGGGCCGCCTCACGGTCACCTCCCCAAAGCACCTTTGCCTCCCCACTTTGCCTCTTGTGTTTAGCACAAGGGGGAATGGTTTTAAACTAAAAGAGGGGAGATTCAGATGAGATTTAAGGAAGAAATTTGTTACTCTGAGGGTGGTGAGGCACTGGCCCAGGTTGCCCAGAGCACTGCTGGATGCCCCATCCCTGGAAATATCCCAGCTCAGGTTGGATGGGGCTGGGAGCAACTGGATCTGGTTGCAACGTCCCTGCTCATGGCAGGGGGTTGGGCTGGGTGACTTTAAAAGGTCACTTCCCACCCAAAACCTTTCTGCAATTCTCTTCTGTGATTTGGCCCAAGTTTTCGCCTGTCCATGGTGGATAAGCTCGGGTCTCTCAGGCAGAACCGAAACCAACCACACTTCACTGCTCTGGGTCCATGTTTCTGTACCAGTCAGCCCTCAAATCCCCATCTACAATTTCCCTTTGGCACTAATCTTTGTGTGGGCACGTTGGCCTCTGCCTCCATTGCAGAGATAACTATGTTTCCATTAATTCCAAGCATAAACAGTTCATTAATCTTGAGACTAACTAATGAGACTAACTGCTGGCTTCAGCTGCTGTATAAGGAGGGACCAAGGAGCTTGGGTTTGGCACCTTGTCACAGAGAGCTTCAAAACCAGCGGCCTGAGTTGTGGGTTGTGATTTGCTTTGCTTGATTTACTGTGCAGGTGCTGAATGATGAGTGAAGGTAACAGCGAGCCTCTCTCCCCGCCTTTCAACATTTACTGTTTGAACTGGGGGAGGATGATTTCATGGTGAAACAGCCAGAAACATTTTCAGTTAGCTGACCAATAAATGTGGAGTTTTCTTTGTACTATGTCAATAAAAATTCCACTTCAGACAGCAAAACTATGAATAATCAGATTGGTTGGATGCTTGGGGTGCTGCTAATGAGCTGGAGAACTTTTGATCTCGATGCTGTTGGTTAGGAGTCTGCCAGAGAGGCGTTTCCCTATTTCCTTCCCACCTTCTCATGTCAGTAAATACTCCCAGGAGGAATTGCTTTGGTCCTAACACCGAACAATTGGCATTGTTGCAGTGAGGAAAATTCCACTCATCCTGAATTTTGTTCTGTCTCTCTCTGATTTGTATTAAGAGGTTTTACCTAAAATTTTCCCTTGCTCCTTTTTCATAGAATCATAGAATCATTTAGGTTGGAAAGCCCTTTAAGCTCATCAAGCCCAACCAATCCCCTAACCCTGCCATCCCACCACTAAACCTTGTCCCTAAGCACCACATCTTCTGTGTTTTGTGATCTCTGACAATCCTGATAACCAGGCGAGTAGCATTTCCACACTGGTTACCAACGTTAAAACTCTGTGATCTGTTGCCATTTCGCTTGTACCCATGCTGCTTCTGCCTTTAATTAGGCAACGCAGGCAAATATTTTGGCAGCTTTCTCTGCATGTCACTTAGTGGCGACCCTTATGTGCGCTTCTTTAGCGCCGTGCTTTTTCCCAGGTCGTTTATTTGAAGAGTATCTCCGATACCAAAGAGACTATGGTCATGGTAACCTAGCACCGTTTTGGATTCTACAGCGGGCATTGTGTTGGCATCACTGCGGTAGTCTAGGAAAAGCAGAAGGCGCCCACGGTAGCTTTACCAGGTAGTCATTCAAATGCTCACCTCTATTTTACATAAAGAGAAGTCGTGGTTCAGCTCACGTCTCTACGTTTCTTTTTAGAGCAGTCACAGCAGATGAGGTGATGGAGAGATCACAAATAAAAGTACTGAATGTACAAGAAGCACAAAAGATTTTGGCTGAAACTGGAAGTTGCTGCTAGATATTTCACAGCTATAGAGCACAGGCTGCCTGTAGGAAACAGCCAAGATAAAACATAGGATCTGCATGTTCCAGGGATTTAAAAATACTCCATGCAAGTTTGTCAGGTGGGGCTTTAGGAGCTAGATGTATCCCTGCAGCCCTCCTCTGGTGGGTTTTAGTCAGCAGATCCTCAGTTGTCCATCCTCCAATGGACAAGCTGGAGAGGTGGGCCTTTGTGAACCTCATGAGGTTCAACAAGGCCAAGGGCAAGGTCCTGCCCCTGGGTCGGGGTAACCCCCAGTATCCATACAGGCTGGGGGAGGAAAGGCTGGAGAGCAGCCCTGCCCAGAGGGTCTTGGGGGCACTGATGGGTGAAAAGCTGGCCAGGAGCCGGCCATGGGCGCTGGCAGCCCAGAAGCCAACCCTGCCCTGGGCTGCATCAGGAGACCTCCCCTGGAGCCCTGCGTCCAGCTCGGGAGCCCTCAGCACCAGGAGGACATGGAGCTGTTGGAGCGGGGCCAGGGGAGGGCTACTAAAATGCTCCGAGGGGCTACTAAAATGCTCCGAGGGCTGGAGCCCCTCTGCTCTGAGGCCAGGCTGGGAGAGTTGGGGGTGTTCAGCCTGGAGCAGAGGAGGCTGCGGGCAGAGCTGAGTGCGGCCGCTCAGGGCTTCAAGGGGGCCCAGAGGAAAGGGGGGGACAAGCTTTTTAGCAGGGCCAGCTGGGACAGGACAAGGGGGGATGGCTTTAAACTGAAGCAGGGGAGGTTTAGGCTGGATCTAAGGCAGAAATTCTTTCCAGTGAGGGTGGTGAAAGCCTGGCAGGGGTTGCCCAGAGAGGGGGTGGAGGCCCCATCCCTGGGACCATTCCAGGCCAGGTTGGCCGGGGCTGTGAGCAACCTGATGTGGTTCAAGGTGTCCCTGCTCCTGCAGGGGGGTTGGGCTGGGTGACCTCTGGGGGTCCCTTCCAACCCAAAACATTCTGCGATTCTGTGAAGTACTGAATTGGTGCTGTCTAGAAGAACAACACAAGAATTTCACCAGCAGTTGTCAGGCACATGACTTTTTTTTTTCTTCTGGAAACTTTAAAATCAAGTCTTCATTAGGAACTTAAAAATATTTTTGTCTGTCAGCATGAAGAAGGAGTTACAAAGAGATGAGAAACGCATATTCAATACAGACTATGAATAAGGTAATTGCTGCTAAGGGCATTGGAAATGTTGGGATACCAGCTGACTGCACGCCCCTTTGCAGTGCTGCTGAGCTCCTTTAGGCTTGGTTTCACCTATCACACTCTTACTTAAAACCTCAGAAGCTGGAAACACAGTTCTGGATGAACTGACGGTACAAAACAGGAGGCTGTGCGTGCCTTCATGCACAGAAAACATTAGATGAAAGAAAATCTCTCTCCCGTTCCTGCAATTACTTTGTTTTGCAAGGCTAAGAGGAAGAAAAGCTTCTGTGATCAAACACTAACATGCCTGATGCACAAGAGGAAATCATGATCAGTAAGACCCTTCTCTTTTTACTCGCTCAGTTTTCTGAGCGGAACAATGCTGGAAAGAACTTTCAGCGTTTGCTCACAGTTGCTTTTAATAAATAGAAACTGCAGCTGAACAATTGTCAACGCTTTATTTTTAAACTTGACTGCTCTGTAGGTTGCCTTTTCATGACAAATAACATGACATTTCATTGTTGGGGATGCAACGTTGTTGACTTTTCCGTTTTTTCCCTCTCTAGTTAGAATGGATGCAGTAGAAAAGAGAGTCCGTACATTTATCCGAGTCAAGCCAACAGCTGATTTTGCTCAAGATATGATCAAGTTTGGGCCAGACAACAAGGTAGAGAAAAAGAGATTGCCAGCGTGAAAGGTTTGGAATTTGATTTCAGGTTCGCCCATAGAAATGCAGAATTCTTCCCTTCCTTCAGGCCACGCATGTGGTGCATGTTGATTCATGTGTTCCTGTGTGCTGTTCTCTGCGCCGAGCGTGGCTCGTGGTTTTGTGTCAGCTGGTGTGACTATGGAAAGCATATGCCTTGTGATACGCTCACTAGAGAAAATTCTCCCGAGGGCTGGGACTCTGGCTCATCCTCAAGGAATTCCTGGTGTTAACCACAATTCCAACCTTGAGGTCTCCTTGTGGTTCAGTCTTGTTTCTGTCCCCCCTTCTGCGAGTTCCTCCCTTCGCCTTCTTTTGCTGAATTACTAATTTCCCTGGGACGCACAATCAGATGCATCACCAAAAGGTAAACAGATGAGCTTTGCCACATTTCCTTTTTAATTTTTTTTTTTTTTAGACTATCTATTACTAAAAAATACCATCGGGGTCAGTAAAAGCGACACCATTACTTGTGCTCCTTTTTCTACTTACTTTCAGGTCTTCAGTGCATGGGGTTTTTTCAGACAAGAACTGCTGAAACTCTTTGTGGCTATTGAAGTTCTCTTATTCTCTTTTTTGGGTTTCAGAGCATAGATATATACATCAAAAAAGATGCCAAGAAAGGAGTTGTGAATAACAGGCAGACTGACTGGTCTTTTAGGCTGGATGGCGTCCTTCACAACACCTCCCAGGACCTGGCTTATGAGACGGTGGCTAAGAAATTGGTGTCCGAAGCTTTAATTGGCTATAATGGTAATTTGTTGCTATTTTTATTATTTTGACAATAAGTGGAGATTTGATCTGAGGGCAAGATCCTTTTGATGTCCCGTTTGAGAAATGCAGAGGTGCCCTCCTGAGTTGATTCTTCTGCTTTTGCATCTTTTCTAGGCACGATAATGTGCTACGGGCAAACAGGGGCTGGTAAAACCTACACGATGACGGGAGCAACTGCCGAGTACAAGCATCGAGGAATCATCCCCCGAGCTCTACAGCAGGTACTGGATCGGAACGGGAAAACGGGAAAGAGGTTTGAAGAAATAACAAAGGTGTCTCTGGTATCAGCTATTGCTGATACTCGTGAAAGTGTTTTAGCATGGTGAATATGTTTTATGGTTTTATCTCCACCAGTCCTTCCCCCCCCCCCCCATGCTTTATCTAGATGATGATGATTAAACAAATAAAGGAGCCTGTAAAACACAGTACCTTTGTTTTAACTACACCGTGACCTTGTGCACTGATAACAGTGAGGTTTCAGAGCATTGGGATGGTGTTGGCTGATTTGTCGGTTCTGTTGACACGGCCCTGTCCAGGAATGCTGCTCTGAGGGGGGAGGTCTGCTTATCTTTAGGCGGTGACACTGCAGAACGCTCTCCGCTCCCACAAAGACAACTGACACGCAGGGTGTGGGGCTGACGTAATGCATACAACCTGAAACAAAGAGGGGAGGAATTCTGTGGTTACACTTTGTTGTCATTTCTGGAGGTTGTTCCTGTTTAATTCTACCAGCTCACATAAAGTACTCGCTGCTTCCCAAATGTAAGCAGGCCCTCCAATGTGGTGTTGTCAAAACTATCGTTCTGAGCAATCATGTTAAAACTGTTGACTTAGCCCTGCCAGCCCTCAGGCAACCACAGCGCGGAATTAACTACACGCACGCAAATGCAGACGCACTTAGAGCTGCTCGGAAAGTTATAAATAGCTTCTCTGGAAAACCATAAATAGCTAATTATCCTCTTCGTGACCTAGCACCGCCACTGACCAACTCTTTGTCTTTGCATAGGTCTTCAAAGCAACTGCGCGCTCCGTTGATCCATGCGTCACTGTCCGAATATCCTACCTGGAAATCTACAATGAAACCTTGTTTGACCTTCTGTCCACCACGACAAGCACTGGGACCAGCGACATGCAGATGGCTGTAGTGGATTGCCCACAGGGTGTTTATGTGAAGGGCTTATCTATACATTCAGTTACCCACGAGGAAGATGCTCTAAATCTCCTTTTTGAGGCAAGAAAAATCCAAATACAGCCCCCCCAAAGTCCCCCAAATCTTCCAACTTGGGCTATTGTATGATTCAATGCAACCCTGCACAGAAATCATTGATTTTTCTCAGCATACATGCATAACACTGTAGTCATGTTCCAGTTCCCAGGCAGATTGCCAGACACTCCTGGATTTACTGATCATTGTGAGCAGCGGGAACAAGGGATGCGGAGGAAGGGAAGATGAATCCATGAACGTTAGGAATATAGGGCTGGTTTAGGAAGGTGGTGTAGACAGGAAAACCCCATTTTTCACATTTCAGTGTACTCTGGGTTAGTATTTATATACTGAACTTATGCAAATGGGCTTTATGAAGGTCAGACCGATGCTGTGGTGAATTCAAAGAGCTGGAGTTTTGGACAAGAGAGTGTTTGTGCGCTCCAGTTGCAGCATTAACTAGGAGAGAATACCCATCCATCCATGTGAAAGCTGTCGGCTTTTGGGATCAAAAAGGTTAGGTCTGGAGAAATTTCTTTCCAAACTTTAAATAAAACCTGAGAGGAACCGGATGAGCTTGTTTCCTGAGATGAAAAGTTCCGTGTTCAGTTTTCTAGATTTTTAATAGTGAAGATACATGAACTCCCTTCCGTCCTGAAGAAAGAGTGTTAGCTAGGAAAACCTAATCTGGAATCTGCTATCTCCAGAATTTTTCCTTTAGTGTTTTGTGGGGTTTCAGGCTACAAATATAAGAACTGCATAATATATATATTTATTATATTCATATATATATAACTTATATAAGTTCAAGGAGCATCTGGAGAACACTCTAGTTGTATGATTTAGTTTTAGGTAGCCCTGAGAGGAGCAGGGAGTTGGATTCGAAGATCCTTATGGGTCCCTTCCAACTTGAGATCTTGCACGATTGTGTTGTATGAAATATTACATTTCACCCGAGCGTTATATTTATTGGTTTAGCTGAGGGAAGAGGCAATAAAGCGGGAATTGGGTGGCCAGGACATCTGGAGGGAGGTTCAACCCTCTTTGTTTTCTTTAATGTGGGTAGAAGAATTGGTAGCTCCTTGTAGCTCACATTCTTGCAAGGAAAATGTCCTTGGCACAGAGATTCTGGAAGATCTCTGTGGAGAAACCCTAGTTTTAGCGTACACCAGAGCAAGTCAAGTGATGGAGGAAATATTTTGAGGTGAGATCGCAGAACGCAGTAGCTTTGGAGGTTCCAGGCAGCACCAAAACAGTGAAGGCAGCCATGGAATCTGCCTTCATTTCAAAAGTCTGATCTCATCAGCTCCTTCAACAGACCGAGATCCCAGACAGCCAAACCCTCCTTCTTTTCATTGCCCTGGCTATCACATAAGGGTGTCAGTGAGTGACTTACTAAAAAGTGTATGATATTTGGGATCCTTTTTAGACCCACCAGCTGACCTACATGGCAATTTCTTCCTGAAAAACACACCTGCCTGTCAATGCTCTGAGAAAAGACTCTTACTAGTGCCATCTTCGGCAGCTAGTTTGGGATGGTCATGGCACAGATACCCTTAGATTTTACAGCAGGGACGTTCACACAGTGGGTTAGCTTTGTGAAAGGAGATTGCTTACTTATGTCTTCATCTTTCTTCTACTTGTGGGTGCTTTAGTTCATGGAAAAGATGAATAAATAATTGGGTTTGTACGCAGGAAGCATATTCTTACCAGGAGCTGTCTGGTGTCCTTAAAATCTTTTGCTTGCCTTTTTAATAATGGGACTGTGGCATCCTACGCCAGCCTCTGTGATTCATAGGAGCTCCTGTTTTCTTTTTAAAGAGCAGAAGGATGATGAGAACAGAGCTTAACTTGAGATCTGTGGACACAAGAAGCACAAGTGATGCCTGAGGAATCCGCTCAGGTCCCTAGATGAGTTCTACCTGTGGTTCTAGGTTCACAGCGAAAGCTCTGGGCTTTGAGGAGGCCGCCCACTATACTGTGACTCTTGTTTCTTCATCTCTGGAGTGAGGTTGATGATGGTCTTTACTTAGAGATCGTCACCTTCCTTCTTTGCTCTTGGATTTACACTCCCTACTGTGGAGCCAGTCACAGGTTGCTGTCCATGGAGACCCAGGTAGACCCATCAGTGGTGAACCCTGTTGACAAGTGCATTTCTATGCTGTAGAGCCTTCTGTTTCCTTTTCTGCCTCGCCAGTGCAGCTCTGTGACAGCCTGGCACTCCTAACAAGCAGTTGCAGCAGCATTTTCAATGTTGCTGTCTTTTCACAGAATCCCAGACTGGCAGGGGTGGGAAGGGCCCTCCAGAGCTCCCCCAGTGCCACCCCCCTGCCCAAGCAGGCTCACCCAGAGCAGGGGGCACAGGACAGCAGCCAGGCAGGGGTTGAAGATCTCCAGAGAAGGAGACTCCACAGCCCCCCTGGGCAGCCTGGGCCAGGGCTCGGGCACCCTCCAAGTCAAGAAGTTCTTCCTCCCATTAAACTGGAACCTCTTCTGCTTTAGTTTGTACCCATTGCCCCTTGTCCTGGTGCTGGGCACCACTGGGAAGAGTCTGGCTCCATCCTCGTGAACCCCACCCTTGAGATATTTGTAGGTGTTGATGAGATCCCCTCTCAGTCTTCTCTTCTCCAGGCTGAACAAGCCCAGCTCCCTCAGCCTTTCCTCCTAGGGGAGATGCTCCAGTCCCTTTATCATCCTAGTTGCCCTCCTCTGGACTCTCTCCAGGAGTTCCTCATCCTTCTTGAACCGGGGAGCCCAGAACTGGACCCAGTGCTCCAGGTAGGGTCTCCCCAGGGCAGAGCAGAGGGGGAGGAGAACCTCCCTCGCCCTGCTGGCCATGCTCCTCTTGATGCACCCCAGGATGCCATTGGGCTTCTTGGCACCAAGGGCACCCTGCTGGCTCATGGTCAGCTTGGTCAGCTTTTCCTTTAAGTAGGCATTACAAATTTGTGGCTGTCATATGTGTGTGAGTTTTCTATGACATTTAAAGCCTGGAGGGGGGGGAACTTTTTGGTTTTTCTAGTCATCAAGAAACTGAAACAGCCAGGGAGGTATTGCCTCAGAAGAAGGCTTGCCTGACTGGTCCTCAAAAAGCCACAGATCTGTGAGCTGAGCCTCGAAAGTGGAAATGCAGATATTGTGGTCTCCAGTAAAAGGCATTATTACAGTAAACAGCAACCTTTACCAACCACGCCGTGAAAAGCTTTGAGAGGCCTTTGAGTAAGAAAACGAGGCAAATTACGGTGAGCTCCTGCCCTGACTGTGTGACAGGCTCTGCGGAGCGAGGATTGAACCACTGTTTATTTAACTGCGTGTATTTCTCATTTTCCTTTATTCTACCCCTGCAGAAGCTTAAAAACTTCATTTTTTTTACTTTTGTTCATAGGGTGAGACCAACAGAGTGATAGCAGAGCACACACTGAATAAAAATTCATCCAGATCCCATTGCATCTTTACTATTTATATTGAGGTAAGAGCTCCAGCAGTTTTTCTAGGGTCTCACATGGCTGAGGATCTTTACACATCTGGGTTTTGTTCTGTATTTCAATTTTGTCTACTGTTAAGTACAGCTTATATTCTTTTCCCTCTCAGTCTCGTTTCAGAGCTTTCTCAGATGTCAAATGCGTTAACTCTAAAATCAACTTAATAGATCTGGCAGGCTCAGAGAGACTGAGCAAGACTGGAGTAAGTAATGAAGGAAATGTTTCAGTCCGTGGTGAAGAGTCCAGTAACCAACAGGGTAGAGGTGAAATTCTGGGGTTTCCCCCCAACAGACTTCAGTCTGTGATAAATAGGAGAGACTGTGACAAACTGAAAGTCACATTAGCACATCAGAGGGGGCGATTTGCAGCTGCTGCCTATCATTTCGAAGTCCACGTATATGTGACTCCCATCCTGCAGGTGCCTTCTAGCCTGACCCAAATTCAGTTTATCCAATTTCTCCCCAAAACAAAAGGCCAGAGCCATCAGCTGTTAAGACAAAACCCCCCTGATTTTCCTCTTCATCCATGAGTGGCAGTGCAAATCCCCCACTTCTGGGCACAGCAGGCAAATTGATGAAACTTCCTTAGAGCGTTGGGGCTCAACGACTGAAAGCTCCTTAGGTCCCATGTGACATTCTGTATTGATCAGAACAGAAATCCCATCAGCCTGGTGACAAATACCCAGTTTACCCTTTGGGAAGGAAAGGCAGCGGTCCTGGTCATGAAATGTCATGTAAATGTGCCTGTAGTGAAAACTTGTAATGAAAATTTGTAATGAAACCTTATAATGAAGCCTTGTAATGAAAAATTGAGGGCTCTGAAAACTTGTTTTCAAACTGAAGAAAGCTCTAGATCACGAATTTCATAGAATCATAGAATCCCAGGCTGGAAGGGACCTCAAGGATCATCTGGCCCAACCTTTCTAGGCAAGAGCCCAGTCCAGACAAGATGGCCCAGCACCCTGTCCAGCTGAGTCTTGAAAGTGTCCAACGTGGAGGAGTCAACCCCTCCTCTGGGGAGATTATCCCAATGGGTGACTGTTCTCATGGTGAAAAATTTCCCTCTCCTGTCCAATCGGAATCTCCCCAAGAGCAACTTGTGCCCATTCCCCCTTGTCCTCTCCATGGGACTCCTTGTGAAAAGGAAGTCTCCATCCTCTTTGTAGCCACCCTTTAAATACTGGTGGATGGTGATGAGATCCCTTCTGAGCCTCCTTTTCTCAAGGCTGAACAAACCCAGTTCTCTCAGCCTGTCCTCCTAGGGCTGAGAGAGGCTTCCCAGTCCTTGGATCACCTTGGTGGCCCTAAATTATTGGAATTTATTTGGTCTGAATTATATCCTTACCCTTGTGGTCAAGCAGAGTTGTACCCTCAGGAAGGAATATGCTCTTTTCTGCGGTTCGGCCAGAAACACGTGTTGTGGAAGCTTGGCCTTTTGATCTTTTTGAGAAAACAGCCTCAAGGTGTGCCGGGGGAGGTTTAGGTTGGACATCAGGAAGAATTTTTTCACTGAAAAGGTGGGCAAGCACTGGAAGGGGCTGCCCAGGGAAGGGGTTGGGTCCCCATCCCTGGGGGGATTTAACAGCCGGGCAGATGCGGTGCTTAGGGCCAGGGTTTAGTGGTGGGATGGCAGGGGTAGGGGAACGGATAGGCCGGGAGGGCTTAAAGGGCTTCTCCAACCTAAACGATTCTGTGATTCTGTGACTCCATGATCTTTGTTACAGTCTGAAGGACAGGTGCTGAAAGAAGCCACCTACATCAACAAGTCTCTGTCGTTCCTTGAGCAAATCGTCATTGCCTTGGCTGATCCTAAGAGGGACCACATCCCCTTCCGGCAGAGCAAGCTCACTCACGTTCTCAAGGACTCGCTAGGTAAGAGCTGTGGATTACAACAGCCACAAACAGTTCCTAGAAAACTGGGGGTTCAACGAGTGTGCCGAGTCCTAAGGCCGTCACGTATAAACACATGGAAGGAATTTGTTATTCAAAGGATATCTGGTTTTCCTCATCAAATAAAACACCAGGCACAGGAGACAGTGCAAAGCCCACACTGATCAAGCCCATAGAAACTCACTATACCTTAGAATACTTTAGAAACCTCCCACCAGACAGCCCCCCTCAGCATGATACAAGCCTTGTCAGATGCTCCTGCTTTAGCATCAGGCTGCAGATGATAAAACCCAAAGCTGTGGTGCGTCGTGAACCCACAGGAAATATTTACGCTCTTGGAATGCAGGCGGGAGATGTGGGAGGAGAAAGCAGCTGAAACTGGGATGTGGGCATTTGTGTGGAGTAACCGAAGTCGTCAGAAATGAGAGTGACGTTGGAGGCGTTCCCAGCGCAAGGCTTGCGTTGCTTTTAGGAAAGGCAGTGACTGCGTCCTGCCAGGTTCCCCACTATAGGATGTAGGCCAAGGGCTTTTAAATTCCTCTGCTCTGGTTTTCCCTGATTTCAGGCTTTCTCAGTTTGTATTCCCACCTTCTTACTGCATCATTGCCCCATGAGAAACACATTTCACCTTTATTCTTAAGTCATTCTGTGCCACCGTGTTTCTGTACCCATGGGAACTTTAGAGGGACGGTTAAAAACTGGCTGTGCTCTTTGTTGCTTCTTTTTCTCTGTTTTAGTCGGGACATAGTGCAATACCCCCCCAAATTATATTACTTGGTTTTGTTTTGGTTTTTTTTTTTTAATTATTTTTTTCCCAGGGGGAAACTGCAATACTGTCCTAGTGGCAAATATCTGTGGGGAAGCGGTGCATGTGGAAGAGACTGTAAGTTGAACTGATTTCTGTAAGAATTAAAAAGTCTTGGTCCCACTACTGTTGCAACTGGCCACAGCTCGGTTTAAAGAATAATCCCTGGAGGGCTATGGCAGGAGTCCCAGAGAAACATCCTGCCTAATTCATCACAAACATGGGATAGCTCATCTTATCTCAAAGGCTCTGGAAACAGATTGCTTTCACCAATCTGTTTGGTGATGCAAACAGGCGAGTGGTAACTGGCCCTGGGGTGGGGGGGAAGGAGAGCTTGAAATAGAGCAGGCACAAGCTGCTAAAATGTAAGCACACTGGATTGTGTTAATTATTCTTGTTGGTTCGACTCTATGGCTGTGTTTGAGTGGTACGTCATAGAATCATAGAATCCCAGAATGGTTTGGGTTGGCAAAGCCCTTTAAGCTCCCCCAGCCCAACCGTTCCCCTACCCCTGCCATCCCACCCCCAAACCCTGGCCCTCAGCACCGCGTCTGCCCAGCTGTTAAATTACGTCCCGTAATGAGGTCAATGGAATTGCACCAGTTCACATCAGGGCTGAGCTGGCTTTCTGCTGGCTAAGGAATCGGGAGTAACCTCCTAACCGTAACGTTTTTTAACCCATGAAATAATGAAATGGGTGAAAGTCTCACGGTCTGAACTGGATCGGCTTAACCACATCTGTAACAGAGAAGGGAGTCACCTTGCTCTTTGCCAAGAGAGGTTTACATAGCAAAAAAAATGTAAATGCAGACGCCTGTCGTGCAGTTGTCTTCAAGGCAGAGTGTGGTTTTTATCATCTTCTCCTTGTGTTCCGATAGCATCTAGAAACACGTAATATTACCGGGGAAATAGCTGCCATACCTGGCATCAAGAGGAGGATTTTCAGGCTGCAGGGGCTTACTCTCGAGATACCGCGATTGCGGGGATTAAGCTTGAAGGCCATCGGTGTGCGATTTGGAGTTTTTAGGGTGTTAAGTGTTCCTTTGATCAGAAATGGGAGTGGGTATTTTTGTGATCACAGCTCTGGTACCGCTCTGTCCACGTGCAGAACAGAAAAGCCAAAGGCATCATCTGAAGCCGGCTAATCCCACAGAAGCCAAGTGAGCACTAGAAGATACGCTCCTGTAATGAGAAATCCTATACTGCTCCCTGCAGTTCAATAGCTTTTGTATTTCTGCGGTCTGGGATCTGATATGATTAAGTAGTAGCAGATTATGAAAATTATATCCTTGCCAATATCTCTTGCAGTCACTTCAACCCCATGTTTTTCAGTTGTCTTCTCTTCGTTTTGCTACCAGAATGAAATGGATCACAACAGAGCCAGTCGTCAATGAGACATATGACCGAGAGGTATGGAGAGAAGGGGAATGGAAGAAGGCATATTTTCTCAGGTTCATTAATATTTAGGGTAATGACCTTAAAAACCAGAGTGAAATCCAGCAGTTTAATGAGTTACCACTCCTCAGCCAAGCTGACACATGCTGAATTTTAGGTACATGATAAAACACATCAGTATTGAACTTTTTTTCATTGGTATTTAATTACAGTTACCTTGAATATGCCAGAGGGTACAGTCATGCAGATGGTCACATCTTCCCTCACCCGTGGTAATTCTTTCATCCTTAATTTTTCTGATAAGATTCACCTCTTAAAAGAGAGAGTATGTTGTGGGCTACTCCCCTGGTACGTGGGGAAATCAGTCCTGCCTGCAGCTTTACACAGCATTATCCCTGTTGCTGCTGGTAACGTAACAGTTTTTCTACAATTACAAGACTTGTTTAAACAAGGAAATAATTTAATACAAATGACCAGAGTATTTCAGATGTCCTGAGCACACTTTCACAGCTGAAACAGAGCTGGCGGCAGTAAATGCTCTGTGAATTACTGATGGCCCAAAGAACGAGTTTTGAATTAGGTGATCTGCAGCACGTGTAGTGTGTGAGAACCCTCCTGTATTTCGTGGTCTGAGCTCACTGACAAGCAGAGAAACAGCTGGGGAGTTTCCTCCAACGGCTTCCAGAAGTTGTGCAACAAACCAGCTTTTCCTCTTCAGGCCCTTTCATTTTTGTTGAGATGTGTGGAGTGGAAAAGAGCAAAAAGAGTGTTTAAGGAAGGTGGAGTGCTTTGATTTTCAACAGGTCACTTAAAAAGCAGCTTGCTGTCCAATTCTCACTGAATCCTGAGGAGATTGGTGCACCCACACCTTTCTGGAAACACATTCTCAATAGTGAATGCTTGAAGACCATAGAATAGAATCATAGAAATATTTGGTTGGAAAAGCCCTTTAAGCTCCCCCAGCCCAACCGTTCCCCTACCCCTGCCATCCCACCCCCAAACCCGCCCTCAGCACCCCCCCCTTCCCGGCAGCCCCTTCCCCCCGCCCTTTGCACAACTGGAGGCCGTTTCCCCTCGTCCCATCGCCCCTTCCCTGGGAGCAGAGCCCGACCCCCCCGGCTCCCCCCTCCTCTCAGGCAGTTGTAGGGAGCCATGAGGGCTCCCCTCAGCCTCCTCTGCTCCAGGCTGAACCCCCCCAGCTCACCCAGCCGCTCCCCAGCAGCCTGGGGCTCCAGACCCCTCCCCAGCTCCGCTGCCCTTCTCTGGACATGCTCGAATATCTGGAAGATCTTCCACATTACAGATAAATTCAATTAAATACACCCCAGGAGGCTCCCTCCTCTATTAAAGGTAATGTCAGAACTGAGTTGAGCGAGGGTCAGAGTGGAAACCTGCGTACTGCTTTGCTTTCAGGATAATATCTCCCAGTCTAGAACTTGATGGCCCCTATCATACCATATCAGGAAAGCATCAAATTAAAAAACAGGTGGCCCTTCTTCTGCTGTCCTGGGCTGACTCTGCAGGCAGTGCACCCCGCACCCAGCAGAAGCTGTCCTGTTGGAAGCTAATCAAAGGCAAAGTGATTTCCAGACTCGCTACTTCACTGATGCAAACCTGACAGCAAACCCCGGGGGAGCTGGTGCACAGCTGCAATGTTCTCTAGCAGCCAGTTTAATGTTGCTTTTTTAGCAGTTTTTTTTCTCCAATAGCATTTGGTCGCTTGCTCACCCTTTTGTTTTCCTGTTAGGGGACAGTGAAGGCTTTGGAGAAGGAGATTATTCTTCTGAAGCAGGAACTGGCCATGCATGACAGCTTGGTAAGAAATAGGCTGCACTGTCTTAGGCGGGATGTAGTTAAGGCTTTGTCGTGATCCTTGTTTTGCAGCAGGATCAGTTAACTCAGTGTCCAGCGTGACTGTATTCTTCCTTCTGCTTCCAGCACTGTCTTTCTGGATTTAGGCAAAGCTCTGAAGATCCCACGCAGTGAGATTGTGTTGTAGCTTCAGTCCCCATCCGCTGTAGATGTTGATTTCAGACTCTTGAAGCCCTTCTCATATTTGATTGAAATGTGAAGGGGAATGCATGGATTTCAGCGTGCTCCCAAGTCCCATGTCCTGTCAACTCAGATGATGAGAAGCCGCAATCGAAAATTAACCATCAAGGCTCCTTGGGCACAGTAGAGCGATGTCAGGCACTCGCCAGGCCAGTACTTGCTTCACTTTTTGTAATTCACTCATACTCATTTATTCACCTTTTTTTCTTAGGTAAATCGTTCTTGGGTGACTTATGACCCTCTGACTGACATCCAGATAGCAGAGATTAAGTCTCAAGTCCGTAAATACCTAAAGGGAGCCATCAATGAAATTGATGTAAGTAGCTTTCTAGTGGAGCAGGACTTATATACTGTTTCCATCCCATTTTACTCCAGGGTAGAAGCAATGAAAATCTCTCCTGAATCATAGAATCATGGAATCATTTAGGTTGGAAAAGATCTTTAGGATCATCAAGTCCAACCATTCCCCTAACCCTGCCATCCCACCCCCAAACCCCGGCCCCACCACCCCCCTGCCCGGCGTAAATCCCCCCAGGGCGGGGCCCCCCCGGGCCCCCCCCCCAGCCCTTTGGGGAAGGAATTGTTCCCCAGGGCCAACCTCACCCTGCCCTGGCACAACTTGAGGCCGGTGCCCCTCGTCCCATCGCCCCTTCCCTGGGAGCAGAGCCCGACCCCCCCGGCTCCCCCCTCCTCTCAGGCAGTTGTAGGGAGCCATGAGGGCTCCCCTCAGCCTCCTCTGCTCCAGGCTGAACACCCCCAGTTCTGAAGAGGCTGTCTTTAACCCCAAAATTGTAATTTAATTTTCTTTTTACACTTTAAGGACTGTCTCCTTGTTTTCATACCATTTTTGCTTTTTTGGAAGCTTGAGGAGACTTTGCTCAGTCCTAAACTCCTTTGAATTGGTTTATTTAGAATGTCTTTAAGAATTAGTGTCAAGATTTTGCCCTGCCAGTGTCAAACTAAATCTTTGCAAGGTGTGTTGCCAAAATACCTCCAGTCTCAGAGACAGGTTCATTAGGGCAGGGTTTCTCAACTTGAAACTACCCATTGACTGCAAAATGATTGCGATAAGAAACAGCAAAAGTCCCGCGTACACAAATAGTCCTGTGAGGGCAAACAGGAAAACAAACAAAATGTAAGAAAATGAAAGTCATAAATGCACAGAGTTACCGTAAGTTTTTGTTTGGCTGTGAACAGAAGCCACTGTGACAACAGTGCAGGAGTTGCTGGAAGAGTGTTTTTGAAACAGATAGCCCATCAGTTTAAATGCAGCACTTGAGACGCTCCCTCTCCTTTCATGTAACTGTTATCTTCTCTCAAAGTCCCTGTTTTCTCCAGTCAGCAGGCAGGAGTGGAGCAGAATAAGGGCTTACGTGAAGGTGTCTTTTACCTGGACTGCAAAATGTGATGTGGGTGGGTGTGGAGCAGGGAAGGTAGAGAAGGACTAAAGAGTTTCACACAGGGGAGGATAGACATTAGAAAAAATTCCTTCCCCAAAGGGCTGTCAAGCACTGGAAGGGGCTGCCCAGGAAAGGGGTCGAGTCCCCACCCCAGGGGGATTTAACAGCCGGGCAGACGAGGTGCTTAGGGCCAGGGTTTAGTGGTAGGATGGCAGGGTTAGGAGAACGGCTGGGCTTGGTGATCTTAAAGGTCTTCTCCAACCCAAACAATTCTATGATTCTATGATAATCTTTTAGAGAGGGGGTCGAGGACAGAGATCGTGCGTTTCATAGCTTGGTCCAGGCTCTTGGACCTTGGGAGAGCTGAGTGCTGATTCCTGCTCAGCTACAGACTGCCTGTTACTTATCTGCCCATGCCTCTGCTCATCATCTCCAAAACAGAGCGTGGCTTGACCATACTGATTTGTTACTGTGGGTTAGAGGGCTAAAGATAGTGCTCTGGCAGTTCCAAGTACTCAGGCAGTCTTGGATGGTAGTGAAAAGTCAAGTAGCATCATAATCCACAAGGTCAATAGATGCCGTCTACGTCATTTGTAAAATTCTTGTAAATATTTCATTACTTTGATAGCTGTGCGCTCTGTGGAATTTACCACAGTCTATCAGATTCCTCCATCTGTAAAAATCTCCTTGGAATGAGCAGGGTATCCACCTCCAGCCTGACTCTGGAGTGCAGGATAAAGGTAACTCTCCTTGAGCGTGGATGCCCAGCAAGCAAAAAGCAGAGTCCTCACAATCTGAAATATTTGAACCAGTACAGCTGACCACAGTATAGAAATGCTTACCTGTATCTTCACTGTAAACATCTCTTCCTCAGATAGTGAACATCAGGCAAGTCCAGGAGGTGTTTAAGCAATTCAAACTGATTGTAAGGTAAGATACCCAAGGTTGATGGTAAGGTTTAGAAATTCCACCGAGCTTTTGTCAGTGATACCGCCATGACATTGGTGAAGAATTGTTATGAAGTACAGAGGGACCTGGCCACGTTGGATCAATGGGCCGAGGCCAACTGTATGAGGTTCAACAGGGCCAAGGGCTGGGTCCTGCACTGGGGTCACCACAACCCCATGCAGCGCTACAGGCGTGGGGCAGAGGGGCTGGAAAGCTGCCTGGCGGAAAAGGACCTGGGGGTGTTGGTCGACAGCCAGCTAAATATGAGCCAGCAGGGTGCCCAGGTGGCCAAGAGGGCCAGCGGCATCCTGGCTTGGATCAGGAGTGGTGTGGCCAGCAGGAGCAGGGCAGGGACCGTGCCGGGGGGGGGGCAGGCTGCTGGGGAGCGGCTGGGTGGCTGGGGGGGTTCAGCCTGGAGCAGAGGAGGCTGGGGGAGCCCTCATGGCTCCCTACAACTGCCTGAGAGGAGGCTGTAGTGAGGTGGGGTCAGCCTTTTCTCCCTGGTAACAGGCAATGGGACGAGGGGCACCGGCCTCAAGTTGCACCAGGGGAGGTTTAGGCTAGACATTAGGAAAATTTTTTGCAATTAAAGGGTTGTCAAGCATTGGAAGGGGCTGCCCAGGGAAGGGGTCGAGTCCCCAGCCCTGGGGGGATTTAACAGCCAGGCAGAGGTGGTGCTGAGGGCCAGGGTTTGGGGGTGGGATGGCAGGGGTAGGGGAACGGTTGGCCGTGGTGATCTTAAAGGTATATGATAAAGGGAATAACTTGTAACTGAAAACAGTTCTGGACAAATTCTGCTGGCCTTTGCACAGAAGACTATTGCCTCTAACGCTCAAGCATTCGTAAGTCACGTGCAAGGGCTCTTGAAAGCAAACTTCACTGCTTAAAAAGTCCTCTTGGCAAATGTACCATCAGTGAGCATAAACTGTGCAGGATCCCTAGGCATGGAGCGTAACTCCATAGTGCAAAGCAGCCTGCAAACGGATCAAAAGACAAATCTAACTCTGTAGGATGAGATGATATGAAGTGGTCTCACCACGCCAGCATCTGAAAGTCATCAGATTTACCTTTTTTTTAGAGGTCATGGCAAAGGAAGGTCGTAAAGCAGTTTGGAGGAGCATGATGAGGTGGCTTTGTGGCTCTTTCCCGGGAGGTGCTCTCTGATGCGTGATGTGGGAGAAAGTGTGGAAGTGGCTATTTGAAAATGTCACCAGAGGATGGTGAAAATTGGGTTTTGGGCTGAAGGAGGGAAGGTGAAGGACAGGCTGGAAAAAAAAAAAAACAACTAAAAATGAGGACAAGCAGCTTCCGTGTCATGAAATAGAAGAGAACAAGGAAGAGTAAGGGTCTCAGGGTAACCCACCCACGCCCTGCCCCACCAACCTGTCCAGCAATGGTCTGGCTGGGCAGTAGAGGTTGCTGCTCTCAAGAGAGACATTGGGATATTGCTGTAGAAAATCTGCCTGCCCTCGAGAAACTTGTGTGGGCACGAGTGTCTGTGTACATCATCAGACCGGGCAGTCAGGCTTTGCTTGGACCCGAGACCAGAATGGGTTTCACAGTAAAATTTGGCCTGATTATTATTTTTTTTTCCAACTTGGGACTCCTTTTATTGTTCTGCAACAGTGGGCTTTAGTGTTTTTTAACTTCCAGATTCTCTTAATGATTTTCAGTCTTGTTTAGTATATGTAAGCCTACTGAGAAGGCTTTACTTGTTCCCTGTCAGTGAGAAATCACCCAGTTTGAAAATCGCTCGGTTAAAGTAAGGTGATGGAACTGAACAGGGGTAATATAATAAGGTTATACTAAGCGTTAAAATAGCCATTAAAAAGCTTCCGTATCTAAGAGGCTTAAAGGGACATTGTGGAAAAAGAAAAGGAGAATGGAAAAAGGTTACAACCGTTATGGGGAGGAATGGAAGGAGCAAGGTGGGGTGTTTGGGAATGAGGTCACAGGGAAAAGATGGCTTTCTTTGGAAACCTGATATCGGCAGACATTACAGGTTTTGGCATATGGAATGGTCCTCCTTGAGCCCAATGGTAAGGGGCTGTTTTCTCTCCTAGTCAACAGGAGCGTGAAGTGGAGGCCAGATTACGACGGAGATATGCTCTGGTAGACAAAAATGACTTTGCTGCTGTTGCTGCTGTTCAGAAGGTAACGCCTGCGCCTTGAGCCCTGCCCAGAGCCCATCCTGGAATTGGCTCCTTTCCTGCCAAACCTTGAATTGCCTCACGTTCTCAACTTTTCCCCATTGACATCTGAAGCTTGCAAATGTTGGGCGGGTCAAAAAACTTGCATGGAGCAGAGGTGCACCAGTTAACAAGGTGGCGTTTGTATCAGCAGAGGATTAGGCCCGTTATCTGAACAGAATAATTTAGTAAATGCGAATGAAAAATATATTAACTAGAAGGTGACCTCCCCGTCAGTCAGTTGTAGAAGGCAGGATCTGATCACCTGCCTCTGCTGAGGTCCCCCTTTTAATCCTTATAATTTCTGGAGCAAAATAAATGTATCGTTTGCAAGCCATAAATTCAGATGTGGACTCTAACTTAAGAGTTTATAATCTATTTTTCAGTACTTATTTCCCTCTGTGAAATTTTTTCTCTCTGAAGTGGTTATTTCCTCACCTCGGTTTTACCCAGCAGATAAAATAATCATTATCTGTTAGGCAGAGTCATATACTCGTCCTGTGGCTTAACTGAAGATGTTTTGAATTTTCTGGAAGACAGGCACAAGGGAAAATGCAAATTATTGGTGTGACTCACAGAAGCACAGGGTCTCTAACGGGCCTATTCAAGTCTTTATTTAAAGAAGTGGAAAAGAAAACTGAAACCTGATGTAGGTAGATTTTAGCGCTTAATGACCCCTCTGTTTTATAGCTGAAGCAATCTGACGGATGGTGTAGGAAACATAATTCTCGTAGGTATCTTCATAAAACAAAGACTTCTGAGGGCGCTTTTATTTCTGTGATACTAAACCTGTAATTCTCCCCCTACGTGGCTGAAACATTCGGCATATGAATTGGAGGATAATTTTGGCCCTCTTTTGGTTTACACTTCATTCTTATAGATGTGTTTCTCTGAAATACTTGGTAGTGGATACAGGTTTCTGGATTAGATGATGCAACAGGATGGAACAGCTGTTGGGCGAGGGCTCTATAGCTTTTGTGGTCTAGACAGCTACAGATCTAATGGTCCATGTTTCATTTCTTCCTGTTTCCAGGCAAGTGTGGTTGATGTGGATGGCCATTTGGGGCAGGAAGAGGATGGACGGGATGTGGGGACTAGAACTGCTCCTTTTTCATCCAGACGTTGTGGGAAGAAGAAATCCAGGAAAAGCAATGAGCAGCCCAAGTGAGTTCAGTAGCCAGGCAGCTTTCCCTTTTCTCTGATCATGTGTCATTGCAGTGACTGGATCTGGTCAAGGCGTGATGGGCAGCCCACGGAGGAAGGCAGAGATGAAACTGGCTTAACCGGTGTGTGGAAGTTTTGGGTTTCCTCAAGGATGACATTCCAGGATAGTGCTGCAAGAGGCTGTGGTGTCCTTATGGCCACTAGCCACACCATCAGGAGGATGTTGGGGGAATGCGTGTGGCCGGCAGGCACAGCCTCTGGTAGGGCAGACTCCTATTATGGGGAAGATTTACTGCAAATGGTTCGTCCATGCGTCTGTTACGGATGAACCAAGACTACGGAGTGCTCTGCAGGGTGTGAACGGTGGACACAGAGGGGCTGTGGAGTCTCCTTCTCTGGAGATATTCAACCCCCACCTGGACGATGTCCTGTGCCCCCTGCTCTGGGTGAGCCTGCTTGGGCAGGGGGGTGGCACTGGGTGATCTCCAGAGGGCCCTTCCAACCCCTGCCAGTCAGGGATTCTGTGAGTCTGTGACACAGAGGGTGGACAGGCTTGGAGCTTCCAGCCAGCGTAGACAGGGTTACCCAGTGACGGGAGGCAGGGGAACAGTCCTGTGACAGTGTCAGAAGACATGTTAAACCTGCATTTTTTCTTTAAAGTGTTAGGTAGAAGGAGATCTGCTAAGTGGAAAGGGAGGGAGGGACAGGGGACAGAGGAGCAGATAAAGAGAAGAGATTTTGAGAGGGGAGGGGGAATCAGCAGTCAGTACTGAGCAGAGAAAGATCCTTCAATTTAGAAGTGAGGTCGCTGCATAGGCAGGTTCTATGACTCCTGCTGTGGCCGAGAGCATCTGCTTGGTCCTTGCGTTAGAGAGGAACCACCAAGGCTTTGATATCCACATTGCACAGGGGACTCCTCCATGCAGTTCGTTTTTTAGGGAGATGGAAGGAGATTTGGTAAGCACTTTTCTGTATCTCTTTCAAGTCATGCTGTCCCCTGCAGACAAGGCTGGTAGTGTTTGTGGAGGTGAGCTGAGGGAGAAGAACAGAGAGCTGGGCTTGATTTAGACGTGGGGTTAAATCGAATCCTAGGGAATAGGGTTTGTAGGTTCCTCTGAAGGTAAAGAGGGTTATCCTGTCTGCAGGTGTGCCTCAACCCAGACAGGGCTCTTGTCCTTGTGATCCTTCTCAAGAGAGCTGCTCCAGCCTGGGCTATGTCCTATAGTAGTTGCTACACAAGGCAGTCCCTCTACTCTAGGAAGTCAGGATTTGTGAGAACAAGGCTGATCTTATCCCTTGTCAGTAGATATTTCATGGCAACATCAGACTGCTAGTTTTTGAATCAGCGAAGCTAACACCTGCAGCATTTTTGGTTCCGGTTTCCTATTATGAAGAAATTACTCTGGTTCATCTTTTTCCCCCTGTCAGGAAGGAAGGAATGCGGAGCTCTTTTTCTGGGAGAGATCTGGATGGTTTTTTACCATCAAAAAGTCAGATAATAACTTCCACCAAGGATCTGGATGTGAAAGACAGAGCAAGAAACCAGGATATGGCAAATATTGATGCAGAGCTCTCAAAGCCAGCTCCTGTGGAGGATTCCCAGCGGCCCAGGTAAGCTTTCCCTGTAAGGGAGTCTGTCCCCTTTGCCAGAGGGTGGTTTACACCCAAGTGACTGTGTTGTGTTCCTCTAGTACAACTACCTGCTTCAAGGTAAAAAGGAGAGATACAGAGATCTTCTTCATTGCTTGGATGCAGAAATGCATTGTAGGACAGCAGGGGTTGTGTGGACACCCTATGTACCAAAGTGTGTTGGTGGTGGTCATCTCCTCCATCTGCTTTGAGCTCTGTCCTGATCAGTTGCTCTATTAAGTGTGAGGTCTCTGAAAATCACAGTGCTCTTCACCCTTTGGTTAGTAGTAAAAGCCCAGAGAGACCTCATGTCCAGCCACAAACGGCACTGGGGAGGCCGCCCCTGGAATGCTGGGGTCAGGGTTGGGCCCCTCCTCCCCGAAGGACCTGGGGGGGCTGGAGCGTGTCCAGAGAAGGGCAGCGGAGCTGGGGAGGGTCTGGAGCCCCAGGCTGCTGGGGAGCGGCTGGGGGAGCTGGGGGGGTTCAGCCTGGAGCAGAGGAGGCTGAGGTTGGCCCTGGGGAACAATTCCTTCCCCAAAGGGCTGTCAGGCACTGGAAGGGGCTGCCCAGGGAAGGGGTCGAGTCCCCAGCCCTGGGGGGATTTAACAGCCGGGCAGAGGCGGTGCTGAGGGACGGGGTTTGGGGGTGGGATGGCAGGGGTAGGGGAATGGTTGGGCTGGGGGAGCTTAAAGGGCTTTTCCAACCTAAATAATTCTGTGATGTGATTCTATGATCCTAAACTCCCCATGCTCGTGAAAATGGGTCAATAGCATGATCATCATGGCAGGAGGTGCCATATCAAGACAGAAGAGTGGAGAATGGTCAAAACTGCAGCAATGTGCCAGTCACCTGCTTGTACCATGAGAAGAATTTAACATGGGAGGGCAGCACTGAATTGCCTTTCATGTTAGGTGGAGTCGATAGGGTAAAAAAATGCTAAGTCTACCAAGACCGAGGACTCTTCTAGGAGGATGCTCTCAACAGCATGAAGCTGCTCAGCTCACAGGAGCTCAGCCAGGACCCCCCACAAACCGACCTGGACACCACTTCTCCCATCACCAGCCACCTTTTCTTGCTGAGAGCTCTCAAGCCACAAGCAGCGCAGCTCTGAAGTATTGCGAGCACCTCCATTGCCTGTCTTGTAGATGAACCCGGTCCTTGCTTGTTCCTGCCACCGGGGGAGAACATCCCAGTGAAGCTGTTCCAGGATAATTTACTCCTGAAACACCTTAACATGTTCTTGTGTTCCTCCATGCCCTCTCCATGCATTTTATTCTTCTAGAAGTCCTGTGGCTGGCATGAAAGGCGGCTGCTGCAGCTGGATGAGGCACAACCCAGAGTGTTTCGTGGCTCAGTAGCTGGCTGTCAAAGCTGTAGCTGTGTCGGTCTGCCCAGTAGCCGTCGTTACAGCACTTTGCCAACAGTTTGGCACGGAAAGTCGTGGTGAATGGAGTTAAATCCAGTTGGCGGCCGGTCACAAGCGGTGTCCCCCAGGGCTCAGTTCTAGGGCCGGTCTTGTTTAATATCTTTATCAATGACCTTGATGAGGGGATTGAGTGTGCCCTCAGTAAATTTGCAGACGACACCAAACTGGGTGGGAGTGTTGATCTGCTTTGGGGGAGGAGGGCTCTGCAGAGAGACCTGGCCAGGCTGGATTGATGGGCTGAGGCCAACTGTATGAGGGTCAACAAGGCCAAGGGCCGGGTCCTGCCCTTTGGTCACCACAACCCCACGCAGCGCTCCAGGCATGGGGCAGAGGGGCTGGAAAGCTGCCCGGCAGAAAAAGACCTGGGGATACTGGTCGCCAGGCAGCTGAATATGAGCCAGCAGGGTGCCCAGGTGGCCAAGAGGGCCAGCGGCATCCTGGCTTGTATCAGGAGTGGTGTGGCCAGCAGGAGCAGGGCAGGGACCGTGCCCCTGTGCTGGGCATTGGGGGGGCCACCCCTCGAATGCTGTGTTCAGTTGTGGGCCCCTCACTACAAGAAAGATGTTGCATTGCTGGAACATGTCCAGAGGAGAGCAACCAAGCTGGGGAGGGGTCTGGAGCCCCAGGCTGCTGGGGAGCGGCTGGGGGAGCTGAGGGGGTTCAGCCTGGAGCAGAGGAGGCTGAGGGGAGCCCTCATGGCTCCCTACAACTGCCTGAGAGGAGGGGGGAGCCGGGGGGGGTCAGGCTCTGCTCCCAGGGAACGGGCGATGGGACGAGGGGGAATGGTCTGAAGTTGTGCCAGGGCAAGTTTAGGCTAGACATTAGGAAAAAATTCTTCACAGAAAGGGTTGTCAGGCTCTGGAATGGGCTGCCCAGGGAGGTGGTGGAGTCCCCATCCCTGGAGGTATTTAAAAGAAGGAGAGATGAGGTGCTTAGGGACATGGTTTAGTGGCGGGATGGCAGGGTGAGGTTAAAGGTTGGACTTGATGATCTTAAAAGTCTTTTCCAACCAAAGCGATTCTATGATTCTATGAAAGGAGTCTCACGCAGGCTTGGAGGAGTTTGAAAAATGCCCTTAAGAGGTCAGTCAGGGGAAGGCAGTAGGCAGAGTCTTTGACCAGGAATGTGGAGACTTCTAGCGACTTTCTGCTGCCAGATCCAGCCTGCTCACCAAGAACACCCTTATGCAGCACAGAGCAGCGTCGGTGGGCGCGTGACATTCTCCCAAGGGACTCTCCTTTTGCCCAGTGTGGTTTGTGGTGAAATAAGAGCTGCTGTTCGTGGGGGCACATTTGCATCAAAGCCGTTTCATAGAGAAGCCAGGATTGGCACATGCCACTTTGAATTTAGTCTTTCTAAGTAGGCAAGACTTCAAAGCCACGGGCAGCTGCATTGTAGAGCCGGCCAATGCATGCAGCTGTGGGATTTGGTCGGTGGAGGTGACTGGTCTGTGCTGGGAATCCAGCGAGGAAATAGCGAAGGCATTTCTGTTTAACAATAGGGAGGAAGAGTATTCATTATTTTTCTGAAAATTCAGATCATTAAAGATCCACTTTCCAGGGCAAGACTCAATTCTGCGGCATCTCCCGAGGATTGTGGTTTCTAAGTAAATAACTCTTTCTTCTGGGAGTAGTACGGGGAAAGGGGATATGAAGGCTGGCACAGACGGTACCAGCGTGTAGCTAGCATGGCGAGGTCCTCAAAGAGCCCCTTGAAATACCATCCACAAACCTCAGCTCTGGCCACTCCCATGAACTGTGTCCCGCTGCAGGGCCGAGCAAATGGACCCCCCATGTCTGTGTGTGTGTTTTCTTTGAATTCTGTTGCAGCTCCCCTCCATCCAAGCCAGCGGCGTTTGAGCAGTTTAAGGAGGAGTGCGGAAGTGAGATCAGCCGGATCTTTAAAGAGAACAAAAGCATCCTCCTTGCCAGGAAGAAGAAAAGCAGTACGGTAGCGCAGAGGATCAACTTCATCAAGCACGAGATGGAGGGCATCAAAAAGGCTCTGGAGGCTCAGAAGCAGGAGCGGTGGCAGCAGGGTAAGTCACTGTGTGGAGACCAGCCAGCAAGAATCTGACAGAAGAGGGGAGCTGCTGCTTTCAAAGCCCTTCTGGTGGTGAGACCACTAGACCACCGCTGGAGCTTGCCTGGGCAGCGGGGCAGGCTGGGCTTTATGCCCTAGCTCTGCAACTGGCCTGGTTTGCCACCTGAATCTTAGAATCATAGAATGGTTTGGGTGGGAAGGGTCCCCCAGAGGTCACCCAGCCCAACCCCCCTGCAGGAGCAGGGACACCTTGAACCACATCAGGTTGCTCACAGCCCCGGCCAACCTGGCCTGGAATGGTCCCAGGGATGGGGCCTCCACCCCCTCTCTGGGCAACCCCTGCCAGGCTTTCACCCCCCTCACTGGAAAGAATTTCTGCCTTAGATCCAGCCTAAACCTGCCCTGCTTCAGTTTAAAGCCATCCCCCTTTGTCCTGTCCCAGCTGGCCCTGCTAAAAAGCTTGTCCCCCCCTTTCCTCTGGGCCCCCGAAGCCCGGCGGCCGCACTCAGCTCTGCCCGGCCTCCTCTGCCAGGCGAACCCCCCCAACCAGAGGGGCTCCAGCCCTCGGAGCATTTTAGTAGCCCCTCGGAGCATTTTAGTAGCCCTCCCCTGGCCCCGCTCCAACAGCTCCATGTCCTCCTGGTGCTGAGGGCTCCCGAGCTGGGCACAGGGCTCCAGGGGAGGTCACTGGAGTCCTCCACACTTCAGCCTTGTTGAGTCATGCTACTTGGGCTTTACGCTAAGTGAGGTGAGCTGCAGTCAGGTTGATTCCTCACCCCATGCTTTGGTGGATTAGGCAGCGTACTGCTGACAAATGCAGGTCTGTACAGTGCAGAAATCATGGGTAGCAGGCTGGCCTTTACTGTGGTGGAGATGTGCTGCATCCCCTACAGCCTATTTCATCTAGAGTCTGGTTTATGAAAGTCAAAGTCCTAAACTGCAGGATACTAGAGGAAAAAAATGGGATAAGTGTCTTCCTCCTTTGCTGCAGCAAGATGTTTGTCGGTGGAATTGCCTGGGTGAGATTAGCATGTCGGTTTTGTGCTCCCTGCGTGGGGCTCCTGAGAGTCGGTGCTGTTGCGTTCTGCAGAGGAGCGGAGAAGAAACGCCTCTGGGCGAGGAGAGAAATCCGAAACAAATGGCTTTAATAGCAGACTGGTCTCGAGTGCTCTGCGTGTGACGGCGAGGAAGTAGCAGCGGTGTTCCTTGCGTGCAGGGAGGACAGCAAAACAACTCAGCTCTTTGAAACTACAGCCTTAACTATTGCCAGGCAATTAGTGGGGAATGAGGGAATGAGAGAGAAAGAGAATGGTCAGCAGCAAGCAGGCCCTGTGCAGTGAATGAGGGCCAGAGAGTCAGACCCAGAGTCAATGCTGCGCTACTGCCTTCCAGTTGTCTTCCTACAGAGAGGCTTTTATGACCATACTTTGCAAGGGGCCTTTTCTCATAGGGTCTGATCCTGCAAGATGCAAAGCTCTTGGCTAAAGGATGAGCAGATCAGCTTGAATCCATATCGAAGCAAGGGTCTGTCTTTTTATGGCCTCATTGCTTCTTTTGGCCTTTGCTCTGTCTGATGACATCTACCAACTGGTGGTTTATTGTGGATGCTGGAAACCACAGGTTTGGGTCCCTCCCTCCCCGAAGGACCTGGAGGGGCTGGAGCGTGTCCAGAGAAGGGCAGCAGAGCTGGGGAGGGGTCTGGAGCCCCAGGCTGCTGGGGAGCGACTGGGGGAGCTGGGGGGGTTCAGCCTGGAGCAGAGGAGGCTGAGGGGAGCCCTCATGGCTCCCTACAACTGCCTGAGAGGAGGGGGGAGCCGGGGGGGTCGGGCTCTGCTCCCAGGGAAGGGGCGATGGGACGAGGGGCACCGGCCTCAAGTTGTGCCAGGGCAGGGTGAGGTTGGCCCTGGGGAACAATTCCTTCCCCAAAGGGCTGTCAGGGGCTGGAAGGGGCTGCCCAGGGAAGGGGTCGAGTCCCCAGCCCTGGGGGGATTGAACAGCCGGGCAGAGGCGGTGCTGAGGGCCGGGGTTTGGGGGTGGGATGGCAGGGGTAGGGGAATGGTTGGGCTGGGGGAGCTTAAAGGGCTTTTCCAACCTAAACAATTCTGGGATTCTATGAATAAGGCAATCTGAGGGAAACCAAGAACGAGAGATGTTTACCGTAGGGAAGTAGCGCTGGCTTAACTGTCCCCAAAGGGCTGACCAGCTCTTTGTCTCAAAAACCCCTTACCATGGCAGCCCAGGGAGTTTTTCAGTAGGAGCCATGAAAGCCCAAAGTGATACCCTCCTGTATCTGCCATGTGGGTGTCTTTCTGTGCAGCCTGGTCCCTTCTCTTCATCCACACATGTCCCAGCTCGGGGAGGACTGATGCCTGAGCGGGTTCAGGAGTTCGGCAGTGATTTCTGCCCCACACCATCCAACTCTGTGTTTGTAGAAAGCATGTCTAAGGAAATGTCAATTGTGTGGTTAACCTCAGTATAACTGGGTAACTACCGTGTGGTTCGAAGTATAATGACTGTTCTTCGTCCCTCTCCACCCTCATGAGAAACCTTTGTTTCCTTTTCTTACCCTCCAGGAGAGTATGTTGATGAGAAAGGACAGATCATAATTGACGAGGAGGAGTTTTTACTCATCATGAAGCTGAAAGACCTGAAGGAAGAGTACAGGTCTGGTTACGCTGAACTGCAGGACCTGAAGGCAGAAATCCAGTACTGCCAACATCTGGTGGACCAGTGCCGGAATAAACTCATCTCAGGTACTGGCTCGCCGGGGCGGTTTCTGAACAGCCTCCAGTTCAGCTGGGACACTTGGTAGCAGCTCAGTACTGACACATTTCACAGACACGTTGCATATAAGCCAAGTCCATCATCCTCTGTTGTCATTTTTCTTGTCAGCTTCCAGACTTGTTTTTTATTGATGATTGGGTGGGTGGTTGTTGTTTCTTTTTTAACATGACACTGAATTGCTACAGATTCTCTCTCACAGGTAACGACATACTGCTCCTCGGCCGTGCCATTAAGATGCAACGCTGTGGGTAGAAGCCTTTCACAACAAAGCCGACAGTAACGCTCCCACTGACGGCCCTGGTTCTCACCCTTGATTTTGTTTACTAGAAATGGTGGCTAAGGAACTGTGCTGGGCCAGGGCTTTGGCTCTGGGCTACAGATGTCTCCTCTGTACCCTGGTGAGATCCAGGTTCTGGTGTTGCAGCACGGGCGCCTTGGCAGGAAGCAGAACTTGGCCATTTTAGCATGTTTTTCACGAGCACCACCCTCATGGTGGTGAGTCACACCTCTGCTCAGGGTGAGCCGTGCAAATTCGTGGTGTGCTCCGCTGCAAGCCGCTCGGTTTGGGTCCCTGCTAACGGGAGTGCAGTCCTGCTGTATCCCTGAATTTGTCCCATATGACGGAAGACAGTAAGTGTACGAATGCCAGAGTCCCAAACATTTGGATGCTGCGCACATGGCAACACTTTATTTTCTACAAACTTGCCAGAGCACGATTTGTATCCCTCAGCGCATCCCACGCTGAAAGAAATGCATGGCTTGTTCCAGGAGATACGCGAGGCCAAATTGTAATTGTGCAGAAACTTTGCCACTGGTTTCCGTTGGATCCGGGTTTGGCATTTTTTGGGTGCTCCCCATGTTTACTGCTTGTCTAAACGTAGAGGCACGGACTCAATATCTGTGTCATCCCAGAGTGAAGAGGTCATCTCTGAGCTAAAACCAGGCTAAAAAGTCAGTGGTGGTGCATCACGTCCACAGTGCCCAGCAAGACCAGGGCTTGGCGTTTAACCTCGTTTATCCTTCATAACTCCCACGACACAAAGTGGCTCCGTTCCTCGGGTCCCTCCTGGGCAGCGCAGCCTTTTTCAGGGGCTGTGGGCTCTCCCCTTCTTTGGGAAGCGTGGCAGAGGAATGGAGCAGAGCTCAGCCCCTTCGCAGCAGGCATCTGGGACGTGCCCACTGTTGATAAGGATGGTATTCCTGCCGCATCGCGGCACCTGCCATGTGTTATCACTGGGATGGAAAGCGGCTGTATTTCTTTAGCATTTGGAATTGGAATCTGACCCTCAAATGTGCTGCCCACTCAAAATGGCTAGCTCCAGCGTAGGAGCAGTGCCATCTCGTGGCCAGTCACCTCTTGGCCTGCACGAGCCCAGGGGACTGTCCCCAGGGCCAGCCACCAGCCACCTCACAGACCTCAGCACAGCCGATGGTGCCATGTCCCTTTTAACTGACTTTTCTAATAGTTTGAAACTCAAGAGCTTGGAGTTCTGAGGTCCTGCCTGAGAGTTTAAGAGCACTTGAGGTCCTGGCTGATCCATGGGCGGAGAGCCAGAACCAACCCCCCCTTGTCTCTTCTGTCATTACAGCCCTGTAAATTTATTGCCCCCCACTTTGCTTTGCAGAGTTTGAAATCTGGTACAGCGAGTCCTTCCTTATCCCCAAGGATGTGCAGGAAGCTCTGAAGCCCGGTGGCAACATCAGACCTGGAATGATTCCCATAAACAGAGTCATGTGCCTGGTGAGTTGTCCTGGCAGCTCTGCTTATTCTCCTTGATAGCCACACGTGGCACAGTAATGAGGGCACAACTAAGCCTGTGGGAGGAGGAGGGCACGGCAACTCTGCCCCTTTCTCTAAGCAGAGTGGCTGGCACTGAAATGCTATCTGCTATGATGCAGAGAGCAACTATCTGGAGCTACATCTTACTTTCACAGTAGCTTTACTGTTAAGAGGCTAAAATAGGACAGAGTGATTGAAGTACCCGGTCATCTGCTGAATATCAGTAATTGGGCAAACTGCCCAGAGGTGCCAGGGGTGGTTGGGAGGCTTCTGTCCAGTCCGTCTGATCTGTCATGTTTACAGCTGAACTATTGTGTCTCCTGTTGTGGCAACTGGTACTCAGCCAGCCCTCTTTAGAAACCACCGCTTTGGGGTAGCTGGGGTCTTCTGTCATTCCTGACAAAGCACATTTCTCTGAATCTTCTCATTTACCAAGGCTGCTTCTTTGCGTTATTCTCCTCCGAAGTCATTCCAGGTTTTGCCCTTCATTGTTAAGCGTCAGACTCAAAACCTTCATGCTGCTCGATAGGAACGTGGCAGCAGCGCTTCCGCTCTGTCCGACGCGACGAAGCCATGCGTGGCAAGGAGGGAGATCCCGCCCTGGCTGCAAGGGGGAACCAGCCCTTTGTAGGTGTAACACATCTCCATTATCGCTGCTTAACCTCTGCACATCGCAGAGAACAGCTCGTGGGGACGGGTCCGAAGTCCATCTCTCCCGGGAGCCTGTCCCTACCAGGAGCAGGGGGCACCCACGGGGGTTTGTGAAAGGGAATGAGCAGGGTGTGAGCTGTGTGAGCCCTTTCCTAAATGCACAGCCCCGTTCCTAGCACACGTGTAGCGGGGGACAGGATGGCTTTAGCTCTTTAGAAGGAAAACAGGAAAGGAACTCTTTTGTCTCCAGGTGTCTGATTATTTTGACTGTAAATCTCAGCGAAGCATTTTCTTTACTCCCTTCTGGAAAGGCATGCGAAGGGTTTTAAAGCTGATCAGACAGGTTCTTCCCATCCTACTGAATTAGTTCCCTTGAGGGTATGAATAACAAACATAATGTGAGGGAAAAAAAAAAAGAATAATGTAGTGAGTTTACTTTTAAACAGAATGTTGGGATTTACCAGAGTGTGGAAGATTTCAGATACAGATACGGACCTGTGTGGCAAAGAGCGAAAAAACCCCAACCCAAACCCCTTTGGATAATGCGACACACCTAATGAGATCCACAGGAAAACCCTGACTGGCTGCGTGGGTCCAGGATGCCACCTTTTGTGGAAAGAGGAAATCCATCCATCGCTGGTCGCTTTTACTAACCCGAGTTACTCAATGTAGGCATAGAAACTCCCTTCATGGTTTCACAGAATCCCAGACTGGCAGGGGTTGGCAGGGCCCTCCGGAGCTCACCCAGTGCCACCCCCCCTGCCCAGGCAGGCTCACCCAGAGCAGGGGGCACAGGACAGCGGCCAGGCGGGGGTTGAAGATCTCCAGAGAAGGAGACTCCACAGCCCCCCTGGGCAGCCTGGGCCAGGGCTCGGGCACCCTCCAAGTCAAGAAGTTCTTCCTCCCGTTCAACTGGAACCTCTTCTGCTTTAGTTTGTGCCCATGGCCCCTTGTCCTGGTGCTGGGCACCACTGGGAAGAGTCTGGCTCCATCCTCGTGACCCCCACCCTTGAGATATTTGTAGGTGTTGATGAGGTCCCCTCTCAGTCTTCTCTTCTCCAGGCTGAACAAGCCCAGCTCCCTCAGCCTTTCCTCCAAGGGGAGATGCTCCAGTCCCCCCATCATCCTTGTTGCTCTCCTCTGGACTCTCTCCAGGAGTTCCTCATCCTTCTTGAACCAGGGGGCCCAGAACTGGACCCAGTGCTCCAGGTGGGGTCTCCCCAGGGCAGAGCAGAGGGGGAGGAGAACCTCCCTCGCCCTGCTGGCCACGCTCCTCTTAATGCACCCCAGGATGCCATTGGCCAGTTCTTGGCACCAAGGGCACCCTGCTGGCTCATGGTCAGCTTGTTGTCCACCAGGCCCCCTCCCTCTCGGCAGAGCTGCTTCCCAGCAGGTCAGCCCAGCCCTGGATTTCTTGTCATCGCACCAATTATAGCCCCAAAGATGAACGAAGCACAGCTTTGAGCAGTGCCTCGCAGCTGCATCAAGTTGTTGATGTTACAGGCAGAAATCTTCGGGTGGAAGATAAAGTGTCCCTGGTAATGTTGCTGGGTGCTGCTTCCTTTCCCTGGGCGGGTGACTTCCCAGTCAGTGTCACCGGCTGTGCTGAGGCCCATGCTGGGTCTGGGAGGGAACCACCTCGTTTTTCTCTGGAGGTTTGTTTCCTACTTAGAACCATTCTCCCTTTTCCAGACCGGCTCTTCATTTACTATTCTATCCCATTTCTCCATCTTTTATTCTTGGCTTGATTCCGTTTGGCTACCTGCCTTTTATCACACCAGAATTTCACTGGCACCTTCTCCAGGCTCCTCGTGAACCGCCACAGAAGGCGACCTAAGAATCTGCTAGAGCTATCCTCAAATCTGGCATGAAAATGTGATACACAAGCTGGTATCTTAAGAAAATCGTACTTCTGTTCAACCCATGTTCCTCTTCGGTGCGCTCACGCCTTCCAGACAGTTCCCTGGAGAAGCGTGGGCATGGACACCAGCCAGCTGGGCTTGGGGAGGGACCGCGCTGAAGCTCAGACCTCCTTCAAGCTGTGACCTTATCTTGCAGTGGAAGGGAGACTGTCCTGTGCATAGTTACAGGCAGAGCATGGCCATGAGAAGACAGCTGAGGGAACTCCCTTTGGGACTTTACACTTCCAGATGGATTTTGCCCAAAGTTCTACCCAAATCTGCTCACCTAAGGCGTGGGAAGGGGCGACCTCTCACTTCCGAGGCTTCGGGGGGATTTGTTGAATCAGGGTTCGATGCGGTGAATGGGATCGGTTGACCTCTGTGCCTCCAGACGGGTGTTTTTCACGTGGAGCGGTGTCTGTCTTTCTGCCGGCAGGAGGAAGACGAGCAGGAGAGGTTTGAGCGGATGCAGGAGACAACGCTGCCAGCCAGCCCCGCTTCAGTTTCGTTCTACAAGGCAAAAATGAAGAGCGATCAAAAGGTAACCTCAAGCCCAGTCCCACACACCCCTGGGATTCCGCACCTCGCAGCCAGGAGGGGTGCAGGACTTTTCTGGAATGGATGCTCTTCGGGCTGTAGTCTTTTGAAAGATGCTGGTTTAGTTCTGTAGCACAACTAAGCTCTTTGAAATGTTCTTGGTCTCTGGCTGATGTAAAGGCCCCCTCCCGTGCTGCTCTCCTGCTAAAAACCAATCTCAGCACTTCTCGCTTCTAGTTCCTTCCTGGCGAGGGCTCACCGTAAGATACCACCGAGGCCCCGAGCTTAGCAGGACTCCAAAAAGATCGGGGGGTTATGAGAGTAACAGGGCTGCACAGCTCTCTCAGTAAGCATTTTTAAGGGAAACATCTCAAAACCAGCTCTTCAGTGCTCGGGGGGAGAATTTCCCAGGGCTTCTTGTGCCCTCCTTTGAGCCTGCTAGGATCGGCCACCGGTAGAGCAATGCTGGTGCAGTGGGGTTTATTTGGGCAGCTTTTTCCAGCACCACTTGGGAAGGTTGGGAAAGTGCTGCTTTTGTTTTTTTTTTTTTCCCAGGAAAAAAGCTTTTACAGGTGAGAATTCTGTTCTGAAAACTGAGCTCACGTTAATGATCCTTTTTTGTTTCCTCTCGCCAGCACACGTACACCAGAGCCATGTCATCCCTCGAGCAAATGCGCAAGAAACCCGGGCTCATCACAGCTACTGGGAAGAATAAACCCCCGTCGTTTCTGCACGTCGTGTAGCAGATTGGGGTTCAACCTGGAACCTGGCATTCACTAAGCAACGCCACCTCCGAAAGTGCCTCGCGTTTGTGTCCATGATAGATTTATCAAAAATAAACAGTAGGGAAAAAAAACCCCAACTTTTGTGCAACTAGCCTGGCGGTTATTGGTAATCAAAGCCGCTGTTTGGACAGGAAGGAAGCCAGGGAGTTCAAACAGCAACGCTTGTTTTTCTGAGCGCCTCTGGAAAACGCGGCGTCACGACAGAGAGGGGTGTTGCGGGCAACCTGGGCTGCTCCTGCCTCCCTCCTCCTCCTCCCCAGGGGCCTCCTGGGCGCGTTCTCAATGGAGCGTCAAGTCCCATCTTTGCAAATTTGATGGGGGGATCCTGAGGAGCCAAGTCTGGATGAGAGCGAGCCCTCCCTTGGATCGAAGCAATCCCGGGGCGTTTGCTATCCCGGAGAGAGGAAGGGGCTGGAGAAGACACGTGCAGCAGAGCAGTGTTTCCATCCGCTGCCTGTTGTTAGATATGGCACCGTTGATTTATGGCAGCCACCCCACCCCAGTGCCGCAGGAATGGGGCATTATTTGCCCACTGCTTTCCAGGAAGGCGATTGAGATCCAGGGGGAGATCACGGTGCCCAGCAACTGGAAAGCTCCAGAGGACACCGTGCTGCTTTGCCAGGCTGTCGTTACCTTCGCCCGCTGAGTGGAGCGTGCTGAAGGCCTGCTGGAAGTCCTCCTCCAGAGGGCTGGAGAGTTGGGCAGAGAGGAACCTGATGAAGTTCAACAAGGGCAAGTGTCGGGTGCTGCCCCTGGGGAGGTTGAACCCCATGCACCAGTACAGACTGGGGCTGACCTGCTGGGAAGCAGCTCTGCCGAGAGGGACCTGGGGGTCCTGGTGGACGACAAGCTGGCCATGAGCCAGCAGGGTGCCCTTGGTGCCAAGAAGCCAATGGCACCCTGGGGTGCATTAAGAGGAGGTGGCCAGCAGGGCGAGGGAGGTTCTCCTCCACCCTGCTCTGCCCTGGGGAGACCCTACCTGGAGCACTGGGTCCAGTTCTGGGCTCCCCGGTTCAAGAAAGATGAGGAACTCCTGGAGAGAGTCCAGAGGAGGGCAACAAGGATGATGGGGGGACTGGAGCATCTCCCCTTGGAGGAAAGGCTGAGGGAGCTGGGCTTGTTCAGCCTGGAGAAGAGAAGGCTGAGAGGGGACCTCATCAACACATACAAATATCTCAAGGGTGGGGGTCACCAGGACGGAGCCAGACTCTTCCCAGTGGTGCCCAGCACCAGGACAAGGGGCAATGGGCACAAACTGAAGCAGAAGAGGTTCCAGTTGAACGGGAGGAAGAACTTGTTGACTGTGAGGGTGATGGAGCCCTGGCCCAGGCTGCCCAGGGGGGCTGTGGAGTCTCCTTCTCTGGAGATCTTCAACCCCCGCCTGGCCGCTGTCCTGTGCCCCCTGCTCTGGGTGAGCCTGCTTGGGCAGGGGGGTGGCACTGGGGGAGCTCCCGAGGGCACTGCCAGCCCCTGCCAGTCTGGGATTCTGTGAAATATTAATTTAATACCTGCCTGGGCAATGACAGCAGCATGTGGCCTCTCGGGCAGCTCTGGTGGGGGCAGACATCTCCTCAAGCCCTCCGTGTTGGCTCCCCTGTTGCTCCTCTCTGCCTGTACGACAGCCGTGGCTCCGAGGAGCCGCGTATGGACATGGGTCCATATATAGGTTTGTATATATGTGCTGGTCACACTGCGAGCTTGGCTTAAAGGAGCTCTTGGGGTCTGGTTCCTCCTTGAGGTTCTGCTTCTTCTCTCTGCAAGGAATAAAAGTGTCGGCCATGATTTTGGGGTCTACTACGCATTTCGGGTGGCTCTCAGTGTTTTCCCTCTGTCACCGCGCGGGGTCCGGTCTGCGTTCAGAGCTGCTGGAACCACCAACGGCACCGCTGCGGGCAGGAGTCGCTTCTTTATCCCTCCGGGAGGTTACAGAGCCCTGAGAGCTTCAAAATTATTTGAAGAGCGGGAAGAATAACGCTGAAAAGCCCAAAATGCGGCACCCGTGCTCTGCAGCCATCGGGAACATCCTGGCCAAAGCCTGGTGAATCACTGGGGCTACTGGAAAACCTGCTGGCACATCACTGGGGTTACTGGAAAACTCCGGCTCGGCGGCGGGATGGGGGACGAACAGCCCCCGCTGCCAAAACTGGCACCAGCCACGGCGGGAGCATCCCTGAATCTAAGCATCCTGGGTCAGAGGTTTTCCACAGGCCACCCTCGTTTACATGAAACGCTGGGAAAATTAATTAGGCCAAGCTGTTTGGTTTGGTTTAATTTGTTGCAGCTCACTCCTGTTACGGTAACGGCACCTGCTCCCCAGAAGTGCTGTGGGTAACAGCCTAGAAATCACCTTTGCTTTGTAATTATCGATTTCCAGGCTGAATTTCCCAAGAAAACGCTTCCACATGAGCTGAGCTAAACCTTCCTCTGACTTTCTCCCCCACCCACCCGTCCTTTGCTCCCCCCTCGTGCTTCTGCATGGGTGCTGCTCAGTGTCACCCACCCCGTCCCCGCAGGTCCCTCTGCTGCTGCTGCCCCTGCCGTGGTCCCAAATCTGGAAAAAAAAAAAAAAGGCAAGAAATCCATTCTGGATGCTGCCAATGTCGTTTTGAGGCTCCCGCATGAGCAGGAAGGTCCGTACTGCACCCCCGAAGCAGGCGGGAATGCTGGGGTGCTCTGGCAGGGCCCCACGGGAGGAGCTCTCCCTGGGCTTTGGGAGGTTGGGGAAATAAAACAACCTCTGAAAGGCCAAGGGCGGGTTTTGGTCATTTTGTGGCGTTTGTCTCCGAAATGTGGCCTGGGGGGAGCCCGGCGGCTGCCAGTGCCTGGGCCATGATCCCAGGACTGTCCCGGGTGTGATCCCGGGGGAGATTCTGGGGCTGTCCCGGGGTGCCAGTGTCCCGGGAGCAATCCCGGGGATCCCTGGGTGCTGGTGATCCCGGGGGTGTTTGTGGTGGGTATGTGGGGTGGAGCGCTGGTGATCCCAGAGGAGATCCTGGGGGTGTTGGTGATCCTGGGGGTGATCTGGGAGTGCCAGTGATCCCGGGTGTGCTGACGTCCTGGGCTGTGGGTGATCCTGGGGTGCTGGTGCCCCAGGGTACGGGAGATCCTGGGGGTGCTGGTGATCCTAGTTCCCTGGGGTCCTGGGGGCCGGGTATCTCCAGGGTGCTGGTGATCCCTGGTAGATCCTGTGTGGTCCCAGTGATCGGGGAGATCCCGTGATCCCTGGCCTCGTGGTCCCAGTGATCTGGGAGATCCCGTGTGATCCCCGCTTGGCCCCAGTGTCTGGTGTGGTCCCAGTGATCCCAGGGAGATCCCGGTGATCCACTGGCTGACCTCAGTGTGGTCCCAGTGATCATGGGGAGATCCCGGTGATCCACTGGCTGATCCTGGTGTCGTCCCAGTGATCCGGGGGAGATCCTGGTGACCCCCCAGCCGATCCTGACATAGTCCCAGTGATCCCGGTGCGATCCCAGTGATCCCCCGGCCGATCCCGGTGCGATCCCGCTGTGGCCCCGGTGTCTGGCGCAGCCCCGGTGATCCCGGGGTGATCCCGGGGGGCGGCCGCTCCCGCCGTGGCCCCGGCGATGCCCTGCCCGATCCCGGTGCGGTCCCGCGGCCGCTCCCGGCCCTGCCGCCGCCGGCGCCGCTGCCCGCCCGGGGGGAGCGGAGCGGAGCGGAGCGGCAGCGGCTGGGGAGCGGCGGCGCGGCGGCGCGGCGGGGAGGAGCCGGGCGGCCGGGGCGGACTCGGCGGCGGGCGGCGGGCAGGGCAGGGCAGGGCACGGCGCGGATGGCGGGGCCCCGCCGGCGGCCGCTGCAGCGCGGGGCCCGGCGGAGGATGTGAGGCGGCGGCGGCGGAGCCGAGCCCCCGCCGGGCTCGGAGGGCGGAGAGGGGCCTCCCCCGCGGCGCGGCCCGGCCCTGCCCGCCCGAGGGGCCGCGCCTGCCCCCGACAGCGGCCGCCCGACCATGGGGGACTTCTACGACCCGGAGCACCCCACCCCGGAGTAAGCGCGGGCCGCGCCGGCGGCCGCCCCGAGCGCTGCCCCCGCCGCGGCCTAAGGCCTACGGGCCCGGCCCAGCCGCGCCGCGCCGGGCCGCCCGCCCCGCGGGGAGCCGCCGGGGCCGGGGGGGCCGGGGCGCCAATGCCGCTGCCCCTTCCCTCCCTCCCCGGGGCGCGGCGGGCGGGCGGGCGGGCGGGGTAGGCCGCGCATCCCCGGCCTCGCGTGAGCGCCGCGGCCGGGCGCCGGCGGGCGGAGGCCGGGCAGCGCGGCGGCGGCCGCCCCGCGGGCTCCCGCCCGGGGGGCGGCGGGGCCCGGGGTCCCGGCCCGGCGGGGGCTGCGCGGTGCCGCCCGCCCCGCGGAGGGAGGCCGGGCGGTGAGTGCGGACGTGTCCCGGCCTCCCCGGGGGGGCCATTTTTCCGCACCTTTATTATTATTATTCTTATTATTTTTATTCCTTTTTTTTTTTTTTCCCCCCGGTGTGCTGAGGAGTTACCGAGTCCCGTCTTTATTTTGCCCTATGAATCCTCCCTCCGGCAGCCCCGGCTCGGCCCCTGCCCTGACCCCATTTTCTGACAGGAGGAAGGAGCCAGGCAGAACCCGGGGAGAGCAGCCTAATGGCTGGTGAACTCTGGCTCTCCTCTCCGCTGGGGATTTTCACTAACACCCCCCCCCCCCCACACGCCGGGCCGCCGGTTTGTTTTCCGCAACCCTGGTTGCCATGGGGTTTCCCCCCCCCCCCCCCCCCCATCCCCCTTCCCCAACCTTTCTTGTTGGTTCTGAACGCTGTTTTTACGTTTTTTAGACTTCCTTCGCGAAGGATTCGGGTGCTTCGTAAACTTTGCGCGTGCGGCATCCCCGACGCGCGGCCGGCGCTGGGGTGGAAGGAGGCAGACACCTGGCGCGTAGCACACCTCTGTGCGATGGCTGGAGCGGAGGCAAAGCTAAAAAATGGCGCGTTTTGAGCAAGGACGACAGAGCAAACCTTTTTGAGCGAATGCTGCGAGTTCTGTCTGGGCCCACCTGGAGCAGCTGAGGATCTGTTTCAGCTGAAACGATGCCTGCGGCCGAGCCTTCTAAAATTAGTGGGAGACGGAGGATTTCATTTTGAATCCGGGTTGTGTTTTGCTCGACATGCCTCCTGCCTTTCTTTCGGGATGGGAGAGCCTGGAGCCACCCCCTGCGCCTGATTTTCCGTGAGCTTAACCCCGGCGGGGAGCGACGGTCCTGTCCCGAGTGACCCCTCCGGGTTCAAACGACTCTCCTGTCCCTCCCAAAAGTTTTAGCCTGTTTTAGCTATTTCACCTTTTTAGTTTAGGGCGCGAGGGATCCTGCCCCAGTGGGCTGGGGTGGCGCGTGGCATTTCAAACCAAGCGTCACGCTCAGCTTGGCTGTTAAAAGCGTACAGGTTATATCCCGCTGCCGCTTGTTGTCTAAAACAATCTCGGGTGTCGCAACCCGGGGCTCTTGAAAGAAGCCAGGGCGGTTTCTCGGACGACTTTTTTAAAAGAAATACTGATTTATTGCTCTGACTTTGGGGTTTTCTTGGGGCGTGCGGACCCTGAAAGCCGTCAGGAGGCGTTTGGATGTTTTTGGGAGCCTTGTTTCCCCGTGCCTGCCTCGAAGCCTGGGAGTCGCGTTCGCTGCTTCGTTAATGGCGTGTCTCATTTAGGACGCGCTCTTCCCAGCGCGCCTGCTTTTAGCTGGGGAAAGGGATTATTTGCAGTAGCTCAGCGATGGTTTTCTTCGGAGGCGGGGGTACCTCAAGGTTTCATCGTCTCCTTCCCCGCCCTCGAGTGTCGCGGTATTAGAAACGCGCCGTACGGGGCGTCCCGGGAACCGAGTGGGTATTTCCAAAGCGCGGTTGGCTGCCGCGGTGGAGAGCGCAATTAAAAACAAACCGTGATGGCTGCGGGATGTTTGCTGCTGCTGGAGACGATGGCTCCTCCCGGTCCCGAACTCGCCAGAGGATGCGAGTTTTGGTTTTTTGGAGGAGTTGATTTTGTAGCTGGTAGTGTTGGAGTTGTGCTGCTGTGAGACATGGGGGCTTAGAGAGCATTGGTCGGAGCCCGGTAAATCGGCAGGCTCAGCCTTGTTTTTCAGAGAACAGTTTGGGTCAGAAGGGACCTTCAAAGCTCACCTGGGCCTTCCCCTCTGCCATCTTCCAGTAGGTGAGGTTGCTCAAAGCCCTGTCTAGCCTGACCTTGAACACTTCCAACGCTGGGGCATCCTTGTTGCTGCAATGGAGCCCCCCGCTGTGGCTGTAGGAGGGGGGATATTGAGTTGGGGAGCTGGACTACAGGCGACTTGAGTACGTGCTGATGGCGTTTACTGGATTTTCCCTACTAGCAAAGAAACTCCGGCCAGCTTTTGCCTGGTCGGTCACTCTCCGTGTCCCACTCGGCAACCAGAGCTCAGGTTCTTGAGAACTTCAGCGTCCGGCAAAACCAGCTCTCCTCACTTCTTCGGGCGCTCAAACTGGGGCCAGCCTGGGTCCTGGGGCTTGGAGCTGCCTCCAAGCTTCATGTGAGCTTTGCAGCTTCTCCGTGGAGCTGCCTAACACTGACCTGGACCTACCTGATGGATGTTGGCATCGTAGGCTGCAAGGAGAAGAAACTTCATCTCTTCGTGCCGTTACTAGAGCTGTAGCGACGCAGCTGATCCGAAGTGTTTCCTTCGAGAAGACACCGAGATCCTCCCTGGCCGCCACGTGCCGGTGGTGGAGGGGCCTCTCAAACAAGTGCCCTGTTGGTGGGGTCATTGCACGGGGCAAGGTGGATTGGGTTGAGACCCCCCGGGGCCATCTCCTGCTGGCGTCCCCGCATTACGATGGAAGCCGTAGGTGCTTCAGCAGGTTCCCTCGCGCGCCCTACGGCTGGAATGTACTGCGCCGCGGCTTCTTCTGCGCTCTGCGGCAGGTTGGCCTCCCCAGCTTGAATTGAGCTCCGTTTTGGGGGAAGGTGGTCCTGCTCTCATCCTGCGTCTCCACTGGCCAGCGATGCTGGTGGGGCTTGGTGGTGCATGTGGGTGACACGGTGGCGTCGGGACCTAGGGTCAGTGCATTTGAACCCCCCAATGATTTTGTTCCTCTGACACGATATGGATTCAAACAGCCCAAAGCCTCAGGTTTTTGGTTGTGACTGTTACTCTGTTTTTTCTTTTTTAACGGGCGTTGCAGCTGCGGAGACTCGCGGGCCGTTCGGTGTTCGTGCCACTTTGGGGCTTGGGTATTTTTTGCTTCTCGTAGGCATCTGGATTCTATTTTCTGCTTTTCTCGAGGGAAAACGATGGGTAACGTTGGTGCCCTCAGCACGAGGCAGAAGCTGCTGGCAAACGTGCTGTGGTTAAATACTCAAATTCGGGTCCTCGAGTACCTTGTTCGAATCCATCGGGGAGATGCTAATGGAAGGGAAAGGCTTGGTTTTACACCAGCATTTCCCTTTGAACGCTCTGCCCCTTTATTAAGGAGACTAATGATGGTCCCACGGGGACGAAATCGAGAGCAGGAAGGGAGAAACGTGGCTCTCGCTGCTTGAGCGTACCTGAGGGTTTCTCAGCTCCACGCTTAAGCCTTAATGTCTCTGAGAAGTCAGTTTATTTAAAGAAAAATGCTCCTTATGCGTCCGAATTTGTCTCAGTCGTGGGAGGAGACCTTCACCTGCTCGCCTGGCTGGCCAGTAAGTTGTGGGACAAATTTCTCATTTGGGTTCGTTATTTTTGACGTCATCTTAGGACAATTCCCAGCTGGACCCGAGCTTTTTGAGGCCAGTTGCTTGCAGCAGAGCCGAATTAAAGGCGGTCGTTTATCTCCAGGTTGGGTATCTCCAGGAAGAAGAGGCGGATGCCGCGCAGCGCTGCCCGTTCCGCTCTTCTCTCGCCTTTGTGCTCCATCCACAGCGTCTTTTCGGTACCGTTGCCCAATTCTCTTTAAAACAAAGCCTTAGGTTTGTAGCTTTGATCTTGGAGAAGTCGTCATCTCCTTCGTTTTTGGAACCCAGCTTTGGGTCTTATTGTTGTTGGGTTTTGAGGGAGGAGGACCTCGTGGCTTGTCATAGAATCCCAGAATCCCAGACTGGCAGGGGTGGGAAGGGCCCTCCAGAGCTCACCCAGTGCCACCCCCCTGCCCAAGCAGGCTCACCCAGAGCAGGGGGCACAGGACAGCGGCCAGGCAGGGGTTGAAGATCTCCAGAGAAGGAGACTCCACAGCCCCCCTGGGCAGCCTGGGCCAGGGCTCGGGCATCCTCCAAGTCAAGAAGTTCTTCCTCATGTTCAACTGGAACCTCTTCTGCTTCAGTTTGTGCCCATTGCCCCTTGTCCTGGTGCTGGGCACCACTGGGAAAAGTCTGGCTCCGTCCTCATGACCCCCACCCTTGAGATATTTGTACATGTTGATGAGGTCCCCTCTCAGTCTTCTCTTCTCCAGGCTGAACAAGCCCAGCTCCCTCAGCCTTTCCTCCTAGGGGAGATGCTCCAGTCCCCCCATCATCCTTGTTGCCCTCCTCTGGACTCTCTCCAGGAGTTCCTCATCTTTCTTGTCCTTCTGCCCTGGATTCTTATGCAGCTTCCACCCACCACTCTGTCATTCCTCCTTTTCCATCTGCTTGTGGTCCAGAAACGCGACATGCAGCAAAGGTAGGGGTAGATTGGCAGTGTTTAGCTTCAGGGGAAATTAAAAAAGTGAGGGGAAAAAAAAAACAGGTCCACATTTTGGCTTGGAGCAGTTGAGGTCCCTGTGGTTTCTGTCAATTCAGATGCCTATAAATCTGAAACCCCTGCATTTTTCCTGGAGCTGGCTGTGTTTGAGCGTGCTGGGAATATTTTTCTCCTTTGGTTTTTGACGTTTTAGGTCTGTGGATTGGTGGTGCTCGTCTACGTGGAGCGACTCAGGACGGAACGATGCGTGCGAACGGAACGGGGAAAGTCACTGCCTCAAGATGCCTCCTAGGGCGGGCGCGCTTGGGCAGTTGGGTTTCCCAAAAATGAGGAAACGTAGGAGCTGTAGGCTACCCAGGCAATGTATTTTGAGTTCCAAGTAGTTCCATGTACCTTTAGTCACCCGGACACGTGCACGGATAATTACACGCTCCGCACTTAATATGCAAGAGCTGCTAATATATAAACTCAGCTCTTCTAAATACTGTGGTTCGGCAGTTGCTTGGAAAAGAGACAGAGAAATCCTTGCTCTTGGAACGGAGGCAGCTTTCAGATGGTTCTCTTCTCTGAATTCTCATTTTCCTGCTGCAATTTAAGGTTTTCCTTGCAGTGGCTCAAAGGGGGCTTAAAGTGGAAGGGTGTCAGCCTTCTTTTGACGTCCCGTGTTAGAGATCTGGGGCCATAATTCTAAACGCAATTTGTTCGTTTGTTTATTTAGACAGGGAGAGAGCATTTCTAAACACCTCGCTTTAATAGACCTAGAAACAACAAAAAAATTAACGTGTTTGCCGTATGTATTTGACCTTTGTCCCCAACTGGCTGCGTTTGGTTATCATAGACTCATGGAATGGTTTGGGTGGGAAAGGTACCCCCAGAGGTCACCCAGCCCAACCCCCCTGCAGGAGCAGGGACACCTTGAACCACATCAGGTTGCTCACAGCCCCGGCCAACCTGGCCTGGAATGGTCCCAGGGATGGGGCCTCCACCCTCTCTCTGGGCAACCCCTGCCAGGCTTTCACCACCCTCACTGGAAAGAATTTCTGCCTTAGATCCAGCCTAAACCTGCCCTGCTTCAGTTTAAAGCCACCCCCCCTTGTCCTGTCCCAGCTGGCCCTGCTAAAAAGCTTGTCCCCCCCTTTCCTCTGGGCCCCCTTGAAGCCCTGAGCGGCCGCACTCAGCTCTGCCCGCAGCCTCCTCTGCTCCAGGCTGAACCCCCCAACTCTCCCAGCCTGGCCTCAGAGCAGAGGGGCTCCAGCCCTCGGAGCATTTTAGTAGCCGCTCGGAGCATTTTAGTAGCCCTCCCCTGGCCCCGCTCCAACAGCTCCATGTCCTCCTGGTGCTGAGGGCTCCCGAGCTGGACGCAGGGCTCCAGGGGAGGTCTCCCCAGAGCAGAGCAGAGGGGCACAATCCCCTCCCTCCACGCTGGCCACGCTTCTCCTGATGCAGCCCAGGGCAGGGTTGGCTTCTGGGCTGCCAGCGCCCATGGCCGGCTCCTGGCCAGCTTTTCACCCATCAGTGCCCCCAAGTCCCTCTGGGCAGGGCTGCTCTCCAGCCTTTCCTCCCCCAGCCTGTATGGATACTGGGGGTTACCCCGACCCAGGGGCAGGACCTTGCCCTTGGCCTTGTTGAACCTCGTGAGGTTCCCATTCCCCCACCTCTCCAGCCTGTCCAGGTCTCTCTGGATGCCATCCCGTCCTTCTGGCATGTCAACCGCACCACTCAGCTTGGTGTCAGCTGTGAACTTGCTGTGGGTGCACTCGATCCCCCTGTCTATGTCACTGATGAATATATTAAACAGCACTGGTCCTAGTATGGTGCTTTTTCATGTTATGTAGATGATTATTTAGGTTTATTTTAAAGATGAGCTGTGGAGCCCTGTGAGCTGCTTCCGTGCAACTTCCTCGGCACCGCAGGAGGCGATGAGGAGCCGAAATGCCACTGCTCAAAGGCTCAGCTCATGGTTGGTGGTTTAACACCCGTGTCCCCCATCGGGAACAGCGATGCTCTGTACATTTTGCAGCAGCCTGGGTTGTGCTTTGCTTTTGGTTTTCCTTGCCGGAACTGGTAGGATTCCTTGAGGAAAAAGTCTTGAGGAAGTCAAAGCGTGGCTCTGGTTTTTGCAGGTTTCGTAGGACGCTTGCTGAAAAAGATGATTTTTTTTTTTTTCCCTGACTTGTCCAATTTCTTTTTCTTTGTAAACTTCCATAAAAATGCTCCGTCCCTGCGGCTGCCCCTCTGCAGCGAGCTTCAGCTTTTTGGGATCCACCCCGGAGGCTGCCACCCCCTGAAGCATCACCCTGAGAGCCCCAAGGGCTGATGTGGAGCAGGACCTTCAAGAGAAACATGAGCCAGGAGTCAAAATTTGACCTGAAATCTGGGTGGGAGGAAGAGGCGTCGAGCTGGGTCTGGGGAAGGAGCTGGAGCCTGAGTAATGCTCGACCTTAAACGCCATTTTCAGGACCAAAGCCAGATTCCCGCTGGCTTTACCCACCATCACTCAGAAAATTTTACAGTTTCCACCACGTCACTTTGTAATTGTATTCTCGCCTTCCTACTGGAAGCGCATTGGCGGAGGTTTTGCAGCGGGAGAGCAGCAGTGCGTCGTTCTGAGTTAGCCAAAACCAATAATTTTTTTATCATTTGCAGCCTTCTGCAACAGAAGAAACTCCGGAGCCTCGTGTTTAAGGAGTTTGCTTGCACAGCCCGTTCCCAGCTTGGGCTTTTATTGCAAATAAAGGGATGAAGGGGGGTGAATTTGTCAGTTCCTCCGGTCATTTCCCTGCCTGGTATCACCTTGTGTTTAGCATTGCCACAGCAACCGGCCGCGGCGTTGCGGAGCCATAGCAGGGTGCGGGTGTTCACTCATTAGCTCTCATTTCTTCTTGCCATGTTAGGCTGGGTTTAATCTCACTGTCTTGTATTGGATATATTTTATTTGTTTGATTTAAAGCACTCGATTCTCCAGGAGTTGGTGTCGCGGGGAGCTTGGGTTTATTTTCTTTTATTGAATTGAGAGCGGCTCCCAAGATGTCTCCTGCTGCTGACTTAACCTGCCGGGCAGGTTTTGTGATAGAAGATTAAACTTCATCTATAATCGCGTCAGAAATAAATAACGTTAAGGATTTTATAGCAAAGCAGCAACCTTAAGCTTGGCTCGGGTGTTGCAGCATTTTGTTTACAGCACTGAGGCCACAAAGGTTTCTCGGGGCACGCGGTGTGGCTTGCAGCTTGAGGTCTGAATTTAGGGACCCCTCGTTAAGGGGAAAGTATCTTCTTGTTAAACTTGGGGTGCCTTTGGGGTAAGGACGGGACGTTTTGGGAACGCAGACTTCCATATGGTGACTTACAGAAGTATCTGGCATTACGTGCATGTCTGTGAATTATAAGGTGACCTCGCTAGCGTGACTCGGTGAAAAAGTACCCTAAAATTTAATGGGTTTACCTCCGTGTGAAGCTCGTAGGATGCATCTTCCAAGAACCTCTCCTGCTTGGGGTGCAGGGGACGGGACCGCTCCTGCCTGCTTTCTGTTTTGGGGAGAAGGGGATGCCGGGGACCGCTAAGGTGACATATCTCCTCGCCGGGCGTTGCGGCTGGCACGCGTCCGGCTGCGTCCCAGCGCCGGCAGTGCAGATGTTTCCCACCTCACCCAGTGACACCAGGCTCGTTGGGTGGTGGGAGACCTCCCCGAGGCCACCAGTGGGGCCGCCGGGTGCTATGGTGGACATCTTGCAAGCCCAGCCTGTGCCTGGAAACAGAAATCTTTATTTTAAGGTATTTTAGGAGACAAAGACGACCTGCGGTGCCAGGGTGGGTATTTGTCATGCGGGCTTGGTGATGCCTGGATAAGGTCAGGTTAGGAATTTGCTTGCTTTCCTGGAAGGAAAAATCCCGCAGGTGAGGCGGGGTGCTGATACCTGCTGAAGGTCTGTTCCTGCGGACGGGCACGGGAGGTGAAGGAAGCGTAGAAACCCCCATGGTTTTACCCAATCTAGAAACTCAGCGGGCAAAAAGTCGCTGGCAGAAGATGTGGTGGAGCCTGGGGGCTTCCCTGGGGGTCCCGGGCCTGGGGAGCGAGTCCTTCCCCGCCTCCTGCCTGCCCTCCGAGGGAGGGGCTTTGCCTTTCTGCTCTGTGGGTTGGTTTGTTTGGGTTTTTTTCCCCCTTTTTAGCACACAGACTTAATTACCCAGAGCCATTGCTCGGGTCAGATGAAGCCACAAAGTCTCTGCGTGTCCAGCGTAAAGCGGCGGCCCGAGCTGCCGACTTCTCTGCCAAGAGTGAAGCCCTGTGCCGGTCAATGGTAGTAATGATCGTAAGTCAGCTTAGATATTTCTGATCATTATTACTTTTTTTTTTTTTTTTTTTTAAATTCAGCATGCTTTCAGGTCTCTCGCCTTCCTGGGCTTCCCCTGCCAGTGTAGAGGGGGGCTTTAGGGAAGCGTTGGTATAACTCGAGCCTCGTTTTTTGTGGGAGCTGGGTGCAACCACTTGTTTTTCAGCAGGGTTTAAATACTGCAATTATTTTCCTGAGATCAACCATCTTTTAACTTCATTAGAGCAGTTTAATTCAGCACATGCTGAATTATTCCTGTGCAGCCCGGTGATTGCATGAGATGGGGATTTGAGGAAAATTAAAGAAAAAAACAAACCTGGTTTTTGCTACTAATTCCACTAATTTCTTTTCCCTCTGAGCCTAGAAACGTTACCGGGCTATAACCTGGCAGCACCTGCTGATGCTGTGCCACCGCGGTCGAGTCAAACGTGACCGTCCCCACCGGATTACGACGGCAGACGCCGTACCCGAGAGGGGAGTTTTTGCAGAAGGCTGGCGCTCGCTTCCTCTCCTTTTCTTAATGATCTCGGAGGGTAATTTGCTATAAACCTGCAGTGGAGGGTTAGAAGATGTTTGCTGCTTTGGTGGCAGCAATTTGGGCTTGCGAGGGTCAGTGGCCCCAGGGCATGCGGTGGGGGTAAGGCTTGGTTGTGTCCTGCCTCCGTGTGTCAGGGTCTTGCTGCTGCAAACGCTCTTTGTAGATGTTTTAAAATGTCCGTGGCCTGAAAAACCTGGAAATAAGTAGAGGTGGAATGGGGGGGAGATAAAAAAAAGTTGGGAGCGGGGATAACCACCTTAGTGACTCGCTCAGGTTGCACGCAGGCTGTTGCAGAGCTAGGAGCGGATCCTGAGCTTTTAAGTCTGGCCTAACCCTGGCTGTAGGAAGGAGGTTTTAATTTCAGCTTTTCGGATTGTTAAAAATTGTTTGGTGAGGTGGTGAAGATGATTAGGGAAAGCGACAGCGTGCTCTGATGTCGGCAGTGCTGCGGACTTTTGGGTTTTGGGTTTCTTTGTGCAACTCCCGTCCGTCCGTCCTGCCGGTGGTACCCCAGGGGGAGAGAGCCATGTCAAACCATCCCGCATCTTCCCCTGCTTGCCTGCTGGAGGGGATAAGCCGGAGATGATAAACTGCATTTGTGTTAGATCCAGCCTTCTCCTTCCCCAGGGGCAACCGCAGCCCTGGAAAGACAGAGGGCTCAGGGGTGTGCACTGTGTTTTAGGAGTTAATTGCATCAGGTAGGGAAAATGCAGAGTACCTTGTATGTGTGAAAGAGTTCCTTTTGTTGCTCTTTGTGCCTGCTCCTGTGGAAAGGAGGTGATTTTGAGGCAGGGATCACCTGAAAAGTGATCCCATTTAAATTTTGTTGGTGGGAGGATGCTGACTCTAAAAGCTGCTGCTGAAAGCACTCCTTCCCTGCTCCCAGAGGAGGAGGAGGCTCTCCAAGGACTGATGCTCCCATGGTAGTGAGCCAAAAGCCGGGCATTTAAGTTAAGCTGGGGGTCTGTGCCCTCTCTTTTTGGCACCGTCACTTGTCCGTCCCCCCCCTCCGCCTCGCTTGTCCTTGTCCTTTCCCTCGTGCTGGTGCTTGGTCAGTAAATCCCTTGCCTGGCTGCCATGGGAACAGCATTGCTTATGGTGATTGCTGTCACGATTTCAAACTTGATTCCTTCTTTAGATGTGCCCTGGCGCCGAGCGGGAAGGGGAGAGCGGGAGCCGTGTGCGTGGTGGTGAGTTTGGGAATTCCCAGGCAGTTCTAGGGAAGGAGCAGGGTCCTGCAATGCTTTTATTGGAGCAGAAGGCTGGAGACCACTGGAAATTGTTGTCTTCTTAACCAGCTCTTTTTCCTAGCTTCTCTAAACCGCTAGTATTATTAACACACAGATAGCTAAAGAGTTGGTAAATGAAGCTTTGGCCAAAAAAAAACCCCCAAACTTGTGGCTTTTCACATGTTCCTCCCAATGTCTGTTTTCCCTGACCCACTTCCCTTTGCAAGAGGTGCAAGCAGCAAAAGCATATCTTCAAAAATCATCCTTTTCCCTCTTTATTTCTTCCCCCTCTCATTAAGGTTTGGTCACCGTTGGGTGGACCTGCCCCGGGAAAGGTCTGCCCGGGCTCTGCCCAACCCAGGGTTTAATTCATCGCTCGGACAGAAGCCCCTTGGCTGATGCTGGCAAAGAACAAGCATTTGAGCTCATGCTATTTTTTTTTTTTTTTTTTTTTAGCCTGTATTTTCCCCAGCTGTAGAGAATGGAGTATAAATGCTTATAGTAAAAATGTACAGCGCTGTAAGTTTTCTATACTGTCTTGTGATGCCTCTCGAATCGGTTCTCGGTGGCTCCCCTCCAGCCTGGCAAGAAACGGGACCCTGGGCTGGCCTGAAGTGGAAGCTACAGCACTTGAGTTTCTTAAATCTTCTTCACGCCTGCTGTTGAAATGGCTCCTGTCCGGAGTTTTTCTGGATTTATAAAGTTCCTTTCAGGAGGGAGTGTTCGCCCATGATTACAGGTGGCTCCATACACCAGTAACCCATAACCTGTGGTAAAAGAAAAATCCCATTCTGGCATTCTTGTGGCTACGCAGGACGTCATTCAGCCCTTACTCTTTTTCTAAATGAAAGAAGAAATAGTTATTTTGGGTATATTCAGGTACCCTGGTTTCCTGGTGTGTTCGATCCTCTCTGTCCTTTCATATTTCAACCCTGTCTCTCCCCCTGCTCCAAACTTACACCTCCAAACCCAGAGAAAATGTTGTATAAACCAGCAAAGGCGGATTTAGGAGAGGAGGGGGTGAGCGCTGCGTTTGGGGGATGAGCCGCAGGGACAGGTATATGCTTACAGCTACCTTGACCTCCTTTTCCAGGGAGCTTGGCCTGGTTTCAAACTCCTGTTTAAATAAGATGTTTGATACTGTTAGTGATTTATTTTTCTTTTTTTCCCCCCGGGGTGTGCTTTAGCCTTTCCTCTCTCCGTGGCTTTTTGGGGGAAGGAGCGGGATTGTCTATTAACTTCCCTGCTTTTTTTTTTTTTTCTGGTTGTACATTATCCGGTTGTGGTGCTGTATTTTGGGGAGCAGGGACACGTTTAGAAGCACAGTGCCCTGCACAAGAGATTTCCCAGCAATTTGGCACCGTATTTCAGTTACTCAGAGGCACCGCCGTGCGTTTGCCCTTGGTTTTTTATCTCTAGCCGGCCACATTAGAGCCTAATAAAGCGAGTGGGCAATAGCGCTTCAGACCTGTAAGTATTTTATCAAATTGTTTGGTTTCGAGGATGGCAGGAGTTGAATGAGAACAGCGGGGAGCAAACTTCACCTCCAGCATCGTGGTGCAAACTTCACCTCCAGCGTCGTGGTGCATGGCAGTGGCAGAAGCCCAGAGGTGCAGCCCTCCATCGCCGGCCAGGCAGCGGTGAAATCCGCCTAGATATTTCCACTTTGGCCTTTAGGATTTTCCTGGAACTGCCCATTTCCACCCGGGGTGTTAATTTGTTGTGTTGCCTTCTGGTTTGCTTAGCCCTGGTGCGGCGGATGAAGGTCGGTGGATCCATGAGCAGCTATGGAAGTCCACCTGCGTCCCCATGCTGGCAGGACGGTTCTGCTTAAGCTGGCCTAAGCAAAACAGTCTGGAGGTTAGGATTTCCTCCGGCTGAATGCTGAGGTTTTGCATTTTGTTCCCTTTCTTCTGAAAGGCAGGGAATTGCTGAGGCAGGTAGGCTTTCAGATGGACCTATGCTAATGCCTGCACAATACCCGGCCCCAGCTTAAAGCAAGGTGGGCTGAGTGCCTGCTGGGGATGGGGCTTTTTAGCCTTGCAGGGTTGTTAGTCTTGCAGATATTTAGATAAGAAGATCTTTAGGCTTCCAAATTTTTCTTTCTTAAGAAGAAAATGAGGGGAAAAAAAAAAAAAAAAAAAGAGGCCATACAGGAGGTGAGCCTCTTCCAGTTTTGTTTTAATGCAGACGGGCATTTGCCATTTAGACTACAGAAGCCTGAAGGCATTTTTTTTTTGTTTGCTTTTTTAGCATAAGCAAAGCTTGCAGATAGTTCAGATTACCCTGTGGATTACATCTTAAAAAGGAGTGAAGTCTCATTCCTGTCAGGCTCCTTAAGCGGCTGGAGCTGCTGAACCTCAGAACTGAAATAAAACCTGAGTTTTTGTTGACATGCCGGTGACGAACCTGGGACATTTCCATGAACAGGAAAGCTGGAGGAATAAAAACACGGGAAAAGGGTGCTGTGTAAGGCCATTGATAAATTTATATAAAGAATTTGGGTAGGAACGTGGGTCCATAGCCTTAAAAAACCCTTTCCTGGAAATACAAACTCCGCCGTACGCCGTGGGGGTTTGGGATTTCCTGGCTGCTGTTGGGTGCAGTTGTGCATTTGTGGGCTGCGTGCGAGCACATCTCGCTGTTACCTGAGCGATATTTGTTGTTACTTCATCAGATCGGACCGGCAAAATTGTTCTTTTCAACCTTTCTTTAAGGGCAGACTGGTATTTTTATTTATTTTTTTTTTTTTAAATACTACTATATAGGGCTGCTGTAGATGAAGATGGTCCCGATCCCCGGGGTTTTCTTTCTTGTTTGTTTTTTTAAAATTTATTAACCACTTGTTTGCAGAGGTCTTCAGGTTTGCTTTGAGTTTTATTTTGGGTGGTAACAACCCCTTGCTCCTGACGTAATGAGCCACTTAGCGCATAAATTCAACGCTAATTTTAATAACACTCTCCCTTCTCTGTACCTGCAGACAGCACGGGGCAGCCGGAGGGAAACGAGTGGGGTTGCTCTAAACCTCCAGGGCTGGAAAGCAGCTGGAAAACCCGCGGGTTGTGCGTTTGGATGGATCCCCAGCTCCCGTACGCTCGCGTTGTGCCGGGTCTCCTGCCCACCAGCTCCTTCCTCGTGCTCGTAACGTGGGGATCTTACGTAACTTCAAACCCAGCGTGGGAGGAATTTGGCAAAAGGGTTTTCGAGCGAATAGCAACGCGTTCACTAATTTTGGAAATCTATTTATATATTCATATACATATATTTGGTTTTTGATCTGGGGCAAAGGAAGAGGCTGTAAATGGAAATGTCATCCATAACCCGAGCCAGCTACCTCCTTTATTAAGGTGAACCTGCGCGAGGGCACCCATAGCGAGGTGGGACAACATTCTGCTGCCGATGGCTGCTTTAGCTGGTGTCGGAGGCGTAATTCAGGAGGGAGAAGCTGAAATACCGCTGCGGAGAAGGAATACTGCTGTTCTCTCCGAGAGGAAATACTTCTCTGGCCAAAGAAATTAAATTGCTCATATGGTCACCCGGGGCTATACGAGGTATCGGTAGCATCGTATCTACTTCATTCTTACATATTGTGTTTCAAACAACCAGATATATTCGTCCAACGTCTTCTGTTTGGTCCCTTCTTCACTGTTTTCTATCTTTTTGTTGTTTTGTTTTCTCGCTTGCTCAAGTTTTAGTGATTTCCGCCCCTGCAAGGGCAGACAAGTCTACCAAGTGACTTTAGAGCAGCAAGATCATCCGTTTCCTAACTTCCTCCTTGCTTTCTCCTGGCTTTTGAAGGATCTCGGCTTGCTCATTTTCCCCTTCAGTGTGTCGCAGTTTTCTTGCCTGCTTTGACCCCCCCCATGCAGAAGCTGGTGCTCTGCCGTCCGCCTTTGTGGAGCGACCGTTTCAAGGTGGCAGATTCTCAGGCTGCTCTACCAACCCCATGTCTTGTCCAGGAAACCTGCTGCTGTGGCTCCAAGCTTTGAGGAGGACGTGAGCTTAGAGCTGGCCTGGATCATGCCGTGATCCCTGCTGGTTTGTAGACACGTCCTCTTGGGTGGGAAAATTTTACTCTTGGCTTTTGGTTTTTGGTGACCTCTACTTTGTGTACTTGCCAGCTTTTTAGCTTCATACTGGGTTTATGCAACGTTTCAGCAAGAAGAGCAAAAAGGGGTTGTTGAGAGGAATTAGTTATGTCCTTTACTCTTACAACAGGTTATTAATTATAAATATGAAACTTCATTGCCTGTCTCCCACTGTAGAGCTACTTAAATTTGTGTTCTTATGTACAAAGAGACTGTTACTCCTTTTTGGTTTAGGACCACCAGCTTTCATCTCTTGGTTGTTATTCCGTGCTGTGTCACAACACAACATCTGGTTATAGATGTCTTGAAAATCTTCGTAGAGTCATTTAGGTTGGAAAAGGCGCTCAAGATCATCGAGCCCAACGTTCATGTTGGGTCTTGTTGGGTCTTGGCTACACTAGACCTCAGTACTGTCCTCACCCCGTGTAAACGCTTGCGTTTTAACACTCAGAATATGTGACTGTCAACAACGTCCGAGTCCTGGAAGTCTTGAAACTCCATTTTCTGTAATCCTAAAAATGAAGCCTCCTGTCGGGCACTGATTCGTGTCAAAGTGCTGTTCGTAGAGGGCTTCTGACCTCCCCTGCCTCAGCAGGATTTTGAACTCATGGCTTGCCTAACCCCATTAAATCACATACGTGCCCTCCTGTACTCCACAGCTTGTTTAAACTCGTGGCTCATGTTTCCTCAGTGAAAACAAACCCTGTTCTTGCTGCTCCGAGAGTGATTTATGGCCTATTAATAAGCTTTATCAATTGGATGTGAGCCTTTGTAGAGGCGGGAGTATATTACTGCTGGTGATAGGTCTTGCTAGCACGTTGCTCCTAATTCTCTGTTGAGGATGGTTTAAACGGGGAAATGGGTGGTTATTGCTGTGCCGTCACCCCGTCGGGTCCCTGCCTGGGTTACACAGAAACCGAAAGCTTTGGCTTGCTTTTCCAGAAACTGATACTTCTCGAGTAGCTGATGTCTGAAGTGAAATCTGTGAACCTTTTCTGCAAGAAATCCTTCACCTTGTCACCACGCCAGCATCAAATTAGGGCTCAAAAGCTGAGATCCAGGTGAAAACTTCCCCTGTATCTGTGAGGTAGACGGGGAGAAGGCTGTCTGCATGCAACCGTAAAGGTCAGAGCACTGGAGAATGCTTTTGGGCTTCTAGTAGAGGAAATAACAGACAAAACAGATGAGCTGTTGACATCTCGGTTAAGGTGTATGGGTAACCGCTGAAACTTCTACATCTGCTTCTGTAGTTTTCCTTTGGGGGCTGAGAAACTCGCCGAAGCCCTCCCAGGTATCGGGCAGAGCAAGAAGAGAGCGGTCACGTTCTTGTTCCTTGTAGGAGAAACTACATTGCTCGCAGTATCGGAGTGAGGAACTTAGGGAAGCAAAGAAAAGTTGGGCTTTCCTGTTGGCTCAGCATTGGCAGGTTGGGCTGGGATCGAGGTGATGCTCCAAATGAGTTCGTTGTCGAGTGGCTAGTTTCTGGAGTACGGAGGAATTAATGCTGAGCGTCATGGTAAATAGTTGGGGCTGCAGATCCACAGCAGGTTGTACAGCAATAAGGTGTTCCTAAGTGTCTTTGATTTCTGGTGATGGGAGAGGCAGATACTTTCACTGTTTCTGGGCTGCTAAAATAGTGAAACCGAAAGAAAACCAAATTCAGCTTCTTACATCTCATTTTCAGGATTTTTATAGCTGCGTTACCTCTGCAGTGTCGGCTGAAATAAGGTTCTGGCTGGTTTGCAGACCCTTTGAAGACACCACCAAGGCAGCAGTTTGCTCAAAAAGTGTTTGCTCTGTCAAAGTCCATGCAGAATTCTCAGGGTTGAAATTATTGAGCTTCAAAACGTATGCCCTGCTCCCCTTCAGCGGCGGTTGGCGTGTCTGCTGGGCTGCTAGGTGATGTTGGTAGGGACATCTCTTGCAGCAGGATTATTTGTAGGCTTGGTGCTACCCTGGCTCTGCGTCCCCGCGTCCGTCCTGTTTGCAGTGCCAGAGATCTGATGTTACGTTTTTTCTTTCTGCCTGATGTTTACACCTTCTTTTTATCTTTTCTCTTGCATGTGTTCTGGGCTGGATTGCAATAGAGAAGAAGAAAATGAGGTGAGTAAAACCGATTCCTTTCTTGACGTAGCTCCCGAGACGCGCGTTAGCCCAACCTGGTTGGTTTGACCTATGGATTTCTTGAGTGGAGAGAGACTGAGGGTCCAGGTAAAGCGCACGGATGTCATTCTGGGGTGCCTCTGGTTCAGTGGTTAAATCCAGGAAAGAAGGGAACCACCTTCAGTGCCACGTCTGCCACCTACATGCAGGGCCGCGATAGCCGAGCGCGACGGTTTGGCGTAGGTAGATGCTGCTTTCTGCACCATGAGAAGATGATTATTTAACAGCTTAGTCTGTGAAAAAAAAAAAATCAGTTTTGCTCTATACGGCTCAATGAATTTAAGGGGAAAGGAGAAAACTTGGAAGGACTGGAACAGTTTATAATACCCTGGCATAGGAACAACTGCTGCTAATAATTTTTGATGCCATAGGACTGTGCCCGTTGTGGTTGCGCTGGCGAGCGTCCCGTGTGTCCTCCCTCTGCTCCCAGCGACTTGAGAGCTGCAGGAGCAGCGCTGTTCCGTCATCGTGTCTCTGCGGAATACGCAGAGCGAGCTTCTCTCGCCTTTTTCTTTCTGCAAAATACCCACAAGCAACGTTTCTGGGGAACGTTCCCTTTCTGTAAAATATTAAAAGGAAGGAGAACTCTTCTACCAGAGAGCTTTTGCCAGTAATTGCTACCTATTAAATTTCAAAAGCTACCTGTGGAGTGTGTTTAAAATTCCGTAAGTCACGTTTTGTTAGACTTGGTGTTATTTAAGAAGATAAATCCCTGGAAGGGCAAGCACATAAGGGCAAAACTTTTGTTCTGAAATGTATCATCTCTGCTGAGCAGACCGTGAAAAGGGGAGGAATAGAAGCTTAGCAGCTCCTTTTTTGCCTTCAGGTCCTGTGTTTTGTGCAAGGGTGGATGTATCCAAACCCCGTTATTCATGTGTGAGATCGGATCTGAGATCTGTTGCGCTTGAAGTTAGAAAGATTTTGATCAGAACATCGACGCGTTTCCATAAGTGTGAATTTTGCACGGAAAATAATTTCACAGAAGTTTGAGCAAGAAAGAAAACTCTTGAATGCTAATGCACTGTATTTAGTATATTTTAATGACATTTTAATATATACACATTAATTTTTTTTATATATTTGGCATCATAAGTGAATCCAACCTCTGATAAGAATTTGGATGCAGATTTGCGGAGACGCCTTCCATTAGACATCAGGGTATAGATGAAGATAGGAACCAGATCTCTTACTTTTCCCATGTCCCAAGACGCACACGCAGGTCAGGGGTAAAAAAGTGTGAATTTCTGGTCATGTAGGGATAATAATTGACCCAGCAAACCCAGAAAACGATGTTTCCTTATTCTTCAAGACGCTGAGCCCAGTATCCTGTGGGAAAGTGGGCTCAGTAGCATTCAGACCTGTAGAAACTCCTACCAAACGGGCTGGATGCTTGATTTAGTCCTTTATTCTCCCACAAATTAGTTTATATACACTTGTGTATTAGTCTCTGGATCGCTCTGATGCGTGGATTCTTTTGAAAACAGGGGTAGTATTTTCAGGATGACTTTCTGGAGACGTTTGTGAGACAGTTGTGGAGAGAGGAGCTTATTTCAGAGCCGGGCAAGTCCGTGGAAATGCGCTTTTTTTTTCAAGGTCACTGTATGGGTGCTCTTTTAACCACGGCACTCGTTTCAAAGCACCCATGAAATGGCACCCATAGAAATAACACCCCTTTAAAAGGAGTGCTTTTTATATTTTTGCACCCATCTTTTCCCAGAATGCAGCTAATCGTCCGCTGGTGAAGATCAAACATTGTGTATGGTACTGGGTTGGGTAGCCACGAGTAGTCAAGTGGAGACCGTGACGTGGTTTACACAATTAAATTAAACCCCCCCGTGTTTCATCAAAAATGAGGATATTTTTGCTGTCCAAGAGCACGAATCGAATGAGGTGGGGTTTCCATTCCACCAGTGTCTTATTTAATAATTTACCATGGTCCCTTTAGCCTCAGCAGCTGCGCATTGTTTTACAAAAGTTAAAGGATAACAAAGTATGTAATAATTCACAGGGGGTTGCAGGAAACCGCTGCTGCCGCCAAAGATGTGCTCGTGCAACAGTTAGGGGAGTAAAACCCAGCTCTGTATGGTTTTATTCTTATGCTTCTCAGGTTTAGATTGGACATTGGGAAAAATTCCTTCCCCGAAAAGCCTGTCAGGTGCTGGAAGGGGCTGCCCAACGAAGGGGTCGAGTCCCCAGCCCTGGGGGGATTTAACAGCCGGGCAGGGGCGGTGCTGAGGGACGGGGTTTGGGGGTGGGATGGCAGGGGTAGGGGGGCGGTTGGGCTGGGGGAGCTGAAAGGGCTTTGCCAACCCAAACCATTCTGGGATTCTATGATTCTCGCCCAAAATGTAATTACACTGATGCAATTTGGATTTGCGGGGCTAAGGGCAGTTGACAACACCACCTTTTTAGCACGGTGTGGCAGCGTTCATCTTTAGGGATTGCAGTCCCGTGACGCAGCTTTTGCGCAGACAAGCCCTAAGCGTTAAAATAGTTGGAGAAATGCTAAGATGGGTAAAAAATACGGTGCTTTACGCTCTGAAAATTGCTAATCTTGGGCTTGAATGAATGCATCCCGTAAGGTAAGAGGTTCCCGTGGTGAAGGAGCTTTGTTGCTCTAGATATGCTCCATTTCCAAAGCCAGGGTTCAGTTGTGAGTGCTGTCACGGCCGCTTTCACAGTGGAGATCCTGAGCTCTTAATGTCCTAGAGAAGCTGACTTGCAGCTCGTTAGCATCGAAAACGAGCGGGCTTGCTTGTAGCATGGTCCTGGCTGCAGGGTGGCGAGGGAGATCTGGGCAGGAGGCAGCAGGAAGCTGCTGGTGGGACGCAGGTGGAGCGTTACAGTCGGTTGGCCCGGAGGTGACAGAGTCATCACGCACGACTGCATCCTGGTGGGAATTCTTGGAGTATTTTTATATTAATACTGATCTACGCCAGAGCCTGCAAACTTATTAGGAATTACTGATGGTTGAGATGAGGCTGTTGGCAGGAGGTGAGGAAGGACGGGGCTTAAAACCGCTGCTGTAATTCTGGGTAGCCTGATTCATGCTGAAACCAAATGCATCCAGGTGCAGCCTCCTGGGATGTGAAAACAAACGTACTTAAAGCTTAAAAAAGCAGAGTGTTTTGTAGCCTGGGACTACAGAAACAGCACAAATAAAGTGGTGCTACCTCTTCAATTAACTTTATGTGTTAAACCCTATCTCTTTTTAAAAACCCTAAGAATTAAAATGAAAAAAGGACTTTCCGTGTAGTCATTAATAAGTCAGTTAAAAAACCTCAGCCCAAACCCCAAAGGAGGTTTTGCTCCAAACTGGAAATGACTGGGTAATTGATTTTGTTCAAGAGAGCACCAGGCGCAGAAGGCAGCACAGCTCTGCTATCCCAGACTCCAGCCCAGGGTATCAATTTCTATTTTATTGTCATGAAAAATTCACTAGGTAAAAGCAAATTGTTTGGTGCGCCTGTAGAACAGAGTTAAAAACCCCCAAACCAATTTCTCTAACTGCATCTTCTTTTTCTTTCGCAGGGCAAGCCTGAAACCGTGCAGAAAGCTGGCTTTATCAAAGGCCCAGTGTTCAAAGGCATTGCTTCGAGTCGCTTTTTGCCCAAAGGCACCAAAACAAAGGTTAACCTTGAGGAGCAAGGAAGACAAAAGGTGTCTTTCAGCTTTAGTTTAACCAAGAAAACCTTACCGAATAGATTTCTGACTGGTCTCGGAAACGAGAAACAAAATGAAGCTCAGAACTCTCCAGCAGTACCCCTTCAGACTGACTTTAACCCCAAAAGTAAAATGGACCTGGGGGATGCCGCTGGTTCAGCTGACGAGTCTTCACCTCCGAAACCGAAGGTAGAATTAGGGAAGATCCATTTTAAAAAACATTTACTTAATGTCACAGCAAAACCGCCACCAGCTCCAGCAGCCACACTACCGCCACCGCCGCTGGCTGTGGCACCGGTAACGGAACCGGTGGCATTGGCCGCGGACTTTCCCTCCACGCCACCGCCTCCCCCGCCTCCCCCTCCGCCGACGGTGTCACCAGCATTATCGATGCCGGTTCCTGCAGCGGCAGCCTTACCACAACTGCCGGTAACGCTGATGTCGACGCTGTTGCTGTCGCCGCCCGTGGAAGCTGAGGTCCCTGCTTCGAAGGAGCCGTGCCACGCAGTACCGAAGGAGGCTTTGGAGCTGGACGTCAAGCAGGATGCGGTATCGCGCGGTTCGGAAGAGCGTCTAACTCAAAACACAGAGCAGACGGAAATAACTCCGCAGAAGGAAGATTCCCATATTGGGAAAGAGGATGAGGTTTCCGACGGCTCGAAGGGTGCTCCCCTCTGCTCCCGGAGGCAGGGGTCGAAGAGGAAGTTCTCCCAGTCTGACGGCACAGTGCTGGGCTCCGAGTCCGATGAAGATTCGGTGAGGACCTCCTCCAGCCAGCGGTCACACGAACTGAAGATATCCAGTACGGAGAAGGAGAGAGATCCCAGAAGAAGCTCTGCGTCCCTCAGAGGTGACGACCTGGGGAAGTCCTCCTCGCGCTCCAAGTCGGACAGGGATGAGAAGTACTCGAGCTATTCAAAATCGGAAAGAGACTCGCGGTATACGTCCTCCCGCTCTCGATCAGACAGAGAGAGAAGGCGAAGCCGGTCTCATTCCCGTTCCCGATCCGATCGGGGCTCCCGAACCAGCTCTTCCTACTCGAGGTCGGAGCGTTCGCATTACTACGAATCCGACCGCAGATACCATCGGAGCTCCCCGTACAGGGAAAGGTCGAGATATTCCCGTTCGTATGCGGACAGCAGGGCGCGAGAGAGCTCAGATTCGGAGGACGAGTACAGGAGGACACATTCCAGATCGAGCGACTCGAGGCGTACGTCGTCCCACTCCTCCTCCTCCTACAGAGACTCGAGGACTTCTTACTCTAAGTCGGACAGGGACAGCAAAGTAGAGTCGTCTCATGCCGACATGGAGAGGAGAGGAAGGTCTTCTTCGAAAGCAGATAGAGATTCTAAAAGGACTTCAGAAAGTGAAGTAACCAAAAGGTGCTCTCCCCTTGATGAGCTAGGCTATCGAAAGGGGACATCCCATTCTAAGCCCGACAGTAATGTGAATTCCTCCCGTTATAAGTCCACCCCTTCAAAGACCCCCGCACCAAAGCCTGACAAATTTAAGAGTTCTTTCTGTTGTACAGAATCGATTGAAGAAATAAAACAGCAGTCTAATTCTCTAGATTTAGAGACCTCTTGTCTAAAAAGCAATGAGATCAGGGTAGCCATTGCGAAAAAGTTTGAAAGGGAAAAGACACTTTCTCCGTTAAAGCAGTTAAACGATTTGCCCGCTTGTAAAAAGGCAGACGAATCAAAAGCGGGTTTTGCTAACTCAGAGTCCGAGGAGCTTGCAGGAAACGAATGCCACGACAGTGTTAAGGAGCAAGAAACTTTATTAAAGACAAAGCATGATCAGTTAAGAACGTGTTTCCCCATGGAGCTGAGTGTAAATGGGTCCCCGGAAGGTAGGGCTGATGGTTTGGCAACTTCCAGTGCCTCCAAAACAGAGGATTTCGCTGCCTCTTCTGAGGATAGCCTGCATCGGTCAGAAGCGTCGCCTGTCGTGAAGACGAGTCCGTTGTATCCGTTGCCATCTAATGGGTTTGAGAGCACGTATGCATCTCAGGAGCAAGAGCCAGACGATTCCCGGGTCCACTCCAGCGAGTGTGACAGTCTGTTTAGGCAAGTGGAGGCTCCGGTCCCGCAGCAGCAAGGGGAAGCCAGCCCTTTGCCCATCATGAATGTAGATCATACTAAAACTGTACTTAAGAAGCTGGATGATCAGGCGACTCCGTGCGACAAAACCAAAGAACCAGTTTTTTGCTACATTTCAGACGATCCCACCCCTGCTTTGTATCATTCGGAAGTTGAAATCGAAGCAGAACCAGCAGATTTAAAAGTTACATCCGAGACTTTCCTGGACATGCAGGTAGAGCCGCAGACTGTTACTTGTGATTATGAGAGTACGGAGGATCACCACTCAAAGTCTGCCTGTGACTTTGATGAGCACGATCATCCTTCCCATAAAATTAGCCTGGCAGTGGAGAGCTCCAGCAGGGATCCTTCCCAGGACGGCTGTTCCCCGAGGCTCAGGTCGGATCATCCCGTGCCGGAGGAAAGCGTCTCTTCCAAATGGGACGTGGCACCACCAGATGGACACCAGGAGCTGGTGCAGCGTTTGGAAGCTGAAGAGGTACTCGAGCTGGATACGCAGCACGTTGATCTTGGATCAGCAAAAAGCAAGCCATCGTTCAAAGATGAACATTCGTACTATTCAGAAGTGCCGCTGGAGCACCGTGGCGGAGAGGTCGCGGAAGAAAGTGCTGTTTCCACCAAGGGAGTTGGGCCAGATGATTTAAGAGTTCGGTGTCCCGGCCTATTGGCCAAGAAGGATGAGGGAAACGAGCCCTTGGTGGCTTCGGCTTTTCCAGGCGCCTTGTTTCCCTCTTGCGATGTCATTGTCACTGCAGAAGAAATGGAGACGGTAACTCAAGCCCCTACGTGTGACAGCAGTGGCAACGCCGCTGAATTTGTTCCCACTGGCCATGACGATTACTCTGACATGGGGGAGAGTGACAGCGAGGGGCGCAGTGAAGACAGTGACACGGAAGGCTCGGATTCTGATGACGGTGCACCACGGAAACGGCTCCAGTCTGTTGTGATCGTACCAAAAAACTCGACCATTGCGACGGAGGAGAACAGCCCCGGCTCCTCACGGAGCAGCCAGGGCAACAGGCGCTTCTCCGACCACTGGGACGATGAGCGTCCGGAGTCCAGTAGACCCTACTATGAAGAGAGATTGGAGAATATGGCGACTAAAGGTGGTCCACAAGTAGAGAGCAGATGTTCTCCTAGAGGCATGGAGAAGAGTCCGGCAACTTCTACTGAGCTCAGCAGGAAGGAACTGGATGAGCTGCGGCCGGACCCGTGCCAGCCTCAGAGTGACGGTGTTGACAGTACGAGTCAGGCAGACCTGATGGCAGACTCCCATGGCAAACCCAACCCGGACGAGAGAATAATGTTGAAGGAGCTGATGGCCATTGGTAGACCGATCGGCCGACAAGATGAGCAGCCATTTTGTCTGCCAGAGAGTTTTGAAAGCGAGGATAAATCCCGACACCAGATGAGCTCTTCCAAGCCAGACAGTAGGCAAGGGAAGGGTGGGCTTAACCAGTCTGGCCTCGGTGACTTCTCCAGGTTGGACGGTTTTCAGACGACGGAGGATCTGGGTGGTTTGGGCTGGGACTTTTCCCAGCCGGAGAAGCCCAGTAGCACCTACCAGCAGCCAGATAGCAGCTTCGGGGTCTACTCAGGCTACGTTTACCAGCCGGGCTCGGGAGCGTACAGTGGCTCTCAGAGTTACTGGCAAGGCAACGGTTACTGGGACGCGAGGTCTGCTAGCAGACCTTCTGCAGTTAATTACGAACGAATTCAAGGGCAGGTACCGGATTCTCTAACGGAGGATCATGAGGAGTACGAAGAGGATGACCGTTGGGATGATGACTGCAAGCCTCGGTTTCCCAGCCCCTCGAGCAAATGCCAGGTGCCCGGGCAGAAAGAAAAAGGCTCGGTGCAGGCGCACGAGATCAGCAGCAATTCGACCAAGGAGCCGGTGCCTGGTGGGGAGAAGAAGGAGGAGGTGAAGGTTTTTGAAAAAAATGACGCGAAAGAGCGAGGCCCACCAAAAAAAAGACGCCCAGAGTTGGAGAGTGACTCTGAGAGCGACGTGGACTCGAGGGAGAAGAAGAAGGTGAAACCGGAGGGGGAGCAAGTGGAGTCGGCGCCACAGGACTCCTCCATGGTCGGTCGGTTGTGCATCATGGATGACTTCAGAGACCCCCAGCGCTGGAAGGAGTTTGCCAAGCAAGGAAAGATGCCCTGTTACTTTGACCTTATTGAGGAGAATGTGTACTTGACAGAAAGGTAACGGATTTTTTTTTTTTTACCCTTCTTTTTTCCCTTGCCTTATAGCAACTTTAGATTTTAACTTCTCTTGGATTGTGTGATAGCCTTTATTTTTTATGGCCAAATTGGCATAACTGGGAGGGAGGGAGGCCGCATTCCCCATGGCTAGCAAAGCTGCTCATAGAGGAGACGATGCTGGGCAAGTGCTTAACCTCACCCCGGGTCTCTTCTCCTAAACAGAAGACCCTGGTTGGGCCCAGGCAGGTGATGAGAAGAGGTGGAAGATTGAAGGGTATGGGGGGAGGAGGATTTCTTTATACCCTCTTCTCAGTCGTCTTGCAGCGTCCCCTCTGTCTAATGTTGAGTTGAGTATCAGGCAGGACTTCCACAGGTGGCATTACAGGCATCAGCACCAAGTAAACGCATTATTCTTGTACCCATGGTAGTTTGTAAGAGTAATTAATTTTTTTCTCCCATCAGCCTCCTCCAGGCTGAACCCCCCCAGCTCCCCCCTGGCCGCCCCCGCTCCCTCCCCCCCCCCCCCGGGGGGCCCCCCCCTGACCAAGCCAGGATGCCGCTGGCCCTCTTGGCCACCTGGGCACCCTGCTGGCTCCCCCCCCCAGGGCCTTTTCCGCCGGGCAGCTTTCCAGCCCCTCTGCCCCACGCCTGGAGCGCTGCGTGGGGTTGTGGTGACCCCAGGGCAGGACCCGGCCCTTGGCCTTGTTGACCCTCACCCAGCTGGGCTGGGCCCATGGATCCAGCCTGGCCAGGCCCCTCTGCAGAGCCCCCCTCCCCCCAGCAGACCCACACTCCCGCCCAGCTCGGTGTCCTCTGCAAACTGACTGAGGGTGCCCTTGATCCCTCAATCGTCTCATGGCAACTAAGATGCCAATTTGTAGATGCCTTTGATGCCCCTACCTTTTCTCTAACTACCGTTTTCTTGTTTTCTTTTTTCATTCTTTTATTTGACAGTGAAGCAGAGGTTTAAGTAGCCAAAGCCTCCAATTTGCTCTGTGAAAAGAATGCTGGTTTAAAGTGGTGCTGTGCTCAACTAGCGGTTTCTATGTTAATATTTTAGAATATCGGTTTTCTCCCGATATGGGAGTGAAACCCCCATATGGGAGTGAAATCCCGATATTGGATCAGTGAAACCAAATGGATAATACAGAGTACCTGAGGTTGGACGGGATCTCTGGAGGTTGTCGCCATGGTATTAGATATGATTATAGAATATAGTGTATCATGAGAGGCTAATCAAAGTTTATCCTTTTAGTTTAAACCTTAGAACTTGTGCTACATGGTGAGAAATCCTCTGCCCAGAAAAATTAGGGCTGAATTTTCTGGGAGTTGGTTTCTTGTGTGGCAAAACCAAGGGGTTTCAGCCCTTCCTCTGGCTGTAGGTGTGTGCGCATGGGTGCATCTATACTGGAAGTAAAACTGGGTTGTGGACATTGAGGAGAAGGAAAAAAAAGTTAAATACCCTGGGATGTCTTTCTGAGAAATCATCTTTTGTCATCAGAAAGCCCTTACCTCCCGTGCAAAACAGACCGAGCGTCCTTGGTTACCCCTGTACCTTCCTGTGGTGATCCAAAGGCAGTCGGTCCATATGCCCAGGTTCTAGGCAATAAATTAATTTCCTCCGGTAACAACTGATGAAGGCCGAGGAGTAATTTCTCCACCCTGCTGCTGTCTAACCGGCATTTCAATGACTTCTCTGCGATAGGAAGAAGAACAAATCTCACCGGGATATCAAGCGAATGCTGTGCGAATGCCCGCCTCTCTCCAAAGAAGAGCGAGCTCAGGGGGAGGTTGCTTGTGGAGAAGACTGTCTCAATCGCCTGCTCATGATAGAGTGGTGAGTAGCCTTTCGTGAGTTGGCGGCCTTGCGTGGTGGTGTCCATGAGATGACTTGGGAGCCCCTGAAGGAACCCAGGCTTTCCTGGGTGGTGGCAACAAGCTGCCTGTGCACTCTCCCTTTCCCTGACTGGTGTGGAGTGATCTTCAGAGCCTACACACCAGCATTTACATCTGACCTTAGGTCTTCTGCAGGAGGCTAGACCTTAGCAACCTCCTGTTAAAACCTGCTACAAACACCTGGAGGCTTCTGCTCCTCAGCCTTCACCCTAGTCCATCATAAGCGTGGTCGGAGGGGGTCAGAAAAGCAAATGTAGCCCTACTTGAGATCCTTAATTCCTCTCATTTCTCCTTTTGCATCTCTCTCCTCTCCCTGGAGCCTCACCAGGCTATGGCTGTTGTCTCCTTTTCCCTCCTGGAAGAGGCTAGGAGAAGAGGGAGCTCTGTTGTGTGCGGGAAGCAGGGTGCTTAGTGGGATTCACCCCCTGGCATGAGGATTGCCACCAGCTGGGGTGGAAGGAGAGGAATGACCTGGAAGAAGCCCTGCCCCCACCCCCCTTTTTTTATTTCATAGCCCAGGCAGTAGATGTGGGGGAAGGAGGGGAGCCCTCATGGCTCCCTACAACTGCCTGAGAGGAGGGGGGAGCCGGGGGGGTCGGGCTCTGCTCCCAGGGAAGGGGCGATGGGACGAGGGGCACCGGCCTCAAGTTGTGCCAGGGCAGGGTGAGGTTGGCCCTGGGGAACAATTCCTTCCCCAAAGGGCTGTCAGGGGCTGGAAGGGGCTGCCCAGGGAAGGGGTCGAGTCCCCAGCCCTGGGGGGATTTAACAGCCGGGCAGAGGCGGTGCTGAGGGCCAGGGTTTGGGGGTGGGATGGCAGGGTTAGGGGAATGGTTGGGCTTGATGATCTTAAAGATCTTTTCCAACGCAAATGATTCTATGATTCTATGAGATATCTTGGGGGGTAGAACCCATAAAAACGTGGGGCGAAGAGGCCTGTTCATCCCATTTTGATTGTACGACATCAAAAGCACTCGCATTCCAAATGTTTTTATCTTCCTTCCAGAAATAAATTGTCTGCATTAGCATGTTGACAGTCAGATGGTTATGCTTTTTATAGCAAAACCCGTTTGAAGGCTTTACACTGAATTTATTATGGTTCCTTGGTATCTATTTCCCATTTGAGCCATTTCTGTTACCGCTGTTGTCCTGCTAGGAATTGATTTGTTCCGTTTCCTTCCTTTAGTTCTTCCAGGTGCCCGAACGGCGACTACTGCTCCAACAGGCGCTTCCAGAAGAAACAGCATGCCGATGTGGAAGTGATCCTCACAGAGAAGAAAGGCTGGGGGCTGAGAGCTGCCAAAGATCTGCCATCGTAAGCCTTTGCTCTTCGAATGACGTCCTTGTGCTATTTGACTCCCCCGTGAAGGGAAAATGAGTTTCTTGCGTTTTCTTAGTTTCACTGACATTGTAGATTGGCTGAGGTTCTTCCAGCTTTATATACTGTCCTCGTCCTCTGTCAGGTGACCCTCTTGGTTACCAGCACGTACGTAGGCACTAATTGTGTGTTAGATTTCCCACTCTGGTTTTGCTCTCTTCTCATTAGGATTTCTGACAGCCTTGCTGTGGTTTCATCTTGTGTTTAATCTGTCTTCCCTTCCTTCTTCCCTTCTTTTTCTGTCCCCACTCCACGGCATCGCAGGAGCACACGCTCTGGTTGGGTCTCCTCTTCTTCTTTTCCCACCTCTGCAAGACTTACCCTCTTCTTGAGTCCTCCTCCCTTTCAGAATACATCAGGATCCCGCGGGGATCTTTCCTCCCCCGTTATCCTGTTGTTAGTTAACAGCTGTACTTCCAAGCGCTGGTTTGACATCAGCCGTGCTTACAGATCTGAGTCTGCATGTGACTCATCTCTCTTCCACTAAAACCAGGCGTTATTTGCCTGTTGTGCCTGGATCAGTGCCTTTATCGACAGCATCTGGCACAACGGAGCTGGTGGGACTTGGAGGCAAGGCTTGCCCGATACTTGAACCCGTGGCAGCAGGATGGATGCTTTTGGTTTTGCTGATATTTTTGGAATTGCAGTCCTGTTTGGAAACTTGAACTCAAAAAAATGAGCGTGGCTGGGAAGAAGAATAGGGCCGGGTACATTTTGCTCTGTAGGTGCGTGTGCAAGGAGCAGGTCTGAGACGGGAATGCCTTCCCACTAGGTAGGGTAAGTCAAGGAGTTGCCTTCTGCCGTGCTGAGCTGACACTTTCTCATACTCCCAGGAGTAAAAAGAGTTTTAGGTGAGGCCGTGAGGGAAGAGAGAGGAGCGAGGACATTCAAATGCTGGGGCCTGAAACACAAGGTGCAGCAGGAGGACGGGAACGAGCAGGAGGTGGAGATGGGGTTTGTTGGGAGAAGGGAGCAAGGCGAGAGGTATCTCCAGGTGAGAGCGGCTGCGGTGAACTGACACGGCTTAGCAAGACCCGGGTGGATTTTCCTCCTCCAAGTTCAGAGCTCACCATTTGTGTACAGGTTGTGTGGCCGTGGGTGTCCTCTCGGATCCACGCAGGGCGAGCAGAAATCGGTCGTGCTGCTCCACAGATGAATGACAGCCTTTGTAGGAGCAGTCGCTGGGGTGTCCTGCCGTGGGGAGAGCAGGGCCGTGCGCGTGGGAGTTTCACCAGGCTCTGGTTTTCATCTCGAAAGGCGGTGGGATGGGCATGGTGAGTCTGTTCAGTCTCCAGCGCACCAGAGACTGAGCTTCAAGACAATCTGCCTAGAACTTAATTGTGTAAAGATTTGCTCTAACTCTGGGTATTTTAGGGGGTTTCCATGGAAACGCGTGATTATTTTTTTTTTAAAAAAAAATAATTATTTTTTTTTTGCTTCTGTTGAAGACAAAGAGTCCTGAGGAATCGCAATGTTTCTGACGCTTGAGAAAGCTATAGGTCTTACGGCAGAGTTTGGTACTGCTGTATTGCATACAGGAGGCTGATTCACAGGAATATATGGGGAGGGGGGTTGATTGCTTTAGAGAGGTATGCCAAGTTGTCTAAAATGCAGTGAAAACAATTCTGCCTTGTCAACCCAATATGTTTAACTGAGAGCGCCTTCACAGTGTGTTTATGTAAAAGACGACAGCGTTAAGCGATGGTTAAAACGAGCGAGCCCTCCCCGTCGCTGGTCTCTTGCACAGGAACTGTTATCGAAGAAGAGGGTGAGCGTCGTGGTGTTTTTCTGGCTCCTGATTTTCCAGATTTGCCAGATGACCTGAGAAGTCCCTGGTGCTACCGGACCTAACCTTTGCAAGAGCAGGGCGCAGTTGGTTTTGGAATAACGCCCGCGCAGGGAAGCAGTTAGTGATGGGGACTGAAGCAGTGCTGCTGCCCCGTATGGAAGGATCAGGTCTGGTTTTATTTAAAGTGTAAGGAATTTCTTTTGAAGGCAAGGTGTGGAGGTTGTAATAAAGGTATGGCTGATGGAGAACAGCTCACCGTAGCAAGCGTCGTGCCTGCTGGGTGTGCTGGGATCAGGGACGTTGAGAAAGAGGGGAAGGAGGTAACCCTGTGAAGAACATCTTGGGTGAGAGGGTAGATAAACCAACAAGAGCAGCCAAAGTACCTACTACGATTGGCCTGTGCGCATCAAGAGATTTGGATGTGGTTCCTGAACACTTGTTACGGCGACTTAAGTCGGGGGCTGGCCGGAATATTGCTTTTGTTTCTGTGTGTGCTGTTCTGAAAAGCTGACTTTTGGAGAGGGATTTGCAGGCTGGCAGAACGTTGCTGTGGAGCTAAAGCTTGTCTTGGGAGAAGACAACCTTCTCCTGGTAGTTATCCCACCAGAAGACAGTCTGCAGACTGTCGCAAATCCAGCGAAGGCTGAAGAGGTTTTACGCCTAGAAGATGACCTGTCCCACCTGATGTGGGTTTGTTCAGAGATATTTCTTGCTCGCCTCTCCTCGCTGTCCTGCCGCTGCGCCCGTTTCCCAGGCTTGGAGTTTTGCGGTTGGGACTTTGAGGGGAGCTGAGCCAACGAAGCAGCAGGTCATCGGAAGACCATTGCTGACACCTTCATGTTGGTATCTGCAGGCTGGGAGGCATCTAGGAGAAAGATACGGCTGGGTTATGAGCTGAAGGAGCAGATCAGCGTACCAGAACCATTTTTTTTGGGTGGACAGGAGGTGGGGGAAGATGTAATTTGTATGTGTGGGCTGGAAGGCCACCATGGAACTGTGCTGGGATTAACAATGGGAAGGAAATGGGGTGAGTGATACCTGCTGAAAACACGGGGTGCTTGCTCCAGGTGGAGCTGGGCAGGAGCTTTTGCTTTCCTGGTGCTCTCCTGGTTAAGCATAAGGAAAGAATTGAAGGGTTTGGGGTGATATTAAGCAAGGGGAAACTTAGGATAGGTATCAAGTTGTTTCGTGATGCGTCTTGGTAGACTGGAGGGTTTAAAGCCTGGCTGTGCTGCAGAATGCAGTCTGCAAGGTTTGTGTCCGAGTGTAGGGGTAAGTGAGTTGTTCTCTTCCATCCCTGCTTTGAAATTCACCTTTCCTATGGTTAAAAAGGATATTTCATCGACTCCTCATTTCACCCACCAGACCAGCAAGGTGCAGACAACCACCACCTTCTCTTAGTGCTCCTCATTTTCCTCTTCACATCACCCGCAGGGTCTTGTTCTTTTACAGAATAAACCCTGCTCGAAGGGGAGCTTTATTCTTGCGTCTGTGATACGCCTATCCACCTGATAGCCTAAAAAAATCAATTAATCAGAATTGCCCGAGATTAAAGTATATAATAATGGTAGCTACACCACCAGGATGACCTATCTGGCTGCAAGCTGTATTCAGAGAACCCGTCTCAGCAGCGGTTATTTTCTGTTCTTTGGTGTTCCTTGCTTGCGGCTAAGTGGAGTGATGCTTTTTTCCTCTTGGGTTTTGCAGCAACACTTTTGTCTTGGAGTACTGCGGAGAAGTGCTGGATCACAAAGAGTTCAAGGCTCGCGTGAAGGAGTATGCCCGGAACAAAAACATTCACTATTATTTCATGGCCCTGAAGAACGATGAGGTGAGCAGTGTGATTGCTGTGCTCGGCTTCGGGGGAGGCTGGCTGGGCTTTGCCCTGGTCACGTACAGCGCCGACTCCCTGTGAACCCGCTAAGCAACGTCCTGGATCTATTAGAAACGTTTTCCTAAGGAAAGGAGGCTTTGGCTGGCTTTGTCTTGTCATACCTTCCATTTTTTGTAACCCATTGCTGAGTGTTAACCTGGTTTAACAGAAATCTGGTAACTTAACTCTATCCCGTTGTCCCTGGAGAGGAGAAGTTGTCCTCCCAAGGGAAGGGATGGAGTATGGCCCATCCCTTCCACACAAGCAAACCTCTGTGGGAGAGAAACCATGTCTGTCCCAGCTTGGGGAGGTGCTTCAAGCCAAACTCAACCTTCTCGGATACCCAAATAAACCGGTCTAGAAGACACCCCAAGAAACCACATTTCCTTTCTTCCCATGCTCACAGAACCCCATGAAATTGGGATGGTTTTAGCTGGTGGAGTTCCTATGTGCAGGGCTACTGTCACTGAAGTATTTATATCCCAGAAGTTCTTAATTATTTATCTTTGCTTCAGCTCTATGGGATCGTGGAGCTGCGATGCAGAGAGCGCAGCCTCGCTTACCTTGGGCGATGGGCCCTCCCCTGCTGAGAACAAAGTGTATAAATAGAAATTTAATATCGTATTCTGCTTGTTTCTTCTGTCAAGACTTTCTGGGTCTGGATAGTTTTACAGTGAATGAGCTAAAAATACCCAGAGTGCTTTTTTCCTCTTTTTTCCCCCCCCCCCCCCAAAGTAAGCCATTTTTCTTAGCTGCTGTGGGACGTTATCTGATCACAAGGGGGCACAGGGGAGCATTTCCAGTTACAGAAGTGATCCAGGAGAGGACCTTTCTCTTCGAGTATGATGCCTGTGGCAGAGATGTTCGCCTTCCTCAGCCCTCGTGGTCACTGTACCATGTACCAGACGGTCAGAACCAGAGATATTACAATCAAAAATCAAAAAAGAACTCTGTATTAACCTGCAATGAAAACTAAGAACCATGTGCCAGTTGCTTAGCGCTCTTCTTTTTTTTTGTGGGGGACACACACACACTTAATAGCGTTACAAACCCCATTCTCCAAACCAAATAAAGTTGATGGCTGGAGCAGGAAAGAGCGATGACTTCTCCATGGGTTGCGTTCAAATGCGCGGTGTTCATAGCTCGACCGCTTCGTACCGCTGCCTGCTGCAGAGGGCGGGAGGCCCTTTTGCTCTATTTGGTGTTTTCTTTTCTTTTCAGATAATCGATGCTACCCAGAAAGGAAACTGCTCTCGTTTTATGAACCACAGCTGTGAACCAAACTGCGAGACACAAAAGGTAAACTGTTGGATCAAAGCTGCTGGCTTCTCACTTCCACTGCCTTGCGACTTGGCAAGCTCGCAGTGAAAAGCATTTCTCCTTTATCTTTATGTCTCTTTGTTTTGGTGGGGATTTTTTTTTTTTTTTTGGTGTAACTTAGTGAAATGGAAACAACTACCTTTGAAATGGGCAAGTGCTGCCGATCCAGTTGGCAAATTTTAAATTCAGCGATGCCGTTTGAGGGATTAGTCCTGTTAATTTAAAGCAAAACCAGAGTCAAGCCTGGCTTTCGTAGTAACTGTTGTCATCTTGTTTTTTCCCTTGCCTTAGTGGACGGTGAATGGGCAGCTCAGAGTTGGATTTTTCACCACCAAACTGGTCCCGTCGGGTTCGGAGCTGACGTTTGATTACCAGTTCCAGAGATACGGGTACGTTTCGGCTTTCTCTGCTTCAGCTGCCGGAAGTGGGGTTTTGTGAGCGTTGGTGCGACGCAGAAATCCTGCTCCGAACCAAACCATTGCAAAGCCTCCTCTAGCAGAGCAGTTGTCAATGAACTGGAATTCGACTGTAGAAAAAGCTACCTGGATAAAGTGTCTTCCATTTCTAACAGAAGAGTTTGGGAGAGGAATTTCCTGTTGATTTAATACGCCTTTCCCAGGGTCACTTTATTGCCTTTTTGTTCCGCTTCGTACCATCTCTCCCCGGTGGAAATTTCCCAGATATTTATCTTGACTTGTTTCTTTCCTCTGTCTAATTATTAATTACCCAAGCTCCAGACTTTGCAATACTCTTAAATAACACCTCTTCTTCCCCGCCCACTCCTGTTTTATGACTTTGCAAATACTTGCAGAGCTGTAAAACCCCAACAGACAGCCCGTTCCCTCTTCCTGTCCGACTCCAGAAGTGCAGGTGTGCAAGCTCCAGCGTGGGCTTTGGCTCCCTTCTCTAAACCTGAGCCTGATATTTTTATGTTACTGCTTGTCCAGGTGTATGTCGAAGTATTTCACTCTCTTTAACGTGATTAGCACAAAATAGCTTCTGACAGGCTGGAAGCAACCTGTAATTATGAGATTCATTGTAGATCCCTCCTATAATCCTTATTTTTTTTTATTGAATACAGTTGTTTAAGGAGCGTCTTTCCTTCTGGAGCTGGCCTTATGCAACGCTATGGCTCTTTCTCTATGTGGAAGAATCGGAAATGAATTTTTTGTTGCATTATAAAATTATTTGTGCTAAAGTGTCAGGTGCTGTCACGTAGTTTTCTGTTCCTGCTGCAAACTTGCAGGAAGGCAGGCAAACTTAGCCCCAGCCTTTCTGGTTGCTCTTGCAGCAAGGCCTGTTTTAATTTCTAGGCACCTGGGAATATCTAAAGCTGGGGAAGGTCACGTAATATGCAGTCTATACACCCATAATTTTATTTTTGTCTGTATATGGCTTTGTCAAAATCAGTGGGGTTTAGTACTGGGGCCCTGTTAGGGCCTCTCTGGTGGAGAATCATTTTGCTATATCGTCAACCAGGATCTTGCACATCCGAGTTCAGTGAATCTAGTCTCATCTTGCTGGAGTTTTCCGGCTCTGATCTCTTGGTTTTGTCCTTCCTGAGCTCAGGTTCTGCTTTGTAAAAGATCCTGCAGTTGAGTTTCCCTGGTTCTTACTGCCAGTACTGCAGAGCCACGTTCCTCTGATGGATTATACACATTTTAAAAAAAAAAAACCAAAACCAAACCAACATTCTCCCACGCAGTTGTGGCACACAGTTGAAAATTTACGGTATGTCAAGTAGAAAATGCAGAGGCTTTGTAGAAATATTGCCTGAAGTTAATACAATTTATAGCTCTTCTGCTCTCCGTGGCTGTATATCCTTGCAAAAAACGATCTTCCACTTGAATCTTACTATTTCCACGAATCCTCAGCCCATTCTTTATTCTGTTTTGAGCAATAAAATGCAAGCCTTTTTCCTAATGAGTATATATAATCAAGATGCTCGTTAGGAAAATTAATATATTGATCGCAATATGTGGCAAGAAGTTAGCAGACCCAACACCTCCACCTTTTCATTTCTGGTTCTTAACCAACAAAGAGCCTGGCTTTGGTTTCCATCTGAGACAACATGGGGTCACGGTAGCTGCGTTAGAAATAAAGACTTTGCTCGAATTTTCAGTAGCCAGGAAGGCCTTGCCCTGCAGAGAAGTTCCCTTTCTTCTAAGGATGCACTTCAGAGTGAGGTAAAATAACTTGCTGTGGATGTGGCTGATCTGTTTATTGAACTGTTCTTATGCCCACCAACAGCAAAGAGGCTCAAAAATGTTTCTGCGGCTCGGCCAACTGCCGGGGTTACCTGGGAGGAGAGAACAGGGTCAGCATCCGAGCCGCCGGTGGGAAAATGAAGAAGGAGCGCTCTCGTAAGAAGGACTCGGTGAGTCTGATTCTCCCTTGTATGTATGGTTTTATTTATTTCTAAGAGTAGCAGGAACCAAGGGCTGACCCTGGGCTTCATCCTCTCTCTGTGAGCCTTTGGGTCACCTCCATAGACTTCTGTGATCAATGACTCACGATGACCTCAACTCAAGGTTCAGTTTTTTCCATGGATGTAAGGTTGGACTGGATGATCCTTGAGGTCCCTTCCAACCTAGGATTCTATGATTCTGTGGTGTATTTGTATCGTTTTATTTCACAGCGGCCCTCAATACTTGTGTTTTCTTGGAGCTTTAGTTAAATCTGTGCTTCTTTTCTCTGGGTTACTTAGAATCATAGACTCGTTTAGGTCGGAAAAACCCTTTAAGCTCCCCCAGCCCAACTGTTCCCCTACCCCTGCCATCCCACCCCCCCCGCCCCCCGCCCCCCCCCTCCCCCCGACACCCTTTGGGGGGAACCCCCCCCCCCCAGGCCGGTGCCCCTCGTCCCATCGCCCCTTCCCTGGGAGCAGAGCCCGACCCCCCCGGCTCCCCCCTCCTCTCAGGCAGTTGTAGGGAGCCATGAGGGCTCCCCTCAGCCTCCTCTGCTCCAGGCTGAACCCCCCCAGCTCCCCCAGCCGCTCCCCAGCAGCCTGGGGCTCCAGACCCCTCCCCAGCTCCGCTGCCCTTCTCTGGACACGCTCCAGCAACGCAGTGTCTTTCTTGTAGTGAGGGGCCCAACACTGAACACAACTTAGCACAAAGTCCCACCAGAGAGGGACTTTAGCCGGTCATCCATACTGCATGCTACTAAAAACCATGCTAGATTCTATGTGGTTTTAAAAAATTTGGTTTGTGTTGCATGATTTTTAAACGTCGGTGAAAGACGGGCAATACCGGCTTCACCGTTTAGGACGTTACCTGAAATTTGACAGCTGAAAGGGTGCAGATGTTTGCCATCTCCAGGCCGGGATGTGAAATTTGAATCTCCTAATTGCTTTAGCCTAGAGGTAAGGTAGCTTCCAGGAGGAACTTGTATGAACGCGTGCTGCGTTTGTGCTGACTTCAGATACAGTTGTGTTTGCAGAGGGACGTGAATGAAATATGTTACTTAAATCCAGCCTTTTTTTTAAGTCTTTTTATAGCTTTTCATGCATGTAATCCTCTTCTATGAAGCTACTCCCTGCATTGAATTGCAGCGATGGGTTCACATGGTAGATGTAGGAAACCGCACGGAAATCTGAGCAAAGCAGTAAAAAGGGAGTTTTTCCCAGGTGCAGATGGCTGCAGGAGACTCGGATGGGCTCCTTTTGCTTCCTACGAGATGTGACTGCTCTCTCCTTGAAGATATAAATCTTGATTCCTACAAATCAGATTTGTTACCTGCTCTTTTGGGAGAAACTACCTTTGAAAACGCTGGCTTCGTTTTTATTTACTGTACCGGAGAGGCAGGAAGCCAAGAAATCATTTATAAGTCGTTTATAAGTGCTTTTAAAATGCTAATTGGTGGCACCGAGCAGTAGGCTAAATTATGAACGTCGCTGTTTCGGTGTCCACACGGAGAGGAATGCGCCTCTGGTTGTGAAGATCGTAAATACTGCTTAGGTGTTTAAAGAAGTAAATCTCTCTGCAATTAAGGATAATCTCTCAGCACACATCTGTTTTCCTAGGTGCAAGGATAAACTTGTGACTGGGAGTATTTTGGTGCAGGCACCTGGAATTTCCTCCGTGCAGCGTTAGATGTGTACGTCTAAAAGGCGCCATTCCCTAGGATATTGGGAATCGGGGGATTCCTGCCTGCGTGTCAGGCGGTGGTGGAACTGGCTGCCCTCTGTCCCCAGTGTCAACAGAACTGATGGGAACGGTGCGCTCTTGTACGGGATTTAAGGTCCTAAAAACCACCCCTATAATGGGCCAGATAAAGGAAACCCAACCATGTTGAGTCAAATTAAAGCCAAGCTGCTTTTCCCTATGGGCAAATTGCTTGGGAGAGGCTTCTCCTGGCTCTCCAAGCCAGGGAACGGATTATCTCTGCCATCCCATAGAGTGGCATGAGCCTGGCATGACCTGAGAGTTGTTTTGGGGTTTTTTTTCGCCGTCATAGGTGGACGGGGAGCTGGAAGCGCTGCTGGAGAATGGAGAGGGTCTCTCTGATAAGAACCAAGTTCTCAGCTTATCCCGGCTGATGGTTCGGATCGAAACTCTGGAGCAGAAGCTCACCTGCCTCAAACTCATACAGGTGAGGAGGTCCCGGCTGAAGGGGAGGAAACCATGTCCTGGTAGAGCAGTGTCCTTGGGGCTCTCGTTAGAGGAGGAGGGGGAAGGTGGGTGAACGATCTCACGCTTGTGCCGGCATCCCGAACGCGAGCCGAGCGGTTCTGCTTGGGTACGTAATCTCCACCCTTGGCTCGTTTCGTATTTGGGAGAACTTGGGTGGCGATGCAAAATGCCCCTGTCTAGAAGCGAGTGGTACAGAAGGGATTTAGATTGTAAACGAGTAATTTGTTGGCTTAAAACCATAGCTCTCTTATCTCCAAGATTATCCTGCCTTCTCACCCCTGCCTGCCCGTAGAGGAGTCGCAGCCGGTTCTCTGCGCAATCCATTATCGTGACGTTTTATTCCCCGGTACGAGCTGCCCAGCGGGTAACGGTTAGAACGGTTCCGCTGCATGCGTTACAGCTCCAAACCCGGCAGTTACGGCCACTTAAATTACACCGGACGTTCACTGATCTTGGCAGGTGCCTAGTTCTGGTTTCTGCAGCGGGTTTGACAGGTAACATCGGCCCGGTCGAGCAGTTAGCCATGGTAGCCTGTGGAAACCAAAGGGGTTTTTGCCTGTAAGTCTCTGGCCATTCCCACGGACTCTCTCTAACTTTGGCTCATCCAGAACACGCACTCGCAGTCCTGCCTGAAGTCCTTCCTGGAGTGTCACGGCTTATCTCTCCTCTGGATTTGGATGACGGAGCTGGGCGATGGGAGAGGAAGCACTGCTAACAACCTGAAGTTGCAGCTGGAGGTCAGTAATTCCCTCGGGTTCAAAACTTTCCTAGCAGCATTGCTAATTGCCCACGAGCATGATGATTCTCTTTTTTAAATTTTTTTTAAATATACATATTCTATTCCAAGTGTTCATGAAAACAAACTGCAGGTATCCTTAAAACTACAGCCTAAACCTTCTGCTTTAAGGGAGTTCCTTAATATATGGAAAGAATTTGCTCATGTGGTTTTTCTGAGTTAGTGATATGAGCCAGACCTAAGTAAAGGTCGTTTCCATTTCTGTTTATTCCGTACTGAATTGCACGGGGAATAGGAGGTATTAACAGTCTGAAGTGGAACTTGGATATTTCTGTTGTCTGTATGCACTCCAGCATTGCATGCAGAACAACATCTGGAATTTCCTTTGTTAAAGACAGTTCTACAAGAAGGTTGCTCTGCAGTTTGGAGAGGCCCACGTGGTCCTCAATCCCGAGCAAGAAAGCAGAAGCCACGTGAGCTCGAGAGCTCAGGGCGCCTCTTCTCCTGCTGTCTTCTCCTTTGTTTTTCAGAAGCGGTGATGATCCTGCCCAGCCCTGCTTCCTTAGCTCAGCACAGTCTTTCTCCAGGCTGGGACTTAGCATTTCTGAATGAGTCGTGTCCTACTCATGCCTTTCTCCTCTTTAACAGCATGGGTTCAGGCGTTTCCTCTGAGAAATGAGCACTGTTGGTATCGGAAGATGAAGAGCTGCCTACGTGGGCTTTTGTGAGCCTTCAGCTCTTGGGGTGGGATGAGGATACCTCAAAAGTTTTTGGAACCCAGCTCAATATCAGGCTTTGGCACTTCTCTCAAAGCACCTATGTCACTGGTGGTGAGAGGGACAGCAGATCTGCCTCCTCTGTGGCGTGTCCTATGGGAAGGCCACCTGTTCCACCGCCTAGTCCTCATCCATCCTTCCTAAGACAAAGCTTTGGCTGTAACCACCTGAAAAACTTCAGTGCTGTGGGTTTAGGAGTCTCTGATGCTAGGTCAGAGCTTGCTGACTTGCAAGGTTTGAGCAGACCTACCCATACGTCATCGGCCTTGTGCTGCGCAGAGCGTCTTGTTGCCGATGGGCCGTGTCTGCTGCGTACAAGGCACGGATTCAGCAGGTACCTCAAGTTTTCTCTCTGCCGAAGCAGAAGGGCTTGACAGCTGCTGAGTCAACATTCCTCTTGTCGCCGTGTGTCACCTCCGTGTTGCTCTACAGAAAGATCTTTTCAGACCAAATCTACAGGGACTGAGTTAATCTGTTGCAGTAACCGCTCTTAGGAGGGAGCTGAGCTATTCCCCTTCGGGACTGCAGTGTTTTCTTCTTTGGGGGTAGGTAGGATCCATCCCCCTTGATAGATGTTGAAGCCGTTGCTCCAAGGGAGTCTCAAGCCTGGATTTTTGTACATATGGTGCCTGCCTCTTGCTCCCCTGACGTACAGGTGCCATGGCATTGCAGAGCTGCTAGGTGGCTCACCTCCAACTCATCTTTGACCTCTAGCTTTGGAGAAATCGGTGGTCAGATTCTGGTTTTCCTCTCAAATAGATTCAGGCACTCAACCTCATTGATCTCAAACCTGGAGCTGCTCCCCCTCAAGCTTCAAGAGGGAAACTGGAATTGCTGTGGTAGTGGTGGCTTTGTCTCCACTCTTGAGGCATTCGGTCACAATGCACTGTCAACTTTGGGTGGGTTTTTGTGGATTGGATATATGCTTTTAAAATCCAGGTAATTCTTAACTGCGTTGCAAGTGGGACTTGGGATAGGGGCCATATCACACTTTGCTTTTTTCCCCCTTTTTTTGTAAAACTGTCATTGTTTTAAGATAAATGGTCTTCTGGCCATTGGATGCCCATGGCAGAAATTAATGTAATGCCATAAAACCATCCCCTGTCCTTCACCCCGGAGGGCTGGTTTTAGAAGTGACCAAGTTGAAAAGTCCTGTAGAAGGGCTGGCTATTTCTTGCTTCAAAAACGGGGATTTGGGGTCTGGTCTTGGGAGAGGAGTTGCTGAAGTCACTTGCTGGATCCTGGAAAGGTTGTGCTCATTTAACGACTGGTGCTTCTTTCTGTGCCTGTGATCCCCATTCCCACTGACGGGTTTTGTAAAAGGATTTTGAAGATCTTTTCAGTAACTTGTTTCTCATCTTAGGCTTCAGACACAACCCAGTTGAGGCCAAGCTTTTTGGCTTGTCTCCCAAGGGAAAGCACTCTAGTGTGAGCTGTGGTCTCTGACACTGTGTTGACTTCATGACCCAGTATCTCCAGGTGTTTCACGGTGTCTAAAGGAGGATCCCTGTTCCTGGGACTGCCTTGTTGGCTGCTGGAAGCATATTGTGGTGGTGGTACTGGGAGTACAGGTGCTAGTGGCAGCCTCGTTTTCTGGCGAGATTAAATCATCTGGAAGCGCCATCATTATCAGAGATGCTCGCCTCTTCTTGTGGGTGGACGACTGAAGGAAGATCCCCAGTTCTCCATATCTATATAAAAGAACTGTGGGCAGGCTGGAGGGGGCCCAGAGCAGGGCCACCAAGGGGATCCAAGGGCTGGGAAGCCTCTCTCAGCCATATGGGGATGGGCTGAGAGAGCTGGGTTTGTTCAGCCTGGAGCAAAGGAGGCTCAGAGGGGATCTCATCACCACGTACCAGTACCTAAGGGGTGGCTGCAAGGAAAATGGAGACTTCCTTTTCACAAGGAGTCCCATGGAGAGGACAAGGGGGAATGGGCTCAAGTTGCTCTTTGGGAGATTCTGATTGGACTTGAGAGGGAAATTTTTCACCCTGTGAACAGTCACGCATTGCGATAATCTCCCCAGGGGAGGGGTTGACTCCTCCACGTTGGACACTTTCAAGATGCAGCTGGGCATGGTGCTGGGCCATCTTGTCTGGACTGGGCTCTTGCCTAACAAGGTTGGGCCAGATGATCCTGGAGGTCCCTTCCAACCTGGGGTTCTATGATTGTGTGATCTCTTTGTGCATAAGGTTTAGCTCCACGAGCAGCAGACTCTCTCCCTTCCGCTGACGCTGGTAACCCTCCAGCTTCTGCTGCAGCACAGGGCACCTCTGTTGAGCGAGGAAAAAGCTTTCCCAGTATTAGCAAACTCTTTTTGTGTCAGTCTCTTCTGTTTTGACTGCTGATGTATCTGGACATTTCTGATCAGGTTTTCTTTCATGCAGCATATCTAACTGTGTATGGTTGTATTGCTGCTCCTAGGAATGAGTGTTACCAGCCATAAGCGTCTGAGCTTTTTGAAATCAGTTTAATTGCAACTAATTGCTGAATTAGTTTAATTGCTAAATACTTGTGCTCACTGTTTTCCACCCACTCACGGTTTATTTCCTCTCAGCAGAAGTTGGCCGCTGCGGTTCGGTCTTGAGCAGGGACGTCGCTACCCCTGACCTGTCACCATCAGATGGATATTTCGGAGTTACGTCTTGTTGAGAAAAGGAAATCGTTCCAGGTTGGAGACGGCTTTAAATTCTAATGGCTCTAACATTGTGATTTTTGTCTTTGCGATTAGATTATGAAGACACTAGAGCTCCTGCCTATACCTACCAAGAACATGCTGGAGGAGAGCAAAGTGCTTCCCATTATTCAGCGCTGGGCTCAGACCAAGACCGCTGTCCCGCAGCTCAGCGAAGGGGATGGCTACTCCAGTGAGAACACCTCGCGGGCTCACACGCCACTCAACACGCCAGATCTTTCCACCAAGCAGAGCGTGGAAGGTGACACGGACACCCCGAAGAAGCTGGTATTTCGAAGGCTGAAAATTATAAGTGAAAATAGCATGGACAGTGCCATCTCGGATACGACCAGTGAGCTGGAAGGGAAGGAGGGCAAAGAGGACCTGGACCAGCTGGAGGGTGCCCCGATGGAGGTGTCAGAGGAGCAACAGCAGCAGCAGGAGATCAAAGCTGCCGTCGATGCGCCGGTGGAGAGCAGCAAACCCCAAGCTGCCGAGCTGGAGGCTGAGCCTGAAGCAGAGGTCAAAGAGAGCAACGGGGCGAAGCTGGAAGAGCCCATTACGATGGAAACGCCATCTCAAGACGAAGAGGAAGGCGTATCGGACGTCGAGAGCGAGAGAAGCCAAGAACAAACGGACAAAATTGTGGATGTGAGCGATTTGGCTACCAGGCTGCTCGACAGCTGGAAGGAGCTCAAGGTAAGAGGCACCTATGTGCAGCTACATCATCTCCGCTCTTGCTACGGAAAATGCAGTTGTTTGCGGTTCTGTACAAATGGGGCTGAGTTGTTGTCCTGTTGGTAAATGTTTGACAACTAAGATTGCCTTTTCTACGTGAAAGGGCTTCTCCCAGGTGCTTTCTGTAGATATCCTTTCAGTGCAAACTGCCCTATACGTGACTTACGGTAGACTTCCAGGCGTCAGTGCGTTGCACGCTGAAAATAGCAGTTTGGGCACCACAAAGACTCCTTAGTCATCCAGTTATTTTTCTTACGTTGTTCAGGGGGAGGATAGCTCTAAGGGATAAAGATTCCCTCCTCAACCGATTAGAAAAAGAGGGTAGCGACAACGCCACAAGCATTTTTGGTTGAAGTGGCCCAGTATCCGTCAACGTTGAAACAAATTGACGGACCGTCTACTCCGAAATTCAATTATCACAACATTGTCAGCGTTTCCTGTCAACATCTGCTTTTCAGCTGCAACGTACAGAGCCTCCAGAAACCGGTCTGTTGGCCATATTGCGTTCTCTCGATAGTAGCAGTGCTGGGTTAACCTCTGGGTGTTGGCGGTTGGTGTTTAGATCAGGTAAATACTCGGATTTGGGGGTGTTATTTGAGCCTTTCAAGACTGCTAGAGTATGCCGCTGCTTGTGGTTTCACTCCCAACAAGGTCTTCCTTGAGCAGATAACCTCTTTAAGAGAAGGGCTTGGTGGTTGCAGGCTGCTTTCTCTCCTCCAGAATCAGACCCCCGTCCCCGCGTGGCCAACTTGGCCGCTCGATCTTCAGCCGACAGCTTTTTTTGATGGGACGTAGGATGACGTTCCAGTAACTCGCCACTCAACGCTTCAGGCATTTCCTGGGCTTTCTTTAGGTCTTTGGAAACTCCTCACTCATCTGCTGCTTCTGTAGGATTATGGTCCTTAGATTATATTCCTTATATTATATTCCTTATATTCAAGAGCAAGAGGGGTGGGAGCCTTTAAGTTGCTTTTACATTTTAATGAGTGTAAAAGCAGCATTTGCTGAGGATCCAGCAAAGGAATTGAAGGCTCTGCCATGCTTCTGGCATGGTGTGGGCATGGTGGAAAAGGTCGTGGAGGGTCTCTGCCCTTCTCTCAATCAAGCGTCAGCCCAGTTTTAGTTATTGGAAGTAGTCTTTAAGCAAATTTATGTTTTACGATGCATCGTGTAGCTAAAAAGTTGATTTACCCATTGAATTTGCTAATGAGCAATGAATTAGAAGAGGCTAATAAAAATAAGGGGTGCCACACGTACTGCAGTGCCACACGCAGATGGAGGAGACCAAGCGAGCTTTGAGTCCACGAACCTTTGCTTGTACCATTCAGCGACCGGAGCTACAAACATTAGCGTTTATAAAACTTCTCTAGAGATTTACATAGGACTTAAGAGAAATCTTACCTTAATCTTGGATTTTTTCAGAAGAATCAGATACTCTTGAGCATTTGCAGGATTTGAGCGTAATCATTTGTGCCATAAATCTTAGTGGGAGAAGAGGTGAGGCTTTACAAACAACTTCTATAGAGAAGTTAGGTTGTGTTTGGTTTGTTTCTTTTCCCGTCCCCTCTTTACCGAGTGGATCCGTGAGACATCATTTGCTAGATTTTAATTTGCAGGCTCTTTAACATTTGCGTGGGCCTCACGATTTTCTTTATTGAAGCGACACTGTCAGGTTGAATTTACGGCTAAATTGAAACAAAGTCCTTTTCCATCCATTGCTAATACCTGGGACTGTGTAAACTGAAAGCTAAGCCAAGTCTTAGTCGTACACCACTTCGGAGATAGACTTGGTTTGGACTACCCAGATCCAATCTTGTGTTTGCAACCAGACATCGTCGCTTCAGGATCACGTGCTGCGGTGTTGAAACTTGAAACAGCACAGAAAAAAGATGTTGACAAACACTACTGAAAAGTGTGAAGTTTCACAAAACGAGTGACTCCTCCAAAATACTGGTTTGAGACTAAATTTGACCTGACAGTCTCATTTCATGACCAAGATTGTGTTTTTTTTTGAGCTTGGAGGAGCTCAGCCTTGGGTATCTAGAGACCTTTGCTGAAGCCCGTGGTTGGGCTGTGGAGTCACGACCCGTCACAGTTGTTATTTAAGACGTGAATTTACATCCTCTCTGTGTACTTAATTAATTAACCTGGGGTCGTTGCGAGGATGTCTGATGCAGCGCGCGTTTCTGGTCGTAGGGATGGGGGTGCATCTCACAAGCCCCCCAGTCACCCCAGCAAATCCCACCCAAAAGAGCAGACTCATGCCGTGGGGCTGTGAAAGCTCATTTTTCTTTGGTAAAGCGTTCATGGGGAAACTGTAACCTGGGGATGGATTCTGTCCTGGACTTTATCGTGGCACTAAGAGTTAACTGCTTCTGTCTGCCTCTCACCTACTAAGATGCCAGGTACCACCAGAGCCCAGCCCAGAGGTGGCTGATGTCTAAAAGAGAAGACTAAGCTGGCAGGGCAGTGCTTTAGATGGAAGGGGGAAGGATAGTCATCTTGGAAAACCCAGTCACCCCAGTGGCAAGAGGGCCAGGTGCCTTTTCCAGGACTTCCAAGCTTTTTATAAAGCTGGTTTTGCTTTGAGTGGTGGAACCTCTGTGATAACTGGCATTGGAGGGGAGGGCGGGAGGGTCTGAAACCTCGTAACTTAAGCTATGTCCTCTCCAGTCTTGCTGATGACCCCCTTGTAATTTCAACCATTTCCATCTAGCTTCTCAGGGCAGCAAGGAGCTGACCATGGGTCTCCTTTTCTCAACTCCATTTTCAACTCCGTGCTGAAGAAGGGAGAGGACATAGCGTGCATACGGTGAAGAAACGGGAAGATGGTTGGGAAGCTGGATGATGCATGAGCAATATAATAGGTGAAAAGAGGACAGAGGTGGTTAACTCATTGATGCCGACGTTATTTTGGTGCGTCCATTGCCGGCAATGGATGTCGCTCCGGGAAAATCCCAACTCCTGGCATGAAAGGATTAAGTGAGCTATCTTTTTCTATACCTCTATACACAGGACTTGTAAGTCCTCGGCTTACAGGGCTCGTACACTCCGACTCCTTAACCCATGAGGAGTGTTGGCCACTGCTACATACCCATCACAACACACACTCACACTCCCCAGCAGGGTAAGTTTTCAGCCTGGGCTTGTGCACTGCTGTTCCCGCTCTCCGAGGAAGTGGTGCATAGCTTCTCCCATGCTGAAAACTCACTCTGAGTGGCAAAGGCTGGTCGGTGGACACCCAGCAGGGTGCAGGTGGTGGTTCAACATGGTTCTTCCAGGTGCCTTAGCCCGCTCCAGCTGGAGGATTGCGCTCAGGTAAGGCTCCGGGGACTGATCCATACAGCCAAACCCATGATGGAGGTGATGTGCAACGTGATGGCCAACAGACATGGTACTCCACCGTCTTGGCATCACAAGAACAAGCAGTAGGGTCAGCACCGCCAAGCATGGCAAGCTTTTCTCAACGTCATTTTGATGGCTTATGTTTCAGTAGCTAAGGCTGAGGGGCAGGAGAGCTTGTTTGGCTTCAAGCGTAGCATGTGCTTTAATAGCGTTGGCGTTTCGGGGTGGTCTGGCCGTTGGGGTTTCTTCACCGTTTATGCCAAAGCAGGGCCTTGAGGTCCTGCAGTTCCACTACCCAAGCCATAGGCTTCTTGTCATGACCCGTTACACGTCTAAAATCCTTCCTGTAGCGAACCTGTGTGCTCTGTCGATTGACAAATGCTGCATGAACACGACCGGCACGGCAGCGCTGGCTGCTGCAGAACATCCCACCGTGCTAGCATGGTTTGGGTGCCACTCTGCTGCAGGTGGGACTGAGCTTTTGGCATCTGCCTCCACCCCTGTGTGGGCAGACAATGCTTTCACCTTCTGGGGAAGGGCAGGCAGGAGCTGTAGCAGTGAGGATCTTGCCCTTATGAGTTGGAGAAGATTTTTTTTTCTTAAGGAAATCCTTTTGAAAGAGCCAAGTGTCTTGGGTTTAAAAGGTTTTAGTTGGACACTTCTGGCCTCACAAGTATTTAGCAATGACTTGGAGTTCAAGGCTCAGGTGTTACCTCAACTTTGGCCAAGGTGGACTTTCTCTTTTGCAATGAAAACACCCATTCCATGAGCTCAATTATCAGCCTGAAGAGGGGTAGCAGAGCTAGTGACCCAGGCAAACTGAGCTTTCGTCTTCCCCCGAGAGAGTCTTTCCAAATCACGTCTGATACATCTTGATAGGACAGCCCTGTAAAGCTGCTCTTGCCTGTCCTGTTCCCAGACGAGCCGTCCTGGAGCGACTGGCTCTCGCTCCGGCACGCACATTGCAGGCTTTAATTAGGAGGCTTATAATTTGTTATAACTTACAGCAAGAAATAGTTTGCAAGAACAATAGGCACTGGTGAGCAGCCAGGCTGTTGTTTGTGGTGGGTTTTTTTGGCCTTCAGGCAGGGACGTTGTGGCATTAGTCCTTTCTCTTGCTCTTGTCCATCCCTTGGCGTCATGCTGGAGCTTCATGCTCGTGCAGAGGGGATGGGGAGCTGCAGAGGGAAGAGAGGAAAGGAGCATCGCAGGAGGGAGGAAAGCAAGGATGAGGAAATCCAGCCCTGGCTGGTTGAGCATTGGGTATCCAGCCTGGTAAAGGATGGATTGGGTTGCCTGGTGTTTCTTCAACAAATCGACAATGGGCGTTCAGAGTACTCCAGAGCAGAGTTAGGTGAGACAACGTGGTTTGCAGGTTGTCTTGGCTTGGAGGGCGTAAGCCCTGCCAAACCCTGTGAGCTCCAGAGGGCTGCAGGTGGCTTTCCAGCTCTGCATCCAGGCGTGGGATTCATCCCCTCAGCCCCAGGAGAAATGTGCCAGATCCCTGGTTGGGTGACAGAGGTTTTGAAGCATGGGTGTGCACGGCTGGGTTGGCACGGGTCAGCGTAGAAGAGCGGTCCCCTCTTTGCTGTGCTTGCCTTGGCATGAACACAAGACGAGCCTCTACCCAGTTGCGCTGGTGTTTCCCTTCACCCATCGTTGGTGTCCATTGGTTTTCTCCAGTTCAGTCCCATTAAATCAGAAATAATTGGCAGCTAAGGGACAGATTTCTGGAGAGTTCCATTAAGCACACTCTTCCTTACCGTCTTGAGACTTCTTCAGTCTTGAGACGGCTCTGCACCTCTCTTGCCTCTCCCAAGCCAAGCATGGTTTGTGTCTGCAGCTGGACAGCCTCAATCCTGGGGTGGTTTTTTTTTTCTTTTCTTTTCTTTGTAACAGACTTGCATCGCTTTTCTTTCTGTGTTTAATTTTCTGTGCAACTCATTAAAAATGGTTCTGGAAGGTAGAGAGCCATTTGGACTCTGTTAGCGGCGGTCGCATTGATTTAGCAGTTATGCACGCTCAAAGCCAGCAGCTTCCGTTTCCAAAAATAAAATAGGCTTTTCTTCGGAGTTCCCTCTGGCTTGCGTCTGCTTTGACCACCATCTGGTTTTCATGGAGCAATTTTGACATATTCCTCCTTTTGTGGCTGGTTCAAAGACTCGGCTGCCTCTGTCATCACCGGACCGATGCCGGTGGCTCTGCAGTCCTTTGGATAGATCCATAGCTGCTCTCCAGCAAGACATAGCTCACTCCCCGCCCCGTAATTATCTTGTATTTTGAGCCATCTGGGCTTTTGGTAGGGCAGTCTTTTGATGGGTTGGATCCTGCCATGGGTTCACCCTTTTTCCCCCTGCAGCACCTTCTGTCCCTGTGGTCACAGCCGTGAGATGCTTTCTCCTGCCTAGGGAGGGTGGGAGAGCGTGCCCCTTGCACGTTAACAGTCTTTGACCTCGAAGCTTAGGCTCAGTTAGCTCTGTTGAGTTGAAATCGCTGTGTTTCTTAGCTTCAGCAGCTGCGCTTGCAACGTCGTGGTTGAACCTAAAGCAACGCGTGGTAGGAGCTGGTAGCGCCGTGTTGGCCAAGTCCACTTACTCAAGGTGGCCCCTGGCCGCCTCCTATTCCCATTGACCCTTTTTTCCGGTAGTTTCCCATTGCACATCCTGCTGTTTGATGGAACAAATGTTTTTAGGAGCTGGGGGAGCCTGATCTAGCTTGGCTTTCTCCTCCATTTGCCTGCTGTCTTGTCCTTTAGCTGTCCTGGCTGGTCCATCCATCACCTCGTGGCTTGGTGGCTCCTCATCACACCTTCTCTCCCGCTGATGGGAGCGCTGCTCGGGCCAGACGTGGGGTGATTTATTTCAACGTCTTGCTCTGGGGTGTGTGTGAGAAGGAGCTTTTGGCGGGGGGGTTGAAGCGGGAGAAGGAGAATAAATAGAGAAAACCCATCGCTGGTAGGTGCTTTTGGGTCTGCAGGAGCTGCCCTCGTGGTTTGCTCCTTCCCGCACGAGGCAGTAAGAGGCAAAGTCATCCCTGCCGCTGGGCAGCGAGTAAATAGCGTTGCGTGGGCTTCATTATCCCAGCTGGCTCCTTCCGCGTCCCTCCCCACCCCGAACGGTGAGCCGCTGCCTCCTGTCTTTGCATTTAATGAAAACCATGCTGGATTTGGGGGGCTTCCGATCCATAGCAACGGCGTAAATAAATAAGAACAATTACAAAAAGGCCTTTTTACAGATTCTTAATGCTGCTCATCACGGCACCCGTGAGGGTATTTGCAGCTACTTCAAGCTGCACGTTTTCTGCGTTGCGTTCAGACTCCGTGGAAAAGATATTAAAAATAGATACTAAAACAGATATTAAAAATAGGTATTTAAAAATATAGCCCAAATACTTTTTTTTTTTTTTAACCTTCAGCAGCACGTGTGAAGTGGCTTTGTCCTGCCAACAGACCACAACGGGGTTTCTTCTACTTTCATTTATTTCACCAAAGGAAAATCTATTTTCTTAGCCCATGGGGCACATGTTTTTTTGGTTTTTTTGTTTTAATTTCCTAACACAATAAACGTGGCATTCGCAAACCTGGATGCTCTGGTTCAAGCCAGCGCTGGAGGTGGCCACGTTGCTAACGAGTGATGCAGCCTGGTGCAAGCGGGCAGCTCAGCGGAGGTGGCGGTCAATTCATTCCCAACCAGCTTTAAAAAAAAAAAGAATCCAGTGGGATTTTATTTCACAAATGAACATTATATAAGGCCAAGAGTCAAGTCGAGCTAAAGCTTCGTATTTCTGAGTGTAGGGAGGCTTCAAATACCCAACTAGAAGCAACCTTCACTCCCGCAGTGCCTGGTTTATGCATCTTTTTCTGCCCTCTGCCTCGCCCGTGCCCTAAATTAAAGGATATTTTGGTCTCTAGGGAAGGTCCCCGGTGGTTTCCCCCCGAGGCATCGCGGTACGATGGGTGCACGTGGCATCGTATGAAGAATTAACGACCTTCAGAGGCTCTCAGGGTCGCGGAGCGGGGGCTTGGGGAGGTGGCTTCACCGAGGTTTTGCCTTTGCTCCATCTCCAGGCCTAGGAAAGCGCAAATCCTGCCCTGGGAAAGCCGGGATCTCGGCATGCTCCTCCAGAACAGCTGCTTTGCACAGTGCCGAGTATAACTTTTATGAATTATTCGTCTTTTGGGGGGATTACGGCTGCAGCCACCGTCAGGGACGCCCTGGATTTTTGCTCTCCGATTTGGTTGCTTTGGTGGTGTTTCCTTTCACCTGGCCATAGCCGTCGTATTCAGCCAGAAAAAAGCTGTTTCATCATGTCCTGCTTCAAATAACTGGGTGTTCTTGTGAACTGCTGCAGGAAGGGATGGAGCAAGGGCTTGCTACAAGCTGGAATTAAAAGAAAACGAGGTTTTTCCCCCAACCTACCAGAATTTGGACAGTCATTAATGCTGTAAAATGTCTCTATGCGTGCTGTAGGGTCATTAGCATTGCTAATACGATCGAGTCTCATTTACGCTTGGAGTTTCAGGATGTGTCAATTAAAACCACAGTCCAACCCACGGTGGCACTCACGAAACTCCTTTCGTCGTCCGTAGCGATACGCGGTTGTTGAAACGGGGCGTCAAAATTATCGTCACTGCGTAATCCAGTGGCGTTTAATGAGGATGATGCTGTGCTGAACTGCCACCATCCCGGTCCCAGCTTTTGCAAGGTCAGGACCCTAGGGAAGTTTTAATCTTCATGCCCAAATCCTGTCCCATTTTATTAAGTTAACGGGATGGTATTGATGAGTTATTCCTGCTCACCTGGGTTTTGGGGTCCAGCACCGTCCATATATCATAGAATCATGGAATGGTTTGGGTTGGAAGGGACCCCCAGAGGTCACCCAGCCCAACCTCCCTGCAGGAGCAGGGACACCTTGAACCACATCAGGTTGCTCACAGCCCCGGCCAACCTGGCCTGGAATGGTCCCAGGGATGGGGCCTCCACCCCCTCTCTGGGCAACCCCTGCCAGGCTTTCACCACCCTCACTGGAAAGAATTTCTTCCTTAGATCCAGTCTAAACCTACCCTGGTTTAATTTAAAACCATTACCCATTATATATATGTATAGATATTAACCATTTTATATATATATATAAAAATATATATATATATATAATATTTATATATATATATTTATTTATATATATATATATAAATATGAGAAATGGTTTCTGGCTCATCTAGCTTGAAGTTGCAAAGCATTACCTATCGCCTTAGCGAAACGCGGGAGCAAAACGCGCTCTTCCGCGCTCGCTGTCTTTGAGGCTCCTCTTCTCCTCGCGGTGCCGTCGCCGCCTGGAGCCGCAAACGAGGGACGGAGCGAGCGGCGTAACCCCGGGGCTGCAATAAATAATTAAAAGTTCTATAACGCCTCTTGTAACGTCCCGTTGCAAAGCAGTGGTGTCTGCACCCCCTGGCTGTCCTGGGCTAAGGTCCTGCTTTTGCCCAGCAATGTCGGTGGCATTTGGGGACCGAACCAGCGTGGGCAGAAATTTTGGGGATCAACGGTGCGGGCAAGTGGTGGGTGCAGCTGAGAGGTTGTTGCTGCAAATGATAATGATGGAAAATAAATGCTGGGGGGGGTTAATGCAATACGCTTAAAGATCAGACAGGGTAATTAAAGGAGGTGATCAGAGGGTGCTCTAAAGACCCCTGCAAGGCAAACAAAACCTGGTTAATAAAGCAGCTGCAGCACATAAGCCCCACAGGTCACCCGAAAACTGCTCCAGTTTCCTCTGCCAGCAGGCTTGGAGCTAAGCTGGGTGCTGCTCAGGCTTCTGAACCATGACCTGCCTTGAACTGCGGCCAGAAGAAACATGGGTTTGTTTGAAATACATGACTTAGTACCAGGAGTCGTGCTAGCATTCGGGTATCAGAAGGTCAAAAGTGCTACAAGTGATGAGTAACAGCCTGAGTGTTTGACGGGGAATTCCCTTGGTGCTACGGGTGGGAAGGGGACCAAAATCTGCAGGAGCTTGGTGGTACAGCAAGGGAGGGCTGGGCTTGGGGGTCTTGGAGATCATAGAATCATTCAGGTTGGCAAAGCCCTTTAAGCTCCCCCGCCCAACCGTTCCCCTACCCCGCCTCCCACCCCCAAACCCTGGCCCACCGCCTCCCCTTAAACCCCCAGGGCTGGGGACTCGACCCCTTCCCTGGGCAGCCTCTTCCAGTGCCTGACAGCCCTTGGGGGAAGGAATTGTTCCCCATGGCCAACCTCACCCTGCCCTGGCACAACTTGAGGCCGGTGCCCCTCGTCCCATCGCCCCTTCCCTGGGAGCAGAGCCCGACCCCCCCGGCCCCCGCCCGGCGCCCCCCGCTGCCCTTCTCTGGACACGCTCCAGCCCCCCCAGGGCCTTCGGGGAGGGAGGGGCCCAACCCTGACCCCAGCATTCCAGGGGCGGCCCCCCCAGTGCCCAGCACAGGGGCACGGTCCCTGCCCTGCTCCTGCTGGCCACACCACTCCTGATCCAAGCCAGGATGCCGCTGGCCCTCTTGGCCACCTGGGCACCCTGCTGGCTCCTCTCCAGCCCCCTCTCGACCAACCCCCCCAGGGCCTTTTCCGCCGGGCAGCTTTCCAGCCCCTCTGCCCCACGCCTGGAGCGCTGTGTGGGGTTGTGGTGACCCCAGAGCAGGACCCGGCCCTTGGCCTTGTTGACCCTCATACAATTGACCTTGGCAATGCTTGATGAGATGCAGAGGTGCGTTGGGTGCACGTTGTAATCTGCTTTGCTTCAAGCCGTTGGTAGTCACTCTGTGTTAAGATGGTGGCTGTGGTCTCAGCCCTGTCCTGGTCCCCTGTGGATCTGCTGCCCCATGGTCGGGAGGGTTCTCCAGGTTGGCATGGCTTGGGTTGAGCTGAATGGGCATGGGCAGCATGCCTGGGCTCCAGGAGGAGAGGGGTTGGGAAAGGGGAGTCCTGGCAAGGCTTCTGCGTCCCACCTCTCTGCCCTGCACTCTTCTGATCTGGTTATATATAATATAAATATATTTTTCATACCTGAAATGTGGATATAAAAAGCTGCTCGGTGTAGGGGGGCTGCTTAATGCCTGGGAAAAGTGAGTTTCTTTGGTAATTGCAGGTTATTTGGGACATGATGCTTCTTCCAAGGGCTGTCCCTGTGCCTGATGCTCAGCCGGGTGATATGGCTTGATATAAAAAACAATCGTAGAATCATAGAAAGCTTTGGGTGGGAAGGGACCTTCCAAGGTCACCCAGTCCATTCCCCTGCCATGGGCAGGGACATCTGCAACCGGATCTGGTTACTCCCAGCCCCATCCAACCTGACCTGGGATGTTCTCAGGGATGGGGCATCCATCACCTCTCCGGGCAACCTGGACCGGTGTCTCACCACCCTCATTTTAAAGAATTTCTTCCTCAGATCGAAGCTGAATCTCCCCTCTTTTAGTTTAAAACCATTCCCCCTTGTCCTATCACTGCAGGCCCTGCTAACGAGTCCGTCCCCATCTTTCGTATCAGCCCCCATTAAGCCCTGCAAGGCTGTAATCAGGTCTCCCCGCAGCCTTCTCTTCTCCAGGCTGACCACCCCCACCTCTCCCAGCCTGTCCCCATCGCAGAGGGTTCCAGCCCTCGGATCATCTCCATGGCCTCCTCTGGCCCCGCTCCAGCAGGTCCCTGTCTGTCCTGGGCTGGGGACCCCAGGGCTGGATAAGAAGCAGGGTGCGGAGTTGGCTGCCGTAGGAGAAGGCTGTTGGTAGCTGATCTCAGCAGCCTGCAGTAGGTTCTTGGTTGAAGGCATTTACTCAGATCTGGGAGGTGGCCTCCTGCTCATTTCCCTTGGGGCATTGTGATATCAAGCGTTGGAGCTGGGGAACATCACGGGAAATGTGGTGGACCCTGTCCCCAATGAGGCTGGTGAGCACTGGAAGAAGCCATGGGATGGTCCATGGGAGCCCATGGGAAGGGCGAGCAGATGATGGCCACCAGCGCCGTCTCTATTTCTGCAACATGGTGAAACTGCGGCTGTCGTAGAATCATAGAATATCTCAAGTTCGAAGGGACCTATAAGGATCATCAAGCCCAACTCCCTGCTCCTTACAGGGCTACCTAAAGGTGCCTTGAAGACCCGGACAGGTACAACGGGAGGTCTTCAGGCGCTGGTGGTAGCCAGGCACGTCACCACTGTGTCTTTAGAGGACAGGTCAGATGCCCGTGTTCAGCTCAACTTGCCAGGGCAGGGATCGGTGGCCTTAGACACCCCGGCAAACCGAGACTCAGCTGGGATCTGTGCTGGCTGTGGGAACATCAAGACTGACAAAATTAGGGGTAGAAAACCACGATTTTGCACCTGGAGGGTAGCTTGTTTAATGGCAAAAATTGGGGTTTTTTCGCTATTCCAGCAGAGCTGCAAGTTCAGGTGCTCGTAGGCCGTGGGTGGGATGGGCCAGCTTAGATCCTGCAGCACTGCCTGTAGCGCTTGGCCCCAAAAGCCATTTAACCTCATCAAACATGAAACGCTGACCAGAGCCAGTCTATAGAAAGTGCCACAATAATTTCCCTAAACCCAGAACTTTGCTTCAAGAGACCCCTTATTTTTTTGTTTGTCTTAAAACGATGATTGAGTTGTTAAATTATTAGCGCCGCATCGCGATCTTTGCAGCCCCGTAGATATTGGCGTTGTTCTTGGGAGTAGCTGAAACTCTGACCCTGCTTGTGGTTTGCTTTGCAGGAAGTTTACCGGATCCCGAAGAAGAGTCAAGCAGAAAAGGAGAACAGTGGTACGTAATCATGCTTTCCCACGTATCGCTCCGCTCCACGGTCATTTTCCCCGTCTGGGAGGTCAAGGGATGGATGTTTTGCCTTTATAGCTTGGCGTTCCCACTCCTTGAAAACAGCTCCCATAAATAGGGAAGATAATCTAAGCAGTGGGTGATGGGAAATGTAGCCCTGAGGCTGACACGGGGCAACCTATAACTTGTTTGACTTGAAGTCTCTGTTGACTAACAGAAGCTCCTGAAACTGCAGGAGGGGAGAGCTAGAAATAGAATTGTAAAAATTCTCTCCCTTTTACCCGTTTTCCCCAACAGCTGACCGTGGGAGAGAAACAGCCGGCCTCCGGGATCAGACTCCTACTCCGAAGAACCCCATCCTGAGCAGAGAGCGGGATCCCGAGAGGCAGAGCCAGAGTAAAGAGAAGAAGAGACGGAGAGACTCGTTGTCCCCTCCGTCCTCGGCGTATGAGCGAGGAACGAAGAGGCCGGAGGACAGGCAAGTGGTGGCAGGGCTGAGGATCTGACCGCTGGGAGCGTCTCGGATCTGTGGTAGTCCTGGGTAAAAAAAATGGGAAAAATGGTCCTGGTGGTCTTTGAAAACACCCAGGGGTGGGGAAGGAAATTTTTTCCTGGAGGAATCCCACATGTGTGGTGAGATGCATTCCCTGGCCAGAGTTGGGTGGCTCCTTGGTATTAGATGGCCTCTCCTCTCGGATAACCTACACCTTCATCTTCAGGCACGTTTTGGGAATTAGATGGGTGATGGGGGAAGCTATATCCAGCCCTCGTGCAGAAATTAGGGATGTAGCCCTCCTAATGCAAAGAGGTCTTCCGAGTCCTTCAAAACCCATTCCCTTCTACCTATCCCCAGTGCGCTTGGGGATTATTCTAAATTCCCCACTAATTGGGGATTATTCGAAACACAAACTTCGAGCAAGCCTGTGCCTGTACAAGAGCCAGCAGTTCCCAAGCCAAACAGGATTTCTAATGCAAAACAACTTCCTTGGCCAAGTGAACATCCCCTAAAAGCGTTGAGCGCAAGGGAAGTGATCCAGGTAGGTACGACCCCACCGAGCTGGTGCCGTGTCTCCTGCCTTCTCCTGGGAATGGCAGCCTTGGCTGAAAAGGCATCTCGTTAAGTTTTAAAGACCTTGCAGTGGTTTTACTTTGTGTTTCTTCTTTGTGGGTGCTCCATTGCCCGATGGATTCCCACCTGCCCTGCGTACGTTTTGCAAGTGATGAATACAAGGGAGTGTGGGGACTTCAAATTTACTTACATCTTACAAAAAAAAGGATTTTTAAACACAGCTTTTCTACGGAAACAAGGCACAAAGTCTATAAGCTCCAGTGAAGGTGTGAAATACTTTGAATTACCACCTGCGCAGATGCTGAAGATAAAGTAGAAAATAAAAGCAACCGATTTGTGTTGCAGTAGCACGAGCTGTGCCTTTCCACATGAAATATTTCTGCTGATCATGTCTGGTGGGATGGGTGTTTGGAGGCCTAAAGATACGGGCTAGATAACTGAAATGTAGGTGATGCCTTTTGCCTTGCTGCACCAGGCAGTTCCTGCTCAGGGAACGTGCATAAAGAGAAAATATTTACAATTATTAGCTCTTCTCCCAAATCTTAAGTGCGATGACCCTGGGGGCCATCCAAAGCTGCCGTTTCCTTTTCCTATAGACTCAATTCCATCACTTTTAGAGCACCCAAGCCTACGCCGGCTCCCAGGGTCATTTCCAAGCCTCCCGCGAGTGTGCAGCCAGGCACAGCCAAGCCCTCCCGGGGGCCAGAGGAGCGATAGAGGTGATGGTGGTGGCAGGGCTGGTCCAAGGCAGCGCGTGAATCAGTGGCTGCTTGGTACCAGATGCTCGTTTTCCTCCCTCGAAAGTTGCTTCTTAATTAAGAGAAGGAAAATATTACCCGTCTCGCATTTCAGGCAGACTTCAGAGCATGTTAAAGGCAGTAAGAACACCGAGGAATTTCCTTTAAAGCAGTCAGTTTGCTGTTGTCCCTCTTAAATAGGATCTGAAGCCACTTAGTAATTAGGGAACAATTGGTGGTGAGTCAGCCAGGCGAGGAAACTTTTGTCCTTGTAGTGAGCTCTGCTGGGAAAGTTGAAAACATCTGGATCAAAAATAAGACGTAAATCTCTAATACTGTAATTAGCCATTTGGAGGATGGAAACATCACCGAGGGCGGGGGGGTGGAAGTGGGGCTGAGTATCGGTGGTGTGTCGAGAGATAGGAAGAAGGATGGAATAAATAACATCTTTTTCTGTGTTATTTTAAATAGAGCAAGCTCTTTGGTGGGTGAGGAGTCGTCTGCTCTGGCTCTTCCCTCCTGCGGCCGACATCCTTGTTGGTGAGCGGCGCTCGCTGGGAGAAGGACTGGGGTGCTGGCATCCTTCTCTGGGGAGTCTCTCCCCTCTCTGCCCCTTGTATTTATTATGTGAAAGATCTACTGAGACAAAATAATAAAATAGGTGGAGAGAGGAGCACAGTAAATACAAGAGCATCGCTGGCTTGCTCTGCGCTAAGCCCTTGGGTTTCTTCTGCCCGTCCCTTCACGCCGGCTGCCTCTCGTGTAAACTCTCCAGGCAGTGCCAGGAAAGACTTTAATTATCGAAATTGAGCTCTTCACGACAATAAGGTTCGCATTAACAGATCCTTGCATCTACTCTGGGAATGCGAGGGAACGTCGAACGTCCTAAGTGTATCTGTTGGTAGCAATGTGCTTTTGATACGTAAATGGAACGCATGACCGTAGAGCAGTATACAGCAAATATACTGGATGCTTTATAGAATCTATTACGTTAGGGCTGCAAAGCATTTTTGCTTGTAATCCCTGTTTTACCACACTCATAACTTCTTAAAATATCCACCTTTGATCTGAAATTTTCCATGGTTGAGGTCTGATCAAAGTCCTTAGGCTTTTTTTTTTTTTTCTTCTTCTTTAACTCCTTGGAAAAATCCCTCCAGCTGCTCTGCGTCTCGGGATGAAAATTCTTATTCGTAAAAAAAAAAAATTAAAAAAATCCATCCGTGCTTTTATTATTTTTTAAGCTGAATCTGTGGTCTAGTAAATAGCATAACCCTAAACAGAAACGTGCTGTTTGTAATTCCCTTGTTCTTCGTCATGTCTGCAAACGCGCCGTGTCTGCAGCTCCGCCAGCACGGGGGGGGCCGTAGACAAGAAAGATGGGGTGCGTTCCCCATCGCTGAGCAGCCCTGGTCTTCAGGGGTGAGGATGCTGTGGTGTGAGCTGCGCCTTCTGTTTGGAGAGCCTCTTCCAAACCCCTTCTTCGTTGGTCCTGTGTTGGGAAACGGTGGCAGAGGGTCTCCAGCACGGGTACCCAGCCTGTTCGGGGGGCACCCTGCTTATTCTGCCCTCTCCTCCAGTTCCCTCTTGGCCCTGGAGATGTTGCCTCCCCTCTCTGGGTATCTCGGTGCTGCCTAACAGGTCCTCCAGATGACTTCTGCTGCATCTTTGCATCTCCATTAGCTTCTGCACCGAACTGAAGTCGGTAAATCCAGTGGGACTTGGCTCATCCTCTGCCCTGGCTCCTTGCTTGTGGATGAGCAGGGCCAGTGGGTGTTTCTCCTCTCCATGAGTTGCCACGGTTGGTCAAGCAGCTGAAAACAAATGAATGTTTTTAGGAATTGATGCTGCTGTTGGGCATTTGGGTCCCCCGGCGTCTGCCACTGTCGATGGTGGCCCCTTTTGCTGCTGGAGCCCTGGCCGTGCAGGTTTCTGAGGTCTCACAAAGCCTTTTCTTCTCTTTCCTTTCTCTCCCAGGTATGACACACCAGCGTCTTCGAAGAAAAAAGTCCGGCTTAAGGATCGCAACAAGCTGTCCACGGAGGAGCGCAGGAAGCTGTTTGAGCAGGAGGTCGCCCAGCGGGAAGCTCAGAAACAGCAACAGCAACTGCAAAACCTGGGAATGACGTCCCCCCTGCCTTACGACTCCATGGGCTATGGCACGCCCCACCACAGCTTTATCGGTTACCCGCCTGGCTACCCCATGCAAGCCTACGTAGACCCCAGCAACCCCAACGCTGGCAAGGTGCTGCTGCCCACGCCCACCATGGATTCAATGTGCTCGCCGGCGGCGTACGAGCACCCGCAGACTTTGGTTGGGCACACGGTGGAACCAACCCTAACTACTCCTCAGCCCGTACCCGTAGTCCAACATGTAGCAACGACGATGGAGGTTACAACTCCGCAATATGTAGCACAAAGCGACACCGTGGTCCATCAAGAACCCAACGTGGCCGTCCTGCCCGTGGCCGCACCGGGACCGGTGCAGAGCCAGAGCTACGGGGTCTGGGATTCCAGCCAGCAGACTGTAGCTGTACAACAGCAGTACTCACCAGCCCAGTCCCAACCAGCCATATATTACCAAGGACAGACCTGTCAGACTGTTTACGGTGTGACATCCCCCTACTCGCAGACGACTCCACCGATTGTACAGGTAATTTCCATTTCAGACACAGCGTGGCACGGAACACCCACAAAACAAAAGGTACCAGCCTGGTACCCTTTACTTGCTCACTCTTTGCTCATGTTCTTAATGTTAAGCTGCAGTAATGTTAAGTGTTAAGCTGCAGTAGCACTTCTCAGATGACTTCCCATCCAAGAGTCTGAGAAAAGCACATTCAAGCAGGGTATTTCCCATGCATGGACGCCATATATCATAGTTGTTGGGGCCAAGAAGGAGCTTACAGCTTGCAGAGTTGTTTTTTTGATTGTCTATTCTGGATATTTCTAGGTAAGAGCTTCCACTGTCACTGACCAAGTAAGCAGTAAACCGTGGAGGTGTGAGGTTCTGTTGACTTTTGGAAGCAGGGTCTGGAGCTATCGGCTCTTGTGTGACTTAAACCAAACAAAAAAACCCAACAGATCAACTTTCTCAATCTGGTTTCTCTGAATTACACATCCCTTTCCATCAGACTCAGCCTGGAGCTCCAAAGGGCCAAGCTGAAGTGCCGTCTCCTCCTACTTTGTTTTCGATAACAAGGGTATTGGCGTTCAGCATCTTGCCAATGCCTAAGTTGTCCCTAAGAGCAAGGTGTAGGCAACTGTATGACACCTGGGGTAGTGAATAGGCCAATTGTACATGCACATCATTTGCTTGAACCCCACCTCAGTCACTGTTTATCGCTCTTTGGTTTGGATGTTCTCATCCACCAGTCCTTGAGGACTATTACCCTCTTCTTGCCTCCACTATTCGATTCCCAGTAAGGGAAGCTCTACTGTGTCTTCCAGTAAAGGGTTTTTTGGTAAAGCAAGCTGACTGGTGATTCCCCATGCTCCGTTTCAGAGTTACGCCCAGCCAGGTCTCCAGTACATCCAGGGCCAGCAGATTTACACGGCTCATCCGCAGGGAGTCATAGTGCAGCCACCGACAGCGGTAACTACGATCGTCGCAGCCGGGCAGCCTCAGCCCATCCAGCAGGTAAGTCTTGGTGGGTCAGAAGGGATGGGGGAGCGCTCGTCTGGATCTGCTTTGGGTTTGCGTGATTCCCCATGGCTTCTGGATGCTATGAAAGCGTTGGGGGTACCAGCTGGAGGAGTTGCTCAGGCGGCGGTGTGCTGGCACCCTTTGGGCTCTGCTCTCCAGGCTGGATGTGGGCATCAGACATATTTCTGGGGGTTTTGAGCCCAGATCCTGTTGTGTTCAGGCTTTCTACCAGCACATGCAAGAAGGCTGCATATGAGTGGGCACCTGGGGGCTCCCTGACCTGCTTTCACTGCTGAAGCCCCTCCGTCAGAAATGGTGGTTTCGGCATCCATCGTGGAGGATTTAAGAGCAGAGGTGGCAAAGCCGGCTGCATTATAAGCTCAGGGTGCAGTCGAGTGGGTGCTTGGGGTATTTGAGGAAGAACTAGGGAAAGACATTGTCCTCAGCACTTCTTGGGCCAACGCTAAGGTTGTTTTTAAGTTTTACCTTCAACGAAGTCTTTGTCATGGGGGAAAGAGCTGTTAGGGCTTCTCTGATCACCGTCGCAGCCACTCACGTCTTTCTCTTCACCCTTTTTGTGCTATTTTCAGCCAGAGCTCGTGGTGACCAATAACCTCCTGGACTTGCCTCCTCCATCCCCTCCAAAACCCAAAACGATCGTCCTTCCACCCAACTGGAAAACAGCCCGAGATCCAGAGGGGAAGATCTACTACTACCACGTGGTAACAAGGTGAGCGTGATAATGAGGTGAGCATGATAACGAGGTGACCGTGATGGCTGCTTTGGGCTTGGAGTTTGATAGCTCAAGCGAAGGAATTGGGTGGAAGAGAAATGGATGTTCCACCCTCAATGTCTCGTTAGGCACCCAGCGGGGTGCTGCTCGTTAGCCAGGTGGGTGGGAGGCTGAGATTGTTCAAAACCTTTCCTTCACCCCCATAAATGTGGCCTGGGGATAGAGCCCCATTTTCTGTGAGGGTAAGCATGCTGATGGCAAACGATTTCCTTGCAAACGATGTCTGCAGCCACGCGTTGAGTTGTAACCTGGCGTGATAACATGGTGGTGAGGAGCAAAAGAAAAGAAAAAAATCCCATCGAAGCAACAACTTTCTCCCCAGCATCTTGGTCAAGTTGGATTTAGTTCTTTTGACATCTTCTTTGGTTCCCATCACTCTGCCAGAATACGAGGTGCCCCACACGGTGCTGAAATGGCAGCAGAATTAGCAGGCAGAGAGAGACCTCTGCCCCTCGTGCTCTAAAAACACCCGTGCGACTCTGGCAGCGGTGCCAGGCAAATAATCCCAGTCCTGCGGAGGCTTTGACGCGCGTGTGAGCGTTGTGATGGGCATGCGGTACGAACGGGAGCTCTTTGGTGGCTCGGGGATCAGCCGTTGATGCATGCGGCATCAAAGGCTTTTGCTTTCTTGCCCTCATTTTTTCCATCTTGAAGCCTCCGGTCTGTTCTGGAGCAGGAAATAAGGTTTCCCAGTGTTTTCCCCGCACCTTTGCGATCAGTTTTGGAAGGTACCAGGTTTTTGGATCAGTACCTATGAACTGATCTAAAATACGAATTTTAGACTTCGGAAAAGGATTTTTTTTATTTCAAGCTCCATGTGAGGTCTTTATGGGGATCCATCTCTCTAAAGGGTTAACCCTGAGTATTTTCTTATGTGTCCTGACTGTCTTGATGTCAGTTATTACTTGCACCCGTTTCTCTGCATCAATCCATCCTTTCAATCTCCTGTTTGGACTTCTTCCTGCTACTTTACCCATCAGGAGCCGCACCACCAGCAGAACAGGAGACCTTCAAACCTCAGGAAGAAAAAGAAAACAGTCGAGCAGGAATTTGTGATTTGTGCCGTGGTTTGGAAGTCTTGCAACAAATTGAGGAGACCCAACTGAGCCTTCCCCCTTGGCGAGGAATGCCTCCTCCGTGCATCTTCTGCAGCTACATGAGAAGCCACTAATTAAATATAATTAATCTTGTACTTCTTTGAGGAACACATGCTGGAACATTTCTTTCAGTCCTTCTTTTAACTGTCTATCTTCCAACAGGATGAGGCCAGTAGAGGAAAGGAAATCTTACTTCTCGATACGCTTTCTTATTTTAATATTTTGGTTTACGTAGCGATCGGCTCAATCGTGGTCTGAGGTCCAGGATACTCAGCAGTAGCTGGAGAATTAAGTAGCAAGATGGAGCACATAGGGGCTGGCTGAACAAGACGTTCACGTTTCCCCCAAGCATTTCCTGACGACTAAAAAGCCTTGAAGTGGGGCAGGGTTCCTGATATAGGTCAGAAACCTCGAGAAACTCAAACCAGCGACTCATTTTGATGCAGGCTTTCAGGTTTGGGTTTTTTTATTGTACTGAAGAGCGCATGTCCTGGCCTCACACAGAGGCTACAGATGGAAAACCGTCGCTGTGTTAGGTCACCTCCGGTCCTAATGTGTGCTTCTGGAGATCTCTCCTTTGCATCCCTCTTGTTCAGTCTGCTCGTGAGCGAGTCCGTACTCGCCCGAGTCCTGCAGAGGCAGCGGTCTGTCCTTCTGACCCCCATTTCTCCTGGTGGTGTTCCTCTTCTGCTCTGTGGTTTTCCTTCCCAGCACTGTCCTGTGTCTGCTGTCCTGGGGGTGTTCAGCCTGGAGCAGAGGAGGCTGAGGGGAGCCCTCATGGCTCCCTACAACTGCCTGAGAGGAGGGGGGAGCCGGGGGGGTCGGGCTCTGCTCCCAGGGAAGGGGCGATGGGACGAGGGGCACCGGCCTCAAGTTGTGCCAGGGCAGGGTGAGGTTGGCCCTGGGGAACAATTCCTTCCCCAAAGGGCTGTCAGGGGCTGGAAGGGGCTGCCCAGGGCAGGGGTCGAGTCCCCAGCCCTGGGGGGATTTAACAGCCGGGCAGAGGCGGTGCTGAGGGCCGAGGTTTGGGGGTGGGATGGCAGGGGTAGGGGAACGGTTGGGCTGGGGGAGCTTAAAGGGCTTTTCCTAAATGATTCTGTGATTCTGTGCTCTCAGATGCCAATGGCTCTCCCCTCCCCTCTTTCCCACCTTGAGCAAATCCAGACCAGTTCTCCCCATCCTTCCCCAGTTTGAGCATGGCGAGGCTCTTCCCTGCTCATTGGCCTGACAAACCCAAGCAGGCTCTGATGGCTTCTTCCATCTCAGCTGAGATGTTTCTGCTGAAGCGGTGCTTCCGCAGCCAACAAGAGCTCTAGCTCTGTGTTTAGCCTCTTGTAGCACATGGATGAGCTTTGTGTCGTCTCCCATCCATCCTTCCCAGCTCCTGCTCATTCCTGTGGACTTTCTCAAGATCTTTGGTCCATGTCCCTTCCACGATGAGATACCTGTGGCCCAACAATTGGCTTGAGGTGCAACGGCTGCCCCTTGCTCTGCAGGAGGGAGTGCCTTCCCCAAGGTCTCTGTCCACCTTCTTCATTTCATGCCTGTGGCGAACTTCCCTTGATCCCACATTGAGTGACAGCAGTGATAGAAAATTGTTCAAATTCCCTTTTTTAAGCTCTTCTTGCTTGGCTTCAGCCTCCTCCCATCAGGAACGTACTCAAACTCATTATGAAGAGCAAGATGGCCACGCGTTACACCCACGCTGAAAGTTTCGATGACTGATGGAGACCAGATGTCCCAGTTGATGGGACAATCAATAAGCAGGTACCAGTTACTTTTAAGAGGGTGACGGTGGTCTGTCTATCTGTCTTCCTCCAGACAAACCCAGTGGGACCCTCCTACCTGGGACAGCCCAGGGGATGACGCCAGCCTTGAACACGAAGCTGAAATGGACCTCGGGACCCCAACGTACGATGAAAACCCCATGAAGGTAAGCGCTGGGGGGCAGCAGGGGTAAACTCAGCGTTAACATCTCTTGGACAGGCCGCGGGGATAATCCTGTCCTGCGGAGCAGGAGCAGCGAACGCCAGGGCTGTTGTTGGGGTTGGTACAGACTTGGGGGGGTGATGGAGGGACGGCAGCGACCTGAGACAAGCCGTAGTGGCTGTATTGACCATGGGGCCACTGGGTTTTTGTGCTTTAAAATAGCAGTAGAGAATTAATGGAGTTAAGTGGTTCTTTTCTTGCCACTGGGAAATAGCCGATGAAATGCGCTGTGCTGCCCGGTAGCCGCTGAGGAGCAGCTTCCCCTGGCTGCTGCCAGGTTTTGCCCTGCTGACAAAGAGTCGAGCAGAGATTTTCATGGTGTTCTCACCCCCTTGTCTTTCTGGGTGCTGGCTTGGTGAAGACCCTGGTGCTCCCTCGCTCACCTCTCGGGCCGTGCCGACCGCGGCTTGGGTGAACGCGGGACTTCCCTGCCCTGAATGCCAAGCGTTGCCACAACCTCCTGTGCAGAGACAACCTTGTAACTGGCAGAAAAAAGGGGCATGGCGGGGGGATCATGCTGAAATAGGAAAAACTGCCAGTGCAGCAGCAGAGGAGCTGGGAGCTCTGGGTTGCCTCCACCACCTTTCTGCTTTCCGGGTGAGTGCTGCAGCACCTCCATGCCTCCTGCTGTCAAAAGGAACACCTGAGAGCATGGAGCTGCTCTCCGAATGGGACTTGATTGCCAGTTAAGTCCCTCTGCGGCCACATCTGCCCCAGTGCTCAGGAGGGGACTTGGCTGAGCCTCCTTGGAGGACACGTCTGCCATCCGCATGCGTTTCCAGCTCCGCCAGCAAAGCAGGGACAGTGGAGTCTGAGCAGCGGTTGCTGAGCCCCTATAGGTAAATCACCCCATACACCTTTCTCATTCCCTAAAAAGAAGAGAGAGGAGCCACGGAAAGGAAGATTTGTGGGGTTATACCTCTCAGGGAGCAATTCTCTTGATGCTGCGGTGATGCCCACAGACCCGGGGCTGATTTTGCCGTAGATACTGAAGGCGCCGTCTGTCCTACGACACCCAGGAACATCCCCATGTGCTGCCAGGATCCTAAGGGTTAACCCAGACCCAAAATGTCCCCGAGTACTTGGCGAGTTCACTTAAACTACATTATTTACAAATATTTATCTCCCTGTAAAAAAGTTAATTAGAAAATGGACTAAGCCCTGGCACGCGCTGCTCGGCCATGGAGCCTTTCCTTCTGCAGAGGAATCCAGAAAACCCTTTTAAATGATTTTTACCCCTGGGTCGGCATCCCGCCTACCCTGCTGGCATCCCCTGCCGTTCTGGGAACCTCGGCAGGCAAAGGAGCAAATAGGCAGGGCACTGGGAGGATCCATAAACGCGCCAGTGTCCTGGGATCGCTGGGGTTTGCTGGATCCCTTAGGCGAGCTTCGGGTTCGGTGGCGTGCAGTGACCCTGAGCCGCGCTGCCCTGGCTTTATCCTGCTCGGCAGAAGCCTTAAAAACTGAGCTCCTGCAGCTTTGTGAACTCTCCAGATGACTCAGGGGCTGAAAGAACAAATATTCCTAATTTGCCTGTTTTCTAACAGTGCGTTGCACTTCGGCGGGGCGAGTTTTCCGTGTGCTTGCCTGGGGCTGATCCCAGTTTCTCTGCGCCTGCCTGTTGCTTCTGGGTTGGGTTGCAAATTGCTGTTGAAGGACATTGGCCTGCAAAGCGAGACGCAAGAACCTATTTATCAAATTGACCTTCGTTTTAGGCTTTAAAGCGAGGTTTTATTAAGTTGGAATAGCCATAAACTGAGTTCCTGTGGCGGGGAATTCGCTGCTCCAGCTGTATGAGCAAAAGCTGGATGGTGAGGATCCACCTGGAACATCTTTGTGATGAGAACGAGAAGAAATTTGGGCTCTTCTGAGGGAGAAAACGTCGTCGTGCCGGTGCTTTGTAGCTCAGGAGTCTTTTTCCCGCTGACTTTGGAGGGTCTCGGCGGAGCTGTGACTGCAAAGGCAGCAGCAAGGAGAGATCTGTAAAATGTGGGCAAGCATTTATGTGCCAGATTCAAAACCTTGGGGCTAAAAAACGTGCTGAGGACCGGGGTGATGCTCAAAGGGCTTCAGCTGGGGGCAGGCGCGAGATGGCTGCTTCTGCCCGGAGCTTCTGCTGCTCGCTCAATCCCCAAAATCCCTATTTTCAGGGGCAAAACTTCTCTGGAGCCATCAATACTTCATTCCTAAGTTAAGACCGGCCGCACAGCTTTGGCTGACCTCACAGCGACGTCTTTCTTCCTCGCTTTAGGACTTTAAATCTTTTTCTTCTTGGCCAGGATCGCCCGAAGGTTGGGCTTTTCCCGGTGGTGGAAATAACGTTGAATTCCCACGTGCTCGTAGCTCGCTCGCCGCCTCCGTAACAACGCTTCCCACCCTGAAATCGCAACCGCATTCCTTGGATTTTTTTACCCTCCTCCTCCCTACCCTGTACCTTTTCCAAGAGGGATTAAACCCACCGGCATCGCGACTCCGGCCATCCGACAGCTGCTGCTGCTATTCCTGGTATTCCCCGGCCGCGGGGCACCGCTTGCGCTGGCAAAACGCGTGCAACCGCAGCGACCAGGGTATTTTTATTTCCTCCGGAGCGTGTTCAATGCGCTTCCGAGCATCATCTGCTCCCTTCTGGATACCCTCAAAGCCCCGGCGTGGCCGGTGTCACCGTGGCTGGTGTCAGGGGGGTGGGGGGGGGGAGCTCTCCTGGGGCTCGCACGCCGGCATGGTGATGTTGATGGAAAGGCACAAGAGGCACGCGAAGCCACGCTCGCTGTTTCCCTTTAAAGCACATTTTAAACCCCACTTTTTCCTCTGGGGAAGGGGTTTTGTGAGAGGGTGGCCTGGCGGAGCCCTCGGGGAGGCCGGCAATGACACGCGGCTGGATGCCGAAGTATTTGCATCCTTTTTAAGATGGAAGAAACCCGGATTTATTGCATGGATGCGGTGGTGTCTTTGCCCGTCGGTGCCTCCCAAAGAGCCATGGAAAGGTCGGCGTCCACGGAGCAGATCCCAGCAGCCTTATCCCGGAGAAGGGCATCACACAAATTCCCCAGCACATTTGGCTTCTCCCTCCCCTCCCGCCGTCGCCCCGTCCCAGGCTGCGTCTTCGCCCTCCTCTCCCTCCCCACCTCTCCTCCGGAGGGGTTTTTGCCTAAAGCAGCGAAGCTGATAAATGAGAATTCCGCCGTTTCGGGGGTCTTTTCCTGCATTACGGTTTTCCTGGTGGGCAGCACAGCTTTGGATTATGGAAGCACTTTGGAGGGGCTATGGGGGAAGCCCCGCAGTGGCATCGAGGCAGGCTAAATTCCTTCGATAAGGAGGTTTTAATATTAAAATAACATTATTTTTAGCATAAGGAAAAATCAGCCCATTCACGCAAGAAGTAGCTTAGAAATACAGTTCCTATTTCTCCTCCTCGTGTCCCCCCAAAATGTCGGCACTGATTTTTTCCTCCCTTCCCTGCCGAGGGGAGCAGGATTTTGCCTGAGCTGCCGGACCATGCTGGCTGCCTGGCGTAGGCCTGCGCCGGGGCAGGGACCGCAGCCGTGCATCGGCTCATGGCTTTCCCATCCTTAGGGCTTGGTGGGCAGCCGGGGTTTGGCTTCTCCTTCCCGCTCTGCTCCCCAGAAAGTGCTATCTTCCCCTTTCAGGTCATCCCCGCAGCTCCCACGGTTGTGGTGGGAAGCGACGGAGCCTTTCCACAGCTTGAAATGCCAGGAGCATTTAGTCCCAGGCTTAATCCAACCAAGGCCAGGCTTTATTTTTGTGTTTACTTTCTTTACGCATTTACCTACATGCATCTTTATTTGGCCTTTGCAGCGCTTCCCCGCAAACTCCTCCAAACCCATCCTCCAGCTCTAAGCAAGCCAATTAGTGTTGATCATTGATAATGGCCTTTGAGGGCTCAATTAAAATCCCGTCGTTACTGAACTGACCCGCGTAGAAAATAACTCCTTCCTTGTGCTGGCTTGGGGAATTAAGAGAAATTTGGATGTGACTGAGAACTTGGAGCTGGAGGGGGGATTGGTGCTGGAGGAGGGGTCGGTGTTGGAGGAGGGGTCGGCGATGGAGAGGGGTCGGTGCTGGAGGAGGGGTCGGTGGTGGAGGAGGGGTCGGTGATGGAGAAGGGGTGGCGATGGAGGAGGGGTCGGTGCTGGAGAAGGGGTCGGCGATGAGGAAAGGGTTTGGTGCTGGAGAAAGGGTTGGTGCTGGAGAAGGGGTCGGTGCTGGAGAAGGGGTTGGTGTTGGAGGAGGGGTTGGTGCTGGAGAAGGGGTTGATGGTGGAGAAGGGGTTGGTGATGGAGAAGGGGTAGGTGATGGAGAAGGGGTCGGTGATGGAGAAGGGGTCGGCGATGGAGAAGGGGTTGATGGTGGAGAAGGGGTCGGGGGGTCGGTGCTGGAGAAGGGGTTGATGGTGGAGAAGGGGTCGGTGTTGGAGGAGGGGTCGGTGCTGGAGAAGGGTTCGGTGCTGGAGAAGGGGTCGGCGATGGAGAAGGGCTCGCTGACGCCACCATGCCGGCGCTGTGCCGGGAGCCAGCAGGGAGCCATCTGCTCCCCATTACTGACCTTTTGATGTCGGTACCCGAGCGGCGGGCAGGGAGCGGCGAGCTTTGATGTGTGGCCAGCGCAGAGACGCACCAGCGCTGGCTCGGGACAGCCCTGGGCCGTAAAACTTCCCCGGCGAGGGCTGATTTAAGCTCCGGCCTTCGTTGGCTTACGGGACTCTGCAGCTCTGCCCTCCAGCCCCAGCCAGGCACGTCTCAGGGTTTGAGAGGGCTGGGATGGCTCCTGTTTCTTCAGTGTTAAATACTTCCCAAAATTGTCCATTTTTTTTTTGATTAAAAGAAATAACGAGGCACCTTCAAGAAGGAGAAGGCAAACCTCCCCCGGCTTTGCAAGCCTTCATCAAGCCCTTCTGCTCTCTCCATCCTTCAAATCTGAGCCGTGATAACCCAGAGGGTACCCAAACCTCTCTCCAAAACCAGCGCCGGAGGAGAGATGCTGCTTTGTGCTCTTTTAAGGCTCCGGGGAGGTCGCGGGGCTCGAAGGCGAAGCCCGCGGGGATGGGTGGGCAGGCGGTGAAGGGATGCTCGCCGGCACGAGCGTGTGCGGTTTCTGCGCCGTCAACACGGGCGACAAATTAAATCAGCCGGTGCTTGCGCCCTGGGGGTTTAGGATGTGGGGGAAGAGCCAGGAACGCCGACCAAATTCACTTTATCCTTCCGCGATCGACTGTAGCCAAGGATAATCCGTAACCGCTCGCCAGCGGGGTCCCAGCCCTCGCAGCGATTTCGGCACGAGGGCTGCTGGCGTGCCGGCGCGCCTCTCCGGCGGGGATGGTTCTGCCGTGGCCGATGGCTGCCGCCGGGTGCCTGGCTTTGATTAACGGGCTGAATAAACGAGCCTGGCTCACACAGCCCCTGGAGCAGGGTTAGGATGGTGCCGTTTCCCCCACCCCCCCCGCCCACCCCCCAGGCTGGGTGGCCAGCTGTGCCGGATTCATCCCTACAAATCATCGTTGTGCTGGTAATCAGGCTTTAACGTGCGTGAAATAAATGGGGGGGATGATCGGCTGCTGTCCCCCTCCCTCGCCTCCAGCTGAAGGTAACAGCCCCCGCTGTGGTGCTCCCCCCCCAGACCAGCCTGGCTCCCCTGGGAGCAGCTCGTCCCCTTTTTCCGGCTTTTTTTTCCAAAGAAAACGAGAGCAGGGAGCGGCCCCTGTGCCTCCCCAGGAGCTGTGCTCCCAGCCCAGCCCCGTGGCTGGAGCACACTGGGAAGTGTGCTGGGACTGGGCTGGGGGGTGTGCTGGGATCTGGCTGGGAAGCACTCGGGAATGGGGATTGGGAATGTGCTGGGATCGGGCTGGGAAGCACTCTGGGAATGGGGCTGGGGAGTGTGCTGGGATCAGGCTGGGAAGCACTGGGAATGGGGCTGGGGAATGTGCTGGGACCAGGCTGGGAAGCATGCCGGTACTGGGCTGGGGAGTGTGCCGGTCAGGCGGGAAGCACTCGGGAATGGGGATGGGGAATGTGCTGGGATCAGGCTGGGAAGCACTCAGGAATGGGGCTGGGGAGTGTGCTGGGATCAGGCTGGGAAGCATACTGGGACTGGGCTGGGAAGTGCGCCAGGACCAGGGTGGGGAGCTGCCGGTACTGGGCTGGGGGTGGCCGGTGGGCTGGGAACGGCTGGGAAGTGTGCCGGCATTGGGTAGGAAACCAGGCTGGGAATGGTTTGGACGAGCTGGGAAGCTCACTGGGATGGGAAGCTCACTGGGATGAGCTGGGAAGCTCACTGTGACCGGGCTGGGAAGCTCACTGGGATGAGCTGGGAAGCTTGCTGGGACCGGGCTGGGAAGGTCACTGGGACCAGACTGGGAAGCTCACAGGGACCGGGCTGGGAAGGTCACTGGGACCGACTGGGAAGCTCACCAGGATGGGCTGGGAAGCTCACTGGGACCGGACTGGGAAGCTCACAGGGACTGGGCTGGGAAGCTCCCGGGAAGTGGGATGGGGGGTCGCTGGAAGTGTCGCTGCCCTCCTGGCGCTGGGGCAGGCAGGGCTGGGTGGCAGAGCCCTGTCCCCAGGGTGGGGACAGGGACAGGGTGACTCCCCGCCCATCACCCCATCCTGCTCCCAACCCCCTTTATTCCCCCTTTTCCAGTCTTCCAAGAAGCCCAAGACGGCGGAAGCGGACACGTCAAGCGAGCTGGCCAAGAAGAGCAAGGAGGTGTTCAGGAAAGAAGTGAGCGTCCCCAACGCCCCGGGGTGGGGGGGGGGGGGGGTCACCGTCCCACACTGACGAGGTGACCTGGGGAGGGGGGGGTGGGTGCTGGGGGGTGGGGGTGGGGGGAAGGCATGGGGGTCGCCTCCGGCCGGGAGTGGGGCTGGGCGGGATCCAGGTCTCCTCTCCCGCAGATGTCGCAGTTCATCGTGCAGTGCCTGAACCCCTACCGCAAACCCGACTGCAAGGTGGGGCGCATCACCACCACCGAGGACTTCAAACACCTCGCCCGAAAGGTGAGGGGCGGGAGGGGGGGGCCCCTCTGGCCCTGGGGGGCATTGCCCCAACAGCGGGGAGCCGGCACGTGGGGGATACGGGGAGAGCAGCCAGGATTTGGGGAGCGAGAGCTGGTATTTGGGGGATAAGAGCTGGTATTTGGGGGATAAGAGCCAGTATTTGGGGAGTAAGAGCCGGTATTTGGGGGGTAAGAGCCGGTATTTGGGGAATAATAGGAATATTTGGGAAAAGAGCCAGTTTTGGGGGAATTTGGGGACAGTCCGTTTTGGGGAATAAGAGCCAATATTTGGGGAGGGTTTGGGACTAAGAGCCAGTACTGGGGGAGTAAGAACTGGTATTTGGGGAATATTTGGGGATAATAGCTGGTATTTGGGGAATAATAGGAAATATTTGGGGAATAAGAGCCAGTGTTTGGGAATATTTGGGGAATGATAGCAGGGTTGGGAAAGTTGGGGGACATGGGAATAATATAGTTTGGGGAATTTGGGGTTTGGGAATTAGAGCCGTTTTGGGGATAAGGTTTGGAGAATAATTTGCATATTTGGGAATCGTAGCCAGTATTTGGGGAATAAGAGCTGGCATTTGGGGAATATTTGGGAATAATAGGAAATACTTGGGGAGTAAGAGCCAATATTTGGGGAACTTGGGGAATATTTGGGGAACATCAGGGAATATTTGAGTACTGATGAGGACTGTTTGGGGAATTTTTGGGGAAAATATTGGAGGAATATTTGGGCAATAAGAGCCAGCGTTTGGGGGATCCCAAGGGCTGGGATTGTTGGGAATAACGGCGGGAATCCTGCCCTGCCTCTGCCCCGCAGCTGACTCACGGCGTCATGAACAAGGAGCTGAAATACTGCAAGAACCCGGAGGACCTGGAGTGCAACGAGAACGTGAAGCACAAGACGAAGGAGTACATCAAGAAGTACATGCAGAAATTCGGGGCCATCTACAAACCCAAAGAGGACACGGACCTGGAGTAACCACCACACACCCCCACACCCCCCCCCCCCCCGCCGCCGCCACCCCCGAGGCCGAACCCCGGAATACCCAACTCTGCCCAGGATTTGCGGTTTTAAACCACCAACCTGTGAATTTATTATTAATATTATTATTATTATTTTATTAATTTTAATTTTGTTTTGTTTTGTTTTTTTTTAAAAAAAAAAAGACAATAAAGCTCCGTTCCCTACGGCGTGAAGCGGTTTGTGCTGCCGGGGCGACGCAGAAGAAAAGCCGGGCTTTGCTAAGCCGGGCTTTGCCGGCTCCCCTACCCCGGCGGCGCTAGCGGACACACGCGCCCCGTGCGTCACCAACCTCTGTATTATATTTTAACCTATATGTGAATATATTGATAATTTCCCGTTGGGTTTTTTTTTTTTCCCGCTTTTAGCCCCAAATGTGCCGCTACCATGGGAACACTTTGTAAGGAAAATTTCGGGATTATTATTAATTTTTTTTTTTTTTTTGGTTTATTTTTCCCGGTTGTTTCCTTGGTTTTATTTTTGGTTCTGCGAGGTTTAATCTGTTTTCCTGTAAATATTGCGGAGCGGGGCTGCCCCCGGATTTCTGGCAGGCCTCGTGCTATGTTGATAAGATTGATTTTACTGCTTAAATCATTTTACTTTATCCAATTTTTACGGAACTTTTTATGTAAAAAAAAAAAAAAAAGTTTAAAAAAAAAAATAAAAAGAAAAAATGACAAAAAATCGACACCAGTCCCCAGCCCCGAAGAAGGTTTGGCACCGGCCCCGGGGGGGGGGGGCAGCTGGGGGGACCTGGCGGTGGCACCGGTGGGGACACGGTGGCCCTGGCTGGGTGGTCCCGTCCCGCCCCCATCACCTGCAGCCTCCCCGTGGGTCCTGAACCCCCACTGGGGGGGGGATGTGGGATGGCGTTTTGGGGTGACCAAGCTCAGGGTGGGGGGGGCCTGTGCGCATTTTGGTGTTAAAATGGCTCTTTTCTGTCACACAGCGTCCCCCGGTGCCACCTGCCATGGGGTCCCTGGGGGTGTCCCCCTGCCAGGGCCACCCCCCCACCCCTGTTGTCCTTACGGGGACGGGCGTGGAACGAGTGCTCGGGGACACACGGACGCCTGAGGACAAATGACCTGGGGACATGCGCAATGGGGGGGGGACACACAGACGCCTGGGGGGACACACGGACACCTGAGGGGACACATCCCTGGGGACACATGGACACCCATCCTGGGGACACATGGATGCCTGTGGACATATATTCTTGGGGACACACGGACACCTGGGGACACCCAGGGACACCCATCCTGGGGTGGGGACACAGGGACAGCCAAGGACACGCATCCCAGGGTGACACCAGCGACACATTTAATGCGCCCACCTGGGGACCAGCCGCGTCCCCGTGTCTCCCGCCCTCTGTCACCACCCCCACCAAATCACCCCCCTAAAAAAAAACCAAAAAAACAAAAATCCAAATCCCCCCGAAACCCAGGGAATATCGAGCAGGCAAAAGCGGGGTTTTGGGGCGCCTGGCTCAGACGGCGGAGGTGACGTCCCCCGGTGCCGCCAAGCACCGCGCGGCGTCCTGCCGGCCGATGGCGGCCAGGGCCTGGCAGAGGGTCTCCAGCGTGGCCCCCTCGGCGCTGGCCCAGGCACTCAGCAGGGTGCGGGTGGGTGCCCGGCCCCGGCCCAGGGTGCCGATGGCGTCGGGGCCGAAGCCCAGGCGAGCGGCCAGGCTGCGCCAGTCCCCCCCCGGCCCCCCGCTCTCCAGCAGCTGCTCCAGCTCCTCCTGCCGCTGCAGGGGGACCCCGCTGAAGGGGTGGCCCTCGGGGCGGGGGGGGGGGGGGGGGGGGGGGGGGGGGGGGGGGGGCCCAAAAGACTTAGGGGGGTTATGGGTGCTCCCCAACCCCGTTTGGGTGCTCCCTGGGGTATGGGTGCTCCCCAACCCCATTTGGGTGCTCCCCAACCCTTTTTGGGTGCTCCCTGACCCCATTTGGGTGAACCCCCAAGGTGGGGATGCTCCCCAACCCCCCCGGGGGGGGAGTAGGTGCACCCCAACCCCATATGGGTGCTCCCCAGGCCATGGTTGCACCCCAAAGCCATATGGGTGCTCCCCAGGCCATGGTGGCACCCCAAAGCCATACGGGTCCTCCCTGGGCCATGGTGGCACCCCAAAGCCATATGGATGCTCCCCAGGCCACAGTGGCCAAACCGGGTGCTCGCTGGGTGGTGGCACCCCAACCCATCTGGCTGCTCCCTAGAGCACCCCAACCTCATCCAGATGCTCCCCAAGGTGCGGCTGCTTCCCAGGGACAGAGGCACCCTCACCCCCCCTCCCCCCATGAAGATGGGTGCTCCCCAACCCCCACCCCAATGACATCGGGGACCAAACCCCACCCCCGGACCCCACCCCGGGACCCCCAAACCCGCCGCTGGGGGAGTGGGTGCTCACCCTTGCCAGGTTCCTGCAGGCTGGGGGTGTCGAGGAAGACCCCGCTGTCACTCTGCAGCTTCTCCCCCTCAGGTGACGTCCCCAACGTCCCCGCATCCCCTGCCCGCGCCTTGGCCAGCTGCTGCTTCTGCCTGCACGTGTGCCAGCTGCCCGTGGGCAGGGGGGGTCACCAAGTGCCCACCCCCCCATCCCCCCCATTTCTCCCCCCCCCCCTTTTTTGTCCCCCCCAAACCCTACCACTTGAAGGCCACGTAGGCGAGGAGCCCCACCACCACGGCGGCCAGGAGGGAGCAGTAGACGGGGATGATGTCCTTGCCGGTGGCCTCGGGCGGTGGCGGCACAAAGGCGGGGGGCGTGGGTGAGGGGTCCCCCGTCACCGGCTCCCCTGGAGGCGCCCCCTCCATGCGCTCCAGGTCCTTGGCTACAGGGATGGGGGGAGGTCCCCGTGTGTGTCCCCCCCCAAAAAAATTAGGGGAGCCCGGGTGTCATTGTCCCCGTCCTGTCCCGTCCCCCTGCCTCAGTTTCCCTTCCTGGCACCCGTGGGTGGAGGGGGGGGGGGTGGACCCCAGATACATTGGGGTGCTGCAGCAGGGGGCGTGCTGGGGGGTGCTGAGAGGTGTGGGGGGGTGTTGGGGGGTGCAGAGGATGCTGGGGGGGGTGTGGGATGGGTGCTGGGGACACAGGGTGGGTGCTGGGGGGTGCTGGGGGGTGCTGGGGAGGTGTGGGATGGGTGCTGGGGGGGCTGGGGGGTGCTGGGGGCACAGGGTGGGTGATGGGGGGTGCGGGGGAGGTGTAGGGGGGTGCTGGGGGCACAGAGTGGCTGCTGGTGAGTGCTGGGGGGTTGCTGGGGAGGTGTGGGATGGGTGCGGGGGGGTGCTGGGGGCACAGGGGGGGGGCTGGGGCGGGCGGGGGAGGTGGGGAATGGGTGCGGGGGGGGGCTGGGGGCACAGAGTGGGTGCTGGGGAGGTGTGGGATGGGTGCTGGGGGGGCTGGGGCACAGGGTGGGTGCTGGGGAGGTGTGGGATGGGTGCTGGGGGGGGCTGGGGGGTTCTGGGGGCACAGAGTGGCTGCGGGGGGGTGTTGGGGGAGTGCTGGGGTGTGTGTGGGATGGGTGCTGGGGGGGGCTGGGGGGTGCTGGGGGCACAGAGTGGCTGCGGGGGGGTGTTGGGGGGGTGCTGGGGGTGTGTGGGATGGGTGCTGGGGGGGGCTGGGGGGTGCTGGGGGCACAGGGTGCTGGGGGCACAGGGTGGGTGCTGAGGGGTGCTGGGGGGTGCCAGGGAGGTGTGGGGGTGCTGGGGGTTGCGTGGGGGGGTGCTGGGGGGTACTCACTGGGGGCGCAGGGCTGGCAGCGGGTGTCAGCGTGGCCGCAGGGCTCGGTGACGCCAAAGCTGGGGGGACAGGGGGTGCAGCACCCCCCGCCCCACCCTGGCACCTGCGGGCACAGGGAGGGGGGGTCCTGCCTCAGTGTCCCCCCCAGTGTCCCCCAGTGTCCCCTCACCCACCATGCCCCCCCCCAGCCCCCCCCCCCCCCCCCCACTGTGTCCCCTCTCGCCATGGTGGGGGCTGGTCTGGGGTCCTGGGGCGCCCCGGGGGGGCCGGGGGGGGGGGGGGGCGGTGGATGGGGGGGAGACCCCAATGCCCGGGGGGAGGGATAGGATAGAGAGGGGTGAAAGAATAATGAATAAAACCAACAACAACAACAAAGAAATAATGAACTGAAATCAAATAAAGTGGGGGAAAAATGAAAATAAAAAGGGTAAAAAGAAAAGTAAAGAAATAGAAAAGAAAAAAAAGAAAAACAAGGGGGGGGGAACAAAACAAAACGAAATGAAACAAAATGAAGAAATGCAAAATAAAGTAAAGTAAAATCAAGAAAAAAAAAAAAATTAAAAAAAACCAAAAAAAAAAAATAAACAAAATAAAATCAAATTAAATAAAACAAAACAAAATAAAATAAAACTGAATAAACCAAAATAAAATCAGATGAAATAAAACAAAACAAAACAAAATAAAAAAAAAAAAAAAAAATCAAAAATAAAATAAAATAAAATAAAATAAAAAATAAACCAAAATGAAATAAAATGAACCCAAGCCAACCCAAGCCCCGGGGCGCGGGGCCGGGCAGTGGGACCGAGCACCCCGGGGGGGCGGGCGGGTCCCGGGCGGCAGCGGGGAGCCCCGGCTCCGGCCCAGCCCCAGCCCGGTCCCGGTCCCGCCCGCACCGGGCACAGCAGCACCAGCACCAGCAGCACCAGCGGCGGGGGCGGGGGCGCGGGTGGGCCCGGTGGGACCCTCGGCACCGCCCGGTCCCGCCGCATCGCCGAGACCCGGGACCGGGCCCCGGGACCCGCTCGCTCCGAGCCGAACCGCTCCGAACTTCTCCGAACCGCTCCGAACTTCTGCTCCGAACCGCTCCGAACTTTTCCGACCCGCTCCCGTCCCGTCCGGCTCCGCTCCGCCCGGCCTCGGTTCGGCTCCGCTCGGTCCGGTCCGGCTCCGCTCGGCTGCGCCGGAGCCCGGGCGGGGGGCGGGGCGCCCCCGCGGGCCGGGCGGGGGGGCGTCGGCTCCGGATCGGGCCCCGCTGCGGGCCAGCCCGGTGGCCGCTGGCTCGGTGGGGGCCGGACTGGTCCAAACTGGGCGGGCGCGGGCCGCTTTCGCCCGGTCACGCTGGGGCCGGGGATGCCGAACCCCCCGCCACCTCCCCACGGCTCCTCCCCTCCCTGCCCCGGGGGCAAAAATGCCTGAAAACGGGAAAAGCAGCTTTATTGTCCCCGGTATGGGGCGGGGGGGGCAGCACCCCGGCGGGTGCAGGGTCTTGGCATGGGTTCAGGATCCCACGGGGGTGCGGGACCCAGGTGTGTGTGCAGGACCCCAGCGTGGGTGCAAGGTTTTGGCGTGGGTGCAGGATCCCACGGGGGTGCAGGACCCAGAGGGTGCATGGCCTTGGCTTGGGTGCAGGACGCTGGCGTGGGTGCAGCAGGGGCTCGGGATGGGTGCAGAGGCTCAGCATGGGTGCAGGGTCTCGGATGGGCCAGGGTCTCAGGATGGGCACGGTCTCAGGATGGGTGCAGGTCTGGGGGGGGGGGGGCGTGGGCACAGGGTCTCAGGATGGGCGCAGGGCCTCAGCATGGGCGCAGGGTCTCGGCGTGGGCACAGGGTCTTGGTGTGGGTGCAGGGTCTCGCGTGAGCACAGGGTCTCAGGATGGGTGCAGGGTCTCAGGATGGGTGCAGGGTCTCGAGATGGGTGCAGGGTCTCGGCGTGGGCGCATCGCCCCGGCAGCGCCCTGCTCTCCCCATTACCAGCCGCGGACGGGGTGCCAGAGCTCCACCACCTTCCCCCCGGCGTGGACGTAGTAGACGGGGTGCATGGCGGCGGTGGCGCAGGCCTGCAGTGGGCAGGGATGCTGAGCCGGGCGCGGCGGGGCAGGGTGGGCTGGGGTGGGGTGGGATGGGACGGGTACTCACATGGAAGGGGATGAGGGCCAGGATGCTCCCCAAGGGAAAGCGCCCAAAATCCAAGTGGCCATCGATGGCTTCCACCTGCCCGTGCTCCTGCGTCAGCCCCACCAGCCTGCAGGGAGACGCCGTCATGTCCCCACCTGCGTGTCTCTGTGTGTCCCCACCACCCACCCACGGTGCTCACCGGAGCTGGGGGTGCCCCTCGATGGCGGCGCAGCCTGTGGGCGCCCGGTCCTGGCTGTGGAGGCTGAGGGCAGCCCACCCGCAGTCCACCAGCAGCTGGTTGCGGTGGGGGTAGTGACCGATGACCCTGGTGAGGACACGGATGGCCACCTCCTCCGGGCGGCAGGAACCCAGCAGGGTCTGCTGAAGGTCTGGGAGAAGAGGGTGCCCAGCCCAGGTTGGGGTGTGTCCCCACCCTGGGGGTCACACACAGGGGTTTGGGGGTGTGTGTGTCCTGACCCACTCACCGTAGAAGAGGTAGTTGCCTGGGTGGAGCTCGGTGAGCTGGGCCATCTCCGGTACCGGGTGGCTACAGGATGGTGTGGAGCCGATGCTGGCCTGGGGACACGGCACGCCCGCCTGCCGCAGCCTGCAGAAACACGGGACCCTCTGAGCAGCCAGGGCACGGTTGGGGGGGCATCACCCCTGGGCACCATGGGGAGCAGGACCAGAGGTAGGTCCATCACCCCTAGGTGCCACAGGAGCAGGACCAGAGCTGGGTCCATCACCCCTGGGTGCCACAGGAGCAGGACCAGTAGTGGGTCCATCACCCCTGGTGCCCCAGAAGCAGGACCAGAGGTGGGTCCATCACCCCTGGGCACAGGGGGGGAGCAGGACCAGAGGTGGGTCCATCACCCCTGGGTGGCCCAGGGGAGCAGGACCAGAGGTGGGTCCATCACCCCTGGGTGGCCCAGGGGAGGGACCGGAGGTGGTGATGTCCCAAGGAGCCCGCCCAGATGTTCAAGGGAGCCATCCAGACGTGGCAGAGTGCCCCTCTCCCCGCCATGGTGTGCCGGGAGGACCCCAAGAGGGGGAGCCTGCCAGATGTGCCTGGATGCCAGCCAGATGTGCCAGAGATGCAATAGAGGCAGGTCAAGGCAGGTTCCCCCCCAATATGCCAGAGTGACCCTCCAGATGTGCCTGGGACCACCCCAGATGTGCCCAGGCATTCCCAAATGTGCCTCAGATCCATCCATAGGAGCTGGAGATTCCCCCCCCCCCCCATGTTTTGAAGCACTTCCAGATGTGCCTGGGAGGCCCCAGATGTGTTGGAGATCCATCCAGAGTGCCAGGGCACTCCCTTGCTGTGCTGCGGACCCCCCCCCAGATGTTCCAGGGCACCCCTAAATGTGCCCAAGATCTTTCCAGATGTGTCTGAGCAGCCCAGATGTGCCCCCCCCCATTCAAAGGCCACATAGCAAAGGGGGGCCACGTCCCCCCCACCGCTGGGGTGCATGGAGGGGGGGGGGGAGCCGCAGCCCCCAACTTTGGGGAGGGAGCTGGGGGGGCGGGGGGGGCCCTGCAAAATGGTGCTGGGTGGGACCGGGGACCCACGGGATGCGTCCCCAGGGGAGCACGTCCCCATGCACGGGGGATGGGGGGTCCCTGTCCCCCCCCACCCCCCTTCCCAGTGGGAACCATCCGGCAGCAATTCCCACCAGGATGCAAAAACCCTGCTGGGACAAAAGGGTGACAAAGGGGGGAGGGACAAGGCCACGGGTCACAACCGGCCCCCGAAGCCACATCAAAGGTGACCGGAGGGGCCAGCATCCTCCTCCGGCTCCCCGGGGGAACTTTGTAGGACACCCCCCCCCCCCCCCTCCGGCTTTTATGGGCGTGATTTGCATTTACAACCAACCGCTGGGGGTTTATGGGGGGGGCGATGGACACCTCGTGGTGGCCAGCGTTGACCCCCCCCACCCCCCAAAAAAAGCCCCCAGACCCCTTGACTCTGCCCCGTCCTGGCTTTGGGCCACTCACGCGGTGACGAAGTCAAGCACGGCGGGGTGGTGGCCCTGGCGATGGCTTGGACGGCTGGGACATCGTGGCAGCCGTAGGTGTCCCCGCAGTGAGCGTAGACCCCCACCAGCGTCACCTCCTCTGGGGCCTCCTCGGCGATGGCCCGCGCCAGGGACATGGCTGCGGGGTCCGTGGGCCGCACGCCGGCTGCCGGCCAGGAGGGACCAAGGGTGGGTGTGGGTGCTGGGGTGGGGAGGGGGCTTTGAGCCCCCGTGTTGGGTGAACTGGTGGGGCTGGGGGGCTTGGGGGGGGGCGATGTGGGGCATCGTGGGGGCGGGTGGGTGAAGGTGGGGTTTGCCTCTGGCCCATGGAGCGTCTTTGAAGGATGACTTGGGGGGGGGTGGGGGGGTGGGTCTTAAATGTCCCATCCTGGTTGAGCGGGGGACATGGGGCATCTTCCCCCCCAATGGAGGCACCTTGAGAAGATGGGGTTTGGGGGTGTTGGTGTTCAATAACCCCATCCGGGGGGGTTATGGGGCACCTCTGGCCCATGGTGATTTGGGGGCTTTTGGGGGGGGGGTTAAAGCCCCATTGTGGTTGAGCTGGTGGGGTTGGGGGGGGACATGGGGCATCCTCCCCTCCATGGAACACCCTGGGGGTGGGTGGGTGAAGATAGAGATTGGGGGGGGGGGGAATGTCCCTTGTTGGGGGCTTTGGGCCACCTCCCCCGGGACATCCTTGAGTAATGCCTTTTCTTGGGGGGGGCTGAGTCTTAAATGCCCCATCCTGGTTGAGCTGGTGGGGTTGGGGGGACATGGGGCGTCTTCCCCGCCATGGAGGCACCTTGAGAAGATGGGGTTTGGGGGTGTCGGTGTTCAATAACCCCATCGTGGGGGGTTATGGGGCACCTCTGGCCCATGGAGCGTCTTTGAGGGATAACTTTGAGGGGGCGTTGGGTCTTGAATGCCCCATCCTGGTTGAGCTGGGGACATTAGGCATCTTCCACCCAATGGAGGCACCTTAAGAAGATGGGGTTTGGGGGTGTCGGTGTTCAATAACCCCATCGTGGGGGGGTTATGGGGCACCTCTGGCCCATGGAGCGTCTTTGAGGGATGACTTTGAGGGGGAGTTGGGTCTTGAATGCCCCATCCTGGCTGAGCTGGTGGGGAGCTGACACATGATGCCCCATCACCGCACACCCCCCCAACCCCCCCCGCATCCCCCCAGGCACTGATGGGATTTTGGGGGGGGGGGGGGGGGGGCACAACCTACCCCTGCCGTTCCCGCAGTCGAGCTTGAGCCAAACCAGCCAGCGCTTGCCGGCGGGCAACGGGTGTTGGCGCAGGAGGGCCAAGGCCTGGGGCGTGTCGAGGAGGAGCTGGAAGGCTTGGAGGCGCTGGGCCAGGGCGGCGCACTCGGCCAGCCGCCCCCCCGGCAGCGGGTAGGCATAGAGGATGTCATCGAACCCCCCCGCCGCGAAGAACCGAGCTTCGGCCAAGGTGGAGACCACGATGCCCCGGCGGGTGCCGCCCGTTGCCAGCTCCGCACCTTCTCTGGGGTGGTGGGGTGGTGACAGGGGGGGTGCTGGGGGATACTGGGGGAGGATGGGGGGTGCTGGGGGATACTGGGGGAGGATGGGGGGTGCTGGGGGATGCCGAGGGGATACTGGGGGAGGATGGGGGGTGCTGGGGAGGACACTGGGGGGATACTGGGGAGGAAGGTGGGGGGGATGTTAGGGGAGGATGGGGGGTGCTGAAGAGGACACTAGTGGGATACTGGGGAATGCTGGGGGCATGCTGGGGGACACTGGGGTGATGGTGGGGGGATAGCGGGGAGATGCTGAGGAGGAAGGCGGGGGGATGTTGGGGGAGGATGGGAGGTACTGGGGAGGACACTGGGGGATGCTGGGAGGATTCTGGGGGATGCTGGGGGGGGATGTGGGGAGATGCTGGGGGGAGGGGGGATGCTGGGGGGGGTGGGGCGGGGGGAATGCTGGGTGACACTGGGGGGATGCTGGGGGGATGCTGGGGGATGCAGGGGGATGCTGGGGGACGCAGGGGGATGCTGGGGGACACTGGGGGGATGCTGGGGTGATGCTGGGGGATGCAGGGGGATGCTGGGGGGACTCTGTGCGATGCTGGGGGACACTGGGGGGCCACTGGCGGCCACTGGGGACACACACTCACAGTGTTTTGTGGGTTTTGACGTGGGGGCGCAGGTGGAGGCCCAGGGCCCGGCAGCGCTCCCGCATGCGCTCGGCGTTGCGCTGCATCGTCGCCTGGTCCAGGGTCAGCGCTGGGGTGGGCAACTGCTCCAGGGGGGCTCCCAGCCACCTGCGGGGGGGGGGCACAGGGAGCGGGGAGGGGAACCTGTCCTGCACCCAGCCCTGCACCCACCATGCACCCCCCCCCCCCAAAAAAAAAACCCACCTGCACCCACCCATGACTCATTCTGCACCCCCCCCGCACCCAAACCTGCCCCCACCCCACCCCTGCGGGCACAGAGGTGGCTGCTGTGGGTCCCTGCCCCCTGGGTGGGCACTGGGGGCTGGGGGGGCTGAGCACCCCACGGGACCCGGCTCTGAGGGGTGGTTTGGGTGGGGGCAGTGCTGGGGCAGCCTGGGGCGGGAGGGGAGGGCAGTAACCCCGCTGGGCACAGATCTGGGGGGTCCCTTGGTTTCAGCTGGACACTGGGACTGGGACATATGGGACTGGGACACTTGGGACCAGGACACGTGGGACTGAGATACTTTGGTCACCTGGGACCTATGGGACTGGGACACCTGGGACTGGGCCACTGGAAACGGCCACCTGGGACTGGGCCACCTGGGCCCAGGCTGTGGGGACGGGGACACCCAGGCCCTCTGGTGGGGTGACCTCGGTGTCCCCACCAACACCCAAAGCTGCCTGGGGGGGTGAAGGTCCCAGTGGCACCCTGAGCACCCATCCCTCCTCCTGCCTACCTGTCCGTCTGTCCGTCCATCCCTCTGTCCGGCACTGCTGCTGCTCCCGGCTCGGCTCCAGTGGCCCCGCTCGCGCCTGCTCCACGTGACACCGTGGGCACCCGCAGCCAACCTTGGCCGGGGACAGAAGTTGCTGCCGGCCGTGGGGCCCCCCCAGGGGGGCGGGCAGGGAACGCCCCCCCGCTCGTGCTACCTCCGGGGGCTGCTGAGACCGCCTGTGCTCATGACACGTGGGTGAGCAGCTGCTGAGACCTGGCACGTTCATGACACACGGGCGCAGGGCTGCTGACGGCTGAGGCTGCACATGCTCGTGACACGTGCACACAGGGCTGCCGAGAGCCCAGCTGCCCCGCCGGGGGGGGGGCCCCCACATGGGGGTGCACGGCTGCTGAGATCCCCCACGCTCGTGACATGGGGGTGCACGGCTGCTGAGATCCCCCACGCTTGTGACACGTGGGTGCACGGCCGCTGAGATCTCCCATGCTCGTGACACGTGGGAGGTGCATGGCCGCTGAGATCTCCCATGCTCGTGACACGTGGAGTGCAGGCCGCTGAGATCTCCCATGCTCGTGACACGTGAGTGCATGGCCGCTGAGATCCCCCATGCTTGTGACATGTGGGGGGTGCACGGCCACTGAGATCCCCCACGCTCATGACACGTGTACATGGCTCTTGAGGCCAACGCCCCCCCCCCCCCCCCAGCTTGTGACACAGGAGTACAGAGCTGCTGAGACCCCCACACTCGTGACACGTGGGTTCAGGACTACTGAGATCCACCCCCCCCCCCACACTCGTGACACGTGGGTAACATGGCTGCTGAGACCCCCCCCCCCACTCATGACACGTGGGTAACATGGCTGCTGAGACCCTCCTCAACTCGTGACACATGGGTAACATGGCTGCTGAGACCCCCCCAACTCATGACACGTAGGTGCACAGCTGCTGAGACCCCCCCCCCCCAACTCGTGACACGTGGGTAACATGGCTGCTGAGACCCCCCTCCACTCGTGACATGTAGGTGCACGGCTTCTGAGACCCCCCCCACTCGTGACACATGGGTGCGTGGCTGCTGTGTGTCCCCCCCCCGCCGCTTGTCACACAGGGGAATAGGGCTGCTGAGACCCCCCCCACTCGTGACACGTAGGTGCACAGCTTCTGAGATCCCCCCCCGCCCCCCCAACTCATGACACGTGTGTCCCAATGTCCCAGGAGGGCTGGGCCCCCCCCGCTGGCCCCCTGCCCCGCGCTGTAGGGCAGGCAGAAAAAGCCCCAAAAACACCCCCGGGGGGTGGGGGTAACACCCGGGGGGGGGCATAGCGGAGGGGCCCCCCCAGTCCAGCAGGGGGCAGACGAGGGCCTCGCACGCTCCCCAGTGTCTTGATACACTAAAAACGCGGGATGGGGGACGCGTCCCCCCAAAAGTGGGGCTGGATAAGGCCACGGGCGCGGGGCTCTCCGGCCCCCCTGGCGCTGCGGGGTGCGGGGTCGCCCGCCCCCGGCCCGGGGGGGGGGTGTACTCCGTCTCGCCGGCCGAGACCTGGGAGATGCGCCGCGTGGACCGCCACAGCCGCCGGTGGAACTGGCCCGGCCGCACCTGGGCGAGGGGGGGTGAGCGCCCACCCCGTGTCCCCATCCCCTTCCACATCCCCTTCTCCATCCCATTCCTCATCCCCAGCCCCCTCCAGATCCTCACCTGCTTCTCCATCCCCATTTCTTCTTCATTCCAATCCTCATTGCCTTCTCCAGCCCTGCCGTCTTCCAAACATCCACCCCCCCAGCCCATTCCCCGACCCCCCCCCAAACCCCACCTTCTCCGCCCCATCCCTCCCTTCTCCCTTCTCCCCATCCCCAGCCGCTTCCCAACCCCTTTCTCATCACCATCCGACCACCACCCCCTTCTCCATCCCCATCCCCTTCCCCTCCCCTGCTCCATCCCCTTCTCCATCCCCATCCCCTTCCCCATCTCCATCCCCATCCCCACCCCTTCTTCATCCCCATCCCCATCCCCTTCTCCCTTCCCCTTCCCTGCCCCCAACCCCCCCCCTCCCTCCAGCCCCACCACCACCAGGGGCTGGGCCGTCCATGCTCACCTCAGCGGGCTGCCCAGCCCCCACCACAATGAGCTTGCCATCCTCCAACCCCACCAAGATGTGACTCTTCTCCTTGGTGACGGACACGCTGTGGACGGGCACCCGCATGGGCACGGGGGGCACGGCTGCCCTGAGGCTGTGAGAAGATGAGTGGTGGGATGGGACCCCTTGAGCCAGCCGGGCACCCCAAGGCGGGGTGGGGGGGGGGGATGACAAGGTGGGTGGTAGCTCTCACCTCTGGAGGTCACGGATCTCCAGCCCGCACTGCATGGTCCCTAGCACCACGAACTCCTCCGTCAGGCACATGGCCGTCACCTCCTCATCCAGCGTGACGGAGGAGAGGTGCTTCCCATTCACCGAGTAGAGGTGCAGTGCAAACCTGTCCTGAAAGACAGAACAACGAGGGGGGAACGCACACGCTGATGGTGATGCGGGGGAGGACACGGGGACACCTGTCCATACCTTCAAGCAGGCCCGTTGACCCACGGAGGTCTGGGCGACCACTTGCCCCTCCGGCCCCACGGCCAGGTGGGAGAGGATGGCGGGTGGTGAGCTCTCGCCGGGTGGCCGCAGGGACCGGATGAAGAGCCCCTGGCGGATGGTGTGGATGATGATGGTGCCATCCTACGGGAGGAAGGGGACGTGGGGTGGTGATGGTGGCACTGCCCACCCTGCCACCCACCCCACCACCCCAGCTCACCTCAGAGCCTGACACCGCCATGTCCAGCTCGGTGCTGATGGCCACGCACGTCACCTCGGCGTCGTGGCCGTACAGGACCTGGACAGGTTTGGGAGCCAAGCCGCTGGAAACCCCCCCCTGGCATTGGGGACATGGGGACCTCAGTGACCTGGTGGCAGTGCCCACTGCGAGCCACCCCATCTGGGGCGCAGGGGTAAGGGTCAACCCCCTACCTGCTGTAGGACCTGCCACACCATGCAGGTGGTGTCCCGGGACCCAGAAATGAGGTAGATACCGCAGAGGTCGAGTGCCAGGCAGGTGACAACATCTGTGACACCCAGAGGGACACCATGAGCTGCTGGTCCCATCCCACCAGGCCCGCAGGACCACACCAAGGTGTTTTGGTTTGGGGTGTGGAGATGCTGCTAACCCCAAGCCCAGCCCAGCTCTGCAATGGAGCCTGGAGTGTCCCCAGAAGATGGGGGACGCTTGGAGATGTCCCCTGCCTGCTCCCATGTCCCCTGCCTCCTACAAACCCATTGGGGCATCATCAGACCTTCATCATCGGCAGAGGACGTACCTATGTGCCGGGTGATGTGCCCAACCACCTTCCCTTTGGCCAGTGAGGTGACACGGAGGCTGTTGTCCCAATGTCCCCCGCTGAAGAGCAGCTTCCCGTCAGGGGACACGGCCAGCGTGTGGAAGCACAGGTCCGCGCCGGGGGCGAAGGGGCCCTGCAGGAAGCGCTGGGTCCTGGTGGAGAGGGACATGGGATGGTGGCAGAACCACGTGTGTGCTGGTGGCACCTTTGGGGACCATCCCCGGGGACCATGCGGCAACTCACTTTGCATTGGAGACGGTGGGGTCTTTGGTGAAGCTGAAGTAGTTGGAGATGTTCTTGTCATAGGGCAACCAGTTATGGGTCCCCAACAAGCCGTTGGCACTCACGGTGACCTGGGCAGAGATGCAGGTGGAGGTGACACAGCTCCCACCACCCGAGCCCTCCTGGGGTTTGGTCCTGGTCCCCCCAGGTCAGCAGCAAGAACCCGTACCTCAGTGTCCCCACACTCACCAGGACGTCGGGTGATCCCTGAGTGATGAAGGAGTGCGCCTGGTTCTTGGGGACCACGGCTTGCACCAGGGCCACCCCATCGCTGATGCCCTGCGGGGAGACAGCAAACTGGTGGGCACCCTCCTGGCCATCCCCACCCCTCAGGGCTCCCCCCCAGGGTTGTCCTCACCTCCACGAAGAAGGACTTGAGTTGGTCCAGGTTCTCAAAGACGTTGGGCGAGCGGGTGTCGAGGCGGGCCAGCCTCCGGGCAGCGCTCTCTGCTGACAGCCGGGCAGGATGGGGCTCCTGGGGGGGGTGTGAGGGAACCCGTGAGAAGGGTGGTGGCCCCCCAAAAGGGGATTTTTTTTTTGAGATGGGGGGGTCCTATGTGCTACCTTGAGCAGCTGGCAGGGCGTCTGCCCAAAGTTGCTGATGATGCCCTCCAGGGCCTTCCTCTGCGTCTCGTCAGCGATGGCGTCCAAGTCCACGGCCCCTAGGGATGAGGGTGGTCATGGGCAGCCACGTGGCAGGTGCCCCCCCCACCTCCCTGCCCCACAGCTCACCCTCGTAGGTGCAGTAGTAGAAGACGTTGAGGGCCTCCACGGCAGCTGGGCCTCGTTGCTTGTACCCAAAAATGAGGTCGATCCACTCATGGAGGTGGGCTGAGACGTACTCCGACTCCTGTCCAAGGATGGGGCATCAGGGAGGGCCAGCAACACCCACCCCACCCTGTAACGGCCCCCCAGCCAGGGGTGGGGGCAGAGGAGGGATCAGGATGGGCTCCACCATCTCACCAAGGCTTTGCGGTGCTGGTAGATGAAGTCCTCGCGGGAGTGTGCCCAGCGGGGCAGCACCACGTCGCCCACCTTCTCGTTGGAGAGCTGCAGGCAGCCCAGGTCGAAGCCTGCAGGCAGGGCAGGCAGGGGGTGAGGGACACCGAGCCCCGCTGTGCTCCCATGGGTGCTGGCCCCAGGGTGGGGACGATGGGTGCCCCTTACCATTCTGGTTCTCCAGGAACTCAGGGAAGTAGAAGAACTCGGGGATGAGCTCCTTGACATCTACGGGGTTCTCCATACGGGCTTGCCACGCCGCCGGCACCGAATGGAACTGCCGGTCCGAACAGTCAAACCTGGTGGCACAGGACACCCAGTGGGAGCCCGCTTGTCCCCCCCGCTATGTCTCCTGGCCAGGGTGGCCCCCCACTGGGTGCCCACCTGCCGCTCTGCAGCTGGATGTGGAGGGTGGTGAAGGGCTCGGTGCGGATCAGGTAGTGCATGACGCCTGCCGCGTTGGAGTAGTGCGTGCCGTAGTGGAACTTGTCCACCGTGCCCGTGGGGTCCTCGAAGCTCTCGTACCTGGGGGTGAGGTGGGGGGGTGTCCACCAGGAGCCACCCAGGGTCTCCCCACGTACCCCATTCCTCCCTTTTTTTTTTTTTAGGACACTCACTTCTCCTTCACGTCCCGGGCATGCCGCTCGTTGGCCACCCCAATGGGCTTGGACAGGTCCCGAAACACGGCTGGATTGGTGAGGTCAAGGGTCTCCGAGACGTAATCCCGCAGGATCCAGGGGAACTGGGTGGGGGTGGGATGTGTGGGTAAGGCTGGGGTGAGCCTGGGCTGGCTGGGGGGGGGAGAGGGACACACACGAGGGGCTCACCACGGGGTACTGGGAGAGGTCGTTGTAGGTGCGCCCCGCGATCGTGTTCAGCTGCATGAGGTACTCGAAGTTGGAGATCTCCCGCAGGACCCATTTCTGGAGTGAAGGGAAGGCGGTGGAGACAGGCTGGGGGGGCAGGAGGGGGCAGACACCCCCACCCCACAGCCATCCCTGTTCCACAGCCATTCCTGTTCCACAGCCATCCCAGATCCCCCTCCATCCCCATCCCCTTCCCGCCATCCCTGGCCATGGCCATCTCTCCCAGCCATCCCTGGTCCCACAGCCATCCATCCAGCCATCCCAGGTCCCACAGCCATCCCCCCACAGCCATCCCTGGTCCATGGCCATCTCCATCCCACAGCCATCCCTGGTCCCATGGCCATCTCCAACTCATGGTGGTCCCACAGATAGCCCCATCCCATGCTGGCACCCTCCCAGGAGAGATATGGGGCAGGGGTGGGCAAGGTGGGGCTGGTACCTGGGTGAGCCCTGAGGCTTTCAGCAGCTCCTGGGGTGACCGGCTGCCGAAGTAGATCTGGCTGGGGGGACGCAGGCTGAGGACGCAGGAGTACACCTTGTTTCTCACCTGGGGGGGTGTGGGTAGGACGTGGAGTGGCTGGAGCCTGGGCAGTGCCGTGGCCCCAGGAGGGGTTTGGTGGGGGAAGAAGGGTGCCACCACCTTTTTTTTGAAGTTGAGGAAGTAGTTGGCCTGGTCGATGAAGAAGAGCTCGAGCGCGGAGCGGCGCAGGTTGTAGCGGCGTAGGTGGACCTCGCGCAGGTGGGACAAGGGGCGCTTGAAGTCATAGCCGATCCCTGCCGAGATGGGGGGGTTGGCACAGAGCCCCCCAGGCACCATTGTCTACCCAGACCCCAATTCCTAAGGCAGGGATGGAGGCCAGCATCGCCTTGGGGCTGGGAGGAGCCCACCCCCAAAATGGCCAGCACTTGGCGTGATGGGCTTCTGGAGGAGATGGGATGGGTGAGGGGTTCCTCACCCCACCTTGCTGCAGGGATCCCCCCTCCCAAGGAGCACGTGCCATTACCTCCCTCTGTCTCCTCCTTCTCGCTGCTGCCGTCGTAGAAGTAGATGTGCTGGGTTGTCACCTCCAGGCGGCCGGGGATGACAGCCACTGTCGTGATGAGCTCGCAGTCCTCCGAGACCACCAGCTTCTCCCGCTGGTTCTGTTCTTTGGGCTCAGCTCTGGGTGACACCAGGGGTGAGGAGACCCCGGTGACACCCCCAGGTGGGTGAGCCAGTGCCATGGCAGGGGATGGGGACACTCACTGGTTGTCCAGGACGGGGAGGTCCTCCTCAGCCAGTTGGTCATCCTCCAGCTCGCTCACCTTGGCCTCCTTGGCCATGGCGAGGGGGAGGGACTCAGTGGGGTTGTGGAGGTGGTTGGCTCCTGAAATGAGGAGGGGGTCAACGGACACCCCCAGCCACCCACAGCTGGGGGACGAGTCCTGCAAGGGTTCCCCATCCCATCCCCCAACCCCAGCAGGGTCCATGACAGCTCCCAGCTCAACCCCATCATGTGCATCCAACTAGTGGCACCCCCTTGCCCGTGGCATGGGAGGACCCCTGCGTGCCCCATTCCCATCAGCCTCACCCAGGTTGTCCCGTAGGGCGCTGGCCTCCAAGTGCTGGTCAAAGTTCAGGTTGGGCACCAGCTTCAACCTCATCCGGGAGTAGGTCTCGGCGCTTGACAGCTTCCAACGAACCTCCGGTGGGTTTCTGGGGGGCAGGCGAGGGTGAGCCACCCTGGGGGATCCCCAGTGGTGCCACCCCTTCCCAGGGACCGAGGCGGGGGCTCACCGGTCAGCCCAAGCGGAGCGGGGCGAGGTGAGGAGGCGGCACAGGGACCGCCACTGCTTCAGCACGGTGCTGTGGTGGTTGTTGGCCTGCTTGAGCACGTTGGCGTGCCGGGCGTTTTCCGCCTTGGCACGCTTTGCTGCTGGTTCCAGCACCAGCTCCTGCCAAGAGAGCAGCAGAGTGAAGTGACAGCAGGGCTGAGGCTTGGGGACATTCCCGAGGGGAGAAGCATGTCCATGGGGTGACGACCCCAGGGCAAGGAGAACATCCCTGGGATGGCGGACTTAGGGTGAGGTGTCCCCAGTGGGAGGTGCACATCCCCATGATGATTCCTGGGAGGGAGACCCCCCATCCCTAAGTTCCCCAGGGTGGAGCACATTCCTGGGGTGACATCCAGGGAACCCCTGGATGACATCGTTGGGGTGAGGAGCACATCCCCATGATGATGCCCCCAGGATGAGGAGCACACCCTGAGGGCAATGTCCCCACTGGGAGGAGGATCTCCCCAGGATGAAGGGCACAGTCCCAGGATTAATGTCCCCAGGGTGAGGAGCATGTTCCTGGGGTGACATCCTCAGGATGAGGAGCACATCCCCAGGGTGACGTCCCAGGGGCAGGCAGTACCTGGAACATCTTGCGGCTGGCCGCCTTCTCCTGCTCCCGCCGCTGGGAGCTGCTCATCATGGAATCGTAGCAGGCATTCCAGAAATTGGACATGTGGTCGTGGCTCTTGGCGAAGGTGTCCATCTCAAACTGGGCCATGGTGGGCTGTACCTACAGAGAGAACTGGGATGAAAGGGGAGGCGTTTGCAGGGCTTGGGCACCCACCAACCATCATCCAGGCTACGAGCACCCCTGCCCTGGAGGTCACCCCTGCAGGCTATCCCAACCCAGCGGTGACATGGGGACCCCACCGCAGCACAGACCCATCTCTAAGACTGGGAAGGTGTTCCCCCAACAGCGATGCCACCCCAAGCCCCATGGCACCTACATGCTTCTCGATGAAGCCCCTCCACTCTGGGGTGGTGCAGAAGAGCTGGAAGTCCTCGTAGAAAGTGGGGCTGCCGTTGGTGGGGGGCAGCGAGGGCAGGAAGAGCTGCAGCTGCAGGGTCTCATAGCACTGGTCCATGAGTGTCCGAATGATGGACACCAACCAGGAGAAAGTCTCCGACTTGGCATCCAACGAACGTCGCAGCGGGGTCTCCAGCTTGCCCAGCAGGTAGCAAGCCTCGTCCTTCTTGGGGGCCGAGGCGGTCTGCAGCAGGCTGTGCAGCTTCACGTATGCCAGTGAGTGCAGCTGCGGGGAGGACACGGGACATCAGATGGGGCCACCTGCCCCACCCCAAGGGCTGGGGTCTCACCCTGAGCCCCAGGAAGGGTTGACCCACCTGAGGGTCTTGCAGCAGGATGTAGCCCACGAGGATGCGTAGACCTGTTTGGGCCATCTCCTTGAGGTCGGAGGTGCCGTTGGCCAGGTGGTACCAGACGCCCAGTTTGTCCAGCAGACTGCTCACCCCCTCGTAGATCTGGGCGGGGGGGGGCACAGTGAGCCCCCCACCCAGCTACACACCCCCCACCTCCTCAGCCGGCGGGGTGCAAACCCCCAGGTCTGTCCCCATACCCAGACACCCTTTTTCTCAACTGGGGGGGTTAGGGGGGGGGGGGTTTGGGGGGGCCCCGGGGGGTATGGGTTAGGGTGTAGGGTTAGGTCTAGGGTATAGGATCGGGGCTGGGGTTGAAGTTGATGGCAAGGATGCAGGGTTAAGGTTCAGGATTAGGATTTAGAAGGTACGGTTAGATTTATAAATCAGGAGTTTAGGGTTGGGTTTGGATTGGAGGTCGGTTTGTTTAGGATTAGGATTTAGGAGGTATGGTTATGGTTTAGGATTAGAGTTTAGGGTACAGGGCTAGGGTTTTGGGTTTACAGTTAGCGTGTAGGGTTAAGGTTGAGGGTTTGGATTTAGGTGGTACGGTTAGGCTTAGGGTTAGGATTAGGGTTAGGGCTAGGTTAGGGTTAGGGTTAGGGCTAGGGTACAGGACTGGGCTTCACAGCAAGGGTTCAGTCTTATGGTCAAGGCTTAGGGTTTTTAGGTTTGGGGAGGGTTAGGGTTTAGGATTAAGGCACAGTTTAGGGTTAGGGTTAGGGTTTAGGATTAAGGCACAGATTATTATTATTATTATCTCCAAGGTTAGGGTAAAGGGTTGCAGGTAGGGGCACGGTTTAGGGTCAGAGCTAATGTCAGGGCCAGCAGTAGGGTTCAGAGCTCGGGTTTGGGCCCAGGACCCCCTGCTCATGCCCATCCACCTTCTCGCTCCACAGGGCCTGGTTGTTGTGTCCCTCCGAGAACAAGAAGTCCTGGAGCAGCCGCAGCAGTTTGAGGGCGTTGTGGGTGAGACCGGGCAGGGTGGCCGGCCCTGACTCCTTCAGGTCTGTCAGTGCCGACTCCAGCATCATCTCCAGCAGGCTGCGGGAGAGCAGGCAGCTCCGTAGGGTGGTCCTCCCTTGGGGTGGCACCCCCTGGACCAAGCTCCAGACCTGGGCAGGACTCACCTGCGCTTGATCTCATCGGGAGGCCGCACCAGCTCGCATGCCGTCCCCAGCTTGGTGAGGACAGAGAAGACCTGCCCGCGTTCCCTCCACGCTGTGTCATCCCAGCCCTCCACCCCACGCCAGGTCACCGAGAAGACAATGTTGGTCAGGAGGTTGCACAGCTCCTCCTCGGGCGTTTGCTGCCAACCAGGAGGAAGGGTGAGAGGTCTGGTGTCCAGCGTAGCCCAGGGTGGTGGGCACGATGGTTTGAGGCTCACCTGGGGGTTGCTGGTGTTGGAAACGTTGTCACTGGGCAGCGCATCCTGGTAGCTGCTCTCATCCAGGACGTTTGAGAGGCTGGAGCTCTTGCGTGCTCGCATCCCCGGGAAGGGCTTGAAGCTCTCCAGGGGAGACGGGGTGCCGGGGCCACTGGCGGGGGTCTGCGTGCCGCTCTCGGCCGTGGCGATGGAGCTGGTGCTGGCCAGGTCAAGTCCCAGATCGAAGGGTGAGGTGGAGAAGGGCGAGAGCGGGTGGTAGACACCATCGAAGGGAGGACCATCACCGGGGTTGGAAGATGACCGGCTGGCCCGGTCGGAGGAGTCGAAAGACTTGAAGTTGTAGGAGTGGAAGGACTTGGTACGGCCGCTCGGGGAGATGGAGTGGTCGGAGAAGCCCTCAGAGAGCTCCTGGTCCGAGGCCTCGTAGCCCAGCGGGAGGAAGACATCCAGCTCCTCGGCTGGTGGTGGGCTCGTCCCCTCTTTGCCGGGGGTGTCTGAGAGGCGGAGGAGCTCCAGGCAGCCCCCGTTGCCCGTGATGCTCAGGCTGTGCTGGCGGGACTCGTAGGACTCTTTGACGTAGAGCTTGGTGAGCGTGTCCTGCCAGCCAGCCAACCTCGCCAGCTGCTTCACCATGTCCTGCTGCGCGTAGATCAAGTGGAAGAGCTGCAGGTGAAAGCCGGGGGGAGACCTGATGATGTTGTCCCAGCTCTTGGTAGCCTCTTGAGGGGTTGGCCCCTCCAAGGGGCAGGATGCTTGAGCACCCCAGATCCTCCATAACCATCATGGAGTGCTGGGGTTGCACCACCTCCATACTGGCATGTCCACCTGCTGGCAGCCCTGTGTGTGGGGTGTTCCCACCATCCCCAGGGCCCCCGTGTTTGGGCACGGCCGGGTGCCTGTGGGTGGCTCTGGGGAGCTCAGCCCCAGGGTGACCGATCAGTCACAGCCCCTTGTGCCCATGGCCCCGCTCACCTTGCGGCAGATATCGAGCCGGACAGTCAGATCCGCCCGGTGGGACAGGTAAACCACGGCCACCAGGTCCTTGTAGTTGGGGGGGTCTGTGGACAAGGAGAGAGAGCACGGTGGTGGGACACATTCTTCTGGCCCCAGAAGCCACCAAAGGTCCCCACAGCCCCAAGAGCAGCTGAACCTTGTAGGAAGTGACCAGTGAGGACCCCATGGCATGCACTCGGGATGGGTGGCCAGGGCCAGCCTGGTTTTGGCAGGGCACGCGGTACCTGCCCCGAGGACCTGCTCCGAGAGGCAGCGGAAGAGCAGCATGGAGCCGGGGATGTCGCTGAGGCAGGTGATGAGCCCCTGGTACCCAATGTCCTTCAGCTTCAGGCGGTTCTTGCTGCGCTCGGGGACCTTCTCATACTTCAGCATCTTGTAGAGGACCTGGTGAGGCAGAGAGAGGTGGACACCCTGCTGCGGCAAAGGCCCCGGCTGCTGGGGATGGCAAGAGGTTGGCACTGGGGACCTGCCTTACCTTGAAGACCCTCTCCCGCACTTCATCTGAGAACTTCTTCTGCACCAGCAGTGAGAAGAGGACCTCCACATGGCCTGGCTCAAAGAAGAAGGTGAAGAGCTGCTCCTGGGCAGGCGAGCCCTTCAGCAGGCTGTGGATCACCTCCAGTGCTCCGCAGACCTGCAGGACACGGAGCCGGTTGTCCACTGCCCTCCATGTGCCCCACCAGGACCTCAGTGGCTTCTTCCCACCCACTGCCAAGCGTCAGGCTAGCCCATGGCATGCTGAGGTTTTTGGGGACCCGGGTGGCTCGGTGCCATACCTGCTGCTCATCTTGTGCCCCAGCCACATAGCTCAGCAAGCTCTGCATCTCCTCCCCAGAGAAGCTCCTGCAGAAGAAATCCTTCACCAAGCTGAAGAGCGATGTCTGCACTGTCTTGATGTCATCAGTGGCTGTGGTCTTCTCCCTGGAGGTGCTGACAGACAGACATCCATGGGCATTCCCTCTGGGGATGTGCACAGCCACCCTCCAGCCCCTTGTCACCCATTGCCAGCATGATCCCAAGTCCCACCATGAAGCCTGAGGAGCTCCAGGGCAGCCTGGTGTCGATATAGCCCTTTTGGCCAACCATGCCCACTGGGAAATGTCCACCCCATGCGTTTGGGTCTCTGCAGGGTGCGAGCACCCCCGGTAGCACAGGCATGCGGAAATGCATCGGGGCAGACAAGATAGGGGCATCAGCTTGTTGCAGAAACCACCGTGCTCTTGGTTGATGCTGCAGAAATGTGGGGGTGGATTTTGGGGCTCACCAAGCAAAGCTCTGGATGGAGGCTTGGGGATGGGGTGTGGCCATGAGAAGCAGAAGGTCCTGAACACACCACCATGCTCCCACACTGTAAGATTATCTCATGAGGTCCTTGCGGGGGGGATATTGCCCCAAGCAAACTGTGTCTACCCCAAACTGCAGCTCTGAGGGGTGAAGGCCATCACGTCAGCGTTGGGGGTCCCTGGCTACAAGTGGCAGCTCACCTGTAGTACGTCCGGATGGAGTCGAGGATGTACTGCACCCCATACTTCTTGCAGATGCGCTGCTTGTGGTCCTTGATGACGTTGGCCAGATACTGGATATGACCTGCAGGGAGAAGGTGTGAGCAGCCATGGAGGCCAGTTGGGATGGGGAACCCCCCCAAGCACTCCCAGTTCCCACCTAAGCGGACGGCGAAGTCGCTGTTGCTCCAGATGCGGAAGTCGAAGAGGAGATGCTGGTAGAGGAGGTGCAGCAGGAGCCCGCTGCCCTCGGAGGCCACCCGCTCCATGAGGATCTGCGAGGCCATCAACGTGCTCATGTCCAGCAGCGGACTGGAGACCTGCCATGGGCGAGAGGGACAGCTTGCAGCCCCGGCGTCCCCCTTGAGGAACGGCCCCAATGACTGCAGGATGGAGCCTTTGGTAGCCCCCCACACCTTCTGCAGCAGCGCCCCGATGATTGCCGGCCCGTGGCACTGCACCAGGCTCTCCTGGTTCACCGGGTGGTTCTGGATGAAGTTCTTCACCAGCAGCAGGAAGGCGGCCACGCTATTCCTCTCCAGCCTGCTCTCTGCAAGGCACAGGGCAGAGCCCCACCGGTGGCTGTGAGCCCTGCACCCACCCAAACACCTTTCTACAACGCTGCCCCATCTGCCCGCAAAAGGGCACCCTGGAGACCCCACCATCAACTTTTCTCTGCAAACTTTTCAGCTTCTTCCCCTATTTCCCCCAAATTTAAGCTACTGGAAACCTCATCTTTGCAGAACTGCTTGGTTATGACTAATTAGGCCATAACAACATCAGAAGATGTCAACGGTTTCTCCATTGCCCCATTACTCTTGGTGCCCCGGGCAAGACCTCTTATGCCCTTTTGGTAGAGACCAGCCTGCTCCAGGCAGCCCCACGTGGCAGCGGGGTTACCTCCAGCCACCCGAGCAGGATGGCTCCCACTCCATGTCCCCTGAGGTCCTCACCTGAGGACCTGCCCAGCGGGATGAGCATGCCTTGGGCGTTCCGGGAGGATGTCAGCTCTGGCCCCACCAGGTCGTTGGTCTCCTGCTCATCCTCGGGCTCCTCCTTCTTGGACACCACTTGCTCAAGCAGGGGCAGCAGCACGCCCATCCCACCCACGCAGTTGACCACGTCCTGCCGGAGGGAGGCAAGAGGCTTTGCCGGGTGCTGCGTGGTGACGGCAGTGTAGAGGAGGAGGTTGCACGTGCACCCAGGGGCCGTCCTGCCTGCTCACGGGCTCAGCCCCAGCTGGGGAGAGCCAGGCCCTGTGCCTAGCAAAGATCGGGGTGTGCCCTGACCCATCCTACAGCACACACCTGAAACAGGTCCCCCAAAAAGCACCTGTTCCCCGGCACCACCCATGGTGCCCACCCTGACCGCTGAGGACCTATGGGGCAGACAGGTCCTTAGGGGACCCATGGGGCATGCAGGTCCTTGGTGGACCTGTGGGTCAGGCGGGTCTTTGGTGAACTTGTGGGTCACAGAGGTCCTTGGTGGACCCAATACCATGTAGCAGAGTCCCTGTAGGGTCCAGGGGAACTCCCATGGCCATCCAACACCCCTTGGGGGTCCCGCCCCTGCCCCATACCCCAGGAGGGGCCCAGCTGCCTCCACGCCATGGGGCAGACGGACCACCCTGCACCCAGCGTACCTTGACGTCCCAGTTGACCACCTTGTGACCCGTCAGCCTCCCGTCCAAGCTGTGGCTGGGAGAGAGGTCCAGGCAGATGTTGTTCCTGCAGGCCTAGAAGAGAGCACCATGGGAGCATCTTCATGCTCCTGTACGTGCCACCTATGGCAGAGGGTCTACTAGTGCTGTCCCCATCCCCAGAGGGGTGGCTCTCCTCACCTGTGGGGTGTAGTACAGCAAGAGCTTGCCGCTGAGCTCCACCAAGTCACCTTCCAGTGTGAACGGTGATGTGACATTTGGCCCTAGAGGAAGAGGGTTGGGGTGAGCTGAGGCATGGTGGAGGAGGTCCCGGTTCCCACCAGCACCCCTGGGGACATCCCCTGCATCCCACCCTGACGTACCAGCACAGAAGAGCGCCTTGACCTGGGCTTGCTGAAGAGCCTCGCAGAAGATGGCCACGGAGCCCAGGTGACCCTCCAGGGAGGTGGGGCTGCCCCACTCGGTATCCTGGCTGCCGGCTGCTGTGGTGGCCACCACCCCCTCTGTGGGGGGCTGAGTGGGGGTCCAAGCGTGGGGGCCCAGGGCGGCAGGGACGGACTGGGAGCGGCCGAGCGCAGGGCGCGGGGGGAAGATCAGCTCCGGTCCATGGGACGCTGGTGGGTGGCCAGTGGTGGTGGCAGTGGTGGTGGTGGTCCGGTGGCCCGCAGAGCCGATGCAGCAGGAGGTGAAGGACTGGAAGGGAGAAGGAGTCGTGCTCAGCCCCCAGCCCCATGACACGGGGAGGGGTCTGGCTGGGCGCCAGGGGGGTCCCCCACCTCGTGGAGGGAGGGGAAGCGGAGCTGCGCCGTCTTCCGCAGGTGCCCATCGGCATAAATGCTGACAACGTTCTGGCCGAAGGGCCGGCGGCCAGCGACGTGGACAATGTCAACGCAGTGCTGCGGGGAGAGGGAGGAGGTGTCAGGAACCCTGGTATCCTCATTGCCCCCCCAATGGGGATGGGGATGATGCTCACCCAAGCCGAGTCATTGAAGGCAAACTCTGGCAATGCTACCGTCATGTAGTCCTTCTTGGTGCAGACGGCCACCACCAACACGCCTCCGGCGGTAAAGAACGCCTCAAAGCCCGTCCCGCCAGCCGTGAAGAAGCTGGTGGAGGAGAAGCATGGTGGGGATGGTGGTGCTGCCCCTCCTCATCCTCACCTCAGCCCCCCGTTGAGCATCACCTGTAAAGCTGCCTCCTCTTCGGCCTCGCTGGTGGCTCGGGCTCCTCCTCGCTCAGGCACAACCAGGCATGGAAGGCGAAGGCACCACCGGGCCACTTCTGGATGGCGGGCACCATGATCCCCGCCATGCCGGGTGTCAGGTCGAAGCACTGCAGCGCCCGGGGGGGTCCCTCGACCCGCGCCATCCCCGAGAGCGCCCGGATGACGGCTGCGCGTAGGGATGCGGTCCCTGACCCCGCGCCGCAGCAGCCGCAGCAGCTGCCGCAGCTCCCCGGGGCGGATGGAGAGGCTGCCCAACGCACGCAGCAGCTCCAGTAAATTTTCGGAGCAGGCAGCTGGTAGCGCCGGCTCAGAGGCCAGGGCACCCAGCAGGCAGCCCACCATGCCCGCCTTGACGCAGGTGAGGCGGCTGGGCAGGGAGGCTTCGCAGAGTCGCCGCAGCCAGCCCGAGAGGAAGACTTGCAGCTCCCGGCACGCCAGGGAGGGCAGCCAGGCCAGCAGGATGAGCAGGGGTTGCTCGTTGCGGATAGAGCGCACTGGGAAGGAGCTGTGGTCACCCTCCACTGCCTGCCAAAACACAAGAGCCGGTCAGCGCAGCCCTGACCCTGTGGAGAGAGATGGATCCTCCCCCTGGTCACCTGGGGCTGGTGGGAGAGACCCTGTGCATTAAGTGCTTGGAGATTCTCAGGCGTCAAGCCTATGAGAGACCCTTGTGCATCAAGCGTCTTGGAGACCCCGTGCACCAAAAGTCTTGGAGACCCCCATGGACCAAAAGCCTTGGAGACCCCCAAGGACCAAACGACTTGGAGACCCCCATGGACCAAACGTCTTGGAGACCCCCATGGACCAAAAGTCTTGGAGACCCCCATGGACCAAACAGAGACCCCCGAGAACCACACGTCTTGGAGACCCTCATGGACCAAAAGCCTTGGAGACCCCCGTGGACCAAAAGCCTTGGAGACCCCCGTGGACCAAAAGCCTTGGAGACCCCCGTGGACCAGAAGTCTTCAGAGACCCCATGGACCAAAAGCCTTGGAGACCCCCGAGCATCAAGCATATCAGAGACCCCATGCATCAAGCATTTTGGAACCCCCTGTGCATCAAGCATTTTTTGAGATGTTGGTGCAGCCAGCAGTACCAGAGCAAGAGCTACCACATCAGAAAGGGCTCAAATCTCCTCAAAGCTGAGCATGACTCCAAGCTAAAGATGGCCCCAGGACCCCTCAGGAGGAAGCTGATGGGCAACTAGCAGGGTGGAAAGGACAGGGGGGTGAGGAATGGGACTGCTGGGGGCTGAGTTCCACCACGAACCATCAGCACCAAGGGCTTTGCTCGGCATGGAGGAGAAGCGGGCATGCTCACCATGTTGAGGAGCTCCTGGAGTAGACGTTGGGTGGGCTGGCCCTGGCTCTTCAAGACCTCGTAGAGGTGGGCATAGCCAATGCGCTCCTTGAAGACCTCCTGCAAGCACCCGGGCACGTGGGACCCTGCGCCGAGCCCCATCACGTGCTGCTTTCACCCCAGCCCACCTCACAGCGTGAAAACCCCCAAACCCAGCCATTTTTGGGGTGTCACCCCCACCCTGCCTCACTGCCCACCTTGGCTGAGGGCGAGTTGCTCATGATGGCGGTGAGCACCCCAATGGCGTGGACTGCGATGGCATCGGAGCTGCTGTCGAAGACCTACGGAGACATGGGGGGGGGGGGGGTCTACTAAGCCATGGGGCTGGGGGGACACACAGCCCACTGCACCTGGTGGTTTGGTTATGGGGTGTCCCCACTTGCTTATGGGGCGGCCCCACATGATACCTGCTGGAGGTCATTCCTATCTGGTGGCCGCACGGGGACCTCATCCCGGGCTTCGCCTGCTTCCCGTGAGCTGCCGAGGTAGAGCTGTGGAACACGGGGTGGGTGTCAGCCCCGGGGAGAAGCACCCAGTATGGGGTGGGGGGAAAAGGGAAGGGGGTTATGGGGTGTCCCCATCCCGGGGCTGCTGCTGCGGCGTGGCCGCCCCCTCCCAGCATTGTTCAAAGCCAGGAAGGATGATGATGGAGATGAGGGCGCCCAACCCTGATGTCACCAAGGCGTGGTGACACCAAGGTGGCCACCCAACGGTACCTTGCTGTTTTGGAGGAGGCGGATGATGTGCTCGAAGCAGTTGTTGCTGAGAAAGACAGCTTGGAGGACCGGCCGGTCCTCACAGCTCAGCATGGCCGGGATGGCATCTACGGCAAGGTGGAGCCGGCTCAGTACCTGCCCCGTGTCCCCATCCCCATCCCCGTCCCCAACCACCTACCCAGCATGAGGACGCGGAGAGCGATGACGCCACCGGCTGCCTCTGGCGCCAAGGAAGCGACGGGCAGGTCCGAATTGAGCACCCTGAAGTAACCGTCCAGGAGGAGACGCAAGGGCACGGGGCCGGTGCCGGGGCTGCTGCCGTGGAGCACGTGGACCACGGCCACCATGCTGCGCAGCGCCAGCTCCAGCAACCCGGGCACCGGGGGGGTCCCCCCGCCTCCCCGCCGCAGCACCCCCAGCAGCACCTCCACTGCCGCCGGTGTGATGGCCCGCAGGGCGTTGGGCTGTGGGGATGAGGGAAGGGGTGGGGGGGTTGGAGAGGGGCTTTGATGGCGCCTATCGCGATATAAAATCCTTTAGGTAAGCTATGAATGGCTGCGCCCCCCCTGCCCGGCTCCAGCGCTGCAGGCTTCACCCATCTCGCTGCACCCCGCTCCCGGCTGCATGCAAATTCATTAAATTAAAGCAAATTTCGGAGCTATTCCTGAAATCCTGATTTTTTTTTTTTTTTTTTTTACGCACTGGGTTAATTCAAACCCCTTTTTGCTGCGATTTCCGCAGCCAAGAAGTTCTCAGCTGCCCATCCCGGAGCCAAAGCGGTGGTGAACCAGCGGCTTCAGCTCAATTCCCCCTTTCCCATTGCCCTTTTTTTTTTTTTTTTTTTTTAAGGTAAATCCCGTTGGATTTAGGGCTGGAATTTGCAATAGGATTTTTAAAGGCTTTTGAAAATGAAGTTGTTTAAGTCCAGCATTTATTTCACTTGGAATATATAAATAAATAAATAAATAAAGCAAGCTCTGGGCTTTCTCACTCGGATGATGATCCCAAAATCTTTCCCCATCCCTTTTCCCAACGTTACCCTGGATCTGGAGTGGATGGCCCCAAAAAGAGGATAAATAAATAAATAAACCCCGGGCTTTCTCACTTGGATGATGATCCCAAAATCTTTCCCCATCCCCTTTTCTCAACGTTACCCTGGATCTGGAGTGGAGGGCCCCAAAAAGATGGATAAATAAATAAATAAATAAAGCCCCGGGCTTTCTCACTTGGATGATGATCCCAAAATCTTTCCCCATCTCCTTTTCCCAAACTTTACCTTGGATCCGGAGAGGATGGCCCCAAAAAGATGGATAAGTCGGAGCTGGAGCATTTCGGGGAGTTGCCCTCCGGCTTGGAAACTCTCTGGCGAGGATGAGGAGAGAAAGATTTATGTTGTGGAGTAAATGGTAAAAAAAAAAAAATAAATAGGGAAAAACTCCATTTTTCACCCAAATCCACCCCAAACCCCAGCCCCTGCGGGCGCCAGATTCTGTTGAGGCTGCTCAAATTTTTTTTGGCAGCTCTGGTTGTGCTGGGGGAGATTTTTTTTGTCCTAAAACCCCAAAATCGGAGTCAGTTTGGGGATTTACGGACGGTTGGGGGCTTTGGGGGAGTTTTTGGTGATTGTTTGCAACGCCTTTGCCTCGGAAGGGGGTTTCTTTAGGGGCTTTCCTGGCAAAAAAATCCCCTTTACATTGATTTTTGCAGGCTCCCTGGGACGTGGCGGGATTTAAACCCTGCTTTAGGAGCCTATACCTGCCCCCGGGACCCTGTACGTACCCATACGGGGACGTACGGGGTCCCGGGGGCAGGTATAGGCTCCTATATTTGCCCTGGAATCATATAGTGATCCTGGGGCGGGTATAGGCTCCTGTATTTGCAGGAGCAGGTATAGAATAACCTAGGGCAGGTATAGGCTTCTATATTTGCCCTGAAATCATATCATAGAATCATAGAATCATAGAATGTTTTAGGTTGGAAGGGACCCCTAGAGGTCATCTAGTCCAACCCCCCATATAGTGATCCTGGGGCAGGTATAGAATCATAGAATCATAGAATCATAGAATGTTTTGGGTTGGAAGGGACCCCTAGAGGTCATCTAGTCCAACCCCCCTGCAGGGAGCAGGGACACCACTAACTAGATCAGGTTGCTCAGAGCCCCATCCAACCTGTCCTTGAATGTTCCCAGGGATGGGGCCTCCACCACCTCTCTGGGCAACCTGTTCCAGTGTTTTACCACCCTCATTGTAAAGAATTTCTTCCTTATATCCAGTCTAAACCTACCCTGGTTTAGTTTAAAACCATTACCCCTTGTCCTCTCACAGCTGGCCCTACTAAAAAGATTTTCCCCATCTTTCCTATAGGCCCCCTTTAGATACTGAAAGGCCGTAATCAGGTCTCCCCGCAGCCTTCTCTTCTCCAGGCTGAACAAGCCCAACTCCCTCAGCCTGTCCTCATAAGAGAGGTGCTCCAGCCCTCGGATCATTTTAGTAGCCCTCCTCTGGACCCGCTCCAACAGTTCCATGTCCTTCTTGTGCTGAGGGCTCCAGAGTTGGACACAATACTCCAGGTGAGGTCTCACCAGAGCAGAGTAGAGGGGCAGAATCACCTCCCTCGACCTGCTGGCCACGCTTCTCCTGATGCAGCCCAGGGTACGGTTGGCCTTCTGGGCTGCCAGTGCACATTGCTGGCTCATGTCCAGCTTTTCATCCACCAGCACGCCCAAGTCCCTCTCGGCAGGGCTGCTCTCGATCCTTTCTTCCCCCAGCCTGTATTGATACTGGGGGTTACCCCGACCCAGGTGCATGACCTTGCACTTGGCCTTGTTGAACCTCATGAGGTTCACACAGGCCCACCTCTCCAGCCTGTCCAGGTCTCTCTGGATGACATCCCGTCCTTCTGGTGTGTCAACCGCACCACTCAGTTTGGTGTCATCCGCAAACTTGCTGAGGGTGCACTCAATCTCGCTGTCTAAGTCATTGATGAATATATTAAACAGCACGGGTCCCAGTACGGACCCCTGAGGGACACCACTCGTCACCGGTCTCCATCTGGACATCGAGCCATTGACCACTACCCTCTGGATGTGGCCATCCAGCCAGGTCCTTATCCACCGAACAGTCCACCCGTCAAATCCATAGCCCTCCAATTGAGAGAGAAGGATGTTGTGGGGGACTGTGTCAAAGGCTTTGCAGAAGTCCAGATAGATGACATCTATTGGTTTTCCCTTGTCCACTGATGCTGTCACACCATCATAGAAAGCCACTAGGTTCGTCAGGCAGGACTTGCCCTTGGTGAAGCCATGCTGGCTATCTCGAATTATCTCCCTGGCCTCCATGTGCCTTAGCATAGCTTCTAGGAGGATCTGTTCCATGATCTTCCCAGGCACAGAGGTGAGGCTGACAGGTCGGTAGTTCCCAGGGTCTTCCTTTCTACCCTTTTTGAAAATGGGCACAATGTTTCCCTTCTTCCAGTCACCAGGGACTTCACCTGACTGCCATGACTTTTCAAATATCATGGAGAGTGGCTTGGCGACTACATCGGCCAATTCCCTCAGGACTCTGGGATGCATCTCATCAGGTCCCATGGACTTATGCGCATTCAGGTTCCTCAGGTGGTCACGAACCTGATCTTCTCCTACAGCAGGAAGGGTTTTGCCCTCCCTGTCTCCCTCATGCCATCCATCAACTCGGGTGGGGTGAGGAGAGAGCTTCCCAGTGAAGACTGAGGCAAAAAAGTTGTTGAGTACCTCAGCCTTCTCCTCATCTGCTATTACCAGCTTGCCAGTCTCGCTCATCAGTGGGGGTACGCTTTCTTTAACCATCCTTTTCCGGCTGATATACCTGTAGAAACCCTTCTTGTTATTCTTTGCATCCCTAGCCATTTGGCTCCCCCCCTGTCCCTGCTTCCACTGCCTGTGCAGCTCCCTCTTCCTCCTTAGTTTGTCCAGCATCTCTCGTCTCAGCCATGCTGGTCTCTTCCCTTCTTTGCCCGATTTCTTACACCTGGGGATCGAGAGCTCTTGCGCTCTGTGGATCACTTCCTTAAAGAGCTGCCAGCTCTGTTCTGTTCCCCTGTCCCTGAGGACCGTTTCCCAGGGAGTCCTTCCGACTATCTCCTTGAGGAGCTGGAAGTTTGCTTTTCTAAAATTCAGGGTCCTGACTATACTCTTCATTCTTCCCATTTCCCTCTGGAGTGTGAGCTCTACCAGCGCATGATCACTGCAACCCAAGCTGCCTCCGATCTTGACATTTCCGACGAGCTCACTTGCATTGGTGACCACCAGGTCCAGTATCGCATCCCCTCGGGTAGGGGTGTCTATTACCTGGCTTAAGAAGTTGTCCTCAATGCATTCAAGAAACCTGCTGGATTGCCTACAGGTATCTCCTTTCCCCTTAATCAACGGGGGGGAACCGGGGTAAAGGCTCTTATATTTGCAGGGGCAGGTATAGAATAACCCGGAGCACGTATAGGATCCTATTTTGAGCTGCGATTATATAGACCTGGGACAGGTATAGGCTCCTATATTTGCAGGGGCAGGTATAGGCTCCTATATTTGCCCTGGAATCATATAGCGATCCTGGGGCAGGTATAGGACCCTCTGTGTGCAGGGGGAGGTATAGGATCCTATATTTGCCCTCCCCTACGGGTACGTACAGGGTCCTGGAGCAGGTATAGGATCCTATCTTTGCCCTCAAATCAATACTGATCCTGCGTGAGGTATAGGATAACCAGGGGCAGGTATAGGCCTTTTGGGGGGCCCGAGGGGGAGGATCCTATATTTGCAGGGGGCAGGTACAGGGCAACCTGGGGATGGTGGGGTTCTGGCTTATTTGTGGGGCAGGTATAGGCTCTTGTATTTGGCAGGAAGGGTAATGTGGGGCAGGTATAGGGTAACCGGGGGCAGATATAGGCTCTTATATTTGCAGGGGCAGGTATAGGGTAATGTGGGGCAGGTATAGGGTAACCGGGGGCAGATATAGGCTCTTATATTTGCAGGGGCAGGTATAGGGGGTAGGGTGGGGTGGGTAAACAACGGGGGGTGGGTATAGGGTAGCTGGGAGGGGGGGGGTATAGGGTAGTCGGGGGGGGGGGATAGGTGCCCTATGCCCCCTGTTTACCTTGGAAGAAGACGCCAAATTCGGGGGGCAGCGGGGCGGGGGCGAACTTGTATTTACTCTTCTCCTTGGCGCTGACGACTTCCCTGGAAGAGAGGGGTGAGGTGGGTGGGTGGGGAATGATGGGGACACTCCGGGGGGGGGTTTGGGGTGCAGGGGGGTGCAGGGGGGGTCCCCACTCACCCGCTCAGCTGCCGCCGCCAGGTCTGGTAGGGGTCGAAGAGGCACTCGCAGAGGTGCAGGGCGTGCAGCATCCCGCTCTCCAGGGGCGCCCCGCTCCGCTCAGCCCCCCCCGAGCTCCTCAGCTGCCGGGAGAGCCCAGGGGGGTTAACTCTCCCCCAGCCCCACCCCCCCCCCCCCCCAAAATCCACCCCAACCCCCTTCTGGCTGAGTGCCCCCCCCCCCCGCCGCCTCACCTTGCCCGCGCAGACCCGCAGCAGCCTCAGCACCTCCGGGATGAAGCCGGGGGCTCTGTCCGCTTGGATGTTCTCCAGGTTCCTGCGGGGAGGCGGCGGGGGGGGGGATAACACGGGGCGGGGGGGGGTGAGTGCTATTGTGTCACGGGGGGGAGATAATGCATCACGGGGGGGTGCTAGTGCATCACGCGGGGGGGGAGTTATTGCGTCACGGGGGGGGGAGTTATTGCGTCACGGGGGGGGGAGTTATTGCGTCACGGGGGGGGGTTATTGCGTCACGGGGGGGGTTATTGCATCACGGGGGGGTTGCTATTGAGTCACGGGGGGGTGCTATTGAGTCACGGGGGGGGGTATTGGTCACAGGGGGGGGAGTTATTGGTCACGGGGGGGAGTTATGCTCACTTTTTCGTAGGGGGGGTGATGCACTTTTTTGGGGGGGGTAAATGCACTGGGGGGGGGGATGCAGACCCAAGAAGGCACCGCAGGGACTGGGAGGTCAGGCGGGTGTGTGGGGGTCCCCTCAGTGCCCCCCCAGCACCTGGGTGCAGAGCATTTGGGACCGATCCTGCGGTGCTGGGAGGACTCAAACCAGGAACCCCCCATGGGTGGGGGATGGAGGGAAGCCAGGACACCCCCCCCCCCCCCCCGCCCATCCAAGGGGTGCTGGTGGGGGGGTGGGCACCCACCTGGAGATGATGATGAAGAACTTGAGGAGGAGCAGCGCCTGCCCCAGGCTGCCCCCGGCACCCCCCTCCCGCGGGACCTGGGCGACGCAGTGCCCCAGCCGCTGGCTCAGCACCTGCACCACCTCCCGTGGCAGCACCGGGATCTCCGACACCGACTCCTCCGGCCTGCGCCGGGGAAAAAAAAAAAACCAACAAAAAAACCCCAAGGGTGGGCAGGATGCGACCCTGCTCCCCCTTCTCCACCCCCCCCCCCCCCCACACCCAACCCCATCAAACTCCTTCCCAAGCTTCACACCCAATGGTTGGAAAACCACCCCGAGCGGATGAGCCGCTGCCACCCCCCGATTTAGCTGTGGGTGTCACCCTTGCAGCACCCATGGGTGCTCCTCACCTCCGGGGCTCCAGCGAGGGCAGGGCGATGATCTTCTCGAAGTTCATGACAAAGGCTTCCAGCCACTGCTGCAGGTAGGACAGGTCCTTCTGCAAGGTGGGGGGGGGGGGGGGGAGGCTGGAGCCGCTGGCCAATCGGAGCCCGCAGTGACTGCCACCCCAGAGGTATCAGCCAATCAGCAGCCAGAGTGGTCAAGCCCCCCTCCCGCCCCCCAGGAGCCACCGGGCGATTGGGATGGGGGTGTGAGCCCCCCCCAGGAGCCCCTGGCCACCAGGGCAAGCAGAGCAGCGCAACCTGTGGAGCTGCTGCCCACTCAGCAATCAGAGCAGCACCCCAACCTGTGCACTTGCTGGCCAATCAGCACCCAGTGCAGCACAACCTGTGGAAGCCCTGACCAATCAGCACCCAGAGCAGCGCAACCTGTGCACTTGCTGGCCAATCAGCACCCAGTGCAGCACAACCTGTAGCACTGCCAGCCAATCAGCACCCAGAGTAGCAAAACCTGTGGCACTGCTGGCCAATCAGCACCCAGAGCACCTGCCCATACAGGCAGCCGCCAGCCAATCAGCAGGCAGGGCTGGGTGCGAGCATCCGCTGCTGCCTGTCACAACGCCCGGCCCGGCGCTTGTGCAACCGCATGAGTCACCCGGGGGGTGGGCACCCCCACCCATCACACGTGGGGTCACCCATGGCCCCCAGCACCCAATACAGCACCCTGGGGTCACCCATGGCCCTCAGCACCCCCACCCATCGCACCTGGGGTCACCCACGGCCCTCAGCACCCCATGTGGCACCTTGGGGTCACCCATGACCCTCAGCACCCCATGTGGCACCCTGGGGTCACCCACGGCCCTCAGCACCCCAATACAACACCCTGGGGTCACTCACGGCCCCCAGCACCCCATGTGGCACCTTGGGGTCACCCATGGTCCTCAGCACCCTCACCCATCACACCCTGGGGTCACCCATGGCCCTCAGCACCCCAATACAGCACCCTGGGGTCACCCACGGCCCCCAGCACCCCAATATAGCACCCTGGGGTCACCCATGTCCCCCAGCACCCCATGGGCACCTTGGGGTCACCCATGGCCCCAGAACCCAATACAGCACCCTAGGTTGCCCCAGCCAAGGCAGGGACCCTTTCCCCCTTCAGGGACACCCCCCCCCCCCCGGACCTGCCCCTCTCCCCCGCAGACTCCCTTGGGACACGGCGGGGGGGGGTGGGAGCCCATCAACCCCCCCGGCACCCACTCACCGCGCGATGGGGGCCCCGGGGCCCCGGCCCCCAAACCCGCCTGCCCCCCCATGTTCCACTGGGTGCTGCTCAACCGCCGCACCAGCACCCAGTGGAGGGGGGGGGTGGAGCCGGGGTGGGGGGGTCCCCCCATGCCCCCCCCAGCTCCCCCGTTACCTGCCCGGGGGGGTCACCGCAGCCCTCCATGCCCCCGGCAGCCGGGACGGAATGAGGGGGGGGGACACACCCGGAAAAATGTGTTGTTATTTTTTGTCCCCCCCCCTTCTCGCCGCCGCTGCCGCGCTTCGCTCTTGTGCAAAGTGACCAAAAAAAAAAAAAACAAAAAAAAAAAACCCCAAAAAACCCAACCCCCGAGCATCAGGAAATGCCAAGTCACCCGCCGCCCCAACGGCGCTTCCTCCCCCCGCGTCCCGCAGCCTTTCGGGGTGCTGGGGTGCCCCCCCCCGCCCCCAGCCCCACACGCCCACCCCACAGCTCCAGCACGGGGCTGGGGGCGCTGGGGGCGCGGTGACGGGCATGGCTGGCACACGGTGCGGCACCCACACGATGCTCCGGGCCCGCTTGGGTCCCAACGCCACGGAGAACCGGATCGTGCCGAAAACCTGAGCCCAATCCTGCCGGCACCCCTCCCGCTGGTGCAACCGAAGCCGGGGCGGAATGAGTTTGCCAGTTCTTAGCATCCCCCCCCCCCAATATTGCACCCACTTGGTGCCGGTGTCCCATGCCGGCGCGGCGCTCACGGGGCCGGTGGCCGGTGGCCACCAGTTGCCGGCTGGCCAAGCCTGTTGGGTGGCTTCTGGGCTCCACCGGCGCGGGGCCGCCTGGGAGCGTCGGGGCCGGCACCTCCAGCCCCTTGCCAGCCCCCGCCAAAAGCCACGGTGACAAAGCCACTGCCACCTTGCCATTGAGTTCCCATGAGGTGACACTGAGGGGCCCGGTGGGGTGACCCTGCCACTCCCCCCGCCCCCCGGCACCGGCTGGCGTGGGACAACATGGCCGGCATCATCCACGCCACGGCATGTGGGACCCCCCCCGGGGACATCCCTGTCCCCTGCCAGCGCTGGTGGCACCGTGCCGTGAGCTCTGCCTTATTTTAAAGCCACCGTGGATAACGCATCTGCGCCCGGATCTCGCCAGCTGGGGAGGGGGGACGCTGCCATCGAGGTGACGCTGCCACCGAGGTGACACTCAGGCTGGTGGCATCACCCCCTGCCCTGGGTTCAAGCCTCCAGATGAGCCTGGTGGTGGGACGGTGAAAGGTTGACGCATCCCAGCAGCCTTGTCCTCACCGGGTGCTTGGGGACGTCACCGTGGTGAAGGCCGGCTGGGGAGGTGACACCAAGGCCCCGGCCCACCCCGTCAGTGTGGCACGGCGAGCAGGCACACCCGGCAGCATGGCACGTGTCCCCATGCCACCACCACCAGCACGCACGCCCCACCGGTGCGGCCCCTCTCCCTGCCCGAGGGTGAACACCCCGCTAGGGTGGCATGTGTCCCCAGACAGCCACACACACCTCCACGGCATGGCGCGTGTCCCTGTAAACCACTGACACCCCATGGTGTGGCACCTGTCCCCTGCACGACCACATACACCCCAATGCTGTGGCACGTGTCCCCACACAACCAGGGACACCCCAACGATGTGGCGTGGGCCCCACACAACCCATGGACACCTCGGGGTTGGGGGCCCCTCAATCAGGGACACCGCCCCACCAATGCCGTGGCACGCGTCCCCATACAACCAGGGACACCCCAACAGTGTGGCATGTGTCCCCACGCAATCATGGACACCTCAATGGTGTGGCACATGTCCTCACACAACCATGGACACCCCAAGGCCGTGGCACATGTCCCCATGCAATCATGGACACCTTGACGGTGTGGTGTGTGTCCCTGTGCAACCATGGGCACCCCAACAGCATGGCACATGTCCCCACACAACCATGGACACCTCGACGATGTGGCACCTGTCCCTGCACAACCACAGACACCCAATGCCTGGCACGTGTCCCAGCATGACCATGGACACCCTAAGGCCGTGGCACATGTCCCCATGCAATCATGGACACCTTGACGGTGTGGTGTGTGTCCCTGTGCAACCATAGACACCCCAGCGCCGTGGCATGTGTCCCCACATGACCATGGACACCCCAAAAGTGTGGCAAGTGTCCCCACGCAACCATGCACACCTCAATGGTGTGGCACATGTCCCCACACAACCAGGGACACCCCAACACCGTGGCACATGTCCCCACACAAGAAGGGACACCCCAACACCGTGGCATGCGTTCCCATACAACCAGGGACACCCCAACAGAGTGGCACCTGTCCCTGCATGACCAGGGACACCCCAACACCATGGCACGCGTCCCCACATGACCAGGGACACCCCAACGCTGTGGCACATCCCCCCACACACCAGGGACACCCCAAAACCTGGCAGTGTCCCCACACACCAGGGACACCCCAAGGCCGTGGCACGCGTCCCCACACAACCAGGGACACCCCAAACTGTGGCACGCATCCCCACACCACCACGCGTGCCCAGTGGTGCGGCACCCGTCCCCGTACGAGCGTGAGCGCCGAACCGGTGTGGCACCTGGCCCTGCACCCCCACCCCATGGCGGGCGCCCCGGCACAAGCCCCCCGGGACCTGGGCCCCCCCCCAAGGCCGGTTCTCCGCAGCATCCCCCAGCAGGGATTTTGGGGGGGGGGGGGGGGGAAGGAACCCCAACCCCGACTGCGGTGCCGGCACCGCCTCCCGGCACCTGCTCCCCCAATTTATTGAATTATTTTATTTCCCAGAACGGGCCAAAATCGGGGGGCGGGGGGGGTGTGTGGCTTTGTTTTGGGGTGGGCCCCCAGCCGGCACCGGGGTCCCTGTCCCTCCCGGTGTCCCTGGCTACGTGCTGGGGACACGGCGGGGTTTGGGGGGGGTTGAAATAACGCTTCCCCGCCCCCCCCCCCCCCCCCCCGGGGGGGTCGGCGCGGATAATTAAGGATAATTAAGGAAAAACGAACGCAAGGACACCGGGGTGGGTGGGGGGGCCCCCCGCCCCCCGCTGCTCGCCAGAGACCCCCTAAATCCCCGAGCCCCCAGCTCGGGCAGGGGGAACACGACGGGGGGGTGGCGGGGGGACCCCCATGAGCAGACCCCCCCCACCCCCCGCTGCTCCAATGTCACCGCAGGCGCACGCAGGGGCGCGGGGGGGGGGGACATGGACCCCCCCAAACCTCCTGGCTGAGCGTAAGGGGGTGCAGACCCCCCCCCTTGCCCTTTGGGGGGGGGAGAAGCGGGGTGCGGGGGGTCCGGTGCTCCCCCAAGGCGGGGGCGGACTTTGGGGTGCGGGGACACCCCCTCCCCGGCAAAGGGGGTGCGGCGGGGGTTGCGGATCGCAGGATGCGGCAGGTGGGGGGCAAAGGGGATGCGGTGCCCCCCCCCCAAATGGGTCCCCGCCCCCTTCCCAGGCGGGGGTGCGGGCAGGGGGGGTGCGCCTATCCCCCCCCCCCCCCCCCCCCGCCCCTTCCCGGGGGAAGGTGGGGTGCAGGCAGCGGGGGTGCTGGGGTTAAAGGGGTGCTGCCCCCCCCCCCCCAAATAAATTTATTTGGGGGGGGGGTCACCGGTGCCGACCTCACCTTGGCGAAGTAAAGCATCCAAAGCTCGTAGAGCCGCTCCCGGGAAGCCATGCCGGGCCGGCACGGCTCGGTACGGCACGGCACGGCGGGCAGCTCCGCCCCCCCCATGGCCGGGCCCTCCCCCAGGTACGGGGGGGGGGGACCCTGTCACCGCCCCCCCCTGTACCGGGTACCTGCTTTTAGGGAGGGGTGCACCCTTCCCACCCCTCTTTTTACCTTCCCCCCCCGGCAGCCGGGCTGCCGGGGGGGGAAGGTAAAAAGGGGGGTGGGGAAGGTAAAATGCCCCCCCCTCCCCAAGTCATTATCCCCCCCCCCCCCCCAAATTAAACCAGCTGAGCCTTGCTTGCCCTGGGAGGGCGGGGGAACAAGCCTGGCCGAGCAGCAGAGGAGGCTTTGGGGTTATTTTACCATTTTAAATTTTTTTAATATTTATTTTAATTATTTTTTTTAATGCCCCCCCCCACCCCGCGGTTACACTGCCGGTTGCGCTGCCACCGCCGAGGTTTGCCTATCGATGCGCTCGGCGCTGGATGGGTTTTCCCTGCTCCGCATGCGCAGTGGGGTTGTACGGCGGGTAGGGGAGAGGAAGGAAGATGGCGGCGCCCGGCGGTGAGGTGGATGCAGAGGACGAGGCGGCGGTCCCGGCTTTGGGGAGGCTGGAGGAGGAGGCGCGGCGGCGACGGGAGAGGCTGCGGGCCCTGAGGGAGCGTACGCTTCAGGTGAGGGGCGGAATGGCGGTGGGAGGCGTCGGAGGTGGGCGTGTGAGGGTTTGGAGTGGGCCTGGGGATGTGGGGGGCAGAGCGCCTGAGGTGGGCCTGGGGTTTTGGGGGAGGACAGAGGGGGGGGTTTTGGGGGGGGGAACACAGAGGGGCTGAGGTGGGCCTGGGGTTTTGGGTTTGGGTGGGGGGGAGAGGGTCTGGGGTAGGCCTCCAGTTATTTGGGATATGGGGGGGCAAAGAACATGGAGCAGATGTTAGAGGTGGAGGAGAGATTGGGGTGGTAGGAGGGGACTGGGGATACTGGGGGGCTGGGGGTGTTAAGAGAGGCTGGGGGACAGGAGCGTGGGGTGGGCCTGGAGCTGTAGCAGGGTGGGGGGGACCAGGAGGGCAAGGGGGAGCCTGGAGCCTAAAAGGTTGGGGGTCCTGGGGGTAGGGAGGGGTCTGGCGCAGAGAGTGGGGGGATAAAGGGGGAGCTTGGGGGGGGGGACAGGAGGGTCTGAGGGTGGGGAGGGGGCGCGGGGGGGGGCCCCCTTGCGGGGCAGGGGACCTGGGGTAAGAGGGGTGCAAGAAAAGGCAGGGGTGCAAGCACTGGAGGAGGGGGCTTGGCATTTGGGCGATGCCCCAGTGATGGGGACTGGGTCTCTTTGGTCTTGTGCGTGGGGTCCGTGCTGGCTCTGTAAGACCCCGTGGCCCTTTTCTGTTTTCCCTTTGCCGTGCTGCCCCTGGTCTTTGCTAAACCCCCCGCTCGCCACCTTGTGTGATTAAACCTCTTGATTTTCCCACGTTCTCTCCCCAGTTCACTGTGTTTTGCATCGTGTCTGAAATCCAGAGCGCAACCTGGGTTTGGTATTGAGGATGAAAACAGAGATTCACCCCAGGGTTAATCAGTGATGTTACATTTCTCTGGTGCTTTCTGGGCCTTAAACTTCTCTTCTATAGAGGTGTTGAGATCTGATTGCTTTTAGTGCAGGTTTGAGGATACTGAGGAACTAATGGTGTTGCCTGACCAAAGACAGGGCCAAGCAGATCTGTAAATTGGGATTTTTCTTCTGTGGATGGTGCGGCAGGCTCCTCGCTCAGCCTCGGTGGAATTCGTGGTGGTTCTCATAATTCTTCTGTCGCAGAAGGTGCTGCCAGCAGCAAAATATCTGGGAGCAGGTCTTAAGGAGTTTGGCTGAAAAGCTTTGTGATGGATTGAATCCTCACCCAAAAAACCTCCAGTTCTTTTACCTGGCTGTCCTTCTTGCCTCTGCAAACGCTGAGCTCAGAGTATTAAAAGAGAGGTTTAGTTATTTATTTAATTAATTGAGGGTGAAAGAAGGATGGATTGCTCTTGAGAAACTTGGCAATTAGTACCTCGGCAGCGCCTACTGAGGAAGGCGGCTGCGCTCCAGCGTGTCTTGGCACGTCCCCGTGTTGCTTAATTCTCCTCTTTTGGGCTGGTGAGGCGGCGCTAGCTCTGCTCCCCTCCTGCCACGTCATCCTGGGTTTGTTGATCCAGGTTAGTATGGTCCAGTAACGTGGGAAGAAGTCCTGTCCTTCCATCGAGGGACCTTCTCTTGGGGTTATTAACGGGAGCTGTGGCGCTGGTGGGCAGGCCAAGCGTGTTCCGCTGTGTCTCTTGCCTTCAGATGTTGGTTTTTATCGCAGAGCTGAGCTTTCCGAAAGGGGAAGGGGGGATACAGCCCCCCTGCCCAGCCGTACCAAGGAAAGCTGTTGAAAAGAAAAGCTCTTTCCAGAAGAAAAACTCTTTCCTCTCTTTTCTGTCCTGCCTGGCAAATTTAGCGGGAGCAAGACGGAGTGGCTGTGGAGGCTGTAGCACGTGGGGGAGGGTGTTCTCATCTCCTTTATTGCTGTGGTTTTTTTTTGTTGTTGTTTTTTTTCTAAATTTTGGGTGAGATTTTCTGACTTGGTCCCTGCGAGGGCTAAAGCTGCTTTTACTTCTTTTCCAGCGTACTGCGCCTTTGAGCGTAACGCCCGGTGGTCCACGATGGCTCCTGGTAGTTTGTCCAGGCCCTTCTAAATCCCTTTTTACTTTTGGCTTTTGTTGCCTCCTGAGGCAGAGCTCCACCGTTTAATGGCAAAACATCCTCCTTTGGTTTGAAACCCACGAAATGGACATTGCCTTGGGTGCTGTCTTGCGCAGCCCTCGTGAGAAACGCAAAATAATCGGTTCTGTGTTCGTCTTTACGACTCGGCCTCCCTCCCAGATTCAAGGTGCAGGCTGCGAAGCCTGTCTTTGAATATAAACCTCTCCGAATCATCTCGGTGACTTTCCCTGGTACCTCCCCAAATGCTCTTTTGCCGAGGGGGAAGCTGGGACTGCACGCCTGGCTCAGGATGTGGGGCACTTGTGGGCTTGCGGTGCTGGCACATGATTTCCTGTTGTGTTGGTTTTTTTTTTTTGTTTGTTTGTTTTTTTTTCCCTCTATTCTCACTTTGGCCGCACGAGCCTGTCTTCAACCATCAAAGCTCATCTACTTTTTCCAGTCCTATAAGTCTCAACTGAGATCTTTCCCCAGCAGCAGAGCTCACCGGGAGCCTGTTCCCTGCACACACGGAGCCAGAATTATTCCTCTCCCCCCCCTCCTCCATGTGCATTGCTTTACACCAAGCTCTGAATTTCACCTCTCGTCTCATTGCTCGGTTAGGCGTGATTTTAACAGCCCTTCTGCCAGGCGCCGTTGGATTTTTTTTTTCCTTGCAGGTGATCTCACCTGCAAACACTGCCGTCTAACTAGTCAGGGCTTTCCCAAGGCTTTCGCCGTGCTTGCAACAGCCCGAATCCTGGCAGAGGGTGTGGGGAAGAAGAAGAGGAAGAAGAGGGGACCTGCCGATCCTCGCCCGCTGCGGTGAAAAGCCACTGCTGGCGTTTGCAGGTGCCGTGCTTTCTGCTGCGTTCCCATCCGTTTGGGGAACGGGTACTTAAGATCCAACAGGGAGCCTCCATCCATTCAGGACTTCTCTGCAAATTGCACCGTGCACTCCATTTTTGCATGAAGGTGATGCTCGTTTTGGGTTTTTTTTTTTTTTTTCCCCCCCCCCAATCAGCAAGGAAACAATGAGGTAACACCCAGACACACCAAAGCTCAGCAGATGATCGATCTCGTGCCTTCTGCTGTGCTTACCCGGCCTCTTGCGCCGCCTCGTCGACAGCAAATGGGGTTTTTACTCAATAAAAAGTGTGTGTGTGTGTGTTTGAGGCCCGGGCATAATTTACGTTTGAGAAATGCCAGTCGCCACTTGCGTATGCAAATATGCTTCAAATAACATGCAAGCCTGACGCTGGATTCCCAGCCTCAGAGTCGGCAGACGTGGCGATGTCGAGGATCGGGTACGGTGTCGGAGAGGCCGTTTCCCTCCTCAATTTCAGTAAAATTGTCCTTCAGCAGCAAGCGGTCAAACTGCGTGCTCTTGACTTGTTGGCGTATTGAAAGTTCCTTCCTGTTCTGGCAAAAAATATAGTTTTGAATTGTGTGACTCTAATCTTAGCTTGCAAGCTTTCCTCTCATATATTTTTTTTTTTTTTTATTTCCCCCCCCCGCCAAGAAAATCAAATCAAAATATCTTGCAGCAGTCGCTTGCTAAGCTTATGAGCCCAGAGCCCAGCCTGCTCTGTCGTGGCTCCTCACCTTCGAATTGCCAGCCCGTAGCCGAAACACCTCAACCCCATCTTTTAGTCTGACCCGCTCAGGCTTCCCTTGGTGCTTCTGACCAACCGGGGCGTCAGGTTATTACTCCGAGACCGTTTTTATTTCTTCAGGATAAGTCTGATCCGTGCAGGCTCAGCCAGGTTGGGTGTTTTTGTTTTTTTTAATATTTTTTTTTTGTTTTGTACGAGCGGCGTTACAGTTTCTGTGAGTCCTGCAAATCGAAAGATCACCTCTCCCGGTTTTATACCCCCAAAAATCTCAAACCAAGGAAAGCGAATCTGAAAAATAAACCCCACAGCATCCCGTTATCTAGAAGCCATTGGAGAGTCGAGTGAAAAGGTGGTGGGAGCAGCCTCGAAGGTAAGCTTTCCGCTCTGCCGGAGGAGAGGCAACGCACAGCAAGGTACCGTAGTCTTTAACGGGGCTGTGCACCTTTTCTGCTGGCTTATGACATTTTTTTTTCACAGAATCCCAGCATGGCAGGGGTTGGCAGGGCCCTCCGGAGCTCCCCCAGTGCCACCTCCCTGCCCAAGCAGGCTCACCCAGAGCAGGGGGCACAGGACAGTGGCCAGGCGGGGGTTGAAGATCTCCAGAGAAGGAGACTCCACAGCCCCCCTGGGCAGCCTGTTTTTTTCTTTTTTAAAGAAGAAAAAAAAAAAAAAGTCTTTCTGAAGCTGGTTGCTTGTACAACCGGCACTTAGCTTGTGTTTTCACTGCCACGTTCAATGAACAGGAAAACCCCACCAAGTTTTTTCAGGGAGACTTGTGAAAGGTCACGTAGTGACGCAGGGTCTTTTCAAGTTGAAAATTGGTTTTGGTGGTGGGTTTTTTTTTTTTTTTTTTTGGTTTTTGTTTTGTTTAAAGTAGCAAACAGTTCCAGATCTTGCAGCGGGGGGAAGAGCAGTGACGGTCTTTTCCTAAATCCGCCATGCTGAGTATCGCAGACTTGTCCTAAAGGAAGGTGTTTGTGGGGTTAAAGGGCTGAAAAATGGGATTCTTCGCCTGGCTTCTGTTTTTCACGTGTGAGTGTCGAGCTGGTCCATGGCCCGTGCTGGTCCGTAGCCCCAGGGCTCGTTGTGCTGATGCTAATGACGGCGCTGAGGTTTTATCCTTGCAGCGTTGTGCGATAAAGCCCTGATTATCTGCTATGGTTTTTGGTGTGGTGGTGGTTTTTTTTTTTTTTTTTTTAGCTGAAGAAAAACTTGCACGCAATTTAAGCTTTAGCTTAGCACGACTGTGTCTCACTGTTCCTGACTGTTACCCACGTGTACGTTTTGAAGCAAAATGGGAGGGCGAGATCTCCTGAATCTGTTCAACGCTACCTGGCTGGAGGTGACCCCGTGTTTGCGCACACCGAGGTCCCGCGAGTGCTTGCTAGAGCCAGCTGGAGCCGTTTGACCAGCGGTGAGATATGCAAAACTAGGGAGGTTTTTAGGATGGAGATGTTAGGGGGCTGGGTTCCAACAGCACTTGGCACTTTCCCAGATGTAAAAAAGGAGCGCAGTGGCGTGGCGCTTCCCATGAAAAGCTGCGGGCACTGGCACCACCTCGATTATAAAATTATTGTGTTATAGATCGGGCTGAAGCTTTTGGGGAGCTGTGTGTAACGGAGGGTTCAGTCCAAACCAGTGTTTGGAGCAGAAAGCGAGCCCTTGTCCTAGATAAGAAGTCGCGAGATAGCTCTGTTGATCACCGCCGGCTGGCCTAAGGGGAGCCGTTGTCCCTGCTGATCTGAAAACTTGAATTCTGTTGCAAGCCCTCTCCTGAACACACAAGAAGCCGTATTTCCATAGCCACAGCCTTCTGCTGAGCAAGTTGATAATTAACTGTAGTCGCCTGTATTTATGAAATGCTTGTCTGCAACTTGCCCTTGAAACCAGTTTCTCTGATGTGTTCACATCTTGCCCGGTTTGGAGTTAAGCGTGAGTTTTGCTCGGGTGCGGCATGCACCCAAGTTCACCTCGCTTCGAACCCTGTTAAAAATCGCCACCTAATATCCGTTCTTCCAGCAGGCTCCTCCTGCCATGCATCTATAAGCACTTTGTAAATCGGAGCTTGCGTCTTAAAAATAGCGAGGTCTCTCCGAAAGCGAAGCTGCTTTGGGGATCCGTCCGTGATAAGGAGAGCTGCGCTGGTAAAAAACAAAAAAAGGTTTGGAGAGGGGAAGGTTACAGGCCCTGTAGCTGGCTTAGGGAGCCCAATGCAGCGTGTGTGTCATCCGCAAATGCTTTTGGCTTAGGGAGGAATTTTATTTTCTTTAAAAATATGTGTATGTATATTTAGTGAAGGATTTGCTAGGCTCTTCCTCTGGATAACACCAGAGAAGCAAAGAAGCAGTGAAATAAAGAACCATGGACGTTATCTTTCTTGCAAGGAGCTAAGTACTTTTCCCACAGCTACTTATTTTTAGCAACAGATATCCAAGTAGCGGAACTATCATCTCGGATGCCGCTGGTAACCTGGCTCTGCTCCTTTGATCCAGCTGTTGAAATCATCTTGTGTGTGGCTGCTATTGAAAGGAGAGGAAATACTTCATGGTCACCGGTGCTGGGTTGATTTGGACAATGGGGGTGAGGAGGGTGGTCGGAGGAAACTTCCCAAATTCAGCTTTATGAGACCCCATGAAGTTGAACTCCAGGCACCAGTACAGACTGGGGCTGACCTGCTGGGAAGCAGCTCTGCTGAGAGGGACCTGGGAGTCCTAGTGGACAACAAGCTGACCATGAGTCAGCACGGTGCCCTTGGTGCCAAGAAGGCCAATGGCATCCTGGGCACATCAAGAGGAGCGTGGCCAGCAGATCAAGGGAGGTTCTCCTCCCCCTCTACTCTGCCCTGGTGAGACCCTATCTGGGGCACTGTGTCCAGTTCTGGGCTCCCCAGTTCAAGAAGGATGAGGAACTCCTAGAGAGAGTCCAGAGGAGGGCTTACAAAGATGATGAGTGGACTGGAGCATCTCCCCTACGAGGAAAGGCTGAGGGAGCTGGGCTTGTTCAGCCTGAAGAAGAGACGACTGAGAGGGGATCTCATCAGCAATGTACCATCTTAAGGGTGGATGTCACGAGGACGGAGCCAGACTCTTCCCAGTGGTGCCCAGCGCCAGGACAAGGGGCCATGGGCACAAACTGAAGCAGAAGAGGTTCCAGCTGAATGTGAGGAAGAACTTCTTGACTTGGAGGGTGCCCGAGCCCTGGCCCGGGCTGCCCAGGGGGGCTGTGGAGTCTCCTTCTCTGGAGATCTTCAACCCCCGCCTGGCCGCTGTCCTGTGCCCCCTGCTCTGGGTGAGCCTGCTTGGGCAGGGGGGTGGCACTGGGGGAGCTCCCGAGGGCCCTGCCAACCCCTGCCATGCTGGGATTCTGTGAGAGTGTGAGTTGAGAGGTTTAAGGTACGCTGGGTCAGGCTGTCATATTCCAAGTACAATTAAAGTGTTGAGAGGAGCCTTGGATCCACTTCTGCCCTTTCCCTGCCAGTTCCTAGGGTTTCAGGGTGATTTAATTTCTCCCCCCACCCCCTCCAATTTCTAACATACAGCTTGTGCGTCCTGGTGGACCGTGGCCCCTGTAAAGACAAAGCGGCGGCAAGGTCCACCATGTGCGGGGAGGATTTGGATGGCAATAGGTTGGAGATGGAAGGGCAGCCGGCAGCGTTGGCATCATCTGATGGAGCAGCTCTGTGCTTGGAAGACACATGTAGCCATCCTTTTCTGTTCCGTTTGGCTCTTTGATGGGCTGCTGCGTCCTGTCCGAGGCTCGACGGTTCGGGAAGGATGGACTGGCATGCTCGAAGTGGCAAGGAGACATGGCAGAGGGTGGGAAAGGAGGATCCGTGGGGAGATGTAAAGCAAATCGGGCTGGCTAAACGGAAGGGCGAGAAGCTTGCGGTGCGGGGTGGGCGTGATAGGGACCAGAAGTCCTCAACGCCAGCCCCACTGGAGCCATGGCATCCTTTCCTCTCCAGCATGGCTGTCGCCGCCGCCCGTGCTTCAATGTAGTTAAAGCGATGTAGTTAAAGGTCAGCTGGAAGCTTTTCCTCCCACTGCGCGTGCTTCTGAACCGCCAGGGCTGCTCCCGGGATGTTTGGGATGCTGGTCCTTAGGCCAAGGCTGGCACAGGCGGATCCGTTAGGCGGAGCCAGCTTGACTTAGACCCTCTTTTTTTTTACACTGCTTTTTGCCGTTCGCAGCGGGCAGCGTTGCCACCTTGTCACACCGCCAGCGGAGCAGCCCGGCAGACGCTGGTACTCAAAGGCAAAAATCTTTGCAAAGGCTGTGTGGATGTTCTCCCTCTTTTTAATTTTTTTTTTACTATGAAACTACAGTGACCTAATAAACCCTGTCGGGAGCCCCACACGTATCTTGTAAATGGAGGGTTAACTTTCCTAGGAGAAACCAGCAGAATGTTTATGAGATCTGATTTCCCTGATGCTCATTAATCTTGACTGACTTCTGCATCGCCATGGTAATGGACAGAGGGTTTTTACATAATTTTCCTCTTTTCATCTGTAAAAAAAAAAAAAAAAAAAAAAAAAAAAAAAAAGATTAAGCTCTCCTTTTCAACCCAAACTAGACAGTGCTAAAACCTTGGCTCCTTTAATCTACTGCTCAGTAGTCCCAGCTGTGCTGTCTGCGTTGCCTTTTTGCTGGAGCTTTTGAATGGGCTCCATGGAAATAAGAACTGCCAGGAAGGCTCTTTTCATCCCTCACTGATAGCGAATGAGCAGGAGCTCCCTCCAAAGGGGAACGCGGAGCCGGAGGGAAGAGTTGTGCTAGGAGATCCGGGTGGCGTAAAAGCTCTCCCTTGGGGAAACCACCTTTAGCCTTCAAATGGATAAACTTGTCTTTAGAACTAGTTCTTCTTTAGGTTAAATTATCTTTTGTGGGCAGCTCTTTATTTTTTCCACAGAGAAACCTTGTTTTCATGAGGATGCAAGGCTGGTGGGATTACACAGAATCACAGAACGGCAGGGGTTGGAAGGGACCTCTGGAGATCATCTAGTCCAACCCCCCTCCTAAAGCAGGTTCATCTAGAGCAGGGGGCACAGGACTTCATCCAGGCGGGGGTTGAAGATCTCCAGAGAAGGAGACTCCACAGCCCCCCTGGGCAGCCTGGGCCAGGGCTCGGGCACCCTCACAGTCAACAAGTTCTTCCTCCCGTTCAACTGGAACCTCTTGTGCTTCAGTTTGTGCCCATGGCCCCTTGCCCTGGCGCTGGGCACCACTGAGAAGAGCCTGGCTCCGTCCTCGTGACACCCATCCTTGAGATACTTGTACATGTTTTGTGTCTCTCCTCTCTAGCTGCTGGCTTCATGCCAGAGTGATGGAGGTCGGGTGCTATGAGGCCTCTACAAGCTTCAGGAAAAGAGGTTGGATATAGAAGGAGACTTTATTTTTTTTTTTTTTTTTAAACCACCTTACTGAAAGATTCAGGGTGAGCTCAGCTGTTACCAGCTATCGGGGAACCCATCTGGGAGACTTGTTGTGAAGTTTAACTGCGGCAAACGTTTTGATCGGAGCTCCTGCGTTATGAAACCTTGGAGAACGTAACCCAGGAGTCAGATCCGTAGGAAAACAGGCCTGAACCTACAGCAATCCCTGCAGGGCTTTCGCTTGGCACCTCTTCTTGAAGGAAGTGCCCCACGTGATGGGTGGGCAACATCAGTGTGGTCCTGAGCTCTTTAAATTGTTAAATTCAAGGAGGTGTTTGTTGAACAAGAGCAATGTAGTTAAAGGTCAGTTTGAAGCTTTTCCTCCCACGGAAGCATTTGATTCCCTCGGAGATCCTATTTTTGAAGCTTTCAAAAAGCTTTTTCCTTTATTCAGATTTGCTTCTATTTCCTTGGACAACTCCCAGTATCTTTTTTGTTGTTTTTTCTTTTTTTTTTCTTTTTTTTTTTCTTTTTTTTTTTTTAACTAGGGCTTGACATTTGTTTTCCTGACGCCCTTAGTTCCGTAAATATACAGCGAGTGCAAATCACCCCGCTCCTCGCCTGGTGCAAAGCACGAACATTTCAAGGGTAATGTATTTTCATCTGGGAGAAAGGAATTTGAGATACAAATGAAAGCAGCGTATGCGTGAACTTTCAGGCACGCTCCTTAAGCTGCAAACGTGGTGGAGAAGCGGGGATCCAAAGCTGATCTAAGCAGCAAACGCATTCCTGGGTGGATTTAGGGCGGCCACGAAGGACGTTGTTAATCAGCAAAAATCAAGTGCCCTTTAGTAGCGTGATGGGAGGCAGCGAAGGGCAGCAAAGCGCCTTGAGGGCGTAATCGGGGCTGGTGGTGAAGACGATGTGAAGCGTCTAAAACCGGAGATGGTTTGCCAAAAATTAGGGACGAACTGAAATAAGAAAATGTATTCTGCAAATATCCACGTCTCACCCATTTCTTGTGGCTAACGGGGGTTGTTTGAGCTCGCGCGGCCCTTGTGCCGAGGCGTGCTACTCTTCCTTTAATTTTGCTGTCGTTCCTCTGTCTCTTGGGGCGCAGACGGCCTCGGGCTGAAAATGTGGCAGCTTCAGGTTATTCCCACGGCTTTGTGCGAAACGAGGCACAGAGGTAAACAACAGGAATGCCCGTGGGTCCCGGGTGAAACTGGTGCTTGGCCCCGGGTTACGTCCTTGCCTGTGCTGTAAAAATCAAGTTTCCATGGGACTGCTGGGGATTTTGTGCCAAGGGAAGGGCTGGTGGCACTGAAAAGAGGCAAAAAGCAGATGCCTGCTCAGGTTCGCTGTCAGATCAACTGAAGGAGAGCTCTCCAAAAATATTTAGTTGTATCTAGGCGTAAAAAAATAATATGAGAGAATAATAAAGAAAACAAATAATGTGTTCTCTGCTTCGAAATACCATGAAACCGGCACAGCAAAGTATAAAGCGGCTTCCTAAGCATCCTCTGGTTGTAGTGTTTGGATTCCCAAGGGTGTAGAGCAGATGGTTGTGCCGTGTGCTTTGGTGGAAATGCTCGTTGTAGGCATTTATTTCAGTATTGTCCGTGTAAGTGTGCATTTATATGTATGTGTCTGTGGGTTCCTGCGTTCAGATTCCACCTTCTCCTTCCTTGCAGCCTTCCCTCGCTTTCTCCGCTTGTAAAGTGGGTGGTGTAGGACTTTTTCTGTAACTCGGGGAGGAACGGTTGTACGGCAAAAAAAAAGTCCTTGCTGTGAAAATAGTATTTAGCATTTACAGTCATTGACATTCCTTATTGTTCAGGCCTCTTCTGGAGGTACCGGCTTGCTTTTTCCTTTTGCTGCTATTAAACTCTGGGCGATTGCCGTAGCTAAATAACAGGATCCACTACTGGGTGATTTCCCAGTAAAAGACCTGGGTATTCCTCTCCAGTTAAAGCAGAGTATCTGACGGCTCGAGGGGGAACGCTGCTCGTTTTCAGTGAGCCTTCGTAATGCCAGAACCTGACGAGCGCTGTAGCCGGTAGCCATTTCTCCTGCTCTTTTGGCCAAAAAGCCTCGAACAAGGCAAAAAAGCAGGAGCTTTCCCTCCGAGGCTGTACAACCTTGAGGCCGCGTCTGTGCGGGGAGGAAGGCTCCCCCTCCTCCTCCTTCGCTCTGCATCCCCGTGCCGGCACTACACCTTTCGCAGCTCTGTGTGTTGGTGGTGTGGGAGGGAAAAATTGCTTTGGCCGCAGCCCAACCTTTTGTTTAACGTTGCTTTCGCTTTGCAGCCGCATCGCTTCCCTGCTCCTCCGCGCCTGCCCGTGCTGGCAAGAGAGGTAGGAGAGGGAGGAAGGTCACGGCGCTGCTCGTTTCCTTTGCTGCCCGGCTCTGCGCCGCGTTTTCCTCCCATCGCCGCCGATGAGGAGCCTTTCCACCCATTTGTTTGGTTTTTTTTTTTTTTTCCCCCGGCGGTTGCGAAGAATCGGTCAAATCGGCAAACGCTGTCGGACTCTGACCGAAGCAACCCAACCGTTTCCCTGTCTGAAGGCCAGTGTGTGTGGCACGGCAGCTTGGCTCGCTGCCGTCCTCGGGTGTGTGTTTTCTGCTTCGTTTTTATTTTGGCAGAGCAAAGCAGCCTTGCGTTCCTGACAAAGTACCAAGCGGCTGAGAAAACAGTTGCTGTGGAAACAGAGCGTAGTAAAGTTATTACGGCGAGAATAAACCGGCGCACTTAGGGCTACAAAGGCTTCATTTCTATTCGGGCTTTATTAGGAAAGTAATAAACTATCGCAGCGGTGCTCAAATGGCTGGAGATGGAAGCCTGCAGACAAAAATGATTGTGCTTCCACCAGCAAGGCACAAATAGAGGCGCAGCGGGCGGGCGGTCATCTAAACCTTGGGAAACGTTCCTTGAGGCGCTTCTCTACGACGCCACCCCATGAACGTTGTTGACTTTGCGATAAGAGGGGCCTCCAGAGCCACGTTGGTGTATCCCGGGGTGACGGGGCTCGGGCATCCCTGGAGTGATGGGGAAGATGGGGTCAAGGGGGCTTGGGCGTTAATTTGGATCTGGAGTTTGCTGAAGATCTCGGGTGTTTCTTGGTGCCTGCAGCGAGGTCCTTGGCCAAGGCAAGGCTCCAGCGTTGTGTTGCTTGATCGGTATCCACAGGGAAAATTGTCGATAGTAAAACTCCAAGCGCAATATATTCCTGAGCGCTCATTTTGTTTGCGGCCAGTGTAAAATATGTTTCTTTGGTTTTATTTTTATTTTTTTTTTCTTTATCTCAGGAAACCTTTGTGACCGTGTGGTTAGGAAAGGCTGGGAAAGAAGGTCTGGGGGTAGAGGAATGCCGATATATAATTCAAACAGCGCTGTGCGCAACACAAATAAAAGGTGGGATGTAAAAGCTTGCAGGTGAACGGCGCGTTGCCTGTGCATGGCTGGTGGCAGTCCCGTGAAATAAGGAGCTACGCTTGCCTTCGTGGGAAGGTGGGTCTCCCTCTTTCCCTGAAGGACGTGCAAGGTTGGTGGTTTATAGTCAGGCCTCCGACTCACGTCTGCTTATTCCCAGCTCCTCGCTGGAATCACTGGAAATGGCGACAGTCACAGCTGTGCAAGGAAGACAGATACATCCAAGTATTTTGGCTGTAGGTCCCAAGATGCAGCCAGCGATGCTGGGGATGACAGTGGTCCTGCTTGTTCCCTTGCTGCCTTCCCTCCGGTGAGCTGGGCTTAAACCAAACCAAGGCAGGTTAAAACTAACTCAGCAGGAAAAAGGCAACGCTTGGTTTCTGTCTGCTTTGGTTCCTGGATCTGGTTCACGGCGAGACCTGGCAAACAGGAGGGGTGGGGAGGAGGACAGCTGGAAGTTTGTTTGAAATGCTGACTTTCGTGCATCTGCGAAACCGTGGCTGTAGGCTGGAGCTTAACAACCTTCTACACCCATCCGAGTTGGTCCTACCGCGGCCGCATCCTGCTTGTAACTGCCTGTCCTGGCATGTGCTTGACCCCGCCGTGAACCGGTTCAGGAAGCTAACTGGCTTTTATTTTTTTAATTTTTTTTTTCTCCCCCCCCTTTTATTTGGTTGCTTTGGTTTAATTTCTGTGGGAGGGTTAAGTCCTTGAAGTGGTTTCCCACGGGGCGAGGTGAGCGCTGGCGATGGGAAGGTGGGGATGGACGGAAGATGGGGATGCAGGGGAGGCTCTGGCACGGCCACCTCGGAGGGATGGGGGACAAGGCTGCAGGGTGGCAACGCCAGCAAGGCCGGCCAGGGCTGGGGCTGACAACCTGGGAAGCTAGGGGAGATACATTTATTTTTAAGCCCATGACAGCCAGCGGCCAGGTATAAATAATGGAGCGCGATGGGATTATTTTGAGTAACAATACATGGATCTGGCATGGAAGCGTCCAGGATAATTGATCTAATGAATTTGAAAGGTACTCTCAAGACTGAGCTTTACCAGCAAGTGCTCTCTGCGGTGCAGTGCTCCTGTTTGTCCTTGGGATGATGCTGGACTCCCCCAGATGTGCTTTTCTTCCATGCACCCACCTCCATCGCTCCGACACGGCTCCGTGCCCCCAGCTCCCGCAGGGCGGCCAGTCTTGCCGTTGGTTGCAGATGGTTAAAGTGCAGCACGGAGGCTGACAACCTGCTGTGAGTCAGGCAGGGATCTGCTAACACCCGGGGAAGCTGGGGGAATCCCTCCTGTCCTGAAACCAGCAGCAATTTGTGGCACAAAAGCTTTTCGATCTCTTAACTCTCGCCTCTCCAAAAGACGGCGGTGAGAGAATGACATAAGTGACCTCATCGGCAAAATGCATCGAATGCGGTGTGGTCGGGATTACTCAGCACAGCCGTAGAGCAGATGGACGGGTAAAACGTTTTGTTCTGCGCCATTTGAGCGTTAATCGAGCTGTGCTTGGGTTTGGGAATCCCCGTGTGCTCGTTTCCCCCCTGCAGTCTCACACTTCGAGGCAGGGGGAAGCGGAGCCTTTCCCCCTTCCCCTGTAATTTCTAGTTGGTCGTGGCCATGTGAGCAATTTGGAGGCAAGGCCAGGAAAAGCTGCATTTTTTCTTTTTTTGAGGGAATACGTGGGGCTTGTTTTTCCCCTCCACATCAATGTTATTCTCGTTCCTACTTAGAGCTGTTGCAGAGAGGTAGAAATGAAACCCCGCTATGGGAAAACGTGCCTGTTGGAGCTGCGGTGTGCGTCCTTCTGGGTACATCCCAGCTCATCCCGCTCCATCCGATGAGGGACCGCTGCTTCTCTTCCCAATGGAGACATCGCCGACTGAGCATCCAGACCACGATGCTCTTCCCTGGAGGTACCTGCAGCCATTCCTGCTGGGGAATTCTGCCTTTCTCCAGGCAGTTTCCCAAGGAGACAAACAGCCAAGGTTCTTGCTGACCTCTTGTTGAAGAGCCCCGATGCTCTCCCCCGTTAGCCATCTACTTTGTTACGCCCATTTTCCATGTCCGGATACTTACGCTAAATTTCCACGCTGTTCGTTCAGGGCCGTGTTTGCTGCTGGCTCCATCATCTGAATTGTTGGCGCACTGCAGGGGTTTCAGCATCTCACGTGGTGCCTGAATGAACAATTAAACATTCATAAAATTAAAAATAGAGACACACCAATGTAGGGGACCGCTCATATTTAGTGTGTTTTGAAAAAATTAATACAACGCTCAGCTTTTGAGGGCTTTATTCTGTTGTCTTCTGTAGGTTTCAGCCTCTTTGAAAAATGAGTATTATGCTGTCCTGCTTAAAATACCAGTCTGAAGCAGCTCAGGACTTGGGGTCCCAGGACTGGGCAGGTCAGGACTTGGGGTCCCAGCACCGGGTAGGTCAAGACTCAAGGTCCAGGCTCCAGGCAGAGACCTTGGTTATCGCCCAGTTCAATGAACTAAAGGTCATAGAATCCCAAGTTGGAAGGGACCTCAAGGATCATCTGGTCCAACTGTTCTAGGCAAGAGCACAAGTCTAGACAAGATGGCCCAAGATACGAAGTTGGCGTGAAAAATATTTGTTCCTCATCCAAAAAAACATGAGGCCCTGAACTTGAATTCTTCAACCCAATCCCGAAATGTTAGCTGGGGCTCGGCTGGTACTTCGGCACTGCCATCCACCGCAGCCCGGTGGAGGATCGTGGCGTACGGAGAAGGAAAGGTTCAAAGGAGGCTTTGTGTCCGTGTTTCTGTGAGGAGCTATTTTGTTTTTCAATTAAGCGTTTGGTTCTTGGCCAGTTTGGTGCATGTCTTGAGTCCTCGGTGGCCATGACCTTGCGTGAATCACAGGAGGGAGAAACTGCCGGTATTAACACCGCGTCTCCCTGCGACGCCCAATTACTTTGGTGCTGGATTGTAAATACCTGGGTGGCACCATCTATAAAATTGTTGAGTTCTTTGCCAAGCCTCACGGCGTCCCTCTCGGGTGGTTTTGAACCATCCCAATTTCACGGATGGGGAAATTAAAATCTCATTGCTGAAATAATGCGTGTCGTTAAAAAGCCTGAATGAGTGGCTGTGGGTTGCCGGGCCATCCTTTCGCTACGCCAGCATAAGGTTGCTGTTGGTTATAGAGGAATTTTTGCTTAAAGTTTAGTTCCCTCATAGCCTCCAAGCAAATAATTTGTAATACTTAACGAAGATGGGATGGTCCTGGTGATCTCCACCTGTAAGCAAGTTTCCCCGGTATCTTTCTGCCTGGGAGAACAAAGTCAAATGCAACCAAAAAAAAAAAAAAAAAAAAAAAAAAGGGAAAATCCACGGCAGGGTGGGTGGGGAGCGGCGGCTGCGCTGCTGCACGGCCGGCTGGCGTTGCTTCTCAATGGGCTTTTTTGTTTAATTTATGAAGAGGAAAAAGAGACCTCCAGAAAATAGGTTAATCATCAGCTCCGCAAATGCAGAGTTAGGTTCGTCTTGCGCCCAAGTGGTGCTGCTTAATTAGCGTGCGCCAAGCTGTGATTTACATTTGTGAAACTCGGGGTCGTTTATCTGTTTTTTTTTTTTTTTTTTTTTAATATAAATGGGTTGGGGAGCTGCTGGGCTGCAGCAAACCTTTAACATTTCAGCAGGGTCTTGGTGTGTGACCACAAACCTGGTTGTAGTCTCTCCCTCATTTTTCTTCCTTTTTTTTTTTTTATTTTCCCCCCGCCTTTGTTGGAGAAATGAAACTGGCCATGTGTAGCATTTGGTTTTGTTTCTGCTTTTATCCGAGAGCAACAGAGGTGACACATTAACTCACTGAAATGCGCCTCATCCAACCGAGCCAGCCTGGCCTTCTCTTCCTTCCCACCGCAGAGGAGAACAAGAAGATCACTGGAATGTTGTCCCCATCAGCTAAAGGCAGTGGTGGCTTCTTGACTTGAATATGACTAACAAGTGGTTTTATTTAAAGTTGTTAGGGTTTTTTTTTCCCTGGATAGTAGAAGGGAATGGTGTGACTCAGTGAAGAAGATGTGATGGGGGTTAAAACAGGCGTGCTGGTTCCCTGGCACAAGACGGAATTAATTCTTGAGTTAACCCCCCCCCTTTTTTTTTTTTTTTGGTAGAGCTTCAGCCGATTCCTGCGTGTTGTGTCCTGTAAATCAGCAGCTTTTACTGGAGGACGGGATGACTCTTCTGAGCACATTAACCTGTCAAATTCAAATAAAGAAGGTTTGTCGCTGGTAGAACAAGCTGTAATGGGCTGCTCTGCCGGCTGCCAGCGCCGCTTTTTCTGAAGGGCCGGCTCTATCTTCTCAAATGTCTTGGGGCTCTGAACTCAGCCTACAAAACCCTTAAAACTTTCCATTGCTGATACCGGTACTCGTGTTAGGGAGCGATGCTCTACTGCCCATTCTCGAACACGTTTGCCCTGCCATTTCAAGGATGGATGATCCTCCTGCGTCTCGGCAGAATAGGAGTTAATTAGTCCCTAATTGGCATTTGCTCCATTTAAGGCAGTGGCTCTGGTTGTGCACATTTCCTTTGGAGAAGCGATTTTTAGACTCCTCAGAAAAGCACCACTTCACCTCTCAAATGTTAACGAGTTGATGCTTTTGCGAATCACCAGCTCCCTCCTTTCTCCCTCAGCATGTGAGCCTTTCCCTGCCAGCGCGGTGGGGCTTCCCGCTGCCTCCCACCGAAGGGTGGGAGAAGAGAAATAAGAAATCCTTAGCAACTTGCCGGGCCGTGGCTTTGGTGTGGAGGGTGAGTTCACGTGAAGGAAAGCTTCGTGCTAACCTTCTGCATTAATGGGGAGGGTTCCTGGAGGTGCTTGGCATGAGGATTGGGAGAGGACTTGTCACGCACGCCAGGTTTGAGGGCAGTGGCAGAGCACCTCTAACAACCATCAAGAGCGCCTCCAATAATCCCCTAACGTGAGCGACACCAGTGCCTGCACGTGTCCGTCATTGGTGAAATTGCTAACGACGTTGGAGCAGCATCTTGCGCTGATGCAATCTGCAATTGGATCAGTGTTGTGAAAAATCCTGGCGTGAAGATGGAGCACGAAATGTAATCTTAAACTTATCCAGGGCCCGGAGAAGAATGGTAAGAATTTGTCTGAAATGGGCGATGCCAAAGAAATTTGGCACAAAATGATGTTCTTCGTTAGTCTGTTGGGCAAAGCTATGAGAGGGAACCTACATGTACACGGGGGTTCAGCCAGCTTCCTCCAGTGCTCTCATTCTGCATAGCTTAGATTTTGCTTTGTCAGTGTCCTACCTGGAAAGGAATTGTGGTATCTCTACCGTATTGGGATGGAGAAGCTCATTCATGGCTTTTCCAGCTCTTTGTTGCCCGAAAAAGTGTTCTGGCTTTGAAATGTCTTGTTTTTCCTGCTCAGAAGCGCCTACTTCTTCTCCCTCAAACTTTCAGCATCTCCTTGAAACTCATGTGGTTTCACATAGGCAGTTTCTTCAACAAGAAGTTTGTAGTTCTGGTCTCGGGGGAGTATCTGTGCCACCGATTTCACCGGGGGATGGCAACTGGCTGCCAGAATCGGTCTCCGGTCTTTGCTGTTTAGCACGGTTCTGAAATCGTGGTAAAAGGTAGATTTAAACCAGCAAACCACAGCCACTTAGGAGTCTTTTGGGGTTATTTGAAGGGAAGAAATACTGGTGCTTGTTTACTACATAACCACCATAATTGTTTTTAAAAAAAGGTATTATCAAAAATACCTTTCCTTTTGGAAATGTGAGGTTATTTTTTGGAAGCATGGGCATAAACCCAAGGTGTTTAATTTTCAGAGGCAGTTTTGTTCCTTGTGTTTGTTTTGTTACGGGAAGTCACCGTGTTTGGGCTCTGGTTTAACCATTTCCATAGTAACCAGCTATGACTGAACTGGGATTAGGACTTCAATAAGGAATAAGCAGCAGGGACACAGAAGCTCTGGCTCTTAAAAATCATGGTTTTATACAATTACCACTAGGGTTGTTCCGAGCAAATGGATTCCGAACAGCTGTTGAAAAATACCGGTGGATCTCGGGTACTGAGTATACGTTAATGACGGTTTTACGTTCAGTACTTTTTGCTGTAAAATTTTATTCCAAGATCCTTTTTTTGGCCACTTAGAGAATTGAAGCTCTATTTGTTTTAAAACATGATCTGAAAGGTCTTTTCTAACCTAAACGATTCCATGCTTCACTGCTAACTGAAACCTTTAGCTACTCGGTGACGTTCCATGACTTAGCTTTTTGCATTCTGGCGTTAAACATTTCAGAAGAGCAGCGAGGCGAGAGCAGGGCTGCGCAGTGGTGCCTTGCCAGACTTCAAGGACATCTGAGCTTAATTCTTGGCAAAGCGGAGTCCTAGTACGTGCCATGCTCGGACCGAGGCACCGCACCTCTGTCCTCACCTCGTAGCTGACCTGACCACCGCGTACGCTTCAGTACAAAGCAAATACCAAAGAAAATGGTGAACGGAACCACCAAACAAGATGAATGCTTGTTACCTGGATGAAGTTGTCTGCTGCTTGTGCAGAAAATCAGACTATGTGACCTGGGAGCTTTCCCAGTTGTCCGAGATGGGAGGATGGGCTGTTGGAAGGGCTGCTCTTGCTGGTTCGAATGCTAGCACTTTGCTTTGTGCGGCCTCCCCGGGGCTGGCTCTCGGCACCAGTGAGTGGGAATAGGAGCAGCTACAGCCTGGCTGGCAGAGAAGAGCTCGCGAGATCAAACTTGCTTTGTTCCAGCACTGACCTCTCTTTAACTCTTCAAAAAGAGATATTATTTGTGCCAAAGAAGCACTTAGAATCATAGAATCACCTCGGTTGGAAAAGACCTTTAAGATCATCGAGTCCAACCGTTAACCTAGCACTGCCATCCCACCACTAAACCATGTTGTCGTGGTTTAACCCTATCCCAGCTGAAACCAGGACACATGTCCATGTTACTTGACTGGTAACGTGACCATCCTCTAAGCCTTAAATGAAAGATAAGGAGATCTTTAGTATTCTGGTCAATCCCCAAGGAAAATAAGTCGGTATTGGTTCCTGGGAAGGGGAGAAGCTGTCGGGTCATTTTATTGACTTTTAGGGCTTGCCAGGGGATGGCTAACCTTGGTGGGGTTGCATTTAATACAGGCGCGCAGCGCCAACTGGGTCGCCCAGGGGATTCGAAAAAGCAGCTCCGCTAGAGCCAGGGAGGAGTGGAAATGGAAGTTGGAAGGTTTAGGCCGATATCAAAACGTGGCAATGTGGTTATTCTAACTTTGGGTAAAGGCCAACCCTGATGCGGGGGGGGGGGGGAAGCGATTCTTCAGACTGAAATTTTTAAAAAGACGGTGAAGAGAAGAGAAGGAAACGAATATGAAGCGTATTTGGGGAGGAGTTGTGACGCGCTTGTGTCGTATGGGAATGATGAGCTGCTTTCCAGACCAACGGCGATGAGAGGGTATTAGACATCTAGCAAAACCACTTAAAATCAGCAGTTGTAGGTAATTTGCACCTAGGAATCCTAACATAATCAGCCAAAGAGATTATTAGCCTGCTGCGTTTTGATTTACATCTTTTCTGAATGCTGCATAAATTCTAAAGGACTGGAAAAGTGCTAATAAAGCACCACTATTTAAAAAGAAAGGCAAGGGGGGTTAACTTGGGCGAAGCCAGTTGGATCGCCGTCGGCGTGGAGCGGGATGATGAAAAGCCTGATTTGCGATTCTTTTAACGGGGTGAGAAAAAGGGAGCGTCATTTTTGTCACGGAAATCTGCTTCAGTGAAGGGTTAGTATCGCACAACCTGCTGGTTAAAAATTACGGCTCCAAAACGGGTACCTGATAGCTTCGTAGCTGTCAACGAGGAACCGTCGTCTGGCAGGGGTGTTGCTTTTTGGGGCCTGGGTACCCAGTATTTCCATTCGGAAATGTGTGTACGTTTTCAGCTCGCTCACAGTCTGAAGGCTGGCAAGGTCCGAGCAGCAATTGTCTTCTGTTTGGGTGAAGTATGAGCCCTTTGGAGCAAAAAAGGGTTGCAGGACACGCCAATGCCTGCTCTGTACACCTGGGTGGGGAAAATAGAGGGCCTATCTGTAAAATGGGTTCATCTCCAGGAAACCAGTGACATGGAGAAGGATGCTTGTTCTCAGGTTCTGTGTGTCAGGTGAGGGATGGTGTCCCCTCCGTGTTGCCCTGGTTCACGTGGTCCAGCGTAGGCATTTGAGGACATCTTAAAAAGTCAGTGATGGGGTGGGGGAAGGGAGAGAGAGCGCCACATTAATCTGGTGGCTCAGCAAAAAGATTGGAGAGGCGTCCTTGATCGTAGTGCACAAGTGTTTGTACCCTTTAAACATACCGGGTACAAAATGCTCTTTGGAAGTGAGCGATGGCAGGGGCCAACACCTGGAAATAAGCTACAGCATCGTATGGGATTGAAGCGAAGCTGCTAGAGAAAGGAGTGGCTCCTCCACCTCCTGTCTTCAGGATAAGGTCGCGTCCTTTCCCTTTTTTTGGATTTTTGCTGCGGTGTAGCGATAACTGGCTGGGACTTCCCAGAGCAGAGGCATTTTAAAAGTCAGGCGAGGTGATTTAAACATCCCTTTTGGTCTTCAGTCTTTGAATGCGATGCAGAGCGAGCTGCTCCCCTTGTTAGTACAGTGGAAGGCATCAAAGAGCTGGGCAGGCTCTTAGCAGCAAGGGAAAATCATGATAATGCGCTGAAGCCCAGAAGAAATACTTCAAGAAGAAATACTTCTCAATGTTGGGCCCCTCCCTCCCCGAAGGCCGGGGGGGGAGGGTCCGAGAAGGGCCGGGCTGGGGAGGGGCGGGGGGGGCTCTGCTCCCAGGGAAGGGGCGATGGGACGAGGGGCACCGGCCTCAAGTTGTGCCAGGGCAGGGTGAGGTTGGCCCTGGGGAACAATTCCTTCCCCAAAGGGCTGTCAGGGGCTGGAAGGGGCTGCCCAGGGAAGGGGTCGAGTCCCCAGCCCTGGGGGGATTTAACAGCCGGGCAGAGGCGGTGCTGAGGGCCAGGGTTTCGGGTGGGATGGCGGGGTTAAGGGAATGGTTGGGTTTGATCTTAAAGGGCTTTTCCAACCTAAACAATTCTATGATTAGGAGAAATTCCTTCACTGAAAGAGTGGTGAAGCATTGGAAGGTGCTGCCCAGAGAGGTGGTGGAGTCCCTATCCCTGGAGGTGTTCAAAAAATATGTAGATGTGGCACTTCAGGGCATGGTGTAGTAGGCATGGTGGTGTTGGGTTGATGGTTGGACTTGATGATCTTGGAGGTCTTTTCCAACCTTAGTGATTCTGTGATTCCGTGAAAGTTTCATATTTCTCAAAATGTTCTGTTCCCTCGAGCAGATGCTTCTTGCAGGTAGCCAAGACCTGCTCCACACGCAAGGGAAGCACATGATGGGTAGGAGAGTTTGCTTTGCTTGGAAGAAAAAGAAATCTCATGCTTTGTAATTTCATATGTAAAGCTCAGCTGTACGCTGGGAGAGGAGATGATAGAAATGTCTTGTGCGACCGCATTCCTCCCTGCTGACTATCAAGGCTTCCCTCCTGCTTTGTGATACGACCTGCCTGAAGTCCGGGAAGTGGTAGAACATGAAATCCGGTGCTTTCTGCAAAGTGCTGGAAGAGCCTGATATTTTGCAATGAGAACTCCATCAAATCCAGTTGTTCTTCAGTGGGCAAATAAAATTTCTGCCTGGCAGGACTGTGGCTTGTGGGTGGTGACAGGAGATGGACTCATCTCCCTAGTAATGACCCAGAAATTGTTGTCTTCACTGCCCTCCTGCGAGGTGTAGATGCTTACAAAGTGTTTTTACCAAGTTGTCACTGTCTACATCTGAATATTGAACTGTCAGATATATTCCTCTCTCTGCCTGGAGCTGCCTAGGAGGAAAGCAAATGCGATTAATGCTGACTGAATAACGTGGTTTACATTGCAGGTTTGCAGGAGCCGGGTTCTGAACCTTGCCAGACATCACCCAATTCCCCACACATGTTCAGCCAGGAGCACAAGCTATTAACTGAGCCCATGGAAAGCTTGCTATGGGCCTTGCGGATGTTGCAAAGAGGCAGCCGACACCCTTCTTTGAACAACCTGATGCAAATCTTCTTGGATTTACACCTTGAACAGGCAGCGGATCGGCCTCTTTCTCATCTCAAACCTCTTTGTGAAGAGCAGGAATCCGTGGAGCAAAAGTCCTTGTGTTGGTAGCTACTAGCCAAGGGTTGCCAGTTGCGACATCCGTGGATTAAAATAGGTAGGAGACTACAAGCGAGCAAGCTTTGTAAAGCTGGGAGTTAATTCTTGGCGTGTTTCCTTCCAGAGGGTGAAGGATGGCAACGACTTCGTTGGCAGGCAGTTGGCGAACGGTCTTGTAGGCTTGTGTGTGTGTCTCTAAACTTATGACTTGCAGCTGATAATAAACACCTCACCACGGGCAGCCTTGAAAAGAGGAATTGCTAGAGCGAGAGTGGAGCGGCGGAAGGGGCTATTTTCAGCTCTCTTTGTGGCGTTAGGGTTTGAAATGTGAGAAAACGAAGTTGAACCGAAAAGTAGTGAGAGCTGAATTGCTGCTGCGCACCTGTGGGAAGTGACCACCAGCAAGCAAAGGGAAACTCATTAAACCACTGGAGGGATGAACCGGTAATTAGGGCAAGCGCTGTTTTGGGGAGGAATCCTTCCTTTTCCTTAGTTAAGAAATGAAAGTTGTGACACAGCTGTTGAACAGAAATACGTGAAGAGGATGATGAGGATGGGGCAGATCTCAAGGCAAAAAGTTGCAGCAAAGTGGAGGACCCCAAGACATCGCTGCTGCGTCAAAGTCTTGAGGGATCGGATAAATCCAGTGTGGGCAGAGAAGAGAGATGGGGCAGCGGTAAAACATGGAGCTGTAAGAGAAGTTGCATGTTTGAGAGGCCATCTCCGTATCAATAAATGATCACGGTAACGGGATCTGCCGTTCTACGGCCCTTTGCTCCCGAGGAGGCCCGGCATCGTCCCCGCAGGCTCCGTATCTAGCATGGGGTTTCAGGTTCTGCACCTGCAGGAGTGGCCTGGAGAGGGAAGCTCCTTCACATCCACGCAGCCGCTCTCTGCGTAGCTGGTTGTGTGCAGGAGGAAGGAGATGTTGGTTGCAGTCCCCCATTGCTTCTCTTCGCAAGGGCAGTTCGTTGTCCGCTTTGGCGCTAAGCCGAGCATCAAGGGAACGTTCTTTCCCTGCTTTCTGTCTTCTTATTAACGGCACTCTCAACACCACCATCTCTCAGCTATGCTCGGGCAAGGTGACGTGAACAAGGAGGCTTCATATCTCGGCCAGGTTCATCTACAGCGTTGACAGATGCAGCGTGAGCTGCTCTGGTTGCCTTCGCGCTGGAGAGGATGAGTGCGTACGCGGTCCCTCGGCAGCCGATGCCGTGCCTGCACGCGAGGACGGTGTCGTACGGCGTTTCAGCTCTTTGCTGATACCCCGGGGTTTTCAGAAGGGTATTCCCTGAAGAGTTTGGCTGGATTTGTTCAGGCTAAAGTGTTTTTAATATAAATTTCAGAGTCACTACCTGGAGAGTGCAGGAGACGTGGGCAAAGCTTGCGACGGTAAAACTTTTCTATTGCTAGCCAACGGCTGCGGGCATTGCCAAGCAATGGGGTGCAGCTCTGGTTTTTATGGAGGAGGAATGATCTCCAAGGGGATCTAAGAGAATATTTTCTAGGAATATCACCATGACTTTAGAAAATATTAGGGTGGTAGTGGGCAATTAATTAAATTTAAGGGATCTAACAGATCAAGCTGCTATGAGCACCCATCAGCCCTTTCTGTTCTGTGTCCGGCTGCCATTGCGTGCGATCTCTACTGCAGGTGCTTGAATTGCCTCTTTCTACTGGAGTAATTTAAAGTCCAGCTTTCTTACGCAGGGGGAAACCCCAGCATTTTGGGTGAGGAAGCGTGGAAAGCAGAGGAGGGATCTGCCCCAACGCCTGGCTGGCTGGGTGCTGCTACCCCTGCACCCCGCTCGCCGCCTGCTCCAGTGTAAAACCATCGAGAAGCGCTTTGAATCGCCTGCGCTTTATATGTGTATTTAAAAACCCGGGATGGCTCCTTCCCCGCAGCATGTAGAGTAAGCCACCGTCACCTCACCGCTTTGCCTTTTTTCAGCTCGTGTGAATTCAGGCGCTGGAAGGCGGCGGCGCAGGAAGCCCTCGTGGTAAGCTCTGCGGGCAGGGACCGTGTGTGCAGGGGGAAGGCAGAGCAGCCCGGCTGGAAATGCAAGCAAAAAGCTCGATCCTCCTCTACCGCGTCCATCAAATATTGCTTTAGACAGTTTAATTTTTATTGATGATTTTTTTTTTCTTTTTTTTTTTCGGTGGTAGAGTCGGTGCTGAGCTGCCTCTTTGCAGAGCTGCGAGTTCCCGACACGCTGCTGGAGGTTGACGGCCTCTTCGCCACGTGTCGCCTCTGCCCTGCGGCCGGGGGTTTTCGTCACTCTGCTAATGAAACCGAAATCTTGTTTACAGACCGTTTTGCAAACAGAGGAACCGGCATTAATTTCTCTTGCTGGGGGGTGGCGGGGCCTGACTTCAGCCATCCATTTCAGACCTCGTTTGTGTTCCGCTTGCACGCTGATCTGTCTGGTGGAGCCTGATTAGCGGTGGATGATGGCAGGGAGGATAATTTAGAGGGCAGTCGTGTCGGTGGTGAGCAGGCAGGTTACGTGCAGTTACGCCGTCTCCTTGAACTGTGCTGCAAGCTTCATTATCCTTTGTTCCCTTCTGCTGAAGTACAAGAGGGACCGTATCTCCTTCTTTCTGGCTCAGGACATTCCCAAGGGAGACTCCCGCACCCGTTCTCACGTTGCTGGTGGGCAGTGTGCCTGCTCCCTACCATCCGAGAAGGCACTACAAGGAGAGCTGTAGCAGAGAAAAAGTCCCTGGTTGAAGGCACTGCTGGATGTGTCACATGAAGTTGCATTTGCTGTTGGCGTGCTTGATTTTTCTAGGAATTTCAGGCTCTGGAATGGGCTGCCCAGGGAGGTGGTGGAGTCCCCATCCCTGGAGGTATTTAAAAGAAGGAGAGATGGGGTGCTTAGGGACAGGGTTTAGTGGTGGGATGGCAGTGCTAGGTTAACGGTTGGACTTGATGATCTTAAAGGGCTTTTCCAACCTAGACAATTCTATGATTCTATTCTATGACTTCAGAAAAATATTTGGGTGGTAACGGGGAATAAATTGGAATTGGGGGCTTTGGGCAAGCTCTGGAAGAGTGATAGGATTTCAATATCGAATTATTTCAGCATACGGGGAAAAGAAGGATTTACAGCACTGCGAAGAGCGGTGGGAAGAACAGCCATGGCTCGATGTGAATATTTTTGCCAAATATCTCTTTAGGATTTCAGAACCTGCTTATAACCCTGCTGGATAAAAGAAATTCAGGCAAGAATGAGGGGAATGTAGGCTCCACGCGCATGTGCTAAAAGTATGAAGAGGTAAAAGGAATGGGAAAGGACTTAAAGAGCGCAAGAAGGTGCTTCCCACACCTTTAAATAACGTGGACCGAAGGGTGTCTGAATATTACCTGGCACTAAGCTCACGCCAGAAGGTTACGGAGAGCTGCACGTGCTCGTGTGAACGAAGCTCACGGTCTTTATTGAACCAGAAATGTCTCTGCAAATATCATGAGGTTACTATGGGCTTCAAAATAAAATCGCAAACAGGGAGTTCAAACTGAACCAAATATTGGCTTTAGCAATGATTTCTTTTTTTTTTTTCTCCCTTTCTAAAAAGACAGGACTGTTCTTCTTGCCCTTTGCTCAGGAGCTGAACCTGACCAGCTCCAGTCACCGATGTGCCTGAACCAGAACGGAGCTGGCTCGCCCTCCTGTTTGCCTGTAATCTAATTTTTAACCCAGGTCACAGAATAGGAGCTTTAAAGTTCGCGTAGTCGAGATGCACGTGATAAGCAAGCTGTTGTTTGGGGAAACCTTTCTGGGCCCTTTCGGAGGTTAGGAGTAAGTTTAGCTGGTGAATAATTTTGGTATCCTGAAGTTGGCTGTTAGATATCTGAACTCTCCAGTGCAGCTTTTAAGAGAGCAAGTGATGAATCAAAGTAATTTCGGATCTGAAAGTGATGTCGGTTGTGCTTGGGTTACAACCAATTTTTCCTTGCGATTTTCCAAAGAGAGATGTGCGCCTATTTCAGGGTTGAAAAAAGACCTAAGAGGGCTTCGTCTCTTTGAATTGGGTGAAAAGGACCTGGTAACTTTTGCGGTGCCGATGAAAGGCCATTGCTTGAAACGAATTCCTCTGGTCTCTGAGCTCTTCCACTTGAAAGGCAGAGATGAACGTTGGCGCGACAGCCCCCACGCCTTTGCGGCAACGTGAATCGTAGCCAGGTATTACGAACGCCGTGTGTTTATTACCAGGTAACTTGGGTCATGCTCCTCCTGCAACCCGCCACATGCTGTCTGCCGGAGCTGCTGCGTTTCGCTTTTCATTTTGGAGGGTGACGGGGGAGTTCAATCAGCAAAGCGACGGCTTCCGAAGAAGTCGCTCGTTCCTCGCGTTTGCCATGGACTCTGCAAAGTAAGGGCGGGTGTGTTTGCTGCGGAGCATGCTTTGGTCGGCGGCTGAATGGAATCAGTTAATCAGTGTGAGAACCAAACAAACCCCTTTCCAGCTCGATATTGGCAACGTCCGGTATCTGTGCCTCTCTGGATAATAAATATAATCGGTAACTTGACTAATAAGTTCGTGCCGGTGTCCGGATGATGCAAAATGAGCCCCTTTACGATACCGTAACGCCCTGCTAACGAGAAATTTGATTTATGTTACTGCCTGGTGTTTCTGGGAGCTGACATGACGCCCCGTGTTGTCCTGCTCGCTGTTTGATTTCTGCCGCCTTGTTTTGCAACCTGGTAAAACGTCTGGAAATGATTATTTCGGAGAAGGAAAAAGGGACCCGTGCGACGCCCGCTGACGTGCGCACCCCGGATTTTTGCAGGTGATCTGCGGCGTGGCGAGCCAGCCGAGCGGGGGCTTGCTCCCTCCCTAAACTTTTCCTATCTCTTCTGTCTGCCTGTAGTTCCCTTCACCCAATGTGACAATATCCGTCCTTTTCTCTGGATCAGGGAGCACGGGATTGAACTTCAGGTCCCTGGCCACGGTGAAGGCGTACGTGGCCGCGGGGCAGTTTTGCTCGGTGCCCCAATCTCTTTTTGCTCCGACACGAGGTGCTGATTCAAACACGGGACGAGGTTTCTGAGCTCTGTTCCTGATTGCTGTTTGCTCTCGGCGTTGATGCGGTTATCGGTAATAACGGGGGATATCAGTGCTGAGCGGCGCGATCGCTTCCAAGAGGGAAATGAAATTTTGCTTGCCCGTTCTTACCTTTGTTTATCGTGCTGTCTCTACAAGCAGAATACTAAAGGGGGGAAAAAGGAAAACAGGCTTAATTTAAAGGCGTCGTAATTTAAAAGTCATTTCAAAGCGTGCCTTGCTGTTTGCCTGCCCTGTGCCCTCCCCGGGAGGGTTTCTGAGCTGCTGTTTGCTCTCTGGCATTTCCAGAGAGGCCAAAACCTGACAGATCAACTTCTCCTTCTTTCAGAATAAGGACAGCGGCGAACGTGAGAACAAGCAGTTCAGAGACGACGACGAAGAAGAGGAGACCGTCAAGCACAAGTAATTATTTATTTATTCCCACTCGTCTCTCTCGTATGCATCGTTCAGGCGCTGGCGCTCGTGTTTTGCTAATTAGGATCTTGCCTGGGCTTCTAACGTGCAACTTATTTATTTATTTAGTTAGTTAGTTATTTTTAGTGTGAATTTGATCTCATGATGTAAATGATCCGAGGTGAGGGAATAAAAAGGAAAAGCCTGGGGCTGACTTGCAGGGTTTCTGGGGGCAGCAGGGGGGAGTTGGTGCCATCAGAGGGAGCATTGAGGCTGCCCTGCTTTTTAGGCTCCCTTGAATTCAGCAGCCGTCGCTGCGTCTCTGTCCCCTGCACGTGTGCCGTTCGAAGTGTGAATTATTATTTTTTTTTTTTTTTTTTCCCCCCTCTCCCCATGAACGGAGGCCTGCGGGGTACACGTGGCTGTTTAACCATGGCCCACCGCTGTTCTCTCTTGTCACTGGAAAATGTGAGCACAAAACTAACCGAGGCAGGGTGTCGCTCCTGGCAGGACCAGCTGACTGTGCAGTTGGTTTCCTGCCGGTAAAAACGCCGTCAGGTCTCCTTTGGAGACGACGGGGGGTGAAATTTGCTTTGAAGATGCAGGACGTGACCTTTTCTCATCGCTTTACCAGCTCGAAAACCTCCTCTGTGGGAGGCGTGCATCAGAGATGCTGCTGCAGGTGAGCACGTGTGCTCTGCTGAGAAAGTAGAGCACAATCCTCGCTGCTTCTTGGGAATAACTCCCGGCAGAAAATGCATCCCTTCTCCAGAACTGCCCACGTGGATTTTGGGCTGGGAGTGGTTCTGGAGAACCACCGTCGACGCTGAACTTTTTTTGTAGGCATCGTGGTTGGGTTTCGTGCCGGAAGAGGCATGAGGTCTGGGTTGAAGCTGTGAAACAGGAGCTAGAGAGCTTTTGGAAATGGTGATGAATAATGAATAAACAGCTCTTGCTTTCCAGCCCTGCCACTCGATGCGCTGCGTGGCGACGTGACGGAGGCCGCCGACCAGGAGCATCAGGGCCTGAGCCGTCTTTACCGCGCAACGAGCTCCTGTTCCCAAACTGGAATTCTGAATCGGTCTGCTAAATCTCTGCGGGGGGCGCGGGGAAAAAAAACAAACCCTCTTTTTCTACTCCGACTGACTTGCAGGCTGGGGGTTGTTTCTTTTTAACGGCTGCTGAGCAGCCCGGAGCGTATCAGAGGTGATGCGGTTTCATACCAAGTCTTTGGCGTCGCTGCTGTCAAGTTGGCAAATCACTTTTTCCATGAGAGCTTGTTCGTGAGCTCCCACCTCAGGGCAGGTTCAGCAAAAAGCCTTCCCCTGCCGGTGGGTGATGCCCTTGAAACTTCACCGAGGTCATATGCAGAGAGCAAAGGCGTTGGGCAGGAACTCCCGGCCCCAGCCGGCTCTGTACCGATGCATGAAACTGCCTGCAGATGTGGGCACGGGGCTTCTCCTGAAATACGTGGGGGTGATGCCTTCGGGGCAAAAAGTTTGATTTCCAGATTGATTTTTCTTCCCCCCTCCCCACCCCCCTGCAGGATTCTGTAGCACTTTGTCCGTCTGTCCAACCACAACGAGTTTTATCAGGATCCAAATGTAACTTTGCAAGGCAAATCAGAGCACGATCTGCTCTGCAGCAAATGTTTGAATCGCAAACTTGGCCGAGATGATCCTTAGCTTTTTGCTTTACTTCTTGAATATCCTTTTCTATCCCCAGAATTGGATGTGTGTTTTTAACAAGACCTGAAGGCTGGTGAGCCAATAACTTGATTTCGGTTTAGATTTTTATTTCCCAGTAGTCTAGCTGAACTTTCTCAGCCCTTTGAAAAAGGGAACTGCTCTGTACTAATGCCCTGTTGGCTGGTGACGAAAGGTAAACTGAGATAATCCGCTGGCGTTCACCCTGAATTTGGGAAACGAGGGGTCCTGGTAACTGAAATCTGCCTGCCCTGCAAATCGCTTGCACCCAAAAAGTGCCTTGGTAGCGGCGCTGCTTCCTCAAGCTGAAAAACCACCAAGAGCATGAGGTGGGGAGGGGAAATCTCGCGGTTCAGTAAATAATCCTGTGGCCTGTACACAGGGTTTAGGTGCACCGACCGCCCCAAAAACCGGGCAGCGCCCCGGGCTTTTGCTGCAGGCTGGTTCCTTCTCCAGCCCTGCAGCCGCACCTCCTGCCCAGCCTGCGCCCGGGACCATCCTATATAGGAAGGACCAAACCGCTGGGCGCTGGCTTTACTAATATTTTCTGGCTGCCTATGTGATGACACGCTTTTCGGCAGCTTCCTGTTTTTTTTTTTTTTTTTTTATTCTGATCGTCTCAAATCTCCCCAACCTCCCTCCCCTCCCCCCCCCTTTTTTTTTCTTTCTTTCTTTTTTTTTTTTTTTTTTTTTTTGTTCCTTGTTTTTATCTTTCACGCTGCAAGCTGCCACCGCAGGAACAAGTGCTGACGAAGCCCTCCGCGAAAACCCTGATACGCTCACAGCAATTTCAGCTCAGGCTATCTCTGATCTGAGCTCTCCGGGGAGTTTATATCTGTAGTTGCAAAGAGCTCGGGTTGTTTTATTTTATTTTTATTTTTTTTTTTTTAAGTAGTTTTAACCACTGACCAGGAAACACCTCCTGCCACGGCGCAGCCCTGTGAGCCGCCTTTGCGAGGAACAGGGTGTGGGTGGACTTTGGCCCTTCCGCCTGGTTCCCGCGGGGAAAAGCAGTCGGTTTGGGCCTCTGGGAGCTGCAAGCTGAGCCCTGCATAAAGCTGGGCCCTGCGTAAAGCCGAGGCTGGCAGAGCCTGGCCTTGCTGCCCCGTGGGGAGCAGAGAGGTGTCGGGCTGCAGTTCTGCAAGCGGAGCTTGTCAGCGATGTTAAAAGTGTAAATAAAGCTCTGAGGTAGCGAGGTAGGGCTCGGAGAGGAAGGAGAGGGGGGAAAAAAAAATAGTATCTTCAACTCTTCAACTTCACGAGAAATTAAGCTTCCGTGAGCTGCTGTTAATCAGCTGCTGGTGTTTCGACGCTTAGTCAGCCGTTAAAACGACAGCTCGGTGCTGTGCCGCTCGCAGGGGTGAATTTAGCTGGGGGAGGCAGGGGTTGGGAAAGGCCATCTCTTCCCCTCGCCCCGGGAGCAATGTCACGGGGCAGGTCAAAAGCACTTTTAAACTTTTTTTTTTTTTTTTTAAAAAAAAAACTCTGTACAAAAAAAAAATAATACAGCAGCGTGTCTGCTCGGTGTTGGCTTTAGCTTGGCAGGACAGGCAAGGCAGTAGCAAGGGTGAGTGCTGTGCGGGCGTGCTTCCTTACATCCCGGAGCGCGGCGGCCTCAACGAAGGGTTTTAAAAAAAAAAAAAAAAAAAAATTAAAAAAATTATCATCAAATATGGGTAGGCAGAGCTGAGTACACGTGGTGTCTTTGACATCTGCGTGGCCAGCTGACCCTGTTACCACTGGTGGCTTCTCCTGATGGACACTGATGAGAGCCAGGCTCTGTCCCCGCCCCACATCTCCAGGGACCGAGCCCCTGTCCCCTCCGTTGGGGAAGTGCTTGGCCCTCGGCAGGAGGAGGTGGGCAGGGGAAAGGCTGCAGCATCGCAGCTTTTGGTGGGCGCTGGATGAAGGGAGGAGTTTAGATGGGTGAATCCACCTGGCTGGTAACCATCGCGGTATTGGGCGAGGAGATGTAGGAGCTGGCAGGATCTAGGCTCCCTCCTGAAGATGCTCGTGCCCGTTCTGATGCAGTGCAGAGCCTTCCTCCCCTCCAGAGCTGTGAGGACACTGTGGACCTTCCTGCTGGAGGAGACATCTGGGAGAGATGATGAACTGGGCTCCCCAGTTCAAGAAGGATGAGGAACTCCTAGAAAGAGTCCAGAGCAGGGCAACTAGGATGATAAAGGGACTGGAGCATCTCCCCTACGAGGAAAGGCTGAGGGAGCTGGGCTTGTTCAGCCTGGAGAAGAGAAGACTGAGAGGGGATCTCATCAACACCTACAAATATCTTAAGGGCGGAAGTCACGAGGACGGAGCCAGACTCTTCTCAGTGGTGTCCAGCGCCAGGACAAGGGGCAGTGGGCACAAACTGAAGCAGAAGAGGTTTCAGTTGAATATGAGGAAAAACTTCTTTACTCTGAGGGTGATGGAGCACTGGCCCAGGCTGCCCAGGGGGGTTGTGGAGTCTCCTTCTCTGGAGATATTCAACCCCCACCTGGATGAAGTCCTGTGTAACATGCTCTAGGAGAACCTGCTTTAGGAGGGGGGTTGGACAAGATGATCTCCCGAGGGCCCTTCCAACCCTTGTGATTCTGTGTGATTCTGTGATCCACGTTCACAGGGAAGGCCCCATGGAGCTTCAGCTGGTCTGAAGTCTGGCTGCACCCTCCTAACAGAGGCTGTCGAGGTGTTCAATGGGTGCCCGGTGATCCCAGCTTTGCCTTGGACAAGCTGGGTGTCCTTTTGTCCGTCCCCCAGCAGCAGGGTATGAGGGTGAGCAAGCCAAAGCTGCAACCTTGGTCCTTCCTACCCAACCCTTGGCTGAATTCCCAGCATCTTCCCAGCCTTCCACTCTTTTGTAGTAGTCGTTGCTGGGTATTCACCCCTGCTGCAAGCAAACCCCAGCGTTTTGGGTGTTGATTTTTTGGGTGCTTAGACCTCCACCTCACCTGCCTGTGGGGAGGGGAGCAAGGCTGTCCCTAACCCTGAGCTTACCTGCAGCATCTCGAGTTCCCAGACCTCCTGCTGGCTCTTGTGCTGAGGCAGCGGATCTGAACGGGGCTGTCGAAGCGCAGAGCTGCAGCAAAGTGGTGCTTGGTGCTGTTTTGAGGCCGGCTAAAGAGATGTTGAGGTCCTGTGGTCATCTAGAAGCTACCAAGGTATCTTCAGGACCCCTGTTTTGGCTTGAGCCTCAAGGGTGGCAGATCGTTTCTGACCCACCACCAGCCAAAGCAGCTGGAGAAAACCCCGTAAGAGCACGGGCAAAGCGTGCTCTTGCTCCAGCACGCGGAGGAGCACAGCCAGGCGCTGCGGGCAGGGTCGGGGTTTGTGCCGATCCAGCGTGGGTTTCGCCCCGGTTGTATTTAGAATCATAGAATGTTTTGGGTTGGAAGGGACCCCTAGAGGTCACCTAGTCCAACCCCCCTGCAGTGAGCAGGGACACTGCTAACTAGATCAGGTTGCTCACAGCCCCGTCCAACCTGGCCTGGAATGTTCCCAGGGATGGGGCCTCCACCCCCTCTCTGGGCAACCGCTGCCAGGGTTTCACCACCCTCACTGGAAAGAATTTCCTCCTTATATCCAGTCTAAGCCTACCCTGCTTCAGTTTAAAGCCATCCCCCCTTGTCCTGTCACAGCTGGCCCTGCTAAAAAGTTTATCCCCATCTTTCCTATGGGCCCCCTTGAAGCCCTGAGCGGCCGCACTCAGCTCTGCCCGCAGCCCCCTCTGCTCCAGGCTGAACCCCCCCAACTCTCCCAGCCTGGCCTCAGAGCAGAGGGGCTCCAGCCCTCGGAGCATTTTAGTAGCCCCTCGGAGCATTTTAGTAGCCCTCCCCTGGCCCCGCTCCAACAGCTCCATGTCCTCCTGGTGCTGAGGGCTCCCGAGCTGGACGCAGGGCTCCAGGGGAGGTCTCCCCAGAGCAGAGCAGAGGGGCACAATCCCCTCCCTCCACGCTGGCCACGCTTCTCCTGATGCAGCCCAGGGCAGGGTTGGCTTCTGGGCTGCCAGCGCCCATGGCCGGCTCCTGGCCAGCTTTTCACCCATCAGTGCCCCCAAGACCCTCTGGGCAGGGCTGCTCTCCATCCTTTCCTCCCCCAGCCTGTATGGATACCGGGGGTTACCCCGACCCAGGTGCATGACCTTGCCCTTGGCCTTGTTGAACCTCATGAGGTTCACACAGGCCCACCTCTCCAGATGATGTTGAAGTTGCTTGTGTCTGCCTGGAAAGCCGTTCAGCCACCTGGCAAAGCGGCGTGGGAGGCCAGACAACCCCGTGGCACCTGCCTGCGTTTGAAGAACTTCTCCTGCAGCTCTCCTCCTGCAACACCTGGGGATGCGTCTCTCCCCGTCCATGCCCCCCCCCCCCCCCCCCAAAACTCGTCCTGAGAAACCAGCTTAGAGGCGTTCGGGTTTTTTTTGTGTGCATTCCTCGAGTGCCTTTTGGCAGCCGCTCGGGGAGGAGGAGGAGGATGTGCTCCGACACGCTCGGCTATTTGAAGAGGAGCAGCCCTCTCCCAGCAAAAAAGAGATTGCTCTTCGGAAGGTGGGTGCCGATGGATCTCTGCCTCTGCTTGTTGCTTTCTCCTTTTCTGCCTTGAGCGAAGAATCCGGGAATGACGGCAACATCGTCATCCTCGGCTGTCGGGAAGCCCCCAGGAAAGCTGCAGCAGAGGGGGGGGGGGGGGTGCACCCCGATGTCAAGGAGCAGACATCAAAGCTGTCTGCAAGGGGACAGGCTGGGTAGGAAAGCAAAGGGAAAAAAAAAAAAAGTGTGTGAAATTAAGTCTGTGCTGGGGTGGTGTAGCAAGTCTCCCAGTGCTGCCGGAGGGTGATGGTGCTGTAGAGTTCCCTCGGCACCCATGGGTGTTCACCCAGCACCCTGTATGCGCTAGGTGATTTTGCAGAGAAGAGCAGCAGGTCCCTGGGGGGGTGACCAAAGGGGAGCAAAGAGGGGATGAGAATCCAAGCCTGAAATCTCTGCCCAAATGTTCCTGATCCATTTTTTTCCATGGGGTCTGTGGACGGTAAGAAAGAGAGTGAGCTTGTCAGGCAGTCAAACTCACTACACAGTGAATTTTCCTTGGCAAAAAAAATGAGGGGACCTGTAGAAAAAGCTTGAAAGTGACTTCTACTCTGTGGTTTGCAACTGGAGACAGCAAAGGGGAGAGGTGCTTTGAGGAGAAGTGTTTGCTGCCACTGAAAAGCATCTGAGCACCGCCCCAGGGGACACCTTCACTGTGTGGCCCCGCAGGTACCCCAGTGTCCCCGCTCCTTCCAGGTTCTCCAGGAACTTGGCCAGAGCCCAGCTCCCTGCAACTTGAGCCCAAAACCTCCCAGTTTGCTACCAAAGTCTCCTGCTTTGCTGTCCTTGAGTGTCTGGCCGCCTTGTCCCTGCTCCTTTAAACCTTCTTGCCCTCATGGAGCACATGATGGAGCAGAGGGGGTTCCACCAAACCACCACTCCTTTGAGGATTTGAGACCTCCCTTGTATCTTCTGGAGCAATAATTTCTTAACATGTTTGAGTGTGGCTTCCCTGGACCACTCAGGAGTAAGTGAATTTTGGAGATGCAGAGAAATAAAATGAAATTCTTGCACTGGTTCCTCTTTAAAGGACGACGTGGAGATGGTTGCCCAGGACGTTTGGTTTTAAGCAAATTGGAGTGGCTGTCGCAAAAATGGAAGGCTTTGAAAACGGGGGCTCTGGAGCAGCTTGGGAAGGTCAAAGGGCAGCAAATCCACAAACCAGATGGTATTTCACCAGGGCTTTGGAAAAGAAATTGCCTGAATGGCTGAGATAGGGTTGAGAACGCCCAAGACTTCCCTAAACTGCTTCCAAAGAATGGAAAGGCTCTACCGTGGCACTTCAAAAATAGTCATCGGGTATCTGGGTGTTTGAAACCACTTTGTTCTGATGATGTGGCAGAGGAAGCGTCTGTCTTTTTTTCTTTTCCCTACCTTCATCAGGTGCCTAGAGCTGATGCTGAGGAGTGCAAGGGACATTTAAGCAGAGCGATGTGAAGGGTTTGAGGGAGAAGGAGGGGTGAAGAGGTGTGGAGGACACCCAGCGCTGATCCCAGGCAGGGTCTGCAAGCGCCGCTGGACTCCTGCCTTCTGCCACCATCTGTCCTGCTCAGGACTGCTTGCCTCTTTCACCTCCAGAAGCACTATGAAAACCGTACCGAGATGTCCAAGCCGGCTTTCTTCAGCCTTTAGCCTTGTCCTCAGAGAGGTAAAGATAGGAAGGTGCTCCTGAAGCAGCCTGCTTGGTGCAGCTCCCATTTTTTGATAGTAACTATGGGAGCGGGGATGCTGTGACATCTTAAGGAATCGCTGTTGGGGGCTTTCTTGGCAAACCCATTCCCCGCGCTCCTGACGCGAGGACATCGGCAAGCGGGCGCTTCCCCAGAAGGCTTATGAAGATCCATTCGTTGGTTGAAACCCGCTGTTTGCTCCGTAAAACCCTTGGGGCTGGAGGAGTAAAGCAAAAAACCAAGCTGGCAGCTTGGAGTGTTCTGTATTCTGCAGCGAGAGCGCTCGTTGCATTCTGCGCATACCCCGCATGCCGCGCGTTTCCAACCCGCCTGCTTCAAAGAAAGGCTGACGCCCCTTCTTCCCCGGCGAGGCCTGCAGCAGAAAAGCAGATTTGAGGCATTCCTGACCCAAAACAGGGCACCTGCCACCCCTGGCAGGCTTGTAGGAGGTGCTGGAAAGCTGTGTCCATCGCTTCCCTCCGTAATTGCTGCAGCTACCCAAATCCTCGTGCGGTCCTGGGAGCTTCCAGCACAGACCTGCACCCACTGCACCGCCTCCGTCCCCACCAGTCCTGGCTGCTTGGCGCTGAAACAGGCTGGGAAACACCACACAAGGCGCTCGAAGGGACGGGAGAGCATCTCCTGGGTTTGGCACGTCCAGCAATTCTAAGATGCTGTTAAAATCTGCTAGTGACCGTGCGTGAGCTGGGTCCCAGCCTGAAGCCAAATGGTTCAAACCCCAGCTCTTGCCCCGGCGCCCAGTCCTTCCCGAGGAGCGTTAAGCACTCACGGAGCGTTGAGCACTCATGTCCTGTTGTTAGCTCTGGGGTTTGGTGTTTGTTTTTTTTTTTTCTTTTTCTTTTTTCCTTTGTTTTCATGGGAACTCGGCTAATTAATCACTTGCAAAATGCACCGGGCTGTCTTTCTGGAACGCAGCGCTTAGAGGAACCGCTGGCACCTGAACTTTATTTAACCCACCTCTGTGGAAGACCGGTAACAACTCCTAAATATATATATTCTTAACCCTTGGCTGCCTTCGAGTTCCTTGGGGTGGCACCGCTCTGCTCCTTGTCTCTCTGTCTTTACAGATATACTCGTGCCCAGAAAAAGGGGCAGACAAGCCTTCTGCTCCCGGCGAGCGTGGCATTGCTGGAGCCCGAACGTGGTGAAATCCCCGAGCCCCCCGAGGAGGTGGCCGCGGGGAGCGCTGGGCACCCAGAATTACTGGAGGCAGGTGCAAGACCGGCTCTCGCCTCGCACAGTTAATTAAAGGGATCAATTTTTGTTTGTTTTCTCCTGGCGCTTGCCGCCGTGCATGGGTTTAATAAGGATCTGAAAGCGCTGGTGCGGGGGGTGCTGGGACGGGGAGGGGGGGGAATCATCTCCTCTCCTCTTCGCCCCCGCGCATCAGCTGCTTCCCCTTCTGCCAGACCTGCGCCGCCGCTCGTCCCATCTGCGGCAGAACCTGCCAAGTTGTGCCTCGTGGTTTTGGTTTTTTGGGTTTTTTTGGTTTTTTTTTTTGTTGTTTTGGTTTTTTTTAAAATCTTGTGGATAAACTTCCAGTGAGCATGAGCAGTGCTGGACCGCCAGGCTTTTGTCTGCTAGCCAAAACGGGGCTTCTCCGGATGGGAAGGCAGGGAGCAGGTTTAAACTCCGATCCCTCTTCCTTGTGTGTTCCCCAAGCAGTGCCGAACACTGCAGCAACGTAATGAAGGGCTGGACACCCTTCTTGTAGCAGGGACCGGACCCCCAGAGCGTGTGCGCCCCTCAAAATGTGGGATCTGGGAGCTTCTGCTGCAAACAGAAGAGCTCTCGCCTCTCTGCTGCTTTGGCTCCCATTGCAGGTGCGAGATGCTGATTTTAAAATACTGCTTGTCAAGGTGTAATGGTAATGTCTTGCTGGACTGAAAGAAATGGCTTGCTGAGCTCGTAGCTCTCTTGTTTTTGGTGATCTGACCCTAAGGAGTCTGTGTTTGGTTTCCTTTCCGCTGTAAGTAAATCCTCAATGTGAGCTAAGGAGAGCAGGGATACTGAGCGTTTGCATTCTGCAGGGTCTGCTGCTTTGTCAGATAAATCCTCTCCAGCTTGGATGTTAGACATCGCAGCCTGGCGTCCTGTCACCTCCTGAATGACGTAGCTGCTCCTCTTCCTCCCCCGGCCTCCCAAGGTCGCAAGAAAATCCTGCTAAGCAGAGGCTGTCCGTAAAATCACGGAATGACGGTGCTTTCTGTGTGCCTGGAGATGGCATCTCCTTCTGCAGGAAAAAAAAAAAAAAAAAAAATCACTCCATCCTCCCAAGATCAGCCTTCCAGAAAGGAGCTGGGGATTGATGGTGATCAGTAGGGGTTAACTGAATAAATCCTTCCTCCCAGGGCACGCGTGCCTAAAACCACACGTAAAATGGTGCATGGTGGCTTGTCTTGGTGGGGTGAAGGTGCTCTTGGCCTGGGGGAGGTTTTGCAGCTACACACTCGTCTCTCTTGTGTTTCTTTTAAGCATCCCTTCTCCCAGCGCTGGGGAAAGTTGTTCCTGTTTCACGGTGTTGCACTGATGTAAGGGCTCGGGGGACCTGGGCTTGATGACACGAGAAACGTCTGCGAGTCTCCTAACCTGGTCTGTGAGTCTCCTAACCAGCCTGGGCCCTGGTTTCCAGCCTGCTGGTCCCGTTTATCTCCATCAGGTCTCGCTGAGCTCCAACCATGTGCTCCCACCACCTCCGTGGTACCAGCCAGGGTGCGGGTCGGACTCTTTGCAAGCAGATTCAGCTGCTGGAGAGGGGATGGGATGGCTTGGGAAGGGTAGGATCTTCCTGCTGCGCTCCTGGGACCTCCAATGTCGGTGGTTTTTTGTGCTTCCCAGATGAAAGTGGCCATCTGACCTTCCTCTTCTCCCCTCCCTGGGACCATAGCTTCTTCACCCGTTGTTTTGCCTCGCTTGGCTTTGACTGTAAGCCCTTGGGTTGGGTTGTATCTCACTTCTCCATCAGTAATGCCTAGCTGGGAAGTGACCCCCAGGTATCTGCTGGGAGGATCAATGGTAATGTTCAACCAGGGATTAAACGCACCCTCTCCTGCGTTTGCATCGGGGCTCTCTGCATCCTCCTCCGCAGTGGCGCAGCCATCCTCATCACCACCGAAGGCTCTGCCGACAGCCGGGGCAGGAGCATTGCTGGGCAGCACATGCCTCTGTTTCTATTTAAACTGATTAAACCCATCGACAGCGTTCAATGAGTTTAATTTCCTTAATTTGCCCCCCTGGGCTAGCGTACTGTTTGAGAGATCCAGCAGCCGGCAGAGCGCGCTGTAGGGGTGAGTAGCTGCGGGTGGGAATGGGGTCCTGCGAGCTTGATTTTCGGGGCTCTGGTTTTGGAAATACCTCTGTTTGAAGCTTGTGGGGTTTGACCTCGGGGGGGATTCGGCCTGGGGGTGCACGTGACAGGTTGTCTGATGGTGGTCCCTTTGGGGCCCGAATTGTGTGGGAGAGGTGTAAAAAGAAGAGCCTTGAAAAGGGGGAGAATCAGCATCTGAATATCGGGGAGGTGCATGTGCTGGGCAGGGGGCTGACCACTCTCCTGGGGGGAGGTGGAAGCATGGGTGGAGTTCTGGGTGTCACCTGGATAGTGGTGTCACCTGGATATCGGTGCCATCCATATCGCCGTCCCTGTTGCTGCCAGCTCCACCACCCGTTTGCTCAGGAACCCGAATCTGCTCCCCATATTTGCACCACGTGGCTGACCTGCACCCCTGTTCCTAGCACTTCCAGAAGCATCTCTGGTGACTGGGCAACCACCTCAAACCCTAAATGCTCTTTTTTTTCCCCCCCTGTCCTTCCCTGCATACCCTCCTGGGATCTTATTTTTCCCCTGATTGTGGATCTTCTCTGGTGTTTCCATCTATCACTGGGGTGAGACTTAAAAGGGAGCTGGGATGAAGTTCAGAGCTTTGCAAGGCACCTTGGGTCCTTTAGTGGCTGCCTCTGCTTGCCTTGCATCGCCTTATGTCACCTTTATCGTGCCAAGCTCCTGGTCGTCCCCGTCTTTTCTGACCTGCATGAGTTGCTGCCGGCTCTGCCCACAGTCGGCGACGTGGATGTGCCCTTCCCTAGCGAGAGCCCACGGTCCGGGGTGGCCTGGATGTGTCTGACTGCTCTGTGCTCTTCCCCTTCCTCCCCAGGGAGCTCAAACTGCGAAACTACGAGCCCGAAGATGAGGAGCTGAAGAAGAGGAAGGTGCCCCAAGCCAAACCGGCCTCAGGTGGGTGCAGGCGGGAGCGTGGGAGGTGAAACGAGGGAGCACGAAAGCAGAAGCATTGCCGACGGTGGTGCTGGTGCCTGTGGTGAGGGAATGAAGCGACACTCGTGGTTGTGAGGGCAAATAAGACAGCACAGGACTCTGCATCCTGCTAGTGTGCTGCAAAATGGATGGGTTGTGCCTTTTGGGAGGCCTTATTGCCCCCTACAACTGCCTGAGAGGAGGGGGGAGCCAGGGGGGGGGTCGGGCTCTGCTCCCAGGGAAGGGGCGATGGGACGAGGGGCACCGGCCTCAAGTTGTGCCAGGGCAGGGTGAGGTTGGCCCTGGGGAACAATTCCTTCCCCCAAAGGGCTGTCAGGGGCTGGAAGGGGCTGCCCAGGGCAGGGGTCGAGTCCCCAGCCCTGGGGGGATTTAACAGCCGGGCAGAGGCGGTGCTGAGGGCCGGGTTTGGGGGTGGGATGGCAGGGGTAGGGGAACGGTTGGGCTGGGGGAGCTTAAAGGGCTTCTCCAACCTCAACGATTCTATGATTTTCTTTCCAAAAATCAAGTGGCTTGGAAACCTCTGTGTCCCTGCTCGCTCCAGCCCAGGGTGGAAAAGCCACGGGGATGTTCTTCTGGTAGCAGCTTGCTGGTGTGAGGGTGGTAGGTCCTGGGAGGTGGCTGTCTGCAGCCCTGGAGGGTGCTGGCGTGTCTGAGCAGCCGTGGTGGGAGCTGGGCAAGCGGGAGGCTTGCAGGCCCCGTTGCTTCATCATCTCCTCCGGCCCGTGGGGACATGCACACCCTGCATTGCACAAGCGAGGGGTGTGTGTCTGAGCACACCGAGTCCAGCCCCAAACCAAAGGGTTGATACGCAGAGGAGCTGAGCTCTCGCTGGAGGATTCTCAAGGAGATTCAGGCTGTTTTTTGTTTGAATTACCTTTAAACAAATATTAGTCATGAGTCCAGGGCGTTCAGTCTGCTGTTTCTTAGCGCCAAACCCCCGTGCAACCCTTGAGAGGGAGGCGAAGGGTAGAAGTTAGTTCTCTTGATCTTGAAATATTGAGTCCTCCTGGAATAGATCTCTTTAAAAATGCCCTAAATAAAAAGGCTGCCTTTGGGAGCACGGCTGAGATTGGGTAGGTAGGAGTGCTGACACTGCACTTTCTTTATCCTTTGGTAAAAATTTAAAAGTTCCCCTGACTCTTCCCTGGGCGTGCGGTTTAGAATTGGGAACGGCAATTTTTGACCATTTCCAGTAAAAGTCCACGCTCTCTGCCAGCCCTTCTTTGGAGCTGCCGCGCTCATCGGCTGCACTTCCCATCTCTGGAGTAACCAGCCAGGGGGTCCTGGGGCACTTTGTGCACAGCCTGGGGATGGAGGAGGACAGAGGAGCTGGGGCTCGGCGTGGGTTCGTGGTACCTTGGCCGTAGCCCTTTGCTGGAGAGGGATTCATCCCTCGGGGATGAGCTCCCTGGTGCCCGCACCCCCTCCAAGCGCAGCCGCCCGAGTTGAAGGATGGAGGGCTGTCTTCCCTCTGTGCTTTGCCATTATCCCCAGGATCTGCAGACCTTTACGTAAGGTCTGGGCTGGAGCTTGATTCCTCCAAGATGTCTCAGGCGGTAGCCTTGTAAATGAGTCACAGTGAGTCAAATTCCAGTTTAAACACCTGCGGAGCAGCTGATCCCTGCAGGCCTTACGAAAAGGGAACTGGAACCCAGCAGGCTTCTTGCTTGCCATTGCTGTTTGTTGGTGCTAAATGGTTGGTTGGGGTTTGCATAATTTTCAGATGAGTTTTAGGAGTCTCCGACAGGGTTTGGGTGGCAGGGGAAGGTGTGCACCCATGCGTACTCGCTCGTGTTTACCCTGCTCTTAAGGCAAAGACCTTCGAATGGGCTTCTATAAAAGCTTTTGGGAACCACGCCCAGAGCTCTGGTGGGTTTCCCTGTGCCTTGTCCCCTCGTGTCCAACCACTGCGCCTTGTGCTGATGCCGGTCCTGTTCCCCCATCTAGTGGAAGACAAGGTGAAGGACCAGCTGGAGGCCGCCAAGCCGGAGCCCATCATCGACGAGGTGGTACGTATGTTCAGAGCCGCTCTGCGCCGGGTGCGTCTTATCTGCGTCCGGGCTTGAACCTTGCCTGCAGCTCTCACTGGGTGTCTCCTCTTCCTCCCTAGGATCTGGCAAACCTGGCCCCCAGGAAGCCAGACTGGTGAGTGCCTGCAGAGCCCTGCTCCTGGGAAAGGGGTGTTGGCGTCAGTGGTGGGTTAGCGTCACCTCGAGGTTGTCCATGTTGGGTTAAAAGTGCTAGAAATGGGCAACCCTGCCCTACTGTTGAGGGAGGCACAAGGCATGGGCCTGTCCTCCCTCCTCCTGCTTACACCAAGTGACTCTGCTGATCCCTTTGGGGTGCTTGTCACCACGGTGGCCTCAGTGGCAAGGGATGCTCTGGACATTGGGCTGGTTTGCCCATGAGCTGCCTTGGTGGCAGATGCACACTCTGCTCCGTGGTGCTCACAGGGGAGAGAAGGAATTTCTCTTCCCCTGGGGAAGGTGTAACGTGGCCCCTGTGTTCACATCTGCCTGGGGCGAGGGTTTGTGCCGATGCTGTCACTCTCCTCTCCAGGGATTTGAAGCGAGATGTAGCCAAGAAACTGGAGAAGCTGGAGAAGAGGACGCAGAGAGCCATCGCCGAGTTGATCCGTGCGTTACGGTGCCGCAGGGATGGCGTATGGGGTCACCGGTTGTTCCAGAGGGATGACACCATCCTTACTGGGAGCTCAGTGCCTTGCTGTTGGGCCAGGGAGGGACTGGTGGAGCTTGATCCCCTTCCCAAAAGAGTCCGTGAAGCTGTCCATCCCAAGCAGCTTCCCCCAGGCCGCACGCCCGCTTGGCTTGCGCAGCAGGGAGGGATGGTGTGTGGGTTCGGGGGCTGCAGTTCGGGTCCGCTGCTGTGTGGGTTCCCCGGTATCTCTTAAGCCGCTGCTGTTTCTCACTTGCAGGAGAGCGGTTGAAAGGGCAGGAGGAGGAGCTGGCGTCCGCTGTGGGGTCGGCAAAGCAGGAGGGAAGTGATTCCGACTGAGGAGGTCTGTCCGGCAGCCTCGGGCGCGGGCTCTGCCTCTGCCAACGCCACCCATCCCAATTGCTCTCAGGTAGAGGCACCGGGTTGGGACGCGCTGCTCACCAACCTTTGCCAGGAGCCCAGGAATCCTACCATGCCTGAAGGAGAGGGGCAGATCCAAGGAGCCCTGCTCTCCTCTCTCAGACTAATGGCTCTTTCTCTGTTGAGGAACACTTCACAGATAGCTTTTAGGGACCATGGTGGGATGATGGGAGCGGGACAGATGCCCATGTTAGCTTGAATCTAGGCTGCCAGGACTCGGAGCAAGGAAGGTGTGGGCAAAAGGGCTAGTGCCAGAGAAGAGGAATCCAAGCTTAACGCTCCTCTTGCTTGATGGCTGAGCAAGATGATGCCCAACCTACATCAACCCTTCGAGAGGCGCTGCTGTTCCCCAGGGGATTGCTGCTTCCTGTCCTGGCTTGGAGATACCTCTCTCGGGGCGCTCCTTTCTGCAGAAGAGCTGGTGTAACTGCCACGCGGGGAACAAGGGGGTCTCTCGCTCCAGAGATCTGGCTGTGAGTATTTGGAAACATCCGTGGTCAGAGCCAGCACGTGCAGAACAATTCTGCTGGAAGTGGCTGCGTGGCTCAGGACCCGTTGGCTTCTCTGCATCCAGCTGAGGTTAATGTGGGGTTTGTTCCGTTCCCTGAAGTTTCCCGACCCTCCAGGCTGTGCAGCGCATACCGCTCCTCTCTATGTTTTATAATCGACAGAGTTTGTTGTTAACAAATCTTTTCGTAATAAAACGGTCCCGCAGTGGAAGAAGTTGTCACTTGTTCTGCAGGTCTGGGGGGAGGGGCTTCACACCAGTGTTTGCTGGTCCCTGTCCCCTTTGCTTCCCTGGCAGGGGGCTCCAGTTCATCTCAGTTTGAGGTGGCCGAGCTGTAGCTACAGCAAGGTCAAGCCCAACCCCTGGACTCAGCAGCCCGGGGTGACACCAACCCCATTGCTGCTGGAAGAAGTGAGCAGGTGGGATGCTGCAGAGCTGACCCCGCACCTTCCCTGGGAACGTTTGCTGTGGCTTTTGGAGATCTTGCAGGATGGGTGTCTTGGCCAGGCCTGGTTGCACGGGCTCCTGAATCCTTGCTGTGTTTGACTCAAAAGTGGTTTTGTCCCAAGGTGAAACACCCGGTGTGCATGGCTTTGACAGTGGTATTTACAGGAGAGTTCACCTGTGACAAAAAGCTGTTCCCGCTAATGCACCCATCCTGCTGGATTTTGTTGAAAAGAGCTGCTGGCAGGGAGAGGTCCTTCAGGCAGCAGCAACCTGCCTTGGAGGGGGGTGGAATTTTTGGCCCCCCAGATCGTCACCAGCTAAACCAGGTCCCCAAGCAGGACAGGATCAGTCCCAACCGTGCTAAATACAGACTGACTGAGGCTCGTCCCTCTGCCGGGATCTGCTGTGGCTGCCCACCACTCTGTGCTTCTGTGGGGTGAGGACACACGAGGTTCCTGCATCCAGATGATGGGCTAGGAGCAAAGATCTGGTGAAACGCCTTCTCCTTCCTCCAGCTTCCCTGGACTCTGCCTTGGCTGCTGTTCCTGGCGTGGGCAGCCATCCCCGTCCTCCTCTCAGGCAGGTGCTCGTCAGAATCACAGAATTGTAGAACCATTTGGGTTGGCAAAGCCCTTTAAGCTCCCCCAGCCCAACCGCCCCCCTACCCCTGCCATCCCACCCCCAAACCCTGGCCCTCAGCACCGCCTCTGCCCGGCTGTTAAATCCCCCCAGGGCTGGGGACTCGACCCCTTCCCTGGGCAGCCCCTTCCAGCCCCTGACAGCCCTTGGGGGAAGGAATTGTTCCCCAGGGCCAACCTCACCCTGCCCTGGCACAACTTGAGGCCCGGGCCCTCGCCCATCCCCCCTCCGCTGCCCCAGCCGCCCCCCGGCCCCCCCCCAGCCCCTGCCCTTCTCTGGACACGCTCCAGCCCCCCCAGGTCCTTCGGGGAGGGAGGGGCCCAACCCTGACCCCAGTATTCGAGGGGCAGCCTCCCCAGTGCCCAGCACAGGGGCACCATCACTTCCCAATCATTAAGGTTGGAAAAGACCTCCAAGATCATCAAGTCCAACCATCAACCCAACACCCCCATGCCTACCAAACCATGTCCCAAGTGCCACGTCTACATGTTCTTTGAATGCCTCCAGGTATGGAGACTCCACCCCTTCCCTGGGCAGCCCATTCCAAATGCTTGACCACTCTTGGTGAAGAAATTTTTCTTCATGTCCAATCTAAGCCTCCTCTGGCACAATTTGAGGCCATTTCCTCTCGTCCCCTCAGGTGCTACCCATGCTGCAGGGGCAGGTGGGTGCTCTTGGCCATCAGGTAATGCTGCCCTGCGGGTCCATTGTGGAACGCGAGGGTAGATCCGCTGTACGGGGACGTCCTCGGCACTGGGCAGAGCATGTGGTGATGCTTTGAGGCTGCTTTAAACTGAAAAGGACCCCCCGACTTGTGACAGTGATGGCTTCTCTGCCACCAAAGTGGAGCTGCCAACCCTCGAGACGGGTGTTCAGTGATCGCTCCAGCACACGGGGGTATTTGTGGTCCGTTCCTGATGACCTGGGCTGTCACACACCTTAACGCACGTTTCTTCCTTGGCGAGGGAATTAGGGGAGCGTGAACACGCGTCCCCCGTGCGGCCACGGCCTCTTCTCCGTGAAATGCCCTGTAGATGTCAGCAAATCTCCATGCACAAAACCACACCGAGGCCGGCTGGTCCCAGCAGCTGGACCCTGCACAAAGCCGAGCTTTGCATCCCCGGCAGCCGCTCCGGCTGGGACGCTGCTGCGTTCCTCCATCCGCCTGGCTGGAGCTGGACCGATGACCCCTGCCTTGTAACGCGCGTCAAACATAAATACAAACACCCCATGCAAGGGTGTGAAGCAGAAGAGAATTTTCCTTGACTTTAAAGGGACATAAATTGCCCTTAAAGTGCCTCGGGTCGCAAGCACAGCCCTTCCCAGAGGAATCCTGTGCTCTGTCTGCGTCACCGGAGCAGAGCCATCCCTGCAGGACACCAGGGGCTGGGCTTGTACCTGGAGTGGGGTGATGGGAAGGAAGAGCAGGATCAGGCCCATTTCCCTCTCTAATGGGGCCTCATTATCATTTATCCTGGCACAGGATTGGGACCCATTGTAAGGTGTGGGTCCAGCATGGGATGGGGTCCGGGCATGGGACTGGGGTCCTGGCATGGGATGGGGATCCTGGTATGGGACTGGGGTCCTGGCATGGGACTGGGGTCCTGGCATGGGATGGGGATCCTGGTATGGGACTGGGGTCCTGGCATGGGACAGGGATCCTGGCGTGGGACAGGGATCCTGGTATGGGACTGGGGTCCCGGCATGGGACTGGGGTCCTGGCGTGGGACTGGGGTCCTGGCATGGAACTGGGGTCCTGGCATGGAACTGGGGTCCTGGAAGGGGGACCGGTGGCCCAGCATGCGACAGCCCTGGGGGCTACCATGCAGGGCTGGGGACAAATCCCCCCTTCCCTGGGGCATTCCCTTCCCCAGCCCAGGGGAAAGAGGAGCCTGTGGGGAAGGGCTAGGAGAACAGGGGCGTTTGGGATGCACCACCACACTCCGCAGCCCATGGATTTCATTTATTCCCTGGCTGCGTGGCCAGATGCTGAGGGATTTTCTCCCTTTTGAAGGTTGCACCCCAAGCCTATGTTTATCCTCTAGACCCTTTAAAACCTGAAATGCCCAGGAACAGTTTTAACTTCACCATGGTTTTTTGGTTTTGGGTTTTTTTTTTGCATGGCATGGGGTTTTTTTTTGCATTGCAGGTGCCCCAGGGACCCGCCTGGAGCCCCCTTGGACCGTGCAGTGCCCTGTGCTCGTCCTGTGCCTGTATCCTCAGGATGCTGCCGTGGCAGAAACACGTGGAGGAGCAGCCCTGGTTTGCTTTGCCTCGGTTTCCCTAGATGAGAGGAGCTCCTCTGAGAGCTAGGCTGGAAGAGGAGGATGAGACACTGGAGAGCCCCAAGGATGGGGAGGTAACTTGGCTCGAGGTCATTTGCGAAGCGGACGGTAAGACCAGAATTAACAATTTCTCAAGCGAAGCAGATCAGGAAGGCCAGGGGAGAACGGTAAATAAATAACCCAGTGAGATAATCCCATCAGCTCCAGGGAAATTAAAGGCTTAACATTTACCTCATCTCTTCTTGGCAACGTGTTGAATTTCCCCCTGGAAACAGAGCTCTTCTCTCTCCAGCTCCACTCCTTCTACCTGCTATGGTTTTGCGTTACGCCTGTCCCTATGTATTTTCTCCTGGCCCCTTCTCATGATCTTGGTTGACCCTTGAGGACTCATTGTTTGCTGCCTGGCACCTTTGGAATTGTTTGGAGGCAGAGGGAGTCCCACCCAGGGCAGCTCAGCAAAGCCATCGCTTGGTTGGCTTCTTTGGTGTCCTGTTTCCATGAACATGATCCCACCACATTGCTCTTGCCCACTGGTGAGACGCTTGGATGCAAACTCTGGCTAGAGGTTGAGCAAGATGCAAGTGGAGCTGGGACAGAAGGGGAGAGGACGTGGGGAGAGATCAGTGTTTTAAGGCTGTTCCACCTCCAGGCTCTTGGGCTTACATGACATTAAATGCCCCAGATACCTTGGGAGCTATCTGGGCCACCATCAGCTGCTGCGATGTCCCATGCCAGCATGAGCACGCAGCCTCATCTCTCATGGCTTCCCATCCTGGTGGCTTCTAGCTCCAAATTTGCTCGATGATATGGCAAACACAAGGTCTTAGTGATTAAATTTTAACACAAGAGGCTGAAAGGCCTGATTTTGAGACACAGGAGGGGAGCAAGCCTCTTCCTGATCAGTGGGACTGAGTTCCCAAGCTTCTCATGGACTCGTTCTCTGGTACAGCCAAGGAGGAGGACTTGGGGGTCCTGGTGGATGAAAAGCTGGCCATGAGCTGTCAATGTGCGCTGGCAGCTCAGAAAGCCAACCAGCCCCAGACCCCCGGCCGGGGGGGGGGTCCAGCTTGGGGGTCTCCAGCCCAGGACAGACAGGGACCTGCTGGAGTGGGGCCAGAGGAGGCCACAGAGATGATTGGGGGCTGGAGCCCCTCTGCGATGGGGACAGGCTGGGAGAGTTGGGGGTGTTCAGCCTGGAGAAGGCTGTGGGGGGACCTGATTGCGGCCTTTCAATGTACAAATGGGGCTTGTAAGAAAGATGGAGAGAGACTTTTTACCAAGGCCTGTAGTGACAGGACGAGGGCCAAGACTTTTAAATTGAAAGAGGGGAGATTTAGATGGGATATAAGGAAGACATTTTTTATGATGAGGGTGATCAGACACTGGCACAGGTTGCCCAGAGAAGTTGTGGCTGCTCCACCACTGGGAGTGTCCAAGGTCAGGCTGGACGGGGCTTTGGGCAACCTGATCTAGTGGAAGGTGGCCCTGCCCATGGCCGGGGGTTGGACTAGATGGTCTTTAAATGTCTTCTCGAACCGAAACCATTCTGTGATTCTATTCTATGATTCTATGATTAGAAGCATTGCCTGTGGAGAGCAGACTGGTGGCCTGGGTCTGGAGATTGGCACATACTTTGGGACCCAAAACCTTGCATGTTCTTGAATAGCACATCCCACACCATGCAAAACTCTTTCATCTTGACCTAATATTTTCACAGGGTGGCCATGCTGTGGCTTGAGCAGCCCTTGCAACGTGCCCTCCTGCAGAGGGTGACCTTTCTGGAGGACCTTGCTTTGGCCATGGGACAATGTTTGGCATCCCCTGCGCCCACAGTGCAGAACCGTGGGTGCGGTGTGAATATTTACCCACAAAGCACTTGCGGGCCATTTCAGATGTCACATTTCTGCCCTATTCTTTCAGCAAGAGCCTGTTTTCAAATAAGCTGTGAAGATTTTATGGGCAAATTTTCAAGTGTGCCTGGGAGCCTTCAAAAGCCTTTCATGGCTGAATAATGGAAGCGGGTAAGAAACAGATTTGGATTTTCTGTTTTGTGGGAAATTTCATGATTTTGGATCCTTTTCTCCAAACCAAACCGAATTCAAAGCTCTCTGCAAGATGAAATTAAATTAAAAGATCATGTTGGGCCAATCAAAATGCCTTTCTGAAGCTGAGGTGCACGCTCTGTGATTTGCTAATGCCGTAAGTCTTCTCTATTAAAACAGTTCTTGCAGTTTTTCTTTTTTCCAGAAGCTATTCAGGGTCTTATGAGCTACTTTTTTCCCAGTGCAGGGAGTAAACTGGTCTGTGCTGGAGTCACCACCATCAGCTTCTGCTGGAAAGAGTCTGGGTGGTGTTGTCGATGCACCCAGGAGAATCAGCCCAGGCATCCCTGCCTTGTGGTCTCAGCTCCCTTCAACCTTCACGCCCTTGTATTGGAGGGCAAATCCAAGACTGTGAATCCTCCGCAGATGGTTCAAGCAAACCTGGCTTTGCTTGGGTTAGACAAAACCCCAAGGAACTGGCATGAATCCCCATGCCCCAGTCCCACCAGGACAGGGTGTCTTGGCGCACCACATCGGATGGATGTGGGTTCAGGAAAGTGGAGCATCATTGAAAAGGCTGGTGACATAATGTGTCCTTCTCCCACCTGCCGTGAGAAGATGAAGGCTATTCCTTACAGCAGTCCGTGTCTACCACAGTGTCCATGAATATTTTAAGTGCCTGATTTGCCCTTTCTTCTGAAACCCCTCAGTGACCGCCACCCCACGCGCTCGAGCAGCGCTCCAACAAGGAGGCCAACGCCAACATCAAAATGGAGAGAGGATTATGGGTTAGAAACTTGAGATAATGACATTTTTTCTTTAAGGTGCAAGCCAAACAACACTCTCCCCACAGCCCCCATGCAACGATGGGAGAATTAGAGTATGAATTGTGTTTATGCGGTGTCTGGCCTGAGCCAAGGTGGCAAACTCATTTTAGAGGAGAGTGTTGATGGCACATCAGCCAGATGCTTGCCCCGGATGACCACCAGCTTCTGCTGTGAATTGAGTGAGACCTTTTTTTGAGGTTGTGCATGTAGGGACTTGCAAATTTGGGGGCCAATGCTGCTTCTGATAAGTGTGTGGCTGCATGTCCTTCATGATGGGTGACCATGCCAGAGAGGCCAGCTAGCCGAGGCCCTGGGGTGATGTCCAGTGCTGTCTCACTTGTGTCCCAGGAGGGTGATGGGGTCCTGGGTGCTAAGCAACTTGTGAAATGCCTGGTCTGTGGTGACGGGGAGATTGCCTGATACCCCCGTACTTGTTTTCTGGGGGGATTGTTTTAGCAGGAGCAGGAGCAGGAGCAGAAGAACATCAGCGCTCCCCTGGGCTTGTTGCCCTCGTTGCTTACTTTCTGTTTCACTTGCAGAAGGCTTTTCATCTTTACAGCTCACGAAGTAACAGAAAAGAATATATGAGTGTTTTTCAAAGTCTGCTTACTTACCTTGGAAGCAATATTTCTCTTTCCTCCATCACTGAGGGGCTGTTTGCCCCCCTGATTAAGGGTACCTTGCCTATCAAATGTTACTTTCCCAAACGGGGCATTTAAATAATTAAGCAATTCTTGACTTATTTCTCGTGTCATGAGTTGTTAGGTACCATGGATTTTTTTTTCCCCACCAGGCTACAGTCTCTACCTGAAAATCATTACAGAAGTAGCTGCAGATGCTTCCCATGACTGGGGAAACTCCATTCGTACTCCTCTACATCCTAAGAAACGGAAAGAAAGAAAAAAATGTGGCTCCTTATGGTGGGCTCTGCTGTCCCGTTCTCCGTGTCTCATTTGCAGAGGTAGGTCCAGGTCCCAGTCTTGGGCTACTTTGGAGGTAAAATGGGTCTGGGGTTATGAATCGGGGAAGTTCTCTCATACGGATGAAGTCTGGTTGGTCACCAGTGTCCCTTCCCCTGCTTCTCTGTTTGTGGCACGCACTTGTGTTATTCATTAAAGGGTTTCTTTGTGCGCCTGTCTGCCTCTGCGAGTTTTTCCCATTTCATTTTCACAAATCCCCTTTCCTCTGTGGTTTCGTTTGGGGACTTGTCCATCTTTGAAAGCCGTGTTTGAACTCGCGTTGTGTCTCTGGTGCCCGGGGGCTGGGAGAAATGAGGCATTTCAAAGGCAGTCCAGGGTGACTGAGACATGAAAGAAAGGATGGGGATCCCTTGGCTCGTGCTCGGCTGATGATAATCCGGCAGGTTTGTACCTTGTGATACGAAGGATGCTGGAGGACGTCCTTCCCCTCTACTGGGGGCTTCCTCACTTTGCAACTCTCTTGGCCGAGGGCTGAGTTTGAGCAGCAAAGGAGTTTTTTCAGGGTTGGCATTAGCCACCTTGACCAGCCCAGGATTGCACGCTGGGTGCAAGGAGAAGGATGCTCTAAGCCTCAGGAGGGCGAGGATGAACCATCAAGAGAGCTGCTGTCCAAAGGCAAGGCACCGTCTTCCGTACAGCATGAAGGAGCCGGACTCCAAGCCATGGCCTTCTCGGGGGGCAATTGCACCCTGCCCGCCTTGAGGATGGCACCCCATGAGTGAGGTCTCCTTTGGGGAAGGAGGAGCTGCTGCAGAACTTGCCCTGAGTGGAACAGGAGGACAAAAAAGACCCATTGAGCTCCTCCCCAGCAGCCATGGGCTCCTGTTCTTGGTGGGAGGAGGATGCTCCTGGCCGGTGGCAGGGACCACAGCTTCCTGCTCAGCGGGGGGCTGCTCTTTGATTTCCCGGGGTATTACTGCATTTGCTCAGCCTCCTCTCTGTGATTTATTTGGGGACATCTTGTTTTGGTTAAGGTCCTTGAGCTCCGGGCAGTGCAGAGCTGATTGCAGAGCCCTTCGAGGGCATCACAGCCTGCTGGGGCTGAAAACTGCCCCTTGGCAAGGCACCTCCTCACGCCTTGGCCACCTGGAGGACCTGAGAAATGACCTTTTGTTGGACGATGGACCACCTCAGCTTACCTCCCCGTGCACCTTAGCAGCATCACTACTGAGCCACGCCAGCCCTCTATGCATAATTAAGCGCATCCTGATTTACGGTCTGTGCAATTGTTACAAGCTTTGGAAGAGCTAAATCAAATTAAGCCACTTTAGTTCCGAACGAGAATGTCCTCACAGGGTTTTAATGCAGTTTAACTAATCCGCTGCGGACCTTAACTCAGTGTCTCTGGGTAGATGAGCCCTCAGGATCAAAGAGGTCTGAATTTGTTTTAGGTTAATTCGTTAGATGTAAATCAAATTACAGCCCTTTGGACTTATGGGCAGGAGTAGAGGATTAATGTGACTTAGCCTGGATCACCTTGATGCACACTTTGAGCTGATTTGCACCAATCTTTCATGAGTGCAGGTATCTCTGAGGTCAAATTTCTACCCAACCCTGCTTTGTTGAGCCAGGCGCCGGGACTGAAGTGCTGTGGGTCCCTGAGTGAAGTAGGACGGGGGCCAGGAGAAGTGGGGAAAACTCTCCTGGCTGCTGGTGTGGTCGGATGGACCAGTGACATCTGGAAATACGCAGGCACTGCCTTGAAAAATGGAAACCATGGGCTTTGCGGGAGGTGCCCTGTGTAAATACGAGCGCTGGGTTTGTTTGTGGGGTGGAGCGGTAGAGACGGGAATCGTGGGAGAGCGTTGGGGTGTTTGGAGGATGCAAAAAGGAGGGATGGGGAAATGGCAGGGATTACAGGATAGCCAAGGAAAATGGCTGCGGTGGCTTGCAAAGAGGCAATGCTGGAACGGTGCCACCCAGAGAGCACCTATGGAGGTGACGAGCAGAGGAGCAGTGAGGATGGGCTGGGCAGACTGAAGGGAAGGACCTGGTCTTCAACAAGACCAAGGCTAGACAGAAAATCTCAGAATGACACCTGGGGGCTCTGCCCTTGCTGATGTGATGTCTCAGAAGACCAATAATAATAAAAATAATGCTGTATCTTTGTGGATGAGACCAGAGGATGGACTGGTCATGGTCCTCTGAGAAGACCTCGCATCTCCGGGGCCATCTTTTGGTCTCATCCACAGCCTGGCCATAAGACTTGGCTCTTGCCCTTCTCACCAGTAGTCAGAGATGGCCCCAGTTTAGGAACCCCCACCGCCAGTACAAAATAAACAGGGATGGCCCCAAGCTCAGTCAGATGATTGCCCGGACTGCTTCACGGCTGGAGCGTACCCGGTGTGGGTTTAGGCTGTGAGAAGAAACAGTCCCAAACAATGTCCTGGCAAAGTTGAGGGGTGGCACAGGCCAAGACCAGACCCAATTTGCCCATTTATTTTGTGAGCAAATAAGTTTACATGTGTGGACACCAGCTATGAGGTGCAGCCCAGCTTTGGGCCAGGGAACAAGCACCTTGGCTCGCCATGGGTGATGAAATGCTTGCTCCTTCGTAGGATGAAGCTGTGAAAACCACTGAATTTTGATGCATGTCACTGTCGTGTTGGGTAGCATGGAGTGGCTCTCACTTCATGTTGGGCATCTTCAGGGTGGGTGTCCCCAGCAAATCACCCTGTTGAAGGACACCTGTAGAAGGACAGAAGGAAAGAAACAAGAACTTTTAGGGAATGAGTCTGCTGGCTTGCTCAAAATAACTATTTTAGTGTGAGCTGGAGTGAAAGGAGGAGCTTGACTGGGATCTCCGCTGACTAGCAAAGCACTCCAAAAGTAATTAGTTCAGCTGGAGATGTGCTGGGCACATCTGCATGGAGTCAGATGGGCTTTGTGGTCCTGGGAGACCATGAAGCTCAGCCTCATGGCCCAGGCCATCATCTGCTAATCAACAGGCATGTGATTAGAGAGAAATGTTGGTCAAATGATTAATGAGATGGAGCGGACTGGATTCAGGAGTGTGTATTTCAGCTGCTGAGATATCAAGTGGGATTTTGTGAACATCTTGCTTACATATGCATGGAAATTCAGTAAAATGCAGAAGGATTTGAAAAAAATACAATTTAAACCTTTTTATTTGTGTTTGTGTTTTGCTTGGCTGCTATTCCATCCTGGTGAATAGATGGCTAGAAGCATGGCTTGCTTCCCAGCTTTCCAAGAAGCTGGAAGTGGCATGTGAACAAGCAGGTAGAAGGAGCAGCAGGTTCCATGGCATCCCCTGGGAACATCATTAGGACAGTCCTAATTGATCGCAGAATCCCAGACTGGCAGAGGTTGGCAGGGCCCTCTGGAGCTCCCCCAGTGCCACCCCCCTGCCCAAGCAGGCTCACCCAGAGCAGGGGGCACAGGACAGCGGCCAGGCGGGGGTTGAAGATCTCCAGAGAAGGAGACTCCACAGCCCCCTGGGCAGCCTGGGCCAGGGCTCGGGCACCCTCACAGTCAAGAAGTTCTTCCTCCCATTCAACTGGAACCTCTTGTGCTTCAGGTTGTGCCCATGGCCCCTTGTCCTGGCGCTGGGCACCACTGGGAAGAGTCTGGCTCCGTCCTCGTGACATCCACCCTTAAGATGGTACATTGTTGATGAGGTCCCCTCTCAGTCGTCTCTTCTCCAGGCTGAACAAGCCCAGCTCCCTCAGCCTTTCCTCGTAGGGGAGATGCTCCAGTCCCCTCATCATGATGTGGAAGAGGCATCTGCTGCAGTGAGGACCATGAGCTGGGAAATTGTTCTGGTGCAAGAATGAGAAGTCCTCCTCCTTTTGGATTTTGTGGAGCGGTACCCTTAGCATTTGTTATTGGTGTTATTATGGTGAAGAATAAAGGGTACGATTCTTACTTGGGCTGAATCTCTTTTCTTTTCTTTTGTTTTTGTAAATCAAGGTCAGCGTGTGGAGCTGCCTGTCTATTTCCAACCCATCTACCTATAGATAAATATATAGAGTGAGCGCACTGAGGACACTGGAGAGGGTGTATTCAAGCTGCCTTTGGGCTGAAATCTTTTCTCTTGCTGCAGTCTGGGATGGGATTCAGGTCACTTGTAGAAAAAGACACAAAAGACAGTTGGGGAAAGGTTATAAGGAAGACATTTTTTACCATGAGGGTGATGAGGCACCAGCCCAGGTTGTCCAGAGAGGTGGTGGATGCCCCATCCTTGGAACCATCCCAGGTTGGGTTGGTCGGGGCTCTGAGTAACCGGATCCATTTGCAGATGTCCCTGCTCATGGCAGGGGATTGTTCTGGGTGACCTTGAAAGGTCCCTTCCCACCAAAACCTTTCTACAATTCTATGATTTTCTTGGCCACAAGAGGCAAGTACAACAAGCACCTTTCATGGAAAAGGCAGACAAATCCTTTCTAACAATCTGCTTTCTGCTCTGAGATTGGAGCTGCATCTGTTCGTCCTGGAGATATGGGAAAAACCAACAGCCGTGGTCTTGGGTCCAGCGCATGAACTTTCTGAAGGGATAACGGCCCCATGACGTGTGTGAAAGAGCAAAGCAAATTGTGCTTTCCCAATACAAGGGAATTTCTTGGGGAATGCAATGCCTTGAGATGCTCTGGGACCTGCTTTTGCTTAGCCGTGGGTCCTGGCCTTGTGTCCTTTGCATATCAGCCTTGCACAGCCAGCCTTGGCTGTAGCTCATGGTAGTAGGGTTGGGTCTTTCAGCTATGGATGCTGGGGATGCTTAAGGAACTTTCCCTCCCTGGTGAGCATGGCTCAAAGACCTCATCCCTGAGGATTACACCTCATGGGGTGCGTCCATGCTGCTGGGAGCTGGATCATGGCCCTGATGGAGGAGGGTGAAGTCCTTGCAGGAAGTCTGCTGGCCAGGAGACTTGGGAGGGAATGAGAGGAATCACTACATGAGACAAATCCTTGGACAATCGTGCTGCTCTTCCCTGTGCTTGGCTAATTGCAGCAGAGCTGGAAGCACTGGGCTCACAACAACCCCACGCAGCATTCCAGGCGTGGGAACGAGGGGCTGGAAAGGTGCCTGACAGAGAGGGACCTGGGGGTGTTGGTCACCAGGCAGCTGAATATGAGCCAGCAGGGTGCCCAGGTGGCCAAGAGGGCCAGAAGCATCCTGGCTTGTATCAGGAGTGGTGTGGCCAGCAGGAGCAGGGCAGGGACCGTCCCCCTGTGCTGGGCACTGGGGGGGCCACCCCTCGAATGCTGGGGTCAGGGTTGGGCCCCTCCCTCCCCGAAGGACCTGGGGGGGCTGGAGCGTGTCCAGAGAAGGGCAGCGGAGCTGGGGAGGGGTCTGGAGCCCCAGGCTGCTGGGGAGCGGCTGGGGCCGGGTGCGGAGGGGGGGGGGGGGGGGGATGGGACGAGGGGCACCGGCCTCAAGTTGTGCCAGGGCAGGGTGAGGTTGGCCCTGGGGAACAATTCCTTCCCCAAAGGGCTGTCAGGCTGGAAGGGGCTGCCCAGGGGAGGGGTCGAGTCCCCAGCCCTGGGGGGATTTAACAGCCGGGCAGAGGCGGTGCTGAGGGACGGGGTTTGGGGGTGGGATGGCAGGGGTAGGGGAATGGCTGGGCTGGGGGAGCTTAAAGGGCTTCTCCAACCTCAATGATTCTATGGTTTGCATTAACTAATCCAAAAACCATGTCCTGTGCTAACCAATGACCTAACCCAAGTGCTCATTGCCAGTGACACCATAAATATGAGTATGGAAGGGACTCCTTGAGAATCACCCACACTGAGGACCCTGTCGCAGTTGGCAGCTGGTCTGGGGAGGGCTGATAGACCACATAGGCTGTGCAGGAAGGGGAGCTGAGGCCAGGGGGAACCATCTCACCAGTGGCCCAAGGTGGGGTTGGTGTCCTCACACTTGGACTCCATTTTGCTTTTTCAGTTTCCTGAGACCATGGTTGTCCATGGATGGTACTGGGCCTTGATAGCAGTACTGGTTGGCCAACCACAGCCTCAAATATCAGCTGCCTGGTGCTGAGGAACCAGAGACAGAGGTTGGACACAGGGAACATCAGTGAAGCACTGAATAAAACTTCCCAATGAAGTTCCCCACTTCCTCTTCCTTTCCCCTGTCTTGAACTCTTTCACACCTCAAGTCTACATCCTTTCTAGGTCCACCATCAAGTGGAAAACAGTTGAGTGCCTGGGGGTCACGCTGGCCTGCATGTAGGAGGTGGTAGCAGCCTGGAGGTCACAATGTGAAGACTCCTGGGGTGTGAGCACAATTTTGGGAGAGCTGGGCAGGTGGGGTAAGCTGGTGCTGGGTCATCCACCTTCCTTGCCCAGCGGGGAGATGATGAGTAGATCAATGCCCATTTATTTGGTGTGGACCCTTTTATGCTTTGAGTTGCTGCTGGGCTTTTTGCAGACACGTGGTGGGATACTGCGTATTTACTGGTTAAAAAAGTGAAACACAGCCCAACCAGCCCATACCTCATCCTACTCCTGCTGTCTCCATGGTCTCCATCCTTATTCTACCTTGTGTCGGCCAAATCTGGTTCCTTCTTTGCCAATGCCATCTGCTGTTGCTGCTGCTGTCTAAGCCTTCCTCTTTCATAACTTGCATCTGTACAACAGTCGGTTTTCCTTTGGTCGATTTGGAGCGTAATCGCTTCACTGCCTTTTACTGACAAGTGTAGAAAGGGCCGATACGCTACAGAATTGACAATGATGTCAAATATTTCCCTGCAGGACTCTCCTGGCCACTTGTTCTGGTTTATCCTCAGCCAATATAGTGGCCTTTTTCAAATTACGATGTTTCTTTCTCCTCTTGTTACAAATGCCACCTCCTGCATCTTTTAATGGGATTCCCTCCTGTGCTCTTTGCGCTCCGGCATTGGAGAGTGCCTTTAGCAGACAGTTGTCTTGACACCCCCTCCCCCCCCCCGCCCCGTTTGTCTTATGAGAAACTGGGCACAACATGCCTGGGTCAGAAGAAAAGGCAGCAGGGTGGGCCAGATTTTGAAGGAGCCTTTGGCGGCTGCGTGACACGAAGCAGGAGCGCCCCTGGTGTGCCGAAGCAATTGCGCTGGCGTGGGATTCCTGAGCCAGCAGATCCCAGGGTCCTACTTGCTGGGATGATGGAGGGGAGGCTCCATCCCAAGTTCTCAGCCCTTTGGGCCATGTTTCTGCAGTGGTCCACACCCACGGACAAGGTCCAATTTTCAAGTGTCTGGCTGCTGCAGAAACATGAAAAGAAATGCCCATTTTTTTTGACAGCTGCTGAAAAATTCTTTTCTGATGTCCCTGGCCAGATATTTTCCAAGTTGAGAGCTTCCGCTGCCTGTCCCATGAGCTGAACTCCCTGGAGAATTAGGACCGTTGTTGCTTCTGGTAAAGAAATGAAAAAAAAACCCTCTTCTGGGATGCCGTCACAACTTGACAGGTCTCCAAGCCTCTAAAGCAGGTTTCTGCAAAGTTTTCTTCTGCAATATTATCTTACAGAACTGAGAAGAGACTGTAGGGCAGAATTTTGTTTCTTAAATGCTTAGGAAATGCTTGGATGTTTCCAAGGACCATCTGAGATGCTCTGGACATGGCTTACAGATGGGGCTTGGGACCTCTGGGAGACCTGTGGCAATGGCAGGTGACCCTCTGCAATGACGGGTGGAGGTGTGGAGGGATTCCATGGGGTATTTAATATGGCATAGAACACTCAGGTGTGGGCAACTGAATTGGGTGTCTACACATGGCACCTACATTTGAGATGACCTGACAGAGGGTGTGGGTGGGTCTTATGGCTCTTTGGTACCTTCAAAAGGGATGAGCTGGCGAAGCTGGGGCTGAGGATTTCAAGTGTGCCTAAAGCCTGGTTTTTTTAAGAGAGTTTCAGCACTGGCTTCTGGCCTCTGGCCATGTTTCTGGGGGTATAACCAGCAGCCAGGGGGGCTGCAGCCCTTTGCAAAATTTGTCCTTGTATGAGGGATGGGGTGCTGGGCCATGTTGATATGGCTGTGGCAAGTCCCACTGATTTCAGCCCACGCTAATGCCCTTGTGCTGAAATGGGCTCAGTTGCCCATGTGCCTTTGAGAAACTGGCCCAAAGCGATCAAGAGTAAGGCGCCTTTTGATCTGATTTAGTATTTTTTTTTGGCAGGACTTAGCACAACCACTTTCACAAATGGGAAGAAGACTCCCTAGGTTGCTGCTGAAATCATGACCTTTCATGGTGTGAAGGCTCTGTCCTAGGAGGTGCTGGGGGCTGGTTTCCACCATCTTGTGGCCAGCAGGGCAAGGGAGGGGACTCTGTCCCTCTGCTCTGCTCTGGGGAGACCCCTGGAGCCCTGCATCCAGCTGGAGTGGGGCCAGAGGAGGCCACAGAGATGATCGGGGGCTGGAGCCCCTCTGCTATAGGGACAGCTTGGGAGAGGTGGGGGTGTTCAGCCTGGAGAAGAGAAGGCTGTGGGGAGACCTGATTGTGGCCTTGCAGGGCTTAACGGGAGCTGATAAGAAAGATGGGGATGGACTCATTAGCAGGGCCTGTAATGATAGGACAAGGGGGAGCGGGTTAAACTGAAAGAGGGGAGATACAGCCTAGATATAAGGAAGAAATTTTTTATGCTGAGGGTGGTGAGGCAGCAGCCCAGGTTGCCCAGAGTGGTGGTGGATGCCCCATCCTTGGAACCATCCCAGGTTGGGTTGGACAGAGCTGAGAGCAACCGGATCCATTTGCAGATGTCTCTGCTCATGGCAGGGAGTTGGACTGGGTGACCTTGGAAGGTCCCTTCCCACCCAAACCTTTCTCTGATTCTATTCTATGGTTCTATGATCTTACAGTGGCCAAAGGGACCTGAGCCCCATGCTCCCGAGCATTAATTACAGCCATGACACAAGCAGAGAAGAGGGCCATCTGCCCTGCTTGCCCCAGCTCTAACTAATGGATTTCTCTGGAACTTCAGTGGGGTGACTGGGGCAGAAGAGGAGCTGGGGGGGGACACACAGGCAGCGGGAAGCAGCTCTGCACCCAGGACTTGCCTTTTGATGCTACAGCCTCTGATCTCAGCCAGACTATGTCCTCCCCTGCCTGGGGCTCGTTGCTGTGTCTGGGAATTTGGAGCAGGTGCCGGGGCGAATCCCATGGGCCATGCACAGCCAAGCCCTCAATGCGATGCTCCACCACCCCGGTTTTCCATTTCCTACTGGCACAGGCATGCGAAAACTTCCCAAGGCAATTCCTGCAATGTTGGCTGGAAGAGGCGAACAATAAAATAATGGGGCAGGAGGAAAAAAAAAAAAATGACGGCAAAGTCCCAATATAATTTTCCTGTCTGGAAGTTCATTAGCGTCTGTTAGCTGGCTGCAGCTGCTGGATTTATTTCCATCCCACCCCACCGAGGTGCCAGCCATGTGGTGGAGGTGTTTCAGGCACAGCGGGACGGTGGTCGGAGCCAAGGGCTTTGCAAGAGAGCTCGGGGAGTCACCGCGAGTGCAAGGCTGGGGCTGGATGGGGAGGGTCACAGCTCAGGACCAAGGTGCATGAGAAGAAGTTGAGCTTTACTTTTACAGTGGGCATTAATTTTTCTCCCCGCTTCTCTATCACATCCCTCTCCATGGGTAATGCAGCCTGGAGAAAAGAGGACGGAGAAGATTTCTGAGTGCTCCTTCTTGCTCTCGCCAACCCTCGTGACTTTTTGTCAGGGGTCTTAGGGGCTGGGGAGGACAGGGTTTGCTCCAAGCTGCCCTTTCTGCAGTCACACAAAAAGCTTGGCCATCACTCGGGAAAGGTGAGGGAGAAAAACTCTGCCCTTGTGGAGAGTTCAGAGACTCACAAATGCAAATCCAGGCAGCCTCCAAAACTCCGAAAGTGGATGGAAAGCTTAGAAAAAACCAAAAAGACCAACCCAGAGCGTAGTGGTTTGGGAGTCATGAGTCTGAAAAGGGGCCATGTGATGTGTTTGGGAGTGGCTCAGGACCTCCTCAAGGTGGCTGGGGAGAGGGCCCAGCCTGCTCTCCACCCCGGCGGGACTGCAGAGAGCACCGCTACATTTTCAGCTGTTTTCCAGCCCTGGCAATCTGTGAACAACCAGCTCCAGTAATTCAGTGGCCCAAAATACCAACAGACCTGCTGCAGGGTCCCTGCTCAGTCCCTTAAGGAGGTGGCTGGCAGCTCTGCTGAGGGCTTGGAGACAGGAGGGTCCTCCTGGGGCTGCCCGTGATCTCCCTGGCTGCCTCTGGAGCTGCTGACCCAAGGAGCACATGGAGAAACACCACTTAAAAAGGAGCTCACTGATCCCTTAGTTTATTTTGGTTCCCAGCTTCCTCGTGAGCAATGCTTGGGTAGGAGGTTATGGTGTGAGCCAGGAGGTAATGGCAGGCAGAGGTTGCATTACACTTGTTTTGCAGTACGTGGGATGGGCACATCATGTTTTGAACAATAAATATGCATGTGGTCTTATTTTCTTCCTGATTTTTAAGGCTCCCCCCTGCCCAAAACTTGAGAGCTGGAACTGTGCCTAAAGAAAGCCAGAAATTTTTCATGTAACTGTATGATTGTAAGGATGGACCTTTTAGAAAGAAGTGAAATGTGTTGAAAATTAAGGTAAGGGTTCAACTTAACGTTGAAGCATAATGGAAAGCATTGCCACTGCGGGTGGTGCTTAGACTCCCCTGGATGGTGGCTGACCCATCAGTTTTTAACTTGTGTGTTTGATCAAGAGAGAATTAAAAGTTTATCACCCACCCATCCATCCACACATCCATCCATCCTTCCACCCGCCCATCCATCCATCCATCCACCTGCCCATCCATCCATCCATCCATCCATCCATCCATCCCTCCATCCATCCATCCATCTATCCTTCCACCCGCCCCCACCATCCATCCACCCATCCATCCATGGGTTGGCCATCATTCCCATTCTCTGGACCAAAGACCACAGAGTTGTTGGGTGCTGAGAATGACCTGGTCTTCCCCATTCTTCCCTCCTTGGCCTTTCCATGTGTCACATTTCCATCCCTTGGGTTGGGAGCAGATCTGGAGCCTTTCCAGCAGCAAAGCCTGGAAGGGCCAAAGGACTCCCCGAATCTTGAATTTTTCATAGAATCATAGAATGCTTTGGGTTGGAAGGGACCCTTAGAGGTCATCTAGTCCAACCCCCACCTTGCAGTGAAGTCCAAAGTATGGAGGTGTGGAGGATTTTGCATGTGATCTGTGGATGTTGCTAAGTGCATGCATTTCTTTTTATGTTATAGCTGTGTAAATTATGTTACCTGTGTAAATTTATTTCTGCATCTGTTTACACTTCCTCCCACTAATTTGGAGGTAAGATGAAATTCAGGAGCAGCCTCAGGACGCATCACCTGGTCAGAGATTTGCTCTGGTAAACATGTCCTGGAGAGATTTTTTTCTGGAGTTCTTCAATAGCAAATGTCACTGACTTTGGCAAAAAGAGCAGTCTGGGGCCACCGAACAGTTAAGGAAGTTCTCAGCTCATTTTCTGGTGGAAAAATGAGGTCCAACTGGAGGAACTTCAGAAGATTTTATTTAATGTGGTACCCAGATCCATATGTGGTACCCAGACAGTCTTGGTCTACTGAAAGGATGCTGCACTGATTTGTACAAGCTGAAAGTCTGGGTCTCTGTCTCTAACTGCTCCAGTTTTTGACATCTAATTTAGGATGAGAAAGAAAAAACTAGGTGGTTGCTCCATACTCTTGGTCATTCTCTCATGCCTGTAGAGACTCATGGTCAACTACTGGTGGTCAACTGGTGAAGAGTGAGATGGGCGCTGGATGTTGTCTCTGGTTTCGTGGGAGTCAGAGGTGAAACAATCCAAGTGACGATCTCCCTCTTCCTTGAGGTGTTGCACCCCAGTATAAGTGTGAAATACGACTGCATCCTGCTCCTCCTTGGTAGGGCCTCGTACACTCTCATGCTGCACCATGAACCACACAGATGAGTCGGAACTTCTTAAGAGGATGAATGAATTGCAAAACTTACTGGATGGTGATGTTGTTGTGACTTCAAAGTTTCCCAGCACTGGCTGATGCATCTGAGAATGTTTCCTCAGAGCTTCCTGAGCACTTGGAGGATTTAAGAACATAAAAATGTCCCCATTCAGTCAGAGCACCAGCTCTTCAAGCCAAGTATCCTATTTTAACCAATGGCAAGCTGCTGATATTCAAGGATAAGTACAGCATGGGTAAATATAAGGTACCTCTACCCTCATAGCTTTTGGTGGTCAGTAAGTGATGTGGTACCTGGGTCTGAAGTTATATTTGGACCACTGTGCTTAGAGACGTTGCTCATGTCTCCTCCATGAACGTATTGCCTCAGCATACTCCTGTGACTGCATTTCTTCCATCTTCTGTGGCTTGGTTAGTTACGAAGCAGGTGGACAAGAGTGTTGCTTTGTTTTAAAGTCCTGGTATAAAAATAAAATAACCTCCACCCCACCAAGTGCTGCAGCATCTCCATGCTGCAGGAGGGAGGAAGCCCCATTTATTCTGCGAGCTCTCCAAATCCACGAGGACAGGATCTTCAGAGTGTGGACGGTATGGGAATTAGCCTCCTGTAATGATTTGGTGAGTGCCATGCAGAGTCAACACTGCCTCTCCACGCAGCTTCTTTGGACCTGGACCTCCAAGACCTAATTTTTGCCTGTATTTTGCCAGGCTCATTTTCAATTGCTCAGTTCCTTACCTAGAAATGTGTCCCACAAAATCAGGCATCACAGAGTAAAATCCTGGAAATACATAGGAAATCATAGAATCACAGAATGGTTTGGGTGGGACCATTCCAAGGTCACCCAGTCCAACCCCCTGCCATAAGCAGGGACATCTGCAACAGGATCCAGTTGCTCCCAGCCCCATCCAACCCAACCTGGGATGTTTCCAAGGATGGGGCATCCACCACCGCTCTGAGCAACCTGGGTCGGTTTCTCACCACCCTCATTTTAAAGAATTTCTTCCTCTGATCCAAGCTGAATCTCCCCTCCCCTCTTTTAGTTTAAAACCATTCCCTCTTGTCCTGTCGCTGCAGGCCCTGCTAACAAGTCCATCCCCATCTTTCTTATAAGCCCTGTTAAGCCCTGCAAGGCTGTAATCAGGTCTCCCCGCAGCCTTTTCTTCTCCAGGCTGACCACCCCCACCTCTCCCAGCCTGTCCCCATCGCAGAGGGGCTCCGGCCCTCGGGTCATCTCCATGGCCTCCTCTGGCCCCGCTCCAGCAGGTCCCTGTCTGTCCTGGGCTGGGGACCCCCGAACTGGATGCAATCCCCTCCTGCAATTCCCCTCTCCAGCAGAAGACTGCAACTTTACTACCGAAAACCAAACCCGATTCACTTGGCCCAGCAAGACCGTCCCTAAACAGCGCTCGTCATCTTGCCGTTTCTGAACAGCACTCCCTTTCCAAGACTGGGTTAAAACAAGACAGCCAGGAACAGCTTCAAGCTTTGTATCAGTTTTTTTCCCCTTCATATTATGATATTTGAAAGAAAAATACCCCAAGAGTTCTAATAAAACTCCTGCTGAATGTATTATGTGGTTGTTAGAGAGCAGAAAAGGTCCAGTAAAAGGCAGTTTTCAACAGCAGAGTAACCTACCACAGCTCTTCATAGACTCTATCTGTGGTAGATGGAGCTGTTCTAAATAAAACAACATCTTGCAGGCATTTGGATTTCATAAATGTAACTAATAATAGCAAAGCCATGCTCTTATTAATGACTTTTTTCCTCTGGGGTATCTGAAGGACTGAGGAAAACCGAAGGTAGGATGAGATCATTCCACCTAGGTACCACCAGAGAAGGTTTGACATGGTTTTTCCCAAGAGCGTTTCATTTGCAACTGCCTGGCTGCAGGCTTTTGACCTATTGTTCATGAAAGTAATGACAGAGAGAAAGAAGAAGGACTTGCTGTTCATCTGTATTTAATGGAGAATGATGGCATGTTTATAAAGTTGAGGGTGGTTCATGTCCTGGGAGCGCTTGGCAGAAGTTACTGTGGCTTGATGTTTTGCAAAATGGTTGCTCGAGGCATTGGTGCTACTGGGAATTTGTCCTTCAGAAAACTGAAAAACAGCTAATGTGCAGAATTTCTGAAGGACCTGTCCCTCTCGCTGCATGAAGTGTAACTCTCTGGAGTGCCAAAAAACTTCTGGCAAACATTTAGAGATGTAAGGGTAGGGGTCTTCCCATGCCTGTCAACACTTCGGTTTAAGAAAGAGAAAAAGCTTTGCAGTTGCTCTCCCTTGGAGCCGTGATTGAATCATGCCAAATAAAAAGGCAGTCCAGAAAGTTTATTAATGGAAATGCATGGACGTCTCACGGAGGCCTGAAATAGTTCTGAAGGCTTTTCTTTCTGCGTTAACCCGGGACATCTGAGGGTGCATCTCCTCACAACTGGCAGAAGCGGGGGCAGATATTTGGGCGTTAGGCTGATGGTAAAGCGATCCGGATGGTTCCTCTGAATGCTGTGGAGCTCACACTGGAAGGCAGTCTCACGCTTAAACCCCAGGAAGATGCTGCTCTCCTTGATGCGTGCGCTGGCTAAGTCCTGCCAAAGTCAGTAGGAGTTTGGCTGATGAAGGACCTTCAAGTTTGGCAGGAGGTGGCTTTTGAACATTCATATGCCCCTGTGATCAAATGTGGATGGCTTTATTGCCTCCAGTGAGTTTTCATTCTGTGGGAGTAATAAAAGCAGAAGGAATATTAACCTTCTCACAGCTTTTTTACTTGCTATTGGCATTTCGGAGATGGAGACTGTGGCCTGGCATCTTGCTGCAAGGTGATAAAGAGGCCAGAGCCAGAGCCTTTTGGAATTCATGGGGAAAAAAAAGCTTCCACTGACTTTAGTGAGCTTGAATTAAACTCTGAAATGTTGTCCATCTGGATCCTATTTCCAAGCAGAGTGAGAACTGGGGTGGAAGTTAAATTAACCTAATAGCAAACTGACTTTAAAATACAGCTTAATCAATGTGAAATGAGTAAAGGGAAAGCTCCGTTTTTAATAAATGGGTATAACTGAAGAGCCGAGATTGGGAGAAATAGAATTGCTGGCGCCCTCATAGGCTCCAGTTACAGAGGTCTGATGCTTTTAGGCTGTGCAGGTATTTAGTTTATGACTGAGTGTGACCTTTGAGCATGATGAAGCCCATGGTTCTATTAAAATGGCCTCTTACAGGCACTTTCAAAGTGAGCTACCATAAGTTCAGGGCATCTAACCCTAATCTCTGCTTGGGAAAGCAGAACTCCATCCCTTGCCAAGGTCCAAGCTCATGTTCTACTCTCTGTCTTAAGAGTTATTTTGATGTTTGTTGCACGGGGATTTTGTTTCTGGGTTTTTCCACAAAATCAGCCCAGACAAACATCAATGCAAGCTGAGATTCTGGAGGGCCTGATGGTACTTTCACACTGGGATTGCCCAGCAGGTAGATGTCCACCAAACTTCACAGCACAGAACTGCTTTCTGAAATACGAGGCCTCCAACACTCCAGAAATGGTGGACACTGAGGTCAGTGGCCATAATTCCAATTTATGTGAGTGTATAAAGTGAAAAAACCCCAAACACTTGACTTTATTTTATACCGCTTTAAAGTAAATCAGCTTCACAGCTAATGGATCACAGGAAGTCCTTCTTGGTGGCCGATTGCATTTATGCTGGGTTTGGGTAAGGTAGGTGCAGATTTCCTTCACTTTAATCCAGCAGACAGCATAACAGTGTTTTGAACCTCAGTACAGTTTGCAGAGGAGGCAAATAAAAAAAACCTAAAGAGTGAAAAAGAAAGGAGTTACTTATGAAGATAACATAAGAATGTAGTGAAAAATTTAAGTGTCCCAAGCAAAAGCCAGTTTTCTTCTGCAACCAGCACTTGGAAAACTTCAATGCTTTTGCAATCACAGAATCCCAGAATCCCAGACTGGCAGGGGTTGGCAGGGCCCTCAGGAGCTCACCCAGTGCCACCCCCCTGCCCAAGCAGGCTCACCCAGAGCAGGGGGCACAGGACAGCGTCCAGGCGGGGGTTGAAGATCTCCAGAGAAGGAGACTCCACAGCCCCCCTGGGCAGCCTGGGCCAGGGCTCGGGCACCCTCAAAGTCAAGAAGTTCTTCCTCAAATTCAACTGGAACCTCTTCTGCTTCAGTTGTGCCCATGCCCCTTGTCCTGGCACTGGGCATCACTGGGAAGAGTCTGGCTCCGTCCTCGTGACCCCCACCCTTAAGATATTTGTAGGTGTTGATGAGATCCCCTCTACCTTCTCTTCTCCAGGCTGAACAAGCCCAGCTCCCTCAGCTTTTTCTCATAGGGCAGATGCTCCAGTCCCCTCATCATCTTTGTAGCCCTGCTGTGGACTCTCTCCAGGAGTTCCTCATCCTTCTTGAACTGGGGAGCTCAGAACTGGACCCAGTGCTCCAGGTGGGGTCTCACCAGGGCAGAGTAGAGGGGGAGGAGAACCTCCCTCGCCCTGCTGGCCACGCTTCTCTTGATGCGCCCAGGATGTCATTGGGCTTCTTGGCACCAAGGGCACCCTGCTGGCTCATGGTCAGCTTGTTGCCCACCAGGACCCCCAGGTCCCTCTCGGCAGAGCTGCTTCCCAGCAGGTCAGCCCCCAGCCTGGACTGGTGCCTGGGGTTCAACCTCCCCAGGTGCAGCACCTGACAATTGCCCGTGTTGAACTTCATCAGGTTCCTCTACGCCCAACTCTCCAGCCTGTCCCTTCCTACCCAAACCATTCTATGATTCTGTGGGTTTGGCTCCAGCCTGCTGCTTGCAGTAGGTGTTATGGGCAATCTATGTATTTCCCAGGGTGAGTTTTTGATGGTCTTTGGGTAAAGACTAATTCTAAAAATGGTATTCATTGTTCTCTCAGGCTCCATGGCTGTCATTTCAGACCAGCTGACTTCCCAAAACACCTCACACCTTCTTCCACAGAAGTCATTCTGTCCTGGGGAGGCACATTTCCCAACACACCTCCCTACAGAAGAAAAATTTCAGTCCAGTTCAACACACGGCAATACAAAGAGGTCAGTGACTTGTCCTTCCCTCTCCCCCCACGGCGTGCCAGACAGGGCCCAGGAGTCCTGGCTTTTAAGTGTCTGCGTCAAGATTCTCCCCTTCCTGTTATAACATCTTTAAACAAGCTCTAGATAATAAATAAAACAAATCCCAAGTCCTCCATGCAGGCATGCACATACGCACACATACTCTCCATTGCCAGCCAAAAAGAGCCAGCTCCGCTAATGTCATAACTGCTAATTTATGCAAAGTGCCTTGTTTTGCCATCGAAGGCTTTTCATTCTTGACTGGAGTCCAAGCAAAATCCCATTAGGTCCTAAAAATTAATTTAAGGCACATTTCCCCAGTTGTTTACAATTACCCTCCACACTAATTCAAGCAGCATGCCGATCCCCTCCTGCTGGCTTTAATTTATTTATTTCAGCCTAATTTCCCGCCTCCCCACAGCCACTTTGTGTATACTGGAAGAGCAGAAGATTCCAGAGCTAGCTGCATTGCAATGGACAGGAACTTGGCTTCCCCAAAGAGCTGCAAGGCGCTGTGGGATGCAGCTCCTGAGCCCTTTGCTGTTGATTAACCTTCGCACAATGAGAAGACAAGAGGTGAGGAAGTCCTGGAGCAAGTCCTGGTTCCCTTTGGACCTGGGTACAATGGAATCATAAGGCAGAGTCCTCTTCCATGTCAAAATAATCTCCCTCTGTGCTTCTGACCCCCTGACTCAGCATCAGGGCCAGGAGGTAGCAGCGTGAAGGACAATTGTGTGGTGAGAAGAGGTGAAGGGACCTGATAAGCTTGGAGGCATAGCTTGGAGGGTCAGCAAGGGTGAGGTGGGAAGGAGACAACATCTTTGTTGTCATCCTTGTTGAGTCTCAGGGGTGGTGCAGAGCGAAAAGCTGCCAAGCAACCTGGTCCAGTTGAAGACATCCCTGCTCATTGCAAGGGCATTGGTCTAGATGATCTCTAAAGGTCCCTTCCAACCCAAACCGTTCTATGATCCTATGATTCAGTGGATAAAGTCTTGGCCTGGGTGCCAGCCAGTGACCCCAGCCACTGGGGTACAGATCTTCTGACACATGTCTGCAGTGAGGACATGGGTGGAACACACCCAATCTCCAGCTTTACAAGAAAACCTCCATCTCACCGGTAGCTTTGCAGCACTGCTTGGGTCCTGCTAGAGCTTGGCCCCTCATTAATGACTTCTAATGAGGAACGGGACCCTCCCAGTGGCATTTGTCAGCCCAAGCAGCCCCATTCCCTTGGCATCACCAGGGTACCTAACACACTTCCTTGGCTCTGCGCAGCTCTCCTGCCTCGTAAAAATGTTTTCAAAAATGTAAAAACCCTCCCACAGCAGGGAGACACAGTCTGTATCAGGGGCTGTTTTCTCAGGGGTGCTGGGGATGGAGATTCAGTTCATGTCTCCACTGGAACTTCTACCTTCCTTGTGGAGCTGAAGCACCAGTTTGTGAGCTACTGGGGGAGCTGGAAATGTTCTTTCATGTGGTGCTCTGTCTTGTCCCTGGTGTAACCTCCTCTGCATTGCTCAGGTGAAGCCACTCCAACAGGAGATGCTGTGCCTCTGCCCTGCCTTGCTCCTGGTGACACTTGGCTGTGGGCATCCATCCGGCTCTATAGAAGACCAAGGCTCAGTGTTTCATCGTCCCTCTTGGTCAGCCAGCTGCTATCTTTGGAAGGTCTCTATGCTCCCAGATCACTGCAGCTTTTCTCTCACATGAATTTAAGCAGAGATGAGTTTTTAGGTCTTCCTGTTGCCCGCTGAATGTTGTAGCTGCTCAGCTGTAGAGTTATCCACTGCTACTCCAGCCCAATCCATCCCAAATGCCTTTCTGCACAATCAAGCCCAAAGCTTTCTAAGAACAGCTTCACCAGCAGAGCAGGGGACTACTTCTCACACCAGAGAGCCCTAAAAGCTGATGTGTAGTGGGTGAGAGGTCTTGGTCAATAACAAGGTTCATGGAGATGTTAAGTGCCACCCGTAGAGATAAAGTGGGACCACCTAGGTCCTTGTCTGGTGTCTATCGCCCATCTGTTGTAAGGTTTTTACAAGTGGTGGCTTTGCTGTGGTTTTCTTTTTCAGCCAAAATAGCATCCCAAAGGGTGGGGGGTACCCAGACCAATGTTCTGGATATCTATTTAGCTCTCTTCTGAAGGAAACCTCTTATTTTTCTGCTCAAGTCTTCCTTCCTGCCACTGTCACCCCAATAAACACATGACTAGAATACCTTTTCTTCCCAGCCCCAAATCCTCCTTGCTGCTCCAGTCTTCTCCAAGATCCTCTCCTTACCTCTATCAGGTCTTTCTTTCTGCTCCATGCCAGATAAAACCCAGGGTGTCCTGGATTTCCTGCTCTCAGTGACACATGTTCAGTGGTAGAGTGGGTCCCCTGAGAAGTGCCTTGAGGCTTGAGGTAGTTGGGGTGGGGGACAGTAGCTGCTGCTCCAGAAAGGCATAGGTCTCCTGTAGGGGCTGTGTCATACCTGCCAGCCACCCCTGCAGAAATGTCTTCAACTCCCTATGGCCTAAGTTTACCACAGAAATTTGAGCCAAAGATGTGAGCCATGACTCAGATGCCCACACATAGACACTTGGTGCCATTTCAGATGCTTGAGACTATCTAGGACTTCCAGACTGTGTGGTGACGCAGGACCCAGGACCTCTGGAGAACCCCTGGCCTCTGGCTGGTGCTTGGAAGCCAGTTGGGATAGAATTGGAGAATAATTTAGATGGAAAGGGACCTCTTCAGGTCATCTAATCCAACCCCACTTATCCTCAGACATCTCAAATGGTGCCAGGCACTTTCAGAGGTTTCTCTCCCTGCCTCCTGAGTGGTGTCCCCCAATGTTCATTAGTCTGCCTGTTGTTCTGCTCAGTGTCATGACCAGCGTGAGCTCCTCACCCGCAGCTCGCCCTCATTGTCAGTGGAGAGCTCAGCAGCCTCCTGCAGAGGATGCCCAGAGGGCCTGATCCAGCTCTTGTGCCTACTGGTTTTTATTCAGGGCAGGGTTGGACCATGCTTTGTCAGGTGTGAGCCCCAGCATCCCTCCACCTTCCCTGTTGCCCACCCAAGGTGGTGCCTCCTCCTCTCTCTGGCTCATCTACAGCAGCTCTTGGTCTCCAGCTGGAGCCATCAATTTGACTTGAGACTCACGCCGGGCCTCTGATGTCTGGGCTCTCCAAGGAATGTCAGTGAATCCATTTCAATGGGACAATTTATCTTGCTCCAGCTCCCTTTTGACTATGGTTGGCCGTGCAGTGTGGAAGTGTTGTTCCCGCTGGCTCAGCGATGCGCCCGCTGAGCCGGCAGCAGGGCCGCGGAGGGTTGGTTGGTGCTAACAGCGGGGAGCTGCCACTGAACGGGCTGTTCCCTGCCTGGCCTCGCTTTCCAGCAGCAAGTGCCCCCGTGGAGCGACCCAGCCAGGAGCCAGCCCTTTGAAGTCTGTAAAGGCTGGCTTTTCAGCAGCAAGGCTTGAACTAATTTGTCGGCGATGCTCTCTAGACACATCTTCTCACCTGCTGAGATCAGTTGTAATAATTTAAACGCCTACAACTGTCCTGGTTTTTTTTTTTTTCCCTCCCAAAACATTGCACTGCTTTCTTAGGAGAAGGTAGTGTGTTGCACAAAGAGGTTTTAATTAAACTGAAGCGCACATAATCTGTTACTTGTGTTTTAATTGAGTTTCCACTGATGGAAGCCAAGACTATTTGGCAAAACGGGGCCTGGATCTGCCTTGCGCATCTTCAGATACGAGAGACATCCCAGTATGGGGCAGTAAGCCTTTGAAACCCTGCAATCATAGAATCATAGAACTGTTTAGGTTGGAAAAGACCTTGAAGATCATCAAGTCCAACCATTAAGTTGGAGAAGTCCACAGTCCTTCCCAGTCAATGGGAAGAGGAGGGGGAAAGGCTTATCCGAGATCCCTGTTTCCTCTTGAGACATCTTTCTCTCTCCATCAAGAAACTCTCAGCCACTTTACAGCCCGAGTCTGGTGAGGTTTAGGTCTTATTTTACGAATCTGTGTGGTCTGCTGAAAATGTCACCAGCCCTGTCAGTGTGCGGGTGCGTGCACGGGGATGCCAGGCGGGGCAGCTCACAGCCCCTGGGTTCCTCAGCATCTGTCCAGTCTCATCCCAAGGGATTTTTGCAGAACCCCCAGGAATTTCAGCAGCCTGGGCTGCACTGTGTGGCGTGGCGATGGGCGTGTTGGTCACCGACCTGGCTCAGGGGTGGGGGGTGCTCAGGGGGGGGGGGCGGGTGCTGCAGTGGGCTGTACGCGCTGTGTCGGGCTGTGCACAACATGCCGGGGCTGTGTGCGACACACCAGGCGGCGCGTGATGTGGCGGGGCTGTGAGTGATGCAATGAGCTCTGTGCCATGTCACCGACCTGTATGGGATGTACCGAGCTGTGCGTGATTGTCCTGGTTTCGGCTGGGATGGAGTGAATTTTCTTCCCAGTAGCTGGCATAGCGCTGTGGTTTGGATTTATTGTGAGAAGAATGTTGGTAACTCACTGATGGTGTAACTGCTGCTAAGTTGTGCTTACACCAGTCCAGGACTCTTCAGCTTCCCCTGCTCTGCCAGGGGCACAAGAAGCTGGGAGGGGGCACAGCCAGGCCAGCTGACCCCAGCTGGCCCAAGGGCTACTCCATACCATGTTGTGTCATGCTCAGTATGGAAACTGGGGGAAGAAGGAGGAAGGGGGGACGTTGGGAGCGATGGCGTGTGTCTGCCCAAGTCACCATTACGCGTGACGGAGCCTGGCTGTCCTGAGGATGGCTGAGCACCCGCCTGCCCATGGGAAGCAGGGAATGAATCCCTTGCTTTGCTTTGCTTGCACGCACGGCTTTTGCTGTACCTGTTTGTGGTGGTTTGACCCTGGCTGGACGCCAGGGGCCCACCAAAGCTGCTCTATCACTCCCCTCTAACCGGACAGAGGAGAGAAAAGTAAATCAAAAGGCTAGTGAGTCGAGATAAGGACAGGGAGAGATCATTTTATCAGTTACCATCACGGGCAAAACAGACTCAACTTGAAAATAATTAATTTATTATCAATCAAAACCAGAGAAGGAGAGGAGAAAAACTGCTAGATCTTAAAAACCTTCCCCCCACCCCTCTCTTCTTTCTGGGCTCAACTTCACTCCCAGTTTCTCTACCTACTCCCCCCAGCAGTGCAGGGGGACAGGAATGGGGTTTGGGGTCAGTTCATCACACGTTGTCTCTGCCGCTTCTTCATCCTCGGGAGAGGACTCTTCCCCTGCTCCAGCATGGGGTCCCTCCCACGGCAGACAGTCCTCCACGAACTTCTCCAATGTGAGTCCTTCCCACGGGGTCACAGTTCTTCACGAACTGCTCCAGCATGGGTCCATAATTTCCATGGGGTGCGGTCCCTCAGGAGCAGACTGCTCCAGCGTTGGGTCCCCTGTGGGGTCACAAGTTCTGCCAGCAAACCTGCTTCGGTGTGGGCTCCCCCCCACGGGTCCGCAATGGCTTGCCAGGAACTTGATCTGGCGTGGGCTTCCCACGGGGTCACAGCCTCCTCCCTTCGGGCATCCACCCGCTCTGGCGTGGGGTCCTCCCCGGGCTGCAGGTGGGGATCTGCTCCCCTGTGGGCCTCCATGGGCTGCAGGGGCACAGCCTGCCCCACCATGGGCTGCCCCAGGGGCTGCAGGGGAATCTCTGCTCCGGCACCTGGAGCACCTCCTCCCCCTCCTTCTTCGCTGACCTTGGTGTCTGCAGGGCTGTTTTCTCTCCCATCCTCTCACTTCTCTTCTCTCTCTGGCTACTGAGGTGCAGCCAGTTTTTTTTCCTTCTTAAATATGTTATCCCAGAGGCGCTTCCACCGTCACTGGTTGGCTTGGCCTTGGCCAGCGGTGGACACAGGCAAAACTTCTAGCAGCTTCTCACAGAAGCCACCCCTGTAGCCCCCCCCACTACCAAGACCTTGCCACAGAAACCCAATACACTGTTAAACTGTCTTTCTATCAACCCATGAGTTTTCTCGGTTTTGCTCTTTGGATTCTGTCCCCCATCCCACCGAGGGGGACTGTGGAGTGGCTGTGTGGGGCTCAGTTACCAGCCGGGGTTAAACCACGGCAGCGATGCAGCAGACCGTGTGGGATGCACCGGGCTGTGCCCAACGTGCCGGGATGCACTGAGCTGTGTGTGATATACCCAGCTGCGAGTAATGGAGCAGGCTGGACAGGATGCACTGGGCTGTGCACGATGCCCTGGGCTGTGCTCCAGTCCTGGGCTGAGTCTGATGCCCCAGGCTCTGTGTGATGTCCCGGGTGATGTGCAATGGGCTGTGCTATTGGTAATGTGCGTGATGCACCGAGCTGGGTGCGAAGCGCTGGGCTGGAGGCTTTGCACCAGCGGGTGCACGTTGCACCTCAACACTGACTGGGAGCAGGAGCCTCTCGACATGGTCCAAATGTACTTGGGGCCACTGTGTCCTTGTGTGTCCTGCCCCGTCACAGGGATGTGGCCTGGCAAGTGACTGCATGGAAAGCCTCCTGCCACAAAAATGGGTGTGATGTGACCAAAATTCAGCCTTTCTTGCCCCCTTCACGTGTGGTTTGCCCTTTTATATGACAAGAGATGCTGGCATATTGGTTACAAAGTGGGTAAATTTTCTGCTACCCAGTGGAAGTGATGGCTCTGCTCCCTGGCTCCCTGGCTCCTTTCTGAGTGCATCAGGCTCTGGAATGGGCTGCCCAGGGAGGTGGTGGAGTCCTCATCCCTGGAGGTATTTAAAAGAAGGAGAGATGAGGTGCTTAGGGACAGGGTTTAGTGGTGGGATGGCAGTGCTAGGTTAACGGTTGGACTTGATGATCTTAAAGGGCTTTTCCAACCGAGGTGATTCTATGATTCTATGATTCATCCGGCCCCACCAGGGGTAGGTGACCCACACTTGCCAAAATTATTAAAATAACCCAGCAGTCTCCTGACTTTGTTGCCAGATGGTTAAAACGAAGAGCAAGATGGGGATCCTCTTCCTCTCCCCTTGCCCTCCCTTGTCCCAGGGCAGGAGAAGGATGTGGAAGGGGTCCTGAGGTGCAGAAGAGGGGAAGAAAGTCCATGAGCAGCACCAGGAGGGAATGAAGCCATAACACTTCTGGTTTTCTCATACGAAATGAAACCAAGACCCACTCCTCCAGCCAGCACCTCTGCGCTGTGTTCCCAACAAGCCCTTTTTCTTCTTTCCTCTTCTGCTGCAAAATTTGCTCCTTGAATCCTTTTCTTTTGTGCAACATGAAGCCTCTGTATGGTATGACACTTCCCTGGTGGAAGGCATGTGGGCTGCTGAGTTGATTTTATTATTTGTTTCCTATTTTTTTCTACTTGACTTTAATGATTCCAGCTCCAAGCAACCCCCGTGCTCTCCCCATCAGCCTTTTGGATAACCCTCCTTAATTGGGGTGGCAACACCGAGGTTCCTATCATAGAATCATAGAATCATAGAATCACAGAATAACAGAATCATAGAATCATAGAATCACAGAATCACAGAATCACAGAATCACAGAATCATAGAATCACAGAATCACAGAATATTTTGGGTGGGAAGGGACCCCTAGAGGTCACCCAGCCCAACCCCTCTGCAGGAGCAGGGACACCTTGAACCACATCAGGTTGCTCACAGCCCCGGCCAACCTGGTCTGGAATGGTCCCAGGGATGGGGCTTCCACCCCCTCTCTGGGCAACCCCTGCCAGGCTTTCACCACCCTCACTGGAAAGAATTTCTTCCTTAGATCCAGTCTAAACCTCCCCTGCTTCAGTTTAAAGCCTTCCCCCCTTGTCCTGTCCCAGCTGGCCCTACTAAAAAGCTTGTCCCCCCCTTTCCTCTGGGCCCCCTTGAAGCCCTGACCGGCCGCACTCAGCTCTGCCCGCAGACTTCTCTTCTCCAGGCTGAACACCCCCAACTCTCCCAGCCTGTCCCCATAGCAGAGGGGCTCCAGCCCTCAGATCAATATGAGTACATTAAAAATGACCTTCAGTGAAAATACATTCGCCAAATGTAGAGTGCTTAGGAGGAGCGCGATGCCATAGCTTATGGTGGTGTAAAGCGCTATATAAAGAAAATTTCAAGTGCCCTTGAATTTTTCTTGTAGTCAGCTGGGAATTATATTTTCATGCTGCTCATTGACTTGAGAACATAGCGAGCTGGTTACAGAAGCCTATGTAATGGTGGATTTTGGGGAGGAGAGCAGTATTTTAGGGTGAGTGTTCTGCCCATTCTTTCTTCTGGGCTTTATCTGGACTCAGGAGTTTCAGCCATTCTTCACCCTGGTGAACGCTTTGGCAGGAGGAGACTGACTTAATTTCTATTTATTATTAATACAATGCAATGGCAGAATTCTACCAACAAGGGGCAAACTGTAGAGTCTTCCCTTTGAAATTCATTCCTTGTAGATTCCCACAGCATCTATCAGGCACGCATAGATCTCTTAAACAGTTAAGAGCCATGCCCCGTATTCAAGATCTTGTCTGCCGAGGAGAGGCTGACCTAACGAAGTAACTGAAGTTCTTGTTCCGCTTCTGTCATTTTAATTAACATCAGTGGAAATAATCTTAATGAACGCAGCTATTAATCTTTGCTACCTGGCCCCAGGCTCTTTGCTATTAATCAAGTCCTTATTCATTGTTAGTTACCGTTCCCAGCGCGGCAGGCTACGATAACTTGTTCTCCTTTTCCGTAGGAGTAGAAGTCATTGGTGTCAAGTCCTGCAAACCCTTGAGCAAACGTCTCAAATCCTACCTGCAAACCCATCCCCATTGGGAAAATGTCTCAGACCTTCACTCCTCTGAAAGCTCACACCCTTCTCTTCCTCTCCACCCTAAAGGCTTCCATTGCTGATTGGTGTCCACTTCTTCCCCCTCCTTGGGCTAACCTTTTGGGACAACCTTCCCGTATTCTCTCCCAGCATCCATATGAAGTTCCAGAGACCCAGGTTGGGCACCCTAGGTCTTGGAGACGTTCTCACAGATGGCGGGGACATGGCCAGAGGGGCCAGGAACATCAGCAGCCCCTGATCTTTTTGCTCCTCTGTGGGAAGGAAGCTTGTGGAGAAGCCAAGACAACCAACGCCTTGTCTAAGGCTGCAAGATGGCAAAGGTCCTTATTATTGATACAAAACCTTGTACTTCAAAATGGAAATTTCCATGGCATGCTTGTTCTTTATAAGAGATATTTTTTTTTAAGCTGGCTAATTTTTTTTTTGTTTGTTTTTTTCTCAGCTGGCTGAAATCAAAAGAAACGAACTGAAACTGGTATTTCTGATCTTCTTTTCAGCCATCCAAAGAAAAAGAAAAGCCCAGAGAACAGTCAGTCTGATCCATCGACTCACGCATGGTTTTTACAATCAATTTGTCTGATAAAATTCAGAAGCAAGAAATTCAATGAAAATTAAAGCACTTTCCCTTTTTTCACTTCAGTTTTTCATGGGAACAAAAGCCAGTCAGCCAGACTTTCTGCTTAGCAAATATTCCAGACTCAAAGCCTCCTCTCTTATTATAGAGCATCTGGTTGGAGCTGTAGGGACAGCTGAGGAGACAGTAGGGGAGGGAAAGCAATCTTTTAAAAAGTCTGATATAAATAACAATCTTTTTGCTTTCCCATGCTTAGGAACAGCGGTAAGATTCACAGGCCTTGGTGTGTCAGAAATGATGCTGGTACAGAGAAGAAATGGGGCTTGAAGGACCTCCTGCCTTTAATATGTTCCTAAAGAGTTTCAGTGTTCAATCGTTCCTGGGATTGGGGTTTCATTTGAACCCTTGGCACAATGAAACCTCTAAACAGTGATTATGCAAGGCCAGAAAATGGAAGAGTTTACCTACTGATGTGCTTCTAACCTGGAAATTAGACCCACTCCATCACACTTCACCCACCTAGGTATGAGCAATGAACACCAGTCTACTGAAGACTGGATACATCTAGAAATGCATTCACAATGTCCCAGCAACAAAAGGAAGCTAAATTACCCATGTCCCCATGCAGAAATCCTCCCGCTACTCCACTGTTGGTGTTGTCTCCCTACTGAATGGGGGCTCCTGGTCAGGGTCTCAGCTCCAATGTGTAAAAGCCCTCTGTGTCATTGGTGTGAGATAACTCTCCCTCCACAAACTCTCAGAGCAACTGCAACAGTCCACCAGCATCAAGGGGTGGAAAGGATGGGTGGCAGAGTGACGGGGACCTTAATAATCTCCGTCTTCTTCTCTTCTCTTCTCTTCTCTTCTCTTCTCTTCTCTTCTCTTCTCTTCTCTTCTCTTCTCTTCTCTTCTCTTCTCTTCTCTTCTCTTCTCTTCCCTTCCCTTCCCTTCCCTTCCCTTCCCTCCCTTCCCTCCTCCCTCCCCTCCCCTCCCCTCCCCTCCCCCTCCCCTCCCCTCCCCTCCCCTCCCCTCCCCGTCCCCTCCCCTTCCCCTTCCCCTCCCCTTCCCCTTCCCCTTCCCCTTCCCCTTCCCCACCCCTTCCCCTCCACCTTCCCCTTCCCTTCCCTTCCCCTTCCCTTCCCCTTCCCCTTCCCCTTCCCCTTCCCCTTCCCCTTCCCTATCAGATTCCTGCATAAGAAAGTTCCTTACCCGGGAGGAGCCCCGAGGCTGCCTTTGAAGCTCAGATTCCTGCATAAAGAAAATGCTGAGAAAGTGCCATGTTCTTGAAAATCCCCACCATAAAGAGCAAGCACGCCTTGCCTCATTTAGCCCCAGGGCTGCACCTTCTCTCCAATGGGCCTCCGGTGGCAAGCTACACCAGCCAGCAAGTTCTGGTCCATATCTCGCTCTTACACTGCTCAGTCTGTCCCCCTTGGGTCCAACCTGAAGACAACACCTTCTTCAGTTCCCTGGCTGCTTTCTTTCCAGGATGCAGCTTGTATTTCCTGGCTGGCTTATGCTTTGACGTGCCTGAATCGCCCTTCTTCACTAAAACTGGCAGTGTGAAAAAGCTGAGTATCAGCCCTGTGTTTTAATTAGATGTGTGCCAAGCTATCAGATAAATGGATCAGAAACAGTGGTTCTAGTAACCACAGCCAACATCTATCCATACCCAAGAGGAGGGAGCTGTGAACTGCAGAAGAAACTACTTTCCCAGTAGCTTGCTGATCCCTGTTGCTGTTTCTCCACCAGTTTGTGTACCATACTCCCTCCCAAGGCTTAATGCTTTGACCTCCAGGTGCCTCTTCCAAGTCAAGGTGTTGTCTGACCTCCTTTTTGGAGATGGTGAGCTGGCAGAGGTAGTTAGGTCAGCTCAGACATCCTGGAGCCTAATTTTTGTGGGCTTTTAGTGGGAAGTTTGGCACCCCTTTATCTCCAAGGATCTGTCTTGTCACATGAGAGTTTTAGTGGCAGAGTTGGTGAGTCCAAAGGAAGCCTCCAGAGTCCCATCTTACTGTCCTGATCACCAGCCTATCCTGCCTCTGGGTCATACCTCCTCCCACAGCAGCTCTATCTTCCCCCACTCATTCCTGTGGCTTGTTTGAAGTCAATGGCTTGACCTCAGTCTGATGAACGAGAAGCCATGCTGCTGAACCACAGTCAGCTACATAAGCATCTCCCACCACATCAAGACCTTTCATGGAAGCAGTACAATGCAGCTCAGCCACCCTCTGTCGACCTGGTAAGTGCTACATCCTTCAGGGACCAGCAAGAGGACTGAGGGACCAGCGTGGGGGACATCTGAACTTGCTTCATGCAGAAGAATGGCTCTGCACCTAGGATTCCCCTGGGGATCACCAGCACTGAGGTGCTCTTTGGGTGGGGAGAGGAAAGAGAGATGAGATGAAGAGAGGGTGTTCAATGTCTTGCCTGTTCAGGATCTCTGCAGCACACGTCAGAGACAGTGATGGAAGATGGATTCACATCATCAACTTGTGGTCACCACCCTGCTCCATGGTAGCAGGAACAAATCCAGACCCTCTCATCCATGCTCTCTGTCAAAGAGCAGGACTCCAGGGCAAAGTCTGAGTTATGATTTGCATGGAGCTGCCCAAACTCAAGGCAAGGGCTGGGAGCGGGTTGCTGGAGGAGGTCTCCAGTAACCTGGCAGGGGAGGTGACCCAGCAAGCAGGCAAGGAGAGGAGTGATCCCATGCTTTTCTCTACCACCACCCATCTAATGCCAGCTGATGTTACGGGAAGGGCTGGGCTGTCAAGAACATGTCCTTTGGATGATCCTGAGAGGCCTTGGTCCATAGCTCTGTAAGCACTGGAAATGGGGAAGATTGTGTGGGGTCATCCAGCATCCCAGTATGGGGATGGGGTGCGCCATGTTCCCACCACATTGCCCTTCAGGCTCCAAAGACTTTTCTTTTTACCTCACCTGGCTTTCCCCTTGGCCTCTACCAGCTCTGCATTGATTGTCCCCAGATGGTTGCCACCACAAGCCCCTCTTGCCACCAGCCTGCGCCACCCCATGCTAAGTCATCCAGCTCCAACTCAATAACAAACACCACGTTTGTCATTTCTCATTAGCTGCGGGACAACTCGATTTACAGTCAATTGAATTGTATAATTAACTGATTAGCAGGTTCAGTAATTTAAGTAGATCCAGATAAAGGGTTTATGAAGAATTAGCACCTTGATGGGGGGCAAAAGGCTGCATTTCTTTGCTTCCATGCTTGCAGATGCCTTGAAATGCCGGTGTGTGCGCCAGTCTGCTTGCTATTGGGGATCGAACCAGCAAATGCAGTGAACACAAGGGGCTTCTCCCCGTTCTCCTGGTGCCTGAGCCCTCCTCTGCTGCGGAACCATGGCCATCATTGGGGTGGAGCAGGGCTGTCCGTGGCAGAGCACAGGGACAGGCCACCTTGAAGGTGGGGGAGTTCTTGGAGAGGCACATCATGTCTAATTAGAATGGCAGGGAGAACAGAAGGGGAGGGTGTAAGGGAAACTTTTGGTTTCTTCTCCCTGGTTGTTGGTCTCTGCTCCCAGGGAAGGGGCGATGGGACGAGGGGCACCGGCCTCAAGTTGTGCCAGGGCAGGGTGAGGTTGGCCCTGGGGAACAATTCCTTCCCCAAAGGGCTGTCAGGCACTGGAAGGGGCTGCCCAGGGAAGGGGTCGAGTCCCCAGCCCTGGGGGGATTTAACAGCCGGGCAGAGGCGGTGCTGAGGGCCAGGGTTTGGGGGTGGGATGGCAGGGGTAGGGGAATGGTTGGACTTGATGATCTTAAAGGGCTTTTCCTACCTAAACGATTCTATGATTCTGTGATTCTAACTCCACCAAATGCTAGTGCATCCTATGCCCAAAGTAGAAGAAACCTCAGGAAATGCTAGGACTGGACTTGGTCCCTTCTCTTCCCCTCTTGCTCCTCAGCCATGGTCTTGTAAGGTTTCTCCTGCTCAGCAGGAGCAGTAAAAGGGGCAGAGAAGGGAGAAATCCTGGTGCCCCAAATCAAACCAGGTTTGCAAAGTTGTACTTAAAGGCTGGCCTGGCCATAGGTGCATCTGATCCCTGTGTCCCGGTCTCTGACCACGCTGCCTTCCCGGCTGCCCTGGAGATTTCGACTGAAGGAGGAAAAGAGCTTGGCTGGCAGCTGAGTGAAAATATTTCATGTGAGTAAATGAATTTAGCCAGCAAGCTGTAGAGGGCTGTCTCCACACGCCGACTGAGCGACTGGCTGCACTAAGCAATGCTGGACTTAGTCCCAGGAATTCATCAGGGTAAAATAACGAAGGCTGGGGCCACGATCAGCAGCTGGGGTTTTATGATCACGGAGTAATAAAATTTGAGGCATTAATATGCAGGTGAAACATTAGCACTAAATATTGGAGTATGCTTTAAAAGCGGCCAAGAAAGATGTGCCGAGGCTCAGACGTTACTGATGAGCTGCCTGGGAGAAGGCAAGGTCAGTTCCCATGGCTCGTGCTAGTCTGGGGATGAGATGATTGAAGTACTTGGGGCTGGCCTTGGGGAAAAAAAAAATCCATGGCTATAAAAAGGTGAAATTTATTAGAAGAATTGATTTGTCTAGGAGGAAAATTAATTTTTTTTATAGTGATAAAGGCTGCGTAACATGAGCCCATGTGCTCCTGTTAGACGACTCCATGCTCATCAAGGCCACCAGTGAAACCAGCCATCAGCCATTGCCCCGTGTGTAATTGTGGTGGGCTGAGATGGAGAGAAATGACTCCAGTTTGAGTTTCCCTTCTCTATGGAAGGAGGTATTTTTGCTTTCCCATGGTTGCCTCCTGGAAAGACAAATCCCAAGACAATCATAGAATCATGGGATGGTTTGGGTGGGAAGGGACCCCCAGAGGTCACCCAGCCCAACCCCCCTGCAGCAGCAGGGACACCTTGAACCACATCAGGTTGCTCACAGCCCCGGCCAACCTGGCCTGGAATGGTCCCAGGGATGGGGCCTCCACCCCCTCTCTGAGCAACCCCTTCCAGGGTTTCACTACCCTGCTCACAAGGCGAGTCTTGTTGGTTTGCACCCACACAAAGTGTAAAGAGGAAATAAATGGCCTAAGTGAAGAAAAGCAGGTTGTATTTAGGTATATATTTCAGCTGTGGTATTGCCAGGCTCAGGAGACAAAAACCATGAGCCTGGAACTACAAATATTAAATACATTTAGTAAATAATTGCTGAAGGGATTTTTTTTTTAATTTTCATTTTGGCATTAGTGTCTTTTGAACACATCTTCTCACTCATTTAGCGACTGTGACAGCTGATAGTGTTTGCTGTAGGTCCACACCTGAGGTTTCCACCACTAGGAATAAAGTCCCTGGTGCTGACAGCATCATCCCATCCTTGCTCTTCATGTGTTCGGGCTTTGGTCCCAAAGTGCTGGGTAAGCAGATTCCCATGCCTTTCAAAGCGATGAAAGTGATGGGAAAGCAACCTCTTCCATGGCAACCAGTTTGGTAAAGCTCCAGAATACCTTCAGGTGGTGAGGAGAGTGAGGACAGAGGCAAAGCTTCAGATAAATGCAATAAAGAGAGAGGCAAATATTGGGTCCCCCTACTTGCAATGCTGAGGGAATTAGTGGAAAATCTGATATCAGCCGATTGCATTTGTTGTGGCAAAGATGTTATTAGGACATCTGTGCAGCCCCTTGTCCAGTGACCCTGGTGCAGGCATGGTCCAGCTAGTCCAGGCCTTGCAGAGCTTCAAACAGCCTTCGCATGAGCCATCGGCTCCGAACAACCTTGGTATCAATGAGCAGAAATAATGACTGGCCATCTAAGATGAAAGTCAGCTGCTTTCAGTGAAAGATTGAACTTCACTCTGACGAGGTTAGCTACAGAAAGCCAAGCAAGCATCAAACGCCCAGCTAAAGGGAAGGGCAAGAATCCCAGAATGGTTTGGGTTGGAAAAGCCCTTTAAGCTCCCCCAGCCCAGCCGTTCCCCTACCCCTGCCATCCCACCCCCAAACCCCGGCCCTCAGCACCGCCTCTGCCCGGCTGTTAAATCCCCCCAGGGCTGGGGACTCGACCCCTTCCCTGGGCAGCCCCTTCCAGCCCCTGACAGCCCTTTGGGGAAGGAATTGTTCCCCAGGGCCAACCTCACCCTGCCCTGGCACAACTTGAGACCGGTGCCCCTCGTCCCATCGCCCCTTCCCTGGGAGCAGAGCCCGACCCCCCCGGCCCCCCCCCTCCTCTCAGGCAGTTGTAGGCAGCGATAAGTTTAGAACTGCAGGGATTTTTCCTTTTATTTTTTGATCTGGTGAAGCTTTCTGTATTTCTTTTTTTGTCCAAATTTATTTTTTTACAGGAAGAAGGGGAGATAAAGGGGATTCTCTTTCATATTTTCTGGCCTGGGAAAGGATCTGTCCTTTGGAGAACTGCATTTTTGCAGATCCTTCTTGATGGCAGAGCCATCCGCCCCCAGACTGTCTGCCCTGTGCACGGCAAAGCCTGCCAAAAACACCCAAAAAAGGATGAAAAAGACTTCAGAAAACCAGAATAACCAATATCACCAGATCCCAACATTTCTCACAACCATAAGGAGGGGATGAAATGGGCAGACCTCGGGTGCACCAAACACACCACCTTTGGCAACAGGGTTGAATCCGCCCTCAGATTTAAGGCAGGGACACGCTGGGATATGGCAATTCTTTCATCCTCTCAGCTCATTTTTTAATAAATAAAAATTATCTCTGCTCAGATTATCTGTTAAATCAGTTCTGGTTATCGGCTCTCTGCAGACGGAGCTGATTTGGTTGCAGAGGGGGAATGGGATGGACTGGAGCTAAGCTGGAGGGAGGGAAAGAGGGAGAGCAAGAAAGGAGAGGAGAGGGGGGAGGCAGGAGGCAGGGAGCTTTCCTCCCTGCGGCTGGAATGTGGAATATGTTTAGCTGAATTTACAGCACGCAGAAGTTATTGAATTTTCCATCTTCACCGTGGAATTAGCATCAGAGAGAATATTAAACGCTGCACTTTTCAATCTGTGGTTGGCGGAGGTTCGGAGGGGAGGGGGGAAATGCCCGCAGAAGTTTTATGGCTGAAATGTAAATCCCCATCAATCTGCTGGGAGCACGGCGATGCCGCACGTCCCCAGAAGCAGAGGGCTGTGCCGGGGCCGTGCCGGCAGAGCCGGGGCTGGCTGAGCTCGCGGCTGCATTGCAACCCAGCAGCCCTGCGCTGGTCTGATAAAAAGACCCTTGAGGAGTCAGGAGAGAAGCTGCCAAGTGCCCGTAATTACATTTCTGTAACATTCAGAAACCTGGAGGGAGAGGGAAGGGCTGTTCTGTGCCAGACACTGCGCATGCCGATGGTGAGACACCCCGCTGGGGACACACGGTCCGTCTAGGCAGGGCTGGCAAAATGCAGGAAAGGGAGAATAAAACCAGTAAATAGGATTGGATCAGGCCTTCATCCTGCACGAAGACACTCCAGAAAAAAACTCCAGTAAAATAATCCGGCTTCCAGAGACTTTTCAGTGCACTGAGGTCCCACCAGCCTCTGCCGTGGGATCACTTTAGCATCCCCCACATTAGGGCATGACTGGATCTGCGGGGATAATGGACCCTGATAAACCACCCAGGGATGAAAAGGCTGAATCCTGATTTTTTTCCAGGCTCAGAGCCCACTGTGAGCACTTTGCTGCTTGAATCCTTCCACAGGGAATCTGCCATGCCCTTGGGGTTAAGGAAACCCGTCCAGCCTTATTCCTCAGTCCCAAAGGAAAGGCAATGTTTGGGTGTATTTTTATGAAATTCAATATATATTTGCATATATTTTTATGACAACATTCAATATATTTTTATGAAATTCAATGAGTTACAAAACTCCTCGGTGTCCTGGGGTAGGGCAAACTTTGGGGCACAACAGACATTTCCCTTGATTCTTAAGGCAAGACCAGGCAAGCAATAAATATACCAGGTGCTTCGTGCTTGCTCTTGCTCTTCGATTCACTTGCTTGCTGTACTTTGACTTTCAGTCTCTGAAGCATAAAATCATAGAATCATAGACTCATAGACTCATAGAATGGTTTGGGTGGGAAGGGACCCCCAGAGGTCACCCAGCCCAACCCCCCTGCAGGAGCAGGGACACCTTTAACTACATCAGGTTGCTCACAGCCCCATCCAACCTGGCCCTGGGCACTGCAATACCGGGATAATGCATGGAGTGGAGGGAGCGAGCTCTGGGACCAACTCCCAAGCCCAAGTATCTGTTTAAGCACACGAGCTCCTCTTTGTTTTATCTTCTTCCTAATGTCCTGACAACATACATACCTATATATGCATACATATATATAAATACAGTGCATTCAGTAATAATCCTAATGCCTTTGAGTCCTGATTGTGTGCTGACTATAATTAAAGAGGTGTTTGAAAGATGTTTAGTGGATATGGAAGTGAAGCTTCCTGTCCCGCCCCTGTGAAATATCCTCTTGATATTTCCTTGCAGGTGTTGAAAGGAGCTGACAAGGGACTGAGCCGGGGATGATGCATCTTTTCTGACACTGTTCCTTCTTAGAATCATAGAGTCGTAGAAAGGTTTGGGTTGGAAGGGACCTTTAAAGGTTTCCTAGTCCAACCCCCTTGCCATGAGCAGGGACATCTTCAACCAGATCAGGTTTCTCAGAATCCGATTCAACCTGACCTTGAATGTTCCCAGGGATGGGACATCCACCACCTCTCTCCTAGGAGCCTCACATGACTTTGATGGCCTCCTCCTTGGCTGAGCTGGCTCTCTCATCTCCTTGCATGCCTTGTGGTTCCCTTAGCCCTCCTCTTCCTCCAGACCTGGGTCAGTTCTTGCTCTTGTTCAAATAGCTGCCTCCTCCACCTGGTCTCTACCAGATCTTGTCCCCTTCCCTTTGCCATTGAATCCCCCTTGTTCTCCTCCTCCACTCTGCGACCTGTGGTCTGATGCAGAGCCCCTTTGCACAGGGATTTGTGTGCAGTGAGCAGTTTCATGTTTGGAGAGAGTGACGTTTCCTATTAGGGAGAAAGAGACGGTTGGAAAGGTGCATCGTGTTCATTTGCACAGCCAGGAGCTGACACCCAGGAGATCATGCTGTTTTGTTTCTGGCTGTTTTGTGGTTTTTTTTGTTTTTTTGTTTTTTTTTAAATCTCCCTCGTCGCATTGGAGAGGAATTGATGGAGAGCAGGGCCCCAACAAAGCTGGTGAGGGGTCTGGAGCAAACCTTACGAGGAGTGGCTGAGGGCCTGGGGGGGGTCAGCCGGAGCGAGGAGCTGAGGGGAGCCCCATGAGGAGGGGGGAGCCGGGGGGGGGTCGGGCTCTGCTCCCAGGGAAGGGGCGATGGGACGAGGGGCACCGGCCTCAAGTTGTGCCAGGGCAGGGTGAGGTTGGCCCTGGGGAACAATTCCTTCCCCCAAGGGCTGTCAGGCACTGGAAGGGGCTGCCCAGGGAAGGGGTCGAGTCCCCAGCCCTGGGGGGATTTAACAGCCAGGCAGAGGCGGTGCTGAGGGACGGGGTTTGGGGGTGGGATGGCAGGAGTAGGGGAACGGTTGGGCTGGGGGAGCTTAAGGGGCTTTTCTAACCTAAATGATTCTGGGATTCTATAAGAGGTTCCAGTTGAATGGGAGGAAGAACTTGTTGACTGTGAGGGTGCCTGAGCCCTGGCCCAGGCTGCCCAGGGGGGCTGTGGAGTCTCCTTCTCTGGAGATCTTCAACCCCCGCCTGGCCACTGTCCTGTGCCCCCTGCTCTGGGTGAGCCTGCTTGGGTAGGGGGGTGGCACTGGGGGAGCTCCGGAGGGCCCTGCCAACCCCTGCCATTCTGCAGAACAGAGCTGCTTGGGTGGGCACGTTGGCTGGGAGCTGAGGTTTCCAGAAGCAACCGGTAATTAAGGGGTAAATAAGGGGACTCTCTAGTCGGAGGCATTAAGCAGGCATTAGGAGCAGCATGGTGAGAGACCGCCCAATATTGACTTTGCAGACATTGGCATGGCCTCCTGCCACACGCTGCCTTGCTGCACGGATCTGCCATCTCCAAGGCGTGGGTGAAAAGCAGCATCAGCAAATGTCCATCTTCATTATCTTAATGTGCTGGAAGGGAGTAGCTCACACATGAGAACATCACTGCATGCCGGACAGAAGAGCAGCATCATCGCTGCCCAGGCTGACCCTGCATCAAACAGAGCTGGAAAACAGGTTTTAGGGATGTATGTTCCTGACTCTAATCATCCCCTCAGCAGAGTTCCGGCCTCCAAAACACCTCACTTTTTATTGTCCCACATTACAAGATTACCGCAGTCAAATGGAGTATTACTAAGGGCTGGGTTTCGTCTTTCTCTTTGCTCTGCTGCTCAAACTACTGCAGCATCCTGTCAAACTGCAATGCTGTGGGCAACAGTTCAACACTGAATTGTACCTTTGGGCATTTGGCATGAAAATCCCGTGTTCCTCTTGGAGTAGAAATATATTTTCCAGGAGCGCAGAAGAGCTTGATTAAAACAGAAACCTGAGAACCCTTCATGCAGAGTCTAGGTCTGGTGCTGCCACTTAACAAGTGTGAGGTCTCGTGTCTGGAGACCTGTGAAGTGTCAGAGACTGTCATCCATGGCAAGTGGTCCCAGAGAGGGGGAAAACCAGAAGGAATCAGACCCATCGCATGCACAAGCCAGCCACAGCTCTTGGGCATCATCAGGGTTTTTCCATTCTCCAGATCAGCTCAGGGTTTTCAGCACGAAGCATTTTGATTTACCTGGGATGAGAGAGGAGCAAACATCGTGGATCTGACCTGTGTTTTCAGGCTTCTGTCTCTGACAGGACATGAAGCACTGGAAGGAAAAACAGCAAAATAATTTGCATCTTGGATTAAATCTCATCCTGTCTTCCAAAAGCCAAAGGCTGACTCAAGCTCTGAAGCACAAAGTATTATATCTCTTCCAGTATGCCCACCATTAATTGGTGTGTGTCCTGGTTTCAGCTGGGATAGAGTTAATTTTCTTCACAGAAGCTAGCATAGTGCTGTGCTTTGGATTTAGTACTAGAAGAACGTTGATAACACGCTGATGTTTTTAGTTGTTGCCAAGCAGTGCTCAGACTGCTCAAGGACTTTTTGAGCTTCTCCTGCTTGGCCAGGTGCATAACAAGCTGGGAGTACAGCACAGCTAGGACCCAAACTGTCCAAAGAGCTATTCCATACCATAGAACGTCATGCTCGGGGGGGTTGGTGGGTCGGTCGGTCGCGGGGAGAGTGATCGCTGCTCGGGTACTGATCGCTGCTCGGGACGGGCTGGGCATCGGTCGGCGGGTGGTGAGCAATCGCATTGTGCATCATTCGTTTTGTATATTCTGTATATTTTGTTATCATTCTCATTATTACTATTATTATTATTTTCTCTCATTAAACTGCCTTTATCTCAGACCTCGGCTCTAACCTTTTTCCCCTTCCCGATTCTCTCCCCCATCCCACTGAGGGAGGGGGGGGGAGTGAGCGAGCGGCTGTGTGGTGCTAAGTTGCCAGCCGGGTTAAACCACGACAGTGTGCCTCTCAGTCTCATATGGAAAATAAATAAAAAAATATGTTTTTTCTGAAGGAAATGGCTTGTGTAAATCTTGTGTGACAGTCTGTGTGCAAACCCCATCACCTCTCTGGAGATGTCTGCAGGCAGATGCGTCTGGCTGAGCTGTCACCCTGGGCTCTGTTTATACTCCACAAAGAAAAACAAGCCATTCAAAGGTCCAAATATTTTAGACACCAGTTTAAAGAGGGATGAGTTATTTCAGGAATTCTGCTGACTCTCTACGTCTCTGCTGGCTGTAGAGAAGGCCCAGAGTACTGACAGGTAGTGGAGATGTCTACCAATGCTAAATCCCATGTTATTAATCAGAATGAGCCTAGATTGGGCCAGCAGAGCAGCTGGCATGAAGCAAAATGAGGGCGGATAGAATCATAGAATCATAGAATCACAGAATGTTTGGGGTTGGAAGGGACTCCCAGAGGTCACCCAGCCCAACCCCCCTGCAGGAGCAGGGACACCTTGAACCACATCAGGTTGCTCACAGCCCCGGCCAACCTGGCCTGGAATGTTCCCAGGGATGGGGCCTCCACCCCCTCTCTGGGCAACCCCTGCCAGGGTTTCACCACCCTCACTGTAAAGAATTTCTTCCTTAGACCCAGTCTAAACCTCCCCTGCTTCAGTTTAAAGTCCTCCCTCCTTGTCCTGTCACAGCTGGCCCTACTAAAAAGGTTGTCCCTGCTGACCTGTGTGGATGATCTTCCTCTCTTTCAGCAGAAGAGGACTGCAGAGGAGGACACTGATATGAAAGCCATGACAACCCTAAGGGCATCTTTCTACTCACAGGGCAAAACTGATGCCAGACCAAATTTGGCTTGTCCGTGCCTACATGTTTCCAGTCCTGGTGTTGCATGAACACCCCTGTAGTCCAATGCTTGCAGCTGAGTCCAGGCAGGCTTGGGCAGAATCGGTCGCTGCAGTGTTCCAGGTCTTTCTCAGTTCTGTCCCTCTGGTAGGTATGGTGGCCCTACGTGGTCATGTCACGGTGAGAACTTTGCTGCAGGAAATGGGAGGAAGATCTCATTTTTGCTGGTGTGTTGCCAATTATCCTGCCATAACAGGACCCTGACAGCAAGATTGCTGAAAACACAAGGGAGGAAGGCATTGGCATGACCTCTTTACTAAACAGGGCTCCAAATACAGTTTTTTCTGTTTATGAGAAAGCCACTCAGCCTTCTACCTGCCCTGAACTTCAGTGCTACTATACCAATATTCTTTGGTATGAGAATACGGGAAGCGTTAGATGAGAAATCATGGATTGAATTGCAGGAAGGCAATGTAGGCCAGACTTTAGAAACGGGGTTCAGTTGCCTCAGCATGGATGTCCAGAGGCATTTGAGACATGCTGGAGCATCTCCCCCAGCATTCATCTCCCTCTTCAGAAAGTAATAGTGTCACATCAGCTATCTTTGTCATGATGCTTGGGTACCAAGTCTTAAGTGGTGCAAGAAACCTTGCACCTTTATTGACAATTAGCTGAAGAGCTCTTCAGATGCCAGAAAAATTGTTCTTGAAGTGCTTCAGAGGAGTGAATGGCTTGGCCCAGCCAGGTGTCCAAATATCCCTGAAGGACATGAATGCAATCCTGTGATGGATGAGAACAGAGCAGAACATCGCTGAGGGACACAGCACAACACCTTAGAGGCCTCAGTGGATCAGGCTAGGGTGTCCCAGCGTTCTGGTTTTGGCTGGGACAGGGTTAATTTTCTTCCTAGTAGCTGGCACAGGGCTGTGTTTTGGATTTAGGATGAGAAGAATGTTGATGGTTTAGTTGTTGCTGAGCAGTGTTTAGACCAAGTCAAGGACTTTTCAGCTTCCCCTGCTCTGCCAGGGGCACAAGAAGCTGGGAGGGGGCACAGCCAGGCCAGCTGACCCCAACTGGCCAAAGGGCTATTCCAGACCATAGGACATCATGACTTGTTCATCAGCATATAAAGCTGGGGGGAATTGGCCGGGGGGGCAGTGACCGCTGCTCGTAGATGGTCTGGGCATTGGTTGGTGGGTGGTGAGCAATCACATTGTGCATCACTTGTTTTGTATATTCTTTTATCACTATTATTATTATTATTATTATTTTCCCTTCCTTTTCTGTCCCATTAAACTGTCTTTATCTCAACCCATGAATTTCACTTTTTTCCCCAATTCTCTCCCCCATCCCACTGGGGAAGAGGGGAGCAAGTGGATGTCTGTGTGGCGTTTAGCTGCCTGCTGGGTTAAACCACAACACCCATGAATCAGTAACCCATCACTGGCAGTGGGAACAAGAATAAGGAGCTGGAAGAGTACAGGGTTCCTAGAGTACCCCAACAGTGGGGAGGTGGGATAGGGATCCCGGGGCTGTGTGGTGCACCAGACCATTGTGTTCAACAGCCAGGGATGGATCCACCCTTTGTCTGCACCATGGAGAACATCACCATGAAGGGACAACATTTCTGGAGACCATCAGTCCATGTCCACCCTTTGTCTGCACCACGGAGAACATCACCATGAAGGGACAATGTTTCTGGAGACCATCAGTCCATGAGCGAAGGCAAAGGTTTAGGTTTGCTAATGCTTCAGTCTGCCGTATGAGCATGCTCAGTGTAATCTTGCAGCTCCCAAAGGTATTTACTTGCACATTTTCTTTAGTCAAACAGTGGGACAAATAATAGTTTAGTCCATCTTTTCCCTCATCGTATGCATCCTGGTCTTGTGGAAATCTTTTCACAGGCTTTGAGAGCACTAAGAAATGTGTTTGGAGGTGCAACTAGACCCCTGAAGCACCTCAGAGATGTTGTGACACCAATTTAATTTTAATGACCCTTTTTGCAAGGGACTAGAGGCTTAAATTACTTTTTTCTTTCTAATCCTTTGTCAGTGATGAGCCTGTGCAAACCTGCTGTATATTTAAGTGGCTGAAGCCCATTTCTGCCAGTGTCAGCATAGGTCCAGGTAGAACTGATCTGTATTTTATCTTGGGATAAGCACTCATATCCAAAGTCAGAACTTGTCTTTCTTCCACGTTGAAGCTGGTGGCTTGGAAGGATCTCCATTGTGCTACAAGGGCACCAAAAATTGGTCCCAGACATCAGTACTGCCAGCATGTCTCTGCACACCTAACTGAGATATCTGCAAAACGAAGAATGCGCGTGCTGGTATGTGACTGCAGAGACAGAGCTGGCACCAAAATAATCTGACGTTCCCTTGTGCTTGCAATGGGTGATGGACTCCAAGATAAAGCTGGCGGCTCCTCTTTCTATTTGGAGTGGGTGTTTACGACAGATGAGTCTGGAGCTGGAAAATGCAAGAACATACGCACTTTCTCCCATCATGTGGAGGCTTTAAACAGCTCCTGCAAGGTATTTTGCTCTTTCTAATCCAGTCACTAGGAGCGAAGGCCTGTGGCTGCTCTTGGTGGACGGGAAGTTGCAGCAACACCCAGAGAGGTTTTCCTTTTCAATCCCCAGGCTCACTCCAAGCCTGCTGAAGTTGTTTATAGTTTTTCTGTGGCTTTTACTGCCTTTTGGACCAGGTCCTAAATCATGCACTGAACTATATGTTGGAAACCACATCCACCGAGTAATATCCTTCAAGTAGCAGAGAAGTTTGGAGATTAAGTTTCATTTGGAAAAGCAGAAAAGGCAAAGCAAAGCTCAAGCACAAACCCTCGCCGGGAATGGCTCCCTGTGCTAAAACCCAGTTGTGCTTCAGGACAAAAGGACGTTGAGCTCAGAGCATTGTGACAGCTCTACTTAGCAAGGGAGAAATCAGGAAAATAAGCCCACTGGCTTGGGCTGAAAGAGCGGTGTGACTCAGTGTGTCATTAAAGTGCTGTGGGAAACCCAAAAGCCAGCATTTTGGCACAGTGCTGCATGCCTTGCACTGTGTATTATTATTTTTAGAATAATGGTATAATATATAATGATGTATTACGTTATGCGATATTATTGTAGGGATATTTATATCCCTCATTGGAATGACAACTGGCAGGAGGGGTCTCCAAACAAGATGGGGGGCTGTTGGTGCTATAAGGCAACAGCCTAAAGTGACGTGCGATCTGAGCAGGAAAAAGGGAGCAAAGGCTGGGTACAAAACTGAAGCCAGAGAGGGGACCTGAGCTTTTGTGGGCATGCAACAGGCGAGTGTTAGAAGCCTGTTAGAAGCCCTGAGTCTCTCTACCTTGGCTTTTGGACCAGATTTCTTGCTTGGTTTATATCATTATCTTTAACTCTACAAGTGGCCAAATTATCTATGCCCTGGGGTCATTCCCTCTTCCTACCCCCCCCAATTCCTTCTCAAACCCAGGACCAGTAGGACATGCTGGTTTCACCAGAGGTACTCACCACACCAAGCCAGGGTCCTCTCAGCCTGCCCCATCTTCTGCCTCAACAATGTCCATGTTACAGACATTGAAAGTTAGATGAGCTCAAACCCATAACTTTTACCCATCTCTGGCAGTAACTGCTCCCTCTTTCCCAGGAGTAACTCACCCAAATCCATGTGATTCAGGGAAAAGTTGGCTCTGCAGCACTGACAGGTAGGAAAGCTGGTAGTGCTTCAGCACCTGGACACGTACAGCAGAGTGGTCCTCCCAAATGCTGCGTCTTCGTGCTCTGGCTCACTCTGGGGGTTGAGACAGCACAAAACCGTTGGGCCTGGTGGTAAGTCGTGCAAATTCTTAGAGAGCGAGTTAACTCTGGAGGACAATTCTTAGGCATCCAGGGGACAATTGCATGTATCTTAGCTAGGATCCTGCCCTGATCATCATCAGTACCAATTAGCCATCACCAACACCAACTAGCCATCATCAATATCCACTAGCCATCATCAACACCAAGTAGCCATCATCAATACCAGCTATTCAGAAAGCATAGCAGCACAGGGATTGATTTTCTGCCACTCTTTATCTCATCATGCTCAGCTTTGGCAGGAAAGGAAGGCAAAATGTCTCCTATCAGCCCTATCGGCAGCTGTATCGCCATTATCCGGAGGTATGGCCTGTGATACTGGCATGCAGATACTTCATTTACTTGCAGGGCAACAGCAGTGCTCCTGGACTGAGCTGCAGTGGCCCGTTACGGTCTGTTGGGTGGGAGCCCTCTTCCTGTTTACACCTGGAATCCTGTGCCCAGTTCTGGTCCCTGCTGTACAAAAAAGATGTAGACAGGCTGGATGGGGCCCAGAGTAGGGCCACCAAAATGATCCAAGGACTGGAAAGCCTCTCTCAGCCATATGGGGATGGGCTGAGAGAGCTAGGTTTGTTCAGCCTTGAGCAAAGGAGGCTCAGAGGGGATCTCATCACCACGTACCAGTACCTGAGGGGTGGCTGCAAGGAAGATGGAGACTCCCTTTTCACAAGGAGTCCCATGGATAGGACAAGGGGGAATGGACACAAGTTGCTCTTGGGGAGATTCCAACTGGACATGAGAGGGGAATTTTTCGCCATGAGAACAGTCACCCACTGGAATAATCTCCGCAGGGGAGGGCTTGACTCCGCCACATTGGACACTTTCAAGTCTCAGCTGGACAGGGTGCTGGGCCATCTTGTCTAGACTGGGCTCTTGCCTAGCAAGGTTGGACCATATGATCCTTGAGATCCCTTCCAACCTGGGATTCTATGGTTCTATGTTCATTGCCATGGCTTGCTACATAGGCTGGGATCCTCCACTGCTCACTAGCAGGTCTGCTTGGATCTTATGAAATTTTGTCTGATCACTCAATTTTGATACCTCCAGGTAAGTCTGTTTCAGGTCTGAACTGATTTAGGAACTGTGGAGAGTTGCCAGTACAAGCATTCTCCTTTACACCGATCGAGATGTCTCTACAGGCAATGTGGAAGGAGCGTTGTTTCACACTAAAGTGGGCATTTAAAATAAGTCGTGAAATGTACCATGGCAGAATCTGTCTTTTTTTCCAGTGCCTATAAAGGGAGTCACGAACACAGAGGCCTGCCCTAGAGAAGTCTAAATTTGGACAGAACTATCCTGTTTAGTATCTGTGGAAGAATAACACTTATTGCAGATCGCTGCAGATGCTGCATGGACTGAAATGCATACTGCAAACAAAAGGTGAATAGAGATGCACTAAATATTTGGAAACTTGTGAAAGAATATATTTCACACCTCCCCCCTAACATGACTTATGCCAAGCTTTGAGAGCCCTGTACCTATTGAGATACCAAAGAAAAACTGGAGAATGTTTTCAGTTTCAGTTGTATCAAGGAACATGAATCCTCTACAGCACATGCCTCCAGTCCTACTAGTGCGACTTAAAATGTATTGAATTTCACCAACTGTGAAGTCAAGTTTCCTTCCTTGTCTTCAGGTGAGACTTTATCTGCATGCAGGATTGGGCAAGGCATGGCAACCTGCACTCACCGGGGCGGGCTTGAGACAGATATCTCAAGAGTGGGTGTCACGAGGATGGAGCCAGACTCTTCTCAGTGGTGCCCAGCACCAGGACAAGGGGCAATGGGCACAAACTAAAGCAGAAGAGGTTCCAGTTGAACGTCAGGAAGAACTTCTTGACTGCGAGGGTGCCCGAGCCCTGTCCCAGGCTGCCCAGGGGGGCTGTGGAGTCTCCTTCTCTGGAGATCTTCAACCCCCGCCTGGCCGCTGTCCTGTGCCCCCTGCTCTGGGTGAGCCTGGTTGGGCAGGGGGGTGGGACTGAGTAATCTCCCAAGGTTCCTTCCAATCCCTGCCATTCTGGGATTCTGTGTGATGCTGTGAAAGCTGGCGATGCAGCAGGCCAGAGGACTAATTGTCCTGTTCTGAGTCCCACTCCTAATTTTAACCAAGAACAGTCTTAGGATCTTGCTGTAATCCATGGAGAGGTTCACCTTGTAAGAATTTCATACCTTCATTGGGCTGGATCATCTGTTGAATGTGTCCATCTCTTTTGACTAGATGGCGAGACATCTGGCTATAGCTGGTTCTTCACTTTGCCCCAACAATTTTAGGTGGTCAGGCAGTAATAATAAGCAAGACCCCAGACTGTTGCAGTCTTGTAGGATACACGAATTTATTGCCACATTAAATAAAACCAAGTAATGAAATAATATATGTCACACAGGGAATGAGCAGTTCCTTGTTCGTGACCTTGCTGGCCAGACTCCAGCTGCAAGACAAGGGGGACCACTGTAACTGGCTTAGAGGTTATTCAGTGTCTCCAGTTCCCACCTTGCTTGTTCTCAGCTTCTCTTTTTATTGCATTTTTGCTTCTGGATCACAATATAAACATTCAATTGACTCCATTTAAATGTCCTCATTGCTGGAGAATCCAAGAGAAAATGGTTTTTGTTCGTTTCTTCTTTCCTGACAGATTCCATACAGGCGACGCCTCTATCTCTTGGGCACTGTGGTGTCACTTGTGGCTTTGTTTTACACTGATGTAAAATCACAGACTAACTGGGGTTGGAAGGCACCTCTGGACATCATTGGGTCCCTCTCCCTACTCATTATCTCACAATTCTTTTCTTACAGCACCCCCTCCACTGTAATTAGGGGTCTGACTGAATTTGCATCTCTTTGTAGGGGTATGTGAGGGCTAGGAAAGAGGGAGACAATGCAGAAAATGACTTGCCCATTGAAGCAAAACAAACTCTCTATACACAAGATGCCATGACCTTGGCTATATCCAGGCTCAAAGAAATTATGTCTTGATATTAGCAACATAAGGTATGAATGAAAAGGGAACTTGAAATACCAGGTAGATGAGTCTTGTCTATGTGTTTTCTCCAACCTCTTAACAAATCCAATGTGTCGAGGAGGCTTACCTGAAATTTCTGGAGAGCTGGCTGCACCTGGGTGTCCCTGGCATTAGCAAAATTGCCACTCCATCCTCCTTGTGAAGTGACTTTCCATGCAGATTCCCAACTAGCCCTGGCACATGGTGGGAAGGGACCTGCTCTTGAGATCCCTTGGAGCACCAGGACACAGCTCGTACTCAAAATCACGTCCCTGCTACAAGAGGCGGTGTTACGCAGTCACTCACAAATACCTGTACGATAAAAGCAACCCTGAGCAGACAGCTGCCAGATGACCTCAAGGAAAAGTGGAGCTTGCAAGCTGGTAGCTTGAAAAGAGGAAAACACCTAGTCTGGGTATTGGGCATAAATCAGTGCCTTTTAGGGGTGTAATCCCAGACGTCTTCACCCTCTCATACCGGGACTTCTGATTTCTTGATTTAACCGCTGTGTTCTTGTGCATACATGCATGCGTCTTTATATGTGCACGCACACGCACAGAGGCTGATGGAGGACATGAAGTGCCTGAGCTTCCTGAAAGCAGAGGACCTGCTTTGGATCTCATTTATATCGCTGTAAATCAGGAATAGTTCTCCTGAAATCGGTAGCGCTGCGCCACTCTAAGAAAAACCAAACTCAGGGCTCCTTGCCTGCGTTTGTGCAGAGGGTTTCTCCAGCCAGCCTCCTTCAATGCTCTCTTGTCCACTTCCCATTTCAATTTATCCCCCAAATCCTCATTTCCTTATACTCCTTTCCCTTTGGGCAGCCTGTCATTCCCATGGGCAGGGTCTGCGACAAGCTCTGCAGCAAGAGCTGGAGGATTAACCCACTCTGGGTTGGACGCCGCACAAAGAGTCCACACAAGCTCCAGGAGAGCCTGGGACAGAGATAGAGGATTAAAAGCATTCCCCAGCTCCCTTTGACACCAGGAGGGTCTTCTCTGTTGAAGAGACTTTCCCTGTGGCTTCTAGCACATGTATAATTTTTGATGAACGAGGCCCCAGGGCACTGGCTGCAGACGGAGGGCTGTTTTGATTGTAACAGGCTTTGATTCAGAGGAGCCAGAAATTATTTATTTTCGTTCCGCTCCCCTCCTCCCCTTCATTCTGAGTTGGGATTGAGAAACTCTGTTTGCAAGGCTCGGGGGCTCCAGCCGCCTCGCTACCTGCATCGCTGATGGCCTCGGATGAGCAGCGAGGTCCTGGTGGAGCAGGGCACCAAACGCTTGGACTGCAAATGCTCTGGAATTTGTCCCTTCTGCTATTCCCCTGTAAGTTGTGCAGGCAGGCAGGAAAGGGCAACCCTGGTGAGCTGGTCCCTTGGCAAGAAATTTCCTTGCCAGGAGTGATTCCCTTTGCATTCACTGCAGGAAGGACAGACAAGAGGAGTTGCATGTGGTCCCTCTCTTCTCGCTGTAAGTCGGTGGAAGATGAGCAAAGCTCTTGCCCCTTTCTCAGCATCCAGAACGTTTCTGGCCAAGTCAGGCAGGGGACATTCCCAAGTGGTTTCATGGCTGGAGGGACTGTCTGCAGCATCCCAGCTCTTGGACTTGGATCGCATTCAGTGAAGTCACAGTGCTGTGACCTCTCTCTTGCTGGAGGCCCCCTGGGCTTGCTTCGGCTTGGCTGGCCAACTGGGATCCCTGTATGAGGTTCTGTATAATTAGGTCCAATTTAAATTTGATCTCTGTCTGCTACTGGTAACTACTGAAGGCAAGACACTCAGCTCGACATGGTTTTGGAGTTATGCACTACGACTGCTTGTCATTTTAATACCCTGAAAAGTTTGTAGGTGGATCCAAAGGATCCAAAAGCACTTTCGGGTCAACGGTCAGAAACCACTACCCAATTAAAGCATTAGATCATCTGATTGCCTCAGGCTGTAGTTCTAATGGCAGTTAGGCAAGAAACTTGGCCCTGGGTCTGTGCTATGGTATTAACAGTAATATTTCTCACCTGCTTAACGATGTACAGGTGATGTATGGTGCAAACAGGTCAGTCCTTTGCTTCTCAGGTGCAACAGATACACACCTGTACTGGAAAAGTCACTCAGCAGCCTCTGCTTAGCTATAGCAAGTGGCTTATGTGCATGACCGTCATCTGAGCTTCTGCTATTTATGACTGTTTATCGCTCAAGATGCTGATGAGTGGTCTCTGCTTCTTCCAGTTCTGTGCCTTGACCTGAAAGGCTAATCCAATAACTGGTTTGACTCCATTTTGGCTTAGAATCATAGAATCATAGAATGCTTTGGGTTGAAAGGGACCTTAGAGGTCACCTAGCCCAACCCCCCTGCAGGAGCAGGGACACCTTTAACCACATCAGGTTGCTCACAGCCCCATCCAACCTGGCCTGGAATGTTCCCAGGGATGGGGTCTCCACCCCCTCTCCGGGCAACCCCTGCCAGGGTTTCACCACCCTCACTGGAAAGAATTGCTTCCTTAGATCCAGCCTAAACCTGCCCTGCTTCAGTTTAAAGCCCTCCCCCCTTGTCCTGTCACAGCTGGCCCTACTAAAAAGATTGTCCCCACTTTTCCTCCAGCCCTCGGATCATTTTAGTAGCCCTCCTCTGGCCCCAACAGGTCTATGTCCTTCTTGTGCTGAGGGCTCCCGAGCTGGACACAGGGCTCCAGGGGAGGTCTCCCCAGAGCAGAGCAGAGGGGCACAATCCCCTCCCTCCACGCTGGCCACGCTTCTCCTGATGCAGCCCAGGGCAGGGTTGGCTTCTGGGCTGCCAGCGCCCACGTCCGGCTCATGTCCAGCTTTTCACCCATCAGTGCCCCCAAGTCCCTCTGGGCAGGGCTGCTCTCGATCCTTTCATTCCCCAGCCTGTATTGATACCGGGGGTTGCCCCAACCCAGGTGCAGGACCTTGTTGTCGGCCTTGTTGAACCGCATGAGGTTCCCATTGACCCTACCTCTCCAGCCTATCAGGTCTCTTTGGATGACATCCCATCCTTCTGGTGTGTCAACCGCAAAACTCTGTCTCATAATTCTGTCTTTCATTACAGTTGATATGCAGATGTTTGGGATCCCACAGAGGGAATTTCAGGCAAGCTGTGGGGTTTGTTGGTGCAGGAGATAGCTCCTGTATTCAACAGTCTGGGACAGTGATCTCCAGATTTGAACCATAATGCAATGAATTTTTTGTCAGTCATTGGTCATGATTTGGCCCTGGAAAGTGCTGTCATTTGGGGAGATGTGTGAGAATCTCTCCTGAGTGTAGAGATCTGTTAGTTATCTATTTGTGTTTCCATGAAGCTAGTTTCTATCTCCCCTCATGCTCCCTTTTTTTTTTTTTTTTATTCAATGAAGATGATCAGGGTCTTTAAAGAGCTATTCACTTGACCTACTTGGGGCTTAGTTTAGGTAAGAAGAGTTGCACTGGGGACTTCAGAATCAGTGAACAACCTGCTCAGGTAGGATATCTTGCCTTGTACCTGAGGAACCCCATCCTCTCTCCAGGCTCATCCAGGCTCTCATGCCTGGTGTTCTCCTTCCTCAAAGTCCAGAGAGCAGAAAGCAGTGAGGGCTGGATGTGAGCAGCATCACTGCTCCTCCATGTTACCTTCACCGCTGCCCAGGGCTTTGCTCTCCTCCAGGGCAGCAGCAGGGACCCCACCACCTCCCTGACTTGATGCTCCTGGCTAGGGGGAGCTTTGGAAAACTTCTGGATGCAAACCTGGGGATTTAGATCACTCAAAATGTTGGACAGAAGAAGGAAGGAAATGTCTGGGGATAATGTGGTGGGTTTGCACAAGTCTTATTTCCTGGATTGATTTTCTCATCCAAAAACACATGAGAAAAAGTTGCTCCTGCTCGCTACTAAATTTCTGGCTACTTTTCTGGCATAATGAGGGTGACCAGGGCTGGTTTTGATTATTGGCCCATATTTTTGAAACATCAGAACCGAAGCTCCGGACCTGCGTTTTAATTGGCCTTCAGCGGGCAGTGACAAGCATTTCTTCTCAATACTGGGACAAGTGTCTGCATGGATATTGCCAATTATACACAAACCCTGGATATTTTCTATCAAAACACATTTTGATGAAACACTGTTCTTACCAAATCCCCTCACCATTTCCAAATTGCCTCTGGGAAGCAAAGTGATCCATTTTTGGGTCAATCTGCATTGATGCTTCTTGGAGCTGTCACTTCCATGGCTCATCCCCTGTTCTCTTGGATGGGCCCTGACTAGATTATGTCATTTGTGATGCACCACAGTCTCTTCTCCAGCTGAGATGCCATAATTCATGACTGGAATGACAATGACAAAAAGCCAAGCCAACTCAACCTGAACTCTTTGAGGGAGAAGACAGCCCCCAGGATTTGTGAAACGCAAGACCCATCCTTTACACCAGGAGCTGATCCAGACAATTATGGTTTTCCCCTTAAAAAAGCACTGCTCAGATGTCTCAGCAGAGGTTTTTGACCTCTTCAGGAGTGGAAAACTCCAACATTTCAACTTCCTCCTGCTGAGACAGGAACAAGCACCGTAAGAACTGAATTTGGCCATTCTGATTTCCACGTCTGTCACTCAACAACTTGGAGAGACCAGTCTGGGAGGCACCATGCAACTATCCCAAGCCCCTGTCTGCCAGCTGGGTAAGGACTTGGAGGGGATCCTGGGAAGGTGGCTTTGGATCTGCATCCTTCAGGGCCTGTGCTGAGACAGTGCACACTGAAACCTCTCAGCAGCTCATCACCACGTCACCCTCATCCTTGGTATTAAGGAACCAAGGAGCAGGTGATGATCCATGGTGTTACTACCTCCTACACCTCCCATCAGCAATACACTCGTCAAAATAGTCAGATGTCATTGGTGAGAGCTTTTTTTCACTTTGCAAAGTGGGCTTCATTCCAGCACATTGTAAATGTCTCTAATTTTGAGATCCTTTCAAATCCACTCAGTATTCAGACATTACATGATATTTTCATGATTGGCAGTGATATTTAATGGTGAATTAACAAGGTTACAAAAGAAAAAAAAAACCCATCTGAATTTTGGTAACTGGAAAAGGAAGAATGTATTTATTTAGCTGTCAGGACAGTGGTTTTTTTGGCTATCCCTCATCTCACCGGATCTCAGAACTCATCGATGAAAAAATATTGTGGATTCATTTCTCTTTCCATTGAGACTGTGGCTGGTGTTCTTGAATGATTTATCTGCCCAGTTTTACAGATCATGCGTTATGAGTTAATTTGGGATTGTGACAGCTACTTAAAAATCATCCATTTGGAAAAAATTACTTGCTATCAGATGAATAAAAATAAGTTGATCTCTGTTTCTTGTATACATTCAGGATGACAAGGACTCTCGTAAGCTTCAACTGTTTTTTCTGATTCTGATCCAGCTTTTGGCTAATTTTTCTTGTATTTCATTGGTGGAGACTCAGATGCAGTAAAGCAGAAGTGTTGAATTGATGGTATTAAATTGGATGCCTTGCATTTACGTAGCTGACAGTGGGATGATCTATGTAGGGGGGCTTAGGTGGCCATCACTGCTTGTCTGCAGGATCACCGCTAGCCCAGCCCAGCTCTGCAGGTGTCTCTTGGCCATACGAGGATTTTGGTATGGAACTGAGGGGGTGGCCACTCATGGTACAAGCTCTGAGCTCTTCCACAGAGCTACTGCGCTGAGAGCAGACCTACTGATAGTAAAGCAGAATGAGCTGCCTTTGCACCTTGGCTTGTGTGATGTGGCGTGTGCTCAACCGTGAGCTATGGTTTTGCTTTTGTCACCTCTCAGAACCTCTTCCCCATTGTAGCGAGAGCTGCAGCCAGTGCCACCACTGGAGGACCGGTCCACTTCTACATCTCTCCATGGGCCTTGTGTGGCAGAGCACACCCTGGTCTGCTGATGAAAACACTGAGATATCACCATTCTGGTGTCTTTGTGAGGTTTCTCTTCTTTTTCTCTCCTAATCTGTTGGTTTCATCTTTGTGATACGCACCTTTTTTTGCTGGTTGCCTTCATGCCTTGGCTATTCTTTAAATTTCCCCCACGGCCTGTTTTCATGTGATACATTATCTGCTTTCCGTTGATGTTGCTTGGCTAACATGGACACTCTAGGATAGTCCTTTGGCTTGAATGAATACTCCGGATATGTCATTTAAATATTCCACTTATGTATTTACTTGCCTTCTAGCTTTCTTTTCATTTAGGGCTCTGCAAATCTTCAGTGACAGTAGGTTTGGCTGTGCTTTAACAGCCTCCACACAGGGGCCTTCTGTTACTATTATTTTTTATTGCTAGCTTCTTTCCAACTTTCCTTTTTTCCTTTGGGACTCTCTGAGGATCAGGATCATCCTGGATTCCTCCACTCCTCTTGCTCAGACTTTTCTCCTTTCAGTCAGTGGCTTTGGATGTTACAAATCTGGAGGACCGACCATGACGCTGACGTGCTCTGAGTCCCAGCTGCCTCACAGCCCCACGGGGAGTCCCATGAAGGCTGGAGGGTTTGCATAGCTCGCATCTGGGCAGGACATCACTGTGTGATCACCTCTGGCTTTGAGCAGGACGCAGAGGCAGGAATCATCAGCTTTGGGCCAATATGTTGGATGCTACTGCATATAAAATGTCTGCATCAAAATGTGGTCTGTGGACAGGAGGCCTATGACTGTGGCTACAGTAATGCTTATGGGCCATGCCCAATATTCAGACCTTGGCTCTGAACACCGAGTGGGAGCTACGTCTCTCACCTTTTGGTTTTGAGCCATTTAGATCCTCGTTAACGCAACAACTCTGTGTTCTCGGCCCGCGTCTGTGCTGGGGGAAGGACAGCCCAGATGCACATTCCTGCTGTATCTTGTCTCTGTCAGGACACCTTGCTCTCCATGAGCTTGTTTGGACAATTTAGGAACCACCTCTGTGGGGCTCAGGCTCCGAGCGGTCCCGTCAGCATCTTGGCAGGTCCTGCTGATTCTTGGTCCCCTGATCTGTGAAGCACTCTAGAAAGCAGAAATGCCAGATGAGGTGATGTGTGATTTACTAGGTATGGCACTACACTACCATGTAAGCCATAAAATTCAGGGGAATTTTGGCCTTCATCTACGTAACACTGCAGAGCAAGGAGTCTCACCAGGCAGATCCGTGGTAGGAAAAAAGAGGTGTGGACATCTTGATACCAGCAAAGTGTCAGCAATTTGGAAGGAAACCATGGAAAAAACACTGGAGAAATTGCCAAAAGGACTCCCTTGACCCTTAGGAAAAGTGAAAATAACAAAGCCTGTTCAGTTTATTAAACAACACTGTGGATGCTTTCTTGCAATTTTGCATAGCCATGTGAAATGTATTAAGAGGAAAACATATGTCAAGAAAGTTGGTAATCGGTATCAAGTAGCAGATGACATTTCAATTTCTGATCTCACTTTCATGAGCAACTAATAAAAATAACCCAGGTATCTGACATGGAACGTGCCAGAACATGCAAATTAGTTCTCAAGCGATACTGGAAATGCATCTGCTTGCCTGAAACACACGGATAGGTTAAGTTGCACATAAACCTTAAGCGAGATCTGAGTAGTACCTGGATCTTAAGAGAAGCCTCCGGTCCAGCATTGACAGAACAGATTTTAAACCACCAGACCTCATTCTGAATGTCATCATTTTATATGATATTATATTCTGGAAATAGGAAATTTTTCCATCTCTCTCTCTGCTCCAATGTTGTCTGGATTCTGAAAGCAGGGTCACTGAGATTTGGTTGGAAATCTGTCTGAAATAGCCCACGCGATCCCGCTTTTATCTCCTCTCCTATGTTGGACTTCGGGCAAGAGGGATAACATCTGGGCTCTCTGTTGGGTCAAATTCCCAGCTGGTACTGACTGATGGGACTCCAGTAACTCTGCTGGAGCTAAAAACTACAGCACATGGCAATATGGCCCAGTGCTTTTACTGAGCTCCCCTTTTGGTTTTATTTCTGATTATTTCTGGACATTTTCAGAATCCCGGGTTCACACTTTGAGCAATCTGAACAAATTCATAGCACCATTCATGATAGTAGGAAGTCATGGCTTTCCTTACTATGAGGGACTTAAAGTCTACCACTGAGAATCCATGCCAGCTGAATTTGAGCCAGCAGGGTGCCCAGGTGGCCAAGAGGGCCAGCGGCATCCTGGCTTGTATCAGGAGGGGTGGCCGCGGGAGGGCCCTGGGAGGCTGGTGGGGAGCAGCTGGGGGAGCTGGGGGGGTTCAGCCTGGAGCAGAGGAGGCTGAGGGGAGCCCTCATCGCTGCCTACAACTGCCTGAGAGGAGGGGGGAGCCGGGGGGGTCGGGCTCTGCTCCCAGGGAAGGGGCGATGGGACGAGGGGCACGGGCCTCAAGTTGTGCCAGGGCAGGGTGAGGTTGGCCCTGGGGAACAATTCCTTCCCCCAAGGGCTGTCAGGCACTGGAAGGGGCTGCCCAGGGAAGGGGTCGAGTCCCCAGCCCTGGGGGGATTTAACAGCCGGGCAGAGGCGGTGCTGAGGGCCAGGGTTTGGGGGTGGGATGGCAGGGGTAGGGGAACGGTTGGGCTTGATGATCCTAAAGGTCTTTTCCAACCTAACCGATTCTATGATTCTATAAAGGGGTTTTCCTGTCCTAAAAATAGAGATGCACTGGGGTGGATGGCTTGTTCTGGAAGAGGCAAAGAGCAGACACCCTTTCTGCACCACTGTGATTTTCTAGAAATCTTCATGTCTCCTGTAAATCACCACTTTCTCGGGCTGAAGAGCCCATGCAATCGTTCCCCGTCTGGGATCTGCTTTGCACCACTGACCATCCTCATGGTCATGCTCTGAACTTCACAGCCTGACCCTTCTAAAACCAGGACTCGGCACTTGCAGAAGGATTGAAAGCAGGACAGATTCTGCTGTTGTCACAACAAAAACTGGAAAATGTAATTGGATTTGGCTGGCAGCATGGTGGTAATGGATGCCTGCAGCTGATGAAGCATGCCTCAGACCTGCGGGTAGCTTCAGTGAGAAGAAATGGAAGGGAAAACCAGACATCTAACGGTGAGGTGCGCAATCTGCTGCCTGGCGTTAGAAGGGAGTATTTACTGAAAACTCCCTTCTTGCTTTTTTCTTGCTGTTACTCCTCTAACTCCACGCCAGGATTCAAACCAAGGGGCTGGAGGACAGAAAAAACATCTTTTTGTATCACAAGTGTTGTTCCCACATTGCTATAATCTTTGAAGCTACCGCAGAAAGGACTGGCTGTAGGATGTTTTCATGCCTACAGGTTTCGAAATTCAAGTTCTCTTGAATTTTTCCTGCAATGTTCCTTATGGACATGACATTGTTATGCTGGTTAACAGGGATTTTGCTGTGGGTGGCAGATGCTGCTGCTGCATTTGAAGGTGCAAATATTCTGTCTAGAGATAGAAGGACCTCTTGAGAAGGAAGGAGGGCTTTCAGACTTCATGCAGGCCATGAAGAATGGCTTGAGCATCTCACTGGAAGATAACTCTCATCTGCAAATGCGTTGCACAGGCTTTTTAAGCTTGAGTGAGGAGGTGGAGGGATGAGGTGGTGACACGGCAGGTCCACAGGCTGGGGGAGGCACTGGGAAGAGGAGCCAGGTCTCTGAGGTCCCAGGCTCAAGCTTGCTGGGATAGGCTGTCTTTCTCAGCCTAAGGTTTTGCTGCCTCCTACGATTCCTGTAATGGCTGGACTGAAACCATCAACCTTTTTTTCAGCAGCAGTTCTCTGCTGTGGGCTGAATTTTAACCTTTGCTCATGGCAGAACCCATCAGGCACCCCAGCACTTGGACCGTGAAGGGGGCAGAGTTGCAAACTGGTTATTACCATGGAGGTGGCTCGCAGAAATATTTTGGAAACCGGGACCGGCACCCAAAACTCTTCTCAGGCAAATGCTTATCTTCACACGCTTTGTTCCCTTGGGCTCTTTGTTGCATGTAGGCACCATTCCAACACACAGAGGTAGAAACTTCTCCTAATTTTCTTCTCTGGGACCTCTTGCAAAGTGGGCTGGACTGAGGATAAAATTGAGATTATTTAGACCTAAACTTTAGGCAGCTTTAGTTGGGGGTGACCAATTTTACCTCTCTAAAGCCTTGGATGGGTTGCCCAGCCCTGGGTCTCCTGGGTGCCCTTGTTGCTATACTTGTAGTGCTAATAATATTTGCATGTCTGGAAATGTAACTGAGACATTTTGGGGGGATGCCTTGTGCATTCCTGCCCGGTGTCACAGAGGCGCTTTCAGCTATTCAAGCAGAAACATAAGCCCCAGTATTGTGGACTGTGGGGCGTGCACTGGCGTTTTTGCTTAGCTATGTTATTGGGCATTAAATTCCCCTCTCCCTTTCTAAATCTGGCCACAGGACTCGACTTTGCAGACTTTGGCAGGGGTGAATTCCACAGGATGTGGGTCCATTTCCTCTAATTTCTTTTAAATATATCCACTAGTTAACTTTTACTGACTGTTTTCCTGTTCTCATTTCAGGGAGCGGGGGTGAAGCATGGGGGAATGGACCAGCTCACACCGTGGCACTGTCGGTCCCGCCTGTTGCAGCTGGATGTTCACCTCCTGGTTTTCTTATCACTGGTAGCCACTTAATGGAGATGCCTAAGTCAGAAACCTCCTTAACTCAGGCTCCTTCTGCTGTGGTGACAGAGGATCCAGCTCCTCCAAAAAGGGTGATTCCCCTTATCCTAAGGTCTGATTCACCCCCAGGTGTGGGCCTCTCTGCATAGACCATGGGGATGTCCTGAAGAGAGCCAAGGTGTCCTCTGCTCTCCTACTTCCTTGACCCAGTCCCTGCCCAGCACTAAGGTTTGTGCAATCCCAGTTCAGGACCATGGTTTTCTCTGCAGCTTTTCAACTTTGTGCTCCAGGGTTGGGGACATGGGGGGAAGAGGTCATAATGGGCAGAGCTGGAGAACTGTCACTTCTTCCAGCCCTTCGTCCGGTGCTAGGTCTGGGTCTGCCCTTCCCGTGGGGCTGACCCTGCTGTGGGGAGGGCAGGGGAAAGGGAGAGGAATCCTCCCAGCACCGGGGCTCCTTTCCTATCCCTGCAGGGACCTGAAGCCAGCTACATCTCAAACTTAACGCTCCAAATTGGTATTCTGTTTTAGTGGCGGTGGATGATTATAGGTCTTCCTGGGGTCCTTAAAAACCAGGAGGTGCGACGGGGCTCAACTCTTACTGACTGCAGCAGATCTTAACTATTCCTTGTATTTCAGATATTAATGAGAATTGAGGCCATTATGGCAGATTTCCTACTTCCTTCTTTCCCCTCATCTACACCATTACAAATTGCCCTGTATTCCCCCAAGTTGCCATTAGTTACTTACTAGCCCTAAGTGAGAAAGAAAAGTTTGTATTTATTGGGTATTTGAACATTTTTACCACTGGTTTGTATTCCAAAGTGGAACATTTCTTCAGGAAAGAAATTACAAAAGGCTGATCTCCAAGAGTTTCTAAGTATTTCATTTTGATAATGCTGACCTAGGCTGTTGTGCTGATGTTGAATTGCTTCACTTTGGCAATACAGAGTGGTTTTGTTTTGAAAATGCCACAACAATATAACTTGTAATAACGTGAAGTATAAGAAACATAGCCTAATTTTGAAAGCAGCAGCTTGTAAAACACAAGTCAAAGCTGAGTGAATCGCAGCGATAAAGGGGATAGATGCACTTTCTTTATCAAAAGTATTTAAACATCATTGAAACAAAATGCAAAAATAGAAGCAATCTGTTCTGGCATCTTTTCAGTGATATTTTCCAGCATTCCTGCAATATGTTGTGATTTCAATGAAGCTGCTGCTCTAGCTGTAAAAATGTTACCTAAAACTTCCGTACTGCTCAGATCTAACATTTTTATCAGGGAGGGTGGCTGTAGGAATGTCCCATAATTCATTTAAGTTGGGAGTTCATCTTCCTTTCCTTGTCTAAAACATAGGTTTCTTTTCCAAAGGAATGGTCTGGGCACCTTCAAACATCATAGGAAAGAGACAGGGTCCTCCCTTGCGTCATCTCATCCTAAGATGGTGGCTGGAGGAATCGCCTGATACAGGGTCCTTCTTTTCTACAGCTGCCTCAGTTTACCTGGGTGACCATGTCTCAGTGATGTTAGTGGATTAGGTCACTTGAAGATGATAATTTTTTATGGATTGGACCAGAGTGATTCTCTCCTCTGACCTTTGAACAACAGCAGGACACAGCAAGGCTGCAGCAGGACCAACACCTCCCGATTCAACTACAGCACAGCTGGGAAATCTGCGTCTGAATCCATCAACAGTCTCCCTGGGATGGATTGTACACCATGTGCCATGCCACGGATTGAGCACTTTCACCGGGTAGGATTTGGTGTTGATTTATGGAGTCACTGGGTGGAAGCCTGTAACTTCCATGAGCTCAGACTGGACTAACTTCACCCCTTCCAGTAATCTGTGAACTTCACCGAGACATCTGCTTCCATGAGCCTCAGAGGAATCTGAGCAAACTGGTTGGAGTAAGAAATATTCAGGGTTTCTTCACCAAGCACAGGGCAGTCTTGGGACATGACACAGGTATTGAGGCGTTGCCGTAATAGAAGAAGATGATAGCAACAGTGATTCTGTAAGAACATCAACATATGCTCCATAGTTGAAACCATAAATGTTCATTTTTACTCTGTGATGCTTTCTTTTTTTCTTCTTCTTGCAAGAAAGAATCTCTTGAACTTCCCCATCAGTGGAAGGAGTGACAGATCTTTAGCAACGGCAGTACTACGAATTAACAGCCTTCATAAAACTCATAGGTTGGAAAGGGACTGAAGGAAAAACACTCTGCAAAGGTTACGAGGCCAAAGCCCTGGGGCAACTGAAAGCTAAATTAAAAAGGGAAAAAAAATGAATATCCCATACTAAACCAAAACCCCAAACCCTAATGAAAACACTAAAAGCAATGATTAATATGACAACTGGGCAGCTTTCCCTGAAGACATGAATTCCCATCAGGGTAATCAAATTTGTCTTAAAAATGATAAATAGTGCTACCACTAACCTAAAAATGTACCTTGATCCCACCAAGCTCAATCTCTTCAAACACTAGCTGCTTCATTTGAAAAAAAAAAAAGTATTTAAATAAACAAATAATATAAAACAAAACCCACAGTACCAACACGGATTTTTTCAAAGTTACCTCAGTCTTTTTTGGCTGTTCAGTCCACTCCCTGGTGTCCAGGTGTAAACAATTCCCAAAAAGAGACGTCTGTATCCCTGAATTCCAGAAAAGGTAGCGCTTTGTCTTTCTTTCCCAAAAAGGCTGTCTTTGTACTGAGTTTCTCAACCAACCCGGGGATGTTTAGGCCTTTTGATTATTTTTCCCCTTCATTTTTTTTTTTAAACATTCCCCTCTACTTCCATTGGTGGCCTTTTATTTCTTAATGATATTCTTCTTCCTCTTGCGCAAGGCTATCTCATCTTCTTTTCCACTGCCTGCTCCCCACAAATCCCACACTCCTTGGCAAACCTTTGTGCTTCACACAGATGCTCGCTGCCTGCCCTGGCCCCTTGGAGATGGACTGAGCCTGCCCTGGCTTTCCAGGCCAGGATGAAAAGGAACATTTATGAGTGTGTTCATGCAAGACGGGTCTAACACCACGTACGTCCTTGATGAGAAAGCCATGCTTTGAGCTTTCGTCCATCAGTCCTTTCCCTTGATCTTCAGTTTTGGGCCCCTCACTGCAATAAAGACATTGCATTGCTGGAACATGTCCAGAGGAGAGCAACCAAACTGGGGAGGGGTCTGGAACACAAGTCTTATGAGGAGCGGCTGAGGGAACTGGGGGTGTTTAGTCTGGAGAAGAGGAGGCTGAGGGGAGACCTGATCGCCCTCTACAACTGCCTGAGAGGAGGGGGGAGCGAGGTGGGGGTTGGCCTCTTCTTCCTGGTGATGAGCAATAGGACGAGGAGAAATGGTCTGAAGTTACGCCAGGGCAGGTTTAGGTTGGACATTGGGAAAAGTTTTTTCAATGTAAGGGTTGTCAAACACTGGAAGGGGCTGCCCAGGGAAGGGGTCGAGTCCCCATCCTTGGGGGGATTTAAAAGCTGGGCAGACGAGGTGCTTAGTGGTGGGATGGCAGGGTTAGGGGAATGGTTGGCCTGGGGGAGCTTAAAGGGCTTTTCCAACCCAAATGATTCTGTGATTCTATGATTCATGTTGAATCTTCTTCCCTGCATCTCCCTCTCTGTAGCAGCTTGGGGTTTTTGGAGGAGCAAGTGGGGCTGGGTCAAGACTATGGAGAGAAAGAGCAGTTACCTGGACCTCCAGGTAACTAAGTGGATGGCTTCATCTTTGCTATCACTTGGCATTGGTTAACTAGTTGAGAGCAAGGCTAGGCAAACGCTACCTTGAATCAGAATCAGTTGTACTTAGGCTGTTCTTCACGCCTTTTCTTTCTGTGTTTCTCCCTTTTCCTTTTTGTTTCTCTACCATCCAGGAGCCCTAATCCTGACACTACGGAGCTTTCTGCTTATGTCACTGTAAGTGCTGCAAAGGAGATGGCTGGCCATATTGATTTTCAAGTGTAGTTTCTCACCAGTCCTCTCTTTTATTTAGCTATGCAGCTACTTAAACCTTCCCTACACTTGAGAAACACCTTTATAGCAGAGCTGACAATAATTTACCCTTTCCAGGCAGGATATGGTGGCTTTGCCACCAACGAAAATCAGTCCCAGGTGAGTCAGGCTGCAATCTGTCAGTTCAAAGTAGAAGTGGCTTTTGCATTTTTATTTATTTTTTTACTTCTGCATTTCATCACTGATTCTCAGAGGCAAAGCTTAAATGCATTGTTCCTCATTATCCCAATAAGCTCCCAATTGTTTCAAAATTTGTAGATGGCATGTTTCCCCTTTTCTTGCTAAAAATGAATAATAGTTTGTCATTTAAAATCTGTCAGAGTAGCAGCAGGGAACAAGTGAGTAGGTGCCATACTTCAGCCTCAGCCCCCGGGCTCTTAGTGAGGGTCTGATGCCAGTTAAAGAAATCTTCACACATTTTAAGCAGAGCGCTGCTGGGATTAATCAACAGAGAAAGGCAGGTCTAGCTGACTGAGAATTATCCTTGGGACACTGGATTCAGAGGACACTGCCCAAGAGTTTGGTCCTCTTTGTGCCATTCTCTCATTTTCTTTGAGTTTTCCTTCTATTATTCATCCTCCCTGCCAGGATTTGCAGATCTGCTTTGTTGTTCATCTTTGAAGCTTTTAAATCACAGAATCCCAGAATCCCAGATTGGCAGGGGTTGGAAGGGCCCTCGGGAGCTCACCCAGTGCCACCCCCCTGCTCAAGCAGGCTCACCCAGAGCAGGGGGCACAGGACAGCGTCCAGATGGGGGTTGAATAGATATTCTCTCCAGAGAAGGAGACTCCACGGCCCCCTGGGCAGCCTGGGCCAGGGCTTGGGCACCCTCACAATCAAGAAGTTCTTCCTCAAATTCAACTGGAACCTCTTCTGCTTCAGTTTGTGCCCATTGCCCCTTGTCCTGGCGCTGGGTACCACTGAGAAGAGTCTGGCTCCATCCCCGTGACACCCACCCTTGAGATATTTGTACGTGGTGATGAGATCCCCTCTCAGCCTTTTGTTCTTCTAGACTAAACACACCCAGCTCCCTCAGCCTTTCCTCGTAGGGGAGGTGCTCCAGTCCCCTCATCATCTTTGTAGCCCTCCTCGGGACTCCTATAATATCTCCTCCTAAATATCTCCTCCGCCTGCAGGGTCTACAAAGGGCTCACAGTTTGCTGACTAGGCAGCTCAGCCAGCCATCGTTTGGCTGTCATCTTCTTTCAAAGCGGGACAAGGATAATATTTGAAGAGATGGAGCTGTGGTCCATGACTGGTGCTTCAGATTGCTATGACCCTAGTATTGCTATGTCTGGTAACATCTTCATTATTGAGCGTTGCATACCAGTAAATCTTCCTACTGTGCCTTTGATGTTAACAGGAAAAAATAACTGGTTGATATCGGTCGTGTCCTCCTGGAAAAGGAAAATATTTAGCTCTTTCTGTATTAGGTATTTTCCTGCAGTAGCCACCTTCTGAAGGAAAGTATGATAGATACGGGCTTCTTGGATGTAAGTAGGCACCTGTAAACATTGGCACATGAGAGGCACATGAGAGGCACATGAGAGGCACATGAGAGGCACATGAGAGGCACATGAGAGGCACTGGAGGAACGCATCCACAGTTTGGTAGGATGAACTGGATTTCTACAGAGCCCCTGCCCCAATGAAGACAAAGGGCCATGAATAATGTTAAAAAAGCAGCTGGCAGCACTGCTACGTCACCTTCCTGAGGAGGTGTAGATAGACACAAGGTTCTTTTCTGCCAATGTTGTTGGATTCCCAACAACAGTTTCATCAGTGGAGCTATTTGAGGTGTACTAGTCCTTCCACATAGAATCATAGCATCCCAGGTTGGAAGGGTCCTCAAGAATCATCTAGTCCAACCTTTCTGGGCAAGAGCCCAGTCTAGACAAGATGGCCCAGCACCCTGTCCAGCTGAGGCTTGAAAGTGTTCAGTGTGGCGGGGTCAACCCCTCCCCTGCGGAGATTATCCCAATGGGTGACTGTTCTCATGGCGAAAAAGTTCCCTCTCATGTCCAGTTGGAATCTCCCCAAGAGCAACTTGTGTCCATTCCCCCTTGTCCTATCCATGGGACTCCTTGTGCAAGGGGAGTCTCCACCCTCCTTGTAGCTACCCCTTAGGTACTGGTACGTGGTGATGAGATCCCCTCTGAGCCTCCTTTTCTCAAGGCTGAACAAACCCAGCTCTCTCAGCCCATCCCCATACGGCTGAGAGAGGCTTCCCAGCCCTTGGGTCACCTTGATGGCCTTTCTCTGGGCCCCCTCCAGCCTGTCTACATCTTTTTTGTACAGCGGGGACCAGAACTGCACACAGGATTCCAGGTGGGGCCTGACCAGCGCTGAGCAGGGTGGGATGATGACTCCTTTATCTCTGCTGGTGATGCCCTTGGTGATGCCCCCCAGCACCCTGTTGGCCTTCTTGGCCGCAGCAGTGCACTGCTCACTCCTATGGAGCTTGTTGGCCACCAGGACCCCCAGGTCCCTTCCCACAGAGCTGCTCTCCAGCTGGGTGGATCCCAGTCTGTGCTGCACTCCTGGATTGTGTTTGCCATCTTGTCAAACAAGGAAGGCAATGCTGGCAGGTCTCTGGGGCACAAGCCTGGCTGTAGTAACTCCCAGATGCCCTGCTGCTCTGCAAAGTGTGAGATGAGCATTGGGATGATTTTCAGAAGTTTCATGCAGAAAAAAAGTGTTTGAAACCTCGTGTTTGCTGGAGTATATCCTTAAGATTTAGGATTAGAGAGTTGATGAATTCCTGCCTCAAGGGCTTTTTTGATCTCTGATTGATCTCAAGCTGGATTCAACTGACTAAACAGAGGTGATACATGATACAAACCAGCCTCTGAACCAGATAACCTGGGCTGTCCTTGTCAGTGGGTCCGGTTGACATCACCAGTGGAGCTTAGGCTACAACCCATCTCACCCTGAAGTGGACGCCCAAGACCAGCCAGCTGAATGACGCTCCAGCCTGTTTCTCACCTGTAAGGGGGTCTGGGATGGGCATCGCAGCTTGAAGACTTTTCTAGATGAGATGTCAGGAGTAGAGAGAAATGAGTCACACCTCATCTCTGCAGCCAGAGAGAACAATAAATCGTATTTTCTCACTTGTATCTCCCTGAAGTCTGTTGTCCATGTCTGATGACTAGACTTCTGCCATCTTTTACAGTGTCCCACTTCTCCCTTGATGGGTGTTCTATAGAGCATGTCCTCCAGCTGCACATTTCATTGAACACAAGTGTTAGCACATCCCAATGCAATCAGTGGAGCATTTTTATAGGAACAGTAACATTTAAAAGGTTTTACTCTGAACTATGTCCCATATTCAGGGAGAAGAGACATGTGTAGGTGGCAATAATGTTGTCCAGAGCCACAAATGATTTCAAAGGAAGCTCTGACCCAAATGGTTGAGTCTCCTTGGCCACTTACTGCAGAAGCAAGAACAAATAAATAAGATTTGGAGTGATGGGTGACCAAGGGTAAGGCTGTGAAGGATATGGTTTGTAATAAGCCCCTAATGTGATGGAGTAGAACCCCCCCAAGGTGAGTGAACTGCCAGTTGCCTACCTGGTAACACTCATTTCCACTCCACGCTGCTTGCTATCCTTTTCCCTCTTGTTTTCCAAGTGATTAAAATAATTAGGTCAAATATGGAGCAATTGTTTGTCACCTGTTTTTCATTTAGACTCTGCCTTCTTTGTCAGACCTGATAAAAGGATTATGGTGCTTGGACGCTTTTTATACCATCAAGTCTAATGAAGAAATGACCTCTCCCAAGAAGCTGTAGATCTGTAAATATACATGTCCTTGTTAACTATGATGGGATCTATTGGGATCTTCAAGTATTCACTGGAGGCATATTTGGATTTAGTTTTAAGATCGGGGAGGCACCACAGAGACAACAGATGAACAACCTGCTGGCAGACACAGTAGGATTTATAAAGAGCCACAGCCTGTCCTCCTTCATAGGAAGCTGCTACTGAAAGTGTCTACAAAACTTAAGACTTGTTTCAGCAAAGCTGGGATTCAGGGAGGTGGAAGGAAAAAAACCCCCTTGAATTTCACCCTACAGTTTTCTATACATCAGTTGAGCACGGGAACAGGTGGCCAAGAGAGAAGTTCTGCAGTCTCCATCCCTAGAGGTTTTCAAGACCCAACTGAATAACCCAGTCTGATCTCAGAGCTGAGCCTGCTTTGAGCAGGAGATTGGACTAGAGACCTCCTGAAGTCCCTTCCGACCTGAGTTATTCTGTGATCCTATGATAGCCAACTCCAAAAGTTGGAGCTAGGCGACAGCATATCTCTAGAAAAAAAGCATCTGGTCCTGATTTCAAGAATGTAAGCAAGGCCATGTTTTGGATAGCAGCTGAACCCCCCCCCATAACTAATCTCCCATCATATGACAAGGACCATATGTCATGCCACATGGTGGTAACTGAACGGGAGCAAGCGAGATTATTAAATCCTCTTTCATCTCCAGGATAAATCTTCTCAATGGAGAATCTGTGTTTCCTCAGTGAAGTTCTTCCATTTCTTGAATTATGCTTGCCGTTAGAAGAATAATTCTGCGCATAATCACTGCTTTGGACCCTTGTGGTTTTCACTACCGCTAGGGGTTTGTTCTGTCTTCGCCTCTCACGTGAAAGAGTCTCTGAAATATCAGATACCCTCCACCATTGTGTAACTTTCTCAACTAGGACATGGTCCTCTTTTAACCTTCTCTACCATGTTTGAACTCCTCAGTGTGCTCAGCTTGGGTCTTGGCATCTATCCAAACCCCCACCAGGACAAGGAAGACTGTCCCTTGTTGCAAAGCCCCAATAGGTCACAGCGGTCTGTAATGATTCACAAATGATCTGAGCAAGCTGGCCCCCAGTGCCAAGTGGTCCTCGCTTGACTTATAGGTTTACCTTAAAAAAAAAAAAAAAAGGAAAGAGAATGCAAAGTGATTGCATCTTCTAGTTATGATTTCAGAGCAAAAGCAGCTGACACAAGACCAAGGTGAGCTTCTCTCTTAGTCAGAGGGCACATAGATCAGAGAAAACCTCATGGTGTTGTGGGAGTCATAGAGATGGGTTCCCACGTTACAGAGTTGAGGAATCAAAGGATGGAAGAAGTTTCATGAAGAACATATATTTGCCTGTGCTCCTCTGCAAGAATCTCTTCTCTCTCAGATAGAACTGTCTGAAATTATAATACCTGCTGAACCATTTCCACCACTGTCTGTCCCTTGGGTCAATGGAGAGAACAAGAGAGATGGGGACCTTGAATTGCTACCTGGAGATGACTTCATCTCTCTACTTAGTGCACAGGGAGAGGACAAAGACTTCAACCTTAGGTCTTCTCATGCCCTAGGTCTAAACATCCTTTTGCACCCCATGGCCTTGAGAGCAGGAGTCAACAAAATTCACAGGTCCATTTAGGCACTGGTAGCTTTCTGATGGCTGAAGGTGAGCCAGAGCTCATTACTCCCTTACAGGTTCTGGGCAGAAATGGGTACTTCCAGAAAACAGTTCACTCCATAGCAGGATATGTATCTAAGATAGGTCAGACCAGTTTGTTTTCGGAGACATCAGTGGCTATAAGGAGTTCCCATCTTGCTCAGATGTCAGTGCCAAACTTCTAGACACATAGTGCTTGGAGAAGATGAATGCTACCTCAGATTTGCTTGAAAACAGTGGGAGGTGATGTCCCCAAGACTTCATTGACTCTGAGGTAGGTGACTAATTACTCATGTGAATCCAACTGCCATCCTGTCTTCCCCTTTACACCGTGTAATAACAGGCTGACTCTGTGCCATGATGCCAAGGCATCTTCCCGGGGATGGACCCTTGCTCTTTCCCCAGAAAACCCCTTTTGAGAAGCTCATGTGTTCCACCCTGCCTTGGCTGTGCACATGAAACACCACTGCTTGTTTACATGGATACCTGCGGTGGCAAAGGGTTTGGGAAGACCGTTTCTAAACCTCTTCCTCTTTAAACTGCTCACTGGATGCTTTTATTTTAAGTAAGTCTTGTGCTGTGCCCTGTCCTGTGGTTCTTTCCCCTGGGTGTGCTTGGACAACGTAGTGAGGAGCTAGAGACCGTGAGACCAGTGCTGCTTGGTGTATGATGGGGTATCAATGTGCTCACAGACTCTAGAGCCACCATGAGATGAGAGGGTGGCAAAATCCAGCTCCTGTTTGCAGAGATGCAAACAACTGTACACCACAAGAGCATTGCAAGCTGCAGCCTTTTTCACACCAGGACTCCTCCTTCCATCTTTGGAGACCTCTTTCTGTGGGCTTGCTCTGACCATCCTCCATCTACAGTTCTCCTGTCTGATGACAACAAGGACAATTTGCCTCACCTTCCTCATTGCCAAAATCACCAAAATGATCTTCCCACTTACTGTCAGTCTCCTAGATGGTGTGTGTGGGGTCCCTCCTACTCAACCACGCTCCACCAAAGCTTACTGGTTGACAGCCGGCTGAATATGAGCCAGCAGTGTGCCCAGGTGGCAAGGATGCCAATGGCATCCTGGCCTGTATCAGGAATAGTGTGACCAGCAGGAATAGGGAAGTGATGGTGCCCCTGTACTCAGTGCTGGTGAGGCCGCCCCTCGAATACTGCATTCAGTTTTTGGCCCCTCACTACAAGAAAGATGTTGCCTTGCTGGAACATGTCCAGAGGAGAGCAACCAAGCTGGTGAGGGGTCTGGAGCACAAGTCATATGAGGAGCGGCTGAGGGAACTGGGGTTGTTTAGTCTGGAGAAGAGGAGGCTGAGGGGAGACCTGATCGCCCTCTACAACTGCCTGAGAGGAGGCTGTAGTGAGGTGGGGGTCGGCCTCTTCTCCCTGGTAACAGATGATAGGATGAGGGGAAATGGTTTGAAGCTGCGCCAGGGCAGGTTTAGGTTGGACATTAGGAAAAACTTCTTCACCGAGAGGGTTGTCAGGCTCTGGAATGGGCTGCCCAGGGAGGTGGTGGAGTCCTCATCCCTGGAGGTCTTTAAAAGAAGGATAGATGAGGTGCTGAGGGACAGGGTTTAGTGGTGGGATGGCAGGGTTAGGTTAAAGGTTGGACTCAATGATCTTAAAGGTCTTTTCCAACCAAAGTGATACTATGATCCTATGATTAGGGAAAATTTCCCGTCCACCTCACCGTGTTCAGGATTGGGCCCTTGTGGCCAAGCCATGAGGGCTTTTTCTTGCTCCAGCGCTCCCAAGGTGCTTCAAGGGTTAAGCCAGCAGGACTGGGAAGGGGAGCTCAGTTTTCCTGCCTGTAAAGCTGCTGTGGCATGGCATGAATGTATTTGTAACGTGAGCCAGAAAACCAGGCTGTGGACGCTGTTGAAGATAGCCCCAACAGCGAGCCCAGGGCCGTGATCAGCGCTGAACATGATCCCCTGCTACGCGCAGAATGCACGTATGCCCTTGTTATTCCTTCTCAAGCGACACCCCCGCCACCTCTCCCACCCCCTCCAGGAGCCAAGGTCTTGTGATGCTCTGCGTAGAAAGAAACCGCAGTCCGAGGATGCTGCGTGCCCCCAGAAATCTTAAAAATGCAGAGATGGCTTTGACAGGCCTCCTGCCTGAAGAGCTGACCGCTATTTGGAGTGCCTGACTTGTAAATAACTGCACTGGGAGAGGGGTTGTTTACTGCAGCCTCGTCTCTGTGATTGATGCTGACTTCCATGCCAAAACCCAAACCAACAAGGAGATTTCAGCTTCCCCCCGCTTCGTAGAGATTTGGGTGTATTTTGGGACAGACTGCTTTGGCGACGGACGATGGCTGAGATGCGACAGGCACTCTAAGACTGCTTCGTCCTAGTAGGAGCTTTCAGCTTTTCTTCTAACTGGTTGCAAACGTCTGTGTTTTTATCCCCCTCTCACTTTTACCCGGGTGAGCTGGACCGAGTCAGATCATGGCGTGAGGGTTTGGTTGGTTTCTCAAAGCACCCACTGTGCACAAACCCCAGCCCTGGCCAAAGTGGGCGACTGCAAAAGGTCACCCCATCTTCCTCCCCCCCATCTCCAGCATCTTTCCTCTCCCATAAACATGGGCAAGAAGCAATCAGATTTAAGGAGAGCAGGGCCAACCCTGGCGAAAGCCATCCTTCATGAGCTGGCTTTGCTGTGACCAACCTGCCCAATGCTGACATTGTAATTGAAGTGTTTTTTCCTTTCTCACACATTTTTCTCTGATAAGCCTGGCACTCCGCTCTAAAACCCTGCACAACCCCTCCCGTGGTTTGTCCTAAATACTCTAATATCTGCGGCACCTTTTTATCTTCTGCAGACCTGACTTCCCTCTCCCCGTTCTTTCCGTGCAGCAATGACGCTCTTATCGAACTAGGATATCTGCTTAGCAATTTCCTCCCTTTGCTGTTGGCTTTTGGCTCTCCGTGGCTTTTACGAAGTCAGTGGTTTATCTCTCAAGTTGCACGCAGAAACCTGTTTTACCCCGGATCTGAGGGTGCTGGGTCCTATGGCCGAGTTTGCAGGCTCGGGGTAGCAGGAGGAGGGATGCACCCGGTGTAGCAAGGGAGCAACCATAAATTGGGCAGGGAGCAGGCAGGCTGGGAGGGGACAAGGGCTGCACTGGCTGGGCATCCCAGGCATAGCTGACGTGGGCTTGTGGTTGTCCTGGGAAAGGGGTGGCCATGCTGGCACCTCCCCTGCCGTGGTTCCCCTATGGTGAAGCTGTCAGTCTCTAGACCTCCTCTTGTGGCAATTTGCTCTATACATTGGTACCTGCCGGAGGCAGATTTTGTGGGTGAGCTGGGCATCCTGCTGGATGCAGGCATCCTCCTGTCTCCTCATCCCTCCCATGGCTGTGGATTTGGCCCTGCCACCTTGTTAGATGCTGTGGCTCCAGCAAAATCCTGCACCGTGGTTCTCTGGAAAGAGTGTGGGACCAGAAGTACAGGTATCTGCTAGAGCAGGATGGTGAGGGCATCCCCATGCAATCCTGCACGAGCTGTCCCAGACTTTTCTCTTCACTTACCCAGCTCTGTGTTGGCATCCCACCCAAAATTGCTCTCTGCCAGTGCTGGAAATCTCAGTTTATCTTAGCTGCAGATGTTTCTGTACGACACCTCCTGCATGGCCACTCACTGCTTTTTTTTTTTTTTTTTTTCTTTTTAAAGAAAATAGCTACACCAACAGCAAAACTGAACTCCCTGGTTTGTTGTGGACTTGACTTGCATGTTCAAAATCCCCGTCTCCTGATGTTTAATTGGGGCTGAGCCGTGCTGCAGAATTCCCTCCTGGGGCGGGGGGTGTGGGGGGGTGGGGGGCGGGAGCTACAATGTTCTTTCTCCTTGACCTGACCACTTGTTTTCAGAAGTATTGCAGGAACCCAATAGCTTTGAGAGCTTCAGCCCTGTTCTTGAGCGCAGCTGGAACTGGGTAGCACAGACAGGAATACACGTGATGAAATAAGGTTCTTTTCCTTAAAAGCCAGCCAAAACCATATCCCTCTGAGGTGCACCGTTACAGCCTGTATTGTTCGATCAGGCCCCATAACTTCAACGTTTGGAGACGGGTAGCTAAATTTAGGCGTGTTACTATTTCTGTTTTAATATCCTGGAATTGGCTCAGAGCGCGATACTGGGTTTTGCATTCTTCTTCACCAAGTTCCTCCCACTCAGGTCTCCTGCCTCGATGGTGGCTCAGGTTATCACACGCCTGCTGGTCCCTCCCCAGGATGATATGGTTGGGAGGTTTGATCGAGTTTCAGGAGGATGACGAAAATCAGCAGTGAAACTGGTGCATGATGTTCAGCAGGGGATGACTTTCATGTGTCAAGGCCCAGATCTGTGGCTCCAGTTTAAGTTGTCAAAGTGGGGTTGTACTCACTCCAGGTCCCTTCCATGGGCAATGGAGAAGGTGGTTCACCTCCTGCTTTTGCTTGTGGCTCTGTCCTGACTCTTGCAGGCAGCGAGCGCAATGAGTGCCTTAGACTGGTGCCTTGGGAAGGTGCTTGAAGAGACTTGGAATAATTTTGACCCCATGTGGCAAAAAGAAGCACTGACCTGGCTCTTTTGGCTGACATGGCAAGGTTGCAAGTGGAGCTGGGTGTCTGGACCATGCCTTGGAAACGTGCTTGCTTGCAGGCTGGTCTGAGCACTGCAATGCCCAGTGTTGCAGCCATCACCTCTTTCCTAGACCAGTGTTCCTTCCTTGCATGGGACCAAAGTGGCTGGTGGACAGCAGATATGGCTCAACGGCCCCTGGGAGGGGGGCGTTAGGGACAGGGACCCGGTGCACAGAGTTGTGCGGCACGCATGTACGCTGCAGCTGCAGTGGCAAGGGCATGAAATGAATTTCCCTTTGCCAGGCCATTATGGACTTGATTGCTTTGAGCTAATGCCATCTTCACCTCCAGGCCCTACAAGACCTCTCCTGGACAGATAAAGGACGCACTGACTGTGGCTTGTGGCCCCGCTGCTTTAGAAACAGCAATAATAACCACGGCCACAGCATTTCCTGGCTTCTCGGGGCTTAGCCAGGCAAACTTGCTTTGCACACAGGGTATCTTTTTTAAAACCTCTATCTATACTATCCTAAGGAGACCGTCGGTATGTGGTGGCTCCTAATAAAACAGGAGTTCGTACGCTGTGGCGTGGAGGTATTACGCCACAGAAAACAACACCACCCTGCACTTAGAATAAAAAATGACTGGTGTTTCTCATTTTAAGAGTGTCATGGAAAGCAAACACATTTATTTTTATTTCTCTCTCTCTCTCTTCCCTCCCACCCCCCCCAGTCAGAATAATACCCCTGTTGTATTTCTGTGCACATCACTGTCAGGAGCCAGGACAGAGCTGCCTGTTTCCAAGCCACCCCTGACTTCCCAGCTAAATCTGTCTTCCCCATGATGGAAGGTCCCTGTGTGGCTTTGGCCAGTAGCTATGTCCTCCCAGGCTCCTCTCTCACTGATCTCCATCACTGCAGTCCTCCTGACCTTTGTTTGATGGCCCTGTTTGGTTCTGCTTTGGTCCCCAGGTGCCAGGGCTGGAGCAGAGCATTTGTTGCTGTTGGGATTTTTCTGCTGGAGAAGGGGAGCTGGGTGCTGATGCTATCAGGACAGTTCAGAGCCCTGACTCATGCAGTTGCACTTAAAAAGTAATTGAAATGAACTGTTTTCTCGCTTTGTGGCCTGTGAGATAAGTATTGATACCCTTTTGTTCTCGGCCTCTTCCCGGATCAAGGTTGAAATTATTTTCTGGAAAGAAGCCTTGGCTTTATTGAAGATCCTCCTGTTTAATCATAGAATCACAAAATCATTTAGGTTGGAAAAGACCTCCAAGATCATCAAGCCCAACCGTTCCCCTACCCCTGCCATCCCACCCCCAAGTCTTTACCATGGCACAATCTTCCGGGAAAACCCGCCCCCACCTGACAGCCCTTTGGGGAAGGAATTGTTCCCCAGGGCCAACCTCACCCTGCCCTGGCACAACTTGAGGCCGGTGCCCCTCGTCCCATCGCCCCTTCCCTGGGAGCAGAGCCCGACCCCCCCGGCTCCCCCCCCCAGGCTCCCCCAGCCCCCCCGCTCCCCAGCCTGGGGCTCCAGACCCCTCCCCAGCTCCGCTGCCCTTCTCTGGACACGCTCCAGCCCCCCCAGGTCCTTCGGGGAGGGAGGGGCCCAACCCTGACCCCAGCATTCGAGGGGTGGCCCCCAGCCCCCCAGCCACTCCTCATAAGATGAAGGCATTTGAGTCATAACAAACCTAATTTATTCTATTTTATGACCCTTCCTGTTGAAGATCTCCAACCACTTCTTACAAAATGAAAGGACCTTATCCTCTTTCTCAAAGCCTTCCAAGTTTGACCTAAACTAGGAACGTGTAGCCCTGTCTGAAAATGGCTTCTCCTCTCCTTGCTGGAGAGACAGAAGAGGCCACCTCAGGTACAGGACCTTGGCTTGCAGAGGTGTGGGTTGTACCTTGGGGTGGCAAAGCCATGCCATGTCTTCTTGAAGTGGGTCCTAGAGCATCTGGTGGACCCATCCTGATCAGTCTGATGTTGCCCCTGACTGGCCACCCCATTTGGAGGAGTACCTGAGATCCAGGCAGCATCGCACGCCTGCCTGGGAGACAGCGCAGCCATCTCATTACTCAGAGGAGTAATTATTAACGGTGTCAGGTTGTGCCTCGTGTTGGTGACGACCTTCACTGGCTTCCGTGAAACTTCATTTTGTGGCAAGTCTCAAAGTTACTTCCATTAGATATCTCAGCTTATTTTCATAGGTGATTTTATGGAGTTCATTTAAAAATAGACTGGGGTTTAAAATACTTTTTTCTAAGAAATTCTGATTCTTGGTTTTCCCTTTTTTTTTTTTCAGTTTTACCAGATGTAAAAGATATTCAATGTTTAGAGGCAAGTAAACCAAAAAGAGCAACAGAGGAAAGCAAAAAGAGGGACGCAATTAAAAAATCACTGTTCTGTCATTCCTTCACCTCATGAAGTCTTGAATTGCTACAGGAAATATAAACAGAACAAAAATAAAGGAGAGGCGCAGTAAAAGCACAGTGAGCAAAGACAGCTTTTGGCGGACTGGCACATTTTAAATGGACCATGTATCACTGCCAAAGAGTTTCATCTGCAGAGGGATGGCTCATGCACTGGGAAGATTTTAATGGAGAAACCCCGAATCCACCCCTGAATGGATTCAGGCTGAATTCCATTTTTCTTTAGGAAAAAAAGAAAAAAACGATAGGTGCTGGAACAGAGGCTGTTTTGCAAATGCTTTGTAGAGTCAGAGAAAACAGGACTGGGAGGGACCTTCAGCAACTCTGTGAGCCAACTTCCGACCTCAAGGCAGGGTGAGAGCTCTGCGGACCGTTCCTCTTTAGCGTGTTCTTGAGACCTCCTGCAATGATGTCATTAGTTCTATAGGCCATCAGCAATTTCAGCTCTGTTGTTATTAAATACAGAAACCTGGTAAGGCTGTTTGGGTCTTTATGGAAAAACCTGATGTTGCAATTATTTGCATCCCTTGAAACGTTAACGGCATGTTTACCTGCAATACTTTCAGTATTTGCCTCACCTATCAGATCAGAGAAAACCTTTCTGTTCAGATACACTTTGCATTTGCAATCACTCCCTCAGCTGAAATCAGCCGTAAAAAATGACTCAAACCACTGACTTACAAATGTAGGAGGAAGGGATGAGGGTATGGGTTAGTGATGCACAGAAAGACTTTGTGCAGGGTTTAAAGACCTCAAAATGAATGAGTCCTGCTCTATTGAGACTTTGGGCCAACCCCTTTTCTCCAGGCAAGGCATGGAGATGGCTCCTCTGTAGGTTTTAGAGGGCCATTTGCCTGTCTTGGGCACTTTTCATTTCTTTGGTCACTGATGGGAACAGCCTATGGGCTCAGAAATAGCTGACATTGGGGTACTGGCTGAAATAATGTGTGTGCTTTGGCTCTTCCCCTCCAGAGGTACCCAGACATGTGCTTGTGCAGAAACCCTGCTTGCGCAGAATTTAGTTTTATAGCCAGCCGCCAAGGTCCCACGCAGAGACTCTGGCACAGCTGGGAACTGAGCACTCGCATCCAGATCCCAAACGTGCAATGCAGCGGAATTTTCTCTGCAGAAGATCCTTCAAAAGCCGCTCGGCACCTGGAGGTGGTGAGCGTAGCAGCTGGATTGCTGAGCAAGGCATCACCGCAGAGCCCACCATCCTTCCCCCAGAGCCTGCCTCTCAGTCCTGATCATCTTTTGGAGGGTGACATGAGCCAGTGGTTGGACAGGGGAGGTCTCTTCTTTGAGGAAAGTGTTCAAAATGAGCTCCTAAGAATGTATGAGATGTCACGGAAGTCCACAGCAATCCTAATCTAAGTATGCTGGTGTATTTTCCCAGTTCAACACCTTTTTTTTCCATGTAAGATTCCTCCTTGGGCTGTTTAAAGGACATTTTCATCAACTTCAGAGGTTAAGCAAGTGGAAATATTTTCATTTACTTCTTGGAGACTGTGAAAGGGAAAGTTTCAGGAAATGCAAACAAAAGATTAACACTAAAATAGAAGAAACACCTTGTTATTGTTGGTGCCTGATCACCTTTGGCTTGCACTGGGTCAAACAGAGTAGGGACCTGAATCCTGCAGCTAGCCAGCCGTGGTGGAAAGACCTTCTTCTCTCCTCCCCAAACTTTGCTACCTTGGCACAAATTTTGCTGAAGTTTTTTTTCCTGCATCTTTCCTCCCAGCCTTTTTTTTCCTACGATGTTGAACATTCAGCTCCGATGACCTTCTTCAGTGTGGATTCTTCGTCCTCTTGGGTTAGCAGGGATCCGAGGTCTGACTCAATCCTTTTTCTTTCCCTGCTCAGCATGTTATAGCCGTGCATGCTCATCTTGTTTGCATTTTTTTTGGAAAAGGCCCCAGTGGGAAGCTTGAATCTTGTGGCACATGGCAGGCATTTCACTCTGCAATTATCTATCGGCGCTGCTAATCTGCTTCGAGTGGAGCTGGCTGTGCTCAAAACGTGCTTGTGGCTTTCCTCATCTTTAGCTCTTTGCTGTGGTTTCAGCCCTTTCTGAATCCACCAGTGTTCAGGAAGAGCCAGAGCAGTTCTCACACTCTGTTTTCTCTTCTCCTTTACTTTTCCCCTGGCATTCTCCAGGTTTTCACTTGCAATCCATGTTGTTTTTTAAATGCACGTTGAAAACCTTATGTTCCCCAGGTTTTTTTTTTTTCCACACTGGATATGAAAGGCAGATGAGTCTCTATATTAAATCTGTTTTCCCTTCTTTCTCTCCTTCCCATCTCCTTTACCTTTTCCTTCAGGTCTGGTTTTTCCAGACTTCTCTGCTCCTATCAGTGTCCCAACAACTTACAGGTCTTCATGCGTGTCAGATACGTATCAGAGTGTTTGGGTCTCATCGCCAGAAGGAGTTCTCCAGTGGAGGCATAAACCTCCTTAGGAAACCTACCTTTATGAAATGCTGTGTATAAAGCATGGCCTGAGGGAGGTTGGTTACAGAGCAGAGAGGGAGCACAGGCTTTGCTCTTTGTAAGAATTTGAATTTTTGCAAAGAGAGCACAAAACTGTACCGTGGCAGTTGTGGAAATGATTCTCAACCTCTTTGCGCAAAGACAAACCAGCAGATAATCAAGACTTTGTATCTGTTGACTGGGGTTAGTAAGATTATAAATAACCCATAGGATGATTCGGACTGCTCCACAATATAAGCTGAAGATGTCACCCAGTGAGTCCGACGCCAGTCTGTATAATGCAGGGACCCTTGGCTTCAAGGACCTAATTCTCATTTCTTACCCAGCAGCAATACTGAAACAAGGACTCAGAGGAAATGAAAAATGACACCCAAACCCCACATTTCTAGAGATAAGCTGCCCCATTTCCAGAGGATTCTTTGCCAGCACTATGAAGAAGGTGCACTGAGCAGCTACTTTGAATGTGTCTAAATTCATCTTCCAATTCCACACACCACTGGAGCTCACTTCTGCCTTTTTATTGTAAATCTTTTCCTGTTGCAGATTTGTGTAAACTATGATTGAACTGCTCCTCCAGGAGTCTTGCCTGTGTCAGAAGTATGTGACCTGAGAGGGCTCTTTTATTTTCAGCATGGTGTGATCCTCCACAGTGTTTTGCACCATCTTTTGTCTCAACTTCCATCATGCCATGCATGATTGATTAGCCTGCTTTCTGCAAGGCTTTGCTCAGTTATTTGTTATCTCTATTTGGGCACTTTTGTGTTCAAATCAATGAAGTCATCTGCTCAATGTTCAATGGCCATAAAAAATAAAGTAGGAGCTGGCAGAGGGTTATTTTGAGATCAGACGCATTTGCGCTTGCTTGGCTGGTGGCCAGGAGACCATAAATGTAAAATGGGACAGTATAGTCTTCCCTTGACTATTGCACTCTGGTTTTATGTTCAGAACAATGCAGCAGAAATAGAAAAGGTCTAGACTTGACATTAAAGAAATGCTACAGTGTTTCTGTGGCAAGGGACTTCAGAAATGATCCTAATTGGTCTCCAACAGCTTCCCATAGCTGAGTTTCTGTTGAACTTCCCTGGAATTATACTTGAATTACAGCAACAAGAGAGGATAATGAGGCCCGGTAATTAGAGGTGAGACTATGTATTAACCAACAGACCCACCCCAGTGTAACTTCGCACTGAGTCTGTGCCATTTTGCACAACTGCACCCTTGGCTGGTTGATAACAAAAGCAAAGCCAAGCGGCTCGTACCTGTAGTGCTTGCACTGAGTGGGATGTTCCTGGATCCACACCTTCCTTCCACGGGTCCAGCTCCTTGTAGAATCATAGAATGCTTTGGGTTGGAAGGGACCTTTAAAGGTCTCCTACTCCATCCCAACTGCCATGAGCAGGGACATCTTCAACTGGATCAGGTGCTCAGAGCCCTGCCCAACCTTGACCTTGAATGTTTCCAGGGATGGGGCATCTACCACCTCTCTGGGCAACCCGTGCCAGTGCCTCACCACCCTCAGTGTAACAAATGTCTTCCTTATATCCAGTCTGGTATCTCATCTTACGTTCTGATTCATTAAGGGTTTCCACACCTTTGATATTGGACCGGTGAAGGAGATGGTAACCTTCATGTACGCAACCTCGGACACATGGCCAACATTGGATATTTTCAATGCAAAATTGGGGTCTTTCCAAAACATGCCTGCTTTTCACTGTGAAAAGTCCAGTTTGCAAGAGAAAACCAAAGATCTGCCTTTTGATAGGTTTCTCAGGTGATTCACTGAATTGTTAGTGCGGTTGTCTGTTGTTGCTACCCTTCCATGCAGATAAGCTTCTCTGGTAGGGCTGCATTTCCCAGGGCTTTTCCTTTAGCTCAGAGAGTAGGAAACAGGTATCTCTGCAAAAAGTTTTCTATGGACATATTCTCCAGGGCTGTCTCGTGCCAATGAGATGAAAAATGTTGATGCCTGGGGTGCTGCCTACGCCATGGCACAGCTCTTGCCCATGCTGGTAGACTCTGTCATAGACTCCCCTCCCAAAACACACACCCGGTTAAGGTTGTCTTGTCTATATTGTCTACCAGGAACAGTTTCTCCTCCTGAACAGCATGTTTCCTAGGAGGGCCCTTATTAGCACTACCATGGAGCTTGTTAGCAATTAAACGGCCCAGATGGCTGTGCAATGTAAGTCCTTTGCAGACCCCGGTGCGAAGCAGAGTGCTGTGTTTAAACCTGATTAGGAGGTGATTGGACTTGGTCCCTTGAGGGAGCCATTTCTGAGGAAGGGAAACACCAATGACGGGCAGCAGAGGTTGTTGGAAGTGGCTTTTAATCATCGCTTCAGGAGCTGTCTGTGATTTCAGTCACAGCAGGTTCTGCTGAACTGGACCAAAGCAAAGCCAGTACAGCTCTGGTGTGGAGTTATATCCTGCTCTACAGAAGAGGTGAACAAAGTTAGCCCCAACCTGACACCTTTAAAAAGATCTTTTTTTTTTTTTGCCTTTGGAAGGAGGTTCTTGTTGCATTGATCTTTTGCCTCATTTAACAGCCATAAATGAGGATTTCTGGTACTGGCACTGAACAAAGTTTCAGGTGATGGGGATTCAATTTGTGATCATTGCCCACCTGGGAAAGAGCTTAATCCCTCTCTGGACTTCAATTCCCAAATCTGTATAGAGAGGACAGAATTTTTTCCTTTGCTTTCCTTGAATAAGACCTCAAATGCCTGTGGGTTAATGCAATGTGCTCCCCTTTTCCTTCCACCTCCTCATCTTGCTGTGAGACTCTAAATGCTCCCACAATATAAACGAAATGCATTTCAATGAGGCCACCCAGCTGTTCTTGAAGCAGAGGACACTCCTGAAACCTCCCAGATCTCCCAGCCTTCGTCAACTCCTGTAGCTCCTGGGAACATCTTCCTGGGTCTCTTCTCTCCCCTGTCCTCTGCTAATTGCCCACTCATGCTCGCTGGCTTTTCAAAGGCATGGGATGGTAAAGTGTTGCAGGAATTTTTGCCAGAAAAATGAAGCCTTTTCCTATAGAAGGACTTTGTCTGCCCCAAACCAACTGGCTCATTCGGTGGCTTGAGGAACCGTGCTTCCCCTCGGATTTGACTTTACCTCGGAAATGTTCGTCTCTGAAGACAGGGGAACAGAATGTGTTCCCGCTGCCAACATAGCCAGACCTCTGCTTCGAAGAGCAAAAGGTTGCAGGAATGGTTTTCAAAGAGCCTGTGTAATTGTCTGCAGCCCTGGGTAAGATGAGACAGGCACTGTTTCAAATGGGGCTTGTTGCTTCAAGACAGGCAAACCTTCTCACCGTCTTCATCCCAGGTTGGCATAAAGGCTCCTTTATGCAAATAAAAGTAGATGTACATATAGCCCAAATATCATAAACATACTCCTTAGGGAAACATCGTCCCAGAGGTTACAGAGATGCCTTGTGAAGATGCTGACAGCTCGAGAACTTCTAAGGCCAACAACAGCACATGTTTAGTCCTAGGTGTAGACAGGATCATGCTTTCATTTAAGTCCTTCTCCTCCTCTCCTTGTCTTTCAGGACTTCTGAGAAGCAGGTCTCATCCAAAGGGTGCCATCCTGCCCTGGGAATCCCTTTCAGGTCCTCCCGTGGGGCTTGGGCTGAGATGTGTGGGGTGATGGACCAGCTGCTGGGTTATTCCACCTTCCCCCTCCTATCTTCAGACTCTGCAGGCTCAGCAAAGGGAGCAATGGAAAATGCTAGATTCAGATTTTGGATGGTTGAGACCATACATGGCATGACCCTGCTTTGCCCTCTGGAGTGATCTCATGGCACTGCAGGCTTTGGCATCCACATGTCAACCCCCCGTGGCCTGCTATTCTGTGGTTCTCTAGCAAGGAGCAGCCTCCAGCTGAGATGTTTGGTTATGTCCGTGACTGAGATGCAACAGAGAAAGAATGCAACAGAAGTGGTGAGAGACTCTGGAGAAGGAACCAGCTGGTTGGTCTCTATGGATGGGATTTATCTCCATTAACTGCAGTTGCCTAAAGACAGGGCATCCAGTCAACAGCAGCTCTTTAGGCTCCCTCTAAAGTCAATAGGGAGAGATCAGGAACTGCAGAGGATGGTTTGTTCTGCTCTAAGATTGGTCTGGATAGCCTTCTAAAGGTGATTTCTCATTCTTGGAGCAGTGCTAGATAATAAAATTAGACAAGATGCTACCTTTTGATGACTAAAACTGCCCAGGATAAATTCTGCTCTTTGTAGATCCAGCCTCCATTTGTGGATGCCAGTGTTAATTTTCTTCCTACTACCAGTTTTAGCTGTGTTAGTGGAGCTTCTCTGACATCAGGGGCAGGACTGGAGATATCTTTCCAAATTCACCTCTTCAGTGGCAACATATCACAACTTTTCTCTCCCATCTGCTTTTGCAAAACATGGTAGTATTTCAAATTTTAATTTTTTTTTTTTTTTTCTCTAACTGGAGGTTTCCCACTCCAAACAGCCTGGACAGAAAACTCAAAGCACAGCACAATGCACCATGAGCAAAGTCTTTCTTTGGAATTGATTGACTTCTTTGGTTTTAGACTCTGTAAGAAGCCCTGGGGGATTCACTGGGACTATTCACATAACGAAGCGTGAAAGTTTTTGATAGCAACAGCTTCTAGCAAATACTTGTAAACCAGACAAAACCAAGGCTCAGGAACTGGAACTTGCCTATTGATGCTGTTTAATAGCATGCTCTGCAGCCTACCTTTAACTCATCCTAACTTGTGATCTGATGGACATGTCCCATTAATTGCCTGTGTATGGAGAAGGACATAGGATCAAGAACATCCCTGTAGAGGAAGCCAACCATTTTTTTGGGGAAAAGAGAGTCTGGCTGTACCGATGTCAGCCATACCACATCACTTGCCATCAGGGCCACAACTATTGCTAAACTATATTGCTCAACTGTATTGCTAAACTGCCACAACAGCACCTGGTTTGGTTTTCACAGAATCCCAGACTGGAAGGGGTTGGCAGGGCCCTCAGGAGCTCACCCAGTCCCACCCCCCTGCCCAAGCAGGCTCACCCAGAGCAGGGGGCACAGGACAGCATCCAGGTGGGGGTTGAAGATCTCCAGAGAAGGAGACTCCACAGCCCCCCTGGGCAGCCTGGGACAGGGCTCCGTCACCCTCACAGTCAACAAGTTCTTCCTCCCGTTCACCTGGAACCTCTTGTGCTTCAGTTTGTGCCCATGGCCCCTTGTCCTGGCACTGGGCACCACTGAGAAGAGTCTGGCTCCATCCTCGTGACCCCCACCCTTGAGATATTTGTAAGTGTTGATCAGATCCCCTCTCAGCCTTCTCTTCTCCAGGCTGAACAAGCCCAGCTCCCTCAGCTTTTTCTCATAGGGCAGGTGCTCCAGTCCCCTCATCATCTTTGTAGCCCTGCTGTGGACTCTCTCCAGGAGTTCCTCATCCTTCTTGAACTGGGGAGCCCTGAACTGGACACAGTGCTCCAGGTGGGGTCTCATCTCAGCCAGGTTTTGGCTCAGCTCAAGTACAGTTTTCCCAGGCAACTCCCAGACCTGATTTCGAGGTTCATAACGGTGAAGAACAACTTCCAGTTGGCAGTCAGCATGTGGCCACCATGCTCTGAGCATGAAAATAGAGTAATAATGGGGGTGCAGGATGTGTGGTTCCAGCTGACAGCTGTGATGGAGGGCACACAGGACCAAAGATCACCCTGGTACTTCTCATTTACTAATGCAGACATGGCCATGGGCAGCTCAACCTCCCGGTTCAGGCTGAGTAGCTCCAGAGGTTTCTAAACTGCTGGCAGCATGTGAAGCACTTCCAAGTGCACGGAGGAAAATCGAGTGATGAATGTAATTTTTGCTTTCCAAGCACATGGGTTCATGCCCAGTGCAGTGAGTCTGGTGGGCCTTCTTTTCCGAGCCCATACACGACTTCTTTGGCTAATTGGGTGCATCGATACCCTTCAGGAGCATCCAAAAGAGCAGCAGCACAGTGACAGTAAGCCGGGAAATAACTTTCCACTGCTGCTTTCCCAACCTCTTTGAATGGATACCCGTCACACTCGAGCAGCTTTATAAGCTAAATATTCACACCTCATTGCTTGCCACTTGGATGTTTATAGGACCTGGGCACAGCTGCCCTAATGGAGGGAAGGGTAAGAGAGCAAAGGAATAACAGCAGATGCCTCAGTGAGGTTTCATGTGCAGACTTGGACCTGGGGAATTCTCTGCCTGTCTCAGCCAGGAAAGCGGTTGTTCAAAATGACATCATGGGATACCCTGTTAATTTTGTCTCTGTGTGCTTCTAGGTCAGATTTCACTTTGTAAATCTCTCAGCTGTTTTTTTAAACCTGCCAAGAAACTTGCACTTTGAGTCACACCAGCTTGTTCATCTCCTCCCGCCCCATGCCATTGCACCTGCATCTCATGGGGAATTCCCTGGAAAGAGTCTGGTGTTGCTTCTTCTCCTTCTTCATGCCATCAGTCATGGTAGGACTATAGTGTCCCCAGTACCATATCCATACATTGAGAGCAAGAGTCTGCAGTGAAGAAAGGCCACCCATAGTCCAACTCTCATTGCCTCTGGATACACAGGTCTCCACCGACACAGCTTGCCTGAACATGGGAAAATCCCCCGTGAGCTTCATGTCACTGAAGTGGAAACATTTATAAAGCTGATGTCTGCACTGGGGCTTGTCAGCTTGCATCCTCTCCACCGCCTGGAGTGGGGTTTGTTTTATCCTACAGCAGAAGTGTAAACTGGGTTGGACAGATCGCACCTCAGCAGTGCCAGTGCCTCTACAAAGAAATGCTTGGGTGTGTTGCTGCAGTGTGGATGACTGCAGTGATGAGAACTGAATCTTCTTTGCTCCTCTTTTCCCCATCCCACCCTTTATTTGCCTTGTTTATTCAAGACCTCCCAGAAAGGACAGGTTTTTGAGGGTATAATCCTCCTCGTAAGCATCTTTTTCCCATGGCTCGTCTTGGAGCAAACCATTGGGTAGATAATGCTTGCTCCTTGTGCCTTGTTACCTCCCCACCAGCTCTGGAGGGACCCCCTCAAATAACAAAGATTGGGTTTGTCACAGAGAGGGCTCACCCAGGGTAAGGTGAACCCCATCCTCATGAGGATTTGCTTTCCTAGTTTGAGAAAGAGCAGAATGAGCACATAAGCCTTCTTTAGGGAAAGATCCTACAGTGATAAAGACCAATAAAAATAATACAAATAAATTAAAAAAAAAAACCCTGTAAACCCCCCCAGACCCAGCTTTCAGAGAGATGTAGAATAACACACTCCCCCCTCCACCTCCCCACAATCAAGGTTTCCAGAAGACAGAAGATGCTGGTGGCTTCTCTGTAGCTCCCAAGGCACACGTTATCACTGAGCTCTGCTAAGTGGCTCAAACCTGCAAACAAGGTTTGCCACATAAAGTCCCCGTGTAAGGAGATGATCGATTACCTTCCAAGACCAGCTGAACATGGTGACCACCTCTCCTCCCCCCAAAAGAGGCTTTGTGTTATTTTGAATATTTTACCCCTCTCCATAGGATTTCCTCTCTGAAAATCAGTTAGAGAAGTAAGACTTGGGAATGCAGAAGGAACTGGAATACAACAGCGTTATGTCTGTATGCATATCCTGGGGAAGAGCCTCAGTTGTGGGACATTGCTGTGACCTCTTTTAGTCCCCTTCTGCTCATGAAGGGATGTCAGTGGGCAGTGATTCAGGATGTTTCTCTGTTGATCTATTCATTTTGGTGAGAAATGTTGCACTCTGCACAAAAGCCACGGCTCTGATTTGACTGTTGGAGGGTTTCTGTGCAGCAACGGGAATATTGCTAGGACATGTAGGTGGTATTTTTGTTCCCTCTCGCCTGGCAGTGACTGCAGTTCAGCCCAGCCCATGAGGGCATGTTCCCTTTGACAGCATTTGTCTGCTTAAGCAATTACTTTTTCCTGTCCACCTCCTACGGTCTTCAGCCCATTTCAGAACTCTTCTGGAAATACATCTTTTCCCCTTTCAGGGATTCCCAAATCCCAATGTTCTATTTCACTTAGTCGTACACTTCCATGCCTGATGGAATATCTGGGCAGCTCATCTTACCTAAAAAAATGTGTGGTTTCAGTTGACAGCTATGCCTAAGCCAGTTTACAGATGAAGGGATAATTGCCTCCTCCTGTTTCCAGTTATGTACTTCAAGTCATCTGGTTGACTGGGTGGACAACTTTTCTTTCTCTTTTTTCTTGAATTTTCTTCCAAATCAGCTAGCTGAGCTGACTTGCTTTTGATTGTACGATTGCTAGATCCAGCATATGGAATTGACGGGAGTAGGGGAAGGTGGAGAGAGGCACCATGCCTTTGGCTTTGGTGCCTCGTTAGATTTGGCTGTGCTGTGCTGTGAAATGTCATACTTTGCCACTTAGGCTGGAAAAACTTATCCTTGAGAAGTTCCTGTTGTCTCTGGAGCTGCCCCTGGCTGTGTTCCATGTGTAGGCTGATGAACACCTCTGCTGCTTATCAAGCAACTCTTGATGGCTGGGTGTAGAGAGCATGGTTTCAGCCTGGTCAGCCACCTTTTTCAGCCTTAATAGTTGTTGCCTACTCAACTGTGCTTGGTAAATCTGATGAATGAGTGGTCTGGGCATCCACAGAGGAGCAGAGAGCCAGCACCAGTCACCAATAATCTCCAGCTGGTCCCTCAACACTCAGGACCCTATGGAGAGGTCCATCAACTTCTCATTTCTGAACTGGGTAGGTCCAGTTTAGGAGTGCCAGTGGAACTCCTGTGGGCATCTTCCTTTACGAGAAACTGCAGACGCTCCTTGGAAGCCAATGGATGTGTATGGGTTTTGGCAGATGATGAACTAGCTCCAGGTTTATGGGGATGCTCTTCAAAATGTTTCCACAATTTGAAGAGGTGGCTTTTTGTGACAGGTAAATTTGGGTGCTACTCCACAGCCCCAGAAAAGCTTTACAAAGATTAGATATAATTTGCTGAGTTCCCCTGGGAAATTTTCCAGAGACAATTTCAAATACCTGCTTTTTAGGGTTTGGCCACACATAACGAAGTTATTGTTGGTTGACAAATTAGCACACATCTAATGATCCATGATCAACTGCTTATATTAAACCTGCTGATTAATGGCTCTACCTTTGTGAAAACCCGGTGCCAAACAGCATGGCTGTTGGAACGGTGCAAGAGCAGAGTTACAAATATATAATCTCGATGAAATGAATCAGACACATTATATGGTGATTTGCTCTTTGTGGCTTGCAAATATTTGCAGGGTTGCTGGTACTTGCGAAAATGTTTGTCAGCCCTGCAGAGACAGTATTTAGTCATGGAAATCTGTGGGTCTGTGTGCTTAATTTTGCATTTACATGGAGCTGTCTCTAGACACTTCACCAATACTCCTCAGTGGATGATTAATTGTACACTCAGTAGTGTGCTGAGCCTGGTTTTAAATGGGATTAAGTTCTTATTTACATGCGTTAGAGAGGTGGCTCACAGAGTAAATATATGGCCCAATTTTACATCCATTATGGGTCTTTATTTTATTCCTAGCACTCTTCTTATCTTTTGGAAAGTTAAAAGAAAGCAAAAACTCTTACCTGCATTTCTGATGGCAGTAAAGTGGTTTGGGATGTGCTCTGCCCACCACAAATTCGCACAAGATCTGCCTGTTATTATAACTGATGAGCAACAGGAACCTGTAATTGTTAGCCTTCAAATAAACTGTCGTGGCGAATTGAGATATGAAAGATTGCAACTTGCGTTTCAGATTCCCTTAACAACACTGTGACATTTTAGACCTCATTGATAATAACATTACCCTTCCCATTACCTTTCAAAATGATATTATTTGAACCCGCTCTTGTTCTCTCTTACCTCCAGTCCCATTAAGTAGGGAAGATGCACTAAACACACCAATTGATGTTTCTCGGCCATTAGCACAACTCCTACTGGCGGAATTGCTCTGGTCCATTCCCCTCTTTCTCCCACTAGCATTGCAACAATTCAGTTCTCCTTGCTATAATCATAAGCAGGCACATACTGAGGAGCATATGAAAATGATTCTGGGTATTAGATACAATTTAGGAGATGCTGTTGTCAAGTCAAGGCAAAGTTACTTCTCTTCTGGCAGCCTCCAGGACTTCTGATGGAGTTTGCAGGGCAGCCGGTGGAAATCTGCCTCACCCTTCACCATGTGTTTGCACCTTCATTTTCTTTTCCTGCGTAAAACATTTTTTTCCCCCCTAACATCCTCTTTTCCATGACACCCTGCAAAGGTCAGAAATAGTTGAGTCAAAATGCATGGTTCATCCACAGCTTGAGCTGTCAGTGTTGTACCCTGCAAATACTGCTTAACAGCCCAACCTCTAAGTGGAGAGACTCAAAGGCAAATCATCGTGCACTCATCCCATGACTGCTACACTTTAATAGCACAAACTCATGACCCATGGTAGTAAGAAAGGCAATTGTAAACATATAAACGTGACCTCCTAATAATTACATCATTCATTTCTCTTAAAAGACCATCATAAACCTGTCCTCAACTGGTTGTGTCACCATCTGTAGGTACCAACATCACTTCATTGAGTCTGGAGGTCTGAACTAGATGCCTGCCCTCCAGCCATCTGAGTCCCACAGAAGCTGTCTAAGAAACACAGGAAAAGTGTGTTTTTATCTGCTGGTCTCCACTCAGGACTACTGACAGAGCATAAAGGACAGGGTGAGACTATTTTTCTTCACTGTTAATTAAATAAATTAATTAAAAATTAATCCAAAATTAGGGAAGAAGGCTACATGCTCAGATGTCCCATTTGCTTTCACTCTGGAGTCCGCTCATTTGCCCTACATGGTGTTTCCTTGGAAAAGTAATCACTGAAATGTGGTTGGGAGGATCCTTGAGAACTTGGGTCATCCCTCCATGGTCCTGAGGACCAGCTCCATCTAAATAATTTCTGGCAGAAGTTAAACCAATCCACTTTAAAAAACCTTCACTAAATGAAACTGTGGAGGACATAAGCACCAATACCATGTTTGCCTGTATCCTCATGTCTGACAATATCATTGTCATCTTCTTGACAGCATTGGACACTCTCTTGGGTTGTGTTGGTAGCCACTGCAGGTGGGTTTTGTACTTATGGGCAGACACTTAGCTTCATCTCCTTCTTTCTCTCCCTTTTTGGTGTCTTTTGAGATCTGTCTGTTTATCACCCTGTAATGCTGCCCAGTTTACAGAAATAAGGAAGCCTGTGTGAAGACATCGATCCCAAGTTGTAATTACTTCAGCACCTTAGTAATTACAGCACCACTAGCTCTTAGTTTTCCAGGAATCTCTCTCTAGGGCTTTCTCTCCCATCTTTGCCTTCATCTTTTCTACTGGACTTTTATTTGCCTAAAAGTTGTCATCTAAGTCCATGTCAAAGGTTTTTTTTTAAAATCAGAATGCAAGTTGACTTATGCAGTGCTTCTATGCTTTCTTCCTTGGATTGCCATCTAAGTTTCACAGTTAATCTCCTCTGCTAGGGTTCAGTAAAATGTCAAATGCTTCAATGTCATCTATTTCTGGAAAAAAAATGAGGTTTTTATCACTCTCCTTGGCTACAAAATGGAGGCTTCTGCTCCAGAAGGAAGGCTGCAATCGCAAACAATGTTCACAAAATAAAATTAAATTCGTAATTTGACACAGACTTTTTCCCTAAAACCACTGCAGCGATGACAGAAACACTGGCCACTCAGCTGCTAACTACCCAAATCTGCTCTGAGAAAGATAAGCTTATTTCCTGAAAGAGTTTGAAAGGAATGCCAGTTTTAATATAATTTAGCATTTTTTTTCATTAAATCATTTGGGATTTCTTAAAGCATGCTCATGAATTTTAGAAGATAATTTAACCCTGAGTCCCCCCCTTCCCCCAAGCGTGTTTGGAGAAAAATGTTTTCATTTTGTTACACTGGCAGAAGACGGGGAAAGGCTTTGTCCAGCAGAACAACAATTTGTTGTTGTAAAACCTGGAATTTCCTTTAAAAGGGAAAATGTTTGCTAAAAACTTCATTTTAATAATAAGAATTTAAAAAAATCAGCAGGAACAACTATGCAGCTCTTGAGAAAAAAACCCTGGCAGCAGGGAGCACCTATATTTGAAGTCAGTGATACGAAATACTGGCTTAAGTGACCCTCCACAAACATGTATTTTTCCTCCAGACTTTCATTCCTGCTGCTCTTCACTCTGCCTTGCAAACCTTATCCCTTTGGCTGTGCTGATGTGTTGGTGGGACCATGTGGTGCATCACCTCAGGGTGAAGTGATGGACTGGTCCCTGACCTGGTTTACAGCTTGGTTGTGTGAGCACAGCTGAGGGCCATGGTGGTCTCTGTCTTGGGTTTGCTTCCTTCATCTGGTGCTTCTCCTAAATTACTGCCAAATTACTGCCATTTGGTGCCATGGCATCATGGAGATGTGGCCAGGATCTCCAGAGATTGCTTTCCACCACCAGTATTGGTGACACATTTCCATCGTTGTCCTTTGTACTGTGGCATCACGTGGCCTTCATGGACTCCCATGTGCTGTGAAAGGTTTGTGGAAGGGAGGAGTGGGCTAAAACCTCTTGGACAACTTCCCTTTCCCAGGCCATGGTTGGATCAGAAGAGTGCAGGAAGGTTTCCAATCATTTTTTTCTCATGGAGGATGCAAAATATGCAGTCCTAATATTTGAGTCCAGGGCTTCAACGCCCCTCCCTATGCCATAACCCCATCTGGTCTAAGATATCACCAGTAAAGGCACCACCAAAGCTGCTCAGAGCAATTATCAGTGACTTTATCAGGGAGAAGCTTCTTTGTAGCACCAGGCAATGTGTCTGGATCACATTGACTTTAGAATCTCATTAAAAACCAGATAAATTAAATGTCATGTAATAGAATCATAGAATCACAGAATGTTTTGGGTTGGAAGGGACCCCCAGAAGTTACCCAGCCCAACCCCCCTGCAGCAGCAGGGACACCTTGAACCACATCAGGTTGCTCACAGCCCCGTCCAACCTGGCCTGGAATGTTCCCAGGGATGGGGCCTCCACCCCCTCTCTGGGAAACCCCTGCCAGGGTTTCACCACCCTCATTATAAAGAATTTCTTCCTTATATCTAGTCTAAACCTACTGTCCTGGTTTCGGCTGGGATAGAGTTAATTTTCTTCACAGAAGCTAGCATAGTGCTGTGCTTTGGATTCAGTGCTAGAAGAACGTTGATAACACGCTGATGTTTTTAGTTGTTGCCAAGCAGTGCTCAGACTGCTCAAGGACTTTTTGAGCTTCTCCTGCTCGGCCAGGTGCATAACAAGCTGGGAGTACAGCACAGCTAGGACCCAAACTGTCCAAAGAGCTATTCCAGACCATAGAATGCCATGCCCGGGGGGGGGGTTGGTGGGTCGGTCGGTCGCGGGGGGAGTGATCGCTGCTCGGGTACTGATCGCTGCTCGGGACGGGCTGGGCATCGGTCGGCGGGTGGTGAGCAATTGCATTGTGCATCATTCGTTTTGTATATTCTGTATATTTTGTTATCATTCTCATTATTACTATTATTATTATTTTCTCTTATTAAACTGTCTTTATCTCAGCCCTCGGCTCTAACCTTTTTCCCCTTCCCGATTCTCTCCCCCATCCCACTGAGGGAGGGGGGGGAGTGAGCGAGCGGCTGCGTGGTGCTGAGTTGCCAGCCGGGTTAAACCACGACACCTACCCTGGTTTAGTTTAAAACCATCACCTCTTGTCCTGTCCCAGCTGGCCCGACTAAAAAGCTTGTTCCCCCCCTTTCCTCTGGGCCCCCTTGAAGCCCTGAGCGGCCGCACTCAGCTCTGCCCGCAGCCTCCTCTGCTCCAGGCTGAACCCCCCCAACTCTCCCAGCCTGGCCTCAGAGCAGAGGGGCTCCAGCCCTCGGAGCATTTTAGTAGCCCCTCGGAGCATTTTAGTAGCCCTCCCCTGGCCCCGCTCCAACAGGTCCATGTCCTCCTTGTGCTGAGGGCTCCCGAGCTGGACTCAGGGCTCCAGGGGAGGTGTCCCCAGAGCAGAGCAGAGGGGCACAATCCCCTCCCTCGACACTGGCCACGCTTCTCCTAATGCAGCCCAGGGTAGGGTTGGCTTCTGGGCTGCCAGCGCCCATGGCCGGCTCATGGCCAGCTTTTCATCCATCAGTGCCCCCAAGTCCCTCTGGGCAGGGCTGCTCTCCATCCTTTCTTCCCCCAGCCTGTACTGATACTGGGGGTTGCCCCGACCCAGGGGCAGGAGGACCTTGCTGTCGGCCTTGTTGAAACTCATGACGTTCATCTGGGCCCACCTCTCCAGCTTGTCCAGGTCTCTCTGGATGCCATCCCGTCCTTCTGGCATGTCAACTGCATCACTCAGCTTGGTGTCATCTGCAAACTTGCTGAGGGTGCACTCTATCCCCCTGTCTATGTCATTGATGAATATATTAAACAGCACCGGTCCCAGTATGTAACCCTGAGGGACGCTGCTTGTCACTGGTCTCCATCTGGACATTGAGCTGTTGGCCACTACCCTCTGGATGTCAGTTTGGATATCAACAGTCCTGATACTCAAAGGGCACTGAAGCTGGAGGATGCCCACACTTCAAACAAGCAGAGAGGAAAAAAAAAACCTGGTGGTGAAGTCTTCAAGTGTTTTTTTGCCAGTATAGTGAAAAATGACAGCGCTACAGAAGCTGAAGGCACGTAGTGACACTGCCACACTGCTTTGGTGCCACATTATTGTTATTAATGTCACTCTTTCTGCAGAGCATGCAGTTAGCTTAGGAGAAAGCCAAATATCACTAAAACCAGCTTGATCGGATGCAGAAATGCTGCTGAAATGGAAATGATCAGTGTCTCTCCACCTTTTACAAAGGAGACCACGTTGAGTGGCCAGAAGGTTAATTACCTTTTTATAATCATTCAAGTTCCCAAACTCGTTACAGGCAGATGGGCTAATTGTGGATGAGGGCGGGATTTGCATATCAGGGTTTGCTGGATCATCTTAGAGCAATCACTTTCTCACCCCAAAAATGCAGTCTGGTGGTGATTCATGGGTTTGAGTCAAGCAGTGGCCCGGTTCTGGGGAGGAAAAAAATGCAAAATAACCCAACAACAACAAGAAAATAAATTAGGAGAGTCTTTCCTGGCAGGCAGCCTGAAGGTCTGTCTGTGGTTATTCCTGACTTAATTCTTTGTCCCGTGGAGAGGGCTCAATCCTGTTAGGCACTGAGCTAAGTGACTTCTTACTACTTTTGTGGTAATGTCATAAAAATTCTTACTTCTGTGGTCTTTGAGCTGGCAGGAGAGAGGAGGGGGTCAATATGTGGGATGTCCATGTTCTTAAGGATGCTTTCCAGGGGGAAAATTAGGGAGTTTATCAGCTTAAAATCAGTTTGTATAATCGAATTATCTTGAATCGATGACGTGCCAAGTGCATCAGGAGTCTGGCTGGCGGGTTGGTAGAGCAGGGTCCATCTCCCCTCGGATTAGCAAGTTCTTTGAAGACGTCATAGCTTCGAAAGTAACAAACCTCAGAGACCCCGCTCAGATGCTGGATTATTATTATAGCTATGGGAAATTATATAGTATTATAGTCTGGCAAAACCTGAAAGGACTCGGTCTGTGTCTCAACGGGAAGTGGGCTTGGACTGGTCTCCAGGTTATTTTGGACGTGTGGTGGTTTGATACAGGCAGTTGCAAAGATTATATCAATGCTGGGTTTCGAGAGCAAGCAGATTGAGGCAGATTTTGCGACATTTAAACTTGGAATAAACAATCCATTGGGCCGATTCACGCAGGACAGCCAATCTTTTTTTTCTTTGTTCTTTGACTGTGTTTTCTTCTCCTATCAATCACTGAGTCAATTAATCTGTCATGGGGAGATTTCCCTGACTGTGTCAGGCAAGCGATAGTCTTTGTCAAAGCTCTTCCATGGTTTGGCTCAAACATCTGTGGAAAATGTGTGGTGCTGCTGCTAACAATGAGAAGGGCAAAACATGCATCGTCCTGAAAGCCAAACTCTAGTAGGGAGCTATGGGGTTTTAAAAGCCCCTCATGCTTCCCAAATAGGTCTTGTTTACTCCCTCTCTCTCCCTGCTGCTATTCTTTGAATGGTAGACAAAATGGAATCTTGTTTTTGCCTGTAGATCTAAGGAGATGGTGGAGGTTTTTCTTCTTTCTTTTTTCTTCTTTCTTTTTTTTAAATGATATTTCTTTTTCTTTTAAAATATTTTTTCTTTCTTTTTCTTTTCCTTTTTCTTTCCCTTTTTCTTTTCCTTTTTCTTTTTCTTTTCCTTTTTCTTTTCCTTTTTCTTTTTCTTTTTCTTTTTCTTTTTCTTTTTCTTTTTCTTTTTCTTTTCTTTTTCTTCCTTTTTCTTTTCCTTTTTCTTTTTCTTTTTCTTTTCCTTTTTCTTTTTCTTATTTTTCTTTTTCTTTTTTCTTTTTTCTTTTTTTTCTTTTTTCTTTTTTTTTCTTTTTCTATATTCCATGCAGAAGCCTCAAATATCTCCCACAAATGGCAATGTTGAAAAAATATGTAGCTGTGACACCCATCAACTGTCTGTAACAGCTGAGCTCTTTCCCATTTCCCCAGCCAAATCTGGGTGTGCAGTCTGAGCAGGTTCATCCTCCAGCCAATGCCAGAAGAGGTGCCTTTCTATTTCAGGTTGTTGAAAGGGTTTTCACCAAGTCAGGTCAAATTCTGCCTTGGCCAGGATCTTCTATGGCCTGGTCAGCAGCAGATGCCATGGGAAGATCAGAGATCCTCCTCCTAGCAGTCTGCAGCTCATGGCATCCCTGAGCTGATATACATCTTTGGGTTTGTCCCTGTTTGCACTCATCTTTTGGGAAGACCTCTCCTGACTGGTTTTGAGGGGGCTGACATGGGTAGCTTAGCTAAGATGCCTAAGGTGAGACCCTTCCCACCTAACATTATGCTCCTCAGACACTTGTTTTAGCATGAGATGATCTTTGTCTGAAAAGTGCTTCTGCTCTCTACTGACCAAAAAGGGAGACTAAAAAGGTCATCTGGAAGCATTTGCATTTTGAAAATCTACCCTTAATCTCACCCTTAATATTTACATAACTGAAGTTACCAAAACTCAGCCAAAGGAGAAAGAAGAAAGGAATGAAACCACTTAAGCATGTGGTGACCCCAGTGGACATGTATCTGACTCTCTAGGTACCTGTAATGGAAAAATGAGTGCTCAAAGACTTGTCTGAAGCCACGTGGGCAAGCTCTGGCAGAAAAGGCAACCAGACCAATAGTTCAGGTGCGAATCTTCCAACTGAGCCAACTGAAGGCAGGGGAACGTAAAAAAAAAAAAACAAAACACATGGAAGAAGAGGAACCGTGATTAGTTTTTATGAGAGATGACCTGCCCAAAACATCCTATTGGTGCTTATTCAAGAGTTGCCAGTGTCCGTACCTGTACTGAATTTAATGTAGCTTGTTTGGTTCATGCTTCCTGGTTGGATCTGGATAATTACAAATGAGCAGGTGCAAGACCATATGTGACCTAACTGGAAGGTCCATGCCAATGCCTGCAACACTGGGACATGGCTGTGGTACCCATTCATCCCTGTCCCTCTTTTTAAGGCACAGTATTTTAAATGGGATAACTCTGATGCCATCTGTGTGAGTGGCCTTGCCAATTGTCTTTGCCAAACACAAAGAAATTGGTGGAACAGGGAAAAATAGAGTTCTGGACCCTTTGCATTTGATCTCAGCCCCTGCTTGCATCCAAAACCGAAAATAATGGAGAGGAATTTGAATCTGATAATAGACTCAGGCTGCAAGAGAGGAGCAGAGTCCTCCAACCGCAGCAGATTTTCATTTCTGAGAAGACATCTGCGTTGAATGTGATGTACCCTGGTCCTAACACAAAAAAAATTTGGAGGCAAGATGTGTTCCCTACTTGGTTCTCTACAACTTGCAAAGATGAGAAGTGTTGAGTGTGTGTGAGTGATAACTGAGGCTGGCGATTGCCTCCTGCGTGACAGACTCCGCATGCTGTTGGAATGGGACCTCATGGGTGGTGTCCGGGACTGCTCTGCTTTCCCCGTCTCGACGCCCCCTCCTCCTCTCAAATGCCAGATGGGAGGAATGTCTACACCACAAAGTAAATTGCAGTCTGGAGAGTGAGTATAGGCTTGCCGAGTCTTGCAGTCTATACGCTTTCTGCCTGCACTGCTGGCCCTGTAGAGCACACACAATGAGTGGGATCCATCCTCACTAAAGCTGGATGTTGACAAGACAGACGCCTCTGGCTGAGAGAGCCACCCTGGAATCCCTTTACTGACATTTAATCGATATATTTAATGAAGCCAAGGGTGTGACTTCTTTCAACCCAGCACAGGCGCTTCAAGCAGGACGTATGCATTAGCCCCTAACATTTTCTGCTTCTCTCCATGGGAGCCATGCCCTTAACATCTACCCTGGAGACTTTTGGAGCTGAATCTGTCCTGGGGTGTCCATGATGTGCTCAGGTCATGGGCTAGGATGTGGCAGGGTGAGTTCCTCCTGTAACTGACTCATCCTGGCTGCACTGAGCTTTTTGGGAGAACTTTTCGCAAGGTGATGAGTGAGTTTGTGCTCCCTCCCTGCCAGAGGGTTCAAGCTAACCCTGTGCCTCACAATGACCACCTGGATAAACAACCCGGGTAATGGGTGAGCTCACATCTGGACTCAATTTGTTATTTAGAGATCTCCCAGAAGGACATACAGTTTACTGAATGGGCTTCCAAGTAGTCTGGTCTAAAAGTCCTTGAAGGACTAGTTTGTTGGTGAAGGAAAGCTGAAATGCCTATCCTAGTTGTATCTTTCAAGATCAAGTATCTTTCAAGAATATGGTGTTAACAGAGAAGGAAGACTCTGGGAAGGTTGGAGTGTCATCCCCAGGCAAATTAATTGCCAGGAGAGCTCCAATGAGTCAATGATACTTGACCTGAGATTGTTCTCCGGCTCCACTTCACAAGTCGCAATCAGCAATCAGCTCTCACAGCCCTTCAGAGAAAGGCGGTATGGATCATCGGATCCTCCTCTCAGTCCTGTGTCTCTGCCACAGGTCCCTGCCTCCCAGCTGGCATAAGTCACAGCCAGGAAAGTGCACGCCGCATGATGGGTTTCCGAAAAGATGAGCCCCACAGCTTCTTGACACAGCTGGGCCATTGCGAGCAGATGTTGCGAGAAGAGGAGCACTGGCATAACGCTTAGTCTGTGGGGCACACTACGAGCTGTATATATTAAGAGCAGACCTGCTTGGAAGGCTTTTAAACATAAATGAAATATTCCTCTTTAGCAAGATGCTCTCAGCGGAATATTTCAACTTTTCTGTTAGACCCTCTCTTTTCCCCCCTCCCCTGATCTCTTTTTTCCCTCCGCTTTTGGCAAAAAAATGTTTTGGTTTCCAGTTGCATTGATAAGAAGATTTCCCTTGTGAAGTTTTTGGTGGAAAAGAAACAAAACCCAGTTTTGATCGAAATAGTGATGTTCCATGGGCTTCTTCACCAAGGTGGAGAGAAACGCTCCCAGGCAGGAAAGCTTACCTGACTTTTGTCTAATAAAAGAAATTACCTTGCTGCTTAAAGCTTGCCATGCACTGTGTTTCTGGATCATCACAGCTGGAACAACACAGCTAATAAAAATATCAACAGCAAATTTGTGCCTGCTTTTCATTAAAAATGGGATTTTCATAAGCAATCACTACTGGTTGAATTCTGCTTCAGCAAAGTCAACCGCTTGCCCTGGAGGGGAGAGAAGTGACTGTTTCCAGACTGTGTGGTCTTGGGCAAACTGCTTTCCCGCTCCTGCCTCAGTTGCATGGTCTCGCACATGCTACATGCCTTCCTCCGGGCCTCTCCGTGGACCAAAGAAAGCTCTACAGAGTTAATGGTTATTATTAACACATGGCTGCTCCGCTCCTCTCTGTTGCGAAGCCCTCAGCGCTGTTCAACATGACAGCCACTCTCCCAAAATAAATGCAGTTGCTTTTAAATGTAGCTGTATTTTTACCCACATATTTCTGAGTCATTTGGGGTCAGAGTATTGATTCCATTTGTCGCCCAGCTTTATCTTGGCCAGAAAATGTGTTTGCAAATAAATAATCAGCAAGAAGGAATTCATGGGATGTGATGTCATTACTCCGCTTTCCTGCGGGGCCAAAGCGTCTTGCGCGTTGTAATAACATCATTCATTCTCTCCTTCTTTCATCTGACTCCCTCACTGATATTGCTTTTGAGTTAATATCTCAGTATTTCACAGTGGGTATGCTAATCTCACCTTTTTTTTTTTTTTCTCTTCACCTCTTTCCAGAGGAAAACAAAGCAGAGCACAGTCTAAATGCTTAGACCTGGGATGAGCAGAAGGGTTGTGGTGAGTACAGAAAACCCTTACATACCCTTGGGCTGCCCGGAGAGTCCCAGTCCAGAAGGAAAACATCCAGCAGAGAAGCCTGCGAGCTTTGCTGGAGTTGGGGAGATAGTGCCCATGACCAGGATTGCGACCCAGATGTAGGTTCTTTCATTAACTCCTGCATCTTTGTTTCTCTAGCTGGTGTTGACATTTATCTGTCCTGACGGGTGGCTTCACTACATAAATGAGTTCATCACACTCTCCTTGAACCATATGGTTAGTGTTTGCTTTACAAACACAGGCTGGAATTGCATTGCTATACCCAGCTAGGGACCCATCTCCAGAGCTTTGGACATGTATTTTTCTTTTTTTTTTTTTAGTTGGTGGTGCAATGTGCCTGGAAGGAGGCTGTCAAGGTCTTGCTTGGATCCAGAAAAAGGTATCCCCCCCAGGACTGAATATCTAGGGAGGTTTATTCCCTGTAATGAAGGATGCTTTAGCGTATCTTGAGCTGACACGACTTAGCAGTCGATTGCCCTCTGAATGTACTCTCAACCACTGTGTGAACTGACTGCTCTGCTCTCCTAAGGGCTGCTCTGACCTTGGCTTGTCTGGTGGGTGTGTAATGGGTGGGACGAATCCAGAGCCGGGAGAGGTGAAGATGTCATGGAAGGACAGAAACCCAGCACCAGACCCCTTTATGTAACCTCTTCCAGAATGAGCAGATTACTGTGTGTACGCATGGAGGGAAGTGGAGATCGGCCAACATTACAGGCTTTATTTCTCTCCTCGCCTACACTCCTCTCCCTCCTCACACACCTCCAGGGAGAAGACCTTTCTGCTGCCCTCCGATAATGAAGGATGCCAGACTGTGGTGCTTGACACAATTTTTCTCATGAGCTCAGCTCGTGGGCTTCGTTACATCGTGTGGATGTACTGGATGAAGGGTGCTTGCTGCACTTGAATCCCAGCGGTGGGAAGAAAGGAGACAGCTGTAGCTCCTGAAATCTGGTTCAGCCAAACCATGCGCTCCTTGCTAGTGGAGTGGGGGGGACATCAAGGGTGTCACTGCCATCACTGGCAGAAGCTACTCTTGTGGGGACACCAGACATGCCACTAGCTGTGTGTGTCCAAGATAACAGCAGGTCATAATGCTTTCCCTGCTGAAGGCGTTGCAAAAGGAAGCAGGTATATGAGTGAGGTATTTCACCATCTGCTGCAGTGTGAAGCATGTGGGAGGCAAGAAATCCAAGCCAGGGCCATCAGCAGGCTGATAAATACAGAATTCCTATCCCCACCCTTCCTTGTAAAGCACAAATTAAGAGTTTAATAGCAAACAGACAATCAAGCTGACCTCAGCTTTCTGATTATGAGGTGTCTCTTGTTCCAGAAGGCTCATATGGTTGCCAGGAAATGTTTTTATTAAGTGTGCTAAAAATGGGGGAATCGTTGCAAGGTGAAGCATTTTGCTTGGGTTTAGGTTTTATTTCCAGGACTCTTGGGGAAGGGAGAAATCTTCTGCTAGCAGGTGGGGACCTAGAGTTCCCAGGCCTAGACAAGAGGCTGTGGAGAGCTGGAGTGTGGCAGGAGGTTCAAGACTTTCCATACTGAAGGCTGGATCCTGGTTTCTGCCAGAGCACCCCTTTCAGGTGTGCAATGTAGGCAGCCATAAGTGCGTTGCAGGATGCTCTCACCAGCGAAGAAACACACAAAACCCCAAAGACGCCCGGTGCATTCATGCATTGAGCCCATGGAGAGTGAGAAAAACCCAGTTCCCATGAACTGAAACAGACGCCTTCACAGAGGACTGAGCTATTGTTTCCATGTGATAGAGAAGATTGCTTTTCGTGTCGGAAGGCTCGTTCCCTCCCAACGTGTGTGACGTCTTAGTGTGCGCTGCCTTGACTCTTTCATGATGAAGGGTCTGTTTTTCCAGGCTAAGATCTCACAGCCCTGCCTTCCTTTGACCTTTTGTTCTGTAAAAAGATGACTATTCTCTTGTTTGGATCTGCTTGGAAGATCACATGGTCTCTTCCGGTTGGAGTTATTCAATGCATCGTAGCTGTAAAAATATTTATTGCCCTTGCAGCCCATGCCTGGAAGGAAATCCCCCCGCCAAGAGGCTGAATTTCTTTCAAGTAGTGATCTAAGCTTTCTGATGACCTCCATCATGTCCTGTTGTAGGGAAGACACCTCCCTAAAAGTCACCATCTCCCACTGATGTCAAAAAAGGAGTGGAACCACCTGAATCTTCCTGCCTTGGCCATCTGGAGAAATGGTACTGTGAAGTGCATGGGGCCAAACCCCAAATCCTAATGACCACATACATGGCACAAGGCTGTGGTCTGAAGGGAGGCAGAGCAGCCATGTGAAGGCAGAATGCCTTTTGGGGCATGTGGGGTGACAGGCAGGAAAGTGAGCCAACTCCATTAAGAGGGGACAGAAACAACTTCCAAACCTTTGAGGGAATATTTCTCATGCAAGAATGCATGGACTCTGACTTCTGTCCTGAGCCTTGATGTTAAACATCTCATGAAGAATCCGGACACAAAGCTTTGCAATCTGGCATATAATCTCCTTCCCCTCCATCGAATGCTCTTTTCTCCATGCGTGATGAATTCCTTGTGTCTTCCTTCCTCAAGGAAGATAATCAGCTGCCACCTCTCCCCATCATGCTTCCTGCCCTTCTTCTTAGCAGATACCATCTTTTCTGTCATATGGTCTCGGGGATCCATAGCTCATTAAGCCAAGCTGTCAACTTGAATTTAGCTGTGACGTTTGCTGCTTTTCCAGATCTAAAAAAGGCTTCCTGTATCTGTAAATTCAAGTTTTCTTTCCAGCTATATTATTAGGTCTAATAAAACACATAATTTTTACCTACTAAGCTGTCCTTGCCTATGTAATGACAGGCAGGCAGGCTGGCTGTGTTCCAGCCTTGTATCTCCTGCACGATAAAGGGAGAATTTTATAACTAAGACGATGCACCGGCACTGCCCCTCCAGATGGGCAGTAGACCTGCAGGCAGGCTACAATGTTCACCCATGTTTCTTCTCTGTGTATGGGGGAGGATACTCCCTTTCCCTCTTGTCTTCTCTACATAGACTCTTTGGAGGAGGAACTACTGCCTGAGGTATCTTTGATAGCATGTCCAGCTCTGGGCAAGGGGTTGGATTAGATGACCTTAACGGCTCCTTTCCAATCTAAATTATTCTGTGATTCTAGGCTACATATTGGCAACTCTCAATGCAATGAGGTTTTGCTCTTACTATGGACCGAGGCAATATGAAACAAGGATACGATGCAACCGTGCCCTGAACTGATATTAGTGCACATGTATACATTTATATATGCGTATATACTTGTTACGCTTAATAGCCTTATGAATTTAAGCTCCAGGGGCTCATTTTAAGGAAGTCTTGGGGATCAGGACAGGGAGGTGGGAGATGGAAGGACTTACAGTGCATATTCAAAGGTCAGGCAAGCCATGGATTCAAGTGCTGATTGCCCTGTAGATACCTGGAAAAAAATAATTACAGCAGGCATTTGGGCAGCGAAGGGGCTGTTACTCCATCACTTCTGCCTTGTTGGTTGAAGGAGATGGAAGGGATGGATGGACAAGGCAAAAGCTTGATGAAAGAGGAGAGATGATCCTGTGTTATGCTGAATATTCCCACGTCTGTGCCCTCTAACCATAGACAAAGTTGTTAAATGGACACTAAGTTCTACCTGATCCTTTCACCTGATTTTAAGCATTTAACCATGGTAGCTGAGAAATCCAAATGTGAAATAACAGGGGCTGGTTTGCAAAAGTGCTGAGGGCTCGCAGCTACAGCTGGGTCCCGTGCCGTGAACATCAAAAAACATTACACAGAGCTAAGTGCTCTAAAATAGAAGACCCTGGGGGAGGATATTTGTCTTCGCCAAGCTGGACATCTGAGCCTGAGCTGGACTACGTTAGTGGAGCAAATAGGCATGTCCTGAGGTCTTTCTTAGAATCATAGAATCATTTAGGTTGGAAAAGATCTTTAAGCTCATCAAGTCCAACCGTTCCCCTACCCCTGCCATCCCACCCGCAAACCCTGGCCCTCAGCACCGCCTCTGCCCGGCTGTTAAATCCCCCCAGGGCTGGGGACTCGACCCCTTCCCTGGGCAGCCCCTTCCAGTGTTTGAATTCCAATGCTTTCTTCTTCTCATCATAGGATATATATCTCATGGAAATGGTATGATTGGCCTCTGGAATAGCTGACTGATTGCAGAGGGAGTCTGTAAGGACTGATCCGATAGCTAAGGTATCTAAATTTCAGAGAGAGAAATCCCTCCTGAAGCACATGTAGGTTTCCCTCTCTCGTCTGCTGCAAGCTAGCAGATACTCTCAGGCTTACTGTATTGACACTGGCTTTGTAGGATGCTGCAGTGGCCTCCTTTCTGCTCCTAAGCGTTGCGATGATGGATTCCTCTTTTGAAAGTGCCCAGGCATCAGTGTAACGAGTGCTGCAGGGATGCCAGGAAAACCAAACTATTCAATTTTCAGAGTAGGGATGGGTCAGTGACAAAAATATGGGTCACAACAGCAAGCAAGAAGAAAGCACACTTTTGACAGTTTTTTTCTCTAGCAAGTCCCATCCATCCTATGCAAAAAATAGGTGATGAGCCCCAAATGTTGGGCCAGAGGGGTGTACAATCATCTGATGCAGTTAAGCTGTAACGCATACTCGCACAGAAGATAAATGTTGGCAATTAAAGCCACATGCCTTTGGGATGTAAATAGCAAATTGGCTGGAAACTGTAGTCAGTGTGGGTACATGTGAGTGAATGGAAGATGGGGGCGTGGGGCTTGCGCTGGCTAAATAAAAATTCTCAGGATTTTTCAGCCGTTTCAAACAGAAAATGTCAGGAGGAAGCAATGCTTCTGTTTCAAAGCTGAATCTAGACGTCATTTTGAGAGGATTTGATAACTCTGCAACACCTTTGTTTTTGTTTTAAGCTGATCCCAAATGAAGTCATTTAGATTTTTATTTTTAATCTCATCACTCCATTTCAAGGGATTGATTCCAATCCCTCCCACTAGTCAAACAAATAATCTGTTTTCATTTGAAGCTAATATTTTTTTTTTTTAGGTTTGGCAAGCAAACAACAAAAAAATCTCTATTTGCCCAGCATTATTGCACAGCGACCTTAGTTCTGGCATTTCCTAAATTTTAAGCATTTGATCCTGCAGCTCTGATGTTTTTTTGAAGGCAGGTGTTTTGATGCAATTAGAATGGCTTTTGGGTTTTTACAACAAGCCGCTGTCCCACGAGACCAACCTGTGACTCTGCCCAGCCCTGTTTCATAAAACGAAACCAGGAAGCCTCCCAACCATGGCGTTTATCCTAAGATTTATGTAACAAATTAATTTCCCTTTGAGCGGCCGGCAAAAGATTTGTGGGCCTGCGAAAGTGTTTATGAAATCCAGGCGGTTTAACTTCCCCTGCTCGGAGCTGCGCTCGCTCTTGTGACAGAATTAATCAAGGGGGTATGGCAATTCAAAGAGCAGAAGGGCAGAGCCCAGAGCAGTGCCAATGGAAAGCATGTGAGGCTTTGTGAAAATAATTAACTTCTTGTGAAGGAGTATGTCATCGTTTTGCCATGTGGGGATTGAAACCGACTCCCTTCCCTTTATCCTCCATTAAAAAAAAAAAAAAAAAAGAAAAGAAAAAAAGAAAAAAGCCTCTCTGTTACCCACTCGGATGAAAATACAACTGGAAGGGGTTCATTATTCTGGCTAGCGGCAGGTGAACCTGATGCCTCCTCTCCCAGCTCCCCCCTCCCCAACAGCCTCCCCCAGGTCCTCGGAGATCAGAGTTGCTTTCAAATGGAACCTGGGTGAGAACCCGAGAGGTCCAGGGCCGATTTGTGCAGTTCCACATGAACCTGACCAAGTCCTGGGAAAGGCTGAATTGCACTTCAAACAAACCTGGGCTGGGTTTGGAGTGGATCCAGGATGAATTTCTGAGCAGGCGTGATACGGAGGCAGGCCAAGTTTCAAATTAACCTGGGCTGATTTTTATCGCGCCAGTCAATCATGGGCATTTTCTCTCCCCCTTTCCTTTTTTTTCCCGACCTTTTAATTTTGGTTTTATTCTGAATTTTGATACTCAGAGCAACACCCTGTCTGCCAATAACAAGGAGGGCCAGAGCTCTCCCACCTCTGCTTCAGTGAAGGAAGTAAACCGATAAGTTCTAGCTTTGGTTACAGGCTCTTTTCTCACACTGGAATACACCTGGTTTTATGGAGGGCATGCAGACAGTGAACACAGAGCAATGCCGTGGAGAAGGAAAACCTCCTGACTGAACCCTGAAGAGACTGGTGTTCCCTGGCTCAAGAGCCAGGCTGTATTTGAATTGTCTGTTGCAGCATCCTTAGTCACGGGTTTTAGCTATTTTCTGAAATGGTGTGGAGAGTCAAGATCCAGCAGATGTAGATAGGAGGTGACCAGAATTGTCCCTGGCTCCCCTCACCTTAGACACAGTCCATATTGTTGGACTTGATGATCTTAAAGGTCTTTTCCAACCTAAACAATTCTGTGATTCTATGATTGTCAGACAAGGTTGGGTGGCTATAGGTGGTCTCTTTGTGATCCCCAGAGCTACTGCTGCCTGTGAGATTTTCTGTACAGTGCTGCCCATGGACCATGAAAGGTCTCTCTGCTGGAGTCTTCTGGCTCCTTTGCCCTCCTCATTCTCAGGGTTTTCAGTACCAGGACTCTTCAGAAGGGAGGTGCATTTGGTAACGCTTGGGATTTGAAACTCCAAAGTGATGGTACATGAGCAGTGTCACCGAGTGTGTCACTTTTAGCAGAAGCACTGGGTTATATTTTTAAAGCTCCATATGCACTTATCACACACCCACACCGCCACACCCCCCATTTTATTTCTTGTAAAATGACTGACCTTTTGTCTTCCATGGGCCCAAACCACTGTGGTGGTGCATATTCCCCCCTGCTCTTTTCTCCTGGACTGGTTTACAACCTCAGGAACTCCTGTCAGATCTTGGCCCTGGTGGAAGGAGTCAGACGATTAGGCGGCACTGTCCATACCAGGGAACTCCGACATGGCTGAGGTTGGGAGCAAGAAAGGGAGCAATCAGTTATCCCCTGAGAGCCTCAGAACATACCTGATCTGGATCGTAGCCCGAGTGGTGCGGTACCACCGTTACTGGAATTCCAGTGATTACCAACCTGGATTGTGGCCTGGTGTGGCGGTGTGCTCCCCCCTCGACTCTGACTCCCCCTCCTTTGGCCTCTTTCAAGTGATAACCACCTGTGGTGGTGGTGATAGATGCATCTGGTCTGTGTCTGGTCCTGAAGGATGCACCCACTGGGTGTGGGGGGAGACAGATAACAATGCAATAGCCAAGGGCTATTGTGGAATGTGCCCACCTAAGCACAGTGGTCAGCATGCAAATATGACTATGAGCCAATTATCTTACCTCCATCAATAGTGAGCAGCCCAAGAGCCCTTTGAGCTCTCCTGCACGGCAGCGGGCTGCACGCCAGGATCTCCCCTTGAGCAGGGACACCTCTCAAGGTTACTCCTCGAGGCTGAGAGATTCCTTACCACAACAGATTCTCGGTAAGTGACTAACAGCCTGCTAACTTGGAAATCTTAGCTAAGTGACATAAAGGATTAATTGCGCATATATAATCCTTTAGACATAAACCGTTGACCAAGTCTGGGACTAGGATTGGATCCAGCCGCACCTAGACTCCTCTCTGAGGGAGTTTAGAAAGCAAGGGGATCTTTTCTGAACCTCATGACTCAACGGGAGGGTCTCCCTGACAGTCTTGTCTGACCCTGTCCTCTGTGCAGTAAATAACAAAGTGTACCTTGCCATCGAATCTCATAAACTATTGTCGCAGTTACCACTGACCTTTGTTAACTCACTGTTTTACACCAATAAACCAAGTTATTTTTGCCTCCCTCTCACTCTTTCTGCGACACCTGGACAGAAATTTACTGATGAGTAAAGCCAATCATCTTGTGACCCTATACAACAGCGTCCTAAGTGAGGCCCTTTGAGCTCTCCTGGACCTCAGCGGGCTGCGGCCAGCATCTCCCTCTGAGCAGGACACCTCTCAGAGCTAGCAAACTCTTAAGTTTGCTAAAATCGGAGGTCTACCAACAAAGACCGACAGTGGAGCTTGGGCTGAAACATCTCACTCCTTGAGGCTCAACCCTTGCCCGTTGAGAAATACCAAGACATTTGATGTGAGTATTTCACTGAACTCCAGGGGAATTTTTAACAGGTATACTTTATCTCTATATAATATATATAGAGATAAAAATTATAATTATATATGTTATATATTATATATGTAAAGTATATATCTAAAATTGTATATTCTCTCTATATAAATTATGTCTGTGTGTATACATGTGTGAATTGATTTAAGTAGTCTGTAGATGTATGATTTAATTACGTATATTTTATACATTATATATATTAATATATATATTATCCTTAGGCATAAACCGTTGACCAAACCTGAGACTAAGATTGGACCTAGATGCACCTAGACTCCTCTCTGAGAAGGAGTTTAGAAAGCAAATGGGTTCTACTCTGAACCTCATGACTCAACGGGAGGGTCCTCCTTATCCTCTGCCTCCACGATCTCCCCTGAATCATTCTAACTGTATTCTAACTTAATTTTCCTTTGTGTACTTTTTCCATGCAGTAATAGAGTGAACTTTGCCATCTTCGAATCTTTAACTAAGTCGCTGTTCTGATTAATTTTGTTGAATCACTTTGTTAATCAACTGCCGATCGAGTGCTATTAAAAGATCACAATCAAATCCTGCGATTTGCCGTAAATGAATTCTAAACTGCTACTAAATTAAATGGTGTAAAGTCACTCATTCGCGACAAATGGATCCTAAATCAGCATTTGCGACAACCGCTGGACCATATCAGCCGGTGAGACTGCGCTGTGTTGACGCTATTGCTATACGCAATGCTCCTTCCCTACACCAAGACCTGCAATTGCCCTCTTGGAGTCATAGAGGAATTCAGAATAAAGCGATTATTGCTGGAGTTTCAAATAACCTTTTTCAAGACGGTTGTTCCTCTCTGGACTAATCAGTTCCACAAGTGCAATAAATTGGACAAGAGTTGCATAGAGGGAGCTGAAGGAAAGCCAAGGCTTGCAAGCTAAAAGGCAGCCCCTAGCTCCAATTTCTACTCCAGGGAAAGAGTGGTTGGGGCTTTCAGGGGACATTTGAAGTGATCATGTTTCACCTTCCTTCTCCAAGTCTCCTTTTCCTTCCTGTTCCAACTTTCTCTCCTTTCTTTTCCCATTATCGATTATTTCCAGAAGTATTTTCCTTGCTTCCTGAGAAACTCACTTCACCACCATCTTTCTGCACCTCACCTCACACTTTATGTAAATTAAGGCTCAGTGTACAAAGACAGCGTGAGTTCCTCTGCCGTCTGGATATGATTTTTGCTGTTGCAGTAGCTGAGAAAGCTGATAGCATAAGGGTGGGGGAACACTGACCCTCTCTGAAACTCCTGTTGAAATTGTCTTCTCCGGATTGCTAAACCCCTAAATACAGACTTGAGTGCCTGCTCAGTCTGACTCCAAAACCTTTCAGTTCCATTAGAGAAGTAAAGACTATTTTGGGTCTACCTCTAATGCAGATGGTTTTTTTTTCTGGAGGCTGGAGGAATCAAGCAGAAGTTTCCCAGCAGTTGCATGGTTTTACTGTTGTTACCAGCCCAGACACCCACCTCAGTAGGAACCCACAGCACTGGGTCCATACCTTCCCCACGTGAAAATCAAGACTTGTCTTAAAAGACGAAGTAAACACAGATTTAATTTCCCTTTTTCCGTATTCTTAATGTATAAAATGGAGGGGATGTTACTGCCATTCCACCAGCTGGGTGGAGATTGTCTCTCCCTATTAGACCGGGGCGGGGGAGGGGGGGGGGGAAAATTCCAAGCAGGATTTTACATCAGAAACGCAAATTGGTTGAAATGTGTCTAAGGAAAGGGTCAGGATGTGGAGGAATTTTCCCAGAGGGAAAGCTTCGTTGGAACATCTCTTGAATCTCTCAGCATCTTTTCTCTTTCCAGGACTGAAAAAAAAAAATTGGTTGGCCTGACTCAGGCTATGTTTTGGTTTTTGTTAAAGTGTTCAGCGTAGTGACCATTTTATCTGACATGGGGAGCCCATGGCCCCACTGCTGGTGTTCCTGTCTTTACTGGATTTTAGGAATATTCACAGTCCTATTGTACTGAGCGTTTTAAACCTTACTATAACACATATAAATAAATGAGGTGTTAACGTGAAGATGCAAGATGGAAAGGGCCATTTAACTCACTAAGTGGGGATGTACTGAACTCTGCGCACATTTGCTGTGAGCTGAGATCTTTCAAACACTTCTCTCAATTAGGCTGTGCTGAAGAATCAACCTTGGAAGGATGTTGTCCATCAGTACATTCTCTCCAGGCTTTTATCCTCCTCTTCACACCCTTCTTAGCAATGCATCCTATTTGTATACAACTTCAAGGTTTCAAAAGCACCATCAAGACATCACATCACTAACTCACAATGGGGGAGAATAGAGAGAGTCCAGAGGAGAGCAACAAAGATGGAGCATCTCCATCCTATGAGGAAAGGCTGAGGGAGCTGGGCTTGTTTAGCCTGAAGAAGAGAAGGCTGAGAGGGGATCTCATCAACACTTACAAATATCTTAAGGGTGGGGGTCACGAGGACGGAGCCAGACTCTTCTCAAGTGGTGCCCAGCGCCAGGACAAGGGGCCGTGGGCACAACCTGAAGCAGAAGAGGTTCCAGTTGAATTTGAGGAAGAACTTCTTGACTGTGAGGGTGCCCAAGCCCCGGCCCAGGCTGCCCAGGCGGGCTGTGGAGTCTCCTTCTCTGGAGATATTCAACCCCCGCCTGACTGCTGTCCTGTGCCCCCTGCTCTGGGTGAGCCTGCTTGAGCAGCGGGGTGAGACTGGGTGATCTCCAGAGGTCCCTTCCAACCCCTGCCATGCTGTAATTCTGTGTGATTCTGTGATACTTGAGTCCCTTTTCCAAAGCCAGCACTTGCTTAGAGAGCAGAAAGTGAATAAACCCAGGCTGTTAGTCTTGACATTTAAAGACTCTTGAATCAGGTCTTCTCTCACCCCTTGATCCTTAACTAACATCCGTGAATGGTGTTCTTAATCTATTTGATGGATACTACTCTTGTAGGACACCTGTTTTTAAGCATTTTAGCATGTGAATGAGCATGAAAAATACCCTTAAAAGTGACAGGAAGCTTTGATGTAGGAAAATGAAATGTTCTTGTAGTCAGCGATGCCAGAAATTAGGTCTTAGAGAGAACTATCAGTAGGCTTGTGCTGGGGATAATAGTATGTGATGTGGGAACATCAGTCTTTCTAACTGCCTAACTCAGGCAGTCCCTCCCTATGTGCTTGGCAGCCCCTCATGCACCTGAGATGAGATGGACAAGGATAGAAATGAACCATGACAGGAACCTGAATACTCCTAATTTTAGTCTTGAACTTCAGACACAAGTTCAGCTGAAATAAAACACCATCATGCAGGACTTAGGGGAAACACCGTTTGCAGCAGGAGATGGAAAAAAGGCAGAATGGCCCAGGTCATCTGTCTGGGTTCAGTGTTGGGCCCCTCACTCCCAGAAGGACCTGGAGGGGCTGGAGCGTATCCAGAGAAGAGCTACGAAGATGGGGAGGGGTCTGGAGCCCAAAGCTGCTGGGGAGCGGCTGGGGGAGCTGGGGGTGTTCAGTCTGGAGAAGAGGCTTCCCAGGGAAGGGGTTGAGTCCCCACCCCTGGGGGGATTTAAAAGCTGGGCAGACGAGGTGCTGAGGGCCAGGGTTTAGTGGTGGGATGGCAGGGTTAGGGGAACGGTTGGGCTGGGGGAGCCTAAAGGGCTTTGCCAACCAAGTGATTCTAAAATAACCCCAGTAGACCTGGCTTTAGAGGGAGCTGATGCTTCTCTCACTGATGTTACCAGCTTATTTGCTGTGAAGTTGATTAACCTGGAACAAGTTTCAAGGAGAGTGGTGGACTCTCAGTGTATAGTATAAAATATTATAAAATAGTACTAGACCTTTCCTATAGGCAAGGAGACCCTTTCTATAGGCAAGGACCTTCTTATACGTCCTGTGGAGACCCTTGCCTACAGTCAGCCAGGTTCTCATGCTTTCTGCTTTGCTCCATATAATAATACTCACCCCAGGGAGAGGAGGAACCCCTTGGAGGCTGCACTGTGTGACTCAAGGAATCTGGGGAAGAAATTGCCCAGAGAATCTGGGTAGGGACAAGAGGTGTTGGGAGTGCACTGTCTGTGGAGGAGGATTGGGAGGTGCCAGTAGGATCTAGAAGGAGTAGGCTGGAATGCCTTAATGAACTGGGAAAAAAAAGTGAATAAGAAAAAGGAAAGGAGAGGAGAGAAAGCAGAGAAACCTGGAAAAGTGATTAGAATAAGGAGAAATCTTGTAGAATGGGCAGAAGGGACTGAGAGAGCAGAAAGGAGGGAGGGAAGAGCCAGAATGCACGGCAGCAGTGTGTTTATCCAATTGAAACCGTCTCTCTGTGATTGCGTTACCCTATCTGCAACAGGACAAGTCCCTGTAGCTTCAGGGAGGAAGGGCAGATGGCTGCCTTGACACGCTAGATTAAAAATGTTGCTGCTCTGGATGCCATAGATAGCTGTTTAATTAATTGGAGGGGAAGAAAACAATTTGAGAGCTTATCAGAATGCCCCAAGGGCGTCTCCAGCAGCAGGAGTGCTGGGAACTCCACTGTCAGCTACCAGCAGACAGGGACAGGCTGATGGCAGCCCTCCGAGATGTCTTCCTTGGCCACTGCAGTCCGGGTTTGCCAATCTAAGCTCATCCCCACCCCTTCAGTGGTGGCAACAGATGGGAATTTGGACAGAGCCAAACACTTCTTTATTTTTTTGTCATTTCCGTGTGTTAAATGAGAGCACAGATCTGCCGGTGACCCCCCAGTTGTCTAAAAGCAGGACTTGGAGACAGTGGGCAGAACTGAACTTCCATTTAGTTCTTTGCTATGGATTTAATGTGCTGGAAAGGAAGCTCTGGGATGTTTTTCCTTATGTTCTTTTTCCATAGTAGGAAGCTCTCACTTTGAGCTCTGGATGAGCGTGGCATCACCTCCTCTCCAGGAACCTGCTTGATAATGAAGCTAAATCTTTCTAATAAGGTGTTGATTCAGCAGCCCCACACTCCAACAAAGCAGTGCTCCACAGGTTTGCTAAACGACTCTGGCACGAGGAGTCATGGTGGTTGAATTCGGTTCTGTGTCAGTGAGGGAAAAATCACTTTGCTTTCTGAACTGCAGCATCTCCATCTATAAATGAAGACGTAAGAAAGGCAGGCAAAGAATTAATTGTGTTCAGAGCTAGTGGTGCAAAATTCATTACTTTTAATTCTAATCTTTTACTTGTGCAGTGGGTCAGGCAAAAAAATGTCCAACCCCACAGCTCAAGTTTGACTACTACCTGCAGCAGGTATTCGTGTCAGCTTACAGTATTCTTCAATAACCCATTGTACTGATGAGTAAATATTTTTTACCTGTCTGTTTTCTCTCTAGACCGTGATCCTGCCATGGGATATAAATTTGCAGTCCAAACAGCTAATCTTAAATGACAAACCCAATACAGACAAGCTTTTTTTAATAGAGGAGACAATAAAAGCCAAACACCACCAGAAATAAATGTGCATTATTTATCTTGGGCTGCTTAGAGAGCGGGCAGCAGTCGTTTCCATGGATTATTTCTCCCCAACGACCTGTTGAACACAGGTCATGGAGAAGCACAATGGGATAGAATCATAGAATCATAGAACCATAGACTCATGGAATGGTTTGGGTGGGAAGGGACCCCTAGAGGTCACCCAGCCCAACCCCCCTGCAGGAGCAGGGACACCTTGAACCACATCAGGTTGCTCACAGCCCCGTCCAACCTGGCCTGGAATGTTGCCAGGGATGGGGCCTCCACCCCCTCTCTGGGCAACCCGTTCCAGTGTTTCACTAGTCAGATAGTCAGGAGATGTCCATAAAGTGCCTCCCTGATCTGCTTCACCACGCGGGGAAGCTGCAAAACCCGTCCTCGCCGCTGTGATTGCTGTGTGCAAAAGCAAGAACGGGGACATTAGGGGTGGAAATTAGATTGAAGTGGCTTTGCAGCTCTTTACTTTGAGGCCTCAAACATGGGTCCTTGTTTCCCACCTCCTGGCGCTTCTTCCCTGCTGTTTTCGAAGAGCTTGTCGAAGGGGGAAGCTTCGGCATCACCCAAGCTGCTGTTTGCCTCTCCAAAGCTGCGCCTATGGTGGTAAAAAACCCATGGGCTCCTCCCCTGACCTGTGCTGATCCATGCTACTAAATTGTTAATAGTCTTCTTACCAAAATAAAAGCATGCCCCTGGTCCGGTTTTATTGATATAGTTTTATTGTTTTATTTAGCTATCATTTTAGCAGACAATTCCAGGGCATTAAGACCCTCATCCAGCAACCATGTGAGAGGTGTGGGGTGACCAACATCAATTTGGAGAAACACTCAGATTCTGAGGTCTCATGGAAGTTGTGTTCTTCCAGTTTTATGCCCCTTTTGGTTTGGAAAAGATGTAGAAAAAGCTAATACTGGGAGGGAGAATGGACTTCTCACGGACAGTCCTTGAGCTTGCTCCTTCAAGGTCATGCCTGGGAGCAACTTATCCACTGCTTTCTTCTCTGTCCAGGATAACATCTGTGGTGGTCTCAGCCTGCTGAGAGGCTGAGCACTGAATCCAGCCCATTTCTGCCTCCACAACTTTGTCATGCTAGGTTAACGGTTGGACTTGATGATCTTAAAGGTCTTTTCCAACCTAAATGATTCTGTTGTTCTATGATCATTTTACAGCCCCATGAAGTTGTGACTGCCTGGATGACTTAAATTCCTCCATCCTATTGACCCTAGTAAAGAGCAAACCCAAAGCACAAAGCCACATGGAGAGTGGATGAGGAGATTCCCTGGACCTCCCCATATGTCAAATATAAGGAATTGATGGGTGTCCTGGTGCCAGTTCTGTATGTCATGATCCCTCCCGAGGAGTTTCTTTGCCCATGGATGCAGGGAACCTGTAGGCTGGCAAAGTTATTTTCGCAGCAGGGTTAGCTCCTGAGAGTGCTGCTGGCGCACAGGGAGAGATGAGGACTGTGCTCTTGATCCCATGCAAGATCTCACCCATGCCTTGTGCAACAGCACCAACCCTTCTTGGTGACCCCTGGAGGGCCCAGCTCTCTGAGTAGGGCTTTTGTCTGCTCAACTCCCAGTTCAGTGCAATGGGCATTCAGGCCCTTCTCATACTGACGGTAACAGGTTGCAAGGATGGAGAAAAAGTGAGCGGAAAGGTAAATTTGTAGCCAGAAGAGCTGTTATGTCACAAGATACCAAAACTGTGTTGCTTCATGTGGCTATTTTTAAAATTGGCTTTTTTTCCATTCACTTTTTGTTACGTTTCATTTTGTCTGAATGGATATGGAGAATGTGCCCTGAAGATAAATGTCTATCCATTATCAACCTTTAGTGTCTCCAGTGATTGCAATGACGGTGGGGCCAAAGAATGAGGGGAAAAAGTGCTGATTTCTGGGTCTGTTCAGAACATCCTGGATGTGTCCCGTAGAGGAACTGACATACTTTCATTCAAACGTGATTGATCTGTAGTTTTTTTAACTGCTGTATTACTATAATAGCCTGTAGAGGATGAAGTCAGTGCTTGGAACGGGAGAAGCCATTTCTCAAAGGGTCCCAAGCCCAAAAAGAAATTTGTTCATTTTATGAATGAGTGAAAATGTTCAGTGGTTTCCCCATCAAGACCGATTTTGAAAGATTTTTGGCTTCTGTGTAGACAAATGCAGCAACTTCGTCAGGCTCTGCTCAATGCATTCACTCTTTGCTCCGTCACTTTCTTTCAAGCAAAACATTTTTTTTAGAACAGCTGTTCTATATTACAGATGTTGCCTGGCCAGGTCTTCATCTATATGCAGAGCTTAGGCTGTTCTTTGAGACCTCATAGAATCATAGAACCATAGAATCCTTTAAGCTCCCCCAGCCCAACTGTTCCCCTACCCCTGCCATCCCACCCCCAAACCCCGTCCCTCAGCACCGCCTCTGCCCGGCTGTTAAATCCCCCCAGGGCTGGGGACTCGACCCCTTCCCTGGGCAGCCCCTTCCAGTGCCTGACAGCCCTTGGGGGAAGGAATTGTTCCCCAGGGCCAACCCCACCCTGCCCTGGCACAACTGGAGGCCGGTGCCCCTCGTCCCATCGCCCCTTCCCTGGGAGCAGAGCCCGACCCCCCCGGCTCCCCCCTCCTCTCAGGCAGTTGTAGGGAGCGTCCCCCAGCCCCTCGCCCCCTCCCCGCCCCCAGCCTTCAGGGAGGGAGGGGCCCAACCCTGACCCCAGCATTCGAGGGGTGGCCCCCCCAGTGCCCAGCACAGGGGTACGGTCCCTGCCCTGCTCCTGCTGGCCACACCACTCCTGATCCAAGCCAGGATGCCGCTGGCCCTCTTGGCCACCTGGGCACCCTGGTGGCTCCTCTCCAGCCCCCTCTCGACCAACACCCCCAGGTCCTTTTCCTCCAGGCAGCTTTCCAGCCCCTCTGCCCCACGCCTGGAGCGCTGCGTGGGGTTGTGGTGACCCCAGGGCAGGACCCAGCCCTTGGCCTTGTTGACCCTCACCCAGTTGGGCTGGGCCCATGGATCCAGCCTGGCCAGGTCCCCCTGCAGAGCCCCCCTCTCCCCTCCAGCAGATTCACACTCCCGCCCAGCTCGGTGTCCTCTGCAAACTGACTGGGGGTGCCCTCGATCCCCTCGTCCAGGTCATTGATAAAGATATTGAACAGAACTGGCCCCAGCACTGAGCCCTGGGGGACACCGCTTGTGACTGGCTGCCAACTGGATTTAACTCCATTGACCACTCAGTATCTCTGAAATAACGCTACTGACTTTCATCTGGGTTGAATATGGTTCAGTGTGAATATAATTGATTGCATAACTCTATTGCACCAGGTTCTGACATCCTCCAGGACCAGCTGCGCTGGTTAGAGAAGAAATGTGTTAAATGTTGAATTTTTTCTTCTAACTTTCTGATTAAATGGAGGTCATGGCATGGTAGAAGACTCTGAAAATGCAGCAGTATGAATGCAGGGGAATAAAAAGGGTTAAAATGCAAATATTTTTCTGTAGTTTCTTTGCAATGCTGGTAGGACAGAACCTTAGCTGGTTGCTAAGGTTTAATGGACAGCCATTACAATCTCATCAGCGCCTAAATATTAACGCTCGCTTATTGCAAGAGCAGGGTTGATAGGATGGGGTCAATAATGCCAGTCAAAACAAGTCAAATGCTGAATACGTCTTGTGAAGTGGCAATAAAAAAGCACTCTGTGGATGAGAGTCCTGTTCCCATAAATTATTTTATGAATAACAGATGAACGGGTAGAGATTTTGATGTACTGTCTGACAGCTTGTCTATGAGGAAAGAGATTAAATCTTCCAAAGAAATAGTCTATCTTTGCTTGGTTGGGTATATATATCTATTTCAGATAAAGGATCATTTGTAATGATTGATATTTATTACAGACGCTACGTGCCTGGCGCTTTATTTACATGCAGAGCCTAGCACTTGTGTCGTCTTTGAAGAGCCCCGGCAAGATGATGGGAGCTGATGACAGCAGCCATCAAGTAATTCAAGGATCCTGCAAACTGTGATTAAACCAGTGATTATTGTAACAAATCTGTGGTCACCTTGGACCTTGCAGCTGTCATCGAGCTGCTCATCTTGGTGCATCAAAGTAACCGCGAATGGAGAGCTGAACTCAGTGCTTAGAGAATTATAATTGGCTATGGTGTGATATGGGGGATTTTCTCTGCTGTCCCCAAGGCCTGAAGTCTTTGGTGCAAAACTGAGTCCTCCAGCCCTCCAGCGGAGGATGTGGCCCAAGGGACTACCTGAAAGCTATTGCAAAATTTAAGCACACCACCAAACCCCCTCGCTTTTCCCAATATGTTCTTGTTGCTGAGGTGTCCCTACTCTAATGTTTCATTCGCTATTAATTAGTATATCTTTAGTCATGGGAAAAGAGGAATTGCTATAGAAATGCAAAATAATAGGGTGAGAATCTGGGGCAGAATAAAAAAAAAAATAATATTTATATCACTGTCCCTATTTTCTTCTCTTAGGCCAGTATTTCTCGTTCCTTCTTTTCTGGCCATCTAAAGGGCTAACCAAATGTTCTAGGCTCTCTTTAGAGGTGGTGAGAGAACATATCCCCATCGTTCCTGTGTTGGGCTTCAGGCCCATTGCATGTACCAAGTGCTCTGCTTGTGCAAGGGTAGATTTCTTTAATATAGACAAAGCGTGCCCTTTAGTTTGTCTCTCTGTGGAAGGGGATGAAGGACTGGGTGATGGGAGCCAGGTGAGCCCATGCAGGCTTCAGGTCCAGAGCCCTAGGAGGCAATTTCTCTGTGTTGCTTTGGTTCAAAAGCACTTTTTTTATTCTGCACTAGAAAAACTAGCTGAGGGAAGAAGTTAGCCTTTTTGCCTGGTGCTTGGTTATTAGTAGCAAACCCACTCCCAGCCCACAGAGCAACAGCTTCCCTAATGCAGTTGCCTGAATCTGGATATTGCTCCCCTGAAAAGGCACAAGATGGGGCTTTGCATCCAGCACTCCTCCTGCAGCGCAGCGTGGAGGAGAAGCTGCATTGCAGTCAGGAATGTATGTGTATGTGTGCGTGTCTGGAAATGGGTTTACCCAAAAGTGAAGACATCTCTGAGCTCAGTTTCTGGTGAAATGACTCCAGTCACAGCTGCCTAAACCTTCTTCTGGATGCACCCAGGGTCATCCTTCTGGATGCCTCTCCCAGAAAGTCACGTGCAGGGTGAGTGATGGGAGGGAAACCACCATCTCAGCAGAGCAAAAAGCAAGGACCTCTTCCTACTCTTTCTCTTGCATCCCCTTAAATGCTGTGCCAAGTCATGTCCCCAGCTCTCCCTCTGTCTGGCAGCCTCCTCCAGGCAACTGTCCTGCAAGCTCAGTCTGTGGTTTTGCTGGAGCATGCATATAACTTCCCTGACCAAGCAGAACTTCTCCAGATTTGCACCAGTCAGGCAGTAGGGGAAACAGCATCCCTGAGCCCAGCGAGGACCTGGCTCAGGAGAACAGATTTACTGCAAAAGCTGCCGCCTGTGATACTTCCAACCTGCTGGGAGAATTAGCACTTCGATCTCCCGCAGGCAGACACCTGCTCTTGGAAGGACTTTGTAGGTTGACTTCACCCTGCAATCGTTACAATGGCTCACACTGACAAGGGTGGATCACACTCATCAGCTGCATGTGGTTCAGAAGTGCTTTTGAGGCTGCCTTCGTGTGGACCAGAAAGTCTTCTGCCTTAACGCTCCTCTCCCGGGGTGATGCTGATCTGGGCTGAGCGCCGGTGCTGCCGTGCAGAGGGACAGCCCTGGTTTTATGGGCCACGTTGGCCGGTGGTGATGCAGAAAGGTCTAAGCCACTGCAGCCTCGTGTCAAATGTACTGGTCTCGCTTTGTTTTTAAATGGGCTGCTGCAGACCTGTTCTTGCTGCCAAGTGCCTTATTTACAAGATAAAAAATTAAATGCCTCAGAAAGCTCCGAGCCTTAAAACAGCTTGAGATGAAATAAATTATTGCTGTTGAGGATTCCTCAGGAGAGGAGGGAGACTCAACAGGGAGGCGCTGGGAAAACACTCCCAAAGTCCGATGACGAAAGGGAAGAAGCGGGTTATTTTCTTTCTGAAGTCAGCAGATGCTGAAATAATGATAAATCGTTAGCCTCTGCCATTTTCCTGTGGTCTAATCAGCAAAGCTGTTCTCTCTCAGCTGGGCTGGTGTGTTTGGCTGTCTGTTCCTCAGGTGGTGGGGTGAGGTGCCATGGTGTTTTCTGCACACTGGGTCACCAAGGGGGCTGGGACCATAGTTTTCCAGTGGAGGTATGGAGCCTACAGCAATGAAAAGCCCTGCCCTGAGCGTGGTACCCGAGGCTGAACGAGCTGGTTCATGGAGCTACTTCTCCTCCTGCCTGTTGGCCCTATGTCTCTGGTTTCTCCACTGCCCTGTATCAATCACTACTATTCTGGAAAATGTTGGGGAAGATTATTTATTTGGATTACTATAATTTTAATCCATTTTCATCTTGGGGCAAATGTGGAATAATTGCCGAAGGTGACAGAAATTAAACATATATTCACATTTTGGGGAAAGGTACAGCATTGAAGAAGCTTCCAGGGTGGAGTGTGGCTGACATGCAAGGAATCCATTCCACAGAAGTTCCCTAGGACTGCAACCTCAGGTATTGGCTACACCAGGGGAGCTTGGTGTGCTGACTCTAAGAGGAACTGCATGGAGGGTGGAGCGGAGCAGAGACACTGCGGCCAGGCTCTGTGATAATATGGGAACTTGAAGGTACCACAGAACTGATAAGCTGCAGATTTGCTACTCTGGGCCAAGTCTGTCATGTTTTTGACAAACTGCTGCCCTTTGGTAAACTTTGTGCATTATAATATCATTATAATACCAAAACATACCTCCAGCCCAAAAGCTATCCGCCTCCACGGTGTGACCACCCCTCACTGAGCTTGCGCTTTGAATTTTTCTAGTTTATACCTTTAAAAGTGAGGCAAGAGAATTTTACACCAATCGTAACAAAGGTCTGTATGGCCAGAGTCACTCAAGATCCACCTGAAAAGTAAAAAGTGATATAAAATAGATTAAGAGAGAGAGGATGTTAGGGAAGATACCATCATTGCGTACCACTGACTTCTGGGATCAGTCGAGGGGCTGAGCTTCTCTTCCCCCCCATCGTGATGCCTTTGGGTAAGATTTGGACACTTGGTTACACCAAGTGCCTCCCTGGGAAACTTAGAAATCTCAACAGAGTCACTTTTAATCTTTTAACGCATTTGTAGCCAGGCAGTGTTACTCATACTCTTGGTATTTGCATGTGATTTGCAGACAGTGAATTTATCACCAGCAATCCAAAAGAATTTGTGCATCTGTTGCTTTAATGAACTGCACTATTCATTAATCCAGCCGTGGTAGTTCTCATTGAATGTGACCAAACGTGTGGCCGTGGTAGTTCATGGAACGCGACTAGCCTGAAGACGTATCGCATTATTTGTGCATCCATAATCGTGATAGTTCAGTGCACTGAATGCAACCGGACTTATAACGATGAATTTAGCATCACTCCAAATTACTTCAGCCTTTTAATGCAACAGCAAGCGAACACTTAAAATGCAAAACTACACAGAACATATGGAATATGTGGCGATGTGGGGAACCCACAGTGCTTCAAAGTTGTGAAACATCCTGCTCCAGGAAAGATCCCAAAGAGAAAACCTGAAGCGGGAGTAAAAGCCAAAGGGCTGGTTTTTATAGGAAGGATGACATGGGAATGAGCAGTGAAAATGGTCTTCAAACACCTAGGAGGCAGCTGAAGAGATGGAAAGAAAGAATTTGGGACAGATTTAGTGGTGGGATGGCGGGGTTAGGTTAACGGTTGGACTTGATGATCTTAAAGGTCTTTTCCAACCAAAACAATTCTATGATTCTATGATTCTAATTGTTACTCACGTCTCCTAGTAAGTGATGGCCCAAAGCTGCAGCGGAGAAGAGATCAGGCAGCTTCTAGCAAACACTTCACAGCAATAAATAGGTGAACCCTTAAGCTGACTAGCTAGGGAAACAGAGAATCCTCCATCACTGGAGACTTTCATGGCCATATTAGATGGATGAGAGAGGAATATAAGGTAGAAGGTAGATTAAATGTCCTCAATTACTGCTATGAGATGTCCTGCCATGGCTACTGTGCATGGTTCTGGTCTCTACAGGTGGACCAGAGCATACCTACATGCAGTGGAGCAAGAAGAAGGACAAAGAAGAGAGCTACAGTGATGAAGAGGGTGGATGCATTTCTCCATGAAGAAAGGCTAAAACAGTCTGGGACTCCTCAATCTGGAGAGGAAAAAATTGAGAGGGATGGTCTCCAGGTTTCCAGCACCATGAAGGCAGTGGTTAAGGTGAAAGCAGAACTGTTCACAAACACTTCAGTCTTCTCTGCATATTGTCCCACTTCTTCTTGTTCTTTTTTCTTCCCTCCCCCTTCCCCTCCCTGTGCAACCATTTGCCAAAGTAAATCTGTTGTAGGCTGAGATTATTTTCCTCTGGCAGGATAGAGTAAAATGTACTTCTCCTGCTTTTAATTGTTTTCCGTCTCCTGAGAAGCCTGCTCTGTTTTATGGTGGTACAGCAGCCTCTACCGTGGAGCTGACATTTGAGACGTTTCGGAGGTTTGTTTTTTTTTTTTTTTTTTTTTTAAATTTTTATTACAAGGAACAAAAATCTCTTATGCACATTCCTGGCAACCAGTGTTTCTGTCTTAGCACCAGATATGCCAGCCATTGACTTCAGCCCTGATAAAATGCCAGATGGACCAGGCTACATGAGCTGCTTGCTCTGCTCAAGAACTCAGGTTGCAAATGTTTTCAGCTGGAAAAGGGGCTCATGTTGACCTACATTCAGAATTTCTGGTGACAGAAAAAACCCCCATACCCAGCATTTTAACCTCCCCCTTCTCCTATCCTTTCCCAATCATGATCCTGAAAAAAACCCCATGTTTTCTTCATCCTAAAATGAATCATGACTTTTGGGACCACTGTAAACCAAAAGCAGATTTCTGTGGAGGTTCACAAAGAAGGTGCTGATTGGGGTGGAAAAAGCTGAGTGCCACTCCGGTCACCATCTACCCATCACCTCTGGAAATTAAACCTGTCCTGAGCCAGCAGCTGTGTGCTGTGTAGGATGACACAGAAATGAATGGCAAAAGGGGATTTGGTTTGGGAAGTCAGGGTTGGTATTTGTTGGAGTGAAGGAAGACATGTGCAACAGGGACCTTTCCATCAGTGATGATGAGCCCTGCTCCCTTTCTAGTTACCAGAGTAGGACCATAGAGTGGAGAACTTGATTTGTCTCATCCTGATGTCAACGCCTGGAAATCAGACTAATTAATCTCATTCTAAAAGGGCCTATTTCCCTCCCCTAACTTTAGGGTGAGGCCAGCTTGACTGACAGAGAGAAAGATGTTACCCCATAGACATGAAGGGCTTGATTCGGTTGCCAGAACAAGGCATCTAGAGCCATTCGAGCTATCCAAGTACCTTACACCTCCTGACCTTCAGCTGTGGCTCTGGAAGGGCAGTGGTCTCCTTTGGTCTTAAGCCATATCTACAGTCCCACGTAGATGTTGCAAACACCCCATCATGTCACGACTGGCACTATGTGCCTATTAGACAATTACATCTTTCCCTTAAAGGCAGACAAGGCAAATCCAACTTGCTAAGTCTTTCAGGGTGAAGGATGATGTTCTGGGTGAGTACCACCCCCTGCTGTCTGAATGGGTGAGGGGACTCTTGTGTGGCATGATGCTCTACCAACAGCAAGTGTGGTCCTTACCAGATATTTGCTCATCCCTTTGGTTGTAGCAGAAACTCCTGCCTGGACAACGGGTGCTGAGATTGTCACAAGCCGGAGCAGGCAGAAACAGGTTGTGTCTATTGTGGGAGCTCCACAGAAGCACCAAGTAACAAGCGATAGGACAAGAGGAAACGGCCTCAGGTTGCACCAGGGGAGGTTTAGATTGGATATTAGGAAACTGTAGGGGTTATCAGGCACTGAATGGGCTGCCCAGGTTGAGTCCCCATCCTTGGGGGTATTTAAAAACCGGGCAGACGAGGTGCTTCGGGCCAGGGTTTAGTGGTGGGATGGCAGGGTTAGGGGAATGGTTGGACTTGATAATCCTGAAGGGCTTCTCCAACCTAAACTATTCTATGATTCTATGACAAATGATTCTACGTTTCTATGATTCTAAGTCCACCCAGGGTTGAAGAAGTACTTCCAAGTCAGGCAGAGACTGTTGGCCATTCAATGCAGGAAGGAGCAAATGGAGAGATGAAACAGAGCAGACTGTCTTGGGGGAAGATCATACAGTGATGAGATATCCCAACATCATTGCTGTACCTGTGGGCTTGGGGGAAGATGAGGCACAAGAAGCTGCTGAGCAGCCCATCTATTTTCCTGGTGCATAGCATGTTATGTGCTTTTACTGGCAGTTAGCCTATGCTGATGATTTAGCAGAACATCTCAATGAACTTCTGAGGTTGTGGCTGTGCAGTCTTCAATAGGGAATCTTTGAGCGTCCTATACCAGGCAACACAGAGCTTCCCACTTCTCTCGCTTTCTCTGGCTTAAAATCTGGTTGCTTCCCCAGAATCCTGTATCTTGCCCCTTCCATGCCTTGGGATGAAGCCTGGGATCCAAGAACAAAGCTCACCAGTCCAACAGGCACGCCGTCCCTCCTAGGGTGCTGCAAAACCCAGGCCACTGTCCTGTTGGGTGGTAGGCTTCCAGTCCCTGCTCTCGTGTCTGGGACAGAGTCCAAGCCCTGGAGGGGGATGCCTGTTTTCAAGTGAATCGCTTTGAGACTGTGTAGTTCTCCCTTCAGTCTTTCTCTCTCTCTCCTTTCCCCCCTCGGTTTCAATTATTTCCCTCTTTGAGAGAGAGAACAATATTCATATGGGCATAGGGGATTGATAGCTTGCAGAGCCGAAGGGAAATTAGCAGAGTCTTAAAATCCACGTGGGTGGCTTTCAGTCGGAACGAAACGAAAGAGGAGGGTATTGAGTGATCTCCCTCCTCTCTCCGATGACAGGCTATATGTTGCTTGTTGTCACATGATGTGATGCTAAAGGCAAAGAAATGCCATAAATGTCAAAGCGGAAGGAAGCTGTGAGGGCAAAGCTTGGTTCCTCTTGCTTCACAGCCTTGTTTCGGAGGCAGCCTGGGAGTGACTGCTTGCTGGAGGGAAGACGTCAAGCACAGAGTGCAGGATGGGCAAACAGCTCCAGATATTAACATGATCAGCATCATGGGCACAGCTGGATGGGTTGAAAGAGGCTTTACTGACTGTTGATGCTGTTCCTCTTGCAAGTGTCTCATGAGCCCTGTGGCATGGGCTTGGCTGGCCTTTAGGCACTGGGTACAGGGCAGGTACATCAAGAGAGAGGTCCAGCTTGGACCAGCATGTAGCTGGCTGTGTGGACAGGCGCATAACAGGTAAGCTACAAAATAGGATGTGATGTTCCTGGTGTGGAGGGTTCCCAGAGCCACCCCACTGCAGGAGAAGAGCTGAGTCCTGGGAAACTCTGAACATCAGGCAAGTCCAAATTAATCACTATTTCAGACAAGGAATGCCAGAATGGAGGGAACACACATCAAAAACCTGGTGTGACAATACGCTGTGAGTGGTCTGGCTTGTGATTAGCTGTGATGTGGTTGCAGCTTCTCTGATGTGACTGCAACTTGCCCGTGGCCTGTGCAAAAACCAGGTAGCACGGCACAGCACAGGAACAGGAGGATATTCCAGCACCCTGGCTCTGCATGGTCTGTTAACTTTGCCACTGGCAAGTCCCTGTGATAACATCTTCATCTCTACAGAGAGATGTCTGATTACTCAGTGAGATGAGATTGTGATGGAGCTGGCTGTGGAAATCCCACCTCATTTGTAGACCTTGTGGGACTGAGGTGAGGTCTGAGATGGCTCCGGGGACAGACTGGGGGCGAGGGTGAAGAGCCGCAATCCAAGGTGTGCTTCACAGTTTTGCATTCACTTAAGTTCCTTACCCCACTGCCCATGAAAAATGTCCCTGCTTTCCCTGGGATACTGGCCGTTGAGTGCAGCATGTTGGTCCTTCCCTTCCTCCATGAAGGAAGCGTGTGAGTTGCACCACTGTCTTTTTCTGAACCTAATCAGTACCACTGCTGTAATAAATCCCATCCACCCAGGACATAAATTCAGCTGGCATGTGTATTCACCACAGAGGCTTCAACAGCTTCCTGCAGGGTCTGTGCTTTCCCAAAGCTTGGCAGCTTTTCCTCCTATCGGTTACTGTGTCCTATAGGAGGGACCACCCAGAAACTCTCCTGCCATTGTTCCACTCGGGCACAGAGTGACGGCATGTGAGATGCTGATGCTGCAGGTAGATGCCACCCTGGCTCATCGATCTCGTTAGGATTAAAGATTTCACAGCCAGCCCCGTGAACAACTGATGAGCCGACCTAGTGGTTGCCAAGCAGTTTCAGTCATTGGTCTCTTACTGGTGTTGCAGTAAAAGCGAGGCAGTAGGAAAACGTCCTTGCTTTGAAGCTCCCTATGTAATTAAAATTAAGGCTGTGCTTGAGTGGAAGATAATCACTGGCACAGGAGGGACCTCAGGAGAATGTCTACTTTCCCCTCCTCTCCTCAGGAGAGCCCAGTTGGGTTGCACTTGCCCATTGCCTGTTTCAGAAAGGTCTTGAATCCTGGCCATTGGGGACAAAAATGTCACCTCTGATGTTTCGACAAAAGGGGGAATTGTCCAGGGCAGGCACTAAGGCTCTTTCTCCTCACATTCTAGCCCTCGTAAGGGAATGTCACACTGGCCCTTCAGGTGTGCTACTCTTGCATGGGGGAGAGAAAGGGGAAAGGGAGGTCAGGAGATGCTGGGAGAGGAGACTGGATTGAGGTTGCTCCAGGACAACATTAAAAAAACAAGAACATAGGGATCACAGAATAATTCAGGCTAGAAAGGACTTCAGAAAGGAGGTCTCTAGTCCAACCTCCTGCTCAACGCAGGGTCAGCTCTGAGGTTGGACCAGGTTGCTGAGGGCTTTGTCCAGTTGGGTCTTGAAAAATTCCAGGGATGGAGACTGCACAACCTCTCTGGGAACCCTTTTCCAAGGCCTCACTGTCCTAATGGTCAAACCCACACCACTGCAAGGAAAGACACCACTGATGGGAAAGCGTAGTCGAGCTGGAATTCATAATTCTTAATATTTCAGATGAAGGGGGGAAAAGTACCCACAATACCCTAAGGAAGAATAGATCTCCACAGGGTAAAGCGGCCTCGCTCTTCTGAAAATGGGAGCCTGGTTGTACCATCTGACGCTCTGTTACTATAAATATGTTTTCATTACCCCTCACGGAAAGAAATTCCCAAACTGAAAGCAACCGTGGTTAAAACTAGTTAATGCGCTGTCTGCAGTGGCTGATAAAGCAGGCAGTCAAGCCTGGGAAGGAATAATCCTGGGATATCAAAGAGTGACAAATGCAATTTGACATAATCAAAATGCATCCAGGAGACTGGCTATCCCAAATTTGCAACTCCAACTGCAATGTTAAGATATCTGATTTATCATCTGCTGCAAACAGAGTGGTTTCCACCAGGCTTCCATGCTGCTGTCTCACAGAAGCATCAAAGAGGAGCCAGCGGAAGGGAAAAACGATTCCCAGCTCGCTCTGTTGCTGATGACGGTGCTTGAAGATTTTGTCTCTTTCTTGGAACAGAACATGTGAACATGTGACTCTCTTTTTTCCCCCCCATAACTATGACAGCTTAATTGGAGCTTCATGAAATTGTTTTCCTTTCACAGTAAATTACATCAGATTTGACTATGCCCTCCCAGGTTCTGTGTCAAAGCTCTCAGTGACTGGTTTTATTAGGGGTATGCATCATCTAGGCAATAGTGGAAGCTCTAGACCAATTTCTGTGCTTAGTCGCAGTGGCGTGAAAGTAGACAAATCTCTACTGGAGTGAATGTAGCCTATTCAAAAGCAATTAAAGTCAGCGCAGTGGTGGCGGAGGACTCTGGGTGCAAACCGTCACAAGACAGAAGTCACCAGGGTTTGCCTGACCTGTAGAACATTTAACAGTGGTGAACTGGGGTAAACAGGCTACGGAGATTAGAGGCCATGCAGGGTGGGTTTCAGCTCCTGCTTCAGACACTATGTGGAAGCCAACCTCCCATTGCTGGTTGAGGTCTCTTGCTAGCTGAGCTTCGGGGCTCACTTCTGTTGTCCACACAAGGGCCACCAGGAGGCAATTTAAGATGGCCTGAGGTGTCTTAGACATCCATATGGGCCCAGCAAATATCACACAGGGCTTATGAGAGATCTGTGCCCTTTTATACAAGTGGCAGGAGGACAAAGAGGACATACTAAGCTACGTCAGACGGCAGTAGATGTACACCTGGTAAATGCGGTCAGGTTGACATGTTGTAGAGCAACCACAAGGCTGCTGTACATTTGATTTTGGAATGCAATCATATTTTAAACCCTGTACACCAGGCCCAGCACGCAGAGAGCTGAGCACCCCAGCGCATCATTTGCAAGGGCATCTGAGATACTGGTTTCAAGGAAGAGGACAAGCACAAGTACATTTCTAGGAGCACAAACACATTGACTCCAGTTTCTGGTTTAGAATAGCCAGTCTGGAAGGGGAGGAGAGAGAGAAAATCTCATTGCTAGATCAAAGACCGCACAGTATTTTTCCTGGGAGACACACAGATGTGACGGGTGGTAAGCAGGGATTGTTCTGAGGTCTGGATCTCTGCATTCATCCTCTGAGTCTGTAAGAGCCCACCCACTGCGGTGCTGAGTCAGTATGCACGTGTCTGCGTGAGCGTAGGTTGATGCAAAGAAAGAAGAAGCTGGCCCACACTCACACCAAAGCATCAGCAGCTCATCCCGTAAGATTTGGGAATCCCAACTCCCGAGCCAGATTTGCTGCAGGAGAAGGACAGTTTTTTTCTTTCTGATAGAAATACTGACTTCTTCTGAAATGATGAATTCTTGTTTGTGAGAGGAGAAAAATAACTTATGAAGCACCAGTTTTCTCACCTTGTTTGAGCAGTTGAGTTTCAGTGATCCCTTTAAGTTTAAAATGAGTCCTTTTTCCAACAATCAGGCTCTGGCAGAAGAGAATTCCTCAGTCACGGACCCAGCTTGCTTGTTGGGTTCTGGAAACCTCCCAACAGCTCCTTGGGGGCTGCTGAACATCTTTGTGCATGGAGATATCCTAACCTTTGCATGTGCATAGAAATGCAGTGAAAAACATCTCTATCTCACTCCATACATCCGTGTTAGGACAACATAGAGTGAGAAGCAGAACCAGGAACATTGCAATTAGAAGTAATTAACTGAAGAAGAAGCCTGTTCCCAAATCGCAGCTGGTGTGTGGTGAGGTTGGCAGGAAAATGAATTTTGACTGCAAGGATGTCTCTTTCCTATGATGGGTCTTGGGGTGGAAAGTGTGGGGGCCATGCCAAGAAGGCCAGCGGCATCCTGGCTTGTATCAGGAGTGGTGTGGCCAGCAGGAGCAGGGCAGGGACCGTGCCCCTGTGCTGGGAACTGGGGGGGCCACCCCTCGAATGCTGGGGTCAGGGTTGGGCCCCTCCCTCCCAGAAGGACCTGGGGGGGCTGGAGCGTGTCCAGAGAAGGGCAGTGGAGCTGGGGAGGGGTCTGGAGCCCCAGGCTGCTGGGGAGCGGCTGGGGGAGCTGGGGGGGTTCAGCCTGGAGCAGAGGAGGCTGAGGGGAGCCCTCATGGCTGCCTACAACTGCCTGAGAGGAGGGGGAAGCCGGGGGGGTCGGGCTCTGCTCCCAGGGAAGGGGCGATGGGACGAGGGGCACCGGCCTCAAGTTGTGCCAGGGCAGGGTGAGGTTGGCCCTGGGGAACAATTCCTTCCCCAAAGGGCTGTCAGGCCCTGGAAGGGGCTGCCCAGGGAAGGGGTCGAGTCCCCAGCCCTGGGGGGATTTAACAGCCAGGCAGAGGCGGTGCTGAGGGCCGGGGTTTGGGGGTGGGATGGCAGGGGTAGGGGAACGGTTGGGCTTGATGATCTTAAAGGGCTTTTCCAACCCCAACGATTCTGTGATTCTATGATAAAAGTTAGTCTCCACTGAGGTTCGCCAGAGAAGCTCTGTCATGTCCCAGGCTGGTGTCTTGCTGTGCTGCCCTGGGGTGGACATGCTGCTAGCTTGCCCCCTCAAGGCTCCTCTGCTTTCAGAAAGGACTTTTCTGAGCACCTTGTTGTCCCATGCATTTCAGTTGTGTCTCTGTAGACATGGGTATACCGGGCTCTTTCCCAGCAGACTGAGAATAAATTCGGGAGTGACAACTTACTGCTCGCTGGCAGCATGGGGACCTTTGCAATGCATGGACAAACAGAATGGTGGGACCTGCTCCAGAAGCTTTCTACTGAGTTGAGCAGTTTGGTGACCAGAGCCATGGGAATTTCCAAAGCTGTGTGAATAACCAAGGCGGGGATGAAGGAATTGGACTTGAAAGGGATGGTAGGAGCTCCGCTCAAGGGAACATCGCCATGGTGCAGCTTGTATACCCCAAATCTCCTTAGCTGTGTTACCAATTACTTATTGGGTTATTAAATAATATCTCCACTCTGGGGAAGAGGGAGGGGGAAAGAAAACAAACAAAAGAATTCGGTGAAGGCTTGGTACTTTAAATCTGGATTCTTTAAATCTGTGTCCCATCTGTTGTGGAGACTGAGAGTGCTGCCTCTTTCCACCACAAGCGTCTGGTGGAGCACTGGCTGAGAACAACCCTCCAGCGTGTGTTGTGTGAACATGTAGGGATGAATTCAGAAAGCAGGACACCTCACAAAGCCAAGGGACATGTGTCTCCCCCAAAGGAATACCACAAACATATGCACTTTGGTAACTGCTTTTATGGTTCTGCATGTTCTGCCGTAATAAAGCGAAGATCTGAGAGACAGCTGGTTCTTTATCCAGGGGTGCAGAAGAGAGATTGATGGATATTGCTGAGAAGGCTGAAGTACCCTTTTTATGCAGTCTGTCCCAAAAATATGATCTGTGACCAGAGAGCAGTGTTAAGGCCAGGGATAAGGGGGTGAGAACTTGGTCTAGAATAGGGAAGGAGCCAGTTTCAACGCTCAAACGCATGAGAGAATTTCAAATTGGCTGCCCTCGCTTCATCCTTAAATATTTCAAGAGACAGACAGTGGAATTGCAGAGCTTGTAATGACTACTCTAGTGAGCACATGGAAGATGGATGAGGTACTCGAAGACAGGAAGAGGCATAATGAAGTACTTACTTTTAAAAAGGGAGAGAAAGATGAACGAAGGAATTATTGATGAGTCAATTCAACTAAAATTCCTGAGAGAAAAACTGGAATAAGTGATTATACCATTTGTAATACCAAAAAGCACAGACTGGGTGCCAGGTGAGCTGGAAAACAGATTTACTGAAAAGAATGAGGGGGTCCTGGTGGAAAAGAAAGTGGATGTGAGTCAGCAGTGCCCTTGGGGCAAAGAAGGTCAACCTCATACTGTTGTGCACCAGCAAGACTGCATCCAGCAACTGCAAGGAAGTGATTCTTCCTCTGTTTGGCACTTGTCAGACCACATCTGGAGTTCTGCCCAGTTTGGAGCTCCCCAGTACAAGAAATGTATGGATGTACTGGAGCGAGCCCAGTGAAGGGTTACCAGGATCATTGGAGGGATGGCGCACTGCATATACGAGGAGAGGCTGAGGGACCTGGGTTTGTTCTGCCTGAAGAATAGAAGACATAGGATAGAGATGTTTGTGTCCTAATAATTGCTTGGTGGTGTAGAAATAGAGCCAGACTCTTCTGTGAAGGATATAGTAGGTGCCATGGACTCAAGTTGCAAGAAGGAAAATTCAGATTAGATGTTGGGAAAATATTTTACACCACAATAGTGGTCAAATACTGGAGCAGGCACCTGGAGAGTTTTCTGGGATCTCCTTCCTTGGAGATATTCAATACTCAGCTTCAAAGCCCTGAGCAACCTTCTCTGCTTTGGGCAGAGGTTGGACCAGGGGCATCCACAGATCCCTTCCAGGCTGTATTACTCTACGAATCCAAAAAGTTCACGTCCCCACAGGACTGGATAGTTAGGGTTTGTTGAGCAATGGTAAGCTATTAAGTCACTGCATCTGGAGAAGCTGAGTCAACTCCGCTGAGAGCACAGGAGATTTCACAGCAAATCTCAAAGTATAGCGCAGATGCAAAATAAGACGCAGCAGACATTTCAACTGGCCTGTTTCAAGATTCTCACAGCAACTGATGGACTGCAAATACCCTGAGAGGCTTATAAATGCCACAGTCCTGGTTTTGTTCAGTGGAAATAGCAACTCAAGAATAGAGACTTGTAGAGACCTAGGATTAGCCAAGAATACGTGTTCTGGCTATAGCCAGTTAATAAGGCAGTTGACCATAAGGGTCTGGGCTTCCATGCTGAAAAGAGGGAGTTTGATTCCTCATGTGTCTATTTGCATCGGTCTGAGTTTATTTTATACTGAGCTAGCCCCACGGGGTGCCAGTTTTCTTACAAATAACATAGTCCTAACTGCAATCTCTTTTTCCAAGTAGCTCTGTTCTTCATCTCTGAGATAAAAGAACTCTTGTGGATTACGCGCAGGAGGCTCAATTCCTATGAGATACTGATTGAGGGAGAGCTCCATCATTTATAACATAATGAATTGGCTTAATAAGGTCGATTACAGGAGAAAAAAACCACAACAGTCTGGCTGGAGGATGCCAAATGTCTCAAAGGGTATTTTCACCTAAGCTGCATCAGTGTGTAGCAATTATATGAGTTGTTTGTGGCTACTTGATTGAGGGGACACTGAACTGACTAATCTGCTCTGATGACAGGGGATAGACTGCTGACGAGAAAAGTCCACAGTAAAATTATAGGAATGTGGTTCGAGTGGGCCTTGAGAACCCATCTAGTCCAGGCTCTTAAGTGTGTTTAATATGCGCACGCAAGCTACATCTATACTGGAAACTAAACAGGACCTATTCATGGCCCTGGGGCTTTGTATCACGGTGTAATTCATATTCAAACAGCCAACACCCCTGCAGAGAAGGATATGGGGGTCCTGGTGGATGAAAAACTGGACATGAGCTGGCAATGTGTGCTCGCACTCCAGAAAGCCAACTGTATCTTGGCTTGCATCAAGAGAAGCGTGGCCAGCAGGGCGAGGGAGGGGATTCTCTTGGATTCTTGAGATACCCTTGGAGCCCTGCATCCAACTCTGGGGTCCCCAGAACAGGACAGACAGGGATGTGCTGGAGTGGGGCCAGAGGAGGCCATGGAGATGATCGGGGGCTGGAGCCCCTCTGCGATGGAGACAGGCTGGGAGAGGTGGGGGTGGTCAGCCTGGAGAAGAAAAGGCTGAGGGGGGCCCTGACTGTGGCCTTGCAGGGCTTAACAGAGGCTGATAAGAAAGATGGGGATGGACTTTTTAGTAGGGCCTGCTGTGATAGGAGAAGGGGGAATGGTTTTAAACTGAAAGAGGGGAGATTCAGGATAGATATAAGGAAGAAATTTTTTATGATGAGGGTGGTGAGACAGTGGCTCAGGTTGCCCAGAGCAGTGGTGGATGCCCCATCCCTGGGAACATCCCAGATTGGGTTGGATGGGGCTCTGAGCAACCTGATCTGGTTGCAGATGTCCCTGCTCAGAGCAGGGGGGTTGGATTGGGTGACCTTGAAAGGTCCCTTCCCACCCAAACCATTCTGTGATTCTATGATTCTATGATAACACCTTCCCTCCCATAAAACAAGACAGCCTCATCCCCACTCTCAGCTGGGGCCAGCCCTTGGCCAGTGCAATCCTGTGCCTGGGCAAAAACTCTGCCAGGGTCTGTGGTAAGACTTAACCAGGACAGTTGTAGGACAGTCCTTGAACGAGCACTCTGCCCATTTTGGACAACTGATGTCCTTGAGCAAGTTGTGTCACTGCAAGACAGCTGGGTGGGAATTCCTGAGCCCCAGTTTCACATCTGGAAGTAGCCTGTTTTTGTGTGGATTTGGTAAATCTACTGATCCAACAAGCATCGTGTAAAACATTAATAAGAGGTAAAGTAGGGCTCAGGAATAATTTACAGAGAAAGTTTGCTGCCCTTGCTGCCTATAAATAATTTTCTCGTAGGTCTCTGTTTTATTCAGCCAACTGGCTGGTAATTGCTTGTGTGTAGAACTTTTTCACTGGTGCATGAAGAAGATTCAGTAGCAGCCATTCAGTGTGAGCTGTTCTTGTAAGAAATACTGGTCAGCAAAATTTGGGTGACACAGCTCTTCCTCCAGCTTTGATGATGCATCAAATTTGACTGATTTTCCTGCAAAGTAAGTTTGCTGGTGAATGGACCGGCTTTGTAGCCGCCATCCTCAGAGTCTGTAGGGCGGCTGACTATATAAAGTCCTCTGGAAGCAGGTTTTCATTTTGCAGAAAATGTCTAGATTTGGAGATTTTTATCCAAGAAAAGTGTTGGAATTCAGCAATATTGGAGTTTTCTGGAAAGCAGAATGATGGCTGGATTTTTTTCCGCCACTTTCCTCTGTGTCCCTCTGCCCCTCTGCTTGTTTTGGGTTACATGGGAAAATCAGTTGAGTTTTGTGCTCTACGCTTCTTCCTTTGATGAACTCCCAAATGAAAAACTGTGGTCTTGCTCAGTGGCTGCAGTGGTGATGCCACTATCCTACACATCAAGATGCACCTAAGTGTTATACAGACAGGGTAAACCTCCTGCTGCTGAGAAGAAATATGCTGTTTTGGGGAACCAGTGGGATCTCAAGGCCAGGATGAGTTTTGCAGAGCTGGATGTCTTAGTTCATGTGGGATGTAAGTATTTAACTGAACTCTTCCAAACCTCAGTTTCCTTTTCTGCATATGGTCCAAAGAAAAATAAGCCCTGGGGGTTGGGGTACAAACCAGGATTTGAAAGATGTTATTATCTACCACCCTGGCTTGACTCAGCAGCAATCCCACCTGCAGGAGCCTGTAACCGTAAGCATAGGAAAGCCGAGGTCCCTGTGGGACCATGGGCATGCAGAAAGGGGAGGGGGTTTGTTCTTTCAGTCACATTTCAGGAACTGACCCCTCATTCTCCTGATTTCCCTAAGCCTTTGGGCATGCAGAGAGCTGAAGCAAGCTCAGCACCTCCTCCTGGGTTCATGCACTCAGATGGTGCTTTTGAGAAAGAGGGCTTGCATGGTTTCAGCCCCACGCTGGGTGTGTGCACCTCAGGAAAAGCAGAAAGTTTTCATGGAATAGAATCATAAAATCATAGAACCATAGTATCGTTTAGGTTGGAAAAGGCCTTTAAGATCATCAAGCCCAAACATTCCCCTAACCCTGCCATCCCACCACTAAACCATGTCCCTACACACCGTGTCTGCCTGGCTTTTAAATCCCTCCAGGGATGGGGACTCGACCCCTTCCCTGGGCAGCCCCTTCCAGTGCTTGAGAACCCTTTTGGGGAAGGAATTTTTCCTAGGTGAAAAAATTTTTCCTGCAGGATAGCCTGCCTGCTCCAGAAGCAGCCTGCAAAAAGGCCATTGTTAGCACAGCACAGGTGCAATGTCCACCCCTGGGTGAAAGTGGGTAGGTTAGAAGCTCCCTGGGTTCCTTGGCTTGAGTGTAGGAGCTTACCATGGAGACACCTCTACCTGCAGCCATCACCCTAGGTTTCCCTATTGACCATGGACACCAGGGTCAATCCAGTTTGTGGGTGCAATTCATCTTATCCTAAAGCCGATGGCCATCATTTGTTGAAGAACCCCAACAGCACCCGCTTCTTTTGATTGGTTATAAAGGGAACCTACGTAATGAGTTCAGCTGGAGACTGCTGTGCTGGATGCATTTAGGTAGCTGATAAATCCCAACATTTATGCCTCAAATCCCTGCTTAAACCAGTGGGATAATGGCATTTCCTCATTTCATTTGACTGTGTGCATGCGCTTGTGCAGGGCAGGGGGGTGACAGGCACAGAAGTTTCTGGGAGATCACAAGGTCCTCCCTAGATTAAAAAGTCCAGATGAACAGCTGAAACAGAAGATCTGCCTTCAAGTCGCATGAGAAATGCTGTTTCTAATATGCTTACAGTTCCTTGGCCTCAGGGTCCAAGGCCTTGTATTATTGATGATAATGGGTGCATTTAAGGAGAATCTAAAAGGGTTTCTTTTTTTTTTTTTTTCCCTTGCCAGGCTTTTAAAGGCTTCAGTTTTCATACAAAAGGAGAAAATTAAAATTTTAACATGTGCCAGGGACTGTTGAGGGAGGTCATGTTGTTTTACTGTTTCACATATCCCTCTTTTTTTTTTTTTCTATGAAAGAGTCAGGCACAATCCTCCCCATGTCTTCTGACTGGGACGGGGACACTGGGACCTTCAGCCTTGGTCCCATCAAGCATAGGTGGAAGGTGGATCTGAACCATATACTGTGTCTCCAACCAACTGCCTAACACCAACATATGAGGAAGAACTTCTTGACTTGGAGGGTGACAGAGCCCTGGCCCAGGCTGCCCAGGGGGGCTGTGGAGTCTCTTTCTCTGGGGATATGCAACCCCCGCCTGAATGATGTCCTGTGTAACATGCTCTAGGTGAGCCTGCTTGGGCAGGAGGGTGGGACTGGGTGAGTTCCTGAGGTCCCTTCCAACCCCTGCCAGTTTGGGATTCTGGGATTCTGTGAACATGACTGCCATTCTGAACTGCTTTAAAAAGCAATGATATCATCTGTTTTATTGCCTTTTTGTGCTTTCCTTGCTCAAGAAGCCACGGCAGCCCAGGCTGCAGACCTGCAAATCAGCATCTTTGAGTAGTCCCAGGAAGGAGAATGGCAAGCGTTTTCTTTCACTGGCAAAGAGACCCAAACTGGATTTCTAAGCAGAGACCGTTCAGCATACCAGGCTGTAAATTAAGCATTTGCTGGGACACAAGCAGAAAGAAAATGAATAATAAAATACAAAAAGTGTCAGCATTTATTTTTCTTCATTGCACCAACCTGCTGTGATATTCTCCCAGTGAGCAGTTTGGCTTCGTCCCCTGAGGCTGGCGCAGGGCTGGTATGGGGAGGGGAGAGGAAATGCTGTGGTTATGAACCCCAAGGAGGTCATAAAGAAAGTTACGGTATTTGCTTGTGGAGCAGCCGCTGGTTTTCTTCTTCAGCCCTCACCTCACCGAAGGGTGGAGCTGCCTCACACAATAGAAAATCTGTCGCGGAGGTGCACGGGGTGGGGGTGACCTTCACGTGTGTGTGGCCCGGCATGAATGAGTTATGTGGCCCATCACTGGAGGCAGGGTTTTGCCACCACAAATGGGTTTCTGGTGCTCAAGGAGGATGTGTTGGCAATGCATGGAAAGTTTCAGTCTGCTGAAGTTGAAAACCTTCCGTTTCCACCTTGTTTCGGGTGTTTTGTCCTGTAAAAGCTATATCCGCTTTGAAACAGCAGTTAAAACAAACATTTGTACATTAATGCCGTGGAACGCTTCCAGCATATTCCCCTTCCCACAGGGAGTTGTTGACTTCTTCCCTCTTTGAGCCAACAATAGAAAATAAAATTTCACCGTTTTTCTCCAGGAGAAGGCTGAGGGATATCTTGCAGCTCTTGTATGTTGGTCATGGTCAGATGTCCTCTTGTCAGTCCAGCTAGAGTAGCTCACTGCCTGGCTGCATCTCCTCATGGTTGCTGCCCCAGAGCTGAGAATCATTTATGGGCCAAATGATTGCTCTTCACACCTTCAGTGCAGTCAACCAGCTTAGTTTAAAGGCCCAAAAAGGTGGTTTCTGCCAACAAATCTGACTTGGGACCTTAAGTGGTGCACAAAACACCTCCTGGAAGTACCTCTCCATCTTTGCTGACTCTGCAGGAAGTCTAGAGTTCTGGCTTTGACTCAGGTGGGATTCATCTCCAGTTGCAGAGAGCTAATTTTAGATGGCAGCAGCAGAAGTGTCTACTTGTACATGGGATATAAGTGACGATTAGTGACAATACCGGTGATATTAGTGACAATTAATGATTCAGCTCCTAAGCATTGATGGCTAATGCAATCGGAGATGCTTTAGGGTCCTGTGTCACCCCCTGACAGATAGGGAGGAACAAGGCACGAGACACTTTTACCTAGATAAATTAGACTATTAGATTATCAGGGTGTAATTCAGCTGCCAAAACACAGTTCCTCAGTGCCATTTGAAACTCCCTCGGGTAAAGTAGCACCTGTGGGCACCTCCATGTAGCCTCTAAACTGAGAGATTTGAAATTGTGAACTGAATCTCAGCCCATGAACCTCTTTTTTAGAAAGTTTGAATTAGGTAAAATTAATCCAATGCTCAGTCTCTAGCCCCCAGCTACAGAAGACACCTATGGCAACATCAATGGGTGCCAGAGAGCAACCGTGTGTGAGGGCAGCTCTCCAAGTGGCGAGCTGTCTACAGCCCTGGGAGGACACCACGTCCCCGTGAGATGGATGGGAGGTTTGAACAGGATGACTGAAGTTGCTTAAACTGGAACTTGGCTGGTAGGGTGGGCTTAACACCCCTTCTCCTACAAAAAAAATGCCAGGTGATTTCCACTGTGGTCCGGCCCTCTGTTTTTCACGGGTCATTTGAAAGATGTGGGAGAAGAAAAAAAAAGGACACACCTTTTGTAGAAACGCATGCAAGAAAACATCTTGGCTTGGTTCAACTGTGAGCTGGAAAGTGCCCAGTTGGTCAGACAGCTGGTTTTCCAGTATCATTTTTCTCTCATGCTCCATTAATGCTGCATGCTATCTTGTTGATACCTGGCTTTATACCATATCTTCATGATTCTTGGCTTTATGCTTACCCTCTGACTTTTGATCTGAGGATCACCCACACAGCATTAACAGTCAGAAGGGAATTCCCAGGCGACTGGATTGTGTCTGAGAACATTGCTCCTAACGTGATAGAAAATCACTTGTATGGACGGTGCTCCAGACATGCTTTACCTCAGGCTTAAAAAGTTTCTACGCATCTGCTGCTTTGGAATGACCTCTGTTACGGATGCCCCTTCTCCCAGCACCTATGGAGAAGGTGGGGTAATTTCTCACTCTTTTAGCAAGAGAGAACCTGCATTGAATTGCTTTGCATCTGCTAAAGGGGGAGATCACTGCTTAGGCAGATACTGTGGAACAGCTCATCTTTGGCAACCAAAAATATTTGGTAACTGTAGATTTCTGTGATTCTCTCTGCAAGTTTCCTCTGTGCCTGAATTCCTTGCCTTGCAACTGTTTTGCACCCGTTTCATCAAATTAATCCACAAAATTCTCCTTTGCCTTGATCCAGTAGACAGCCAGCAGCTGGACTGCTGGCATACGAGACTAAATACAGCCTTTGATGCTGACTGATAACGTCTTGTAGTTTCTTCGATGCATCTGCCTTTTGCAGAGCCCATCCTTCGGATCTGTATTTGCCCCCTGCCAAGCGCAGTGGAAGTTCAGTTCACTAAAAGTCTATTAAAAACCTCCTTGGCCTGTGTCCTTCACGTTTTCACACAGCTATATTTTGGTCCGTTCACTGGGTGTTTGATTTCCCTTAGTCCCTTCACAGATGTGGAGCACCTCGTGTGTACGCAGGCTCACCAGCCCTTGCATGGAAAGGTTTTCAGGATCCCAAGCCGAAGTGTTAACGAAGATGTAGGATAGGATCAGCACTTTTCAGGAGTGTGCTGGAAAGGAAGAGACTGTTGCTTCCCAGCGAGTAAATGTGCAGACCACTTGCTAGACCTGGAAAGGGGAAAGCTGGAGTTGCCTGGACTCCAGCTAGCAGGCTGGACTTGCATTTACATCCCCAGCAGCAAGATGAGGTGTGAAGTTGGTTTCTATGGATGATTTAGTGGTTGGCAAAGGCTGGAGGTGGTAATTGGTACCATTTGTGCTAATTTTGTCAGCATTTTCCCCCCTGCCCGATTGGCTTGTGTCAGCTTTTTAATTTTTTTATTTTATTTTGTTTTTTTTCTCCAGTTTAGGGGAACAGAGTTGTGGTTTCACATTCTTGTTAAAAACCAGGGCTGTGATTTATTCTGGGTGGAGGCTGGGGTGGGGGGAGAGCACAGGGAAGGAGGTTATAATTGGACTTGGTTTTCATAGTAGGTTTAGAAAAATAAATAAACTGGCCGGAACAGCAGTAGAGCCAAGTAATTCTATTTCACTTCACACCAAATTTAGTAAGATGAAGAAAAAAAGAGAAAAAGCTCAGTTTCACAAACCCATGGCAATTCCTTCTTTCCACATCAGGTTTTCCTCCCTTTTCTTCAGTTTGTATCTACGGAGAAGAGGCACGTGTAGCCTTCAGCTTCCCCGAGTTCCAGCTTTAAAACCTATAAACTTTATATAACATTGAAGGGTATGTGGGAATGGTAATGGGTCGTCTTCTGCTAGGTCAGGGTTCAAATCCTCCCTTCAAATTTATCTTCAGGCTTCCATTCTGGGGGGACTGGAGGACTAACGATGGTACATACACTTCTCAGTGCTTTCCATCAGTACACATCCTACTTCAGACTGTCAACTCTTTTCTCCAACAGCTTCCTTGGGTATGTTACTTGTGTCATCACTTGCATGATTTCGTTGCAGTAAAATGATTTATCCGTCTCTAGTTTCCATAGCTCCACCTTGCAGATATACTTTAAACACTAACTGCTGTTGTCATTTGGTCAGTTTTTCTTCTCTTTCCTCCTTGATGCTTAAATCATGGGGTCCTACAGGTAAAGACTATGAATAGTCCTACGGAGGTGGTGCAGCATGAGACTCCCAGGTTAGAAATGACTTGCAGGTCATCCAGCTCAGATTTCCCTCTGAAATGGGGCCTGAAGGCACCAACCCAAGTCTGCAGAGAAGCTGAAACAAAAGGTCTAAGTGGAGACAACTGACCCGTTTGTATTCCTGGAATTCTTCTGCATTGGGAAATTCCGGCATGTGACCATGAACATCTGTGTATGACATCCTTGGTCTGGGGTGGGGGCATCCTCCCTTGGCTGTGGAAAACTCCAGGTTGTCTCAAGGGTGGGTGGAGCTCCAGGTTACCAGGCCAAGGAGAGGTGTGCTGCCAGCCCGAAGGCAGAAGCAGATCTGAGATGGCAACTGAGCTGGGCTGAAAGCCCTGAATGGCTCTGCTCTGCTGCAGGCTAGGCTGTCCAGACAGAGCTGGGGACACAGCAAGGCCACTGCAATTAGATCCTGGGCAGCACTGAAGGTCACTTCTTTTAATTTTATTTTTTTGGAGGAGAAAAACACTACACTTCTTCAGATAGGTTTTACATAGATATAGTTACCAGTCCACAAACATACCTATAAAATTGGGCCTTTTAGGTCAAATCACTGCATAAACAGAAATGTTTATAGAGAAATTAACCTGGCTGAACTGCTGCCTGTCTGGGTCAGGAGCCCACATCTACCTCCCTCCACACCAGTGCGCGTCACCTCGTGAGCACTGAGTACTGGCAGCTCTGGCTTTCCCCATCAGCTCACGCTGCTCAGCACAGGGCAGTTAACGTGGGACAAGGGGCTTTTTCAGAGGGGATGGGTGGTGGAAGGGCCGTAGAGATGCAGGTAAATCTTCAACCAGCTTCCTCAGTTACTGGATACTTAGGATCCTGGTGCAGAAGGCAGTTAAAAAGTGAATTGATAGAAAACCATCAAGAATGGGGGCTACCCTGCCTAAGGGGAGAGGGCCTACATGATCTTGAATTTGAGGGTCATAAGGAAATGTGGCCAAAGAGCTGTGAGCTCACAGGCTTCACACTATTCACAGTCATGAAGTGTGATGGTTAATGAGTTGTTATTTCCTGGCACTCCTTGGTGGTCAGAGAGCTGTTGGGAAGGGAGCTTTCTGGGATGGTGGCTGAGAAGGTCAAGATCTCTAAGGATGGGAGGAAGCTGTCTTCCCATCTTCCTTCCAGGGGAAGAAGGAGACCATGCCTTCTGCCATGTCCCTCCTGTAGGAGGGAGCATGGTAGAGAGAGGCTGCGGTCTTTGCCGTGCCATCTACATGGAGCAGCTGGAGCTCTTCTCAAGCCTTGAGCTTTGGGATCCTTCTCAGGTGGATGCACTTTGAACCTGAGCTGCAGCGGGGTGGGCGTAGTCATGGGGCTTGGTGGATGTTTGAATCCTCTTTTTCTCTGGAGAGTAGACAGAGCCTTATTTTGGTTCTTCAATACACTTTCCAAAGGCTCAGCACCTCACAACCTGAAATGTAGACCTCAGGTGGGCTTTGTCCTCAGAGTAACCTCCAATTTAGGGACTAACGCCAGTGTGGGGATGGTCTGGGAAGAACCAGCTGCTTCTAAACTGAAGAAGGGAAGAGAAGAGTATGTCCTGGTCCCAGCCTGGGCAGGACCAGCCTTTGAGGATCCTTTGTAGGTGACTTTGAGCAGTCAGGACTTCTGCCTCACACTGGCACTGCTGCCCCAGATGTTCATTGCCCTTTTGGATGGAAGAATCTTACCCACTTAACTTCTGTGCACAGAAGATGCTGCCCTATCGTCCGAGGACAAAGCTCCAGCTGCTATTTGGTTGATGCAACCTGAAGCTGACCCGCTTGAAGGCTTATACCAAGAGATCAGGACTTGTCCTTCCCAGACACTGTTCTTGACCCTATTTCTAGAAGATTTGGGTGAATCAGTGGGTGAATCACTTCAACAATTAGCTCTGCTGAGAAAGGGAGGGTTTTTTTTTCCCCCCACTTAATTTTCTGTCAGACCAGCAACTGATGCAATGCAACCTAAGGCTACCGCAAATGCCAGAGCTGAAGCAACCAAGAGGCTCAGAGCACATGGCAGTGGGTGGAGAAAGGGCAGAGGTACCCAGATTGTGTTTTTGGCAGCAGAAGTGTCTCTGATGGACTGGAGTCCACCATGACACCCCATCCTCAATCCAGGGTACAAAGAGCATCTGTCAGACTGCACCACCATGCCTTGGTTATCCTTGGCAACCTCCTAGCGACCGAGAAATCTGAAGTTAGGTATTGAGATTTACTTGTTGTTTCCAGATGGCACAAGCCCATGGTGCTAGGTGTTTTGGGAGAACAGCCATGCCTGTGGGAATTGATTTGTTATGTAGATAAGAAAGAAATTCACAGTGATTCATCCAAACACTCACAGAATGATTTTCGTTCCTGACTTTTGCAGTATTGCTCAGCCCCTCTCCCAACAAGAATGTGAACTCTGACGCTTCACTTCCCAAAGATCTAAACTGACATTCGAACAATTCTCAAAGTTGAAGGAAGAAGGGTGTTTTCTCTCTTGGAGGGAAGAGAAAATGTACCGAGTGGGTGCAGGTTATGAGAAACTCCTTGGAGAGAGGGTTAGAAGGGGAAGAGGAGATATCTTGCACCTGCAAGACATTTTCTTGTGCTCATCTCAGGACATGGCCATGTTCTGGTCCCCACTTGGCCCAAGCTATAGGTGGGGGACCACCAAGGACAGGCATGGATGAGGTTGCAGGTAGGGAGGACATGGGTTGAGGGTTAAGACAGAGGGGACAGAGTCTGTGTGTATTGACACCCAGGCACGTTCAGTGTGACCCGGGAAGGGCTGAGCCCAGAGGCAATGATCTGTGGGCATTCATGTATTACATGTAAGCAAGCTTCAAGCTGGTGATTGGTTTTGGGGGATTTTTCTTTACTCCCTCTATTTTTTGGTTCCTGCAAGCTGTTTCCCAGTTGTCCTGCCCTGTGCACCCATGTCCTGAGAGCTTGCTTTGGAGTTCGCCAAAACCAAACTTTTGCTTTGCTGGCAGCAAGGACTGGATCAGACCCTTGGGGGCTTCTCTCCACTGCTCACGCCAAGTCTCTAAAAAGGGATTTTCTGACTGTTTGCCTCAGCCTTTTTATTGTGCTTGGCCAGAGCTGCAGATGAACACGGGTTATTTTTGTGCTCTCTCCTTCACCCACAGCCCTGCACGTACACCCTTTTGCCCCCTTATTCTTCATGTGCATGCATCAAAGCCCACATATGACATCATGGTGACCGCAAGAGGAAAACCCCCGAGATGAGTATGTGCGCAGCGTTACTCAGGCTGCTGCTTGTGCTGTGCGTGAGGAATTTAACAGATCCCTCAAGAGTTTAAACCTGAATAACAAGCGTGTTTGTTGATCATTTTTTATTTATTTATATATTTATATTCTACTGGGGCATTGGGAGGTGGGGAGTTGTGAGGGTACTAATGGTCCGGTTTTAAAGGAGGATCTGTCAAAGCCTTTTGAAATCTCATTCCCTGAAAGAACAGCCCCAAAATGTACTCAAAATAGTAAAACAAACAAACAAATAAACAAAAATAGTTCACTGCAAACAGCTCAGAAGTGGAGGGACATGAAGTCACATCCCCACTCCTGGTTTGCTGTCGGGTTTTTTATAAGAGTGGGACATTCAGGCTTTGAAATGACCAGATAAGCTTTCAGAGGGAGACCTGGCAGGAGGGTCTCTGTGTGAGACGTATATGTGCACCTATATGCATACAAGTACATGCTATGTACAGGTATGTGTTTCCAAGCAGATATGCGGGCATGTATGTCTGGGTACCTGCTAGGCCTAGCAGCATGTCTTAAAAAGGGTTTGACTGAAAAAGGGTCTAATGTGCTCCTCCAAAAATCGCACCCTGCAAAATTTATCTTGCAAAAATCTTACTTGTTTTGCTTGCACAAACTCTGTGCAGAAGCACTTGTCCAGAGTGCCAGTGGGGAAGTAGGAGGAGGTGTCCAACCCTGCCAAGTTTGTCACTGTTGGGTGTATGGCCAAGGACTGCACACGGCTGCCCAAACCTGGCCCTCATCTCAAGGATGGGTGCACCCAGCCCTAAGTCCCCTCAACTGGGAGTAACCCTGGAGGGTCTATCCTGACACAGTGCATTGGTGCAGGAAGCATTGAGCAATCTGGATGAGAGGAGGGCTATGGAAGATGATGAGGGGACTGGAGCATCTCCCCTACAAGGAAAGGCTGAGGGAGCTGGGTGTGTTTAGTCTAGAAGAAGAGAAGGCTGAGAGGGGATCCCATCAATACTTACAAATATCTCAAGGGTGGGTGTCACGAGGACAGAGCCAGACTCTTCTCAAGTGGTGCCCAGCACCAGGACAAGGGGCAATGGGCACATTTGAAGCAGAAGAGGTTCCAGTTGAACGTCAGGAAGAACTCCTTGACTTGGAGCTTGCCCGAGCCCTGACCCAGGCTGCCCAGGGGGGCTGTGGAGTCTCCTTCTCTGGAGATCTTCAACCCCCACCTGGACGCTGTCCTGTGCCCCCTGCTCTGGGTGATCCTGCTTGGGCAGGGGGGTGGGACTGGGTGAGCTCCTGAGGGCCCTTCCAACCCCTGCCATGCTGTGATTCTGTGATTCATTGGGCAGGCACAGGATGGAGACAAGAAGCTTTACATGGGCGAAGCAGAGGACTGTGTTACAAAAAGGGACATGCAAGAGAAAGGAAGGGGTGAAATACAAAGAACTCAGCCTAAGATGATCCTTGTCATTAATTTAATCTTTCAGCTGCTACTTTCAGCACCTTTCAGGCCTTGGAAGATAAGGACAACACTCAGTGGTCTTTCACCACCGTTCATAATGGAGATCGGATCTCTGACCTTGGCACCTACCTTGGCATTGGCTGCAGCTGAATTAACCCACCCCTGCGCTGAGTTTCACAGCATGGGTTCCTTAGTTTGGTCCTAGTCACATCTTGTTATTAGATCATTTTTTACACTCTAACAATACTGTGTTGAGAATGCAGTGGGATGTGCCTTGTGGATGAACAGCTACAGAGGGGCCACTCAGTAGACTGATGTCCATGCTCATCCTCACCACCACACGCAAGCTAAAGGGGCTCCAGCTGTCCCAGAGAACCCTCCTCTAGAAATCAGTGACCAGGGCCCCAGGAAGACTTCCAGGCAGCCTTCCTCCCTGCTCCCATCCACTGCCTTTTTATTTGGCACAGGCACCACTGTGAGCAAGCACAATAAAGCAGATCCCGCTGGCCTAAAGACCCTCCACAAATATTTTGTGAGGGCATTGCAGTGCAAAACCTCCATTTGTAAATCAAACCAATGGGAGAAGGCAGCTGGATGTTGTAGATGGAATGGGGTTTATTGGGTCTTTCTCTAAACCCATGCTGAGCACAGTCTGAAAGTCGGGTTTTCTATGGACTTTCAAACACAAAACCCTGCTCCTCTGTAAAAGAGACGGGATGGGTTTGTGGACATAGCTGTAGAGATTACAGAGCCAGAAGATGTCTGGTCTTACCTCTTGCATAATGCTGTCTGCTACAGCCCCAAATTCACACCCGTTCACATGGGAACGTGGCTTTTTCCAAAACACACTTGCAAAACATACCTTGCTTAAAAAAAAAAAAAGGTGGGCGGGGGGGCTCAGGGACAGAAGCTCTGTCACAAGCCTTGGAAAACTAACTGGATAGTTAAATGTACTTATGCTGAAATCTGCTCCTTCTTCTTGGCCAGGACTGTCTTCCAGCAAAGGGAAGAAACAAAGGTGCCTGTGTTGGTAGTCTCACTGAGGGGCTATTCTCAGTCCTTCCCCAGTCTCGCCAAGTGGTTTAGGTGATCTGGGACAGGCTACCTGATCCCTGTGTGCTTCAGCTGTCCCACCTGCAAAGTCCTCACCCATTGACCTGCCTCATCTTGCTCTTACTGTCTTTTTGCACTTTTACACGTGGGAATTGCACCCTCTCAGCCCAGACCCTTCCCAGTTTCTGCTCCTCTCTGGTTGGGAGTGATGCCTCGTAGCGGTGAAACCTCCATGCTGGTGGCTCTTGGCGGCAGCCAAGCATTGTTGCTCCCTAGCCACCTGCCAAGAAAGGGATCTGCAGAGGGAGAAACTGAGTCCCATGCATCAAAGGCAAGGTCCCTGACTTCCACCTCCCATGCCATAGCAGATTCCAAAGAGGCTCTTCTCCTGAGAGAAGTGGGTATGAGAGCTTGGGGATACAATTCCCAGACTTGGGTTAAGCTGATCTCATAGAATCACAGAATCCCAGACCGGCAGGGGTTGGCAGGGCCCTCCGGAGCTCACCCAGTCCCACCCCCCTGCCCAAGCAGGATCACCCAGAGCAGGGGGCACAGGACAGCGTCCAGGTGGGGGTTGAAGATCTCCAGAGAAGGAGACTCCACAGCCCCCCTGGGCAGCCTGGGTCAGGGCTCGGGCAAGCTCCAAGTCAAGGAGTTCTTCCTGACGTTCAACTGGAACCTCTTCTGCTTCAAATGTGCCCATTGCCCCTTGTCCTGGTGCTGGACACCACTTGAGAAGAGTCTGGCTCCGTCCTCGTGACCCCCACCCTTGAGATATTTGTAAGTATTGATGGGATCCCCTCTCATCCTTCTCCAGGCTGAACAAGCCCAGCTCCCTCAGCCTTTCCTTGTAGGGGAGATGCTCCAGTCCCCTCATCATCTTTGTAGCCCTCCTCCGGACTCTCTCTAGGATTTCCTCATCTTTGTCCAATGCAAGGACCGAACTTGGCAAATCTGAACTGCACCTCCCTTTCACAGAGCTGCCAGGTCCTCAGCACTACAGAAACAACCTTTGTGGCTTCAGAAGCCTAAACAAGTTTGGGAAGCAGAGGGGTCTGTTCCCCAGTCATCTACAAGGATAACCAAAGAGATTAGCTATGTCAAATACTAGGAAAAAGAGAGAAGGTCTCCCAGGAAGCATTAAGCAGTGCCTCTGATGAGAAACGGATGGGAGGGAGCCAACTGATTGCTGAAGGAAAGCCCTGTATTGTGACACTGCATTATACGGAAAATCAATCTAAAATGATCTAATGGTCCCTTGTGGCCTTAGGAAAAAAAAACAAAAACCACCCAAAACAACCTATTAATTTGTTCCAGTTAGTTGTTCATGCAAGAGAAACTGTGGAGGAAAATGAGCCAGGAGCAAGAAAGGACTGCTAAAAAATCTTTGCTTCCTGCAGGGGAAGTGGTTTTAAAAGAGGAATTCCTAGCATGGACAAACCCCTGCACCCTCACAAATGGGGACTTTTTGCCACTGAAAATTCTTCTGTTGGATTTCACCTAAACAGGCATGCTCCCTCAAATCTAGAAGGAGCTCAAGGTAAGTTGCTGAGGCCCTTTGGATAACCATGGGTGGGCACTTCAGCATAGCTGAGGGAAGACAGGTTGTACATTTGGACTCTAATCACGACCTATGAATAATATCTGCCAGTGGATGTTAGGGCAAAAGCTTGGGGGCACATCCTTGGGTTTGCAGTTCAACGGAGATGGTTTTTTGGTACCAGCAGGTCTAGACAACACCTGAAAGAAGATGTGGAAACGCTCCCTGACCATGAGCTTGATCGGGATGCTCGCTGATGCTTCAGACCATGGAGTTGCTGTGCAGATCTGCTCCTCTCTACCACAGCTCTGACCTGGTGACAGCTCCTCACCAAGACCTGGACCGCTTGCTGTCGGTGTGAGGGCTTGGTGATCCCATACCAAGCTGGCCAGCTGTGTTGTAGATTAAGGGAGAACCTAGAGCTTGTTGTCTATATCCGAAGAAATGGTCTGGCTGTGAAATGGGAGAGAGGCAAAAGACAGGTCTAGGAGTGTCATACACAAAGTGTCAGAGAGGGCATATCTGCAAAGGGCTTGCAGAAATCACGATACGTGAAGTTAAATGTCCCAAGCTCCTCTGCTTTGCAGCAAAGCACGTGCTGAGCACAGCATGTGCTGAGCTGAATTGGGGCCCAGTGCCTAAAACCACAAGACCTCTGCGGGAAAGCTTATTAGCTCTTCCTGCCTCTGCTGCCTTTTAATTCCTCACAGCTGATTTCCAACTTGTGCTAACATCTCCCCAGCCACAGTGCCCATCCCCAGTGAATTTGAAGACAATGCTGCTCTTAAGGAGCAGGAGGAGTAATTACAGAATTAACAACTGACCTTCTCTCGTGTGTTTTCATGTGCTTGTGGGCCTCCAAGGACAGGATTTGTACTTTTTGTCCTGTTTATAAAAACATGCTTGACCGTTTTTTTGGTTTTTTTTTTATGGAGTGGTGTAGGTTTGGCCAAGAGAAAAGCATGAAGTGGAGTGTCACTGAAGCTGTAAACAGGGGAGGAGCAGATGTTTCTTCCCTTCTGCAGAGAATGTGAGGCAAAGGAGAGAGAAAAAAAGAGGAAAGCGAGCCAGAGCTGCCCAGGAGGGAGGGACGAAGTGTGGTGTCAGTTTGGAAGGAGCTGAGAAGGTCTTGCCTGCTTAAATTAAAATACAGCTTGATAGATCTTAGTATGCCTGTTTTCTCTGTGGGGCCCTTGGAAACCCTGCGGGCAGGATAGAGGCCTGGAAAATCTAGTTAGGCAGAAAAAGGGAAAGAAAGCCAGGAAAGAATATTTTCCTGAGAATGAAGATTCCTGGGCACTGGGTGACTTGACCTTCACAACCCAATCAGTGCACCCACCATCAGTGGTCCATGCTTGGCCCTGCAAAGGTAGGTATGGGATGAAATACCTGTGAATGGCAGGGCTGAGGGAGAAGCTGAGGCACTACTGGGAGGCCCTGTTTGGATGTGCTGGTTGGCATTTTCCACCCAGGTCTAGGTGGAAGCCATGAAGAAATATCACCTGATCTGAGCTGCCCCACAGCCATGTAGGTGTGGTTAGAGTCCTTCTTCTGGGTCATAGCTCAGACTTGGCTTGGTGAGACCACCTCTGTGTTTTGTTGGTGATGGTGGAACATAAAAGACTGAGGTGAATCTGGTTCTGTCTGATCCTTAGAGGTTTTGAGGCAATCCATGTAATCTAGTAATTGGTGGATGGCATCCATCTATTGAAGACAAGTCTTTGTATGAGAAAAAAGAATTTGGGACTCCTGTGTCTTGTCAAGGTCAAAGAAGATGCCTTTGAAGTGGGAATGGTGCTCACAGTTGACAATATAAGATCTGGTAAGAGTAGAGAGGTCAAAACTGAGGAAGACATCAGTTCTGAGTAGCAAAAAGCAGTGCAGAGTGGGGATATTAACTGCTGTGGTTTTTACTACAAAGATCAGTGAGAAAGAAGAGTTATTTAAGCTCAAGATCAAAGTCAAAACAAAGACAAATGAAGATAAACTGAGCACAGATCAATTCAGAGTGGAAATTAAAAGGTCTCTAAAAGGTAGAAAATGGATGTTTTGGAGCAGGTTCAGCGAGAAGCAGCCAAGGACAGATCGTAGCCACTGGTCACATGGAGTCAATCAGTTTTGGAAAGGATGGTGGGTGCTTTTTCTTGTGACGGGAGGGACTGGACCTTGTAGGCTGGTTGGTCCTTCCTTTCCTTACTGTTGGGAAAACAATGTGTAGGAGGTTGAAAAGGTCCTTTGACTAAGGCATAAATATAATCCTCACCATAAACACTAACAAAGAGCTAAAGAACTCAGGAACCCCAAGGCAAAAGGTCTCCAGAACCTGACTGAATTCAAAAAAGACACCCCTAAAACACAAACAGAAAGAGTTTGAATACCTCATTAGTATAAACAAGGTACAGAGAAGGCTAAATTTTGCCAGCTCATTTATTCCAGCAAGTCCATCTGTAAGCAGGAGTTATATCCCCCTGAGTAGAACTTCCTCTTACATTTTTGGTCAGCATTTCACAGCTTGTCACTTCATTTTGCTGCTCCACCCAAAGGCCTGAGTGAAGTTGATAGCGAATGATTGAACCAATTGTATTTTTCTCCCTCCAGAGGTGGCTGCCTTTCGGTGGCAGGTGAGAGGATAATCACAGGGCTGTAGAAATGCCCATTTATTCCTCCAGTCCAGACTGGACTCTTCCAGAATGGCACCTGGGCAGACAGATAGGGATCTCCAGGGCACAAACCAGAACATGAATGCTTATGTTCCCACCCTGAATTACTCTCTGGAGATGTTTAGATGGCAAGTGCAGTGGAATTCATGGGGTAAATGAGACACCACTTGGCGTGAGTGTCACCACGCCAAACTGGTGTGGGTGCCACCACAAACTGGGGTGTTTCCGGCAATGGATGGGTGAGGTTGAGTCATGGAAATATGCTGCTTATACACCCATCACCTGGGCTTCTCTCTGTGGCCTCAGGGCAAGCCTTTTTTGTCTTACAAATGCCATGACTAAAGAACAACAAATCTTAAATCAGTGGAAAGGTTAAAGGAGATCTTGTAATGTCTCTGTAATGGTCTGGATGCTCAAATGCAGATATATGACCCAGCACACTCATTTAGTACTAACAGACAGATGGTTTAGCTATTACAGCTCATTGCAAGACAGGGCTTTATCTGGTAATCCAATGATCTTAATTATATTATTCTGATAATAAACGATGAGGCAAACTGAGGGGAGGTGAAGGCTAAACACAGAAGTCCAAAGAGCCTCTGATTTGTTATGTATCAGATGATTTTAAATCATGCTATCAAACTGGTACTGGATTCTCCGCCCACTATAAACCAGTGCAGCTTTGCTAAAGTCAAGGTAACTTGGTCAATTTTTCCTGCTCTGAGTATCTAGTCTGAAGTGATTAATGCTGTTTAACTTGTAATACTCATTTTAACCGTATGAATCATGAAAGCTGTGATTCCAGTAAAAGGCTACGTCCGCCTCACATCTAATCAAGTAATTGTACGTAATTGCAGATAATCAGAAGCCTTAGCTCTAGAATGCACAGCGGCAAAACAGCTTGCATTTAAAAAAGGCTCCCAATTAAATGAGTGATGGATGCAAGTGTGGTTCTCTCTCCTTTTTTTCTTTTCTTAATCTTTTGTGGGGCTAATTGCAAGGAAAGAGCTCATTCTTAATTGAGACTCTTTTGTATATTAAGGATTGCTTTTAAGGAAACGGAAAGTCTCCCTTCTCCATCACAAAAGCTTCTGCGTGTGCGTTCTTTCCTAGAACAGATACAGCACACCACGCTTATGAATTTTCTTAGTCTATGTTCACATATAAACATAAACAAACCGAATTAGAAAGAAGCGCTCTCATTTCAAAACAACACGATCGCAATAAGGGCAGCACTGGAAACTAGAGATTATTGTGGGGATGGCAACGTATTTTGAACACAGTTTTCTCTCTCACTCTGAAGCCCTGAAGGAGGGAAGGCACAGGTTGCTTTTCACTTTACAGCATCTGAGATGAAGTTGCCTGAGGCTGGACATGGCATCCTCAGGGAAAAGTGGCAATAGCCTGCCTCCACTAGATTTTTACATCAAATAGGTTCCCTTCAATTTTACAGGGTATCTTTTTCCCCTGAAGATACAACTGGAATCTAATAAAATAAGCTGGTAACATTATTTTGTACAGGAGCAATGATTCCACCATATAGCTCTGCTGCTAATAGCTGAAAGCTTCTTTCACGAAGAGAGTCCATCAAATCTGAAGTGACATCGCTGATGTAATTTGTAGCAGAGACAGAGTTTCTGGAGGATGAAGCTCTGAAGGTTCAGAAGACTACTGACCCATAAAGCCCTCTCCTAGATTACTATGCCTGTAGGAGTTTAGCCAAGATGTCACTTGAACCTGCAGCCAAAGCATCGCGGGTCACATCAGTATCTTTGTTTTAGCCATCAGATGAGCTTATATGAAGGTGTTGGGCTGGAAATGGAGTGGTGGGGCACAGACCCATTGACTGGGAGATGTTATTGTGGCCTTTCAGTACTTAAAGGGAGCCTATAGGAAAGACGGGGAAAATCTTTTTAGTAGGGCCAGCTGTGACAGGACAAGGGGGGATGGTTTTAAACTAAACCAGGGTAGGTTTAGACTGGATATAAGGAAGAAATTCTTTACGACAAGGGTGGTGAAACACTGGAACGGGTTGCCCAGAGAGGGGGTGGAGGCCCCATCCCTGGGAACATTCCAGGCCAGGTTGGCCGGGGCTGTGAGCAACCTGATCTGGTTAGCGGTGTCCCTGCTCCTGCAGGGGGGTTGGACTAGGTGACCTCTAGGGGTCCCTTCCCACCCAAAACATTCTATGATTCTCTGATCTCTTGCAAAGACACAGAAACAGGGACTTTGCTTCAAAATCAGAGCAAGTGATACCTTTTATTGTTTGTTTCCTGCTAGCAAATTGATTTCCACACCTCCTTTTCTTCCAAGCTCCCTTGACTTTATGAATGCAGACATTAAATTATTTTTTTTTTCCCATTTCCCTTCAAAGTCATATTTTCTAGGTTAATTCTCATGGTCCTCAGCTGGGTGTGTCTCAATCCACCCCAAAAGCTGGTGCTGTCCTGCTCCCTTCCTGGCAGGACAAAGTCACCTAGTCCCATGGAACAAGAGGATTTCAGGGTCATTTTCTCTCAGTCCCTTGAAGCTCCCTCCCATCATGGTTCTATCTTCCATGGTGCTTTGCTGTGCTGAGAATGGTTTCCACTGCCCTATCGACCACCTCTGTCTTCCTTTGTTCCCTTGACAAAAGCTCTCTTGCTTTCTTCAGCTCTCCAAGAATCAGCTCAGTCTGTCCCACTCCACATAACTAAAATATTCCTGTTATGGTTAAGGAACTGGTGGGACAGCAGTACTTTTGCTAACCAGGTATCCTGGGACACTACCTGAAAGAAGGCTGTAGTGAGGTGGGTGTCAGTCTCTGCTCCCAGGGAAGGGGCGATGGGACGAGGGGCACGGGCCTCAAGTTGTGCCAGGGCAGGGTGAGGTTGGCCCTGGGGAACAATTCCTTCCCCAAAGGGCTGTCAGGCACTGGAAGGGGCTGCCCAGGGAAGGGGTCGAGTCCCCACCCCGGGGGGTGTTTAACAGCCGGGCAGAGGCGGTGCTGAGGGACGGGGTTTGGGGGTGGGATGGCAGTGTTAGGGTAATGGTTGGACTTGATGATCTTAAAGGCCTTTTCCAACCTAAATGATTCTATGATTCTTTGACACTGTGGGGAAACCCCTTCCTCTCTCCCTGCTTCTCACCACTTCTCTTCCCACCACCCTAGCTAGCACTCCAAGACCAAGAGCTGGAGAACCTGAAAGTAGGGACATTCACCTACACATCCTGGATGCTCTCTTCATGGCATGAAACACACGTCTGGAGTTTTTCAGCTGAGCCTGGCTCTACTGGGCAAGGCTGGACATGCTGCTTGTTGAAGCTAGTGGAAAGGCTCTCCCCAAGGGCAAGTTACGGACTGTTCCCAGATGGGAGTGAAACCCACCAGATGAACACCCTGGAGCTCCTCAGAGATTCCAGCATTAGCTCTGCATGATATCATTTCCTAGCCACTGAGCAGGTAATGATGTGCCCTGGTACACATGGACATGCTCCGGCACCATGGCTTCCTCCTGAGATGAAGCCAGCTGGCTTATTTTCCGTACAGGCAGAACACCTTACCCTGAGTGAATTGCAATTTGGCTGCAGAAGTTTCCTTGAAATGTTAAACTGATTTGAAATACAGGCTGACACTTCTCTTGAATAATCTGAGACATGGCATACCCGTCAAAAACCCCAAAGGCTTGATTGACTTGAGCTGGTAGGAAGCTCAGATAATGAGGGCTCTTTCAGAGACATGGCAGCTTTTTGAAGACTGGCAGCAATTCTGGGGTGAAATACAGTGTTTCACGGTGCGTAGCAAGAAAACACGATAGTGTCAGACAGGAACTGAGAGCAACTAATATAACTTCTTCACCTTTGAGGTTACTTTAGGCTGTCATCAACAAAGTTAGAATAAAGACATGATGGTGGATTTTGCAACAGAAGAAAAAAGAAGCAGTAGTAGAACATTTAATAGCCAGAAACTCTGTTTTATAACTACACCAAAAGAAGGATCCATTCATCTTTGTATCTTTTTTTCCATTCCATGATTATTAATCCAGGGGGGATTTAAAGGAAAAGGATTATACTCACTGGATTAGTAGCACTACGCTTCCCAAATTGGAACTTGTAAATCCAGGTGGATGCTTACAGCATCACCAAAGCAGAAGAAATTTGTCTGTGAAGGTGAGATTTGCAAGTGAAAATGGCAACTGAGTGAGGTGATGAATCTGGAGGTAAAATTACAAATGGTGCCTGCCCAGTTCCCTCCGACTACGTGCCCTCATACCCTGCTGGGGGTGGACGTTGGGCTGGAGGTAGACTGCAGAATGCAGCCAGCCCACCCATATTTTGGGGATCTGAATGAGTTCTCAGGGCTCTGGAGAAATGCAAGAGCCTTGCCTGTATTTGGTTTCTTACATGGGGAGTTCTGGGCAGGTTACATTCCCTGCATGGAAATGGAGCAGAAGAGAGATCCGCAGCAAATAGGCATGAAATCTGCTTTCCTCGGTATTCAGCTTTTTTTTTTTCCCATGGAAGCTCTCAGCTTGGTGCATGCTTTTGTCGCCGTAATTACTCAGTGAGTACATTAGACCCCTGCTTTTCATTTTTATTCATTCTCTTTTGTTTCGATGCTCTTTTTCACTAAGAAAGAGGCATTCATTTCTGGCTGCTGGTCTTACATCTCATGTCTCACGATTGTCACTTTGGGGTGCTTCTTGCTGGGGGTGCTACAAATGTTTTCGGGAAGCACTGCTGTTTTACCAGACTCTGGCAATGTGTCAAGAAAGGGAGAGCTGACTGTCAGGAAAGAAGCACATCAACTGCTGACGGGCATTATACTTGAGTCTGGGCCAAGCGTCTGAGTCCACTTAGTCTTCTGATTAAACAAGAGAACGCGCCTGTGGGGCTTCAGGCAATTTGTCACCATGGAAGGGGCCTGGGAAAGCATAATTTACTAGGAGAGGAAATGCATATATTTGCAAAGAGCCTAGAGTCTTCATTGTCAGGGCTTATCAATAGGATGGAAAAATGAGAAGCTGGTGGTTATAATGCCCATGTTCCTATTTATAGTCATTGCATTGTCACCAGGGCGCTAGGCTGTTGGAGCTCAGCATCTCTGGGCGAAGCGGCGTCTTTCTTCTCTGGGTTCATACAGCCTCTAGTACAGCATGTGTGGGAGAACACGAAGGATCCAGACTATGCCTGGGGCTTCAGGACAAAAAAAAAAAAAGTACAATTATTCAATTAAGAGATGGCACTTTCATGCCTTGAAGAACAAACAGTAGGTGGCGAACAGATGGGCTCAGGCAGGAGGGCTGTCCTGGAGCTGACAGATATAAGAACATTGATATAGATGATATAGTAATGGAGATATGATGCGAGAGGGATGAAGACGACAGATGTGCCTGGGACCTACCCCCTGGCTGTAAGGAAGGTAGGATGACTTCCTCCTGTCTGGCTCTGTGTGCAGGGGGAGAATTCAACCCCAGGATGAATCCCAGGATCCCAGTGGGAGGCTGACCGTACTTAACAAACAGAGCTCTTTTCCTTTGCCTCCTGATGGATGAAGGAGTTCTGTCAGGCAAGGTGAAGTCAGGGACATGAACCTGTGATCTCTCCTCCTGTGGAGTAATGCAAAATGCATGAGGTTTGGACAAAGGGAAGTTAATCTGCTTACATCTATGAGAACCACTCCCTGGCTTCCCTTGCAATAGCATCCTCCAGGTGCTCAGCAGGGCTTGCTAAATGATACAAACAAATTAGCCATTAATTGGCTCTTCATTTGCTCTGAATATTTTTCTGTATTCCATATCTGAAAACTCAACCAACTACACAGAGTCATGTAATTAATCCTTCTTTTTTTTTTTTTTTTCCCCCAAGATATTTTATAATGCAAGAACATGAGAATTTCTCCTTTTGGGGGAAAAAAAACTAGTGTTATTCCTGGCTGTAATAAGCTTAGATATTATTAAACTTCCTGCATGGGTCCTTAAGCTATTCTGCTCTTCCATAGCACTTTCCATGAGCTGTCTGCAGAGTGCTTTGCCGCAGACATCAGACTTACTGCCTTAAAGAGTGGCTGCAAGCTACACAAGGGAAGGTCTCATGGTTCCTAACCTGCTGCTTTGGTTAGGACAGGCAAAATCACACTCCTGGCTGATCTGGCTGCATTTAAAGGCAGAACAGGGTCCTGAGCACTGTCTTACCATCATCTGTGTTATGCAAATATTGGCACGATCTGGCATGGTTTTGGTCCAGGCCAGATAGCACTGTCTTGGACCATGCAGAGACGCTGTTCTGGGCAACGTGGCCAGGTCTGCATTAGGTTTGACTCTTTCCAGAAGTCTCCAATCCTTGTGCACCCCAAGGAAAAGGTTGCTCCATGTGCAGCCGTGGTGTCCACCAAACTTTCCTTGCAGGACTTTGAATCTGAGCTTCTGTAGAAAAGGAACGTTGTGTGTTTGTTTTACAGTTCAAGGCTATGGAAAGGTTTCCTACCTCCACAGTTTGCACCTAGAAAGACAAGGCAGAAGTGGGACATCTGCAAGAAAAGGTCTTTCCCTCTGGTGATGGTTGCAGCCACAAGAGAGGAAGGCATTTATAAATGAATGGGAAGCTATGACAGATGTAGAGCTTGGGGCTGATCCAATTCTCTGTACTGGTCCTCTGACCTTGGTGTGCTTTTCCCCAGGGGAGACACAGAGTCATGCCTCTGGCCGGACTGGTGACCTCCTTCAGACAAAAATCCATTGACAGCTCAGCTGACAGATACCTCGATGTCCTCCTGGGGTTCATCAGTCCTGGATAAATCCACACCAAAAACACACACTTGGCTCCTGATCTCTCAGCTTTGGTTGTTTACTTGATGATGGCACCTAGGCAGCTTCCAAAGTCAGAGGGAGGTTCGGTTGAAATGAGGTGGGGGAACAAAGACTCTTTAACCTCTGTTATACAGAGATTAACCCAGGGCATTCTCCAGGGTTCAGTTCCTGGCTGAGAAGAGATAATAAACTAAACTTGGATTTTGTTTGGTTCACCTGTTTAAGCTAACCTGGTGTGTCCTGGTGGAAACAAGAGTAGTTGGTGCTCTTGCAAGCAGCTTGGCAGGTTGGTGTATGTGAGGAGAAAGAGGACTTGGGGAAATGTCATCAGGAAAAACTTTTCGTGGGGAAATTTCAACAGTGCAAAGCACGCAATAATTTCTATAGACTTTCATACTGATTTAGGTCTTTAACTGCTTCTAGGTTTTTTGAAATCTCCCCTATGAACGGACTTGATATAAACACGGCAAGGACAGAGAAATGCACTCGTTAGCACAAGCACAGAGAGAGGTATACAGAGGGAGCTGTTTAGAATGGTATTTGGGTATACAAAGCATTGAGAATGATGACAAAATCATTGCACTTTGCTGCAGAAACCCATTTCTTGGCATCTGCTTAAATCTGGATGGTGGAAAAGCGCCTTTTGGCCTGTGCAAGGCTAATGAGGCTGAAGATGTATGTAAATAGATACTATTTACCAGGGAAGAGGATGTTAGTTGAGGAAATGAATAATTTCAGAGGCTATAAACTAATCAAAGATGTTTGGAGAAGGAAGATGCTCATATAATTGGATTTGATCCAAAGGGTAATGCAATCAAATGATAATGAAGGTCAGTTGTTTATCACCTGTTGTAAAAGAGTTGTCTGGGCAGAGAATAAAGAAAGAAATAGTGTTATGTCTCTATAATAAGAACGTCCAAATAGCCTTTTATAGATTTGTAGGGTTTAAAGCAAGATGGGATAATGAGATCTTCAAATCTGACCTCCTGTATGCCATTGTCTTTCCAGTTTCACAGTCATCTCTGAGCTGACTCTATTACATTGGGTTTGATGACAATAAATCTTCTGGAAGAGCATCGAGTCTTATTAAAATCTGTGAGTCAACTCTGTAGCTGAAGTTCCCAGAATTGCACTGATTTAGAGTCACGGAGAGTTTGATGCCATACTTAAAGTAATAATAATGATAATAATAAAAATTGTTTCTCGTTTTTTTATAGTACTCTATGAGATCATTACAAATGAATGTCTGTCAGGAATCATCCTGGCTTTTAACTACGTGCACTCTCTGTGGTCAGTTTAGAGACTGGAAGAAACGTGAGCCTTATTTTCTGATCAAGTTGTTTCTGCAAACCAGTGGGACTTGCAGTTGCTTGCAGCTTTTTGCACCTCACAAACCCCGCCTCTTTTGTGACACTCCCTAGGATTTTGGTTGAGAAGCCACCTCCCGGCCAGTAGCACATGAAAGGACTGGCAACTCCATCTGACTTTCATTAACCCCTGAACCCAAGCTGGATGCATTCAATAAAGCTGCTATTTTTTTTTACCATCAGACTGAGACCTGTTGAATTCTCTCTGTTGCTTGGGCCTGGCGTCTTTAGTAGGTGAGTGGTATCATAAAATATGCTACGAGGCCGCAACGCTGCACACCTCAGTGGCCTTCAGAGTCTTCACATAGACTTAGCTCACAGGCAGGCTGTGGAGGGAATTACTGAATTACCCATGCATGCAGTTGCCTTGGCAGTAATCCCCGTGGTTGTAGCTTTGAATCACACTAGAAACAGCTCATCCTTCTGAGGTAAATTAAGTTCCTTTACTCTGCAAAGGTAATTTTGAAGGAACTTCAAAAAATGGAGGCCTGTTTTGTTGCTTTCTGTAAGAGATTAAGACTGCTTTCTCTTGCACTTCCTGGTGTCTATCAGCGTTGGGATTGACTGGTGCTAAGTACCTGATAAACAATTTGGAGATGGTTTTTGCACCATTAGCCTCTTGCTTCTCCTAAGCCTGGCTGCTCAGGAGCCTCATTCACTGCTGAGGAGCCAAGGTGCAGGAGATAGGGGGGTCACCCACAGAGGCCATGGCAGGACTAGGAAGGTTGTTCTGGTCCTACAAATGTGCACCCAGGCCTCTCAGCTTTATTTTTTTCTCGACAAACTTGCACAACGAGTTACAGTTTGTCACAGCCCACACGGCTGCGTGTCCGTGTTGGAAGAACACAGCTTGTAAAGCATGTTCAGATAATCCGGACAAGTTCCCTGAGAAGTACTTTTCCTTCCAATGATATAAAAGTATTGAGGACTGTGGGCTGAGCAATCCCAGTTCCCCAGGGTTCACCTTCCCACCCAGCAGCATCATATGCTCCAAAGCTCATTGGTTCTTCTGAACTAGTACAAGAAAGAGATGCATTTCCTCATCTTGATGTTAATTCTCTTTACAGAGACTATAAAATAAAAGAAGTTGAGGGACAAAAGAGGAAAAAGTAATCTGGGGAATGTTTTGGTTTACCTGAAGTAGTTTAACCATCAGTATTGAAAAAGACTCTTTTTTGGGGTGTTGAACTGTTTAAGAAATGCTTTTGAGATCTCCTGAAAAATGAACAAACAGGCCGTGCTGTATCAAAGGGATGCTGAAATGTTTGAGGGCATAGAGCTTCATTTGTCAGTGGCCAGACGTTTCTCTTCCTAGAAGGCAATAATCTTGGGATAGATTTTTTTTTGGGGTTCTGGGGTTTACCTAGAAGCTAAGGAAATGAGGTATGAATGTAGAAAAGGAGGAAGTGTGAGGGACAGAGAGGGGAAGGAGTTGACACAGAAAGTATAAAAGTATTCAGGAACCCAGGGCGCTGCAGTATGTACCCATGGAATGTGCAAGGCTGGTGGAAGAAACCCATCCCAAATCTTCCTCTCCTCTGCAGACAACCTTTTGGAAGCTTCCTGGAATTTTCCACTTACTCTGGTTTATGAACCAGCAAATCCATGTGCAATTCATGGCTACCATCTCACCAGAGTCTGTGAACAACATCCAAGCAAGTGAACTTCTATTAAAGGAGTGTTCACTCGACCAGAAAAAGGTTCATGGACAGGGAAAAGAATGGATTTGTATTTTCTTTCTTTAAAAAAAAAATTATTATTTTTATTGCCTATTTGGGATTGGGCAAGGTTGTCACATAAGGATACGGGACATTAGATAACTGGAGCCATGCAGATGAAGAACTGAGGCTAGGTTGGGATCAGTCACAGGGAAGTGTGGACTTGTATTTCAGTGCTGTTTTCTGCATCCCTGTTACTTCCTGGGCTGGGACTATTAGAAGAATGGGGTAATTAATGGCTGTTTGAGCTGAACCCAAAGCAGGACTGGAAGTCTGAGTCCATGACCTTCCCTTGAGACCCAAAGGGTTGAGTGCCCAGTGATAGGATCTCCATGGTTCCAGTTTCAGCACTGGTCCAAGCAGGAATGGCCTTGATGATGCATCATGGGCTACCACGTACCTGTGCGCATCTGAGTCTGGTCTGTACAGGCAATGAACTGCACCACCTACATCTTAAGCTGCCGTGGACGACTTTCTGGGAGATAATTTGCATATGTAGGAGACATGGGACATGTTACTGTGTCTCAGCTCTGTATGTGTCGTGAGTCTCACAAAGTGCCAGCTGAGGGCACAGGGTTTGGCACAGGCCTGCGGTGCTGTCTCAGCAGGAACTGTGTGCCCACACAAGCTCTTGCTGTCTTTGCAAGTCACAAAACATCCACCCACAGGTTCATGCTCTAAACATCTTGCTCTGGCAGGTCGGGGGGGCAGCCTTCCCTCTGTATCAGGTACTCTGAACAGAAAAAAAACCCCATGCACATGTGAATAAAAATGTCTTAGACCCACAGGAACACCACATGGGGTTGAGGACAAACTGCTGTGTAGCTTTGACTTTAAAAAAAAAAAAAAAAAAAATCAGCTTTTGCCTTATAGAAGTGAAATGCTGTATTATCAAGTCACTTTAAATTCAAAGTTGAAGCATCAACAGCAGGGCTAAATAACTAAAGGATTAAATGAAATATTGAGTTTTGTGTCAAATACAATTTCTCAGATTGACCTAAAATGGAAAGTTCAGAATCAAGTAATTGTCAAAAAGCATTTTTATCTTGTCTGCTGAATTCTTCCCTCCTTCCTCCTTCCCCTTTTCCTTTAGTTTTCAACTCAGCCACTGAACCCAAACTCCCATTATTCATCCAGCTCCCTGCTAGCATTTGCAGAGGGCTTGCAACAGAAGCATGGAGAGGGGCAGCTCACCCCATTCATCTTAGCAATGCATTCGTGTAAATCTGGGGTGATAATGCATGTGTCAGCATAGCAAACCCTTCCTTCAGCCTCTCAATGGCCACGGAGAGATGGGGGGATTATGTTTTCATGGTCTGCGCTTTATATCTGGACTGACAACACTCTTTGTTTCAGTTATCATGAGAGGCGTTTTTGGAAACTCATCCCCCACAGAATTGTGGGCAAAAGCATAGACAGTGCGAAGAGCAAGACAATAGCGTTAAGTCAAATGGAGTGCAAACCAGACTCAGCAGTGGTGAGGAAACCAATAACAACATCGATAAGATCATGTAACTGCAGAGGTAGTAGAGATATGAGTATGAGCTGTAACATCCTGTACAAGAGCATTTGGCCAGCCAGGAACAACCACAAGACAGGTTTAGCGTTGTTTGAGTCAAAAGAAGTGACGGATACGGTCTGAAAAACTTGTGTATGAAGAGAAATGGCCTTACTCAAGGGACAACAGTCAGAAAAGCTAGCTGACCTAAAATTATTAACCCTGTGAGGCTGGCTGGGTCTCATGTTTGTGTTTGGACGAGAAGAACCAGAGGTTCTATGATGAGTGAAGCTGGCTTTTGTAATCACACTGTGTTTCAAGCACAAAAATAAGCCATGGCTTGAGTCTCCAGGAATCACTTCTGTTCCTGATACCTTCAGTACATTGAGGCACCAATTGTCCTGAGATCTGACTCCCCCCATGTAGAAGGAATCCATAGAAATCTAGCAAGATCCTTCAAGGTACCTGAGCTCACAGAGGTAAAGCCCTGGGGCAGTGACCAACCCAAGAAGGGTCCCTGAGGGACTCATTTTGAGTGGCATCTCTCTCTGAAGGCTAAAAGCAGGGAGTTTGATTGTAAAGCAGAGGTACCTTCCCTGTCCCCCTTGTCTCCCGTCTAAAGCTTTCCCCAAATAATTCCTCCTCTGAGCTTGCTGTCCTCTCTTTCTCTGCGTCAGTCTGTTCCTCTTGCATCTGCACTGTGACAGTGAGGAAGGAGATGGTTATACAACAATAATTGTCATTCTACCAGTCAGACTTAATAAGCATTATGATAAGAGCATTTTAAGCACTCTGTGTATGAGACCCCTCTAATCATTTGAACTGGATATTGATGTCCTGGTGAGCTGAAAACCTCCCATGTAGTCTTCTCTCAGTAGACAATGTCTATTCTTAACAGATCCCTGTCAAAATGAATGAGAAAGACGGAAAACTGAAGGGGAGGTGAACGATGAGGTACAATCGATTTAAGGTGCAAGAAATTTCTGATTAGGTACCAGAATAAAAAAAAAATTAGAGTGACAGTGGTCAGAAAATGAAACAGGGGCCCGGAGGCAGTGGAACCTCCATTCTTGGAGATACTCAAAACTCAGGAGAATGCATCCCTGAACACACTTTGAGGTTAGATCTGATGTTAAAGTTGGCCCTTCTTAGAGCAGGCTGTTGGACCTCCAGAGGTCCTTCCCAACTTAAATTGTTCTACAGGAATGTAAAAAACCTATAATAGGCTTCTTCCAGACTTGCCACCATGTGCCTTGCTATCGTGTCCTCTTGGTTGTCTGGTTCTGGGTCTTCTTGGAGAGGACTGTTGCTTCCACCTTGAGATGGAGTAGTGGGGACTGCTGCACACCCAAATATCTCTGTAGTGGGAAGCAATGTCAAATCCAGCATTATAGAGAGAAGTGGAATGCAAAGTCTAAGAAGATACATGGAGGGATGTGTATATACATGTTTTTTATACACACACACACATGAATGCACAAATATATTTTTATATATGCACATAGAGTGAGAAAGATCTATGGAGGGAACACATACAGAGTGATGCTGGTGTTCGTCAGATCGCTTAGTGTTACGGGACTATCACAAAAGCCTTGGTCAAGAATTTGGTCATTCTGACATTTTTAGAAGTCCCGAGCTTATACCTAGGGGCTTCTTTTTACACCAGAATGCCTATCTGGATGTTCCCAGTCCTGCTGCTCCATGCAAGTCCTGCTGCAGATCTTTTGAACACGGGGAGAGGAATGGGGACAGAGCAAGAAAATTCCAAGCTGAAGCCATCCCATCTCAGCCTCACATCCCTATAAAACAACCAATTCATTTTCCCAGTGAATGAGACCCTCCAATCTCATTACCCATGTGTAAATCACTCTTTTCCTCATGTTGGCTGGTTATCTTTATCTGTGGCTTGTGAGCCCAAGGGACCTGCCTCCTTGGCATGACAACTAGCCATGAGTGCCACAATGAAATTTCCAGAGGCCCTCCTTTCTCTCTGATAAAGTATTCCTTGTGTAAAGCACCAGGGCTAAAAATAAGCATGGTGGGGATGAGATGGCTGGAAAGCTGCCTGGCGGAAAAAGACCTGGGGATACTGGTTGACAGCCAGCCGAATATGAGCCAGCAGGGTACCCAGGTGGCCAAGAAGGCCAGCGGCATCCTGGCTTGTATCAGGAATGGTGTGGCCAGCAGAAGTAGGGAAGTGATCGTGCCCCTGTACTTGGTGCTGGTGAGGTCGCCCCTGGAATGCTGGGGTCAGGGTTGGGCCCCTCCCTCCCCGAAGGACCTGGGGGGGCTGGAGCATGTCCAGAGAAGGGCAGCAGAGCTGGGGAGGGGTCTGGAGCCCCAGGCTGCTGGGGAGCAGCTGGGGGAGCTGGGGGGGTTCAGCCTGGAGCAGAGGAGGCTGAGGGGAGCCCTCATGGCTCCCTACAACTGCCTGAGAGGAGGGGGGAGCCGGGGGGGTCGGGCTCTGCTCCCAGGGAAGGGGCGATGGGATGAGGGGCACCAGCCTCAAGTTGTGCCAGGGCAGGGTGAGGTTGGCCATGGGGAACAATTCCTTCCCCAAAGGGCTGTCAGGGGCTGGAAGGGGCTGCCCAGGGAAGGGGTCGAGTCCCCAGCCCTGGGGGGATTTAACAGCCGGGCAGATGCAGGGCTGAGGGCCAGGGTTTGGGGATGGGATGGCAGTGTTAGGTTAACGGTTGGACCTGATGATCTTAAAGGTCTTTTCCAACCTAGACGATTCTATGATTCTGTGATTCTATGGCCTCTGTCTGCCCAGGTCAAATTGATGGGGCAGCTTGCTCCAAGTCACCCAGCCTTGTACATCTGAGAGGATGTGATGTTTCTCCAGCCTACTTAAAATTTCCAATAGTGTCAAGGGATGATTTAGTCACTATGTAGGGACCCCCTGAATGCCTAAATTGCTACCTAACCCCCCCAATCAGGGTTTACCACTGTCCCAGACAATGAATTTTGGGGAAGCGCTCAAGATAAAATAGACCTTTCTGGTGCTGAGGCCCAGTGGGTTTTTGTCAGCGTGAAATGAATTTTGGGTCAATTTCTACTTTTAGGCTGAATGCAAGGAAGTTCTCAGAGGCATGTGAAGATTTATGAAATCGCCTGTAGCCCAAACCCATAACAAGATCAGAGAAGATGTTGGTGGGAGGGTGAATGAACAAGGCAGGACTGAGCTAAATCCAAGACAAAGCAAAACCTCCAACCGTCGCTGTAATTAGCTGGGGGACTGAGGGAAAGATATATTTTCAGCATGCCTTTTGCAGCATTCCAGATGTTTAACTTTTGATTTCTTTGCAGAAACTTAAGACCCCATTCCCCAAAGCCCCCAGATACTTTTGTCTAGGGAAATAATTCAGAATGCAACAAAGATGTGTTTTCCTTCACTGCGCAGATTAGGACTCAGTGGCATCACGCCGGCAGATAGGAGCTGACCAGAAAAATGTGCACAATAATAAACAAGAATAATTGTGTTGGATTGGATGGATCCCTCTGGATTAGACTCGTGTCTTCTTTTCCTTCAGCTTTTCCTTGCCAGACACTCCCCCAAATAACTCTCACTCCCCTTCAAATGGCATTGCTGGTTCTTGTGAGTTTATTGCAGGTTTCCCAAGAGCTGGCATTTCCCTCTCAGGACTCTGCTCCTAAAGTCCTGTGGTTACCAGAGAAGCCAGCTTTCTTTCAAAACCAAAATTAAATTTCCAGTCCTCATGGCTGCGGAGAAAAACTAAACATGGCTCAAGTCTAACCTGAAGTCAAATATAATATGATCTTTTTCTTCCCAAAAGCAAAATAGGAGATCATGTTTTATAGATGTGACTCTGGTTTGTTGATCCAAAGCAGTTATCAAGGGCACAGGCAAGCTGGCTAATTTTTAAGCAGCGTTTGATGAGTTTCGGAGTGAATTTACGCACCAGGGTCACCTACAGCAACCCCGAAGATCCTCTGTATTCTGTGGTCTGGTGTCCCCTTTCCCAGATGTCCCTTCTGCACTTCTAGGGCACGGTTCATGGCAGTCACTACTGTTTCTCTGTAAGTAATGAGAAATAACAGTACCTTCTGTTCAGGAAAGCAAGGTTTTACAATGGAGATATGGATCAGGGAAGTACAGACAGCATCAGTATCCAGATATGGCACTATGTAATGTTGGAAGAAAAAGAAAAAAATCATTTAATAATGGAATACCAGCTGCTGTTTTATTAGTACAAAAGTAATGTGCTGCTTATTTCTACAAACACACCGCTGTGTCGAGCAGGTAGCTGTACAACCTCCTTTGCCTGGTTCGTTCAGGAGAGGGAGGATAAGTGTTAGGGAAGGGAACAAATTGGAGCATGTGGTGAAGACCATTGGTGTGGAGGAACTCATGGGAGACCTGCAGTTGCCTCTCCTAGTACAAAAGCTGCAGGAGCTCAAGAATTGTTATGAAGTTTGAAACAAAAAGGCAGTGGAATTTCAGACCATGCCTAGTCCAGCTGCACCTCTAGGAAGCAGGTCCAGAAACATGAGGAGGGACAAACATAAAGGAAAAACCCTTCTAAGGACTATGAAACTCACTGATACCCTTGAGCTCCAGCTACCGGGTGTACCTCCTGGGAATGCCTTCCCTTGCTTAGCCTCTGGGTATATCTGCCCCATTGTAACCTTTCTTGGTGGGCAGCAGAAGAGCTTTGGGGCAGGGAGGCACCTCTTCCACATTGCGAAACGGGAGAAAGATCCCCAGAGTGCATTCAGGAGCTGACCATGTGCTGACCATGGCAAAAGCAGGAAGGAAACATTTCAGCAAGACTTTACTTTACCCTCTTCTACCATGATTACATTCACCAGCAAAGACCTTGCTTCATGCCACAGATCTTTTTCACTTTAAATCTTCTCCCTCTTTTCCTACACCATATTCTGGCTGGTAGCCTAAGTATCTCCCTACCAACTGAGGTTGTGATATGCCAGTGTAAATCAACATCATGCTTTGGAGCTCAGTGACATTACGCTGATTTACTTGCGTGCAGGGTCTGGCCGTGCTGTTGTGTGTGATTTAAACAAGATGTTCCTTAGGCTTAGACATAAGTGAATAAATGATGCTTGACATTTTGGAGAAGCTCATGTTCGCTTGAAAACATTTCTTGTTCCAGCGGACTCACCCTGGTCATTTATTCACTTAGTTCCTCTGCATGCCTTCTCCTGCTCCCTTCATCTCACCTCAGTACTATAATGCTTCCAGGACTCTCATGTTCAGAGATTTTACTTCACAAGTGAGCTAAACCTTTCTTGGTCCCATTGCAGGTTCCTTCAGCATTTCCTCTGCAGATACTGTCTTCTAACTGAACTCTCGGTGTATCTGCAATTCTCTACTACTAGGGAGGAACCAAGCCAGGAGAAAGAGCTGTGCTTGCATCTGGTCAGTGATCTCTCTCCCACTCAGACATGGCTCCCTCCTTTCTATTTGGTATCTTGTGTGTTTTCAGTATCTGGGCTTCTTTCCTGTTCCATGACCCCAGTGTCTGATGGAAATTGTTGATATTCACAGCTGACCCCTCAGATTTAGACTACAAGGTCACGGTATGGGAGAGAGGCCAGAGAATTGGCTTGGGCTTGTCTTTTCTGGAGCTGTCATGAGTAAAAAGTAATTCCTATAGGTGGGTAGGAATGATTTCCCAGCTATGGCCTAACTCTCCCACCATGGGGAATCTCGTGTGCCAGATGAGCCTTTCAGCTCATGACCTCCAAAAGGGACAGTTCAGCCCACTGGTGGTTTCATTGCTTAAGAGACCAGCTTTGTATCCAGAATGACATCATGGTTCCTCGGAAAAGGTTATTGAGGGCTGGTCTATTCCACTTCTGGTGAGCTATGATGTCCTCCGGGATTGTGTATTCCTTCAGGAGAGAGGAAGGACCGCAGAAATATTGGGGGAGACTTAGATAGAAACCTTGCAAAATCAAGCTTGAAATTTAAGGTTGGAAGGGACCCTGTGTTTAATTTCTTCTTTAACTAGTGCATCAAGTAGGAATAAGCAGTCTTTAAAAAGCAGAGTTACAAGTTCCTGTTTTATAATGGTGATTTCGCTACTCTCCCACGCAGGCCATAAAGCACATTCAACAAGTATTACATGAGCTATTTTGATGCTGGAACTGATAGAAATACTCCAGATAGACTCATAGAGTAGCTGAGTTGGCTCACATTCTACTGCATAGGTGGCCGCGATTTACCACTCGCTGAAGCCCTCCTCCCTCACCACACACGCACACAGAACAGCTTGAAACATGGGTTGCAATACACCTGCTGCTTCAGAGAAATCATTCACCAGTGTTGCATCCAGCATTCCTCCTACAGAAAATTTATACGACACTGCATATAAAAACCAGCTGTTAGCACTTTGGCAGATATCAATCCTTCTCTTCTCCAAATTTCTTCCAAACAGACGTAGTTTGGGTTTAATTTCTTTTTCTTGCTCAAAGTTTGGCTGCTTAGATGTCCTCTATTTTCCACGGGTAGAAGAAGGTACTTCAGTGGAGCTAATATTACTTGTTAATCTTTGTGGCATTCAGTGGAGCACGGAGAGATGGAAAATTCTTTGAGAAGTTTTTGTTCTTCGAGAGAGAACTGAAGAGATTTGGAACTGCCAGTTGCTCAGTCAGCAGCAAACCCAGACTTCTGTTTCTCATGGGGGAAAAATATGCATGTTTTTACGGCAGTCTAGACCTGGCTTATCTATCTTTGATTCAGTCTCACTACCTCCCTTTCCAGGTTCACCTAGGTTGCGTCTAAGGGCTTTTAGCTCTCATCTGCCCCTGGCTGGGTTGAGCTGCTGGCTCAAAGTGCAGAAAAGAGTTGGAGAGAAACCATCTTAACAGTCAGACTTCTGGCAGTGTGGGTGGGAGTGGAATGGTGAAGTATCTAGGGATATTCCTAGGTGCTCACTGGGAGAGGGTTATGCTTGTGGTTCAGCCCAACTCCAGGCAGAATGCACTCAGCTCGCCTTTGCTCTGCCAGCTCTTTGTGCTGTAAGTCCCCTGCAGGAAAATGTCATACTGTGCTGGCCATCTTCCTTTCTGCACCACAGGCAAAACGATTCTGCCTAATTAGGCAGCACGCATCTGATCAACATGGGAGCTGCCAACATCCTGTACTGCTCTTGCTTCACCTGTGCCCATAAATGGCCCAGCACAGTGAACCTACTGCCCAAGCTACCCCAGAATGGGATGGTGCATGAAGTCCCATTTTCTCTGGTTGGTCATGCCTGGGAACCACAGAATCCCGGAATGGCAAGGGTTGGAAGGGACCTCGGGAGATCATCTAGTCCAACCCCCCTGCCCAGGCAGGCTCACCCAGAGCAGGGGGCACAGGACAGCGGCAGGCGGGGGTTGAATATCTCCAGAGAAGGAGACTCCACAGCCTCCCTGGGCAGCCTGGGCCAGGGCTCGGGCACCCTCACAGTCAAGAAGTTCTTCCTCAAATTCAACTGGAACCTCTTCTGCTTCAGTTTGTGCCCACGGCCCCTTGTCCTGGCGCTGGGCACCACTGAGAAGAGTCTGGCTCCATCCTCATGACATCCACCCTTGAGATATTCGTACATGGTGATGAGATCCCCTCTCAGCCTTCTCTTCTTCAGGCTAAACAAGCCCAGCTCCGTCAGCCTTTCCTCGTAGGGGAGATGCTCCAGTCCCCTCATCATCTTTGTAGCTCTCCTATGGACTCTCTCCAGTAGTTCCTCATCTTTCTTGAACTGGGGAGCCCAGAACCTGGTGCAGTACTCCAGAACTGGTCTCACCGGGACAGAGTAGAGGGGGAGGAGAACCTGGGAAGAACGCAGCTGGGTGCTGTGGAACCAGCAATGCAGGGTGTGTGCAGTTGACATCAGCTGGTTTAATCCAATGTTTGTAGAGCATAGAAGGGCCCCAATCTCACGTAGGATGGCATGAAGCAAGAGTCATTACTAATTTGGGCCTCATGCACAACAAAATCGAATGCTTAATTGTGGATGCTGAAACCATTTAGTTTTGGAATGGCTAAATGAGAGAGGAAAGGTTACAGGGGGAATGAGTTCCAAAGAGTGCTTGAAAGTACTGTGCTTAAAGTACTGAGCAGTCTAGCCAGTGGGAATGACATTCTATGAAGCTCTCCACCAGTTAGGTTTTACTGTGATTATATTTCATACTCACGAGGAGCAGCATTTGCTTGTGCCCAGTTACAGCTTTCTCTCTGCAAGGGCAGTGCTCCAGAGAACCACTCTGCATTGTTTCTGCCATGCTGGATGGAGGCATCACATAGCTGTGAATGGAACGAGGCGCCCGCCATGACACTGATACCGCAAGTGTATCAGGTGGCATGAGAGCATCCTTCAAAATAGCCACCGCAACCGCATGAGAACAATAGAGCCTGAAGGCACCGTGCTTTGGGAGTAGGGAGAGAAAAAAAGGGTGATTTGTGCAATTTGCCTTTTGCCACTGCTTTATTTTTGCTCTGCAATTTTCTACTGCATTCTCCAGCTGATGTTTAGGGCCAGGGCCATGCACCCTTTTACTCCAGTGAAAATGAATGCAAATGATGCGGGAGACACTCAGTCTTAATGTGAGATGAGGGGAAGGCTCAGGCTTACTGAACTATATCGCCCAACCGACATCCACATAGTTGGTCATTTACCAGCTTGTGTTGGGTCTGAAATTATCCAGGCTGTGCTTGGAAAGAACTGAGGTCAGGACACCTGGAAGAGGATGGGCTGTAGTGTGCTCTGCTCTGTTCCTCTCCCTTCAGGTGAAAGAAAACCTGGCTGAAAGCAAAGATTTGGGCTACACCTGGCCTATCTCTAGCAAGATCTTGAGTCCAGGTTAGAACCAGTGAGCAGAGCTTGCTTGTGTGTAGACAATAGGAATGGGATGGGAGTCAGACCACATTGAAGCGGCATTGTAGATATCCCCCTGGGATAAGCGTGAGGAGCTCTGTAAGGGTGAACACCTTCTTCAGTGTGGTTGTTCTCTCTCCAGGATGTTATCTGATGCTGATATTGAAGTCAGCGAATGGGATCGAGACACTCAATCTATATAGTAGCCCATCCCATTCTCAGCCAAGACCTGCGGAACTCCATCTGGAGCAAGCATTTATGCAACTGCCTTTGGTCAGCAATGTTCCCGCTCCTTGCTGCTGGGACCCAAGTGTTTTCTGAAATCAGGCCAATCATTCCAAGTTTAACCATTTAAAAGAGCAAAACATTTTTACACCCTGTTTCTACCTGGAGTCATTGGCTGGCTTTCCTGACAATATTGCTGGAATATGACTGCTGCTGGAGTGGTGGTACGCAGCCCACGAGGTGCAACGTGCTGAATGTTGGGGCAAGGAGCGCTTTTGCCCAATGCTTCCTCCTGTGCAAAGCATACTCTTGCATCAAAAGAAATGCCGTGACTAAACTCTGGGAGGAAAAGCCTGAAATTTCATCTTCATTAAATCAGCTTTCTTATTTATTTAGAAGCTGTTGGAGCTAAACCGTGCTTAAGGAGGAGGTTGTCAGCAGTTGAATTAGCATGTCTCCAGAAGCTGCTGCCCAGCAGGAAGCATGGATGGGAGCTGACCAGGTTTGTTCCTAGTGCTCCTGAAAACCACAAGCTTACATGGGTACTTAAGCCACCCAGTGTGAAGGTCTTCCCAAAGGGTTTCCAGAGCCATAGCTCACTCCCACCTTTCTGCATCCTTAATGAACTGGAGGAGCTCATGGAGCTCCTTCCTCATGAACCCAGAGGAATACCTAACCCATGTCCATCCAAGGATGCCCCTGAAGGATTTTCGAGGCTCTGAGTCCTATAGGCAGGAAAAGACACAGAAGAAACATTTCATGAGAATCAGTAAAGGTTTCTTTTTATTTTAATTCCCTTTTACATACACATGTGGTTTGTCATTTTCCGCTTGTTACTTTGGTCCATACAGAAAGCAGAAGTGGAGGAATGTAAACCAAATGCCTGCTTGATGACACACACAAGGCAACGTCCCCATAACACACAGAAAGAAATCACAGTTTTATCCTTTAGTTTTTTCAGTTTTGTCCCTCTTCTGAAGTGAAATGAGGTCTTAAAAACCACTTCAGTGAGAGCGCTCGTGTTGGAGGGGGAAGAACGCACCCCAGCTCCTTTCCCCTCTGCTCAGACTAGAAAAAAGGAGCCAATATCTTCAAAACAGACTCCTCAGGCAGAGCCTGGCAGACCTCTGGGAATGGCTAAGTCCTTTTTCTAATGCCCAGACCCCATCACTTCTGGTGACCACCATGGCTGGGTCACTCTGAAGTTGCTGAGACGAAGCAATGAGTTTTAGCAGCAGGTCTGTCTTTTCATGCATGCCCCAGCTTGTGCAGATGGCAAGAGATTGACAGAGTGTTTCTGAACACAGGGACGGGCCCAGGGGATGGGTTTGGGTGATGGCACTTGGCTATTCCTGTCCTTCCTCTTCTGCCACCAACTGACTTTCCTCTCCCACCAGCTCTACCCCATACAACCCATCCTTTAAAACATTTCACCTCTAACAACAAATGGCTTCTCGTTTGTCCTTCCCTGCAGCTCTCAAGGAAGAATGATTAATTTAGAGAAAAATAGAAAGGTAAAAGCTTGGCCTGACAAGAAGTGCCCAGCTCTATATTTAGAAGGGCTCATGCCTGTTGTAATGCTCTGGTTTAAATAGATGCTGCTTCTCCGGTGAAGTCATTGTTTTGTCTTCTGTTTTAGGTACCTGAGGTCTGCCTGTTTGGAGAACATCCTTCATTGAAGCTTGTTTTAAGCGGTCTTTCAAGTGGATCTTGTATCTCCACTTCAGAGGATGTAGGCCCAGGCATTTTGGAAACCCAGTGCACACTAATCCCATCTATCTCAAACATTTTAATCCCCTGCCTTTTTCTAGCCAAATATCTACCACATCCTAAATCCCCACATGTAGAAGCCGATACCAATACAGAAGCCTAATGTTGTCACTCGTGAAGCATTTCAGGAGAGAAGATTGACACTCAGACCATCTTCCCCCTCTTGATGTCTGCTTTCTGGTCTTGTAACTATTGATCTATTGATTTAAAGCAACAAGACACCCTGAAATATGGGTGGCAAGTAAGGTTTTGGGAACAGGGGAGGGAATTTATTTGAATCATTGACCTTTTCCTCCTCAGAATTTATGGGTGAAACCCACTCCATGGAAATCAACAGACATTTTGGTGTTGATTTTCATGGGGTCAGGATTTCATCCCAAACTGTTGTCAGCACATCTATGTTGTTGCACACCATATCGTTAGCCCAGAATCATTAACCCTCAGTCTGAGGAAGATAATCAGATACCATCACATTCCTTCGATAATGTGCCAGGAAAACAATTGCTATGGTCACAGGGAGAAGTTACTCTGTGGGACCCAGGAGTAATGGGTTCCAGATTCTCATATTGAGGTTGTTCTAACGTACCCCTTTTTTTCAGGTGAAAAAAGAAGGGGAAAGTGCCAGTGAGGATGATGAAGAAGAGAAAGTTGTACTGGCTTTGTTACACCCCCCACTCACCCCATTTGTTCTCTCAAGGCCCCCCCCTGTTTAGGAGAGGGCATAACTGTGCCATAGAGTCTACCTCTGTCAGATCTGTGCTGGACAGGGAGGTCTGCCTGAAAAGGAGCCAGGTTTTTAAGACTTCCTAATTACTTATGATCATCTGGGTCAGGTCCTCCATAACTTTTTCCTCTGTTGCTGGCCCTGCCAAGCTCGGAGCTGATTTCCAGCCCTGCCCTGCCTCACTGGAGTCTTGCAAATCCTTTCTGAATTAGGACAAAGCTTGTTGCACTCTGTTCTTGAGAATGCTGCCTTTGGCTACCTTACAGAGCAGCATCGCTGCTCATCAGTACTGAATGCCATCAAGAGACGTGGTCAGAGAGGAGATGGCCCAGGATGGGTGCAGTCATTACTACACGCCACACACACAAAGGCAGTTAAGAGACAATTCTGCAAATGTGCCCAAGGCAGCACTAATGTACCAACCCAGAGAAGGATGCAGAAACCACCTGAGCAGATCAGAATATTAAACTGAAATTAAACAAGAATATTTAACAGTTGTGTACCAGCTCTAACCCCACGCCCTCTGAAGACGGTGGAAAGACACTGTGTGAGCTTTGCACGTCATACTGAATGGCTCGAGATCTTCTATGAGGAAAACATGAGCAAGTTCAGCTGGAGGATGAAATGCTGTGCCAAGGTTTGCAAACCTTTCCTTGGTCCGTGGGAAAGGTTTCAGAGGAACCTTGTTTAATATTTCTTTTAATGCTCCCCTGTGACGTTCTTCTCCCCACTTGCCTCCCAAGCCCTGGCAAAATGTTGATGTTATCTTGAACTTTGTATACTGTGGGGCTAGCTTAAACCTGGAAGGCAGCATGAAAACTTGGAGGATCTGAGTTCACATGCAAGCAGGACAGAAAAGAAATAAAAGAAGGGGCTAAGATAAATCCCTACCATCTGAAACAGCCGAGCATGGCTAAGTGACCACAGTGTATGGCAATGGAGAGGAGAGGCTAATCTGGACAGGAACAGATACAACGGGAATGTTTTATGTGACAGCTGATGCCTTGGGTATCCTTTTATTTAATCCCAAACAGCAAGCCTGGTCTTTAATTCTCAGCAGAGCATTTCTGTAGCTAGAGTTAGAAGCTTTATTTCAACTTCATTATGCAAATTGTACATGAGTCCTGAACTGTGGTCGAGATTCGGATCTGTTTTGCCTTGGCATTAGACTGAGTTAATTCAATTAACTTCAGTGGAGTAGCTCCTGCCTTCTGCCAATGAATATAAAATCAACATCAGGTCTGTTGCTAACTGTCCTGCCCTAGAGACCAGATTTGCATGACTCTGTCCACTCATTAGAGCTATTCCATCCACCACAGAGAACTCCATCTGCCTGGGAGAAGCCAGAAAGCCAGACACTGCACAGACCCCGTCAGAGCACTCAACAGAACCTGATGAAATAAACAAAGGACAACTTATAATTACTATTTTATTGTTTATAATCCTTATTAAACATGGCATAAAGACAGCAAATCTTTTTCTTGCTCTTGGTGCCCTTTTCTTATAAATTCACCAAGAACAAAAGACTGTTTTGACGGAGCGACCATCCACCTCTGCAAGGGTACCTGTGCTCTGAAGGGTATGATGAGCCTAGGGCACTGTGCATCTGATCTGAGCAAATCATGTTCCCATCCCAATGCTCCGGACTGGTTTTGAAACTGAGAGTTGAGCTTGACTTCTAGCCATACCCCCCACCTGCCCCCCCAAATTTGCATCCATTTAAAGTGAAAAATGAAATGCTTAACCAAGTTCTTTAAATAAGTTTTTGGGGGTTGTTTTGTAGGGCCAGTTTGGAAAAAAGAAGTTAAGCGTGGAGAAGGACCTCAACCAATCGAATTTGGGATTGATACAGAGGGTAAGGGTATCCACCCTGCTGGTGTCCTTTTTGCGGGCTTCTCTACCTGCTAGGGACAAGCAGCCTCAAAGATCTAAAATGGTTGATGGTCAACCATCAGCCTAATGCTGCAAGTGAAGTAGGCACATGGGAATCTACCAGCACTGCCAGAAGATCACGTCTCAGTCCCAGCTTCAAGTGCTGGAGTCTCAGTAGAATATACCTGCTCTAAAATCTCCAAAGCCTCCTACAGAACACAGAGCAGCCAGTGAAGAAGTCTATCAGCACTGAGTAAGGAAGCACCCTGATTAGGAGACCCTTTGCCTATTATAAGGCTTGATATATGGACAGCAATTTAATTTGGGGTTAACCGCTAAATGAAGCACATTAGCAATATTTCTGTTTCAGCACAAGATTTCTTGATGTTTCTGAGCTTTAAATTGCCAGGAGCTGGTCACAGGAAAAGGTGGGCTCTGGATCACATGTCCATGTGCCTCTCTCCATCCTAGCTCATTCACAATGGCCTGTGGAAGATTTCCTGCAGAGAGGCCAAGGAGGACATGGAAACACCAAGGAGACCAGATTTCTGGTTCAAACTTTCGGGCCAGCTGAGAATTATTGGGGAAAAAAAAAAAAAAAAGAAATGCCAAGTGACATTTTTTGTTCTTATACCTTTTGTGTTTTTCCTGAGTGAAACCAAATTCTCTACATTTCCCAGGCTATTTTTTTTTTAAATAAAAGTGGTGGAGTTATGTTGGAGTTATGTTTTAATATGGTTCAGTTAATCATGTGCCTTTACAATAACTCACCTCTTCTTTCTTTTGCTCTCCCACCTTCAGCTGAGAGCTAAGCTTGAGTTCTGATTTTATGAGAGGCCACAAAAATAGTTTGGGGTGGAACAGGAGAAGCCCAATAATTTTTATACAGATGGCAGGATTTGCTGCCTCAAAACAAAATGTTCCTTAGGGCCGACAGTATTTACGGTCCAGCGGGTCCAGTCTTTAGCTTCCATGGGCAAAACCAGGAGAACAGCTTTCCAATGAATGTCCGCAGAGGTGGACATGCTTTTTGTTTTACTTACACAATTTATGAACTATTACATTTTCCAGGCAAATCCAGACAGCCATGGCCAATCATGATGGAAATTTATTTATAGGGTCTTTCACAAACTCATTTCCTTTACAATTTAATATTTTTCTCATTTCAAGACACCCTAGGGGAATGGGATATAAAATCTACTTTGTCTGGAGAATCACACTGGATGCTTGAAAAGCTCTGTAGACGGCCAGGTATAACACGCGCCCTCCATTTACTCTGCAGAATGTGGTAGCCCATCAGCAATAAAAATAATAATCACAAAAAAGCAAACAGCAAACCTGTTACAACATGAAGCCTGTTGAAAAAAGCCAATTTTCCTAGACCTGCCTGAGGGTGCAACGTGATCTCTTCCCTAGCAGGTGCTGTCAGCAGGGAGGTGGCATGGTGAAGACCTACCTTCACCTGCCCATGGCCTTAAAATGAAGCTTCCTCACCTGCTGAGCAGTGTATAATTTGAAGCCATCAATGCAATGTCAATTTGTGACATACGGTACACAGTTAAGGAGCCATTACCCCCTCAAGTTTGGAAAATACTGCCCCTGATTTTAATTTTTTTTTTTCCTTTTGCTTCCTGTTACAGCTAAAATGTCATAAAATTCAGATAAGGCCAGAAAGAGAGGATGTGAACCACGACACCGCTGCATAACTTTCCAAGGCACAGATTGGTTTTCAGCAAACTCACGGGCACCAACAGGAGGGAGAGAAACCACACACACCAATAAGAAGCAGCAATGTTGCACATTAAAAGACTTCACAGGTTCATACAACCTCTCCCTTGAAAGGTCAACTCTTAAAGTGCTTTCTCTCATTTCATGCAGTCCTATCTCAGGTGAAAGAGTCATTGACCATAGTGAGAGATTCAGATGAGTTAAGGGATATACTGATCACTCTCCTCATCCTCAGTAATTCTGCTTGAAGCTTTCTAGGTGGAAGGCATGCAGAAAAATCAGCCAGTGAAAACGCAAGAGAACCCAACCTATAAAAGAGGTTTCTTAACTTTTTGAAACATCAGAACCTGAAATTTAAAAACTTTTAAGCCAGCCATTGAGTTTGTCAAAACAATAAAGAATAATAAAAATTTGAGATCTTCCCTCGTAATGTATTTTCATGGTTTAAAACCCAGAAAATTCTTACCAGCACTGTGGGTGTTCTATGATTTTGAACCAATTGCCCATAAACAGATAAATGAATCCAATCCCTGGCTGATGAGTTCAGTTTTGGGACATTCTTGTGAACCGATTTGGCTCTAATATGTATCAGACAAGAAGAGCTGAGGAATGGTGAGGAATGGGACAAGACGTGATCTCATCTGAACCAAGACCAAGCAGTGTGTAGAAGGTGTAAAAACACTTGTCTGCACATATCCAGGCAAAGCAGAAATGACAAGGCTGCTGCCAAAAGTCATCCTTAAGAAACACAAGGCTGACGAACACTTAACAGCTCTGTGTCCATCCAGAAAAGAGGTAGCTCAAGTAGGAAGGACTCATGAGGAAAAGTAGACCACGCTGCTGTGGGTGGGATTAGAAGAGGTGCTGGGCTGGTACCAGGCGATGAACCTGCCAGGGGTGAGATTCCCTGTGCAAGCCCAGCATCTCTGTGGCAATGAAGAGGACACCCATCCAAAAGGTGGGCAAGGAGATTCCTTCCCATGTAAGCCAGTCAGCTGGGACTGACAGTCAGTGCACAGCTCGGCCTCTGCCAGCCCAGCAGGCTTAGACACATGAGAGAATCTATAGGACTCCTGAGTCTTGGCAGCTGCTTTACAGGATGGGAAGAAGAGAGGCACAAAGCTGACACCACAGGGGAGGGAAAACTAGAAAAAATTAAGCAACCAGCTCTTTTGGACCTTAAGCTTCTTCTAGAAGTCAACTTGAGAAAGTCTCTTTGCCTGTGTGCTGCACACCAACTCCAAAGCAATCTGCTCTCTCTGCTCCACCATCCCATGTTGGACCTGAAGCAGGATGGGCACAAACCCTGTCCTGCCTGCAGGGTTTGCAGTGGTCACTAGAAGAATCACAGACAAACGCATCCTCACCACTTCTCTGGGGGTTTTTTTTGTGGCCTTTGGGGCTATGTCTGCACTAGTCAATCAGACAGGAGAGGAACTGTCATCCCAGGTGGACTCAGACATTTGGATGGGGATAAATGGTCCTAGAGAAATGCCCACATCTCCTGGTGGTGGAGAAAGCAAAGGTGACCCCACTCTGAAGCTAGAGGCTTTGGCTAAGTGCCGGCAGGACCACTCTGCTTGCCCTCCCAGGGCAAATTGCAACCGTAAATTGTGGTTCCTTCTGTGTTTCTAGACATCATAGGTCTGATCCCTTCCTTGCTAAAATCAGGGGAGGATTTGCTTGGCTTTCTGGCTAACAGATTGTGGCCTATACACTCAACTGAGAGCTTGTGGTCAGCCCAGGAGGGATAGGAACAGACTTTGAGAAACATACAGTCTGCTGGGCCTTAATGGCAGTGTTACTGCCCTGTTTTGCTATCAACATTTTCCCAATTTTTGCATAAATATTGCTCATGCACATGAACACCCAGAAAAAAAAAACCCATTATGTATGATTTGTGATTGAAAGGATTAAGAAAAGATTTCTTCGCCTTGTGCATGTAATTTTTATCTATGTTTAACAACGGGGTTTAGGCATTTATTCTAAATAATCCAGTGATGAATGCATGTCAGTGAGGGCTGCGTTTTATGAGGGGTGTTGTATTTGTTTGTAAATAATTTTATGGCTTTTGCTAATTCCTTGAACTTTGCTAAGTGATTGTCAAACATGTTATTAATCTTGGGTTCTCAGTAACAAACACAAGCAAATAGTGAGTCACTGGTGGGGGCTTTTGGTCGTCGTCTTTTTTTTTTCTTTTTTTTTTGCTTTGTTCCAGCAGTGAAGTGATACGCTAAGAAATTTCTTTGAGTGAGAAAATCAGGAGAGTCATTGCATCTACTTGGCAGGATTTAAGCACAACGCACTTCTGGAAGGGTGGAAAGTGTTCTTCTCTCTCGGTGGCGGTTCAGCCACATGGGATGCTAAATAACGCAGCTGTGCACACTGACAGCTGACCGTTAATAACTTCTGCCCCCTTTATTGCCTCCAGAAGCCATAGCAGCATCTGCGAGGAGAAGGCGAGCAGTGAGCGTAGCTGGGCTGACCCAGATTTCTGCAGAGCTGGTTAGCTCTCCATGCCAAACTTTCACTAGAGTTGACTTGCAAGATGACTTAACTCCTCTGTCATGCTGTTGTGAGTATTGTTATGTGAATAACAACAGCGACAATAGGAGAGCATGAAAAAAGATCATTCTTTGAAAACCTGACATGTCAATAGCTGCCATTTGGTGGTAAATGGTTCTGATGAACTTTGAATTATTCTAACGACACAAGACAAAACAAAAAAAAAGAACAACACAAATAAATACTGGCTTTTAAAGACCTGCTTGTGTGTATCTGCAGCTCATGGAGAGGTGCTTCAGTGCCTGACAGAGAACTGCCTCTCAGCCACCACATCCCCTACCAGGTCTGAATCCACAACCCAGAGATGTCGAGGGGAGGAGGTTTTTCCCTTGACTTCACTGGGCTTTGGATCAGGTCCTAACCTGAGACATTCTTTAAAGAAGATGTGGGACACAGAGTCAAGATCCCAACTGTGCTTCCTGACCTCCTTCAGAGTTTGGGGGAAGTTAGTCCTTAATTTGCCATCAGAAGACTTTGCAGTGATTGGATGTATCTCAGAAGTGCTGGTTGATGTGATCCAGCAGCTGTATCTAAAGGATGAAGATAGAGAGTAGATTGTCCCATGGGCCCCACCTGCATCCTAAAGGACTTCTGCAAACTTGCCCCATACCCCTTTCCTATCCCACTTGAGTAACAGCCAGGTGAGGTCAGAACACTTCAGGTACTAGAAACTTGGCAAGAAGGAAAAAAAGATATAAGAACAAAAATCACTATGAGGAGCTGACTCCTGGACTGCAGCAAGGGAACAGTGATGCTATGACAGGGGCTGAAGAGGGAGTCCAGGCTGGCTCAGCCAGAGTCCTTCTGCTGGGGAAGCACATACTGCAATAGGAAGTTTGGTCACTGTTCCTAATTTCCCACTTTGGGCAAAACAGTGCACTATTGGCCAACAAGGACGGTACCTCTTTGTCGCTGCCGAAGACATGAGGTGTGTCAGAAAACGGCCTTTTGGCACACCTTGCAAAAATCTCCAGCCAGGGAAACTCTGCACAGTGACAAAATCTCCCTGGTCTCTCCCTCCGAAAGGAAGGAGGAATTTCCTTGTGCTCTTCCCTTCGGAGGCAATAACACTTCCTCGTCTGAGACTCTCTAGACAAACTCAGTGACTTTGGTTGAAGTTATGCTTGTTTACCCCAGCTAAGAGTGTGACCCAGTGTGCATGTGTGTGTGTGTGACCGAACCACAAAGAACAGGAAAGTCCAGAAGATGTTCTGAGGGAGACCACCCATGAGCAACCCCTGTGCTTTTATCCAGCAAATTTTGCTTTCGGGTCTCATGAAGGTAGGCTTGTCTGGCTGTAGCCAGCAGCTTGTGCTTCTGGCTGTTACAGGCAGACTGTTGATGGAGTCTTTCTCCTCCTGAGGGTTTGGATGAGTGAAAAGCAGGAAATTCAGAGAGGAGAATGAGAAGCAATTTAAAGGTTTAAAAAATGACCGAAGCCTGTTTCCATGAGCATCCACAAAAAGGGAGGGCTGAATTAACTACCCTCTGAGCTGATTTTAGCCACACACATGCACAGGCACACATACCCAAGATCTGCAAATCCCCTGCCTTGCCTCAACCCACTTGGTGGGCCGCTCTCCACTGCTGCATCTGGAAGAACAAAAATGTCGCACATTCTGATAACCACATTTTCCATCCTAAAATTGCACTGGTTTCTGGCTTGCTACTGGGACTCAGGTCAGGAAAAGGAGAATAGAGTTTTCTGCCTGCATCCAGCAACCATGAGCTGTTAACCCTGCCCACCCCAGAGGAGCATTTTGCCAAGGAGTGAGATTGCCCAAGGGAAGAACATGCGACCAGTTGTAGCGAGCTGTCCTCGTTGAGCTCTCACCTGCAAGACCAGGCAGCTATCACCCCCAAGGGGGATCCTGGTCAGTGTTGTGTGTGTTACCAGGCAGACTTTACAGGGAAAGAGCAAACCAAACTGAAGACACTGATGCCCAGGGTGGCTGGTACCCTTCGCAAGAAGGTGGCACTGTACACTCCCCGCGAGACTCTTGCTTTACCGGGTGAGACTCCTGTCCTCCTCGGCTGCCAAGGACCATGTGCTGCTTTGCGACCCTCCCTCGTGAACTCTCAGTATCTCTGTTGTTCAGCAGGTAGCAAGGCCCACGGGTCTGGATAGCCCTGCCTCCGTTAACACCAGGGAGACTTAGATCACTGAGTATATGTATGTGATCGACAGCTGGCCACATTGGTGGCTCACTTTTTTTTCCCATATAACTTAACCTCTCGTTCCACAGAACAGAGAAACTGTATGGAAACCCTTGGCATCCAATACGTGGCCTGATATTCTTTTGCCCACTAAATGCTCTCCAGGAACCTTTTTCATCCTTTTGCTTCTTTTTTTTCTCCTCCTCTCTTTACATCACTGTCTCTCGCTCTTCTTCAACAAGTACTGTGGGTTTGTCTCCATCGTAAAGCCCAGAGCCATTCAGGTACTCCTCATCTTTGTTGTACTGCTCTGGTCCAGAAGAAGGCATGGAGTTTTCAGAAATTGAGCCATTTTTTACATAACCTGGCAAATTCCGGTGTCCATTGAGGGTCCCTGGTATAAGTCTCGTATTGAGATGGAGGGCAAGTGCCCCTCTTGTGGCTACATTTGTGATGCTGGTGTGGGAAACCATTGGTCCATAACTGTAGGTTGTGCTCCCACTTCGTGCTTTCCTTTTAAAGTCAAGTGCTAATGTCCACCTGCTCCATGACTTCTTTATTTCTGCTTGGACCTGAGAGACAAGGGGGAAAAAAGGCATGAGTGGGGGGGATCGAGGGGCGGAGAGTCATCAGAAAGAGGTAGCATCCACAGACAGAATGGGCAAGGAACTCTCTGGAGTGTGAAATTGGAAGGAACAATAAATTCACATTAAATCTGCCCTTTCCAAATGAAATACTTGACATTGGGAAGCTTGAATGCCTGAAAATGTCTAAATGAAAATAGAGGGTAACTGAGACTGGGAGACTGAGCAGCACACCCATGAGCGAGTCATCTCAAGGTACCACGAGCATGAAGTATGAGTGGGATGAACCATGGAGGTGCCTGAGTCTCTAGAAATTTCCTCTAGAAAGGAGTTAGTGGACTACTTTAGACTGAGTGTCCCACTTTTAGATGGCTAAAGTTAGGATGAGATCAATTCCCCTTATGGTATGGATTTCATCTTGGGTTTATGCTGTAGGACATAAGCAGGATATCTGCAGTTGAACTTCCCCTTAAAGTCCATGAACTTAGGCCAAACCAGCCTTATGCTGGGCCACGAAAGTAGCTCTGTTCTTTCCCGGTGTGCATCCACTGACTGTCTAGTTTCTTAGTTTGCAGCCATAGAGGGAATTAATGGAAACAGGCATTAAAGCATATCCCTCTGGAAATAGAAAAAAAGGTCAAAAAAGTCTGTACAATCAAAAGAGCTTGCTGGTTAGGCAGCTACTCTATCAATCCACTTTCTTCCTGCCACAGATCTGAAATTAAGCAGCACTTAAACAGATCTTGTGCTGGGAAAAGAAAAAAACCCATATTTTTGTTCTCCATAAGCTACTTCCAGTAGCTCATTTATTGATGACATATTGACCTGGATGTCTTACATGACCAAAGCTGAGGGTATGAACTTCCTATGTGGTCTGACAGATATTTCACTGAGGGCAAAACAGGGTTGCATCTCAAGAAGAAATGTCCTTGCCGATGAGGGCAGGCTGGGAGAGTTGGGGGTGTTCAGCCTGGAGAAGAGAAGGCTGCGGGCAGAGCTGAGTGCGGCTGCTCAGGGTTTCAAGGGGGCCCAGAGGAAAGGGGGGGACAAGCTTTTTAGCAGGGCCAGCTGTGACAGGACAAGGGGGGATGGCTTTAAACTGAAGCAGGGGAGGTTTAGACTGGATCTGAGGAAGAAATTCTTTCCAGTGAGGGTGGTGAAACCCTGGCAGGGGTTGCCCAGAGAGGGGGTGGAGGCCCCATCCCTGGGAACATTCCAGGCCAGGTTGGCTGGGGCTGTGAGCAACCTGATGTGGTTGAAGGTGTCCCTGCTCCTGCAGGGGGGTTGGGCTGGGTGACCTCTAAGGGTCCCTTCCAACCCCCAAAATTCTATGATTCTATGGTATCCTGATGTGCATCCACTTCACCATCTGTGTGTGGAACTGACCTAACAAAGGAGGGAAATATTTAAGAAGCTGGTGACTTACCTCTCCATTGCAAAAACAGTATATGATGGCAACAAAAAATCCCTAGAAGGAAGAAGAAATGACATATTAACGTTAATCTGGCTAACATGTGAGTATCTCTTTCCCAATGGTGCTTCCCAGTGTCCCTGTGCTCCTTTGAAATCAATGACATCCATAACGTGCTGTATAAAATACGCGTAAGAAACCTTGTGTGGTTCGGTAGCATATGAGAGACAGATGAACACAGCCATTTCCCTGCAGACTGTTGACAAAGTAGGTGGACTATATAAACCCTTGGGGTCATGGTTTAGCTAACAGGTCTATTTGCATCCCCAGACCTTTTGCAAAGTTTTTGACCTGATGACGGGTTCCTGGGGAGGTAGTGCGGGGTCTCCCTCACTGGAGGTGTTTATGTGCATATTGGATAAACATTTCCAGTGTTTTACATGTTGCTGATTCTGCTGAAGGATGGGAGGGGGGAAGATAACCCTGATGGGACTTTTCCAGCTCTGGCTGCAAGTGGAGCAGACCTTGCATTGAGCAGAACTGGCTGAGTGGGATCAGCAAAGGAATTCAGATGTGAGCAAACCATCCGCATCTTTTTGTCGGCCAACAGTTTACCCAGGGCTTGCTGAGGTCACCCACTATTTTATCCCATCTGTACCCAACAGGAATTGTGGAAGCACATGAAAGCAAGCTTGGTCCCCACCTCCCTTACAGTTTCTCTAAACTGTCATCTGGCCAGACCCACTGTCCACCTTTCATCATCCATGCTGGTCAACCATAATGATAGGTAGTAACATGCAAGCCAGAAGTTAATTTCTCAGGGAAGGGTGCGCGGTGGCTATCAAACACTGCTCTGCTTGTGGACAGCTGCATATTCTTACTGCTCTGTCTTATATAGGACCAGTCCTGTAACTGAACCTGCCTTTTGCCCAAACCTAGGACTGAGGAATCCATTCACAGGACTGAAAGACAACTTGGGACAAGGAAATTGGAAGCTAATGTGAAACAACATGTCTCTGTGGATCTCTACCAGCTTACGTCTAACCTGGATCCAAAGGGATTTATTTTGTGGGGCAAGTTATCTTTCAACAGGGACATTTTTTTTGTTGGACACACTGAGCCTTTATATGTTGTTTTTTGCAAATATAAAACATACTTGATGCTAAAATACTGTCAAATCACCTTGTGAATGAACTCTGCTGTATTGTAAAAACAGCCCTGCTTCCAAAGACAACCTTGCACTCTCATTTCCCTCCTCTCCCCACTGAAATTGTCATCGTTTGCCCCCATAGTTTAAAAGTTACAATACCTGGAAAGAGTTGAACAGCATTTCATAGTGCATTTGAACTTGCCAAAGAATCCCTGACACATCTGTGTATGGCATAGCCATGAAAACAATATAGTGAACGCCAAACAGAGGCATAAGGACGAGGGTAGATTTCAGCAGCTTCCTGCAGCAATAAGGAAAGACAAAGACGCAGAGGAAATTAGTGGATGGAGTCAACCTCCAGGCCAGGCTCGTCCACCTCATACCTTGAGTCACAGAATCATAGAATAGTTTGGGTTGAAAAAGACCTTTAAGCTTACCAAGCCCAACTGTTCCCCTACCCCTGCCATCCCACCCCCAAACCCTGTCCCTAAGCACCTCGTCTGCCCGGCTCTTAGATCCCCCCAGGGATGGGGACTCGACCTCTTCCCTGGGCAGCCCCTTCCAGTGCCTGACAGCCCTTGTGGGGAAGGAATTTTTCCTAATGTCCAACCTAAATCTCCCCTGGTGCAAAGTCATGTGTAAATTTGCTCACATCTCCTTGGCCAGGCTTATCTTACATTTATACAGGCACTGTGTCCACCTGCAGTTTCAAACTGTTTCTTCTCTTATGGCATGTGACACAACCCAGTCCACCCTCCAGTATGTCTTGATGTGCTAGTCTAACCCCCATGTGATGCTGTTGTAGGTACTGGAGATGAAGACACTAAGACGTCTTTTTCAGCCTCAGACCATCCTCAGCTTTGGGTCAGGATCATGGGAAGAGGGTGGAAGGTGACTGGAAAGAAATGTGCACTGCTGGTTCCAGCCCTAAGTCTCTGACTGGCACTAAATCCCCTTGTCCCTAAAGGATGCTTCTGTTTCAGATGACACTGCTTGGACCTGTGCAACCTACAGTAGAATCATAGAATCATAGAATCATAGAATCATACAGAATCACCTCGGTTGGAAAAGACCTTTAAGATCATCGAGTCCAACCATTAATCTAGCACTGCCATCCCACCACTAAACCATGTCCCTAAGCACCTCATCTATCCTTCTTTTAAAGACCTCCAGGGATGAGGACTCCACCACCTCCCTGGGTAGCCCATTCCAGAGCCTGACAACCCTCTCGGTGAAGAAGTTTTTCCTAATGTCCAGCCTAAACCTGCCCTGGCGCAGCTTCAAGCCATTCCCCCTCGTCCTATCATCTGTTACCAGGGAGAAGAGGCCGACCCCCACCTCGCTACAGCCTCCTGTCAGGCAGTTGTAGAGGGCGATCAGGTCTCCCCTCAACCTCCTCTGCTCCAGACTAAACAACCCCAGTTCCCTCAGCCGCTCCTCATATGACTTGTGTTCCAGACCCCTCCCCAGCTTGGTTGCTCTCCTCTGGACCTGTTCCAGCAAGGCAACATCTTTCTTGTAGTGAGGGGCCCAAAACTGAACACAGTATTCGAGGGGCGGCCTCACCAGCACCGAGTACAGGGGCACGATCACTTCCCTACTCCTGCTGGCCACACCATTCCTGATACAAGCCAGGATGCCATTGGCCTTCTTGGCCACCTGGGCACACTGCTGGCTCATATTCAGCCGGCTGTCAATCAGTACCCCCAGGTCTTTTTCCACCAGGCAGCTTTCCAGCCACTCTTCCCCAAGCCTGTAGCGCTGCATGGGGTTGTTGTGACCAAAGTGCAGGACCCGGCACTTGGCCTTGTTGAACCTCATACAATTGGCCTCGGCCCATCGATCCAGCCTGTCCAGGTCCCTCTGCAGAGCCCTCCTCCCCTCCAGCAGATCAACACTCCCACCCAGTTTGGTGTCATCTGCAAATTTACTGAGGGCACACTCAATTCCCTCATCAAGGTCATTGATAAAGATATTAAACAAGACCGGCCCTAGAACTGAGCCCTGGGGGACACCGCTTGTGACCGGCCGCCAACTGGATTTAGCTCCATTCACCACGACTCTCTGGGCTCGGCCACCCAGCCAGTTTTTAACCCAGCGAAGAGTACATCCATCTAAGAAGCAGCTCTGTCTCAGCATAGGACCTACATTGGGGACTGGGGGGAGGTACAATACAACCCCAATTACTTGGCTGGGTTTGCTCCTGAGAGAACCAGCCTTGCCTGGAAGTGATACTAATTGAAGGATTAAACCTTCTGCCAAGAGTTACAGCAAATCACCAAGTTCAGGCAATTATTGAGAAGGGCAGACATCACTACCAGAAAGACCTGGTACCTCCTCTGTCCAGCAACTGGAAACCACTGAGGGAATTTAACACATTAAAAGGAGAAGGCCCTATCCAAACCATAATTAATAGCAAGCTTCAGCCAGGGAGAAATAAACAAATAGATAAATCAGAGCCCTGACAGGGCAGCAAAGAAAAATGGAGAGGTGTTTTCCTGCCAGATCTCATTCCTGCTTCAGATGAAACGTCTTGTGTTTGGAGAGCGAGATGGTAGCAATGAGCTCATGGTTTGCAGCCCAAATCGTTCTGCTCTCCCCCCTCTGCATGTGTCATGCTGGTCAGTCCAGCTCAGGAGATTATGAGAAGCCTCGGGAGCTCTCAAGCAGCTGAGGTATCTTAGCAATCTGCTTTTTCTGTCCAGTTTTGTCCATGCTACAAATATACTAAATTATCAAGAGAGAAGAGCTGGCAGAACAAAGGAAAACAAAACAAACAAGGAAATGTCAGATTTCCAACAAAGAGTCAGGAATCTTTTTTTTTTTTTCATTTCAGCAAAAGCGCTGCAACACCCACTGAAGGCCAGATTTAACAAATAGACTGAGTTTTACAAAGCACAAGAGGGAAATACATAGAAATAAATAAATTGGTACAAGTTTTAGGGGCTTCAACAGCATAAGCAATGCTTTTATTTTTGCGCTCTTGGTTCAAGGCCAGCACAGTCACTTCCAAACTGGCTGAAGAGACTGAATTCCTCTCTTTAACCTATGAGGCAGGTCCCCCAGGTTGGATTTGAAAGGTTTAGGAGATGTTTAAACTGCTGTTGGTTCATTCTGCATTACCAGGCTTGGAAGACAGCATTCTTCTCACCTTGTTTTAGGTGTCTAGAGTGTAGACACCATGAACTAGTCACCCTGGGCTCCCTCTGTAGTCAAGGGGGTGAAACAAGGACTTTGACATCTCCCATAAAAGTGGAGAGGGTACGTGACTCACCTGTACTGTTGTCTCGAGTCACACCTCCCTGCATTCGTCTCTCGTAGCTTGGTTGCTAGGACTCTGATAATATTGATAAAAAGAATAAAATTTACCTGGAAGAGGTGGGGGAAAAAAAACAACAGAGAAAGGATAACTGTTAAAAAAGATCCAGATGATGACAGCATTGTTTAGTCAATGCTTTCCCCAAGTCAAGGGGCTGTGGCAGTGACCTGATCACGTTGTGTATGAAGCCCCTCCTGGGAGAGCCTGTCCTGTAGAAGGGATAAGCTCCCCAGGAGAGGCCCAGTGTTTGGTGGGATCTGGTCAGCTGTGTTTAACCCGAATGGTTGAGAGAAGGGAATGGCTTTCTCTGACCAAGTATGGGCATCTCACATGGAAACACCTACATCTGAGCTACCCGGCCCAGCAGACACCTGATAACTGGCTATGATATCAGTATATAAGGCAGCACTTACCAGGCATTTTGAGGTATGGACTACAGACAACTCTCACTATTTTTCAGATATTTTTTTTTAAAAACTCCATACAGTGATATGGGCCATTTTCATGGCCTCATAAACCTCTCAAACTTAGTTTGAGGTCCAGGGAGCAGAGCAAAATTAGGTTATATTTGTCTCTTGCGGCCCTCCCAAGGTTAAGATCCCCTCAGGCTAAGAGAAGCATTAGTAGGCTGCCTTTCCATATTTTCATGTGCAAAAGGAAAGAAGAGGAAGCAAACCGCACCATGACAAAGACACAGAGTAGACCTAACAGGAGATGACAGATCAAGAATGCAGAAGGGCAATATAACTGTAAAACTTCTGTTGTATGTCTACTGCTAACTCTCCCTCTAGAGGAGTGTTTAGTGTGGACCAGCTAAGGGCAGTAAGGAAGTAATGTCTACTTCCTATGGAGGGAGCCACATCTATGAACCCATCTTGTGGCCAGCTGCTCAACCAAGCTAATCTAGTCCTACAGAAACATGCTCATGGTGACCCATGCAGCAAAAGGTAACAGCAACATCTCATGGCTACACTGCCACTTAACAGAGATGAAAAATGGGGAGATGTTCAAGGGATCCTCAGCTTTTTGGAGCTCTTCAGAGACTGATTTCACTGGGGCTGGGATTACACCTGCTGCTGTCCCAGACAAACCCATTCCTGGGACTCTGGCAAGGCCACCAGCAGAACCATTGTGTAACTGGCTGCACTGGGCAAATCCATGTTGCTGGGCTAATGCCCTATGGGTTTCTCTGGTGGCTTGCAGCAGTCATGTGACTTCTCAGATGCCAGTGTAGCAGCATTTCAAGGAACCAAATTACCATGCCACACCCAGGCTCATAGTTTGACACGAGAAGGGACCATTGTGAACCTCTAGTTTGTTCTCTTGCAAAACACAGTCCATAAGACCTCCTTGTATTCATTTTTGTTTGAGCTATAGCAGATCTGGGTTTCAGTGTTTCCATGACGGAGATCCTACCACAACCATTGGTAAATTGTTCCAATGGTTAATTATCCTCACTGTTAAAACAAGTAGTTCCCTGAGCCACTGAACGAGCACGGCCTGGTTTGCTACGGCTTTGTCTTCTGTGGTTGGATTCCTTCTACTTTAACGAGGTGCAAGTTCATTTTGAACAGTTCTCCTCTGTGTTAAAAAGGGGGCAATGTTGTACTACACCCTTTCCCTTGAAGGGGCATGAGTAGAATTTCTCTCCTGTATCTATTTGACTGTTTTCATGAGGTTTGTGGGAATTTAACATCCATGCAACCCCATTCCCTTAGTTACATTTGGTTGGAATTTACTGACTGGCACAAGAGTTACAAGGGAGGGATGGATAGACCGAGAGGCAGAGAAGCACACAGCCTGGGGGCATATAATTCATTTTCATTGGAAACCAATCTAAAAGGAAAAAAAAAAAAAAAAAAGGGCAGGCTTTGTTTCTCATATGAGTTTTTCTAGCTTCAAAAGCTCAAAAGTGGGATCTCATTCTGCATTTGTCGGCTAAATGGAAGATGTCCAGCCTTATCACAGTCAGGAGGGAAACTCCTCTGACTTCCTGAAACATATGCTAAGTTTTAAAAGAAATCCAGACAACTGAATAACATCAAAGCTAGCAGCAGAGTGGAGGGATTTTAAGCCCCTCAGCCTCCAAATACTCTGCAAGTACATCCAGAAAATGCATAACTTAGTCCAGCAACATATGACCAGCCAGTGTGGGAATTGAAAAGGCAGCCAAGTGAACAATATGAACCCACAGAAATTAAACAGAAACAACCCACAGAATATTTTTACATGATAAATAGCTGCATTTGCAAATAGCCAGGGTACAAGCACAGCAGAGCCTCATGGAGAAACATTATTTTTACAAGGACGAGCCTCAATTGAGCTCTTTCTCCTCTGCTAATCGGGCTTTAAATTAAATGCAATGGGGTTGTTGGCATTCATCTGGTTGAACTATCTGAACTTTCTTCTCCATCCTACTATTTCGTTTCCAATGACCGCGATGTGGGCTTGGTGATTCGTTTCTTCCAAGGTGCAGAACTAATTGCTAGAGCCAGGTGGAGAATTTCCACCAAAAGGAAATTCTGATGAAGAAAAAAGCCCCCCAGGTCCAAAGCAGCTCACCTAATTGCACATCTGACCATATTCACCTCAGAAACTTTCCTGCTGTTTATATGCAGATGGTCTGATTTTCTTCTCACCCACACTGATCATCCTTCAAGGCCTCCTGATTTGTGAGTCAGAAGGAAATATATAGAGCTTGACGCAAAACCCTCTGAAGACTATAGAGAGATTCTTACTGACTCCACTCAGCTACTCGTGGATGAATGTAAAGAGGGACTAGGATGTGTGCAAGTGGATGACCTCTTCTGCATGCACTCATCTAACCGTCAGAAGATGGAGTAATGGAGAACCATGGAGAAAGACAGAGGCAGGAAAGAGGATAATTCATGAAAACTGTGAAAGCAGGTTCTCTAGCTAAGTAGGACCCTGCTCAAGCAAACACATAGCTATCCACTGAATTTCCCTTGTGCAGATAATCACATCTTACAATGACCTCTCCAGCTTGTGAGAGCTCAGTCCTGTGGTGGATAATGTCACTTAAATCCTTTCTGTCCCCTCTGGCTCCTGGGTGGGGGCTGAAGTAACCCTCCATCAGTGATTAACAACATGTCTGATCATAGCTGGGATGGTTTAACTTTCATCCCCGCCTTTGAGGTATCCCAAGCTTTTATCAGTTCAGAAAGATGAATCTGAAACAATCTGATGACACTGAAGCACACCTGGGGAAAAGGTCTGGTCCAGCTACAGAACCCAAATTCCGCTTCTTCCCACTGGAGATGCCTGGTGAGGACCTGTGATGACCCCTGAGGGTTTCCAGTATCACATGGGCTTGAAATATTGGCTTGAATGTTTGTTTCGTTAATGATTTTAGGGTCTTACCCCTGTGTAATTTTTCTCTCCTAAGCAAAACTTGAAGTTGCTCATAAACCCCTTTGCTGTATGCAGCTATCAAACTTACAAGCAGGTCAAATATAAGGACCTTAAACTGGCTGTACAGAGACCCCACACTGTTAAGGCAGGAGCCATGTTAACAAGGCGAGTAGAGTAGAGCAGCCTGGCTCAACTCTTCCCCCTGAGCCGGCATTGACCAAAGGTGCTGCCTCCCACCCCTTGCAATCAGCAAGTACTCACCACGATAGCTGCCAGGATGGGCACCTGAATAATCCATTTTAAATTGCCAGCACTCAAGTCCCAACACCTGAGAAGAGAGTGATATCCCATCAGGAAATCATTGGTTACAAAGAGCAACAGACGCAAGAGCCTTGCTGGGTAAATCCACCCTGGAAGGATGGGTTCTTCCAGAGCATGGTGTGGTGGGAGGACCTAGCTCTAAGCCTGCCTTTGGTCAGCGTGGCTCTGAAATAGCCCTTCTCCTGCTGTTATACCATTCAAAACCGAAACCACTACTAAATGCATTTAAAGTTATGCTCTCCGGATGGTGGAACAGCTCTTTCCACAGTCATCAAGACTTGTCCCTTCTGGGCAGGAACCCATCCTTTTCCACTTCTTCACCTCCTTACCAGAAAAAAAAAACTACGCTAAGAGTAATCCAGCTTTCATTAGAACAAGAGAGGCTGAAACGGCCTAATATTGCCCCTTGGAATAGACCTGCATAACTCTGCATGGGGACAGGTCCTGTGTGAAGACATGGTGGTGGGGATGATATTGTGGTTCTATATTCAGTTCCTCTTGCAGTGAGGCCCAGCAAAAGTCTTTATCTCCTTTTCACCTTCAGCCCTTATCCAAGTGAGGACTGGAAGAGCAAACTGTTGGTGGCGTGGATGTTGGGCTACGGTCCTCCCGTCTGCCAAGAAGGGGCTGAACACTATTTCCTCCCAGGCATTTCCAGCAGCCATTGAATAAGGTCACTCAGTGTTAATTACTCTGTTTGAATTCTCTCCAACCATGGAGAGAGGAGTGCCACAGGCTTTTCTTTATCTGAGCCAGACAGCCCCCACATGGCAGCTGCAGTTTTCATTTCACAGGCCAAATGCTGCCCAGGCAGCTATTCAAGGAAAGCGAGAGGCAGGGGCAGAGAAACCACCAGTGCTGACTGAAAGGCTCAACGAGGATGAGCCTGTGCCAATGCAGATGCGTCACACTCCAGTAGCTACTCCATCTTTCCAAGCCTGGAGCTGAAATCCCGTTTGGAAAGCAGTCTCCTCCCAGGCAAAGCCATTTGAAAATTTGCCTGGGGACCCCCACACTTTTGTTGGCAGATTATGGGCTGATGAAACCCGTTGTGTGGTCAAGCCTGTGCTTGTGATTGTTTGGGGGACTGAGGATTGGATGCTCTGGATCCTTCATCAGCATAAAAATGTGAGGCTATGAGGGTGCATGTGTAGGACCAAAGAAGCAACTGATCCAGCATCTTGTTTCTGACAGTAGCCAGAAGCTGATACTTAATGTGGAACAGGCAAGCAGGTAGTGATATTATTCTAGAATATTCTTCCAACAACATGCAGTTCAAGATGGCTTCCTGAGCCAGAACATTACTGAGTATTTAATGCTGCTGGAGGAATTTATCTTCCATGAATTCATACAAATACTTTTTAAACCTAAGGACATGCTGGTATCCACACCTCTCGCAGTGAGAGGTTACAGCTTCACCACCTCATCAGCCTCCTTTGACCACGCTGAACGTGTTATCTCCCAACTTTATTCCCATTCATTCAGGATCTTAAAGATCCTGTCCCTGCCTAGCTCTGAGCAGTCCCCTTTAGCTCCAGGGATAACAGCTGCAGGTGTTCACATTTATCAAATTCTGTAAAGTGAAAGGAAAGCTAGGGAAGCTGCACCCACCTTATCCCTCCCTGCCACCCTCCCCTCCCAGCAAATAAAAAAAAAAAAAAAAAAGAAAAGTCTGCTAACTTCATAGTAGAAATCACTTTGGGCTTTTCCTGGTTCCTTGTCTCCTTTTGATTCACCCACAAAGTCCCCATTGCCAAAAGCCCCACAAAAGCATCACATGTAAAAGGGAGAAAAGCAAATCTGATGAGACTTACTCTGTGTCAGCTAGAGTGGCTCTCACGCTGGCCCACGCTGTAACAAATACAGCAGGGAGTCCTGCAAAAAAACACAGGTCAAACGGGGTGAGTAGGGGGGACTGGAGGGCTCTGTTACTATAAGCCCATGTGGAGTGGGCTAGAGGAAGGTGGAAGAAGCAGTTTTTAAATATTCAAGCATAATTTAGACTAGGAAAGCCTGATGTTGGTCTTGCATCTCCAAATGGGAAACCAACCAGTGGCAGGCAGTGTTTTCTGGAAGACGAATGTTATGGCCTGGACATGTCCAACCTACTAAACTCTCCTGGTTTCCAAAATGGAGCAGCTTGCTTTCCCAAGTTGCTGGCCAGGAGTGTTCCAGGCTTAAGCTACCTCCTGGTTTGTGCTTGGGAGGTGCTTAGGTCTGGGCCTGAGATGGGTCATGGACTTGGCAGGATAAATCGTCAAGTTCCTGTGCCTGTCCTCTAGCGCTACTTTAGAGAGACATAGCCTGTAGTGCTTGAACCTGGGTGATGATACCTGCTCTAGCCAACTGATTTGGTTTGAAGTAGAGAAGGGTTTCCTGCACCACACCTTTCCCAAAACATTTGTTCCCTTCCCCTGATGTCAAGGAAAGACAGATCTAGAGTCAGGCTCAGACCATACCTCCAAGCACGGGGCTTTACGGATTAGCAGCTCTTTAAGTGTGAGTGACTCGCTGCACGAAGCAGATAAATGCTAGAATTTAGGGTAACCTTGCAAAATACTCTAGCCAAAGGTTCTCTCCCAAATGAACCATCCTCATTTCAGCACAGTTATGCTGGGCATCACCTTTTCCCTGTGAAAAGTGAAAGAATCACCAATATCCAAATGCAATCTTCTATTTATTTTTTTAGGGTCTAGTTCTGCTTTATTTGTACAACTGAGTCCCCTACTGGCTTCCCTTAAAAGGCAGGATCAAATCCACAGTAGCTTCCACAAATTCAAGAAGAATAGCCCCTTTCAGGTGAAAAAAAAAAAAATTAAAAAATAAATAAAGGTGACATTTATCACCGATGACTGTAAATATGCTGTTCACAATCTAAGCTTATTGGGGCCCGGCATGCATAAGCACACGCTTAACTTTCAGCATGCACTTAAGTCTCATTAGAGTGCTTAAAGGCTTTCCTGACTGCGGACGCTTTCCTGAGCTGGGGTGTGGAGCAGGGACGCCTGTCTCATATACACATGGACAACGGGGCCGTTATCTTGGTTGGAACCTTTAAATGCCATGGTAATATAAGAAAGCATAAATAATTAAACACAGAGCCTCACTCAGGACTGGTGCAGCAGCGCTGCCTACAAAGATACATTTATAAGGAATGCACCCTGCTTTACAATCCCCTGGGATGGCTGGCATTGGAAAGAAAATACTTAACCTATTGCACTGGGAACCCATGAGCGTGTTGAAGCTGAGGGCTTGGGGAAGGTGATGATTTATTGTAACAAGCACCATCTAGTTCCTCTTCACCGTTAATCGCCTATCTATGAAAAATATGTCACATGCTCAGACCTACTGGCCGAGATATCACAGGCTTAAATGCATATAACTTCGCTGATATCACCTGGTGATATTCCAGTTTACATCAGCCAAGAAACTGGCCCTGTTGAGGGGCTGACATGCCTGCTGCCTGCCTGCGAGGCGGGGGATGTTCACCCGCTGTTGTGAAGCTCCAGGTTTGAAAGACAGATGGTTTCAGAGGTTTAGATTTGACCCGTACTGGTTCCCCTCTAGCCTGTCCTGCACTTCAGAAGAGACACTATTCCCGTTCATGCTAATCCTGTGCTGTGTCCAAGGTTTCTAGCAACAATAAAATATACAGGAGAAAATAATTATACCTAAAAAATCCCTGTGTGTGGATTTATTGTGCCCTGTGCACTGCTGCCTCGCGCCGTTCAGGCGAGCTTAGGAAAAGGATCTTTGACATTTTCTGCAAAACACACAAAGCAAATTCCTGGCACCAGTTTTATTGCTACATTTGTCCTTCTGCATCTCCTACATCGTTCTGGGTTTTTTTTTGCAATGTGAACAATTGTAAATGTTCTTAAATTTTCAAAAATTTCCCCCTCCCTTTCCTCTGCCCCATTTTTAGATTCTCTCTATATCAATGGAGCATGGAGTGTTTGGGCCATCAGGTAATTTCTAGAGTTCAACCTTTTCCTCTCACTCTGGTAAGCTAGTCTTTCATCTTGAAGAGTCAGAAGGCTCCAGCATCTCTTCTCCTTTCAGAGAGTGACTTTTCGGTGGCTCCACTTGAAAGTCCTGGTCTGTGATGCCCCAAGACTGATAATCCCCCCTGCTGAGCACTCACGGTGCCCATTGGTGGGAGAGCCACCAACCAGAAAATCAGGTCTGATGTCCTCAGAGTTAGACGTCTAAAGGTATCCACAAACAGCAAGATACACAAGAGGATGCAGCTCTGAGAGCAGGAAAGTTGCGTGTGATTAGATGCGTCATAGAATCATAGAAAGGTTTGGGTTGCAAGGGACCTTAAAGATCACCTAGTTCCAACTCCCCTGCCACAGGCAGGGACACCTTCCACTAGACCAGGCTGCTCAAAGTCCCATCTAACCTGAAGACTTTCAGGGAGGGGACATCCACAACTTCTCTGGGGAACCTGTTCCAGTGCCTCACCACCCTCACAGTGGAGGATTTCTTCCTAATACCTAATCTAAATCTACCCTCTTTCAGTTTAAAACTGTTATGCCTCATCCTATCACTACAGTCCCTGATAGAGTCCCTCACCGTCTTTCCTGTAGGCCCCTTTTAAGTACTGGAAGGTTGCTATAAGGTCTCCCCAGAGCCTTCTCTTCTCCAGGCTGAACAACCCCAACTCTCTCAGCCTTTCCTCACAGCAGAGGTGCTCCAGCTCCTGATCATCTTCATGGTTCTCCTCCGAACCTGTTCAAGCAGGTCCATCTCTTTCCGGTATTTGGCCAACTCACCAAGGAGAGGAAAGCAAGTTTCCCAAAAAGCCTGTGATCTCCTGGATGGCTGTGAGCCCAGATGGAAGCTTGGATGGATGCATGCACGTCCTCCCCCTTGCACGTATGTACCCCACGTGCACGACCAGTGTGAAGCAGGATGAACCCCACCGGGTGGCGATGCCGTGAGTGACTTCTACAGAATCCACATTGTATGCGCTGTGCATTTCCAGTCAATACACACAGTGTGTACAATGCAGGTGCTATAAAGTCAGGTATCTCCCCATCAGCTGGAAAAAGTGCAAACCTCAAGTTGGGCAAAATCTGGTGGCCACCCCAACCCCCTTGCTCTCCTCTGTCGCTTTTCTTGTGTAGGTGTCTCCTAGCAGTTGGAAAAAGGGCTTTCATGCATGTGTCAAAGCTGTGAGTAAGAGAGGCGGTTGCAAAGCGACGGCTAAGAGAAGAAAGCTTATGAATAAAGACCTTATGTAGTTCTGCAGAAATCTGGTCTCAGTTCCCTGCTATTTGAAAACCTCTCTGAGGAACAATGTGTGTGTTTTTTCAGTCCCTCTGTGTCACAGTTTCCTAATATTAAATAGGGCTAATAATGACCTCTTATGCCTCTTGAACTGTTAGGTACGAATACTTTCAGGCAAGGATGATTTCTGCTTAGATAAATACGCAGGGCTCACCAGCATGAGTTTTTGGACCTGAGCACCTTTAGCAGTAACACATCGATCTATTTGTCTTTTCCAGGTCTCCCTGCAATCCTCATTTGCACCGTAGCTGAAAGCCAGCACAGTCCAGCCAGTGGGGGTGGGGGGCGGGGGGGGGTGGGGAGGGAAATAACATGGTGTGAAGGAAAAATGCCAGTGGAATCGGCTTGGGCTTTCTAGCTATTGGTCATGCTTCTTTAGACTTCCTTCATAAAACAGCTGCAGGGAACTTGAAGTCTGCTGGGGAATTTATTGTTGCCCATAATATCATTATTTATTTATTTTTGTTGGGTGCTGGCAAGGAACAAGTTCCTTTCTGTCATCAGTGTCTCCCTTGCAAGAAGGGCACTATGGGCTTCCATGGAGCTGAGCTCCCTTGTGCCAGTGAGGATGTGGAATGAAAAGACTCGACAGAAATCTTTGGGTCTGACATCAAAGAGTAACCATATGTTCTGGTTTCCTCAGTAGTCTGGAAATAAGATGTTGTAGGGTGATTTTTGCTCCCCGCCCCCACCTTGGAAATTTCCAGGCAGGATAAATGCACCACTGTTCATTGTTACACAGGCAAGAAAAAAAAAAAATCCCAGCTTTTGGGGCAAAGTTGTCTTTTCTGTACCTACGTGGAATGTCATAATTATTTATCGCTGTCATTCATCGCTGTGGTATGGGCAGGATCCAGTGCCCACTGCAGGGAACTGGAGTTTTTCCACTGACTCCAATGGGTCTTGGATTGGGTTGCCCCTTTCAGTGCCCAAAAGCTATCAAAACAATACGTCTGCGCGGGGGTGTGTGTGTACATTATCATGCTAATCAAAACAAAGCAAAAACAAATGCAACTGGAGGGATCCTATGTTCTCATTCCAGAGGAATTTAAATTGAGCAGCCTCAAACTTTTGGAAGCACATCGATGATTGGTGTTGTGACAGGTGTGACTTCAGCTTTGTGGTTGCTCTGATAAAATGATTATACTCTGGCAGCGGTTGGAAGAATTAATGAGAGGAACCCATGCCTGTTAGACTGTTTTCCTTTGGCTGCACTACGAGCAGCATCAAGTTGTTTTTTCTTGTTAAACATATGGCATTATTTTTCAGCTGCTTCCTTCTCTTCCAGAATTTGCTCTGGGGAATGGCTTCTTTAAGTCTGCTCTGTACAGTTTAGTGCCATTTTCTGAGAAGCAAATTTTGCATAGCTTGAAGGTTTGGAAGAAGGCAGGGGTTTAGGTTTGGTTGGTTGGTTTTGGGGTTTGTCCATTTGCTTTAAAAAAGAGTTGACATCTGAAGTCCTCTCTGTCTCACAGTGGCCGAGGTAAGAAATACCCTGCCCCCAAAGTATCTCTCTTTATTTATTTATTTCCCTCTATACCTACCAGCTGGCTGGGACAAGACTTTGCCTGAGAGATGGATGCCCACTTTGGGACTCATATTTACACCTCCCATCCTTATCGCATGGCAGCACCAGCAGTTTCTGACCTATGCACCAGCTGAACACGAGGTTAGCAAGGAGCTCGTGGTCCCCTTCTCCCCCGAATCACACTTGGGAAGGTGGCAGGCTGGAGAGAGTCCTGGGTTACTGAATCCCTTGCTTGCTCTCATGAAGCAAAAACCTGCAATCCTCTATAAACCCATTTCTGCACTTTCTGGCTTGCTCAGAGCTCCACGGTTTGAGACAGACGTTTTCTTCCTGAAGAAACCATGTGCTGGGATGGGGATGATGTGGTGCAGACATTAATCTTGCCCTAAAATGCAGTCAGGATGTGGCCAGGTGCATTTTAGACCTGGAAACTGGTAACCATAGACACTTCTGAACAGCTTTGTCCTGCTGTAAGCTCCTTTGTAGACCTACACCCCATTATTCTTAGTTATGTCCTCGAGGATCATCTAATACGTTTCCTGTTCTCCCTTACAGGCCACAAGCTTCAGACAACTCTGGGCAGTTGTTTTATTGTCCTCAGACTACCAGCACCTCGTAACTCCTTGTAAGCCAAACATAATGCCAGAAGTGAAAAGAAAACACATTCTTGTCTGAAATGTGTGTGCCCATGACGCCTTCCACTAATGAGCACCCTCCCTGCACCCATATCCCGCCCCTTTCTCCTTACTCCAGGAAGGAGTAAGATGCCCAAGTTAATAGAAAAGTTAAAAAAAAAAAAAGCCTTCCCCACAAATTTCAGGTCTCTACTGGTGCTCCAACACTCATGAAGCTTCAGAAGCTTTTTAAAGCAACTGAGATCTGAGGTAGGAGATCAGAAGTTAGATTTGTCGTTGGGAGCAGATGCTCACAGCCTCACACAACTTTCCGCCCCTCCAGCCCAATGCCTGTTTCTCAGGAGGAGGGACTTGGCAGAGATGGGGATAACTCAGAGGGTGCACTAAAATCAGCGGTCACATGCACACATCCGCTGCCCTGGAAGGATGGCGAGATGTGCTGTCTCTCCAGACCTGGGCTGACTCTTCCAGAGATCCTGGAAGCGCCACAGTGTAAATACCACAATTTAGAAATGATAAATACTTCACAAGAGAGCTAACCTGTCCTTGCAAGAGTCACTGTGTCTCTGATGCTTGCCCTGCCTCTGCCTCCCATTTTTATATATATGCACTATTTGCTTCAAGGACTACCTTCAACAGGCTGCTTCTAAGTCAGCCGTGAGGAGCAGCCATGACTTACCCCAGCCAAATAATGTGAATCCCCAAAGATACTTCTTCTCTGAGAAAAATGCCATGAAGATGAGGCTGTGGAGATAGAGCCCTTCCACCAGAATCCAGTAGTAATTGGTTGCCAGGAAGTAGAGGAAGAAGGTAACCGCTACTTTACAGCCCACCTGCAATGACCACAGAAAGACAAGGTTATGTGAGGAATATAGTGTGAAATTCTTGTTCTACATAAATCCATAATTTACCAGAATGGGGTGGAAAACAAGATGGAGGAAGGAAAAAAATAAATCAGAAAATTTGTTTGCGGTGCTTTTACAAGGGGGAAAAATCAGTGCAAGAACAGAAGAAATGAACAATTGAGAAGAAAACTTCCCCTCAGCTGGACATCGTGCCTCCAATAGCAGGTGAGTTGGGAGGTGTAGGAGGGCAGGGCACATGTGGAGAGATGCTGACCCGATCCTACTCTCCCCCAACCCCACTGATGAAGGGTTCACACACTTTCTAGGACAGCTGTGTTTCATCTTTTCTTTGTGATTCTTGTCCAGGTTAGAGGACAAAGGGCTGTGGCCCAGTCACTTTGGTCTGGGTGACCTGGTGCAAGTCACACCATTTGGAATTACGACTCCCTCCTCGGCTTGTGGAGAGATACAGGCACTGTGCTGAGGGAGAGTCACCCCATCCTGTCATGGATGTCCAAGACAGGGTGCTCCAGGGCTGCCTGTCTTTCCTCAATGAGTGTGAAGACACCCTAGATGGCTGCTGTAGGCTTTGGTGGCTGGTCCTCCAAGAGCAAACTGAAGATGGAAGAAGATTTCACCCACAATATCAAGGTGTTTTCTGAACAGACCTGAGCTGCAAGGTGGGAGACCTGGTAGAGACTTCCAGGACATGCTGTTTTTAAATGGGCACATTAGCTGAAGTCTCACTCCACACTGACCTGCAGTCCTTTGCTTTCTGAAGAGGAAAACCTTGACTGCGACTCAACGCTCCCCTGCCCTTCTGGCAGTCTGGGGCAAAGCTGTCCTTGTTCCCACATTTCTCAACCCTTGTAGAGAATGGCCACAAAGTAAGGATGCCACACGGGGTTCACTGGTACAAAGGGACACACGATGCCGTCTCTTGTCAATGTGGAGATGCTAAGATTCTGGATAGTCCAGTTTCACAAGAAACTTCTGACTACCAAAGACATCCCACAGCAGCAGCACATCTCCATGCTGCCCCTTACTTTGAGAGGAATACAAGTGACTTGCAGAAAACGTCAATAATAAGAACCTTGCAAATAAAAAGATCATTTTTCACTCTGGCCCAGCTCTTACGCTAATCCTTTGCCAATCAAAATGAATATGCACATATTATATCCAGATATATGGACACATTGACACCCATTTTCTTTTACAGACGAAGTGATTTAAAATAGAAGAAAGATCAATTAAAAAATCCCCATCCAGGTTCAATCATAATTTTTATATTTACAGAAAATCACCATCTACCCGCACACAGGGAGTATCAGGCAATAACCGAAAAGCTCCCACTTCACTTGGAAACAAAAAAACCACGTTGTCGCCTTCATCACTTGTTTGCCTTTTAATTGGGCAGAATAAGAAATGCCATTAAATTGCTAATATTCAAAGAATGCAATGTATTATCCCAATTATTCCTCAGAATGGATCCAGCCCAAGGAGCAGCAGAAACCAATGCAGTAACCTCTTTTGTGTTCTTTCCCAAAAGGGAATGTTCTGAAGTGTGCTGAGCTCTCCAGCCAGAGACTCACCGAATCAATGAAATGGATCTCTGAAAGGGGAAGGAAACATGGTAACATATTTCCATTTGGGGGGACTTGGATGCACAGCAGGACACTTCGTATGTGTTGATTTTATGCCAGGGGGTTGGCGGCCAGGTCCCTGGTAGTAACACAAGCTGTGGGAAGCCGGGTGAATACACAGGCAGAAAGTTTGTTGCCACATTGAGAGAGCCCCTCCACTAGGATGCTTGAGCTAGCTCAGATTTTTTGTGTGCAGTGAAGGTAACCCTTGATCTTAGATACTAAAATCTACCTCGTCTGTCTCTGCAGCATCCAACAACTCACGGATGATGAGCTATCATACCTGGGATCCAGCATGGGAAAGCTGTGATGAGACCAATGACAAGGACAGCAGAGAGCTTCAGGGAGTTGGGGACAGCTTTGAAACCTGAGGATGGGCTTCATCTCCCCCAAGCATGGAGACAATGCAGATGTCTCCATCTGAGCTTTCTGTACAGTGACAAGAAACATGTACTTCTGGAGACAGGCCCACCTGACCTCACTTCAAGTTGTATTTTAGGTTGTGGTGTATCATACCCTTGACCATACTGACTCAGCTGACCATAGATGGAACCTGAGGTGACTAGATAGAATGAAGGTGTCTCCCTCGCAGACATCTGTTTTTTGCAGATGAACCCTACCCTTTCTTATGATAGCTCATAATCCCTCCATTGTCCCTTCCAAAATGTCTTTTTTTCAGAGATGGGAGTGATAAATCACAACAGGAGCAATCAGATATGGTTTGCTGCAAAATTACAGTGAGGTGAGATGTCTACTGCTGACCTTCTTCCTCACAAGCTACCTCTGCTCTGGGACTTGGAGCCTCCCATGTTGAACTGCAGCTTTTCAACATCTGGGCTGTCAGTTGGATGGGGCAGATGTTACAGCACAAGTGATGCCTCCATGGGTCATACAGAGGGGAGCTCCGGGTGGAAAATCAGCACATTGTGGTGGGAGAAGTACACACTGTGAAATGCAAGCACTGATGTGGGATAGCCGGGGGAGTTTCCAGAGCCATACACTTAAGGAGGCATCAGGAGAGCTGTTTAAAAAAGTAGTTGGAGACAGGAACCAAAACCTCAAGCCTGGCTTTACCTTTGAATGCCACGGGGAACAGCTCTTCCTTAGCTCTGGGGCTGGGCAGTCCCTCTGGGCCAGTGGGTTGAGAGGGAGCGGGAAGGGATGGGGAGAGGCCGTAGAGGGTGAAGAAAGGGGAGGAGGTGGTGTCCCTCAGTAGGGTGGAAAAGGACAGAGGCATGAAGCCCAGAGGGGCTGGCTGCTCTGGCGATACTCACAAACTGTGATTTATCCGCTGGAGGTGCTTCAGTAATGGATTTCAAGTCTTCCTCCGAGATCCTTTCCATCTCCTCCAAAGCTGACCCGGAGTACAAGACTGCGTCCTTCACGAAGATGCTCACGGCTCTCAGCATGAAGGAGACAAACAGGTGCATGTGGATGTAGTTTCTAGTGCAGTGCAAACGCCTGGAGGAGGAGACAGAGAAGGATTGGAGTAGTTTAGCCCATCTGTTGGACAGACCCAGGGTCACCTCTGCTTCCGAAGACCCCAGCACTAGGCCACCATGTGGGAAGCACTGCTAGCGCCACCGCGGCCCCGTGCTCATGGTTCACCCATGGGGTTGGTAAGTGAATTAATACCTACTCCAAGGGTTTGGTTGCCACACACTGCTGCTGACTTTCCATCAGGACAACAACGCTGTGCCTGTACTCATTAAGCCCCCTCGTTTCTGACTGGGAAATCTTGGGAAGGCTAGGGATGCATTTTGCCTGTACTGGGCATGGGTTGTGGGCGGTGAGTCTACAGCTGGAGGATGGCGCGTGTGTGTGCAGTGCACGAGGGGGCGATACGCGGTCCGTGCTCCATGTGTGCAAATCTGGAGTGCAGTGCGCATGCAGCGCGTGTGCGGTACCCGCGTGATGGGTTTGCACGTGCAGGACACTGCGCATGTCGTGCACAGGCATCTGGAGGCAGAAGGAGGGGCATCCAGTACGAAGCACGCGCGGAGTGTGTGCACATTGAAATACGGGCTGAATGCAGTTGGTGAGTGGCCAATATGCAGGGTGCGCGCTGCGAGCATGCATCCAGTGTGCAGTGTACGTTCAGAGAACGTACATCCAGTGTGCAGTGTATGTTCAGGGAACGTAAATCCAGTGTGCAGTGTGCAGTGTACATTCAGGGAACGTATATCTGGTGTGCAGTGTGCAGTGTGCAGTGTGCATTCAAGGAACGTACATCCAGTGTGCAGTGTACGTTCAGAGAATGTATATCTGGTGTGCAGTGTATGTTCAGGGAACGTACATCCCTGTGCAGTGTATGTTCAGGGAAGTATATCTGTGTGTGTAGGGCCCCGGGCCCCAGGGAATGTATATCTGGTGTGCAGTGTATGTTCAGGGAATGTACATCCACTGTGCAGTGTATGTTCAGGGAATGTATATCTGGGTGCAGTGTATGGGAATTTCCTCCGTGCAGTGGGTCGGCAGTGGGGGCTTGTGCATTCCTGCGTGCAGTGTGTACAGGGAGCCCCACCCCGTGCTCAGTGCACATGCAACACGCGTGCATCAGACGTGCAGTCGTTTTCCAGGAGGTACGGGCAGAAGGCAGGATACATGCACAGCGCTCGCTGATTCTAAAGAGTGTGTCCTGTGTGTGTCCCTTTCGCTCTTGAATCCATCCCTCCAACAAATCCACCCCTCTCAGAGTCAAACCCTGCATTGAAAGGCTTCACGTTTATCTGCCCTGTGTGCAGAGGAAATGGACTACAAAGGCTACAGAACTTGTGGCCACTAGAAACCTTGCAGAGGTTCTTGTAAACTGCTAAACTTTGTGCCCACCCCAAATTTAGCAGTAACTATGGTGTTAACTACAGTGTGCTGGGCTGGTGTCTCGGTTTGCCATTAGAGACTCTCTCCATTGCTTGGTCATGTCGAGCAGTTTTTGGGCTCCACCCCAGCAATGGCAGCAATGACCCCACAAATGCTGATTGTAAAGCGCTTTAAGATCCTTTTGGGGTAAAAGATGGATGGTAAGATATGAACGGGTTAGACCTGTATCTGTGAGGGGTGTTTTAGGAACAGTGATCTTTGGGGAGAAGAAGGAACAAACTGACCTGCTGGAGTCCCCTTCTGTCCTCTATAGCTCTGATGCCTGGCTAGCCAGGCATGAATCTATTAATGGGCTTATACTGTCTTAAATCCCCAGGTCCAATAATGGAAATAAAAAAAAAAAATAGCCACGTTGTTTTTTTTCTCCTTTGGGGGAGATTTTTACAGTAATAACAGTTGTTTCCTGTGCTATTATAATACAAATGACACTAAATGGAACTTCTGAGGTATAAATGAGAATGGGCTTTGTGCCCCACATTTGAAATGTAGTTGGTGAATCTCTGCATTATGTGTTATCTGGAATAAAGTCTGGCTCGGTCCCTGTTGCTGCTTTGATTCTTGGGACAAAGATGCTCTAGCCTAGTCGTCCACGTAGTCTGAGCTGGAAGAGAGGTGCTCCAACTATGTGATGAAAGAGAGAGCATGTCTCCTGAAACTAGGAGTACACTTGCATTTAATGTGGACATTAAATATTTGAGCAACCTTGCCAGTATCCATCAGGAAATGAAACAGGGGAGTAAGTGTTGAGAGGAGAGGAGGGTGGTGGCAGGGACGGGTTCTGAGACTACATCATGTCAAGTGCCTCCAGGAGGGGTCTGCTGTCCCCTCCGACTGGCCTGTGTGTGTCACAGGTTTGGGTGCCGGGACACTCTGCTATCCAAGCAAATCCCTCCCCCCCCCCCCGCCCTGCCCCGACCTTCTTTTGCTCACTGAAGAGCAGCCTGAGCACTTATAATGCCAAAGGCCATGCATTTTCTTCCCAGTGGTATGTGTCCAGGGCTTAACTCGAGCTTGCATGGTGGGAGCTGCTGAGTTCATCTGCAGACACCACGTGGCTGTTTGCTGCGTGGAGAATTTCCCTCCACAGCTGGTGTCTGGGTCCTGCTGTCTGCTAGAAGTCACTGCCAGCCACTGAAGAGAGGCAAATCTGGGGCTCAGGGGATCAGGACTCAGCACCCAGCTCCTCCTGCAGCTCACCAGGTCTGGTTTCCCAAAGGACGACCTTCTAGCTGTGAGCAAGACCTTTCATCCCTCCCCTCCCATGGTCTCTACAGCAGCAAGGAGATGCAACAGCCAGGTCTGAGGGCTGGATGACGCCTGTTCAAAATGTTATTTAGGGGCCTACATCCTTTGGCAGGGGTGGTGGAAAGGCAGGGCAGAAAATCAGAGTTAGGAGTGTGAGTGGTCATTTTTGGCTCCTTAGGTACAACAGCGGGATGAGGAGATTGGAGGAGTGACTCTGGTGCTTTTACATGGCTGAGGTCTCCTTCAACTGGTCTGTCCTTCATTAATATTTGGGTTTAGAGGGGAATTTCCCTTATGAAACCTTAGCTATCTAAAAAGTAGCCACCTAAACCTAAGCCAGTCGTCTGCAGAGGTGATAGGGACAGAAAACCTTAGACAGTCTTCCAAGGGAGACAAGCTTCTTCCTGGAGATGCCTCTCTTCCCATTTGCTGCAAAGAGGGTCTAGAAAACTCCATTGCAGGCAAGCGGAGGAAGTTCAAACATCCCACCCACCATCCCCCAAGAAGTTTGACCTAAGTGACACTAACACAGCCCAAAGCACAGATGCCACCACTTGTGGCTCGCTGAAGAAGCACATGCCACCCCAGTTTTATCCTTTAGGAAAGCCTGAGGCTTTTCCCATCTAGTGACAACCTGCTTAGGTAGAAACAGAGCCGCCTACCTGAAATATCCCAGGATAAGGACAGCAACTGTGAGGGATCCCAGAGAGATGGAGTATCCAACAGTATAAATCAAATAGAGGCGATCAAAGACCTCCTGCAGTACAAATGATGGAAAAAATAGCGTCACATTAGAACGCATCCTACTGCATCGTAACACAACCGTGGTAGCAGCACAGAGATTCAGGCTATCGTAGCAGCTCTGGGTCTGGGAAAACCTTTAGCAATCACACTGGATGTCATCTTTTTGACATAAAAGCAGCTTGAAAAGTGGTATTCATCTTTCCTAATGATTGGGGGGTAGTCGGGATTTTTGCAAGGGACTAGTGATGGAGTTGGGTTAATCCCATGCCTGGGAGTTCTGCAGCATTTTCATCCCAAAGGAACCCAAAGCGCTTTACAAACTCTCAGCCAAATCCAGAGATCACTTGGCAACTTTTGCTTGAACAAAATGCCCGCTGGCCTGGGATTTTTGCTGGAACTGTAAAACTTAGCCATAAGGCTATGCCATACCATTGCTGAATGAGTGATGTCCAGGCTGGTGGAGTGTCAGCCCACCATGGGGAGGATATACTTTGGCTGCGGGACATGAGAAGAAATCACCTGCATTCATTTTTCTTCTTTAAAATCAAAAGCAGCCTATGACTGCAGTAATTCAGTCCAGACACAACTTTAGCTTGCCAAAGTCCCATTGGAAAAGGCCCTGTCACAGGAGAGCTCATAGTAATTAATACTGTAGTAGGTTTTAGTTCTCTTGGCCCTCTGTCTTTTAGAGTTGGGCTTACAAACCGTGAGCTTTCCGTTAAATATCGAGATGCTTGTCTTCATCCTGTGCTGGGGCATGCAGCCTAACTCAGGAATTACTGAACATCTGCTTGAAAAGGGTTAAAATGCCTGCTACCATCCTAGTTTGTACTGCCTTTCATTGCCTGAAATTAGAAATAAACCCTGAAGAAACCAACCAATTCAGCATCTTTCTTCTCGTTCCCTCCTCCCCTGCCTCCCGCCTTTCCCTCACCCCACCCGCTGGGTTGCAATAACATTAGTAACGCTGGGCTCTGAATGACAGCTCTGATTTTGATTTGAGGCTAGAAACGCTGTCCTGGAATGTGAAACCTCAGCCCTGTTACATCAGAATCCCCAGATATGTGAATGTTTCTTTGCGGTTTCCATTGGTAGAGTGGTGTGCTTGCCAATATTAATCTAGTGTGTATGTGTGTGTATGGTTTTTTTTTTTATATATCTATATCTGTGGAGGCAGCAGGCACTAAAAAGCGAATGTGAGAAGATTCAAGAGCTTTAGGGGGGAAAAAAACCCCAGCTCCTTGCCTTCAAAGCCTGGTGTGCTTTTCCCACTGCCAAGCTGGAATCCTCTTTGATCTGGAAAATGTTTGCCTCCGTGGTGAAAATTTAAAATCCTACTCCAAGTTTAGGATTCCTGGTAATTGAGCAGTTGGGAGGCGTTACCATGCCCAGCTGAACAAAAGTGTCCCTGAGCCCCATTCAGAAATTTAACCGGAAAGATCCACGTTCCTATCAGACAACGCCACCGTTGTGGCAGCAATGGTCTTGGGAAGGGCCTGCTGATTGGCTGGCAGGACGCTTTCGGAGGCTGTGGTTAATTCCTCTGATTAACCACAGGGCCTCTTTTTGAAAGGATGTTGAGTCAGAACTGCCAAGACATACACATACATGCACGCTGGTTGTGCCTGCTTGCAGACATAGGTGCCACAAATCTTACTCGGTGTCACGACGGGGAGCCTTCAGGGAAGGTGATTTTTTGGCTGGGGTGCTTAGATCCTTGGGAAAAGCCTCAGCAGCAAAAGGTTGAGGTTCTCCAAGAGGCCACACAGGGCAGCCCTTGGGAGGGCAGCTCATGCTTGCTAGTTCCCAGGAGTGTTTGTCCGCAGGAATGGTGAGACTTGGATTTACCCAGGAGGGGAAAAAAAAAAGCTCTAAAGGTAATTCCAGGTCTCACTCATCTCCTAGCACAAGGGAGGTCCCAGCTCAGTGGAAACCACAATGCTGTATCAGGAAAGGTCCTCCAGGTAACAAAATATTGAGTCATCTGCCAGCTGAAACAACCACCTCCATGGTCTAAGAACTCTTTTTTTGGAGCTGAGAGGGATGGGAGTTTAAATAATTCACAGAAGACCACAAAAGTCATGCAGCCAAGCCATGGACACAACCTGGACCTCCATAGTCTCAAGATGGTGCACTACCTACTAGACCATCCTGCTACAGCAGGAGCTCTACCTGATGTCTCTCATAAATCCACCCTGAAGACAGACTGGCCGTCACTGGTCATCCCCTGACCTGTTGGAAGAGGAAGCCCACCCTTCAAAAATCTGGCCTTGCCACACCGTGAGACCCTGGTTTAAAAGGTGTGATACTTTAACCAGTGTCATTGAATTTGACTTCTGAAGTAGTCCTTCACCATTTCAACTGTTGACACGTGTGCACTGAAAAAAAGAAAAGCTGAAATAAAGCTAAAGGAAAACCAGAAGGACAAAACCTCAATATCTATGATTCCGGGAGCTGGGATTATCAGCAAATTATTGTAAAAATCACAATACAGTACCAACATTAGGGAATATCGGTTTCAAAATTGGTGTCCCTGAATGTTGCCCTCTGCTTACTCCATCCCATGCCCTGCTGGGATGAGAAAATCATAGAATCATAGAATCATCTAGGTTGGAAAAGACCTTTAAGATCATCAAGTCCAACTGTTTCATCAAGTCTAATCATTAAATGATGGGGAAGGTGTGGGATATATCTGATCCCCCCTTTCTTCCCATTTCTTACAGCTTTCCTGTGCTTCTTGGATCTGCCATCTCCCTAAGGAGTACCCAACTTGTCCCCTTCTCCTGCCAACAGGGCCTGCAGAAGAATGCTCTGGAGGCCTTCCCTTCACGTGGCTGAGGCAGTCATGATTGCTTCTGGAGGGTTCTGGGCAGGATGACGCCTCCCTGATGTGGCTGAGCTGGTTTTGAGGTTGGTGAAGGGACTTCCCATCAAGTCATGCACCATGCATCCTCTCTAGGTCATGCTCTATGGTGCTCTCAGGCAATGCACAGCCTCAGGGCACTTCTTTTCCCCCATCCTCTCTGGCCACACATTGCAAAGCTCCACCAAACCACAGCCATCTATCTTGTATAGCCAGGTGAAATGATTTGTCTGCAGCGAGTGAGCCCACCTGATCCTGCCTTCCTGACCTCACTCCAACCATAACTCAGAGACTGACAACAGACTGAACTGCAAAAAAGTATAAGTACTATTTCAGATGTATTGCGTGCTGAACGCGTAACAAGACCTCCCTTTCCTCCTCCCTCTTGGTTTGGTGGGAGACTTCCTCTCTGCTCCCCTTTGCATCTCAGCTTTCCACCAGCCTGACCTCAGGGTAGAAATTTCACGGCAGCCTGGTGGCTTTGGGAGAACAGGAAAGCAAAACAGAGCTGGAGATGGCTTCTGCACGAACCCAGAGAGTGCATGGAAAAAACAAAATAAACAAAACCTAGCCACCATGGGCATCCACAGGCTGGATGTACCCTCTCCCACAAGGGTCCCTGCATTCCTGACTCCCTGCGGTTTGGATGTCTTCCAGGTGTGTGACCCTCGGAGCAGTTGGCTGTTACACTTTCATACTGTGCTCAGGGCTTAACCCAACTCCTAATTTGTCCACTTCCACCAATGGGGAGGTAATTTACATTGATCTGAATCCAGAGGAAAACTGCTTTCCTTAGTGGGACAGCTCAGAGCTACATTAGAGCACCAGGCATGGAGTTTTGAGGCCCTATCCATTGCAAAACCACGGCTGTGCTTTCACTCTTGCATTGCAGCCAGCTGTAGGACAGTCTGTGTGAAGGGCATTTCTGCTCCCTCAGACTCTATTATGGGTACATGGAGTTGGTCATAGTGGATGTGGTCCTCTAATTTAGATGTCTATGGTGTGGATGGCTCCATCAGAGCTGGGTACCTGAGGTGCCAGCAGCAAGAAGGGGTGCTTTAGGCTGCAATTTGCTTATTTTAATCACAGGATAGTGCCCTCAGCCACCGGCTGCATTGACTGAGTTGTCACGAGTCATAAAATCACAGAATCGTTTAGGTTGGAAAAGACCTTTAAGATCAAGTCCAACTGTTAACCTAACATTGCCATCCCACCACTAAACCCTGTCCCTAAGCAATTGATTAGGGTCTTATAAATGGTTTCATAGAATCATAGAATCACTTTGGTTGGAAAAGACCTTTAAGATCATCGAGTCCAACCTTTAACCTAACCCTGCCATCCCACCACTAAACCCTGTCCCTAAGCACCTCATCTATCCTTCTTTTAAATCCGCCCAGGGATGAAGACTCGACCACCTCCCTGGGCAGCCCATTCCAGAGCCTGACAACCCTTTCGGTGAAGAAGTTTTTCCTAATGTCCAACCTAAACCTGCCCTGGCATTCATATAGTAATTCCCATCCATTTGAGTCTCAGGTAAGAGGTCTAGCAGGACTCAATACAGTTGTCCTGATATGTGTCTCATAATTTCAGACACCCAAGTGTTCTGTCTGGCTTCAAGCTGCTTTTACAGAAGGGAATGAGTTTCCTGTAGGTCCCACGTTGTACCTGCAGTTCCTGTGCAGTTGCCTCAGGTAACCTAGGACATCTCACTTGGCTCTGGGCATAAATATAACCCATGTTCCAGCATCTGGATGAAACTTTCAGGGCTTTGGTGTTGATGTGTCCTGTTCCCTTCCACTGTCACAGGAAAGGACGCGGGTGACTGAGACACGTATTTTCTGGGTTGCTGGTGGCAAACCCCATTCTGCGTATCGTTGCACTGTGCCCTGTCTCCGATTTTCTCCTTTCATCCTTTTTCTTTCACCTTTTGTCAGACAATGGCAAGACACTGCAACATTTAGGTCACGAGGCTGAGATGGATCCAGTGGTCTTTTGAGGGGTTGGCAGGCTATGTTGAAGGGTGGGATTAACAGTATATGAGGATGGAAGCATATGTAAGGGCATTCCAGATCAAGTATCTGCAAAGTTTCTCAAAGCTGCTGATTCAGATGTTGCCAATGACATGTTTGAAATTATCAGGGGAAGTATTTTACTGCTCTGAATGATAAGCAATGCCAGAAAGCCTCTGTCACTTGCTCTACTCCCTGCTTTTCTTGTCTTTTCTTTTTTTTTTTTTTTTTTTTAAATAAAAGATGTGACTAAAGAAAGCTTAATGGCAGGGAGAAGGGACATTTGAAAAAGGCACAAAACAGTCACAGACTTCCAAAGCCTAAGGGAAATCACTGAGTGTTGAACATGACTTTTTGCTACAGAATTTGCTTCCCCTCATCTACAGAGGTGACAAGCACCAGATCCCCACCACCTGGATAGAGATTGAGGTCAGCTCTCAGACTAAGGCACCCCAATTTAGGTGTGTAAATATGCATCTCCATGTCTGTTGAGTGTCTATGTTAGCATGATAGTCAACAAGAAGAGATCTTCTGATTCAGTTGCCTACACCTAAGCTCTAAGTGCTGTGTGAGGTCATAGAATCGTTGAGGTTGGAAAAGCCCTTTAAGATCACCAAGCCCAACCGTTCCCCTACCCCTGCCATCCCACCACTAAACCCTGGCCCTGAGCACCTCATCTACCTGGCTTTTAAATCCCTCCAGGGATGGGGACTCGACCCCTTCCCTGGGCAGCCCCTTCCAGTGCTTGACAGCCCTTTGGGGAAGGAATTTTTCCTAATGTCCAACCTAAACCTGCCGTGGTGCTACTTGAGGCCATTCCCCCTCATCCTATCACCCATTACCAAGGAGAAGAGACCGACCCCCACCTCGCTACAGCCTCCTTTCAGGTCATTGTAGAGGACGTAAGGTCTCCCCTCAGCCTCCTCTTCTCCAGACTAAACAACCCCAGTTCCCTCAGCCGCTCCTTGTAAGACTTGTGTTCCAGACCCATGCTTGCAAGTATCCCTGTGGACCACAGATGCTGTTCCAGAAGAGCATGGGTGTCACAGGCATCTGCTGGTCTTGTGCTAATATTGTAGGTTGTAATACAGCTCCAGTGGTGCAAGGTGTCTATGTGTAGGCAAAAAACATTGGACCCTTTAACTGCAGTCAGCAAAGCTCTATAGAAGAAAAAAAAAAAAAAAAGGAAAAAGGAAAAGGGTGGGAGTAGTCTCAGAGCTCTTTGTGTGCCCCATAGATGCATTCATGAAAGATAATATTTCATAGAATCATTGAAGTTTTTGGGTGGGAAGGGACTCCTAGAGGTCATCCAGCCCAACCCCCTGCCGTGAGCAGGGACATCTTTAACCAGATCAGGTTGCTCAGAGCCCTGTCCAACCTGGTCTTCCTCTGTGTCATGCCCAGTTTATCTATGGTATTCATAGCCACAGGACATCCAGGAGGCCACAGACAAAATGTGCCCCAAATCTGCTGTTCACATTAACAGAAAAAAAGTTCTCCAAATCCTATGCTACAGCAACAAGCTGAGAATGCCCCACAGCTGCAGGTTCTTGGAAGGCTGTAAGCATGGACAAGAACACTCTTTGCTTTCATAAACTGGCCTTAAGCATCTACTATGGGCCAGCAATGGATAAATATGTGGTACAAGGGGACTACTGACCCTGTATGTTATGTTGTGAGAACCCTTGTGTTTTTGCTTGAAGTATTATGCTGCTGTTACAAACCAGCAGACATCCCCAGCAGACTCTAGGCATAAAGTATTATCAGCAGTACTACACTAAAAGGTGCTACAGCATTCACAGGAACCCACTAGACCTAACCTCTAGGCATGAAATCAGGACTCCGTGACAGGGTTGCTTGCAAGAATGAAGAACACATCTCAGCAATGCTTTTTTTTTTTATTCCTACGCACATTTTAAAACATCTGCCCATCTTTCATGATGCAAATGTATGATGCTTTGATGGTATTTCATCTGTATAGCCCAGTGTACACTGTGTAAATGTGTTTCATGCCATCGGTTTGAGGCTACACAAAGTTGCTGACTTTTAAAAGGACCCCAGAGAGCTCCAAGAACAAAGGCCAGGCGTAGCAGATTTTTGGTTTGAACAATGGAGTTTAGAAAAACCCATTGTGTTTGGTATGCGATGGATTCTTGAGGCCTCTCTGATTTCCCTAGAAGCAGCAAAACCACCATGATATAAACAAGCAGTAGCAGATGAAGACAAGATTGGTGGGCTGAGGTTAGATCTTAGGACAGTCCATCTTGCTAGGCTGGTGGTTTCTGAGATGAGCTAACCTCCCAAGTTGCTGGCTCATATTCCCCTTCCCCATGATTTCAGTAGATGTAGGTCACATTTCCCCTTAAGTTCATCCTGGAAAACAGGATGGGTTTGACCTGCTTTAAAAAAAGATGTGTTTGGCATTAGTGTTGGTTTTGGGGAGATGAGCGCGAAGGAAATTTCTGCTTATTGAGCAAAATATGTCATTACTCCTGCCACGTCTGAAAAGGTGACCAAAAAAATGACCGTGTTGAAGGTGCTGCTGTTGGCTGGCTGTGTGAAAGGAAAGGGGTCCATGATCAAAGGGCTACTATGTTTTTTGGAGAGAAATTGCCTAAAAAGCTGCCTACTAATGCCAGGGGCACATCAGGTCTTGCCATGTGTGCCACCTTTCATCCAAAGATTGAGGAGCTCCAAGAAGACAGGTCGCCCTGACTCCTAATTTTAAGAAAGCTGCAAGGAGAATGGCCCATCTGGGCCAGACCAAGGTTCTTTTAGCCCTGCTCCCTGTCTTCTACATGGAACAGAATGGATGGAACAGATGCTTAGGGAAGAATTTAAGAACAGAACAAATATAGAACCAAAATATATATTTACACCTATGTCTCTATCATCCAGTGGTTATGTAGCGGTGCTGTATACCCTCTCCAGCAGCTTGTGGTTCAGCAATGTGAAACACCCAGCAGGCAGATAAACAGCTGGTGTTTAACCGCGCCGCCTTCCTCAAAGAGTCAACACCGGCCAATCCGTTCCCCTTCCTTCCCTTGTCCTACCAGCTCTCTCTGAACACCAGGTGGGAAATAAACAAAGCAGAGGTGCCTGGTCATGGTGCTGGGGTGGGAAGCCACAGGTCTCTCAGCTTATCTGTTCAGAGGCAGGGAGACTTTCTGAAGATCCAGGGTGTAATTGAGATGGAGGATGCTGTACTGGGTCAGGCTAAGATGGAGTTAATTGTCCTCATAGCAGCCCTCATAGTGCTGTGCTTTCTATCCGTACGTAGAAAGGTGCTGGTAACCCATGGGTGTTTTGGCTACTGCTGAGCAGTGCTTGCACAGCATCAAGGCTTCATCTCCAACATTCCCCCACCACCACCAGAGGGAGGGGGCAAGATCTTGGGAGGAGACATAGCCAAGACACCTGACCCAAACTGGCCAAAGAGATGTTCCATACCATGTGATGTTGGCTCAGCTATAAATGCTAGGGGAAAAGAGGAGGAAAGGGGAGGATTTGTTTTTTACAACTTGTTGTCTTCCAGAGCAATGGCTATGCATACTGAAGCCCTGCTTCCCAGGAAGTGGCTGGACATTGCCTGCTAATGGGAAGTAGAGAATAAAATCTTGTTTTCCTTTTGCTACCATGCACGGCCTTTGCTTTTGCTTTTTATTAAACTGCCTTTGTCTTTACTGTCTCTATCTTGATTTTTTTTTTCTTTTCCAACTCATTTTCTCCCCGCCCATCCTGCTGAAGATGGGAGTGCCAGAACGGCTTGGTGGCACCTGGCATTCAGCCAAGGTCCTATCACAGATGCCCATGCACCTTTCCTGGGGAAGGAGAGGAGGAACAAGATTTTCCACCGTCTCTGCTGCACTGGTGAAGGGTTATCTTAAAAGCAGAATATGAGAGAATATATAGAGACTGTGCTGTAGCGGTGGCTTTCAGCACTGCCCAAAGGCATGAAGAAAACTGTCTTATCTTCCCATGGCATGCTGCTAAGACACCTTTCCACAAATCTTCTTCCTACCCCTTGCTAAAGAGTTGTCTTCTACAGACCTTGTCCAAGACATGGTTGTTCCTGGCAAGATTAATGCTATCTGCAAGGTATTTGGGGAAACACACTTCAATAGCTAGCTGCAGCCTACCTGCTCTCCTGGCTAAAGAGAGGACACCAATCTTCAGGGCTGTCAAGCCAGTGTCCTTCAGCAGTGCTAATTTTCTCTTAGAAAACAGCCCAAGAGCAATTGCTCACTGGGCAGTTACGGGCTGTTAATTCTCCCGGCTCTGATGGCGTTAGCCTACTTTGCTAATTTCAGAAAGCGGTTTCCGTGCTGCTTTCTGTGAAATAATCCTATTTATGTGGCTCAGGAAAAGGTAGCGAAAGACACAAACTTTCTCTGGGGCCCTCTGTTTGCTGCTTTGGTCAATCTTGTAATTATCCCACAGTGGCTAAAATGAGAAAACTACACACCTAAACAAACATACATGGACATATATATGTGTGTGCGCATGGATGTGTGTGCCTATTTAAGCGTGTGTATCTGTACGTATAGCTATCTATAGACATAAGCCTATTTCTAGAGATAGCAATGCAGAGATATATATATATATATATTGTCACAGACAGACATTTTTTTCCTAATGCTTTCTAATGCATACTTTCTTAAAAGTTCCTCTGGTTACATCTGCTCGGATGCAATCCTACTCGGAGTCAGCCCACGATCTCCTTTCAAAATGTTGGTTAAATGCAGCTGTTCCTGGTGACGCAAAGATGCTGTTCCCCAGGGGGGGAAATAATAATAGAAAACAAGCTCTCTCTAAAGACAACTAGTCTATCTTGCCAAATTCCCTGATTCTGACATCTCTTGACATATTTACTTCAAGAAAAAAAAAATAAATCAAAGGAAGGTTTATTAATGCCAGTGCTTCAGATCCATGCTTGGGTGTGAAAGGCAAGAGGACTTCCTTGCTCTCTGAAAGTCATCACCCAACTGAGAAAAAAGAAAAAAAAAGAAGGTAATTCCTTTTCCTTTTTATTTCCAGAGTGCTTTTCATACCAGAAGGCCCAAGAGACCCGCAGTGGATGCATATGCTTCGTTTCACTAAAACGCAGCCACCTCTGCAGTAAAACGAGGCAACTACGCGACAGCATGCGGCATCACTGTGAGGTGTGTGCAGGGCTGGGCTGAGGAAAGCAACCTCTTGCAAACACAAGTTTAATAATAATAATAATAATAATAGTTGTTGTTGAAAAGCATTTGCTAATCAAGATCTAATTCCAAAGCTGAGGGAAACTTCACTTTTTTCGAATGTTCTTTGCATTGGGCAGGCATCACCATGTTGTCCATTTAATCTGAACAATGTTGATGATCTGATCATTCAATTCACCTCTGTGTAGCTGGAAGAGAAAACTCACGGCAGAAGATGACTGAGCCTTGTGTACAGAGTAATGAGGATGGTAATATCAGGATGGTTTATTAAAACAGGTCATAAAGGGAGAAGTCATGAGGAGCAGTAATTTTCCAAGTAAGAGCAGAGGCTGAGAATAAAAATGAAGTCTTCTGTACTGTGACACCTCATCTAATGTCTCTCTGTTAGGAAGCACAGTCCAAGTCCCCTGTCTGTGCAGTGACCACCTCTACACTCAGGGGACACAAAGACAGATACATGAAACCCAGGCCAACAGACTTCACTTTCAGCCTTTTTTACCAGCCTGGGGGTGGAAGGTCTCTATTTCTTCCTCATACTGGTAACAAATGGACAACTCTCTTCTTTGTACCCTACTGATTTACCTTGACCAAGTCCTATCTGCCAGCATGGGAGGGTTAAAAGGAAGGACTGCCTTTCCCTAGGGGAAACCTAGGAGATGGGCTCAGATGGAGAGGTCTGCAGCAGATGATTCCCACCTCAGGACGTGGCTGCAGGAGGTGGGACACGGGAGACAATGACTTCAGAGAGGCCAAGAAGTTGTGCAACTTAGTAAAGCTCCCAGTGTGAGCAAGATGCTCAATGACTTCAACACCTATTCCAGAAACTTCCCAGAAACCTCTGGGGCTAAAATAGTTTTTTCCACTATATGGACTGGGAAAAGATGAGTCCTACCAAACTTGTTCTAAAAGTGAACGTCATCCAGCACTGAGACAACACACTGTGATATTAAGTAGCTGGAGCAGTACCTGGGGTATATAACCTTGTCTGTTCCCGGACTGTATGATATAATGCATGCAGATGGTCAAATAACATCTTTACTCACTAAACAACTTCATTCATATATTGCTTCACTGCTGAGAAAAAAAAACAAAACAAACTATGCTGTGGTTGGATTTAAAATTAAGAACATTCTCCCAAAGGGACTGTGTATCTTCTTCAAGCCTGCTCCCCACCGTGAGGCTTGTGGTTAGATCTTTATCTCCAACTGTCTGAAAATAACCGTTGCTGCAAATGATCAGTCCCTAATGCCATTCCCCGTATCCAAGGAGGACATCTTCCAAGTACCATGGAGAAACCAGAGGGTTCTGCTAAATTCTTTGCAAATTACAGAAATAGAGCAGTGACCGCGTGTGGGTGGAAATGTCTTTCTCTGCGAAACAAGAAGGCCACATCCTCGCAGGTGACTCCACTGACAGCTTTGCTGTCATGTTAGCACGGAATTGCGTCTGTGATGCACTCAGCTTGGGAAACATCCAGAAGCACTACAGAGCCCCAGCTGGGCTCAGACCCAGACAGAGAGGTAGGAAAATTCTGCCAGATACTATTTTGCCAATCACCTTTATTTGTGTAGAAGTAAGACCCATAGATCTGATGTATAGATAGACACCATTTTTTTTTTTAAATTTTTTTTCCCCCCAGGAGCATACCAAACCCTCTCCACGTGCTATGAATCCCTTTTCTAACTTTGCACTGGCGCCCCTCTTTGAAAATTGTGACTACACCAGAATTAGTTCAGGATCTGTTCTTACACGTTAATTTGCTTTGTACCCACCCATCTCCAAATGAACAGACCACATAAAACCTCTGGTTCTTAATGTATGCCTCTCAACCAAGAGGATTTCTCTTCATCACCTATAGAAGCAGGGTTGCTACTGGTTTGATTGATGCATCTTTTAGCTCTGTGTTCATGCATCCCCTAGCACAGACAAGCACATAAACGTTGGAATTATTGGTAACAACCTGGTAGTGAAATTATTGCCTGGTGGGGAAGAGGGAGCCTCCGCGGCATGGGACAACCTCCAACCACTTCTTAGTGTGCCTGAGCCCACTTCAAGTTTCTCAAGATCTTTTTATAAATGGGATCATGGCAGCTGGAGGAACCCTTTCTGGCTTTGAGGACAATTTCAAATTCAAATAATTCCCCATTATAACAAAGATGTGGCTTTGGCAAGCTTGGACATAGTTTCCAAGAGGAGGCAACAAACTAGAGCTCCTCAAGGGTTTTAAATAAAACAGTGCCCCTTAGATTGGCCTGGATGAGGCCAACACTTCATGCTCCATGCACAAATGCAATTGCCTACCCTTTCCCTCGTCTCGTTGGTGAGGAACTTGGCACATTCACTGTAGTTTGCCCAGGTGCGGTTGTTGCCTGGGACCAACTCCCAGCTCCCGTTCAGGTCACACCGGCGATAAGCATGTCCTGTGGGAGAGAAATGAGAGACAGAGTAAATAGGATGAGACCTGGTAGAAGAGGATAAATGTCTTCCAAGGGTGGATCCCATCAATGCTGATGCCTCCTGCCTGCTTTGAAGCTCAGCTGCAAGAAGACAATTTCCATCTCCTTAACAACTTCATTAATTTTCTAGCTGAGAAACACCAGTGAGCTAATAACAAGTTGTACTTAGTTTATGTTCAGATGTTTGGTCCACACACCAGGGAAAGAAGCTTTGAAAAGTCCCAAAGCACAGAATCATCCTCCGACTTGCATCTCTCCCTGTGAAAATAAAGCATGATCTACATTATCCCGCTCTTTGTTTACAGACTTAGTACATCTCAAGATAGAATTTTCTATGGTTATTCTCCTCCTGCTGTGGGCAAGGTGGCCAGCAGGATGCCAGGCTGCATCAACAAGGGCATCACCAGCAGGGATAAAGAAGTCATCATCCCATTCTGCTCAGTGCTTGTCAGGCCACACCGGGAATCCTGTGCCCAGTTCTGGGTCCTGCTGCACAAAAAAGCTGTGGACAGGCTGGAGGGGGTCCAGAGCAGGGCCACCAAGGTGGTCCAAGGACTGGGAAGCCTCTCTCAGCAATATGAGGACAAGCTGAGAGAGCTGGGTTTGTTCAGCCTCGGGAAAAGGAGGCTCAGAGGGGATCCCATCACCGTCTACCAGTACCTAAGGGGTAGTTACAAGGAAGATGGAGACTCCCTTGTCACAAGGAGTCCCATGTAAAGGATGAGGGGGACTGGGTACAAATTGATCCTGAGAATATTCTGATTGAGCATGAGAGGGAAATTTTTCCTATGAGAACAGTCACCCACTGGAATAATCTCCCCAGGGGAGGGGTTGACTCTGCCACATTGGACACTTTTAAGATGCAGCTGGACAGGGTGCTGGGCCATCTTGTCTGGACTGAGCTCTTGCCTAGCAAGGTTGGACCAGATGATCCTTGAGGTCCCTTCCAACCTGGTATTCTATGATTCTATGATGATGGAGAAAGAAGAGAAGGCAAGGTTTCATCTCAGGAGTCAGCTGGCAGATGAAAACATTCGTGTTCAGATGTCTGGGGGGTTGGGTGGGATATCATTGCATGAGCTGTGTGTAAAAAGTCCCATTACAGTTAACAGGGATGAAACCAGTCAACAGATCTATCTGTTCTGTGACTACAGAGGAAGAGTTTATAGATGCCTTTGCCTCTGCATCTAAAGGGTCTTAATCTGGCTCCCACCCTAGCTGGCTTGACCAGTAGACTTCAGTGTGGTGGGGAATCCGTGCCATGTTGCGTTATCAAGAAAAAAAAGGGATGGATTCCCCGTTCCTCCTGGCCTCTAACGTGAAGTGCATGTGCAGGGGTCTCTGCGAGAGGCCATCAGGCAGGGGTTAAGCTGGCTCAGCTCACAGTCCCTTATAGAAAAGGCAGGACAGATGATGTGAAACCAGGGTGCACTGGAACATCATTACTTGTTTTCCAAAACCAGAGTCAGTGTTCTGCTGGGAACGTACAAGTCTTAATTCTCTGATTTTTCAGCCTTTGAGTGCACAGCACAGCTTTGCCTGAGAAGAGAGAATGCTTTAGCTTTGAACATACACTGAGGGGCGAGTGTACTTCAATTGCTTCTGAAAACATGCACAGACTTCGCGGCACCACAAGCAAGCCATGAAATGCGCTGCCTGAGGGAAAGTGAGGTAGGGAGGAATTCACATGTTCTGGTTACCAGCGCTGTTCTCAGATACCCACCGTAGAGGTCTGGGCAGAGATCAGGGGCTAGAATTAAGAAACCCGTGAAGTGAAGGATACAATTTGGAATATCTTGCGGGTTTCTATTTCTACGCAAAGTTTGTTGCATCAAAAAAAGTACAGGTTTGCAACGCTGCGAGACTACCAAATTGTAAGCGTGTAATCAGAGCTTATAATGCCTCATTACAGTCTGGATAGGGCAGGTGGGAAATTTGTCATTGTTTAGGTTGAAACAGAGCTTTTCTCTCAGCATAAAAAAATAACAGCTGTTTCTTTACTTCCTTTCCCTGGCTTTACTCCTGCCTGGAAGAGAGTCACCATGTTATAAAAAAGGGATGCTAAAGAGGGTTTTGAATCTTCTGACTCCCATGCCTCCCCTTGCTGCAGCTTACCAGGCTCTGCTGACACGGAGGACAACACCTACCTTTGTGATTGAAGTCATAGATGTACTCGGGACATGGCATAGCCACCACTTTGCCTGGCACACCCTCAGGCCAGCAGACGATACCATCCCACTCAGGAAGACAGAAGCCATCTGTGGAGGAGACACAAAGATAAAGAGGAGTCACCGGACCTGCGGAGGTGACACAAATGCCCCACTGTTCGGAGAGGCCTCGCCGTGAAAAAGCCAACAACGCTGTCACTCAATTTGAGAGAGCTGTTCTTAGGCATCATTGCAATTTTGAATTTGGGTGCGCTCTTAAGTAATGCTGAGACTAGCAAGAATCTGTAGAGAGGTGGCAATATTTCTAACCGTAAATAGAGAATATTTCATCACCTTCTTTCAGAAGGACTGAAACGATGGAATTTCTGTTTCCTAAAGATCTGCATCCTTTCCCATCTGACATCCTTTTCGCCTGTGACTTCACTAGTCCCAGCCTCTCCCTCGCCCCTTTTCCCTGTGATGTCACCATGGGGCAAGATGCAGGTCACGCACTGATTGACTTGGAGCCGTGCCCATGCTAATTGGCTGGCAGTGCACACACGCTGATTGACCAGTCGCCTGCTGCCAAGCGCAGCGTACAATGGTTGAGTTTTCCCAGCTCCCCACTCCCCCCCTCCGCCTGCTTACTCACTATTTTGGATTTCTGCCCTGTGCTCAGTCACAGGTTTTCAGAAAAGGAGCAGAAAGAGAATGGGCAGGTGGAGAAATCACATGAGCCCCGTTGCCTTAGGAATGCAAATATCCTGGGAACTGTTTATCTCTCTGTTGTACCACTTCGCTAGGCTCACTGCTACATCCTAACCTTTTGAGAAGGGAGCGATGGGCTGGTTGTTAAAGGTTTTGTCTTTAAATCATCCTTGTTCTCCCTTTTTGTTCACTGAAGAAAGCTGAAATAGCCCTGAAGGAGAAATCCTGCCTTCCCGCCACAGGTCTCCCTCTTCCCTCTGTGCATATCAGTTTATTTGCAGATAGCTGAGATTTATGTGCTGAGTGCAAGGAAAAGCAGAGATACAAACCAAGAAAAAAGTCCTGACACACATTTTATGTCTGCTTTTTTTCCACCAACCTTTTTTTGAAAGTTGGCAAGGATATAAATATATATTTAGAGTTCTTTGTCATTTTGCGATTCTCCAGAACTGAAGAAGTTATTAAGCAGGTTTTCTATCGACCCGTAATTATGAGAAGCTTTGCTTCTCTCTTCACAAATGGAGGTGCCAGCCAATCATCCAAGGGCTCCAGCATCATGTCCTACATGAGCATGTAGGCTAAGAAGGGTCATGAAGGAGCTCTGCAGCCCATGGGTTTTGCCACCAGCCTCTGAAGCAGCTGAGATACCAGCAAAGGAGGTGGACTGCCCTGAGAGATGGGCTGCCCACCCTCCTGGCAGTCTTAAATTCCTCATCGCCTGCTCGGTCAGTCTGCAAGGGACAAAGCCAGAACTTATCCATATTTAGAAGGGGTGAGAAATCCTCCAGGCTTCTGGAAAGCTGTGGGAATTGACCTCATTTTCAACACTGCTTTTAAAAGTGGGAAGTCAAACCCCGTTCCCCACCTCTTACATCCTTCCAGCTTGTCGAACATCCATTTCTGCAGCTTTTGATCCACAAGCTCCCAGTCCCACATAGGAGCAAGTTCCCATTCAAACAGGGGTGTTCAACGTGGGCTGCATTTCCAGCCTTTGAGGAAGGACTACACACCCAAATCTAACCTGGTGCTTATACGTGCCTTTGCGTTGGGCTGTATTAGCTGCACCCATTGGTTAAAATCCAGCTGCAGTAGAGTATTTGAAGTGAAAAGCAAAAACCTGTGAATGTGCCCCAGCTCTTCTTTCAGAGAAGCATCTGCCCTCTGTACCGATGGCAGCTGGCGAAGGAGTTTATCAACAGTGTATAAAGTGTCCGGAGAGGGGAGTTATGTGCAGATCAAAATAAAACGGGATGGCCTGCTCTTATCTGCAAAAGAACTCCACTAGTAAAGAAATGATACACACGGCCAGGATCCCAGCATGTTTCATTACTATCAAAGCTAGCGCCTTAGCAGTCTTTCAACCAAACAGTAATTTATCCTTTATAATGAATATGCTTTCACAAGATTAAATAAGAATCCAGAATTGCTTTGGAGACCTTTGGCTGGTATGGTGCCCTCCAGGACTGGAGCTAACAGTGATCGATTCCATTTGCTGGTATTTTTAGGACATGAAAAACAGCAAGAAAACCTCATCACTTAACAGCTGATTTCTTATCTTTAATTTAGTGCTGATGAAAAGGACCAGACTAGTCACTGCTTATCTTCTAAAGCGTTAAATGGGAGTGAGAGTAGAGGAGCTAAAATTCTTCAGCATCGGTGTGAAAAAAAGGAGGAGGTTTATTGCATTTTCTCTGCTTCCAGTCACATTAGAGGAAGAAAAATACCAGATTTCCTATTCATGAAAACTGGGAAAGCCCTTCCCTTGGGCTCATTATGTTGCAGGATTACTTACACTGTGAAAACCAGTTTATTTGTTTTTCAGTTCTCTGGAAGGATCAAAAGAAAAAGAAAAAAAAAAGCCCCACAAAATTTGGATTCGGACAAAATGTTATTGTTTCTGCGTTTTTTTTGCAGGCAGGAAAGTAAACAGAGATTTCACTTAGCCCTCAGAGTGGTCTTGCTTAAAATAAAACCAATTCTTTTTGCAAAATAAACAAATTTGGGTAAACTTTAAAATGAATGCTGTGAAGAAACAACACTGAGGAGAAAACACATCCATCCGAATGTCATACTCTAAAATGTTGTGTGAAAACCCTTCAGCTTTTCTAAGATCTTCAGAACATCTTGCAAAGGTCAGCTTTCACTTACAAGTAGATTCATTTAGTATCATACTGCAATATTTTTCCAGAAAATATTAATGCGGAAAAGTATCTGGTGGGTACATCCTCCTCATGCTGTAAACATACGCACACACGCATTTGCAATGGACTCGTTCAAAAGAAAACTGATGCTTTCTGGATAACAGAATATGCAATTACTTCTGTTTCAGTACTTTGATCCCCACAATCCTCCTCAAAAGCTGAGGGTTGAAGGCTCTGTGCAGGAAACACAGTGCAAACCGGTGTCGGGGCACCTCTGGACTGCTGCTTTATCCTGCGGACAATTTGGGGAGCCATCAGCTGCCCCAGAAATTTGAAAAAAAGATCATTGCTGCCTCTCATTGCATCTGAAAGCTTTCCATCCCTCTGTGTGTTGACCTGTGGAACCGATTCATTAAAGCTGACAAGGATCTGGTGGAACTCGATTTTCAGAAAGCATCTGAGCCTCCTGAGAAAAGACACAAATGAATCTGACGCCATTATCATGAACTGTCACAACACAGAGAAACCTCTTTAACCCCCTCTCCATCTCTCCAGCATCCCCTGCCTCTGTCCCTGCTCCGTGCTTGGAAACCCCATTTCTGCCAAATTTGAAGGAAGGGTAAGACATCTCGGTCATCATTTCCTTCCTGAGAATTTTGCGGTGATTGAGGATTAGTAGAGGGAAGGGCAGGTGAACGTTTGGCAGCTGCCACCTGGGAAACCAGCCTTTGCTGATAGAGCAGCCAACTGGCATGTGTATAGCTTAAAATTAGGCACAGCATGGATGTTTCTTGCCAATCCAGGGCACCATGGGGGCAAGGGGAGAGGAACTGGGTTGGGAAGAGGGACTGCAGTTATTAGTTTGTGGTAGGAGAAGCTGAGGAGGGACATCCACAGGTCAACCCAGGTGCCTCTGGACCTCCTGGTTGCAGAATGAATTGAGAAGTTCCTATATTGACTGAAACTCTTGGAAAACATTATTCAAGTGGAAATATTAACTGACGTCAGGACCAGCCACACTTTGTGACTGTTCGATCCACATTCCTGGGTTTTAATGCAGCCAAAAGCTGTTTCTCCTCTCTATGTCACTCCTGTTGTCCCAGACAGGAGCTCCACCGTCCTCTCACTCCTATCTCTAATACCTCCATTCGCCCCTTCCAAGGAGACAAACCATTGACACTCTGACAGGACAAGGGGTAATGATTTTAAACTAAAAGAGGGTAGATTCAAACTAGATGTAAGGAAGACATCTTTCATGATGAGGGTGGTGAAACTCTGGCCCAGGTTGCCCAGAGTGGTGGTAGATGCCCCATCCCTTGAAACATTCCAGGTCAGGTTGGATGGGGCTCTGAGCAATCTGATCCAGTTGAAGATGTTCCTGCTCATGGCAGGGGGTTGGACTGGGTGACCTTGGAAGGTCCCTTCCCACCCAAACCTTTCTGTGATTCTATGGTTCCCCACATTCCTCCCTTCCTCCCTCACTCCACCCTCATCTCCTCTGGTCCGCACAGCCATGTGGCACCTTTACCATTAATTTCACCAGCTTGAGACCGCTGATGTGATAACTGGGACCAAATTGTGCACCTTCTGCCTCCAACTTTCTCCTATTTTAGTCACTCTAGAGGCCACTTAACAACCAAGCTGATGATAAAATGGGGAGGGAAAATACCATATATTCCTTTGACATTGTGCTGGAATCCAAACAAGACTTTCCTTTTTGCTTATTTTCCCAAATACCTCCTCCAAACTTTTTTTTCTTGGTTTATAAAAATATTAACAGTACTAACAACTTGGCTTCTCGCTGTTGTTTTCCTTTTCTCCTGGTAATTTCTCAAGAGATCTACACTGAATTACAAGAAGGAATCTGAAAAATGGTGAGGAGTTTCAGGAAAACAATAAAGAATTCCACAAGCCAGCAATTTTTCCTGATGGCTATACTTTAAAATAAAAAATAAAATCAATTTTTACAACCTTTTTTATAAGCTGTCATTAGGGAAAAAAAGAATCCACCACCAGCAAGTAGTGTGCTTTTGGCATGCTAAAAATAAGTCAGTCTCTCCTGAGACACTGTTAACAATATTTAGAAGCACAGATAATCAGACGGGATCCAGTTTGTTCTAAATGCTGATTGAAAAGCTCTTGAAAAATGTCTTCTTTTTTTAGTGAAAAATGGTCTGAGGGCTCGAATACGTTGTTTGGATTGATACAGGTGGCTAGGTTTGGGACCTGAAGTCGCATATTCCAAGTGAACTGGGAATGCAAACCATTTTTTTTCCTTAGAAGAAATAGTAGGATTCACTGAAGAGGTAGGCCAAAAGGAATTCATAAACTTTTAAGAAAACAAGTAAATCTCATACATATCCCACATCCTAAGTGTCCTGGATATGTATCAGTCATCCAGGCAACGCTGAACGGAGGATATTGCTTGTGGGTGAAGCTCCTCAGAATTCAGAGCTGTAACTCTCATGGATGGAGACAGGGAAGGTGGGAATTGCACTGGAGTTTCTCATGTTTAGAGGATATCACTGACCACTTTAGTGCTAAAGAAATTAGTCTTGCAGGATAACATGAGTAGCTGGAAGTGAGGGAAGACCTTTTTCTTTTCCACAGACCTCGCAGATGCCTCATCCTGGTGTCTCCCTTTCTGTCTCTGTAGTGTGATAGGAGTTCAGAGAATCAGAGAATCATACAATGCTTTGGGTTGGAAGAGAAGGTCACCCAGACCAGATTGCTCAGAGCCCCATCCAACCTGGCCTTGAATGTTTCCATGGATGGGACCTCCACCCCCTCTCTGGGCAACCCGTTCCAGTGTTTCATCACCTTCATTGTAAAGAATTTCTTCCTTATATCCAGTCTAAACCTACCCTGTTTTAGTTTAAAATCATTACCCCTTGTCCTGTCACAACCAGCCCTGCTAAAAAGATTGTCCCTGTTCAGGGAGACAGGGTGATTGTACTCGTGGAAAAAGTGAGGATCAGTGACCACCCCGCTCCCTGACTACAAACCTAATGCAGCTAGGTGCGGTTGATAAAAGTCAACTGCTGAGGCAGGAGTTGAAGCTTTGTCTTCTAACATTTGTTGTGTTTCTTCATCCCATAGTAGTTTGTTAGAAGAGGCTTCGCAGGTCCTGAGACATTCTTGCTACTACTGGTCAAACCAAATAACCTCTTTGGGGAAAGGCTCATAAGTTCCTTCATCGAAAAGGAACAGAAGGAAAAAATCTTCCAGCAATAGGGAAGATTTTGTTGGTGGCCCTGGAGGGGAATAAAAGGCTTGGTCTGCTTACTCCAGCAAGAGAGAATGAGGAAGGTTTTTCTCATCCTGTTGGTAAGAAGTTTGAATGGAGATGAGCTACAGAAGTGGAAAATGATGCAAAAATCAACAGGTGTAAACTGGCAGTGAACAAAGCTTATACTGGAAATGAAGAGAGAGCTTCTACCCTTCAGATGAGTCGTGTTTGGGATGAGGTCAGTAAGTTTCATGTCCCTGAGTGATTTTAAGATGGTATCATTAGAGCAAATGGAGGCTGCGGCATTAATGGGGCTAGGAGGAGTCACCCACTGCGCCCTCTGTGTGTAACGCTCTTGAGCTCTGCCTCCATCCTTGCGCCGGGGCAGGTCAGGGCATCTTCGTCCTACTTCAATATCTTGTATGCTGCTGTCTCATGATCAGAAGAGTCACTTGTGCTTCCCAAAGACACGTCAGTTTTCCAGCTGGCTATCTACCTCCATTCCAGATCCCAGAAATCGTCTTACCTACGCTGGAGGGAATCACTTCCAAGGACAAGACAAATTCCAAACCAGTTCAGATTATTCCTTTCCTTCCCAGGTACAAAGATGGCAACACACCTCCTGTATCTAATTGTGCTCTTACCTCTTGGTATTGAGACACCCAGCTCACCACTTCCTCAAGACAAGCTAAGCCACAGGAGAGCTCAGCTTCTCTTTAGGATCATAGAATCATTTGGGTTGGAAAAGACCTTCAAGATCATCAAGCTCAACCGTTCCCCTAACCCTGCCTTCCCACCACTAAACCCTGGCCCTAAGCACCTCATCTGCCCAGCTTTTAAATCCCTCAAGGGATGGGGACTCGACCACTTCCCTGGGCAGCCCCTTCCAGTGCTTTCCACCACTACATCCCTGCACCAGTAAGGGCCACCTCCTCCAGTTTCCTAATGCATTTCCTATGAGGCTGTTTTTTACTTCTCAGCCCACCAGTCCAGCTCACTCAAGTCCTCAGCTTCAGCTGAAGGCAGTCCCAAAGGTTCAGGCAACAGAGCCATTGAAATATGGACTGTAGTCTGAGGGACGTGTGTTGGGAGAGATGGTGTTAAATGCTACTTTCACCCACCGCCTTCCCAGGCTGGGGCAGGGACTCAGGTCACCAGCAGACAGCTCCTCAAGTCCACCTCTGCAGAGAACATTCCACCACCATGAAATAAGCGTTTTGAGAAGATGAGGCACGTGGAAATGTGTCAGTTCACCATCTAACTAGAAGTTACCAGCACCTCATTGAAATGCAGTGAGTGACGTTTTCCTCTAATACCAATCCCAACAGGGCAGGTATGATGTCAGAAACTGCCAGATAGATGTCAGAAAATCTGATTTACTCCTCTGCATCTGCGTGCCATTTTATCACAGGCCATCTTTGCCCATCTTCTAAGACTAGACTGTAAAATCCTCCAGGCAGAGTGTGTGTCTCGGTGCCCGAGGTACCTGGAGGTTACTATTATAGTGTGCCCATTCATCTCACCGTTGCTTGGACTGTCATGAATACTCCCTTACAGTAGTACTGTACTACAGAGTAGCTATAGTAGCACAGATTACCGTAGTTTTAGAACAGATGTGCCTTGCAGCTCTCCTCAGCCCTTGAGGGTTGAAATCTCAGGGCATGGAAATTGTCGTCATTATCACAAGCCAATATGGCATTCGGGACGGAGCAAGCAAAAGCCCTGTTTGATGTCATCGCTGGGGGACTTGCCTTTTGAAGGCAGAAAGGCTGGTCACAGAGTGGCTTGTGAAAGAGCTGCACCGCATGCATCCCTCATTTTGCTCTTTCTTCGTTTCTGCTTGCCCACCTGAGCCTAGTCAGAAATCCCGGCATGCTGCAGGTCGCTTTGGTGGAAGAGGGAGGAAAGGAGAGGCATATTTGGGCCATGCCTTCTCACTGCTCAGGCTGTATCCCCAGGGTGCAATGAGGGCTATTCTTTCCTGCCTGCTACTTTTCCCTTGCCTCGTCCCTCCTTTCCTTCCCCCCAGTCTCAATTCCGATTTCTGTGCAAGTGGTACATGCACGTGGGGAACACATTAAAACCATCTGCAAGGCTGCTTGGCAGCTGGATAAATGCAAACATGGTCTTGAGGTGTTTATCTAGGGGTATGGAATATAAATCAGCCCGACTTATTCTGGCACCGAGCAAGGCACCAGGGAGACCACATTTGGAATACGGTGTGCAATTGTGGTCACTCTATTACGGGAAGGACATTCGGCAGATTGGAAACAGGCAGGGAGGACCAACCAAAAAAAATGACCCAGCATTTTGGGACAGGAGGGGGAGAAAGGGAGTCTTGGAGGGCCAGTGCCTCTGTATGAGGGTGTTTGGTGTTGCAGATGCGTTTCAAACCTGGCTGTCAGAGCATGTGTGTATGACTTGATGATCTTAAAGGCCTTTTGCAACCAAATGATTCTATGATTCTAATTAGCATTGCAGTTTAGCCATCCTATGTGCTGTTTTTCACCCTTTCTCCATGGTACTCTGCATATCTAACACTTGGACCATTTATGCCTCTTGAGACCCGTTCCTCCTATGCGTTGCAGTACCTTTATGGCTGCTCAGTACACATGTCTCAACGGGGTTGGAAGCCCTTTGCCTATAAACCTCTGCAGGTAGAGGCCAGCTGTTGGCATGCCCCAGCTCTTGCTAGCTCTAATTGAGGCATGACTGGCAAGTAGCCACCTGTGAAGAGCTTCAAGCCCTTACTAGCCATCACAGTCTGCTGACTTGAATGGTAGCTGTCGTAGATGGGCTGGGTGGGAGATGACATCTTTCTGTAGGGTTTCAGTAATCTTTTGACCCATCGCAGAACCACAGATGCAATGAGAAAACCCAGGCTTGACCAAGACTCACCGACTGCATCTATACTAGTCAATATAACAGACCATAGCCAATTTTCAGGCCCTTCATAGCTCATATCCATGAATCTGAACTCTCCCCCATGCACCACCCAGAACAGTCTTGTCTGTTCTGCCATCTTGAAAGGTCTCCTGGCCCATGCTGGCCCCCAGATGGTGTCCACTGGGGCAGTGACAGCTGTCCCAGGCCAAAACTATGCTGGGACTATGTTAGCAAGGGACGGTTTTGTTGTTTGCAGGACAGTATTTGTTGCATTGCTGAGCCACAAGGACTGAGAACAGAAAAAGGGAGAAGATAGAAAGAGGAGGAGAGGATATGTTTTTATAGCAGTCTGGGGTGTTTAGGGCAAATCTGGAGTGCCATGGGTACCTTTGTCTCCCTTAACTTCTAAGGCACCTGAGGACACTCACAACCTCTGAGGACACCCTGGCAGGCTGGATGATCAGGTGGCTTGAGCCTCCGGAGAGAAAACCAGGAGCAGATCCTGGGCTTCTGCAAGCCCAGAAAGAGCCTGGGCTTGGGTATAGGTCCTTTAGGGACAATGGAGCCATAAACTCAGATGTGCAACCCACACATCTTAGGTAAATACACATGGCTTCTCAACTAAAAATAACCCCTTTCCCTAGCAAATAGGTTTATTTATTTAAAAAACAAGCCATTCTGAGGCAAGCTGCAACACCTAGGGCTCTGAGAACGGATTGCCGATGGCCTTTGCTAATAACAGGTTTGTGTAAAGATCTCTCTTCCCCCACAAAATGTCCCATCTCCTTTTCCAAACCAGGGAAAGACAGACTTTTAATTCATGGACGAAAAAAAAACCAAAAAAACCCATCAGGTCTTACGGCTTATGGCTGGGAATTTCACTTCATCCCCTTCCAGGTTTAACTTTGGGGTGGCATCAGACTGCCCACCATGGCTGAAATGTAATATTTGCGTACGTAGAAGAGAAATTTTAGGGTTTCCCGTTCTTTCCAAAAGGCTTTCATCTAGAGACTAAATTTAAAGAAAAAAGGGGGAGAGAAAAAGAGAGAGAAAAGAAGAAAGGAAGCCAAATGCTTGTGGGGACAGGTTTTGGGGTTTTTTTTTTGTTTTAATATTTTGGGTCTCCATCCCTCAGTGCCTTAGCCAAAAGTGGCAGATGACACACAAATCTTGAGACAGGCCTGTGTGGAAGCACACTGGACTGGCTCAGCCCTGTCTCCCCATGGCACAGGTCCATGCGCGGCTGTGCCCACGTCACCCCATGGATCGAAATCCATTGGCAGGTCCTCAGGCTCAGAAATATGCCTGGGAGGTGGCCAGGGGACAGGTGACACTGTCAGGAGGACAGGAAGAGGCTCACCGTCCACATAAAACTAAAAGTTAATATTTTTAGATGGAAAAAAGGGAATTTGGAGTTTTTACACATAAACAGTGGTTCATTATTGCTGAAGAAAGTTCAGAATTTTATCTTTTTTTTTTTTAACCTTTTTGTTTGCTAGGATTTTCCTTTGCACTATCACCCTGCTAGCAATCACACATGTAACAGCCACAGGTTCTCACTCTCCAGAAACACTCGGCACAACTATTGTTCACCCTAACTCAGCTCTTGAAATGTGGCTTAGATGCGTATCTAATTAAATTGCATCTGGTTTATTTCAACTGAACAAGATATTGCTGAACCATCATAGAATCATAGAATCATAGAATCATAGAATGTTTTGGGTTGGAAGGGACCCCTAGAGGTCATCTAGTCCAACCCCCCTGCAGTGAGCAGGGACACCACTAACTAGATCAGGTTGCTCAGAGCCCCATCCAACCTGTCCTTGAATGTTCCCAGGGATGGGGCCTCCACTACCTCTCTGGGCAACCTGTTCCAGTGTTTTATCACCCTCATTGTAAAGCATAGCAGGTAACCTATCTGAATATCCACTTGACAGCTAATTGCCTGATCTTTCAGGACATGGGCTAGGAATCAGATGGAAGTTAAACCCAAGAAAGACAGTGAACATCCCTTCCAGCCTCTGGAAGAAGTCTCCTTCCAATGAACATCTTCTTCCAATGTACATCTCCTTCCAATGAACATCTCCTTCTGATCTCTACAAGATGGTTGGACACCACTACTCTCCATGCTTTTTCCTTTTTTTACAACAAGCAGTTCAAGCATTAGGCCTACTATACAGCTTTGTACGGCCATTTTAGTAGCTAGAGCTACATTAAGATCAACCCTTTGGCACAAAGATGAAGCCAGTGTTGGCCAGGCTTGTGAGGGTGCAGGTTGGTTGGGAGAACAGCGTAACCACTGAGCGGCCTCTTTGATAGGACCTCTCTGGAAACTGCTGCCTTTTGGCACTGCACTGTGAGGCACACGGCGCTTGCTAATAATCATGCAGGCTGAAGAGAAGAAAACCGCGGATTTAATAACACTGAGAAAAAAAAAAAAAAAGAGCAAAGGGAAAAGGACATTGCTAAGTGGAACAGATGGGAGACCAAGGTCTTCCTGCTTCCAGAGGATGGTGGAGCATGATTCGAGGTATGTATCTCTTCTGGGCTGGCTGCTTTCTGGGAAAGAGCTCATGAAGTCCATGCACAAGCAGGATCACATTTTCCACTCAAAGAGCCAATTCTGGTGCATGTCTCCATGCCAAATCCAAGTCTGTGCTGGAAGAATGATGCACAGAAACCTGCTCCTCAAAATATCAGCCCAAAATCAAGGTTCGGTGATGATCCAGGCTACCTCTCATCTCTTAAGACCCATAGATATCTCTGAAATTCCGATTTTTCCCTTTTTAAAATGTTGGCTGAATGAATACTAGAGGGGAAAAAAAGTAAGTTGCGATGCTGAACTGTGGGAGAAATCAATGAATCTGTGATAAATCCATGCCCTCACTAAACTGAATGGGAATCTGCCAGTTTATACCAGGAAAAGAACTGGCCTGTGAAAAGCACTCAGCAATGGGATGGGCAAAAGAAGAGGAGAACCCAGGTACCCATTGCACTGCAGGAAATTTCACATGTGTTTTCCTCATTTCAAAACAATCCCAAAGGCTTTAAAGTGAGAGCAACGATGAGAGTTTTGAGTTTCAGTCAAGTGGGATTTGCCCAAAGATTTTCACCATTTTCTGTCCACCTGGATTTGAATCTTTGTAGCCTCACCTTGAATTCCAGGACAAAAGGAAATGTGGTTTGTGGCTTGTGCCCTGGCTGAAGAGTAAGGAGATGAGAATCCAAATCTTGGCTCTGCCACAGACTCTCCTTTGAGATCGGAGGTGAGGCATTGAATATCCCTGTGCATCAGCTCCCAAGAATGAGGACAGCAGCCCTACCAGACTTTCATGCCAGTTTGCGTGATATTTCTTTCTATCGATAAATAAATCAATAAATCAATCAAGGTGCCCCAAATTCCCTCCCTGCTTCCAAAAGCACAGATCACTGACAATTATGGAGTGGGGTAAATCACAACACTGGGCTGCAATCACACCCAGGCAGAGTCCAAGCAGCCCTCTGCCAGGTAGTACCTGGCACCTTCTGTTCATAGAATCATAGAATGTTTTGGGTTGGAAGGGACCCCTAGAGGTCATCTAGTCCAACCCCCCTGCAGGGAGCAGGGACACCGCTAACCAAATCAGGTTGCTCAGAGCCTCATCCAACCTGGCCTTGAATGTTCCCAGGGATGGGGCCTCCACTACCTCTCTGGGCAACCTGTTCCAGTGTTTTACCACCCTCATTGTAAAGAATTTCTTCCTTATATCTAGTCTGATGAATGGGGATAGGCATGGGTCAAGGGAGATTGCAGGACAGGATCTGACAGCACTAAGTGGATGCACACACCCCATGATGTAAAGCGGGGTTGCATGGGAGCAATGAGAGAAGGCAATGGGGGTAAGTCAGCTTGGGTTTTCAAAACCTCAGATGTTCAGCAGGTAACGCTAAATAACAACACTACTGACACCAACACCTTTCTTTCCTGGCACTGCTCCTTTCCCTGTGATGGCTCTCTTGTTTATGTGGCTGCATGACAAACCAGATCAGGAAGCTGATCCAGCTGAAAATCAAACCTTCTCCAAAAAGGCTCTTTCTCAGGCCAGTCAGTTGTGCCGTTGGCCCTGCCCATACTTGCGTGCTAAAGGGAATCCGAAATAGCAAATAAGTTATGCTTTTTGGTGATAAGAAAACTGGCCTCTGGGTACATACACAGGTCCTTAGCACCTCTGACACCGTAACTGAGTTCTGCTTGGCCCTTGTTAGACTAGCTGTCTTATCAAGGATGTAGGCTTATGCTGAAGTCACTCCTTCCCTTTGCCATAGAGATGCCCTGTAGGACCAGTTTAAGACCTGACATGCACACAGGAGTCCATGGGACTCCATATTCTCCTTGTCTGAGAGAAGAATCATTACTGCTGCCTCCTAACACCTTCCATCTGGCTGCCTCTGATCTGGCAGAGAAACAGTGCTTCAGTCAGTCTGGTTCAAATTCAGGTATGAACTCAAGTGTTGATGAGAGCAGGTTTGCAGGAAGAGGTCCTCAGAACGCTCATTGGGGAAGAAGAGGATTTCTGCAGAAGTGCACACCCCTGTTTCACATGGCTTAGAGAGCCAGGAGAGGGAAGCAATGGATGCATCTCTCAAAGTCCTCTTCTGACTCCCTCCACAAGCTGTAATATTGAATGATGAGGGGTGCAGGACAAAACCCCAGAGCAGAGATGTGAAAGCCAGACCTCAGGCTGCACAGCTGTCTTAACCTGTTGCAGAGCTTGTGTAAGCATCCAGTGCAAAGCAGCTCTAGAAGAGCCATGGGGCCAAAGGCCTCTTCTCTGACCTCTGCGGTTAAGAGTTTCCCTGGAGAGATGGGACTCTCAAGTCCAAAGCTGCTCCTTCTTGACTTGGGCCAGGGATTTTAAGTAGGAATGTTTTCCTTTCCCAAACACCCTACACCACTGGGCTGTCTGCAGGGTTGTCCCACAGTTAGAATTGTTCCATGCTGAAGGCAGCTACAATGGTCCCAGAAGGGTACTGGCTCTACAAGCAGGTTGTGAGCCGAGATCCAGCTCTTGCACCAGTGCTTTTTGGTACTTCCAGATGTAGTGAGGCAGAACTAATGGAAGAGATTTCTATCTCCTTTTCTACCTTTGACACCCTGGGCAGTAAAGCATTGTTTCTGGGAAGCAATAAAATAGATTTAGATGCCTTCAAGCAGAGCTAAATGCAAATCTTTTCCCTCCCTACAAACAGCTATGTAAGAAAGGCTGAAGAAGTCCCATCCTTTGATGACTGTATGATGTGCTTTCCTCATGATCTCCCCAAAACTGCTGCCTCCTTGTGGGCTTGTCCTTTTTCCTTCTTTGGAATGACAAACCAAGCACAGATTTGAACATGCAAGATAACTGGAAACAACATGCAAAAAAAAAAAAAAAAAGACAAAAAAAAGGACAACATGCAAGGCTTCTCTTCTTTTCCAATGTAAAAGACAGATGAATTACCCAGACCTCCCCTTCTCTCCTTGTCCAGCTCTGTGCCTGCTGCATTGTAGTTAGGCCCTCACCAATCTCTGATAACTGAGCCTTGAAGTCTACAAGGAGGAAACAATCCCCCAAAGAAGCCTTTAATCTGTTGGCTTGTGATCCTAAATCCTCTGGGCAGGACTAATCATAGAAATGTTTGTTTGATGGGACCTCTGAACATCTCTTGTCCAACCTTCAGCCTTCAAAACCAGCATGAGGCCAGGTCAGTCATGGCTTTGTCTAGCCAACTCTCGAAAACTTCTGAGGGTGGAGATCCCACTACATGTTCAGGTAAGCTATCAGTGCTAAGCTACCCTCCTAGAGATCACACCGTCATCAGTAATCATATAGTAATGCAGCATAAGTGATAAGTGGTCCATCTAAATCAGCAATCCTAGGTTTAATCTGTGATCAGCATCTGGAGACAGGTGGGAGGCAGATGCCACCCCAAAAGATGCTCTTCTCTGTCCACCAACTCTAGAAGGAGATCAGATGTTCAAGGTTGTCAATAATCCACCTCTACTTCACATGACTTCCACCAACACTGTGACATTAGGAAAAATTCCTTCCCTGAAAGGGTTGTCAAGCACTGGAAGGGGCTGCCCAGGGAAGTGGTCAAGTCCCCATCCCTGAAGGGATTTAACAGCCAGGCAGAGGCAGTGCTTGGGGCCAGGGTTTAGTGATGGGGTGGCAGGGGTAGGGGAACGGTTGGACTTGATGGTCTTAAAGGGCTTTTCCAACCTAAATGATTCTATGATTCTAACTTTGGCTCAAATTCATAATGGCTCCAATGACCACGACTTTTGCTCTATGGGTGATTTCTTCAGCTGAAGTTCACTGTGCCACTGTCACTTACATCAGGGGAAACATACTCCCTTACCCCCTTTTGCAAGGCAGATCACTTGACCTTGAAGCACTCCAGGATGCCATGGAGTAGCTCTGCTTTATTACGGTCAGAGAGGACAGATCGTGCTAACTTTCCAGGCTCTCAAGTATGATCCTTATGGCTACTTAGCGACCACATTTCTCCCATTTAGAAGACTTCCAGAAACTAAACGTAACACAGGCAGATTGAATCTGCCTCCTGCATTGTATACTTGAGCTGATTTTTTTCCTTTTGTGGTCACTTTTATTGTTGTTGGGCTTTTTGTTTTGTTTTGATTTGTTTTCTTGTTGGGTTTCATTTCTATATTTTAAAGGGGCTAGACTGTGCCTGTTCCCTTTTGCCCTTTGAACATCAGCCAGATCAATAAATCATTTCAGGCCAAGGGGTGCACTGCTCTCTGTGATCTGCAAACAAACTTCTCAGCAGGGCTTTCCCCACCTCTAATATAAAATAATTCTGTTCTACACCAGCAGAAGCAGCCTTCGGAGTTGGGCCTATTCATCACACCGCTGAAAAGAAAAATAAAATCCAGGGGCAGGGGTTGAGTCTCCAGCCTGGCTTTCAGGAGGCGCTGGGAGCTGTCAAGACAGGAAGGAGCATGGCTGGCTGCCATGGGGGAGATCTTGCCAAAAAAATGAGGTCATTTGGGCATCTGACATGGGGACCATCAGTCTGCATTGCCAGCAGGTAGACTTGGTATGGATACAGTGACACATCAGTGCCATGGGCTGCCGTTATTATCAAACAGCGGGTCAAACAGACTTGGGCACAGCGCTCTTCCTGTCTGCAGAATCACTTGTTTTCCTTTTAGGAAAGGCTAGGTCTTTCAGAGCCAAAATAAAAATGCATTGTGAGGGACAACTCTGTCCCACACCATTAAAAATCCAAAGACAAGACAGGTAAGGGACCTGGTGGGATGGTTACACAACCCAAGTTCTCCATGGCAGTTAGAAGAGTCCTCCTGCCCCCCAAGTGGGTGCTCCTCAGAAATACTCTGAGTGATATCACAGGAGACTGCCTGAAGATTTGGGGTGCCCCCCCAGGATTTATATTGCTCCAAGTCACTACCACTTTGCCCCCATAAATATTGTCTTCAAGTGGGGTCTGGTGCATCTCAATTGTGAAGACCATGTTGCCCTTCCCAGACTTTTTCTTCTGGGTGTGTAATGAGGGAAGAGGCAATAGGATGAGGTCCTCCATCTGGCTGAGAAAGACACAGATGCATATGTCCATGGGTGATTAGCACAAATAGAAAACAGGTTCCAGATTCCATATCATCAAAGGAGGGAAGGACTGGACTTAACCACTTTTCACCCTGGGTTCTGAAGCCTTTGTGCTGAAACTAAGCTTGTGAGCCTCAGCCAAGCAATTAATTGCATTAAAGCTAATACAGTGCAGGTTACAGACTTTTGTTCTGTCAAAACCCCCTCAGCCCACAAGAGAATCTAAACCTAATCCATCTCCTTCAACTCCTGCAGCATGAAGGAGCAGACACACTGGAAAATGGAGATGGAGTTAGTCTCTTCACAAATACCCCGTAACATTATAATTTCCTGTGTCCAAGGGCATCTGTAGTCTAAAAATCTGTGGATGGCAGCTCTTCTGCAAAGTGGGAAGATCTTCTCCAAATTGCAAAATACTCTGTTTACGACCATGGACTCTTTGGACCACCTCAGAGATGGTCTGGCAACTTGCTGCCTTGTTTGTGAAGTGCTAGAGTGAATTTCTGGGGTTTAAGGGAGGCGCTGCCACTTGGAGGTTCTTTCACAACATCTTAAGAAAACATTTCTAGGGAAAAGTTGAATGAGAATTCATTCTGTCTTTAGATTAGTGGACCTCTTGCAGATTAATTTGATCTAACTACCTGTTGGTAATGATTGGCATGAGTCTTTAAAGCCTTGAATATACTGCTGTGAGTATTAACATCAAGATGATTCCTCCTCTTGGCTGTACTATCTGGGATTGGACAGAGTTTTGCTATAGAAGATAGAGCAGTGAGCCTGAGTTTTATTGCCTGAACAGCTCTGATGAGCTTTTTCCAAAGCCAGGACTTGGGTCCATGAGATATCTAAATGACAATGTATTAGATTTCTTTCTGTTCCAGTCAATGGCAGAGCTAATGCTGGCCTCAGTCGCAAAACCAGTTCTCAAAACAGGACCAAGGATGTCCTTGCGTTCCCAAAGCCTGTGGTTTGATTCCTTTGCTCTACCAAACCAACCATGGTAAAGAGCCCAAAGTCTGCTTGTCTGTCATACGCATCTCCCCGCCCCTACCAATGCCGCTGCTGACACTTAAGGAGAGAGATCAATACTAAATGCTGACAGTCTCATAGAGAAGAGTTAGAAAATAAGATGCGAGAGCAAGACCAGCTGGTTGATATCACCAGATCCCAAGGTAGGCAGGTGGTCTCTAGTACAACAGAAGGAAATGCCTTTGCACATATGTTTTTTAATGAGGTGTTAATTGGGCGCTGGGTGAACAGGACAAAGAAACAACAGAGGATGTGGCTTGAGGTTTTGGCTGATGTAAAGCCGGAGGCCTGGAATAAAATGAAAGCTGGGCTTTTATGGCCCCTTGCTGTCATTTCCAACAAGAGAGGGACACCAGGTGGGCAGGCAACTCTACTCTAAAATCACAGCTGGCTTTGGGGACCTTTCCCTCTGCTGGTGATGTCTCCAGGTACTCCCACAGTGCTGGCTGTGGGAAGAGAGATCGCTGACAGGCAACAGTGATAGTGGGAGGCATTCTGGCTTGTCCCCTTCTCCCAGACAATAGAGGGAGATGGGAGAGGATGCCCACCCAGGACTAGCTGGGTGTGTGCAGGGTGCCTCAGCACGCAGCCCCAGTGCCGATAATTAACACATGTGAAATTGATGAAAGAAACCAATGGGGGATGATTACTTTGCTACCCACATGAGAGAGCTTTCTCCCTTCCTTCTCCCTCCAGCCCTACATCTGGTTGTGATTTTGCAGCCCAAAATAGAAAGGAAGTGGAAGAAAGAGGCTTAGCTGAGCTTGGGCCCATTTGAGGAGAATATAGAGAGAGAATATGTCAGAGGGAAGCAGAGAAGGGGCGTTGGAAGAATGCTTTGCTTCCCATACCACTGGTGTCTTGCTGCGAAAGATCTTGGGAAAACTGGTGGTTGACGCTAGCTCCCATGCTTTGCCTGGTGATGTTATCTCTGGTGCATTGCCTGGGCTCTGGGTATAGTGATAAGGGCTGTAAGCCCATCACCATGACTCTTGCGTGCTCCTGAACCCTTGGCATCTGGAGTTCTGGAGCAGGAGAAAGAGGCTGTGACAACTTGGCTTTCCAACACCTTGTGCTGAAAGATCTTCCCCATAGCCTAACCTGAAAACCTGATATGTTGGGCCTTCTTCGGCTGCCTCCCTCACCAGCTCTGAGCACTGCGTATGGGGCTGAGGGGAAGGGCTGGTGTTGAGCAGAGAAGGTCCCAGCCCCAGCCATGGAGTCTGGGTTGCTGTGGGAACACTCACCATGCACCTTGGGCACCTTGGCTTTCAGGTGTCGTTCACACTTAGCCTTGGCTTTTAGCAGTAGGAAGATCTGCTCCTCTTTGGTGATGACATCATCAGCATCCACCTGCAGCGATGGGGAGAAATGAGGTTAAACCTCAGCATGCCAAGAGCAGCAGGACACAAACTTCCTAGACAATGCAGGTGATCTGAATGCAAAATCTGCTTTGCATCAGCCGTTTCTTCCACCAGCCTTGCTCCTTGTATCTCACTTTGCTCAGCAATTAGTGTCCCAAGCAACACCTCTTACAAGATGCCCCACGGAATCATCTACGTACATGGCAAAGGAAGCACACGCTGCAGTTGCTCACATCATACACATGCACACACAGGAAGGTGGTAATTTCTGGGGTGGCGTGCCCCACCTTGCAGGGATGAGGCTACTATCCAAGAGGAAAAATAATCCTAGTAAATAATATTGTAGCAAGGACTCCTCTTCTTTTAAGAATAGCAGCCTGCCATCATCAACGCAGTGCTATTTCCACTTCTGCATGCAGGCCTTCAGCCACATGGCATCAGGCTCTCTAAACGTCCTACCTAACTCCAAGAACATGTACAGAGGAGGCTGCCTTAGGCAGGGATGTGAGCTGACAGCGTCTGCCCCCCAAAGACCGAAGGTTCAGGGAAAAGAGTCTGTGAGCATCACCCTGGGAAGATTAGATTTCTCTTCCTGTAAGGTCTCCAGAGGCCAAAGGACAAGAAGAAGGGGAAGAGGGAGGGTGCTTTACCTGGAGCCTGTGTTACCCTCCTCTGTTTGCTGCTTGCTGATACGTGGTGATACTCAGCCCTCAAAAGCACTTGCTAGTCATTAAAAAAAAAAAAAATCTTGCTGCATGAAGCTGGCACATTCCCATCAGGCATGGCTGGCCTTGGGAAGCTGGGGGTACAACCGTGGGGAAGGTTTGTTCTATGAATGCTTTGGTTGTCAGAGCACACAGAGCTTTGATCTCATGCAATACTGCTGCTTTAATTTTCTGCTGTGCCTCTTGGGTGCTTAGCTTGTGTCTCCTGGTCAGACATCCAGGACCAGTCCTACTGCCAGATAAAATCTGAGATTAGGAAGAGCTTTCTCCCAGGTCAGTTTGGCAGGAATGGATGGAAATATCACCGTACCCATTCCAGCTACACCGGGATGACACTGCCTTTGTTATTTCCTGCTTTTTTCTCCCTAAAAGAACAGAATACTTAACCTTCTCCTACGTTCATTTTCTGCCTTAGATTTGAATGGGTGATGCAAATCATACCCTGTGATTTGCAGCATATAAGGGGGTGAGGAAAGTTGCAGACCACGTCCATCTACTGGCAAGCCTCCCTTGCAGGCTCTGACCTGCAGGATCTGACCACCCTCGTGAAACCTTTGAGGTTTGGGTCCATCCTTGGCACTCTGCCAGTCATGGCAGAAGAGTCTCTGGGAGGTCAGGACTGGGAGGGATCCTCATCCACAAGATCACCCCAAAGCTGGTTCAAAGCACAGAAGAGCCACATGTAACACCTTAATAGGGCTCCTGAATTAAAGATGTTGGTACGGTACTAGCCTGAGAGAATTAAGTTCTATAGTAAGTTGGGATAAATCACTGCTCTCCTCATTGCCTCTGTTTCCTAATATTTGTCTGCCTTGATTAATCAGACTATAAATGCAATGAGAGCAGATGTTGCTTCTCTCTGGATTTGTACAGAACTTAGCACTCGCTTACTCGTAAAATTGTAATGTAAGCAAGAAGGGCTGCACTACTGTTTTAAAATTATATTGACTGTGCTGGTGAGACTGGCCACTGTAAATCTGTAATGCAAAACCTAGGGTAGTGCTCCACATCCTGATGGATGGAGCAGACCTAAACCTCAATGCATAGTACAGGCAGGCAAAGGAAAGAATACAAAATCTTGTGAAGCCAGTAGTGATCTGAGAGTAGAGGAAACGGCCTCAAGTTGCGCCAGGGGAGGTTTAGGTTGGACATTAGGAAAAAGTTTTTCACTGAAAGGACTGTCAAGCACTGGAAGGGACTGCCCAGGGAAGGGGTTGAGTCCCCATCCCTGGGGGTATTTAAAAGCCAGGCAGACGAGGTGCTGAGGGCCAGGGTTTAGTGGTGGGATGGCAGGGTTAGGGGAACGGTTGGGCTGGGGGAGCTTAAAGGGCTTCTCCAACCCAAACAAATCTGTCATTAGGAAACCTGTCAATAGGTTGTAGAGCCTGCCCATGGAGGTGGCTGCTCATGGCAACCCCTCTGAAGCACAGACCAAAGCGGGGTTATGACAATTTGTTGTCCTCCCCCAAACCACTGCTATTCAGAATGAAGGTTCTTTCACTCATTTTAAGTTAATTCATTCTGGAAAGCAAGCAAGATAAACCAGCTGAAGGCCAATCAGTTCTCGAGTGAGGCTTACTACAAATGACATAATGGGGGTTAATGAAATCCAGCTTTAGAAGTAAACTCAGATTCAATTTCCCAGTGTGCTCCTATGGAGAGGAACAGTGGGTGTTTGAGCAGCTGGTGTGGCAATGGACACGCGGATGGGGAGCTAGATCTGATAAGGGGATCCTGAGTAAAACAGAAGTTAGTTTTTCATGTCCTTGGAAAAAATCCACACTAAAAATCCTTCAGAAGTGGGAGTCGGTTTCAAAACCGTGTTAACGTTAATGCAAAACAAAGCTGTCCCTTTCCAGATGTTTGGCCTGTCCACATTTAAGGCAACATCCCGCATTTCAACTCTTTCATTAGAAACATAAAGCCTCTGGGTCAAATCCTGCTGTCATTTGTATCTGCACAAACCCTGAGTGATTCCATCAAAGCTGGAGGAGTTAGTCTGGATTTATAGTGGCCAGAGCAGAATCTGACCTCAGGCATTTTAAATGATTCATCCCTTGCACGCTTAGTCCTCAGGCTCCTGCCAGACCCTAAAAAAAAACCCCAGCTCCCCATTCTCTTCCCTTCCCCCAAACTGGTTTAAATGTTAGAGATATGTTTAGGACATGTCTTTCTGTGTTTCCCCTTAGTCAACGAGGCTGAAACATGTATGTGAACACATATATGAATAAGACTAGACATTTTCCTTAAATCTCGTGACTTGAAGGAGATGCCTATTCTCAAGACACCTGTAGGAAAACTACACAGCCTGGCAATGCTGCTCCTCTGCTGCCGAATAACTCACATTAAACACCAAAGTAAAACTGGACTGATAGCTGGCGGTTGTCATCCTTGTCATCCCCTCCTGTCCCATCCCCACTTTCCATCCCCTGTTAACCCCCTTGCTGAGACATTTTGACGTGTCAGCCAGGCTGAACGTTCCCCAGGGACAGAGGATTGAGCAGTACCTGCTGGATCAGGCACTGGAGTGACTCAGCCTGGGGTTCAAGGGACAGTAGGTAGGACAGGGCAGGCACCCACAGCTGGAAACCATAGAGCAGCTATGGACCTCTCAGCTGCTGGAGCACTTTTAACTGTTCAATACCACTTTTTCCCCTGCATCTGATTTTCTTGCTCTGGATCTTCTGATCTTAAGACAATGCTGCCCTGCTCATCTTTCCATCCTGGCTGTCAAAGGTTAAAAGACATCCACAGGAACATTTTCTTTGCAACACAGATGCACTCATGATATTAGACATACTCGGATCTGGCTTGGCAAAACTTTCTCTTTGACAAACACTCTCAACACCTGATCCAAAAATACTGTGGGACGGCCTTGCTAAAATCATTAGCAGTTGTGTATGCCAATTTTTGCAATCTGAACATCCCTAGGCAGCAAAACAAGTGGCTTCATTTTCAGAAATGCGGAGGTATGGGCTGCAGGAGTTCATAGCAGGTGGGAGCTACTGCTGGTGAAGCAGCCCCTGCTTTGGAGTGGATTTGGATCCCTTGGGTTGGGAGAGAGATGGGACTGGAGATACTGGTGTGAGAGGTGTCTGTAAGATACTGGGTGGTGCGGAGAAAGGGGGCTAATCAGTCACAGTTTTGCAGAATTTGAGACCTGGGAGGCACAAGATGAAGAGAACAAGGTCTAAAAAAACCCAGGACGATGCATGTAAGCAAATCTTATCAGTGGATTCAAAATAGGATTAAGCAAATTAATGAAGGACAAATCCATCAGTAGCTGTTGAAGACTGTAGCCTGGATGTAAATTCCTGATGCGGGAAAGTCTTAAACTGCTGACCACCAAAAGCTGGAAGGTGACACCCGTAAGAGCTGGGTTTGTTCAACCTTGAGCAAAGGAGGCTCAGAGGGGATCTCATCACCATCTACCAGTACCTAAGGGGTAGCTACAAAGAGCATGGAGACTCCCTTTTCACAAGGAGTCCCATGGAGACGACAAGGGGGAATGGGACCCAAGTTGCTCTTTTTGGAGATTCCGATTGGACACGAGAGGGAAATTTTTCCCCATGAGAACAGACAACCACTGGAATAATCTCCCCAGGGGAGGGGTTGACTCTGCCATGTTGGACACTTTTAAGACGCAGATGGACAGGGTGCTGGGCCATCTTGTCTGGACTGAGCTCTTGCCTAGCAAGGGTGGACCAGATGATCCTTGAGGTCCCTTCCAACCTGGGATTCTTTGATAGCTATCTCTTTCTCCAAACATCCTAAACAGGCAGCTCCTGGAGATGGTCTGTTATGTCAGTAGATTGACTGAATAAGGCTATTTTCATAGATATCTATAGACCTTCTATTCTTCTAAGGCCACAGAAACATTGTGCCCTGCTGAGCATCCAGGAACATATATGTACATTCAGGGTACAATCCAGTTTGACATGCTCAGCACAATCTACTCCATATATTCTTTGCCCCTACTGTTCAGGACTATAAAAAAAAAAAAAGATAAGAGATGCTTGAAGTGCTCCATCCAGGTGAGTGCTGCAGCCACAACTCACCAAGATTTGCATATTCCACATTTCACTCATCTTTTACCAAGCACCTCTCCTATCAGCCCACCCATTTGCAGCCCAACACCTCTCATCCTGCAGATGCTCGTTAACCAACAGAAGGGAACAAACACCGTAAGTGTTCACCAACCTAATACCTG